>OU824120.1:2084734-3516415 GCA_917499265.3 Mimumesa dahlbomi
CCAGTTATCGATCTACAATCAATATCTGAGGCGGTTCTAACGGTCGGCCGGAAACGGCCATTCTTGTTCTATCGTTACCTGAAGAAAGTTCTCGTGCATAGAGTGAAGTATTCGTACGTGATTAGTGTAGTGAGGTGAGAAACAGTAAATTCTAAAGGGTTCACTTAGGAGCACTCTTTAGCGATCGGTGCGCAGGGGCATCGATTAGCATAGTTGGTGCGACTCGTTTGATTTGTAATCTCCGCGTGCGTGCCGACCACGTGGGAACGGCACACCGTCACAGGGCCACTCAGCATCCAGACTCACCGCGTGGATATTAATACAATCCCATGCGGCAGCAGGAATCACCTGTAAGTAGTGAACACCCTATTCCACTCAGTTTATTGTGCAATCGGGAGAAAAGATTCGAAAATCTAACCTAACATAGCCACGCCGTGTCCAACACTTTTATCACACCACCTTTCCACGACGCCAGCAGAACCGGTGCCTACAACTAGCCGTTTCCTAAACAAACTGAATGCGCCTGTACATGCATGTACAATTCTCGTGATCAAGGGTTAAGGTCTTGACTCGGGCCAAGTACAAGAGTTCTCGACTGGTAGACCTGAACTACTCTTTTCCGGAGAAATTAGATCGAGGTTTTCGGGGTATTTAAACGGCATTAAATCCGCATATTTCCCCCAAACTATGATGATATTCTTGTAGGGGACGTCCACCCGAGTAATTTAAGCCTAACTACGAGAAGATCCATCAAGCCAATTGCACGATATTTTGATCTAAAACGTCGAGATTTTTGTAAGAAACGTCGTCTTTTTCCTCTCCTCCTTCTCCATCTCCATCTCCATCTCCATGTTCAGCCTGTCACGCAGCCCGGTGTCAAACCCTAACATTTGTTTCATACCATGCGAGGATAATTTTTCTGCCGATAACGTAGATTTTTCTATTTAATCTGTTGAAGACATGCCGGAAAAAATCAAGAGACAAGGTCTTGTCTCGGACCAAATACAAGACTCGCTTATTAGCATCCAGAAAATCTTCAAGGGTTATCAATAATTTATAAATTTAACATAATGGTTGCTTAAATTGTAGAAGAAATGTATTTGATTTTTGAAACTTAGGCTTAACAATATATCGCAACAATACGCTTAAAACAGATTAAACGCCGACTTTTTTCAAACGAATAAAAAATAAATTTAAAAATATTGAAAATAAATATTACTTAAATGCACCATAAAATAATTAGAAATATTTAGTATAAAATTAATGAGTGACCACGATCGGCGAAGACGCACCGAAATACTTGCTCTCGGCTGTCGCTACGGCTGCGCTCGGAGTGTGAGCGTGACAGACAGAAGTAAAGAATGAGAGGCCCTTATGCTAGAAAAATTCGAATCATGTTATATTCCGCATTGCTTTCTCGTCAAACGCGCTCTAACACATGCTGCGTGGCCACGTCGCGTCGTTTGTTTGGCTAGTGCAAGCGCGACGGAGCGACGGAAAGATAGAGACAAAGCGAAGTCTTTGTCAGTTGTTTATATCCGGAAACATAGTACGCCACATCGAGAAGGAATTATTACGAAAAAGAGGAAAAGGTAGACACCTTCGTGATGCACGCATTAGTACGTCATTCGGAAATTTTCAAAGAGTTATCAAGAATTAATGTGTTTCATTTTTAGAACTTCGATACATGTCAAAGCGTATCTTAAAAGTTCTACAAGCTCTTCTTTAGTACATAATCAAATTGTTCTGTAAACAGGTCTTCCCAGAAAAAGTAAGCAAATTTTTTTTATCGAGTTATCCGGCACTGTTAAATAATCTTTGTTACATGCTTCGTATCGACACTTTACCATCTCGGCTATTAAATCTCCAAATTGTTTTTTATCTATTTGTAACAGTGTTATGATAATACTTAAAAACTATTTTTTGTTCAAACCCGTCGTTGAAATATACGTAAGATTAACGGACATGATGACGTTGTTATACGTAAATCGAAAAATGTTTACAAGGATATAAATGTGACCAAATTAAAATTCTAAAAATTAAAAACATTTTTCAGCAATACACACTAACTATTACTTTAAATTTACCCCGTTCTCACACAACCATTTTTGTCCAGTTCTGTGTTTATTATAATTTTCGAATTAAGAATTTAAAAACCAAACGTACAAATCCGTCACTGTCTTGCTATAGTAAAATGTTTATTATTTTGCTAATTCCTTAAAATGTGTTTTCTTTTTCAATATTACTGACAATATATGCAAGTTTTTCAACAATCTGTAACATGCTGCGAGCACCTTGTACACATGACCAGAAACGTACCTAGATTAAAGGTTTACTGTCGTCGGAAGAGTCTCTGATTTTTTTATTCACGTCTTCAAAGAATTTTTAAAAACTTTAAAATACATAATTCTGGTTACTATATGTTTTAAACATAAATAACATTTAAAGGATAATTTTTTACATTTTGCCACATCATAATTGCAAAATTATTATAATAATGAGATCTGTCATGACGGTAGCCCCCGAATGACCACCACGGAGTCAGTTGCGCGCCCCTGACGAGCCCTAAACAGCGGTGGGAAGAAGTAAACAAATGATTTCGGTTACGACTAACAAGTAGGTTACGCAACAACCGCCAAGTAGAAAAAACGGTAAAAATCTGATTCGTCCCTTTTGAAAATGTAAGAATATAATTGGGCGCGTTTGTGAAGTAATGGGTATATAAAGCGCGACGCACAGCGAAAAAGCAGCAGTATTTTACAATACCTTTCTATGATAGCAGCATTTTGCGCGATCAATCCTAAGCTCTCTTGTGATAATTGTGCGAGAGATAAAGATAATATTCGCATCCAAGGATTAATCGGGACTCAGTGCGAATAGAATAAGATAGAATTAGGCGGAGTGGACGAATGAGAGGGAGAGAGTGTATGTGACCAATCTACCGACATCCAAAGATACTGATCCTTCCAAAGAGTAGCGGCTGGACATTCGGGGCCAGACCACGATCTCGTCTCCAATCCTTGCAAAGAGTAGCGGCTGGACATTCAGGGCCAGACCACGATCTCGTTTCCTACCCGGACAAAGAGTAGCGGCTGGACATTCAGGGCCAGACCACGATCTCGTCTCCCGTCATTAAAACACATCGACCAAAATCAGTGCATGAAAGCGGAGCGAAATAATATTTGGCGACGAGGCATTTAAAGCCATAAATAGATTAAGACGAGTGTGAGAGAGAGAGACGACGGTGATAACGAGTGTGAGAGAGACGAGGAGTAAACACGGCAAGCGATCAGCTGAGCGAGAGAGTATGTGTATGTGAGCAAGAGTGTCCGCGATCAGCTTTAATAGATAGATCAACATAAATTTTGTATATATATATATATATATATATACATAGCGGTAGAATAGAAATTAGATTCAAGAGGATAAGTTAGAATAAGATCGTGTGACTGAAATATAAGAGTGCAAGAGTGTGTGATAGAGTAGGCTACGTAAGGATTTGTGTAATTAGTTAGGGAGAAATAAGAATAAATCTCGTGTATAACGTCAAAAGTTTCAAGATTCTTTATCGACCTGCCCCGAACCTATTTATAAGTAAGGGCCTTCCTCGTGGACAGTGGTCTCAATAGGAAGTACCGTTACACTGTATATTCCTTTATTTTCCTGCATTCCCAGATTTCTTTATTCCCTTGTTTCTTTAATAACAAGTATTTCAATAGAAAGCATACTGTGCTTTACATAATTCTACGAATGAAGTGAAATCCACAAAAAAGCATCGAAAATGCAAAGCTATGGGCCAAGTACCAAAGAATGTTACATTAGAATAGGTTGCTCATGAACATAAACTGCATTTTACACAGGATTTGAAATCAATCAAATGTGAGCAAGTACGAATTATTGTAGAGCAACGACACAATACTATCGCTAAGTAAATATATTCAATTAACTAAATTTCCCAAAATATGGTGTCTTCTCATTTAATGAATAAATCTGTTTACTGCTATATTAAATGTACTTGGTGGCCGGCTTTTTACGAAGGTTCGATGGTAAAAAATACCTGTAGTATCAACTCCCCTAAGCTTAAATAGTTGGGGATGTGCGACATTAAAAGAGAGTTGTTAAAACACAGTATAAAGTGGGCTTCTTACTGTATAGAATGAAAGTCCTTTAAATATCTCATGTGGTTCCTTTTTAATTTATGCTAACATCAATCGTTGAAATACACTGCAATATGTATATGTAATTTCCTCTCACACACATCCAGATTGTTAACATATTAAATTAGAAATGAGTATGAATATTTGTTACGTTATGTTTTTGACATCAAGCTTCGAAAAAGCGGGCCACCAAGTACATTTAATAGATCAGTAAACAGATTAATTCATTAAATGAGAAGACACCATATTTTGGGAAATTTAGTTAATTGAATATATTTACTTAGCGATAGTATTGTGTCTTGCTCTACAATAATTTGTACTTGCTCACATTAGATTGATTTCAAATCCTGTGTAAAATGCAGTTTATGTTCATGAGCAACCTATTCCAATGTAACATTCTCTTGTTCTTGGCCCATAGCTTTGCATTTTCGATGCTTTTTTGTGGATCGTATTTCCTTTGATGTCGTTAAGTCCTGTCACACTATCAGAATCATAGCCAATAGCTTACGACACACGAGGACGTGTGTAATGTCAGGATGGCCGTGTCGGATATGAAAATAAAAGGAGGGGAAATTCCCCTCTAATTATCATGTGTTTGGGTTTTTTTTATATTAACATTACCAAAAGTTCGGACATGAGGTGGTACAACAACCATCGACGTGGCCACGGTAACAGGATGGTCGAAAAGAACAGAGTGATGAAAATAAGAATTGCTTTTGTTTTTGTTTGGTAGCGACCATCGGCACGTACGATGTTTGACATTTTGGCGTGCAAATGTCCAAACGAGTTATAACGAGGAAATGTAAACCAAAGGCTGATAATCGAGCATCGATTAAGTTCGGACCATCCTGTGGACCGTGGACTCGTCTCCTGACCAAGTTATTAAACGTTGCTTTTTTCCGAGCGTGTGGTTTGTGCATTGAAGAGGTCGCGAAGTGCCATGGCTGAGTTGAATGGTAACCGCGAGAATGATCCCCTATCACCGCCCCGTCCGACATAAAGATAATTTGATATTGATTTTCTGATTTTGCGACACCATTTATAGAAGATTTAAGATTGTCAATATGAAAATTTGACCGAATATAGCCTGAATAATTACATGCTTCATCTAAGTCTTGTGGCCATAATAATTCAATTGGGTCGGATCGAATTTTTGCAATGGAAGTGTTTTCAGTTGCAAACATTATTAAATCCTTGTTCATATAAGGAAATTTAGTAAAATCTTGATAAGTTGTTTCTTTAACAGTCAAATTTATGATCTTGATTTTTGTTAGGAAGTCTTGAAAGTCTATCGGCATTGGAATTCACACGTCCCGGTTCATATTTGATCTCATACTGATATTCGTTCAGCCTTATTCGCCAACGAACTAATTTTGAATTGGGATTTTTACAATTAAATAACCATTGTAACGGTCGATGATCTGTATAAATTGTAAATGTTCTACCATCCAATCAAGGACGAAAATGTTCAATGGAGTTTATTATAGCTTACAGTTCTTCTTCTTTTATTGAATAATTTTCTTCCGATTTATTTAATGTTGTAGAATAATACCTAACCGGTCGATCTTTTCCATCGACAATTCAAGAGGATAGATATCCTTCGAGAGGATAGAACGATTTAACGTGGAAGAAGAGAAAAATGCAATGGAGGTTAAGGAGTATTGCGGAGGAAGAAAGTAGGAAAGGGAAAAGGGTAAGGGTGACTTATGGAAGGATATAGATAGTGGGACAGGCGTAGAAGTGGGATGAGGAGATAGGGGGAAGAAGAAGCTACGACGGGGGAGAAAGGGGTTTAGAGGTGGGGACAGGAATAAGATGGAAGAAGGATAAGGAGGGGGCGGGGAATATAGTTTGGTGGAATGTAGCGGGGTTGGTAAAGAAGGACAAGGGCTTTTGGGAGAGAGTGGGAGGATGGGACGTAATAATTTTAATGGAGACATGGTTGGAGGAGGAGGGGTGGGAGAGAATAGGAGGAAGTCTACCGAGGAGATACAGATGGGAAAGGCAGAATGCCAAAAGGGAAAAGAAAGAAGGCAGAGCAAGTGGAAGGATGTTGGTGGGAGTCAAACGAGATGTAACGGAAGGTGAGGGGGTAGAGATAAGAGAAAGAGGGGAAGGTGTGATGGAAGTGGTGGCGAAAATAGGATTGGAGGAATGGAGGATAATAGGTGTATATGTGAACGTGGACCTGGAAAAGAAACTAGAGGTAATGACGGAGTTGCCGGAAACAGGAAAGAGCAGGGAGCAGTAATAGTAGGAGGGAACTTCAACGCATGGATGGGAAAGGAAGGAGGGGGAGGAAAGAGGAAGGGAGTCAAATGACGGGGAAGTGAATGGGGATGGAAGGAAGCCGATAAGATGGATAGGGGAACAAGGATGGAGAATTTGGAATGGGGGCTTAGAGGGGGACAGGGAGGGAGAGTTCACATATACAGGGGCCAGAGGGGAGACGGTGATAGATTATACATATATTGGGGGAGCAGGAGTTGGAGGAGAGAATGGAAAGACTAAATGTGGGAGAGGGAGTAGAGTCAGACCATCATCCGCTAGTGGTACAGATACGAGGAGGAAAGGGATGGAAAAGAGGAGAAGAGAAGATGGGAGCAAAGAGGGAAATAAGAGGAAGATGGAACAGGGAGGGAACGGAGAGGTTCAGGAGAGAAGTAAGGCAGTTTGGTGAAAAGGAAGGAATAAGGAGGGGGCAGAGGAGGAATGGAGAAAGGGGATAGAGGAGATAAATGGAGGAATGAAGAAAGCGGAGAAAGGGGAAGAGGGAATAAGGGGAAAAAGAGGGTCTGGTGGGACGAGGAGTGCGAAAGAGAGAAGAAGGAGGCGAGCAGGAGGCGAGCAGGAGGCTAAGGGTGTGGCGGGAGGGTAGAGACACGATAGAGGAATATAGAGAGGCAAGGAGAAGGTACAATAGGGTATGTGAGGATAAGAAGAGGAAGGAGGCAGAGAGGATATTGGAGGAAGCGAAGAGGGCGAGGACGGAAGGGGAAGTATGGGAAGTAGTAAACAGGGGAAGGAAGAAGAGGAAAGGAGTGAAAGAGGGAATCCAGATGGGGGAATGGAGGATTCATTTTATGAAGGTGCTAGGAGTAAAGGAAAATGGGGGTGAAAGAGGAGAGAGGAGAGGAGAGAAATAGAAAGGGGGGGGGATAGAAGAGAGGAGTTGGAGAGGGCGATGCGAAAGCTAAGGAACGGAAAAACAACGCGGGTAGATGGGGTGCCAAACGAGGTACGGAAGTATGGAGGGGAAGCGGTAAAGAAATAGTTGTGGAGAATGTTAAACAGGATATGGAATGGAGAAGGGTGGCCGGATGAGTGGAGCGAAGGGTTAGTAGTTCCAATAGCCAAGAAGGGCGAGGGGAAGAGGACGGAGGATTATAGAGGAGTGACACTGTTGAGTACGGGATACAAATTGTACGTAATGGTGTTGGCGGAAAGGCTGAGTAAAGAAATGGAGGAAAGGAAAATGGTACCTGAAAACCAGACGGGGTTCAGGAAAGGAACGGATTGATAACGTGTACGTACTGAACTACTTGATGAACAGGGAAATAGAGAAAAAGGGGGTTTGGTTCTAGCAGTTTTTGTGGACTTGAAGGCGGCCTTCGAGTCGGTGGAAAAGGAGGTGCAATGGGAAGCAATGGAGGAAAGAGTGGTGAACGAGGGGCTGAAAGAGAGTGAAGGAGATGTACGAGGAAACGAGGAGCAGGGTAAAGGTGGGAGGATAGGTGAGAAACGCTTTTTGCAGCGTGAAGGGCGTGAGACAAGGGTGTCCGTTGAGTCCACTTCTGTTAAACTTGCTAACAGCGGACCTGGAAAAAGAATTAGAGAGGGGCGGGTGGGGAGGGATAAAGGTGCGAGAGGGAAAAATTAGATCCCTCTCATACACGGATAACACAGTCCTGGTGGCGAGGAAGGAGAAGGACATGAGGGGGATACTGGGAATGTTGGGAAAGTATTTAGAGAGGAAGAAATTGGTGCTGAATGCGGGGAAAACTAAGGTACTAAGAGTGAAAGGGGGGGGGGGGAGGGAGACGGAAAAAGAGAGAGTGGCGGTGGAAGGTGGAAAGGATTGAGGAAGTGAGCGATTTTGTATACCTGGGATACAGGATTGGAAGAAGGGGGAGGCAGCAGGGACAAGTGGGTGACAAGGGAAGAAAGGTCGTGGGAGCAACGCGACAAGTATGGGGAATTGGGAAAAGACTATTCGGGAAGAGGATAGAGGAGAGAATCAAACTCTTTGATGCGTTGGTATGGACAGTGGCGAGCTACGGGGCAGAGGTTTTGGGGTGGAGAGGGGGGCAGGCAGTGGAGAGAATAAAAGAAAAATTTCTAAAATGGGTACTGGGAGTGGATTGGAGGACACCAGAGTATCTGGATAGGGAAGAGATGAGGAGGGAGAGGATAAGGGGAAGAGCGAGAAGGAGGGCGTGGAATTATGAAATAAGGCTGAAGGAAGGAGGAGGGAGCGGAAGGACGAGGGAATGTTGGATGTAAGTGAAAAAAAGGGAAGGGAGAGAAGGGAGGCTGTCAGTTTGGGAGGAGGAGAGGAGAGAGTTTTTTTAGGGAAAGAGGGCTGGAAATGGAGGAGGTGAAAGAACTGAGGAAAAGAGGAAAAGAAGGGTACGAGGAAATAGATAAAAGAGGTAAGGAACAGGAGCGGGAAGAGAGATGGGGGAGGATAAGGGAGGGAAGGTTCAGTAAGTGGTATGGCTGGGTGAAGGGAGAGGGAAGGGCAGAATATTTAAGAAAGGATTGGGGGGAGGGAAAGTGGCAGAGAATAGCGAGATTCAGATTGGGAAATGAGATAAAGGAGGGACGGTATTGGAAGGTTGAGGAGGAGAGGGCATGCAGGATATGCAGAGGGGAGGAGGAGACGTGGGAGTATGTATGGGGTAGATGATGAGGAGGAGTGGAAGGAGGATGGGTGGCAGGAATGGGTAAAGGATGTTTTGGCAGAAGACGGGAGGGGGAATGGTGGATGAGGGAAGTAGAGGAATGGAGGAGGGAGAGGGCGGGTTGGTGGGAAGAGGGGAAGGGAGGATAGAGTAATGAAAGGAGGTGAAAGAAGAAAAAAGTAGAATAAGTATATTAAGTAGAGTAAGTAGGCTAACTAGTGGATCAGAAAGACGGGCAAGCGAGCGAACGAGCAAGCGAACGAAAGCGGTGGAGAGCGGAGACGAGGTAGAGGGAGAGAGAGAGGAAGCGAGTGGGCGAGCGAGCGACTATAAATTAACATAACTTTACGTAGAATAAGCTTGTTGTAAGTAGATAGAGTAAGTAAAGTAATTATTTTCTCTGAATCTAGAAAACACATTTAACAATTTGCGATTGTGATTTTCTAATTGTGAACCATATATTACAATATCGTCTGAATATACGATGCATTGCTTATTATTTAGTACGGACAATACATTCTTCATTAGCCTTTGAAATCGGGCTGGAGAATTTTTTAGATCAAAAGATATTCGTTTAAATTCATAATGCTCCTTAGGAGTTGAAAAGGCTGTTTTTGGAACATCTTGAAGATTCATAGGAATTTGATGGAATCCACTAGCTAAGTCTTATGTAGTAAAATATTATGCATGACCCAGTTGGTTCAATGTGTCTTCTATATTAGGTAAGGGATACGCATCGCCTATTGTATTTCATTCAATTTGCGATAGTTGTTAGTAATAGTTACGCCACTTGCGTTCACCTGATGCATCTAATTTTTTGGTAAAACCCAAAGAGGGATAGACCAAGGGCTTGTAGAAGGTTTAATTATACCTTGTTGTATCGTTTTTTTTCCATTGGCCTGTTAACTACAATTTTATGAATTTCAGGATACCTATATGTGTTTGCTTGTATTGATTGTTAATCCGTTGTTTTTATATCACGAATGCATGCATTAGTTCTGGTTAATAAATATGACGGTAAATGGAATATATCATGGAATTCATTACAAATTTTTGTGATCGAAGAAAGCTCTTCAGAGTTTAAATGATCAAGTCGAAGATTCGCACTCAGTACTCTTAATCTATTACTTAACTCATTAGTATCATGATTCCAAGCTATAATAATTTATAAATTTGAGCTTATTTTGGTAATGCTTTAATTTGTAAAATAGGAATAAGTATCTGTTTTAGAGACGTCGACGTATTTATAATAGTGACAAATGCTTTATCTTGATTTCGAGTTTAACAATCGCGTTTGGAATTAAAAGAGACTTTTCTTCGTCTAATTGTAGAGGCGATACAACTCCTTCTTTTAAATTATAAGGATTATCTAATTTAATTGGAATAATCGTTTCCATTCGAGCATTTATTGTTATAAAAGAGTTTGAATGTTAATACATATTGCGATACATTGGCATTGGTTTTGGGATCGCATCAATTGAAAAAAAAGATTTAGCGTAGCTAATTGTAATTCCTTGATGCAAAAAAGTCGTTTCCTAATAATCCGTCGAATGGAATATGTTAGGGGAAACTATTACTTGAAATTTTGCTTCGAATTTGTTTCGATGAAGTTCAAGTTCAGTACTGGTTTGTCCCAAAGTTTGTATCGGTGCATTTAGAGGTATTCCGTTTAATATAACAGGAGTGGGACTTGTGATTTAAAAATCTTGTACACTTGATGTTTAAATTAATGAAATGAATGCACCAGAATATATGAGAAATTGTAATATCCTATCCCCTGATTTGGAACAGTGTAATTCAAATAATTAATATGTTAAATCATCTATTCCAGATAATGAATGAAGCTTTTTTATATTAGAAAATTCCTGAATTCCTGTGTGATTTGGTCTTCTGTGCTCGATGTTTGGTTGGGATTTCGTGTGTATGGTTCTGGAGGATCTTTCGTGAGGCATGCATTCCGAAAATTTGGTTTTGGAGAGATGTTAAAAGAAGTTTGAATTTCCGAACTATCGAATTCTTTAGGAATTTGTCGTACTGTATGTGATGATTCGAGTTTTGAATAGATGAATTTTGTCGATATATAAGATTAGTATTTAAAAAATTATGATTTGGAGATTTTTTAAATTGGTTTGTAGTAAATGAAACGATATTAGAAGAAGGTTGCAAATGATTTTGACGAATTGATTCGTTATATTGCCTATTTCAGCGCTCAGCAATTAAATGTGGTGATACTAATTGTTGAGTATGTTTACTTGGGTGGTTGTTAATATATACTGCTCGAGGAATATTTGTATTTCTATTACAGTTATTGGTAGAATGGTTAGTTTTATCAAAAATTTGGCGTTTTTTATAAATATTATGTTTCGCGATCTCCCAGCATTTGAGATATTGGCGGATGAATATAATTTATAAAACGGTTTAACGTCATTCCATTAATCATGGCTACATGCTCAGTTAATGTATTATCCTGTTCTGAACCAATGCAATGAATATTTGCTAAGATTCTGGATAATAGATCTTCTAACCTTTGATAATAACTAGATACATCTTCATTGCGCTCTTGTTGAATACAGTTTAATTCCTGCATTAAGGCACCAGACCACGGTGCGCGCGCGGTAAAAGGGTGTATTTTTCATAATATTTTTCGGGCAAATGATGAATGATTTTCTTTTTATTCATACGAATATTCAATATATACATATAGAAGACACTATATAATTTTTTTTATTGGAATCTTAAAAATAGTTTGCGGTGTACGCCGCTTCCAAAAGGACTCTCCGACGAAGTTGCTGCTTGATGGTTGACAGCAATTAGGTCATACGGTTCATCTGAAAAATACAAAAAAAATATATTTATAAACTAGACATATAGGTCTATAGCCCTACGTAGGGGAATTTCGATATCTATAAAAAGAAAAAAATGGCGGACCAGAGAATTTTATTTTCCGTTTTCACAGAGAATTTTCATCGTTTATGGGGGAAAAAAATAGAAGGAGGCTTTTTATAAAAAAAACCCTACGTGGTGCCATAGAGACTGGAATTTCGAACATTTTAAGACTTAGTAAATGCAAATCGGATGAATAGTTTTTTAAATTTGCTGTCAACCGTGTTGAAAAACGTAGTTTCGAGAAAAACGCGTTTAAAGTTTTGCTGAAGGATAATTCGACATACAAACTAAATTTTATATATGTATTTTTTGTTTTGTTTCTCACCATTAATCAGCTATTCCTGGACCATAGAACAGCTCCTCAGCATCCAGAGACGGATCATTTTTTCCGTGTTTTGCACGCAGATGACACTTATGCGTGTTGTGTTCGGCTTGGTGCCGGCGTCGCATATCCGTTTCTCATCAATATTTAGACAATATTGGTAGAGTGCTTCACCAAGTTTTATTTCCAATATCTCCAATATATTCATGAGACCAATATGACCATTGTTGAAAAGCATTAAAGCAATATTAGCGGCAGTTTTAACTGTGGGTCTGCCGCTCGGCGATGTCTTTGGCGCAATTTTCCATATAACAGAGTTCAAACACTCGTTATTCTGGTGAAACGTGCCTAGTCATTGTTCAAGAAGCTCGTCTTTACCCAGTCTGTACCCGACACTAGGATTCACCGTAACAGAATCTAGTTGGCCACTGCTTAACTTTTTCGCAGAGCTGCTGCTAGCCCTCCGCTCTTCTCTCTCCACTTTATATCTATTAGGTGGACCCGATTTCGACCGTTTCCTATCACTCCTTCTTGTTGGTCCTCCGACGACTTGTTTTTTTGATTTTTTATCCATCACGATACACAGAATACACAATACAAATCGAATGATAGATACGAATCGTACAACTGCCGCAAAACAACTCACTCCTTCGTCTCGGAATCTTCTACGCTTGGTTACCGGGTTTCTATTCAATTCAGTAACGAGAATTTCCCATCTTTTCCCTCCTAGCGAATACAATACATTAACCGAAATATATTAAACTTTAATAACACTGTACAACAAATTGAGACTTATGGAAAATTTCCCAATATCCATTGGGTTACACCTATAGACTTTCTCGCCCTGAAAACGAATCCGGCAGCAGAAATGTTCTGTAACCCTCAGTTTTTGAGAAATTTGAGTTTTTCAAAAATCGGCTCATTTTCGCAAAAATGAAGTATTACGTGAAAACTAGAAATGCTAGAGAGTTCAGGTTAGTCTTAAAAGATAGAGGAAAGTTTGCTGAATATGCTAGTGTATCCATTTATTAAGATCTGTCGTTTTAAATGGTTGTAAATAGCCGTCGAAGTTCAAAAAAGGGCCGATGTACGAATTTTATACGCGATACTTATGCATTTTTACAAAAAACTACTTATCTTGCAGAAATTTGCTACACAGCATCGGATTCTGCAGACATTTCTGAAGAAGAATCCATTAAGAAATAATGTCAGAGCGGTTTTCCATTCGGGCAGGGCGAGAAAATATCCGTCGGCAACGTGCGCACGGTATTTTGCCGCCGAGCAGCCATTGTTCGCCTGGCTCGACTCGGCAGTGCCATAGCTACGTGTTATCTACGCCGACAGTACCCTATGCAATAGGCACCTACTTTAAATGTGTTTAACGATCAATTTTTTGTATACATTCTTGAAAAATGAAGGAATTTCACTACCATGGATCCAATAAATATTTTTGCAAAGAATCAGAAAGTATTCTCAGGAACTATCTGTTAAAAGTATTTAACTATAAATTTCTAAAAAGATATACATAAACAATGATCAAGTACGATTTGCATTGATTTCAATTATTGTTTAATAAATTCCAACTATTCCTATACTTGGATAAATGTCCAAAAGTCTCGTAAAATCATAATAATAAAACTCATTTCAGTTGATAAGCAAATGTTCTTGTGTTTTAATTGATTCATATTAAAAAATTATACATATTCGTATACTACACATCGAAATTGTTCTGAAAATAAAACTGTAACAATTCATTATAATTCCGGAATTGGCATCTAACAAGTCCTTGTCGAATGTATGAAAAAAATTAATCATTAAACACATTTAAAGTAGATGCCTATTGCATAGGGTACTGTCGGCGTAGATAACGCGTAGCTACGGCACTGCCGAGTCGAGCCAGGCGAACAATGGCTGCTCGGCAGCAAAATACCGTGCGCACGTTGCCGACGGATATTTTCTCGTCCTGCCCGAATGGAAAACCGCTCTGACATTATTTCTGAATGGATTCTTCTTCAGAAATATCTGCAGAATCCGATGCTGTGTAGCAAATTTCTGCTAGATAAGTAGTTTTTTGTAAAAATGCATAAGTATCGCGTATAAAATTCGTACATCGGCCCTTTTTTGAACTTCGACGGCTATTTACAACCGTTTAAAACGACAGATCTTAATAAATGGATACACTAGCATATTCAGCAAACTTTCCTCCATCTTTTAAGACTAACCTGAACTCTCTAGCATTTCTAGTTTTCACGTAATACTTCATTTTTGCGAAAATGAGCCGATTTTTGAAAAATTCAAATTTCTCAAAAACTGAGGGTTACAGAACATTTCTGCTGCCGGATTCGTTTTTAGGGCGAGAAAGCCTGTAAGGATCACCCAGTGGATATTGCGAAAAAAAAATGGTGTTGTACAGTGTAATTAAAGGGAGGCTAAAGGTTCATAGGGATCAACAAAGGATGGGCACGTAGCAAACCCGTGTAACAGCCGCACGTCTGCCGCTCGGTCGGTCGTGCGCTGGGAACGGTTTCACATAAAATGCTGTATCTCCATCAATTTCACGAATTTCTTCACAAAATTTGGCGAGAGCATTCTTAACAAATGCATCTTTCAGAAAATGAAAGAAAAAAAGAATGAGAAAAAAATGTATTTTACCGTGGTCTGGTGCCTTAATTGATCTAACCTTTTTTTATCCTGGTATAAATTTAATAATAATTCAGATATTTCGTCCCATGCAGTTCAGTTACAATGTATGTTAATTTGTCCTCTAGCTTTACCTACAATTCTGCTTTTTACAAATAATAGAAGTGCTTTAATTTGGTCGGCTTGAGTTAATTCGAAAATCGAATCTACTTGTTTAATCAAGCTATCAGTTTTGTTTCTATTACCATCAAATTTATCTGGTGGGTCATTCCATATGAAATCAACACAGGGTATAAACCTGACCACCTCAGAATTTGATGAAATTTGGTACGAAGGTTGTCCTTATAGAGATAAGGAAAATGCCATTTTTTCAAATATCTCAAACGGTTTCAAAATTACGGCTATGTAAAGTTTCCTAAAGTCCGTCAAAAAGCGTAACCGACATATGTTAACATCACCATAGCTTTTCTCCTAATTGAGCTAGAGAGATGGAAGTGGTGGCATTTTACTCGGTTTTAAATGCCCCTTCTTTTGATGTACAACACAACACACTTTGTTATAAAAAGTTTTTTTGTGACATCAAATTCAATATTTTGATTTTGATTTTCACAAAAAGTGCCTTTTTGAAAATTTTAAAAAAATTCCTATATAGAGTTTATACTTTTGGTAAGTGATTCTCAAAATTTCAAAGTGTGAGGATAATGGGTTCATAGTTAAATAATAATTTTAAAAAAGGGTGTTTTACGGTACCGTTACTCACCTTACCTACTACAGGTTTCTTTACTATATTACATTAATCATGAACATAAAATATAATTTTTAACGCTTACATCTTAGGCAAAAGATATTCAGAACTTGATGAGTTGTGAAGTTTTCATGGCTTCTTCACATGTTATTGCATAAATCCTTCTTGTAGGAGTGGTGGGATTAATTTTACAAAGTACATCTGCCAGTGGTATCCATAATATGTCCGGTTTTCTTGGATATGAAAATCATGATGAAGGACCAGCAGGATGCAGAAATGTCACTTTTACTTCATCTTCTTCTTCATTCTTCTTCAAAACATATGCCAGCCACCACTTTTGCTCATATACCATACAGTGGTTATATATCCACTAATTTCTGTCATTCGTAGTTTTTCAGGGCATTTTTGGATGGTCACTGTTTTCTCTGTTGTATCTTTAGAGAATATTTTTACACATACATATCTTTGATCGGTTTGAATTTACAGGCATATAAGCATGATATTGCTGTGTTCGCTTAATAGTTATTGCTTGGTTGAACCGGTTATTCAGAAATTTCTCAAACTCAACATACTCATCTGGTGTCGAGAAGGTGAAATTAATTCCAGATAAATTTTCAACTGCCCATTCATATACTTGGATAGGTGTCAACATTTGGTCGTCATATGGACGTTGTAGGCTTGCTCTTGCAGCAAGTCTCTTCACTGAGCCCCCAAACTCCATCACTCCATCAAAAATGCCATTCTCCCTTTACACCAAAGTCTTGCTTATGATAACATAATTTGATAAAGTTTTTCTTATTTTTATATTGTGCGGCGCATCCATCTGAGTAATAAAAAATCTTTTATGGCACTGATTGAAACTTTGTTGTCATGAATTCGATAAGATTTTTCTGGTATGTGTACAAAGAAACAGTATTATGCTCCATACAGGGTGAAATTACAACAAAACTTGAATGATTAAGTTTATTATTCTTTCTGTAATAAATCGCAAATGGGTGTATTTTGTCAGATGATCACTTGCCCAGTGAAAACTTTGAACTTCGTCCTGAACGACAATATTATACTTTTCAGAAAAATCTAGGTTTACTATAAACTCAGACTCTGTAATATTTTCTTTTTTGTCATTAATGAATAATGACTGCTGCTTTGCAATAAAATCATGCTTTTTTAAAATGGTCAGTTTGTCACAGAAAATATTTATAAATCCTCATTAGATTTCTGTAAAGTTTCGGGACTGCAACGATCAACAGACACCCACTCCGACAGGAACGATTTATGCAATAACATCTGAAGAAGCCATGAAAACTTCACAACTCATCAACTTCTCAATAACTTTTGCCTGAGATATAAGCGTTAAAAATTATATTTTATGTTCATGATTAATGTAACATAGTAAAGAAACCTGTAGTAGGTAGGGTGAGTAACGGTATCCTAAAACACCCTTTTTTAAAATTATTATTTAACTATGAACCCATTAGTCCCACATTTTGGAATTTTGTGAATCACTTACCAAAAGTATGAACTATTTATACGAATTTTTTAAAAGTTTTCAAAAAGGCACTTTTTGAGAAAATCAAAATCAAAATATTGAATTTGATGTCACAAAAAAACTTTTTATATCAAAGTGTGTTGTGTTGTACATCAACCGAAGGGGCATTTAAAACCGAGTAAAACGACACCACTCCCATCTCTCTAGCTCAATAAGGAGAAAAGCTATGGTGATTTTAACATATGTCGGTTACGCTTTTTTGGCGGATTTTAAGAAACTTTACATAGCCGTAATTTTGAAAGAGTTTGAGATATTTGAAAAAAATGGCATATTTCTTAGTCACTATAAGGACAACTTTCGTACCAAATTTCATCAAATTCTGAGGTGGTCAAGTCAAATTTTTCAATTTAGCGTGTTGATTTCATATGGAATAACCAACGCACCAAAAAATGAAAAAAAAGTATCTAAAGTTTTATCTAAAACCACCCCCTATCGAGATACAACCCATTTTGTACAAAATTTTTAAGAAATCATATCTTCGAAATGGTATGTCGTAGAGGACAGATTTTGATTGCAATATAACCGGAAGAAATTAAAATTTATTACACAAAATATTACTCCTGCAATTAATTACGTTAAATAGCATTTATTCGTGTTAACAAAAGTGTGATTTTTTTATAATTGCTGCTGTTCAACAACTTGAGAAACATTTGTATAATGCACCCAAATTTACTTTCTGAAGACATACTAAGAAAGAGTTAATATTATTATAAGGTGTTACGTCAAGACTACGTGTCACGCCCCTGAGTTGTGGTTCTGGTCAACTTCAGGTTTGATTCACGTTAATCTTTTAAGTTTTGCTCCCTTTTGAGACAATGGCCGAAACCAATTTACTCGGACAGAGCCGGGCCGTACTATCAGTACAGGTAATGATGGATGGTAGAATATACGAGAGACCTTGTATTTAGAGTTCTTTGATATTTATTCTATGATTGTACTTATCTAATGGTACATGCCCCGGTATGTGGCAACGGGCCGGTTCGCCATTGGGCGCGATTAGCAAAACCCAATCATTTGAGCTTATATCTTTTATTATAGATTCAATTTCACTAGTAACTAATTGATTCGTAGGTAACTGTATAGACCAATACTTCAGTTGCTGGTCGCAATCATACACCTCAATTACCTCCAGAGAGGGAGGGGGAACCGATGGTATATCTTCTGACTCCACCACTGGTTTAATTCTACCCGGATCGTAGTTGACGGAAGCAGCTGACCGCTTTATAGCTTCAATCTTATGATTCACTTTTCGCCTATTGTTTCTATTTTTTTATCTCCGTAATTTTCTTACGTGACGGTTCAGGGACCGAAGGACCTCTTTCATCCCGAAATTTCTTCTGGTTCTCTACTCTGTTCTTAAGTAGAGTTGGATCCGCTCGAACTGCGGCTGCCCACTTCTTTCTCCACGCAGATCTGTTGTTTGGTCTTTTTACCACTGGGGAAATATGATAGATAATATAACATCATCGGTCCGCTGCGGTTATTATCGTTCCAGAGTCTTTCACCGAAAATCAAAGCGATTTCCAGTTACTCCTGGTCCCGATGATCACGGTTTGGACATCGACAGTTATGGGAAGGAAAAGCGCCGTCCTTCAGAGCGTGTCATAGAAACTGCAACTACGATGAAAATCTACGATTTCCAACGATAGTTTGTTCTATTCCCGCTGAAGAATGACTTCGGTAAATAGATGCAGGTATTTGGTTGTCACGGGTGTGTGGATGCTCAAGGGGTTTAGACCTCTGATCTTTGCTTCAAAATTGGTGAATAATAAATCAGCAAAAAGCATCGAAAATACAAAGGTATAGGCCAAGTACAAGAGGATGTGACTTTGGAATAGCTTTCTCGTTAAAATAAACTTCATTATACGAAGTATTTGAAATCGAGCAAATGCGAGCAAGTACAAATTATTGTACAGCATCGACACGATGCTATCGCTAAGTAAATATATTAAACTAACTAAATTTCCCAAAAAATGATTTCTCCTCATTTAATTAATAAATCTGTTTATTGCTCGAATGTTTATTGCTCGAAAAGGAAGGGCTATACGTTTGGTTTTTAAATTCTTAATTAAAAAATTATAATAAGCAAAGAAGTGTACAAAAACGGTTTAATTAGACAAAAACCATCTTATTAAAAATATCTAAATTTTAAATAATTGTTTGCATGAATTGTTAAAGAATGCTTTTGATTTCTAGTACTTTTAGAACTTCAATATAGTCCTATGTATATCCTTGAAAATGTTTTTCAATTTACGTAGAACATCGTACCTATACTTCAACAATATATTTGAAGAATGTTGACGATCGGAAAATAACGACGAAGATTTGGAATCGCGTTATTTTCACTGTTCACTCTGACTTAACGAGGTGAACCTCTCTTTGAACGATGTGAATAGAAAATAAGACAGACACTTTAAGTTACGGTATATATCTGTTTATTTCTAAGATCTAATGGTTTCTATAAATAGAAGTAACTTCGTTTAGTTTTAGAGTTCGTTCTGACCTGATGTGTATGATGGTCGAATTCGTTCTGTCGTTCCTGCCCAAGTCCACGATCCGTGTTTTTTGGGCAAGTCCGTGGGAGTGGGAAAAGCGTCGCTAGGAGAATTTGTGTGATTTTTAATTGGTTAGGGAAATGATGGGTGGAGACTTGGAAAAACTGAAGGGATGTAGGTAGGAGGGAAGTTCTCGGAATCGGCAGGTCAATTATGTTGTTTGTAATTTCGCAGAAGTCTACTGTCGGGTTAAAGGACCGATGGTCTGCGCGTCACCTGGGCGGGGTACGATCATCTGGCCCACGGATGGTCGACATCATAAATCGGGTATCGTTCGCTGGTCGGTTTCTAGCCGCGATACCCACTTTCCTTTTTATAGCGTCAACATTCCGCCCCCCTTGAACAATTATGTTCAATATTGTTTGATGTTGCTTGTACTTAAATTACAGTATGAAGCTAACTAGAATTTAATTGATAGTATTCGGTAGTTGACTTATGGTATTATGATAATCTATCTTAAGATTAACATTATGATCAATTGTGATAATATCCTATTACTACAATATAATTGATTAAATTAGGGTATGCTACAAATTATTTTGACTCGTAGTCGATTGGTAGTGGCGAAAGTCTTTTCACGCCCCTTGTGTACTGGCCATGGGCTGTCTTCACCGTCGCGACCCTGATTACTCCGTCTTGTCCTGGATGGGTGGCGATGATTCGTCCTAGAGGCCATTGTTGTGGTGGGGAATTTTCGTCCTTAATGACGACTAGTTGCCCAATCGCAAGATCGGCTGCTGTTCCGGTATGCCATTTTTTGCGCACTGTCTGCTCATGTAGATATTCGATGATCCATCGTTTCGAGAAGTGCTGTCGCATTTGCTGTACATGTTGCCAAGAAGATAGTCTTCCGGAGGGTACTGTGCTGTAATCGTGGTCTGGCATACTTGTAAGCGAGTCACCAATGAGGAAATGACCAGGTGTTAGTGCGGATAAATCATTGGGTTCGGAAGACAGAGGTATAAGAGGTCGGGAATTTAAAATGCTCTCGATTTGAATGGCATACGTCGTGAGTGCTTCGTATGATAATAGTGTGTCGCCGATGACTCTACAAAAATGGCGTTTAAAAGACTTCACTGCAGCCTCCCAGATACCACCGAAGTGTGGCGATCGAGGGGGAATGGTGTGATATCGTATTCCCCCGTTTGTCAATGCTTGATCTATTTTTTTCTGTGTTTTGGTGTGAATTTGCGACTGTATATAATTCGGATATTTCCCGTTTTGCACCGACAAAATTGGTTCCGTTATCCGAGTATATGTCCGATGGTTTACCGCGCCTCGAGATGAATCTTTTTAATGCCGCTAGAAATGCTTCCGTCGTCAGATCGCCCACTACTTCAATATCTACCGCCTTTGTGGCGAAACATACGAAAATCGCTATATACACCTTTACCTTATTGCGGTTTCGGTGAACCTATTCTTTAATAAATATTGGACCGCAATAGTCAATGCCAGTTTGTAAAAAAGGTCGTTTATATTTAACGCGGTGTTCAGGTAAATCGCTCATGATATAATTTGGAACTGTGGGTTTAAAACGATACCATCTTATGCATTTATGAATTATGTTTTTGATAGTACTTCTGGCATTGAGTATCCCGTAATTTTGTCTAATTACTAATTTCTATAATTTTACCAATCGTGTAATAATATGTAAGATAAACAATTTTTATCTGGCAATAAACGATCCAAATACTACGCAGGCGGAAATCTAAATAATGATAAAGAAATTAAATTAAAAATTAAAAATTAATTATTACTTACGTAAACCATCCTAATAAGGCAAATCAACCTTTACAGTAATTAATTTCCAACGTTTCGGCCACATTTTGACCCTCTTCAGGGATAAATTACAGTACAATTAACCCTTAACAAAAATTATTAATGATTTAAGTATTGTTCAATAATAAAGGAAAACAGAGAAAAAGAACAGAATGGTAATTTAGCCAATCAAAATTAATTGTAGGATCATTACGATATTAATTTTCTGATAAATTAGTCATACTCACTTATTTCGGATGGTTTAACTAAAATTCCCTATTCAGGGAACCCGAAGATATTTATCACATGTTTACTTCATGTGAGACTAATACGCACTGCGAGGATCGTTATGGCGTATGTGGAAACGCAACCGTGTCTGATCCTGATCGATATGGAGGGGGTACATATGATGGTAATGGCGCGAAAATTCAAATCCCAATAGGCACAAGTCAGATCTCATAAACCGTGTCACAGGGGTCCCGACATACAGCGCATCAGGGCGACTGTGACAGGGTGTCGGATATATATCACTTTTATTTTCACTAAGGATAGTTAACAATTGTACATATCTAAGAACCAACACTGCATCAACCAAGCAACTATGTAATAACAATAGTTGTAACATTCTTATTAGATGAACCAAGAACCAAAACTCAGAGACCATGGAGAAATGTAATATATTGAAACCCAACTAAACTCATGTAATGAAACGACAATATTTTATAAAGTCAAAAGATGTAAAGTGACTTACTAATATTGTGAGTTGTTATTGACAATATTTAACATTATTTAACAAAGAACTGAATAGGTGTCATACGAAAAGTTGTTAATCATATTAGTTATGTAACTAATAATTCGATGATATTATGGTAATAATCATCCACCTCGTGTTTTTCAGTTCTTTTGTTAACAGTGTTATTACACAATATAAAAAATGTTTCATATAAAAGTCGTTTATTAAGGTTGGCTTCATTTTTGAGAACGGTGGTTTCATCAAAATTAA
This sequence comes from Mimumesa dahlbomi, assembly GCA_917499265.3. Taxonomy (NCBI): domain Eukaryota; kingdom Metazoa; phylum Arthropoda; class Insecta; order Hymenoptera; family Crabronidae; genus Mimumesa; species Mimumesa dahlbomi. Next base: position 2,107,254 of record OU824120.1, read on the forward strand.
AAGAATGTCCATGCTCGAGATAATGGTGTACTAAATCGGTTGTGCAGGGGTTCGAACTTTTTAAAGACAATTTGTGTTCGTTTATGCGAGATTTTAAATATTGCTTCGTTTGACCGATATAAGTCAAATTACAATCATTACAAGGTATCCTGTAAATGAGATTTGAACGTTTGTCTTTATGTACTGTATCTTTAGGACTCGCAAAAAGTAGATCATTGCTTGAATTAATTACTGAATAACCGACACTTATGCCCGCCGAGACCAAATCCCTCGCCACACCATCACTAAGACCATGAATGTAAGGTATTGTACCTTTTAACTGTTGTAATAAATTCCTATTGTCACTGGTTGGTAATGAATTATAAAACTGGTTTATTCTTTTCTTAATGCGATAATTGATGAAGTGTATTGGGTAACTGTTATTTAAAAGTGTGTTTCTAACCAATTCGATGTTCTTTTCCCAGAATTGTGGGTGTGCTAACTTCATAGCCCTGTCTATTAATCCTTTAATTAATCCAATCTTATGAGATACAGGGTGTGCTGAGTGGAAATTCAAATATCTACCGGACCAAGTGTTTTTACGATACCAATCAGTGACAATGGTTTTATTATCCTCGAGATTACGTATGAGTCTCACATCCAGAAAACTGATACTACCATCTTCCTCGACCTCGTGTGTGAATTTTAGACGTTCATGATAGTTATTGAAAACCTGCAGAAGTTCCTCAATACATTCCTTAGGGGCACATGTTACTATATCATCTACATATCTTTTGAAGAAAGGTAACCGAAAATTAAGATTGTTTATGCAATTAGCTTGTAATGTTTCCATAATTAATTCAGCTAAAACCGGTGAAATAGGTGAACCCATCGGAGTACCAAAAGTCTGCTTGTATGGTATGTTGTTGAATTTAAAAACTGTCGAGGACATCAGGAATTCAATAACTTCAATAAACTGCACTTTGGGAATCTTAGTGAACTTTTTTATCTGCGACCATCTTTTATTAATAGCAGAAACTACCAGTTGTAAAGGTATATTAGTAAATAATGAGGAAACATCTAGAGATAGTAACACGTGTCCTTCGGGAACTTGTATGTTTCTAATGAATTTTACAAAAGTCCAACTATCCTTAGTGAATTTGGTGCAGTGACCAGTTACATGACCTAAAATGTTGGATATAAACTTTGAAAGTTTATAGGTGGGCCCACCTATAGACGAAACTATAAGTCGCCACGGTATATCTGGCTTATGTATTTTGGGTAACCCATATGCTCTTGATGTTATAGCATTATGCACCACTAAGTATTTGTATGTGTTATCATCAATGTACCCTTTTTTGAGCCAGTCCCTTGCAAAACCATTATTTCTTATCTGAGAAGTGGATGTATATTCACTAGTTATGCGTGTGTAAGTTGATTCATCAGAAAGAAGTTTTTCTATGTTTTCGATATATTGTGTTCTGTTAATGATGACTGATGTATTACCTTTGTCTGCTCTAATGATCAAAAGTTCGTTATTATTTTTCAAAATTTTTTTTGTCTTTTTTAATAGTATGGAAAACTGTAGATTAATTTGTTCAATATTGGAATTATGTTTTAAGTAATTATAAATTTTGTTTACTACTTTGAATCTTGTTTGTTTTCTTTCTCTGTCGTTTTTAATTTTACTAACGTTATGTTCTATTTCCACTATGTATTTTAACAACCAGGATTTTATGTTGTAATTGTTAAATGAGAATTTCGGACCTAATGCTATTATGAACTTTACTTCTTTCGGAATATTAGTATCAGTCAAATTTATACACCACTTCTCAGTATCAATCGATTCTACAATCTTTCCAACATAATCATTGTCTTTCTTAATCTTGACGAATTTTTCCGAACAGTCACTTTTGTATCGATGGAAAAGTCTATCATATTTTTGTTTTTGTGCTGTAAAAAACGAACTATAAATCTCAGACGGTAATCTATTAGTTATTTGAAATTTTAATTTTTGTAATGTGTTCTTGATGTTATTTTCCTTAAAATGTATATCCCTAATTTCTAAATTAAGGATATTCATTTTAAATCTGAATATATGTGTATTAAGTTTTGAAACGAGTTGTTGACATGTAAGAAGTCTAGGACATTTCCACCTCACATAGATAAATTGAAAATCAATATTGACATGACAAACCGTTCACTCGTTTCACAAAAATATCACAAAAACATGATAGACTTTTCCATCGATACAAAAGTGACTGTTCGGAAAAATTCGTCAAGATTAAGAAAGACAATGATTATGTTGGAAAGATTGTAGAATCGATTGATACTGAGAAGTGGTGTATAAATTTGACTGATACTAATATTCCGAAAGAAGTAAAGTTCATAATAGCATTAGGTCCGAAATTCTCATTTAACAATTACAACATAAAATCCTGGTTGTTAAAATACATAGTGGAAATAGAACATAACGTTAGTAAAATTAAAAACGACAGAGAAAGAAAACAAACAAGATTCAAAGTAGTAAACAAAATTTATAATTACTTAAAACATAATTCCAATATTGAACAAATTAATCTACAGTTTTCCATACTATTAAAAAAGACAAAAAAAATTTTGAAAAATAATAACGAACTTTTGATCATTAGAGCAGACAAAGGTAATACATCAGTCATCATTAACAGAACACAATATATCGAAAACATAGAAAAACTTCTTTCTGATGAATCAACTTACACACGCATAACTAGTGAATATACATCCACTTCTCAGATAAGAAATAATGGTTTTGCAAGGGACTGGCTCAAAAAAGGGTACATTGATGATAACACATACAAATACTTAGTGGTGCATAATGCTATAACACCAAGAGCATATGGGTTACCCAAAATACATAAGCCAGATATACCGTGGTGACTTATAGTTTCGTCTATAGGTGGGCCCACCTATAAACTTTCAAAGTTTATATCCAACATTTTAGGTCATGTAACTGGTCACTGCACCAAATTCACTAAGGATAGTTGGACTTTTGTAAAATTCATTAGAAACATACAAGTTCCCGAAGGACACGTGTTACTATCTCTAGATGTTTCCTCATTATTTACTAATATACGTTTACAAGTGGTAGTTTCTGCTATTAATAAAAGATGGTCGCAGATAAAAAAGTTCACTAAGATTCCCAAAGTGCAGTTTATTGAAGTTATTGAATTCCTGATGTCCTCGACAGTTTTTAAATTCAACAACATACCATACAAGCAGACTTTTGGTACTCCGATGGGTTCACCTATTTCACCGGTTTTAGCTGAATTAATTATGGAAACATTACAAGCTAATTGCATAAACAATCTTAATTTTCGGTTACCTTTCTTCAAAAGATATGTAGATGATATAGTAACATGTGCCCCTAAGGAATGTATTGAGGAACTTCTGCAGGTTTTCAATAACTATCATGAACGTCTAAAATTCACACATGAGGTCGAGGAAGATGGTAGTATCAGTTTTCTGGATGTGAGACTCATACGTAACCTCGAGGATAATAAAACCATTGTCACTGATTGGTATCGTAAAAACACTTGGTCCGGTAGATATTTGAATTTCCACTCAGCACACCCTGTATCTCATAAGATTGGATTAATTAAAGGATTAATAGACAGGGCTATGAAGTTAGCACACCCACAGTTCTGGGAAAAGAACATCGAATTGGTTAGAAACACACTTTTAAATAACAGTTACCCAATACACTTTATCAATTATCACATTAAGAAAAGAATAAACCAGTTTTATAATTCATTACCAACCAGTGACAATAGGAATTTATTACAACAGTTAAAAGGTACAATACCTTACATTCATGGTCTTAGTGATGGTGTGGCGAGGGATTTGGTCTCGGCGGGCATAAGTGTCGGTTATTCAGTAATTAATTCAAGCAATGATCTACTTTTTGCGAGTCCTAAAGATACAGTACATAAAGACAAACGTTCAAATCTCATTTACAGGATACCTTGTAATGATTGTAATTTGACTTATATCGGTCAAACGAAGCAATATTTAAAATCTCGCATAAACGAACACAAATTGTCTTTAAAAAGTTCGAACCCCTGCACAACCGATTTAGTACACCATTATCTCGAGCATGGACATTCTTTTAATTTTGATGAAACCACCGTTCTCAAAAATGAAGCCAACCTTAATAAACGACTTTTATATGAAACATTTTTTATATTGTGTAATAACACTGTTAACAAAAGAACTGAAAAACACGAGGTGGATGATTATTACCATAATATCATCGAATTATTAGTTACATAACTAATATGATTAACAACTTTTCGTATGACACCTATTCAGTTCTTTGTTAAATAATGTTAAATATTGTCAATAACAACTCACAATATTAGTAAGTCACTTTACATCTTTTGACTTTATAAAATATTGTCGTTTCATTACATGAGTTTAGTTGGGTTTCAATATATTACATTTCTCCATGGTCTCTGAGTTTTGGTTCTTGGTTCATCTAATAAGAATGTTACAACTATTGTTATTACATAGTTGCTTGGTTGATGCAGTGTTGGTTCTTAGATATGTACAATTGTTAACTATCCTTAGTGAAAATAAAAGTGATATATATCCGACACCCTGTCACAGTCGCCCTGATGCGCTGTATGTCGGGACCCCTGTGACACGGTTTATGAGATCTGACTTGTGCCTATTGGGATTTGAATTTTCGCGCCATTACCATCATATGTACCCCCTCCATATCGATCAGGATCAGACACGGTTGCGTTTCCACATACGCCATAACGATCCTCGCAGTGCGTATTAGTCTCACATGAAGTAAACATGTGATAAATATCTTCGGGTTCCCTGAATAGGGAATTTTAGTTAAACCATCCGAAATAAGTGAGTATGACTAATTTATCAGAAAATTAATATCGTAATGATCCTACAATTAATTTTGATTGGCTAAATTACCATTCTGTTCTTTTTCTCTGTTTTCCTTTATTATTGAACAATACTTAAATCATTAATAATTTTTGTTAAGGGTTAATTGTACTGTAATTTATCCCTGAAGAGGGCCAAAATGTGGCCGAAACGTTGGAAATTAATTACTGTAAAGGTTGATTTGCCTTATTAGGATGGTTTACGTAAGTAATAATTAATTTTTAATTTTTAATTTAATTTCTTTATCATTATTTAGATTTCCGCCTGCGTAGTATTTGGATCGTTTATTGCCAGATAAAAATTATTTATCTTACAAATTTTGTCTAATCGCGTTGAGAGTAGCTTGTATGCCGGCGTGGAAATTTTTGGTATGCTCGTGTTGAATGATTAGATTAGTCACGTGATGTCTTTTGGGTAGTAAAATTTGGTGCCGTTCGGAATACTTCAAGTCTGAACGAGAGAGTCGCCCACCTACTCTAAGTATACCGGAGTCGTCCATGAACGGATTTAGTGGCGTTAAGTTCGAGCAGAAATTACCGGTTTTTTTCCATTCCTCCAATTCCTTAGCAATCCCTTGTCTTTGCACTATTTGCATGATTCTGACTTTAGCGATTTCTAATTCTTCGATGGTTAGATTTGATCTCGACGTGTATCGACCGCGCGCGTGATTGCCAAAGCGTAGGCAGTATGCTGTGACCCGGATAAGTTTAGTCAAGCTAAAGAATTTGTTTACGAGGTCGCATGGTATGGTTTTTACTGCCAGTGTGATTGTTAGACGTGTTTCTGGTATGTCAATGTTGGGTAGATCTAACTGAGGCCAATGTTGTTCAGCTGACCTTAACCAGTCCGGTCCGTTAAACCAAAAGGTACTGGTTGTTAATTCTATGGCTTTCATTCCGCGCGAAATGAGATCGGCTGGGTTTTCTTCCGATCGGACGTGACGCCATTGTTCTCGCGATGTTACCTGTTGTATCTCTGAGACCCGATGTGATACGAAAGTTTTTAATAGATGTGGAGGAGTCGCTATCCAATGTAGTGCGATAGTGGAATCGGTCCAAAAAATGCTTTCCTTGATTTCGATTCTACGTAACGATTGTTTGCAGGTTTCGTAAAGTTTTGATAATAATACCGCGGCGCACAATTCTAATCGCGGTAAGGTGATTGATTTTAATGGTGCCACTCTTGACTTTGCGCAAACCAATTGCGTCATTGCCTTGCCGTTGTTGTCGGTGGATCGCAGATAGAGGCATGCTCCGTACGTGCGCTCGCTTGCGTCGCAAAATCCGTGGAGCTGAATGTTTTTTGTAAACGATATAGTCTTTCGGGGAATTTCGATTTGTGCGAATTCCTGTAGTTCGGCTCTGTATTCTGTCCAGGCAGTGTGAATATTGAGTGGGAGCGATTCGTCCCATTCGACTTTGGTTTGCCAGAGTCGTTGCATGATTAATTTAGCGCGAATTATTGTCGGTCCTAATAATCCTAGTGGGTCAAATAATTTTGCAATCTCTGATAGTATAACTCGTTTAGATAATTTTGCTGCTTTCGGAATGTCCTCTACGCGATACGTGATGGTATCTCGTTTCGCATTCCAGAGTATTCCTAACGTGCTATCGCACTTTGAACGGTCTAATTGTAAAAATGCGGTATTTGCGCTTTCATCTAGTCCGTCTACCAAGCGCTGGTCGTTCGATGACCATTGTCTAAGGCGGAAACCGGCTTTGTTACACGCGGCAATGATCTGATCTCGTATTTCTCGCGTAGCTTTGAGCGTTGATGCCCCGGTCAGTAAATCATCGACATAAAAATCTTCCCTTAATATTACCGACACGATTGGGTATTGGATCGATTCGTCTATTGCAATTTGCTTTAAGGTTCGCGTCGCTAAGAACGGTGCAGAAGTTGTACCATATGTGACGGTATTGAGTGCGTATGTTTTAACCGGCTCGTTTGGTGTATCGCGCCAAAGGATTTTTTGGTATTTTTGGTCGGACGGATGGACTAAGATTTGGCGATACATTTTTTCGATGTCTGCAGTCAGTACGTACTGATGTGAACGGAAACGAATGAAGAGAGAAAATAACTCGTCTTGAATTGTGGGGCCCGTCATTAAGATGTCGTTTAACGATATGCCCGATGAGGATTTTGCCGATGCGTCAAACACAACTATTAATTTTGTCGTAAGACTGGACGCTCTGATGACCGCGTGATGGGGTAAATAATATCCGTCGTGATGTTTCGGTTCGGTTAATTCGCTCATATGCCCTAATGATTTATATTCATCGATGAATTCTGTGTATTGGGTTCGCAAAACTGGATTTTTCAACAGACTTCTCTCGAGTGATTGGAACCGTTTGAGAGCCGTTGTATAGGAGTCACCGAGATGTTTGTGGTTTTCACGAAATGGTAATTTGACGATATAACGGTTTTTAAACTGATCTTTGCGTACATGCTGTTGGAAGTGTGTTTCGCACGCCTGTTCTTCAGGAGATAGCAGACGTTTTTGCGGAGCTTCCTCTATTTCCCAAAATCTTGTAACTTGCGCGTTTAACGTTTCTACGGATAAATTGCAAGCTGTAACGCGTTGCACTTTGTCATTGGAGGATACGTTTCCTGAAATAATCCAACCAAGTTGCGTTTTTTGCAACACGGCGTTGCTTGAACTAATTGATATTTGCCCCACGCATAGCAATTTATACAATAACCCTGCTCCGATTAAACCGTCGATCGCGGATGGTTGATAAAAGGCTGGATCTGCCAGTTGGATGTTCCGCGGAATCGTTAGATGATTTTATTTACGGGATGATTTGGTAAGGCGCTCGTTATAGATGGTATTGTTAAAAAGGTCAGATCGGCGGTGTATGCATTTATGCGCGACTGTATTTTTGCGTTTACGGTCGAATTGATGCGTCGCTGTTTCATTAATTCCTAACAACGCGAGATTTATTGGGGTTTCTTTAAAACCTATCCTTTTTACGGTTTCTTCTGTCAAGAAGTTTGATTGGGATGCTGAATCCAATAGTACTCTGCACGGATGCGGATATCCCGATGAATCTATTATATGTATAACCGCGGTGGACAAAAGTACCTGCGAAGGTAGGGTAGCGCTTAGTGCGGTTATATTTTTGCTCGTACTAGGGTGAGCATTATCAGATTCGAAATGCAAAATTGTATGGTGATTCTTATTACACCTTTTGCATTTGCTGGCATTGCAATTGCCTGTAGAATGATTTGAACGTAAGCAATTGAAACAGAGTCCTACTGTCCTGACGATATTAATGCGCTGTTGAATGGTCACGTTAGTTAATCGTTCGCATACTTGTGTGAAGTGCGAACCTTTGCATAAGTGGCAAAATACCTTTACTGTCGCGAGAGCGTGAGTTGCTGAATTGGATTGTCTCGGGGAAGCTAATGTTCGATGACGAGGTTTTATATTGTTTCGAGATGCGTAACTAGTCGGTTCTTCAGTTTTGTCGGCGTCCGTGTTTTCTAATACTCTACATCGTTGATGCAAAAATTCCAAAAGGTTATCCATTGTAGGAAATGGTTTATCTTGTGTATATTTCTTCCATTTAATGCGCGTTTGCTCATCGAATTTCGTCACTATCGTGTAGATGGGAAATGCCTCAAGAAATGGTTTTTTCAATGCTTGAAGAGCACGGTATTGTTTCGTCGCGTTGTCGTATAGTTCACAGAGTGCGGACGCAGATTGCTTAGTGCACGCAGGCAGGTTGAAGATTGCTTTGACACGATTATTTATGATTGCAATTGGATTATTGTATGATGATTCAAGCATATTCCAAGCTACCAAATAATTCTCAGCCGTTATTGCGAGTGATTCTATTTTGTCGAATGCATTTCCGGTAAGGCAAGATCGGAGATACATTAATCGTTGCCCGTCGCGAAAGTGTGGATTTTCATGGACGGTTGTTTTAAAGGCGTCGCAAAAACCAGGCCATGCTTCGTACGATGCGCTGAATTTGGGTAACTGCATCGTAGGTAAATTTACGCGATTGTCGAGATGCATCGTCGTAGCATTAGAATTCACTGTTACTTCTGAATTTGATGGAACGTTTAAGGCTTGATTCGAAATTGGACGATTTTCTAGTAATCGATGAGCCTTGAAGAGAGTCTCCATATAGTGCTCTTCATATTCGAATCTATCGCTTAGTCTTATTTCATAGACCTCATCTGTCGCGATACGTTCTAATTCGTCCTGCACGAGACCCAAAGTATCAAAGTCTTTACCGGCATTCGTGATACGAATATTCACTTGTGCGTAATCTGGCGTTTCTGACACGGTCGCGTTTTCCACATATTTTGCAACCATTGTTAGTTTGGCGTTTAATGTACCGCGTTTTCGAATAAGATCTCGCTCGTTAGCACTGATGTCCGAAGTAGCCATGATTACAATTTAATACAGGGAGGAAAAGAAAGCGGAAGATTGGAATGTGTAGAAGGTAGTGATGGATTGGTGACTCGTTAATATGCACGACTTACTTTGCTTTTCCCCTCAGCGATGTAGGATGAAGTTGGATGCTTGTCGGTATCTGCTCGTTGTTGAGGAACCCTTGAAGATACGATGCTTCGATATGAGGTCCAGTCAGGATCCTGCTTGGCTCGTTGCTGATTCTCGGCTGCTCGTTGCCGATAGGTTTTTCCTGGCTTCGTGGGATGAATCCAAGGTGTTGATGTTCAGATTCTGATTGCACGTTGTCAGAATCTGGTTGCGGATGTATGCTCGTTCGGTTACACGTTACCGTAGGCGCACACAGATCCGGCTCGAAGGACCAAAATGTTGACGATCGGAAAATAACGGCGAAGATTTGGAACTGCGTTATTTTCACTGTTTACTCTGACTTAACGAGGTGAACCTCTCTTTGAACGATGTGAATAGAAAATAAGACAGACACTTTAAGTTACGGTATATATCTGTTTATTTCTAAGATCTAATGGTTTCTATAAATAGAAGTAAGTTTGTTTAGTTTTAGAGTTCGTTCTGATCTGATGTGTATGATGGTCGAATTTGTTCTGTCGTTCCTGCCCAAGTCCACGATCCGTGTTTTTTGGGCAAGTCCGTGGGAGTGGAAAAAGCGTCGCTAGGAGAATTTGTGTGATTTTTAATTGGTTAGGGAAATGATGGGTGGAGACTTGGAAAAACTGAAGGGATGTAGGTAGGAGGGAAGTTCTCGGAATCGGCAGGTCAATTATGTTGTTTGTAATTTCGCAGAAATCTACTGTCGGGTTAAAGGACCGATGATCTGCGCGTCACCTGGGCGGTGTACGGTCATCTGGCCCACGGATGGTCCACATCATAAATCGGGTACCGTTCGCTGGTCGGTTTCTAGCCGCGATACCCGCTTTCCTTTTTATAGCGTCAACAAGGAAAGAATAGTTTTTTTTGAAATCATGAATTTTTTTATTATAGTGGCATCTTCTGATCTAATTTTACAGTATACCTGTAGAAAAATATTTTAATTTCATTGTTAAAATGTGTAGGTAATACCATAACACTGTTATAAACATATACGAAGCGATTTAGAGATTCGATATCCGAGATAGTAAAGTTTCAATGCAAAACATGTAACAAAGATTTGTTAACAGTACCGATAACTACACGTTTCGGACAGAACCAAACTTTTGTTTACTTTATCGTGGAAGACCTGTTTACAGAACAATTTGATTATGTACTAAAAAAAAGTTTGTAGAAATTTGAAGAGACGTTTTGACACGTATCGAAGTTCTAAAAATTAAATACATTTTTACAATAATTTACGGAACCATTATATTAAATGTATAAATTATTGATAACAGTTTGATATTTTCTGAACTACGTACTAATGCGTGCATCAGGAAGGTGTCTTTCTTTCCCTCTCTTTCGTATTATTCGTTTTCTTTGTGGCGTACTATGGCTCGGTATATCAACAACACTGCATTCGACTGCATACTTTGTCTCTATCTTGCTGTCGCTCCGTCGCGCTCGCGCTAGCCAAACACACGAACGTGGGCGGCCGGGCATGTGTGATAGCACGTTTGACGATCGAGAAAGGTATCAATGCGGAATTAATCATCGTCTGAATTTGTCTTGCATAAGAGCCTTTCTTTTTTTTGTTCTGTCTGTCGCGCTCGCAGTACTCGCACTACGATCGCCGAGAGTAAGTGCGACGGTGTGTCTTTGCCGGCTGTGGCGACTCTATCATTTTATTCGAAACATTTTTCTAATCATTTTATCGGGCATTTAACACTTATGTCCAATATTTGATCCCATAGTGTCGCTGAATTTTAATTAAATATAAATGGAATAATAATTAGATGATTCTTATTCATTCATTTCGTGTTACGTATATCCCCGTGATTCAATATTTCGCGAAATTTATTACTTATTTACTATATCAATTTATTGAAAATCTATGATGGGATCAAAAATTAGCAAGAAATATTAAATGTCCCATAAAATAATGCGAAATGTCCCAAAGAATATGAATGAACGATCGCGTTCGACGAAGGCGCACAAACACACCTGAGCTCGACCATCGTCTGTGAACCGCGATAAGAGTGCGAGCGCGACAGACGGAAGGAAGGAAAGAGAGGCTCTTATGCAAGAAAAATTCGAACAATAGCGAAAACCGTGTTTGATGCCTTCCTCGATCGACGATCGCGTTCTCACACGTGCCTGTCCGGCCTAAGTCCGTGTGCCTCGATAAAATGAGTGCGGCGGAGCGACGAAAAGAAAGAGATGAAGTAGTTGTTATCACTTCTTACTATGCTGCAACACACGTCAGAGAGAGAAACGAATTATTAGAAAGAGAGGGCACGAAAATCACCTAGGTGAAGCAGGCATTAGTATTGTGGAGACCCGCGTACACCCACAGTGATACCACATTTATGCTATTGATTGTACTTGTCCAGAGACAAGACCTTGTCTCTTGATTTTTCCCGCATGTCTCCAACAGATTCCTTATAAAAATCTACATTACCGACAGAAAAATTATCGTCGTATGGTATAAAAATCTGTTAGTTCGGTTTGACACCGACAGGACTCGCATAGTCGAAAGTGTGTCACTGGAAAAGACGAAGCAGACGACTTATTACATAAAAAAGACGTACTTTTGACATCAAACATCTCGTTACTGGGTGGATCAATGTTTTTGTAATTAGTCTCAATCGACTCGTCTCGACGCCGCCTCTAAGAATATCATCGCACTTATTGGGAAATTTTCCGCTTTCATGTCGTTTGAATACCCCGAAAACCCCGATCTAATATTTCCGGAATAGAGTCAAGAGCCTTCTCTCGTACTTGGCCCGAGACAAGACCTTGTCTCATGATATTAAATTACTCACTATGTCTTTCTTGGAATGAATTAGCTAAGGCTGATTCAGTGATGAGATCTATCTGTTGAACTGTTGTTGTGCTGCTGTTGCAGTTGATCACTTCTCAAAGTTTACACCGATCACGTCTTGAAAACTCGGATACGGAACACTTCTTCTCACTCGGAAACTCAGTACAAAAATGTGTCAACTATGTCGAAGTGCACCAGTATAGATACGGCTTTTCGGGCCCTCCCTCTACATCAGTTTCTACGTTTTCCCTACGAGACAATGCAGCCCTCTGATTGCAACCCGACACCAACAGCAAGGGAAAGTGTTTTAGTAAAATGTTAGTCTCCACTTTAGGGTCAGCTGTTTATTATCTCTTCAAATGTCCCCAAGGCAGCACGTGGTCTGTTGCCAAATTTACATTTTCGCGTGCACAAGGTCTCCATTGTCGTCGAAGGAGTTTGACGTCTGGAAACTTTCTCTTTCGAGAGACGTCGTGTTTACAACCCTAAGAGTTTTAACTATTTTATGCGTTTTCCTGATGCCATCTGCCAGTCTCTACCAGGGCAATCCAAATGTCTTTTCTTGAAGAAGAATTTATGATTTTTTCCAAGTTCAACGTCCTGGCCTCGAACTGACAAAGGACATCGGAACGTGGGGACGTAACATAAGGTTTAGGTGACAAATTTCCTCGCGGAAAGCCCGTTGCTTTTCCTTCTTATTAATAAGCAAAGACGGGTCCCCCTTTACCGCTTCTTCCCACTGTTGCTTCCAAACTGAAGGTCGGCGCGTTCGCTTTGCCACTGGTATATGGAAGGAGATTACAGTGGACGAAATTTGTATAGGGACACTAATTTTTTAATAAAAGGAACCAACTACTTGCCACTGCTTTTTCTGTGCGTAAATCGTGCCAATACAGTGGACGAAATTTGCATAGGGACACCATCATTTCCTGGAATAAATTCATTTATTCTGTAAATTTCTAGTAGCTATTGGTCGTAGACCTTACTAGCATGACATTGAATATAGTACGACGCGATAATATAAACATACCCTCTAGTTTCAGTAATGGTAACCAGAAACACAATAATATTTGCCAAGGTAAGTACGAAATTTGTATAAGGATAGTAGTACTCTTGCAGTAATCAAGACAGAAACATCGTGTACAGCTTAGAAAAAGTAAGTATTGGGAAAGTAATACTCTAATAGTCTAAAGTGTAATACTCTATTTTATAAATAATTCAATACAGCTTATCTTCTATTAGAATGCCACGAGGAAAAATTCTAAGTACAGAAGAGCGAATACAAATACAAGCGTATCGAGATTCCGGATTATCTCTGCGACAGATCTCGAATAAGATCAATAGATCAGTAAATGTTATTCTTAATTTCGTGAAATTGGGAGAAAATTATGGTAAGAACCACGCAGGCGGCAACAGTAAACTTCAGCGGCGCGATCATTCACGCATTTTCAGAGAATTAAAAGCTGAAAACAAAAGTGCTAGACAAGTTACGGAAGCTCTACAATTGCCAGTGACTGTACGACGTGTGCAGCAAATATTGTAAAAAGATCAGCGGTTGAAGTGGACCAAAGAATCAAAAAAACCACCTCTTACTAAGGACCACAAAAGAGCAAGATTAGATTTTGCTCAAAATCATATGACCTGGGATGAGCAATGAAAAAATGTTATTTTTTCTGACGAGAAAAAATTTAATTTGGATGGTCCTGATGGTTTAAAACACTATTGACACGATTTACGCACAGAAAAAGCAGTGGCAAGTACTTGGTTCCTTTTATTAAAAAATTAGTGTCCCTATACAAATTTCGTCCACTGTAATCTCCTTCCATATACCAGTGGCAAAGCGGACGCGCCGACCTTCAGTTTGGAAGCGACAGTGGGAAGAAGCGGTAAAGGGGGACCCGTCTTTGCTTATTAATAAGAAGGAAAAGCAACGGGCTTTCCGCGAGGCATTCGAACCACCTCCACAACCCCACCAACCCGCGAGTTCGGGGAAACCTAAAGGACCCAAGATTCACAAAAAGAAAGCCAGGAAGGAGAAAGAACGCATACAGAAATTGGCGGCCTCCTTAAACAGCAATTACTCACCAAATAAAATCCAGGAGGTGCATCCCACTCGAGAGGTTACTCTCCCTAATATACCACCCCCTCTAGATGTCATTGATATTATTAATTCTGACGACGAGAGGGAATGGGTACAAATTCGTTTGGGGTCATTTGAACTCAAGGAATCGGAGATTTGTTCTTCCTTAGAGGGAATAATTCCGGGATCGTTTATACAATTTATCGGACCTGACGGAACTCCGGCCCCCATGGCCATTCCTGCGATCATTGTCAAGGAGAAATTCCGTCGTAGAGTAGTGATCCAAGAAATGTTCAGTTAAAATATAATTATTTGTAAAAGTTAACCAAAAAGGAATCCTAGCATCTCATTTACATCACCATCGTCATTACCTTTCAATCGTAGTACGACTCAGCCCCATCCCGAGTAAATTGGTGCAACCATTGACTCACAAGGGGGCAAAATTCAGACTAAGTAAAACAATTCGAAGCCGTACCATTTCCGAAAGCTCGAGGCATGACACATAGTCCTGACGTAACACCGTATAACCTCACAAAATACAGTTCAAGATAGTTTCGGCGGATTAAACACGTAGGTAAAGCACGTGGTCTCACCAACAGATTGTCCACTATTACGCACCACATATTTACGCACCACATATTTACGCTAAAATGTCTTTGATTCCGTAGGATTCGTTTCCGCGATTTATCGCATATTATCAAATTCTATTTGTTACAATACACAAGGAGACTCAGTCAGTTACTCTTAAACTTTGAACGATATACAAGATTCTCTCTGAATACACCGTACGACACTCACTGCAAAACAACTCTCCCACTATACTGAATTCGACAGTAACTACATTAAAATATTATCCGCTTCTTATTACATTCATTCTCTCACTTGCACTTCGTTCTATTTCGCTCACACTCAACCCTTACGAATTGTCTGAGGTTTGCAAAGCGTCGCAAACAAAATCGGCCTTTTACGACTTACCGTTTCGGAGATATAATTTTTTAATAATGGTGATTTTTGGACAAAACTTAAGACTTTTCTTCGTCTTTGATACGTACTATCGACTCTGAAAAATAGTCCCTGAATTTACGTTATACCCTGTATAATGAATATCTGTCCACATTATTACCTTTTTGTATTTTACCTTAACGCGCCTTTAAAAGTAAGTATTTAAGAACAATATATGACGATACGAGTAAAATGAAAATAATTTAATAATTCGCAAAAATAACAAAGTCCCTACGGTCCGCTGCATATATAGAGTGTCTCAGCTGTTACGTCCCCGCGTCTAAGTGCCCTTTGTCAGTTCGACGCCAGGACGACGCACTAGAAAAATGTAAATTCCTTTTAGAAATAACACTGCGATCGTCTTGGTCGAGACTGGCAAATGGTATGGGAATAAACACATAAATCCAATCGAGCCGTTGAGAATGTAAGGTCTGAAACCCTTAAGATCAGAAAGCTCTAAACATCAGATTTCATTACATACAATGGAGAGCTTGTCCACTAGGAAATGTAAATCTGGCACCAGACCCCATCCAGTTCAAGAGACACTTGAAAGGGAAAGTTTGTCGGATCCTTTTCCAATTGCATTCTCGTCAAGGGTGTCTGAATGGAAGGTGAGGCCTTCATTGTTTTCCCGAAAACCGTTTCAAACCGACGTAGTGCGAGGGCCCAAAATCTTGTATATATTGGCGGTGCCCTCCGCACCGGGCAGTTACTCTTCGTTCATTCTGGAGACATTACTTCTTGAACTCTACATCGACACTCTTCTTATTATCGAATTTAGTCGTGCGTCATTTATAGTACTTCGAATCTTGCTCGAGTGCAGTGAAACTCAGATCCACGTGAACATTCCAAAATCCTGAACCTCTGTTTAACGTACAACCTTACAAGTGAGTAGATCGAACGCGAGTGAACGTTCAACGACATCAGTTTAATGGGAAAGTAAACTATGATTCGCGGGAATCCTTTCAACTCTGAACCTGGATCGGAACGAAAAAGTCCATATAGGAAGTAATCAAGGGTGAGTGAGATTGTTGTATCTCGTACGGACTCAAGTAGGAAAGATGCGGGAAAACTTAGCAATCATTCCCTATTTCTAATGACTAAGAGAACACTCAGATCTTCCAATTGGAATGTTAAGTGCGTTAAAGGCGTTCCGGGACTAACTTCTTAAACCGAAAAATCTGTGTAACAAATTCGCGCAATATGTCAGTATCAGTAAAACAAGTTAAATACAAAATTGAAGAAGATTATAACTAGTGTTCACTATCAATTAGACTGACCTTATCATTACCACGACCTCTGCCCTTCATCATCATCTTTCGACTGTAGTACGACTCAGCCTCGTCCTGAGTAAATTGGTCTGGCCATTGACTCAAAAGGGAACGAAACACTGACTTTGTCGGGAGATCGGTAGAGGGCGTGCAAGGAGAAGGTGGAAAGCGATAGAGGTGCGATGAGAAAGAAGGAATAATAAGGGAAAGGAGAAAAGAAAGAAAATGAAAGAAGGGTGGCGGTGAGAGAGAGGGTGGGGAAGAGATAGTGAAAGTGAAGGGGAGAAGGAAAGAGAGGCGAGAGAGAAGCAGGAAGGAGGGAAAACCGGAGGGGATAGAGGTTAGGAAAGAGAGAAAGAGCAACAAAGACATCTAGGAGGAAGGAAGGAGAGAAGGACAAAGACGCCACCTAGGAGAATAGAAGGAAAACGGGTGGAAGGCGACATCGGGCGGGCGTGGGAAAAATCAAGGGTCAGGGTGTCGGTAAGGAAGGGAAGAGTGGGAGAGATCTAAAAGAATGAACGCAGGAGCGAAGAAGGAAAGGAAAGGAGCAGTAGCGAAAGGGAGACGAAGAAGGGAAGAAGAAGGCCAAGCAGGGCAGGAAAAATAGGGAGGGAAAGGATGGATAGCACAGGGAGTGCGGCGTCCACTGACCTAGAAGAGTGGATTTTAAAGAGAAAAAGAGACGAGAAAAAAGAGGAGGAAGAGTGGGAATAACTAGGGAGGGAGGGTTTTAGAAAAAGTAGGAAAACGTTGCGGTCGCCGAGGAAGGTGGGAGAGGATACGAAGGGGAAGATGGGAGAGGAGATGATATGGGAAAAAGGGGGTGTAAACAGGGAGGGAGGAATGAGGGAAGATAAAAAGAGTAGGGTGGAGAGAGAGATAGAGGAGATAAAAGAGGTGATCAGGAAGATGCAGAAGGAAGGCAAGAAAGAGGAGGAAGAATTAATAAGGAGGGTGGAGGAAAGGACAAAAAGGGAAGTGGAGGATTTGAAAACAGAGATGTTGAGGAGGGAGGAGATGTGAGGATGGTGGTGGTAAAACTCAAGAGTGAGGCAGGGAAAAGAGAGATAATGGAGCGGAAGAAAGCTATACGAGGAAGAAGAGAGAGGGTAGAGGATGTCCTGACATGGAGAGAAAGAAAGATGCAGTGGTGGATAAGGAGGATAGCAGAAGTAGAGGGAAGAAAAGGGAGGAGAGTCAGGACAAGCTATGGGAGAATTTAGATAGAGGGAGAATGGTGGAAATGGGACGAAAATGGAGAAGTATTAAGGGACATAAAGGGAAGGGAGAGAGGGTGGAAGGGGACGACAGGAGAGGTAGGGGGAAGGGGATTAACAGGAGAAGAGAAGAAAGAGGGTAAAAAGAATGGGGATCGAGGATGATGGGAGGAGGAGGAGAGGAAAAGAGAGAGGAGGCGAATAGTGCGAGAGGAAGGAAAAGAATAAGGAATAAGGACGAACGAGAGAGAGGGCGAAGATACTAACGAGCGGAGGGGCCGGCGGAGAAGAGAGTGAAGAAGGAGTGGATAGAGCAAGGACGAACAAGCAAAGAAGTTAGGCTAAGTTAGAGTAAGAGGGGAGAAAGTGTAAGGAGGGCTGTAACCCCAAGGGGATCGGCGAAATACACATACATACATATTATTCATACATACACTGACTTTCTCGAAACAAGCCGAAGGCGCACCGTTTCCGTAACCTCGAGGCGTGACGCATAGTCAAGACGTAACAAAGCTAACGAGCCGGACCCGGAATTAGGTGATAGCGCAATGTCATATCTTAATCCGTGGCCTAGTTGTTAAAGAAAAACGACAGCCAATCCGACGGTTCCGTTGGACGCGGCAACGCGGCAGTTCTTGCTGACACAAGTTAATGTCTTGTAGTACCTGGATTGCTTATGCCGCCGCCTCAATGGAGCCCTTGAAAGGGATGTAGAACGAGCACTAACACACTACCACGAAAAATGTATCGATGAGTCTATGTCACTGGGTCACTGTACTTCCCGGTGTAATTGAAGAAAGGTCTATTTTATGAGTTTACCTCTTCCACGTGACACATTGGTTTACACTGCAAACTTTACAGAACACCGCATAATCAAATCAATAAATTCACATTGAAAAGAATGACCATTGCCCGATAATTTTCAATTTAGATTTGATTAAATTATTATAAAGGATGTGTACTCGTACACTTGTTCTATTTGTTCAGCGAAAGAGATAGATTCTTCACCCAGGAGAAAGTAAACCAGTGTGTCACGTACAAAAGGTAAGGTCATAAATTACACCTTTCGTCGGTGACACCGGGAAGTACACAGACCGGCGCGGATTCTGACCGGTTAACCTAGAGCATATAGGGCTAAGACAGCGGAGGAGAAGGTCCTCCTACTCTACGTGCGTCTCGCTGACAGTTTCGGGCTGCGCGACAATGATGCGCGGCAAATCATTCTAACACAGATCGTTCGATAGAGCGGATCGAAGCGCCTGATACTTTTAATACGGTGCGGCCCGAGTCAAATGATTCGGGTGTTTTCCGCCATGGTACGGATTTTGATAAAATTTTAATATGTCGTATGTAATGTCGAAATTAGAAGTCCATTTGAAGGGATTTTCAAAACATCAAATATTTTTTAAGCTACAGGCAGTCAAAGTTTTGTGCATGGGTTTTTTTCATAATTTGTAACTTTCAAACCATAATTGATACAGAAATTACAAAAATACCAATTGATTCAAGAAGCTTCAAAGTTTTAGAAAAAAATTATAATTTAAATACAACTTGTTTTTAAATAGTTGAAAAAATGTTTTTAATTGTTTGAACTTAAATTTCGTTCAAAGTGCATCTTAAACTTCTTTTAAACATTTTCTTTCATCATTGTCGAAATGTTCTCTAAAAATAACTTCTAGCTGCAACTTCGCCCAATGAATAGTTTTCAAGTTAGAAATTTTTATTTACTACGGCGTTCGGGTTTTCGCCCGCGATTCCGGCCGCGCCGTAACACGTATACCTCCCGTTATTGAGAAAAAACCCTTTGTGTTAAAATTTATTTTTTAATTGTTGTCATGTAAATGCGTAGGTATCATTTTCTACAGGTATACTGTGAAATGAGAATCGGAGTGAGCATTGAACAAGGGTTTTTTCTCAATAACGGTATACAAGATTGTAGAGTAGGAGGACCTTCTCCTCCGCTGCCTTCCATATATGCTCTGGGTTAACCGGTCAGAATCCGCGCCGGTCTGTGTACAATGACCCAGTGACATAGACTCATCATACATTTTTTGTGGTAGTGTGTTAGTGCTCATTCTGCATCCCTTTCAAGGGCTCATTTGACGCGGCGGCATAAACAATCCCGCTACTACACGACATTTACTTCGACCAGTAAGAACTGTCGCCCTGCTGCACCCAACGGAGCCCTTTGATTGTCTGTCGTTTTTCTTTAATAACTCGGTCACGGGTTAGGATACGACGTTGAGAATATTACTTCCCTGTATTAAAATTACCTCAGCTATCACCTGGTTCCGGGTCCGGCTCGTTAGCTGGGACACTGTAGTCCGAGAATTTAAAAGTAAATGTGCAACAATTCCTTGAGCACAATATTTTGCAGTTTTTATCAAATTGTTGTTAGTTGATATTCTTAATGCCCAATGTTTAATTTATCTTTTCTAGGTGATGAAAATAGTAATCTGTTGTATCATTACCTGGTCAAAGGTAACATCCTCAATATGAAACATTATATAGGTCAATGGTTTCACAATAACAGAGCATGTCACTAAGTGGCTTAGACTATTCTGAGATTCAGTACTTCGTAAATTATTCAGTATTAAGTCGGACGCACGTGTCACAAATTCGTATATCACCTGAAAGCAGAAATCAAAATGACTGTTAATTCAAATTGAAGAAAAATATTCAAAGCTACTGTTTAAACGTACTTTTAAGGAACGTCTACCGCAAGCCGTGAATAACAAACCATCTGTATATGTCTCGATGATGCAGTACATATTCTCCAACTCATTAATTCGAGTACACCTGCGTGTTATGTTAATTCTGAAATTAAATTTAATTTAGATTAGCACACTGTTCGGATGGTATTATTTTGTTTGCAATTATTATGAATCTTATATTTATTATTGGCCACGACAGCAAACTGAATTTAAGATAGTTTAGTACTGTAAGCATTATGTTAAAGGTATTCTTATATTCGTTTAGCAATCTTTCGCTATGTCTATTGCACCCTGTTCATGGTAGATTCGTATCGTTTAGCTGAAGTCGGTAAATATTAAACTACTGATTAATTTTTTTTCATGTTGATGGAATAGTTGATCGGTCAGCTGAGAGTCGATCCATATTTTTCTTCTCCTTGCCTTCGTATCAATACTTTTTTCCGCATACATGCCTCCAGCTGATTTTCCAACCGCGCGGGCCGAAAGACAAACCACGATATTTTGAAAGTTTAGAACTCATAAACGGAACTTCAGATCAAAAAAAGGTACAGGAATTTTCATTTCTGTATATAACAGTTTGTTGGCCCTTCGACTCCACTAATTTGTAATGCTTTTCGGATTTAACAAAGTAACTTTTACGTAACGTAACGTAACAACGACGGTGACGTAATATGACTGCTAATCATCTTTACCAGAAATGCGCTTGGGAAAAGGTCCTGGCAAATCTCCGTGATATTACCTTCCATATCTCATCTCATCGAATGTCTCTTACATAGGACGGTGTCCGGTATTAAACTAATATTTCAATTGTAATCAAAGAACTCGACGTCTGTAACTTCCTCGCGAGTTTTCACGTTTCTAATTGGTGCATTCCACTTCAAGTGATCAGGATTTTTGCAGTCATGTCACGGATTTTGATAAAATTTCAATATGTTGTAGGTAACGCTGAAACAAAAATCCATTTGAA
This sequence comes from Mimumesa dahlbomi, assembly GCA_917499265.3. Classification (NCBI taxonomy): domain Eukaryota; kingdom Metazoa; phylum Arthropoda; class Insecta; order Hymenoptera; family Crabronidae; genus Mimumesa; species Mimumesa dahlbomi. The sequence goes on from OU824120.1 coordinate 2,128,768, forward strand.
GGAATTTTCAAAAAAAATAATATTTTTAAGTTACAGACAGTCAAAGTTTTGTGCATGGGTTTATTTGAAAATTTATAGCTCTCGAAACAAAATAGATACAGAAATTAGCAAAATACCATATTATTCAGAAAGCTTCAAAGTTTTAGAAAAAAATTATGAATTTAATGCAACTTATTTCTAAATTGTTGAAAAAATGCTTTTAATTATTTAACCTTAAATTTCGTCCAATATGTATCTTCAAACATTTTTTTTCATCATTGTCGAAATGTCCTCAAACATAATTTCCAGCCGCATCTCTGGTTTCGGAAGACTTTTCGAGTTATGAATTTTTATGTACCGCGATGTCCGTATTTGACGCGCGACTTCGCCCATACCGCGACGCAGGTAGCAGCCGCTATTGAAACAAACCGTTGATCAATGTTCTACATTTGCGCATCAATATCTTGAAAAGTGTATCCCTCAATTGTTTGGTGATTTTTTTACAGCAATGTCATAATGTTCTCTAAACATAACGTTTAGCTACAACTACGCACAAAGAACAGTTTTCAAACTACGAATTTTTATTTATTGCGTCGTTCGAATTTTCGCCCGCGATCCCGTCCGAACCGTGACACGTATACCTGCCGTTATTGGGAAAAACCCTTGCTCAGGGCTCTCTCTGATTCTCATTTCACAGTATACCTGCACAAAAAGATACCTCAATAAACATTTTCCATGCATTGTGATAGTTATGCTTTAAATGTGATTCATTTTCTGAAATTCTCTCAGTGTATTTTCGGCCTTACACGGGTAAAGTGAAGAAGCGTAGAAATATACGTTTGTCATTTTTTAGTACTTTATACAGTTGCGCTGGTTTAATTAAAGACAATATGCCATTCCAATAGTGTTCCAATCCCTTGAAGCTATCAAATCACAAGTGGTGCAAAAAACATATCCGTCATGTTTCCAAACATTTGCGGAATTCAAATTTAGACTTAGAATTCGGGGAATACATTTGCAATCTTTGCTTTGGTAAAATAAGGAGCCGAAATGTGGTAAGTACAACAAATATTATTCGTGAAAATGAAGCAGGTCCAAGTAATTTAGAACAAGCATTAGAATCGGACGATAAAAGTAATGATGCCACCTCCGGTTCTAGTATTATTAATTTACCTGAGGTAGATAGAACTTCCAGGATAAATGTTCTAAATGAAGTGTTACCAAAATTTGAAGAATCTCCCGTGCAAGTCTCTAAATTAAGACCGCCTTGTCAAATCAAAGAAAAAATTGGTAAAATACAAAGTGTCATAAAAACAAAAATAATTGCTTCAGATTAAAGTAATAACGAAGATTCTGTCATTTTTCAATTAAAAGAAACGTTTCGAAAGACAACAGATAGAGCCACAAAAATGCAGATTTTATCAGTACTTTCTATTAGTTGGTCATTAACGCGTATTGAAAACGAATTTAGTGTTTCAAACCGCATGGCGCGAAACGTAAAAAAATTAGTTGCCGAAAAAGGCATTGTGTCTTCTCCGAACCCAAAGCCCGGTAAGACGTTACCCGACGAAATGGTTAAACTTCAAGAATTTTATCGTAAAGACGACGTTAAAAAATTAAATTGCAAAAACGTTTAATCCTGAATAATTTAAAAGAGTTCCATCAGTGCTTTAAAAAAACATACCCGTGAGTAAAAATAGGATTTTCAAAATTTGCGGAATTGCGACCCCATGAGTGCGTGCTTGTCGGAGCTTCTGGGACCCATTCTGTTTGCGTTTGTTTAACGCATCAGAATTTTAAACTAATGATTAAAGGCGCGAAGTTGAATAATTTAACGAGAAATATTGAATTCCTTTTAACCACTTATAAACACTTTTTATCGCGTAGCATTTGTAATCCCGCCCGTCCAGCATGTTATTTAAAAAAATGTCAAGAGTGTCCTGGCATAATTAATTTACAAAATACATTGCTACAACTGTTTAAGGACAACTGCTACGAAAACGTGACTTACAAACACTGGACTACGACTGATAGAACGAAATTAACAACCGTATGTGCTCCAGCTCTCGAATTTATTGATGTTTTTCTGGATCTCTTAGATAAACTTTTACCTCACGATTTCATTGCAAAACAACAAAATAGATATCTGGAATATATAAAAAATCATTTGCAACCTGGGGAATTTTTGGTCTTGTGTGATTTTTCGGAAAATTATTCCTTTGTTATACAAGATGCCGTTCAAGGGTTCCACTGGAATAATATTAAAGCAACAATCCATCCGTTTGATGCTTATTATAAAATAGAAGGTCAATTGCAGCACGTAAATTTTGTAATTATCTCTGAAATTTTAACGCATAATCGGAGCTGGAAGCCAATACAAAAATCGGAAAAGTTTCATTAATCTCATTTACCATACTCGCGATTTTCAATGTTCAGCCGAATGGCATTTCCATGCCACTTCTCACGGGAAAGGACCATACGATGGACTCGGAGGGATTATAAAAAGAAATGCAGCCCGTGCTAGCCTACAAAAACCGGAAAATGATCAAATCACAAATTCGCGGTAGTTATTCGAATGGGCAAAAGAACATTTCAGTAATATACCTTTTGCATATTGTTCAAATGATGAATACAATCAGCACAAAACTCTTTTTAGTAGTCGGTACACTACAGCAAAATCAATTCCCGGTACACATAAATTACATGCAGTAATACCTCTGAACGAAAATGAGGTAGCCATAAAACCGTATTCTTTTTTAAATCTAAACGAAGCTACTACTATTCCAATTCGACGTTAATGACCATCGAACTAGAATTTTATAGGTACATATACATTAGGGTGGGTCAAAAAAATGGATTATTTTTTTTCCTTTAAATTACACAGAAAAATTGGTTCGTAGACACCTCTAGAAAACTCTGAGCAAAGCTGAGCTCTTAATTTTAATGGGAAGGTCCTCCGCATTATAGTTTTATATTTTTTACGCAGTCCATTAGAAAAAAATTCATATCTTGCTCATAACTTTACCGATTTGCAAAAGTAAATATATAATTTTGTAGGAAATTGAACGCTCTACAAAAAAAGGAGTCTTATATTTTTACCGTCAATCTCACCATTTAGATGATATTGACAATTGAAGTTTGATGATTTTTAGAGAAATTTGATTTTGCTTATGAATTTAATAACTCGCGAACCAATATGAATTATGAAACGTGCAAACGTCATTTTATAGGATATTTAATGCTCTACAAAAAAGTTCTCATATGCTTAGTTGATAAAATTAAGCGTTTAAGAGATATTGACGACGAATATTTGATTTTAAGAGATATTCGTCGTAATATTTGATTTTAAGAGATATTCGTCGTCAAATATCTCTTAAACGCTTAATTTTAATAAACGCGCGCCAAATACCGGCACCGCGGTACATAAAAATTCATAGCTCGAAAAGTTTTCGTTGGCCCAAAATGCGGCTGGAAGTTATGGTTAGAGGACATTTGGACAACGATGAAAAAAAATGTTCAGAAAATGTTTGAAGATACATATTCGACGAAATTTAAGATTCAAAAATTAAAAACATTTTTTCAACAATTTAAAACCAACGGCTTTCCGAATAATCTGGTATTGCGCTAATTTCTGTATCTATATTTTGGTTTCAGAGATATAAATTTTTTTAAAAACACATGCACAAAACTTTGACTGCTCGTAACTTAACAAATATTTATTGTTTTGAAAATTCCTTCAAAAGGTTTTTTTCCTCAACGTTGCCTACAACATATTAAAATTTTATCAAAATCCGTGACATGACTGCAAAAACCCGGATCACTTGTTACGTATGAATCCCGTGATTCTTACGAAAATTCAAAACGTGGAGTTTTTCTTGGCGACACCCAGGCACCTTAGTCCCCTTTTTCTGAACGAAAACAGGATACATTAAGTGCGATACGCACGTAACCCTTGGCCTCTCGTCTGGGACGCCCGGATAGCTACACTTGAAACCCCATGCGATAAGGAAAACTCGACCGCGAGGGTCTGTCTCCCCCGAAATTCCACAGTTTCCAACCGTTTTTTCCTGCAGCATCTTTTCTCCCACCATAGACCAGATTTCCTAAAATTTTCAATCCCCATTGCTTTTTCGACCTATATAAGGGCGTCGAAAATGCATCTCCATGGGTTATTCTCAGTACGACGCTTGAGCAAGATACTTCGTGACTAGGCCCAGTTCCTACTCGAGTTTCTTTAACCTTCCAAAGATCAGTCTTTTCATTGGCATTATTTCAACTCTTGGTCGGAGTTCCCCCGTTTCAATTCACGTTAGAATCACTCGCGATTAGTTCGGAGTCATCATAATTGTGAAGTCTCGTCAACCGTCACTGCCCAAGGGTAAACATTTAGAGCTTTCAATTATTACTTACATTCATTAAATTCATACACAAACACTAAACATACTTGTATATATATTCGGTTGAAAGAATATACTTGTTATACTTTTACTAGAAACACAAAATTCATGTGAAGAATTATTTCTAGAAATTAAAACCTTTCCACTCGGAGTAAATCTAAAGGATAATCGAGTAACGATCCCACAAATATTATTCACTCTAACCGCTCGGAGTGAAACAAAAGTTACGAGAGTTATTACTTTACGATCTTTACCGTAGCAGATCAAAACCACAAACAGCGGGTGTCGGACTGCGCGTGCTTTTCGGCTTGCTTCCGTACCTGCGCGACCATTTGCAGTCCTAGCAAGTGCGCCGTTATTAACCAGAGAGTAGCACCTTGCACTTAGTCTACAAGTACATCTACCTCGGGGAAACACCTTATCTAAAATCTAATTAACCACTCTGGACCTACCAGCACCCTACGGTTTATGCCGTAGGCTAATCTGGTTCCAGATTCCTTTGATTCCGATACGACCACCAGCACCCTACGGTTTATGCCGTAGGCTCATCTGGTTCGTGTCACTCCTGAGATCCTCTCGCACCTGAGTGAACGTCAGCGCCCTACGGTTTATGCCGTAGGTCCATCTGAATTCATTCATCCACTACTCTAACCGCTCTAGCGGCCAGCACCCTACGGTTTATGCCGTAGGCTCATCTGATTCTAGATTCCTTTTATTCCGATACACGACCAGCGCCCTATGGTTTATGCCGTAGGCTCATTTGGTTCGCATCACTCTTGAGTTCCTTTCGCACCTGAATGAACGCCAGCACCCTACAGTTTATGCTGTAGGCTCATCTGGATTCATCTTCCTCGACTCAACCACTCTAGGCACCAGCACCCTATAGCATCTACTATAGGCTCATCTGGTACTAGATTCCTTTAATTCCGATACGACCACCAGCACCCTACGGTTTATGCCGTAGGCTCATCTGGTTCGTGTCACTCCTGAGATCCTCTCACACCTGTATTAACGCCAGCACCCTACAGTTTATGCTGTAGGCTCATCTGGATTCATCTTCCTCGACTCAACCACTCTAGGCACCAGCACCCTATAGCATCTACTATAGGCTCATCTGGTACTAGATTCCTTTAATTCCGATACGACCAGCAGCACCCTACGGTTTATGCCGTAGGCTCATCTGGTTCGCATCACTCCTGAGTTCCTCTCGCACCTTAATGAACGCCAGCACTCTACAGTTTATGCTGTAGGCTCATCTGGATTCATTCATCCCCTACACTAACCGCTCTAGCGGCCAGCACCCTATAGCATCTACTATAAGCTGATCTGGATTGAATAACGTCATTTCCTAAATCGTACGTTGATTCGTAGCTCCCACTACTTGCTACATACGATACCTTCTGCTACAGTAAAGTTGAATAAGAGACGAAATCACGTCTCATTATATTTGTTACGTCACGACTAAGTGTCACTCCTCGAGCTTACGGTAACGGTGCGGCTACGAATTGTTTCACGATAGTCGAGACTTTTGCCCCCTTTTGAGTCAATGGTCAGACCAATTTACTCGGGATAGGGCTGAGTCGTATTATGATCGAAAGGTGATGATGAAAAGATGATGAAGGTTGTGGTAGAGATGAGGTCTGGCTAATTAATAGTTGATACTGATTAAAATCTTCTTCAAACTTGTATTTAAGTTCACTGACACTGACATTGCACAATTTTGTTACACTGTATCACGGGTTTTGTAAGTTACACTCGGAACACATTTAACATTTCAACTGGAAGGCCTGTGAGTTCTTTTAGTCTCTGGGTTAAGGAAAATATGATAAGTCTCGCCGCATCTTCCCTACTTGAGTCCACACAAGATTCATCAGGCGCTATCCCGCCCCTTGATTACTCTCTATATGGACTTTTTCGTTCCGATCCGGATTAGACGTTGAAGGGATTCCCGTGAATCTTAGTTACTCTCTGATGCAACTGTTGTTGTTCAACGCTCACCCGCGTTCAAACTACTCACTTGATCAGATTTTACTTTGATTCAACGTAAGGTTGAGGTTGTAGGTTATTTGGAATTGTTCTGGATCAGGATTTTGGAATAATGACTTTGAAGTAACGAACATCGGCACTTCGCTGACTGACTAACTTTTTCAAACTACACACTTCTTGTCCAGATTTCTAACTCTCACTAACTCTGTCTCTCATTAACTGCCTTTCTACTCTGGATTTCTAACTAACTGAGCTTCGTGGCGGAGAGCACCAATATATATACAGGAATTTGGGCCCTCCCACTACATCGGTTTCTAACGGTTTTTGGAAAACAATGAAGCCCTGGTCCAGCATCCAAACACCCTTATCGAGAATGCACTCGAAAAGTGATCTATCTAACTTTCCCTTTCAAGTGTCTCTTGAACAGGACGGGGTCTGGTGCTAGATGTATATTTTCTTGTGGACAAGGTCTTCATTGTATCTGACGCTATCTGTTATTTTGAACTATCTAATCTTAAGAATTTTAGAGTTTACATTCACGACGGCTTGATTAGATTTATGTGTTTATTTCTATATTATTTATCAGTCTCGACCAGGACGATCACAGTGTTCTTTCTTCAAGGAATTTATTAGTTTTTCAAGTGCGTCGTCCTGGCGTCGAACTGAAAAAAAAGCGTTTAGACGCGGGGACGTAACAAATTCATTACGTATATTCCATAACGCTCGCCGGCCATGTTCTAGAAACCCGCCCGGCTCGTAACACACTTGACGTGGAACGCACCAATTCAAACGAAATTATGGTTTTTGAAGTGCGTCGTCCTGGCATCAAGCTAACAAAGGGCATTAAAACGTGGAGACGTACCACCTCCTCCCTCGGACAAAGATTGAGGCTGTTGAGACCCAGCCATTTTACCTGGATAAAATAGGATTAAAATAGGAGAAAAATTATCCGAAATTAATAACTTTGAGTGTTACGTGTATAAATATTAATTGTCCGATTCTTTAACTGCTTTCCAAGACTTTCCAGGTGTATGAATGGAATGGTGGTTTGATTTACTGCAATGGTGAATGCTGTTGGTTGTTCCTTATTTATGTAATTATCCCTTTTTTTTCAGGAAAGATTAAGTATGGCGGCGCCATATCCCTGTCAGGTGTTAGACCACACGCAATTACAAATAGGGGCCCTAAACTCCACGCCTCGCGTGCGCCGCCACTCGTTCTCTTTTGGGTACTACTATGGTGACGTAGTTTCTGTCCGTTACGTTCGCGCAGCAACGTACAGCGGTCATTATATTCGTGTCATCGGTACCGCCAACATGTACTTATAGTTGTTCTTACAACCTAGGTGATCTAAAGCGGTTCTTTCTCATTTTCGGCACAGTTATAATTGTTGTTAATATTCTTAGTGGAAATATTTCACCAAGGGAACCGTTTTACGTCCGGCTTCAGCCTCTTTAGCCCAACTAGCCGATTTACAACGGGCTCGGACTGTATCACTCAGAGGGCCGCCTTACAACTGGCCCACAATTTCCAATCCGTCTCGCCGTTTTCACACCGACACCAGATCTTCTCAAAGCACTTTCCCTGCGGTGTTTGTCGAGGCGTTGGTAGATGAGAGAGAGAGAAAGAGTGAGAGAGTGCAGCCATTCCATAAGTCCATAATTTTCCTATTTTCCCAAAGGTACGGGAGTAACCCACGGCATTGCGTCCGTGAACAATCTCGAGTGTCCATCCTTCATTCATTTGATAAATATTTAATAATATTTAGACAAATATTTGACAGGAGATAATAATACTGTTGAATCCCCTGACGGGGATTTTGTTGTAAACACGTGTGGCAGGCAACGTGTTAAGAGATATACTAGAATTAAAACGGTGTGAAAAGTATTCAGGAATGAGAGATAGCTTAGGTGTAATGAGAAAATGTATAATTAGATATTAAGAAATTTTGAATAAATTATTTCGCAGTAGGCTTATTCCATACGATATCGATCACTTTTTGGAGTACCATCTCGAAACAGTTTTAAAATCACAGACGTTATAGCCCTTGGCGTACCGACTACGGAACTAGCTATGTTTCTCCAAATTTGGAAAATTATCAATACTACAGCCGTTCAAAGTTTGCCATTTTTTGAAAATGGTAGTTTTTTAGAAATTTGTATCTGGGTAATAGTAATGCGATTTTTTATTTTCACTGGAAAGGGCTAACTTTTTTAATAAAAAGACACAATTTGCACGACTATCGATTTCACCGAATATTTACAATTAGTTTTGTTCAACAATTGTGCATAAATCATAAAGACATAATTTTAAAAATTTAAAGAAATTTAGATGTATTTTTTAAATCTTTCTCTTCAAGAAACTGTACAAAAACCAACAGTCATAATTAATAACGGGTTAATAAAAATCGATAAAGGTAAATATGGAGCTATTACTTATGTATTGAGCACCTGTCACAAACAAATTGAACAGAAAGAAAAATTGTGCCGCAATTTGATTAAAAATCTGGAAAAAATTAAATAAGCAGCTTAGACTATCCCTTTGCAGATTATGCCACGAAAAACATGGCCGAATACTACTGTTCAATTTAACTAAATATTATTTGTCAATTGTTAGACTGACCAACTTTTTTTTCACCGCATATTCTGGACGAGGACCGTAAGAGTGGACTGTAGAGTTTCCAGCAATGTGGCTATCTGTGATAGACCCCACCTTCACAGTGTGTGTATTCTGAATGACTGACCGCCAGCGCCAATGTCACTGGAGCATGGACTCTCCAACGTTGACCGCCTGCGAGTCTTCACGGCATGACGTTTTCAATGAGTGACCGTTTCTGGAGTATAGATCCGACGCCTTATGCAGAGATTAGTCGCTCCGAACGCATATGACCCAGGTAGAAGGGTCTAGTTGGACTTCGAGCAGACGGATCATTATTCTGACCCCCTCCATTGAGAGGTATGTCACTGTTAGCCATCGATGACGGGAATGGGGAAATTTTCCTTAAGATTATGGGCGTCAATCACAAACTGATGGTGGGGTATCTGTGAGGGTAGCGCCCGCACAATGAGATTAAGAAAAGAATTAATTCTCTTCTCCCACCTTGCTATTCCTTTCTCCCGGAATAGTACACCCATACTGGCCCACACGGATTCTTCCTCTGATTCCATTCGCCTTCCACGGATTCGTCGGTGTGGAGATAGTAGATGATAGCTACCAGTGTAGCCCATGTCCAGTGTCGTTGTATCCCGCGCGGCACTTTGTCACAGTATGCGGGTGATATACCAATTATAATTTTTCCCTTTAGAGGTAAACCAAAAGTTATATGCAAATCATGATGGCACAGCCAAGGTCAAAATATGCCGGAGATAAAGTAGCCTTCAATTCAGCTGTCCGAGCATGGGCTAGGTTTGGATGTTTCATCGTGGTGAGGAAGCCTGCATTTTTGCCGGCTCGTTCCCAGCCAGGCAGTGTCGCCATCAGCTCAGGAACGTTGGCCTCCTCCGTCCTTGGGTCATGTACTGTCCTGCTAGGCGTGTCGGAGACTCAGGCATCTTCGTGAAGAGCATCTTGTCAGCCTGAGCTCGGGCTTGTCGATGGCCCAAGACACGACGGACGGCAGGTCCCAGGTAACGGTCTTCGTATCGTTCGAATCGTTTTTGCTCGATCCAGATTTGATAAAAGTGAATTCAAGTTGTCTCGCGGAATCGCCACGGATGGGTTGGCCGACACATTCCAGTTTTGCGTCCGTGGAAATGAGGACCTTATACCAGAACGTGCGTCGTTCAGCTGTGGGAATGGGTAAGGTGAATTCGCCCGTTGCCGAGAAGCATCTGCACCTTATAGCATCCTAATCTTACATGAATCATACGCCTAGAAACTAGGTAATAGCCACACTGTGTATAGTTTAAGGGGGGAAATACATGTAGAACCAAAAAAAATCGATTTTTTATTTTTTGCTTTAAAAATTAGTATGGACCCTTAGCTTTAAAATGCGATAAACCGGAATCGAAAAAATTAAATAGAACGAAAGTTATGCTTCATTATAGAAAGGAGCGCGCAGCGTCAGGGAAAGCGTCGTCCGGCTACCACAGGTATACGGCGCGCTCAGCATTTCGCAGACTCTCCTAATCTTTATTTTGAATATACAATCGTAATCACTTGTATACTCAATCATAATTGAGTATACAATCTTTATTTTGAATAGAGCCAATGTTTGAGCATCTCTTTTTAACAAAGTCAAAAATTGTCTATCCCTCGTAACAATTCACAACATTTCTTCTCGATCCGTTTTCTTTGTCGTTATTACACATCACTTTAATTTGAAATTTCAAACACTTTCTCAAATATTAATTAGATGTTTTCACAAAATCGTGACAGTTAGACAACAGGCAGTTAACAAAGTCAAAAAGAGATGCTGGTGGCAAAAAGCCCTTGCTCAGCAAAAGGATCCAAAGCTTCTCAATTTATCGCCTCTTTTACCTCAACAGTTCAAGCAACTTTTAGAGCCTATTTATAAAGAATTTTCAAGTGATGATTTGTTAACGAGATGTCTGGGTGGACACACTCAAAATGCCAACGAAAGTTTTAATTCGACGATCTGGTTCATGGCACCTAAACATCTGCATTCAGGCCTAAAAATTGTCGAAATAGCGACTTTTCTTGCGTCTGCAATTTTCAATGAAGGCTATGGGTCAATAATGCATTTATTCAACGAATTAGAAATAGCTATTGGGCCTCAATGTAAAATATTTGCCGAGCAGCATAACGAAACGCGCATTGCTCGCCAAAACCGTCGCCGCTGGCATGAGTCTAAAACAGCTCGGCAAGCTCGTAAACAACAACTGGCCATGGAAAGTTAACTATTTGAGGAAGCTGAAGGGTTATTATATGGACCTGGAATAGCAGATTAATAAATAAGTCACGATTAATAGTAATTTTCCTTATCCGATTCACTACTTTATTTTCAATCGCGTTTTTCTCGAAACTACATTTTCGTAATTGGTATTCATCATAACTCAAAAACTAACCGTCTGATTGAGCTGAAATTTGGTGTACAAATAGTCAATAACATTCTCTTCAAATTGTACCTACAAAATTACAACATTTACATTAAATAATACAACTTTTTCAAACAAATTGGTTGAAAAAATCACGCAAAAATCGACTTTTTTTAAAAATCAATACCAAATGTTTAATTTTTGACTTTTTTATAATTTTGGAGGTTTACATAGAAGGAAATATGGTTAATATTTGACATTTTTGTATGTTTCTGTGTCAGATGAATATTTCAGAGAGCTGCGATGAATACCCTTTGTGAAGTCGAGCGCGACCTGACCTCATTTAGATTGTATTATAGCCGCAATTTTGTTTTTTTTTCTTTAAAAAAAATTTTTTTTTGTGCTTTAATGTTTTATTTATTATGTGTAAAAATTTTAAAATGATTAGATGTTTGTAAGTGTCATAAAAAAAATCACAAAAAACCCGTTTTTTTCATGCGTCTACATGTATTTCCCCCCTTAATTGTCCCTCAGGCAGGCCCTCAACATCCTGCTCCATTACCTCTACAGTCGCAATCTTTTCTTTTAAGTATTTATTAGAATCCACGAGTGGTCTCACGTGTATGGTTGGAAATAAGGTCCACCCGGGCAGAGCCTCCAAACCCGGGCAAGTCAGTACACACGGGGGGGGGGGGGGGGGACGACGACGACGACGATCCCCCAGGTTGGCCGCTAGGGATTGTTCTACCTACCAGCCACGCATCCCTGCGTCGCGCACCATAACTATATTGGGATTTTTTATAGAGCTAAGCATCCTCGCGGTCCGGGCGATTAAGCCAAGATCCCCGTTCTCCAAAACGCCGGGTACCCCCTGGACAGACAGGTGGGTCGTTGCAAACGCCTTGGAGCTTACGGTATGACGTGCTTACACCCATACGCAGAATGGACATATGTGGACACGGAATGCGTTGTAAGAGTATGTGTGTGTGTGTGTCAGTGTAATTGTGAGTGATCTGGTCTACGCTTAGTCAGGTCCTTCACCTGCGACCAATCCGGCATGCGAGTCGCTACCGGGTTCGAAGAACCCGTCGGCGTAACTCGGAGGATCATCAGGGCTCGCAAGCCCTCCCACCACGACAAGGTAGTAGACCACACGGGGGGGGGGGGGGGACTTATGGCGGAAGCCACGAAGAGGGGATTGCTTGTTCAACCATGCCCCCCTTGAGGCATTTGGTTGTTTTTCTATATTGCCGTATTTTTTTTTAGTGGCAACACACTTCCGAGCTGAGCCCCTCGTAGGATGAAAAGAAGTAAGAAGTTAGAAAGGACTAACATAAAAGCATATTAATCGTCAAGAAACTTATTCGCTATTTCGATGGATGACCTTAACACGTTCAGTGCTATTGTCCTCATGTTGCCCTTATTCATGCCTAGTTTTTCAAGGTTCTTTTTCGTGTATTGTGGTATAGCTCCTCGGCTGCCGATAACTATGGGTAGGATTTCAGTTTCCGTCAACTTGAACTTATTCTTTAGGAACTCTAGACACGCGGTATATTTGTTGACTTTTTCGTCGTATGCTTGTTTCAGGTAATCTCCATTTTCAAAGCGGACAGTAACGTCGACAATGAAACACCGTTCCTCGTTTTTTATTACGAGGTCTGGCTTGTAGAGAACACCCCCACGTTAAGTGTTGGTTCGACGGACACATCATTTCTCGTGGCTGTTGTTTTCGCGATAAGGTTTTTAACTGCATCGTGTCTCTTGATTCGTAGGCCTTTAGTGTGTGTACAGAGTCCCAGTACATGTCCTAAGGATTCGGGGTGTGAATGACATCTCCTGCAAGTGACATCTATATCTTTATGCGCTCTTGCTAACGCTACCTTGACTCCGAAGGTGTTGGTCCGCAGTTGAATTGCGTCGATCATCCTGGAAGGTTTTAATAAGGAGGTGTTTTTTAGCCAGCTATTACCTATTTTGTCATTACTGAAGTCATCTACTCCCTGTCCCTGGCAGCGAAGTTTACTCCATTCTTTGATATGATTTGCTCTTAAATTCTTTTTCGCTGATTCTAGATCATCTAGTGAGGCTGGCCAGTTTATTCTCAAGGAGTTGGCAATCGATTTGAACTGTTTGTCTATTTTTTCCGACTCTGTTATGCCCCTGGTAACTGGATCAGAGGATCTTTTCAATTTTACATAGTTCTTTAGAGCCGCTATTTTAATTATGTGTTCAAATCTGGGAATTCCGAGGCCGCCGTAATTTTTTGGTGTATAAAAGAACCCTACAGCAGTAGACTGAACAAGGTGTAAGATTTCTTTAATTTGCTGCCTTATTTCACTATCCAGCATCTTTAATATGGCGGTGTTGGGTGGCTCAACAAGCATGCTGTGAATGAAATGTGGCACTATATATGTGATGATGAGGTCTATTTTCTGCTGCGGTTTCAGTGCCAGTTTTCTGGTGCGTTTGATAATTCGCACAATATCCGGTACAATGTCGGTATGCACACCTTTCAATGGCCCAATTTTAGCGCCTAGATATTTTAAAACTGCATCAGCATCCGTATTAGGTATTTGCATGTTGTCGTTAATTCTGATGTTAGGTTCTTTTAAATACCATGTGTCCTTCTTTGTCATTATCTGGAAAGCCATGCATTTATCAATTGATAAGTTCATACCCAGACTATGTAGGTAGTCTGCTACTTTTTTCAGTTATAATTGGCTTTTATTTACATCTTTGCTGAGAAGAACCAAGTCTTCAGCAAAGGCTAGTATTGACACCATATTCGCGTTGCCGGCGTTTAATCCGTTTGTGGACTCTTGAAGGTCGTCTAATAATGGCTCAAGACACAGATTAAATAGGAGCGGAGAAAGGGGGTCACCGTGTTTGACTCCTCTCTCGATTTTGATCTCCACGAATTCGTTTTCACGAGCTTTTATTTTCGTTACGCAATTGTCGTACATTTTATTTATTAGCGTGACGGCCTGCTGCGGTATCCCTTTACGTATAAGTGCTGATTCTATGGTGGCGTGTGGGATGGTATTGAATGCTATTGAAATGTCAAGTATTGAGATGACGCCACCTTGTTCTAGTTTAGCCAAGGCGATGGAGTTAGATAAAAGCATCGTATTTATATTGCAGCCCTTTTCTGCAGTGCAACCTTTTTGGCGCATATTTTGCGTGATGACATTGCGTAGTCGATGGTCTATTAGGGATGAAAATATTCTGCTCAAAATGGAACCGACAGTTATTTGACGCCAACTGCGGATATCCTTAATGTCCTTATCTGCTTTAGGTATAAGTGTTGTTCTATTTATCCTCCAAGGTACCGGAAAGTGGTTGGCGTAACTTAGAATGTTATATAGCTTAGATAGTAATACAGGAATGTCCGCTTTTAGGAGATGTTTTTTCTGAATTCCATCAGGTCCTGCTGCTGTTTTCATTTTTAGCTTTTTTATTTTATTTATAATCTCCCCAGGATAGAATGGAGGCAATACTTCTGTTATGGACAGTACCGGTATATTTGTGACCGTGTGGCTTTGTTCGGGTCCCTTGTGTCCCCACAGTTCGGTATATAGTTTTGTTATATCAGCACATATTGGAAGAGGCTGCGGTGGACTAGTTAGTGAAAAAACATTCGCCATGACCATCTCGACTAGTTTTTTCGGACATTCTTTGTAAATTTCCTGGCATCTAGCGTATTTATATTTTTTGGTTTTATTAGCCCTGCCCTTGTTTTTCTTTGTATTATTATACTTCGAATTCCTATTATCTTTTCCGTTAGGGTTTGTGCAGTTGTTGTTGGCCCCATTGTTTTTATTACGATTTATGTTAGTTCTGTTCTTACTTTTCATACTGTTATTGTTATTGTTATGCATGTTTTTACTGTTTCTATTGCTATTGTCGTTGGTTTTTGAGTTTGCAGGTTCACTATTGTTGTCGTTGTAATTATTTGTGAGAGCTGGTGTTAGAGTGTCTGAAATGTAATTGTCTATTTTCGTAGACAATTCTATTATATTCGATGTATGTTTGTGCCAAATATTATTTAGGGCTGAATAGACTTCTTTCAAATTATTGCTGACGTCGTGGTTTTCATCAATTCTACTTTCGATCATGGTCATCCAATCGCAGTCGCTACTAGAGTTCAGTTCTGCGGCGTCTGTAACGATGTTGGGGATTTGATAATCAACTGCATCTTCGAAGATGTATTCTGATGAGTTGTAGTTGTTGTTTAGTCCCAAAGGTATTATGCTGTCATCGTCTTGGATACTGGTGTTCATTACGGCGCGTTCGTTTGTAGATACCGAGGCGTGCTGTTCGGCGCTACTTTCTTTCTCTCTGCTGAGTAACATGTCGTCACTTCCATCGCTGTCTTTGTTATGTATAGAGGTGTTCGTATTGGTCTGTTTCAGTACTCGGGTGAACTGCAGTTTCGTTCTTGTCAGATCTTTTCGTTTATCACTGATTTGCTTCTTGGTTTTAGTCGTGATATGTTTTTGAATTTCTATGTTGGGAAACTTATGGTCACGATAAATTTCTGTCAATTCAAGTAACTGCTCGATTTCTTCCGCCGACCAAACTGTTGACCTGTTTTGATTGGCTTTTGACGTTTTACTGCATGATATTTGTCTTTTCGCATTTCTGAGATGAGGATGTACATGGCGTTCATGCACGGAAAGCCCAATTTGAGTGCCGAAACTCTTTGCGCATGCCTCACATTTGAAGTCTCTTTCGATTTGCAAAATCGGACCTTTACATTTCGGAAAGTGGCATCTCCAACCATGCAACTTTGGAAAAGGTGTGTTGCATGCTTTGCATGTCCAATTTATCTTCGCCTCTAGGTGGTGAAGCTTGAAATGTTTATCGAGGTCATGGCTCATCATACACAGGAAGTTTAAGTTATCTTTTCGGCATATTGGGCAAACATGTCCTGAGTCATCCAATGGTAGCAAAATCGTATTCGAGTCCAAAATCGAAGCCGGGTCGTCATTACTGGTCCCCTCCAGAGCGGATAAATCCGCTACAGAGCCACCGGGACCTGGTGACACTGTATCCGAGGCTAAATCTTTACTATTCAAACTTTGCATTGCAATATGTGTGTTGTGCTTTATCCGTATTATGGTATTCCATTTGCATTTCAACTCAAGTCCACGCGAATAGCCAAGTCCTCATAAATCTTATGCCTGTCGTTTCTAAACGGTCTATTTAATTGGAGTGAATGGTTGATTTTTCGATTTAAGAATATTCACAGCACGACTGTTCACGGTATACCGCTTGGTTGTATATGTGTGTGTACAAAACTTCCTTTCAGGTATAAGAATCTCGGTGCAAACTAATCCTGTCCGTTAATCCTATCAAGTCCGTTGGGAGTGCCGGATCGTCAGTGACTAGCGTAAGCGGGTGCGTCAAACCCGTCGGGAAACGAGAGAGTCATAGTTACTCCCACCGTTTACCCGCGCTTGCTAGAACTTTTACACGTTGACATTCAGAGCATTGAGCAGAAATCACATTGCGTCAACACCCGCGAGGGCCATGGCAATGCTTTGTTTTATTCAGACAGTCAGAGAGTAGCGGCTGGACAACAGAGCCAAGCCCCGATCTCGTTCCCCGTCTAAACTGCAGTCAAGCAAGAAATCCTCCAAATAGCAAGAATAATTTATGGTATGAATACTGTAACCGCAGTCCAATTAGAATAAGTGCGAATTCTTGAAAGAAAGTATGAAAATCAAACAGCTGTGAAAAGGCACGCGTCTTCTTAAGATTCTAGTTGCACCAAATCGTAAGGGATGAGTGCGAGCGAGATACAACGAAGTGCAAGTGAGAGAATGAATGTAAAGGAGCGGATGAGATTTTGGTGCAGTTACTGCTAGAGATTCAGGCTAGAGATTCTTGAGCTGTCATCGATAGGAAATATTGAGAAACTGGCAGACTCTCACAATAATACTTGTAGATAATGCGACCGCGTCGACGCCATATCAACGTAATTTTAGGAAGTCCAACTCGTAGTGGATAAATAATACAAAGCTGACAAGAAGCGCCTTCGTTAAAGGCGTTCGTTTCACATGTAAAGGGATGGTTCGGCACGCATCGCTCTTAGAGCTAAATTCTGCACTTCTTTGCGGGCACACGCGAGACGAGAAATGAAATGGAACAAATATGCGGGAAACCGAAATAGCTGGTTTCTGGATCCGCAAATTCCATACGACTAGGAAGATCAGGAGCGCACAGCAGACCCTCAGAAAAGAGGCACGAGCTTCTCTTCACATAGCCTGGGCCTCTGTTTTACAGAGGAATAGATTGCCAAATTTGCGTACTCTTTAAAGATGCCCGAACCTGAACTCATCGAGGTCACGGTGTTGATGGCAACTGTTAGCGTTAACCCCAGTCAGCTGGTTCGGGTCTTTAATGAATGCCTTCAGTCCATTATCTGTTTCGTTACCTCCTCAACTTGAATATATCGCTTTGCTCCTGTCTAATCCCGTCTGCGTAGAAATCTGGTCACACTCTTCCTGTTCCTAAAGTCTCGGCTCCTGTTTTCTACGTAGATACTTACGTTCCTCTGCTCCCGCAACCTACTTGATCCGCTACAGCTCGACTTCTCGAGATCTTCGTCGAGAGGCAATATACTCAGAATGCGTACAGATGTTCCCGTTGCAATCAATGACCGTATAAACACGGTATTGATTTGTTTTGATCTCTCCAAAGCTTTTGACTCCGTTCATCATGGGATCCTTCTGACTAGGTTAGTTGGTTTGGAATTCTGCTCTGCTGTCCTTGCCTGGTGTTCCACTTACCTTACACGCCGTCGGCAGGCCGTCCACTCCAGGAGTGTTCGTTCGCCGAGGGCTGATGTTACCTCGGGTGTTCCCCAGGATTCAGTGCTTGGTCTTTACTCATTTTCATTGTATCTTGTTAACTTGAACTCCGTTGCGTTGCTAACCTGCAATGTTGAGCGCCTGGTTAGTTAGTGCGCGGGCAATGCGCTTACGCATTATTCTGGTGTAATACAGGCCATTGTGCTTGGTTGCTTCCAGTATGTCAATTCCATCTATGCTGCTTCTCCCATCCCGCTGTTGTTGGTGTTGTGGTCCTTTACTTGCGCTCCGTGGAGTTCCTTGGCGTGACACTTACTTCGGCGTTGGATTGGCATGATCATGTCACTGCTGTTTGTGGAAGGGTTTGGCGCACGCCCTCACAACTTCGGCTTAATGGCTTTGCTCTACTAATTAGAGCTAAGGCGGAGCTCATCCGGTCATTGATGTTCACCCACATTGATTATTATGTGTTGGTGTACCGTAATATTGGTGTTGTGGATAACATTCGACTTACACGTGCACTTAATACGTACGTTAGGTTTGTGTTCGGTCTTCACTTGAACGCTTATGTTTCATCTTCCTATCGTCGACTTGTGTGGTTGCGTTCGACAGCCCGATGTGACTACTTCCTCGGTTACTTTGTACACGCCCATTTACACCGGTCTGGTCAGAGAGTTGTGGAAACCTTTGAAGGCTTGTTTAGGTGTTTTGGGGATACCAAAGTTAGAACCTTGTCGCGCGATGTTTCACGGCCCTGTTCTTCCGTCTACATGAGAGATCGATTTCAGTGGCAGGGATACGCCTCAGGTCTTGCCTCCCGCCGACCTTGCAGAACTGTAAATAGCGTTCGCTGTTTAAGCATGAACTATACAGGGACCTTGCCACATTGTCCCCCTAGACATCTTCTATGCTTACCCTCTTACGTATTTTGCTGTTCTCGTAGTAGTAAGATAGTTAATACGTTATAACGTGTATTTTTCAATTTTTATTTCTTTGTAATTTTTACTTTTCTTCTAATTTTAAGTTTTTTACCTTCTCTTTCTATTGTATTATATTGCTTCTTTTCTTTGCTTTCTATGTGGGAATTTCTTTATTTCTTTATGTATAAAATTAAATGTAATTTATTTAATTCGTACACATATCAAAGTCGTCGTACGCGCCATGGTGGCTTCTGTGGACGAGATGGTGGGTGGCGACGAAAACGAGACTATGTCTAAAAAATTTGGTACGGGTCGTCGTGAAGTTAAAAATGAGAGTGGTCTTGGAGACTGAAGTGGAGAAACCAGGAGGAAAAACCAGTAGTACCTGTAGGTGCTAGCACGTGTGGCTTCGGCGACACGTGGCCGTGGGTATTCGAACGGCGCTGCTGGATGTCTACTTGAGATAACCGCAGATTATATTAATCCTGCACGGTGACTTTGTAGGTGAGCTGTGCTTGATGGCGATGTGTTCTTGACCTGCACTAATAAAACATTATACTAATCGTGAATGATGTTACGCGAGCTGTGACACAGACACGTGCGTCTATGACGGTGGACGAACTAAGAATGAAGCAACTTCTGGACGAAGCGCATGGAGCGCGTGAGAACGAACATTCTACAACATTCTCGATCCTTCTAGAAGGACATTCCTTCTAGAGGGATCGAGATCGATATTCGCCGGAAGTTGTGTAGGCTCGCAGCGCACTGAAAACGCAGTCCACGTAGCGTGCGTGGCGCGCGTGTGGTGCGCTTGTGGCGCGTGTGTAGCGCGGGAGTTCTAGTAGGTTTGCAATTCTTAAAACTTTATTTATATAATTGCCTGATTGTGCTTTGTACCTTTATTATTAATGTACAAAGGGCGGCAGATTACTTGACGGGTTAACCCACAGCATACATGTATCCCAGAGAGCAGAGGAGAAGGTTCTCTCACTCTAGACGCTTCTCGCTGCTAGTTTCGCGAATCCTTGTGGCGGGCATCTGTGTCGCCCAACAGAAACTAGCAGCAAGAACCGTGTAGAGCGGGAGGACGTTCTCCTCTGCTCCCTTGGTCTTATATGCTATTGGTTACCGGTCAAGTAATATACCGCTTGGTCTACGTTATTCATGTGTCCTTCGAGGGAATTGCCCTACGTCGTAATAAACTGTCCGTCTCTCTTTCTCTCCCCTCTATCGCCCGTGGATGTGGCGTGGTGACGCCATGGTACGATTTAATACTGCATCGTTCCGACACAAACAGTAAACAGACATTAAACTGTTTTTAAGATAGATAGTATGTTTTTGGTTCAGAAATATTTTGTGAAAATGTAGTGCCTCAGAAGGTCCCATTAACTGAGTAACTAACTTCTCATAGTGCGTGATATCGAGATCGTTTTGTTGATCATTGCGTTACTATAAGAAATGTCGCACGCTTGTTTCCCATATTAATTTATCTCGTCGTATGTTGTGTAGTGTCTTACTGCAATTTCCTTCCCTTAAAGTTTGGTTTTCTTGTTTTTCACAAATGCTGGTTTCGTTTCTTGCTTGTTTAACTGTGTTCTTTAGAATTTTAGGATTTGCAAGATAATGGATTCTGGACTGCTCTTTCTGACTTTGACCCTTTCGCCTTTTATGCATCACCTGCTTCTAGTAGTACGCCTTAGAAGATCCTGGAAGAGTGCCCGCAAGTATACAGATTATATTTTAAGGCCTGATCAGGACGGCACACTCAGAGCTTTCGCAAACGGTGTGCTTATGGTTTATTACGCAAGTCACAGTAACTATGCTTACTTGTCAGGGATTAGAGCACTGAACTTACGACCCAACTGAGTTAGACTACTTGCAAGCATGCCCTAGAGAACTAACAAATAGAATAATTAATAAGGAGAACTTCGGTCCCTAGTGTATTTCCTTGGAGAATGGCCTCAATTTCGGTGACATTCAAATCATTAGATGCCAGATGCATCTCGCGTAATTGACACCTTACTTCTGAGTTGATGATGTCGATCACACTTGGCGAAGGAGGAATGGTCCTATTCGTAACTTTGACGACCCTGAATGAGCATACCCTGTAAGACCCTGTCTTACTTAGAACTGACAGTTTTTGAGTCTCCAAAGCCGGTTCAGTGGAACAGTGTGCGCCCTGTGTACCCTCTAGTCTTCCTACCTGTTTCCGCTCGTAGGCAATGGCTTCCTTGGAAATCAACGGTTATTTTATAGAATTTCCCTGTCCGTTAGCACTACTGGCAGAAACTTTCGATTTCGTCGTGTAACCTACGATTTCCGTGTACTTTTCATACAGATTGGACTAATGTAAAGGGCTAAGAAGGTTGATAGGTTGAGGGCTGTATGAGATGAGGTGGATAATCGCGCCGCTGGGCCCAACGGAGCCCTCCCATTGGTTGTCGTTTTTCGTTAATAACTCGGCCACGAATTAAGATACGACATGACGAATGTCACTTTCCTATATTAGAATTACCTCAGCTATCACCTGGTTCAGGGAACTGCACGTTAGCTGGGACACCCTGTACACATTCATTGCATTTGTCGCGGTGATGTTTCTATGCACGGGTGGGTGGACACAAGAACCAGTAAGTGTGCATAAATCTGCTACGGGCCGTCGTTATGATGATAACGTAGACTTATCTTGATGTGCAGATGTAGAAGAAAACTGGTGGTACCTGAAAGTGCCTAGCAGGTATTACGCAGGCAATACGTGGCCGTGGGTGCTAACGGTCGTACCGGATTCCTTCTTGCGAAGAAGCCGGAGATTTTATTAATCTGATATGATGTGGTCGTTGAGTAGCACTGTTGAACGATGTGAATGATGACAATACACTAATAACCGATTATATTAATTGCGAAGGTACACTGAGTGCTCGGGATGACACAAACATGTGTTGTCGACAGTGGACGAACAAAGAATGAAAAGGCGGCCGGTAGAAGCGCGTGGTGTACGTGAGATGGAACGTTCGAGAGCATTTTCAAACGTTCTAGACAGTTCTTGAATGTTCTATGGCAGGAAGTTGCACGGGGCCTGAAGCACACTGATACTCGCCTTGTTGTGTGCATACCGCAGGATGTCGACTCGAATTTGAATTTTGTTAACAGCCTACTACTATGAAAAGGTAGACTTTCTTTCAGTCAATATATTAGTAGTAAACGTGCATGATTTGGTTTAAAATCATACATTTTTGCCGAATCAGGAATTGGGTATGTGTATAATTTGAAATTTAATAGTGGGCGCATATCAGATAAAAAAAAGTCCACGTTACTAGGAAACTTTGGTTCTATTGTAATGGATTTGTCAACAAATTTTGTAAATGAAGGACGAATCATTTATCTTGACAACTTGTATACCATTCGCGTTTTATGTGAGGAATTATTGTATATAAATACAAGACACATGCTTGTGACACCGTTCGAATAAATAGAAAACGCTTGCCTGCGACGAAAAGGTTACACATTTAAAAGTTTGAAATTATTGGCATTTTGTGCGTGGAAAGACAAAAGATCGGTGATGCTTCTCAGCACCTAACATACCTCATAGTTGGTAACAAGTGAGAACATTCACTATACTGCAAGACAATACAAAAGCCAATTAAAGTTTTGGATTATAATATGCAGACAGGGAAGGTTGACCATGCAGATTAGATGTTACATGGGTATGAACCATGTAGGAAAACGTTAAAATGATGTATAAAGTATTTCTTTTATTTACTAGACATTGCAATATGTAATTCTCTTGCCATACGGAACTGTCTTCATTACAAGCAGAAAAAGTTTGAGCGATATTGTACGGTAATCGTACTGGCACAACACCCGCGTCGTTGCCGGAAGGTGAGCTCCGAGCTCCATTTAAATTGTCGTGAGAACACGTGTTCGTACACGCATACCACGTGTATTACCGTAATAAATAAAATCCACTTACAGCACAAAAATTGTCTTAGTTGTTAAATAAATAAAGAGGACCGACAACCGGTTTAAACAGTTTTGGGGAATACCAAGTATTCCCTATTATTAACACAAAAATCAGCGCACGTGCGCGGGCTCACAACGAAGGTAATATTTCAATTAGCGAAATTACAGCAACGAGAGTTGGTTACGCAAGAGCGGTAGAATCGAGACAGAGCGACGTGCCGGCCGTTATTTAGGCACGCGCGCAAGTGCGTTCCGAGACCCATCATTATCGACCCTAGATCGATTGAGATCTAGGGCGCGCAGACATCGCCCAACGCGCTCCTAGACGAATGGGTTTCGGAACGACCATAACTACGCAGTACATTGAACAGAGCGGATCGCGAAAAGATATAAAAGAGGACATAATATCGGGATTGCTCAAAAAATACACAATCCTATGAATAATTTTCGGAAGAAAGGGAGAAGAAATCATTTTCATCCACATCGTTTGCAATCCAGATGTTAAGACTCCGAGATATTAGAGTCTTTGGTATTATTTAGTTGCAAAACTCGTTTGAATTTTGACCAAGTAGATTAATATTTAGAAAAAAAAGAAAGCTATTAATATTGTGATGCAGTCCGAAAATAATGAATGTTGCAAGTCCTGAGTTTCTTGCTCTGACGTTTGAATTCGAATGGGCTATTGCTTTTTGTGACTGACCCCGCGTTGCCAATTCGTCGTTAGAACGGGGCGCGCGTGGGTGCGGGCGCGACGATACCAAATTTTCGTTGGCGACAAAGAGAATTAACAACGTCACGCATAGTCCAATGTGGCTGTGCTCGTGATTGTCAGGTACCCCACATACGCACCACGTTGAGCCCACGGAAAGGCCCATGAGTCATGCAAGACGAGGAAATTTAGCGTTCCGCCTAATTCTTGTCCTGTTGGAGTCTGTTCCGTATTAGCGAGACGGATACTATGGTTCTCATGCGGAATCCGTTCGAACTCTATCATATGTTCGCGCAAATAATCCCCTCTCTCGCCTAAGGTGCGTCG
Organism: Mimumesa dahlbomi; assembly: GCA_917499265.3. Taxonomy (NCBI): domain Eukaryota; kingdom Metazoa; phylum Arthropoda; class Insecta; order Hymenoptera; family Crabronidae; genus Mimumesa; species Mimumesa dahlbomi. Next base: position 2,152,855 of record OU824120.1, read on the forward strand.
GGACATGTGTAACGAGCACAGAGAGAGAGAGAGAGAAAGCATTCTGCCGTCCGTTCTACGCAACGCACATATTGAACGTTTATCTTGTAATCGCGTCGCGCTCATTCTCTTTGTATTCTAGAATTAGAATAAAATCAGTCGGGTTTTAAGTGTAAAGTGTCCCTCTCTTAGTCATCTCCTGGCCTCATACAGTCCACTCACTCTCCCATCCTACAACCATCCTTCTCATGACTCTCCTTCCCTTTTTCCTTCAGACATTTCCGACTGGACGTGTTCCCATCGGTGCCTCGTTGGGGAAATCGAATAAAAATCCCTTTGAGTGACTGTACAATATCTCGTATAGAGTCCTAGTGCAAGTTTACGATACGTCAATTGCTATTGAGCCTCGAAAAGCCAAGAACTTGGAAGTGCAAAATGTATTGAAGTAATAAATGAATTAAATTTCCAATTCCTTGACTTCCAAACGGAACATACAATAATAACACAAAATTGATTATGGAAATCGAAATCCGTTAATCTCAAAAATAGATAGCTTCGCACGTCCGCATCATAAACAGATGTTAGGTAAAAGAAATTGCCACCAACAAATAAAAAGTATCATCCCATGAAACGTTGTGGTGCAAAACAAAATCCATTCACAAAAAAACAAAATACTATTGTATAAAATGTGATGTTGCATTCTGTGCAGTTCCTTGTTCTGAATTGTATCATACAGAGAAATAATAAATTCCAAATATCCTGAAATGGATGTTTTTCATTTCTGTATACCGTTTTCAGAAAACACTTTTCTGAATTAAAGTTCTAAATCTAATAATGGAGCACATGAGATATGTCGTTTGTTGCACTGCGCAAACGGTATCACGTCGCGGGATAACGCGTCCGTGGTATCACACAAGGGGCTTGGCGTCGCGAGATGACACGTCTGTGACCTTATTGGTACGGCCTATATGGGAAGTAAGTGTTCCCAATATTCCACCACCCCGGATGTCATCGACATAATTGATCTCGAGGAGAAGTCAACCCATTTTCAGATACAAATACCGAGCAGCCACCTAAAGGAGTCATCGATGAAGGCCACTGTAGAAGGTGTATAACTGGGGGACTCCGTTCTGTTGTCAGGACCCGATGGGATACCGGCACCGATGCTGGTATTTGGGTTTATTTTAAAGATTAAGTTCAGGAGACGGGCAGAAGTCGCTGAAGATTTGTATTACGAAGAAATAAAAACATAAACTGGCAGTTCACCTGAATTTAACCCGATCTCACTTTTTTATCATCACTTGCGACAGTAGTACGGCTCAGCCACATCACAAGTAAATTAGTCTGAGCATTTACTCTAAAGGGGACAAAACAGAAATTATTGCGAAACAAACTAAAGTTAAAGCGTATCCAAAACCTCGGGGAGAGACGCGTAGTCTGGACGTAACAGTAGTATTAGAACAACGCATATAAAGACAAATGAACAAATAAAAATGCAAGTCATGGAAAAATGGAATCGTAATAATCAAAATGTGTTAACTAAAATAATTTCAAACATGTTGACACGTTTGCAACATGTTATTATATACAGGGTGTCACAAAAATTCTGGGAGACTAGGTTTATGGATAGAACGCATAAAAATAAGAAAAAAAAGTCTAAAAGTTTTGTGCGAACTCCACCCCCTATGCAGATACAATCTCTTTTGTAAAAAAAGTTTAAAAAATAATATCTCCTAACGGTAAGTCGTAGAAAACCGATTATGCTTGCGATATAACCGGAAAAGGCCTAAGTTTAATAAAAAAATATATAATTGCTGCGATTAATACCGTTAAGTTGGATTTATTCTTGTTAATAAAAAACAAATGTGATTATTTCTATGTTAGAGGCTTTTTATCAACTTGAGAAAAATGTGGATAATGCATTGAGACTTGTTTTGCAAAGGCAGCCAATAAAAATTAATATTATTTTAGGAAAAATTATGAAATGATTAGTTGGTTGGTTAAAATCCTGGATTGGCCTCCAAGTTTGTAGGAATAATATAAATAAGGTTTGATTCTCGAAATACTCACACGACTCAATGTTTACTTTATCTACTCACAAAACTCACAAAAAAGAACACTCAGTCCTGTACTCGCTAAACTCACGCGATACTCGCAAAACTCTACACTCACAAGAACTCTCACTAAACGTCACACTCTTCTTCCTCGCGCTCAACTATCATTCTCCCGTTCGACTCTCATTCTCTCTACTATATACACGCATTTTTTCACTTACTCTTCATTCGCTTTCACTCGCACTTTATTCCATCTCACTCGCATTCTACACTCTCTTACTCTCACTCACCCCTTATACCTAGGACAAGGGGCAACGGACCACCGCCGAAGAGTCGACCGGCAAACACACTTGAAAACACTCGGATTCACCCAACACTCACTCGGCTTAATTTGTAAAACCCCACATTATTATAAAATTTAGGTGCTAAAATTAGTAGTTAAACGCCCACCGTGAAGAAGCCTGCCGATATGCCGATATCCAGCGTCAAAGTCGACCGAATGTTCTCACGGAAAACTCCCATGGCGGTCGGTATCGCCTGCCTGCCATAAATGAGTGTGCGAGTGTTGACCAAATATTAATTGTAAGGACATAGCAGGTAAGTCAGGTTTATGGCAGCCGAGCGAAAGCGACCGAAGTGTCACCGTTGGGGTCTTCCGGTCGAATTTTCGGTAATGCTTCGCAGGCCTCCACCAAGTCGTAAGGGATGGGTGCGAGCGAGATACAACGAAGTGCGAGTGAGAGAATGAATGTATTAAGGAGCGGGTGAGATTTTGGTGCAGTTACTGTCGAATTCAGTACAAAGAGGATCGTTTTGCAGTGAGTGTCGTAAGGAGTCAGAGAAAATGTGTATCGTTTAAAAGATTAAGAGTAAATAACTGAGGCTCCTTGTGCATTGTAACAAACAATTTTGATAATATGCGATGACTCACAGAAACGAATCCTACGGAATCAAAGACAATTTAGGGTAAATATGTGGTACGGTATAGTGAACAATCTGTTGCTGGGGCCGTGTTCTGTATCTGCGTGTTTAACCGGCGAAAACTAATGTTACGTCAAGACTATGTGTCTTGCCTCGAACTTACGGAAACGGTGCGGCTTCGAATTGTTTCGACAAAGTCTGTGTTTTGCCCCCTTGTGAGTCAATGGTGACACCACTTTACTCGGGATGGGGCTGAGTCGTACTACCATCGAAAGGTGATGATGAAGTGTGAAGGTTTGGTAGTGATGAGGTCTGGCTAATTAATAGTTCACACTGATTAGTATCTCCTTCAATTTTGTATTTAAAATCACAGACACTGACATGTTGCACAGGTTTGTTACACTTTTCTTCGGTTTTGGAAGTTAGACTTGGAACACATTTAACATCTCAACTGGAAGGCCTGTGAGTTCTTTTAGACATTGGAGTTAAGGAAAATATGATAAGTTTCCCCGCATCTTCCTTACTTGAGTCTGAACAAGATTCACCAAGCCCTATCTCGCCCTTGATTACTTTCTATATGGACTTTTTCGTTCCAATCCGGATTGGAAGTTGAAGGGATTCCCGCGAATCTTAGGTACTCTCTGATGCAACTGTTTTTGTTGAACGCTCACTCGCGTTCGATCTACTCACTTGACTAGATTTTACTTCAACTCAGCGTAAAATTCGGGTTGTAGGTTATTTGGAATTTTTCTGGATTAGGATTTTGGAGTAAAGACTTTTAAACTAACTAACATCCGCCCTTCGCTGACTGACTTCAAGACTCACTTTCCTAACTGCACTTTTCTAACTGGAACACAACTGTCTCTTCTAACTGTCTTTTCGTGTCTGGATTTCTTAACTGCTTCTAACTGAGCTTCGTGGCAGAGCGCACCAGTATATACAGGGTGTCCCAGTAACTTCGACGTTCTTGGAACCATTCGATGGCTCAGGTAATTCAAATATAGGGATGTAACATTCTCAGCGTCCCATCACAATCCGTGGTCAAGTTATTAACGAAAAACGACAGCCAATCAGAGGGCTCCGTTGAGCGCGGCAGCACGGCAGTTCCTATTGGAACAAGTTAATGTCTTGTAGTAGCGGAAGTGTTTATGCCGCCTCGTCAACGGGCCTCTTGAAAGGGATACAGAGCGAGCACTAACACACTACCATGAAAAATGTATCGATGAGCCTATGTCACTGGATCACTGTACTTGCCGGCGTCACCGAAAAAAGGTCTAATTTGTGAAATTACTTCTTGCGCGTACCCTATGGAATTGCAGCGCTCGCACACCATCGGTTTACGCTGCAAACTTAACAGAGCACTGCACAATAAATTCACATTAATAATATTATGGAAGTGGAAAGACGAAAAAGTCAACCCGGAGTGAAGTTCGCGTAATTTCGGATGTATTGGTAATCGATTAAAAATCAAACTTTTTCGATGATGAATAATCTATTCCTTTCGCTGAACAAATGGAACAAGTGTACGAGTACATACATTCTTTATAATAAGTAATTTAAATCTAAGGTGAACATTATCGGGCAACGGTCTTTTTTTTTAATGTGAATTTATTGTGCAGTGTTCTGTAAAGTTTGCAGCGTAAACCGATGGTGTGCGAGCGCTGCAATTCCATAGGGTATGCGCAAGAAGTAATGACATAAATTAGACCTTTTTTCGGTGACGCCGGCAAGTACAGTGATCCAGTGACATAGGCTCATCGATACATTTTTCATGGTAGTGTGTTAGTGCTCGCTCTGTATCCCTTTCAAGAGGCCCAGTGACGAGGCGGCATACACGCTTCCGCTACTACAAGACATTAACTCGTACAAGTAGGAACTGTCGCACTGCCGCGCCCAACGGAGCCCTCTGATTGGCTGTCGTTTTTCGTTAATAACTCGGCCACGGATTGTGATGGGACGCTGAGAATGTTACATCCCTATATTTGAATTACCTGAGCTATCGAATGGTTCCGAGAACGTCGAAGATACTGGGGTACCCTGTATACAGAATTTTGAGCCCTCCCACTACGTCGGTTTTCGGAAAAACAATGAAGGCCTGATCGAGCATCCAAACACCCTTTTCGAGAACACACTTGGAAAAGAATCTGACTAACTTTCCCTTTCAAGTGTCTCTTGAACAGGAGGGGATCTGGTGCTAGATTTAGATTTCCTCGTGGACAAGGTCTCCATTATATCTGATGCAATCTGATATTTAAAACTGTCTAATCTTAAGAGTTTTCGAGTTTGCGTTCACATCGCTCGACGAGATTTATGTGTTTATTTCTATACTATTTGCCAGTCTCGTCCTGGCGTCGAATTGATACAGGGCGCTTAGACGCGGGGACGTAACACTATCTTGGACTGTTTTGTGTGGGGATATTTAGAAACCATATTGCTTACTCAGCGCCAGTGCCTGACGAGAATGTGCTGCGGCAACACATTGTAAATGGATGTGCGAAAATTAATAATAACCCAGAGGAAGTTTATGCCAATGTACGGCGTTCAATGAAGAAACCATTGCGGAAATTTATCGAGGTGAACGGACACCAATTTTCAACAATTCGTTTACAGGTAAGATTTATACTGTAATAGAATGCGGAATTCACTTTTTAGTGTGAATCACAGTACGAGTCGGTGCCATATGTAAAAAGTAGGTCAGCTGTAGGCACAGACAGAGTGAGTACCATATGTAAGAAGTAGATCAGACGTAGTCAGTAGAACTAGACAGCACCAATCTGACGTATCGGAGGCTGCATATCGGCAAGCGTCTTCACGGCGAGCGTTCAACTACTAATTTTAGCACCTAAACTTTATAATAATATTAATTTTTTTGGCTGTCTTCACAAAGCAACTCTCAATGCATTATTCACATTTTTCTCAAGTTGATTCTTGTACTGCAACTCTAACGCGCGTCATCTTTGTAGTTCTGTGAAAAAGTTCAGTGAAAAGGTGTTCATCACTAACGTCGATCCAGCAAGGTCCAGTTCTAGAGCCGGAGTCAGTCGTTGAATAACTCAACGTCCAACAGTGAGTTGAATTGTACTTTCACATCTAAATTCCAATAGAAGGTCCGGTTAAGTACCTTTGCCATACATTCCAAACCCCTGTACCCTAATTTAACCTATGTAAATCGGGTCAAGAGAATAATTTGGACGCGAGTAAGCGTTCAATGAAATCTGTTGCACCAGAAAGTAAGATGAGATTCGCGAGTCGCCTACCCAATTTGTAAACTGGATAAAAACGAAAGAGTTCATAGAGAAGTAATTGACGCGAGTGAAGCCTGGTGAAACCTGTAAGGACATAAAGTAGTGATTATGCCGAGAAATTAATCTGAATTTCCTATTAAAATCACCAGTGGCAAAAAGAACACGCCGGCCTTCAGCGTGGAAGGTGCAATGGGAGCAAGCAGTGAAGGCGGACCCAACCTTACTAATTAATAAAAAGGAGAAGCAGCAGGCTTTCCGAAAATCTTTCGTAAATTCGGCGCACCAAACGACTCAGAGGACAAATCCGGAGATAAAGCCTAAGATCCACAAAAAAAGGCAAGGAAAGAAATAGAAAGGCTGAAGAAATTAGCCAGTCCTATATGCAGCAATTACACCGTAGAAAAGGTGCAAGAGGTATGTCCCATCGGCGATGTATCGCTGCCTGATATACCATCCCCTCCAGATGTCATCGACATCGTGGATTCCGAGGACGAGGGTGCCCTAATAGAAATACATCTGGGTTCTTTTAACTTAAAAGAACCGGAGATACAGGCTTCGCTGGAACAGATCAGTGCTGGATCACTAATCCAATTTTATGGACCTGACGGTACTCCGGCCCCCATGGCCATTCCTGCAACTATTGTCAAAGAAAAATTTCGTCGACGAGTGCAATTAGAGGAATTATTTAATTAAAAATATATATACACGAATAAAAACAAGGAAAAGAACTCTAGCATCTCATTCGCACCATCTTCTTCATCATCATTTCAACTATAGTACGACTCAGCCCCATCCCGAGTAAAGTGGTGTTGCCATTGACTCATAAGGGGGCAAAACTCAGACATTGCAAAACAAATCGAAGCCGCACCTTGTCCGTAAGCTCGAGGCGTAACGCTTAGTCATGACGTAAAACTGGCTATATCGCAATAATAATCGGTTTTCTACGACTTACCGTTTCGGAGATATATATGTAATTTTTTTAACTTTTTTTACAAAAGAGGTTAAATCTCCATAGGGGGTGGGCTCGCACAAAACTTTTAGACTTTTTTTTCTTATTTTTATGCGTTCTATCCATAAACCTAAAGTGTCCCAGGATTTTTGTTACACCCTGTATATTAGGGTGGTCGTTAAAAATTAAATCTTTTGCGACGCCCCCCAAAAAGCTTCCTTATGATGCAATACACTGGGGAATTTTTTTGAATTAAAAACAACACGTGCCTCAAGACGATTTAAGTTAATTTTTGGTATAATCATGTTTTTGGGAATTATTATGAGAATACGATTTTATTCGAAATATAAACAATTATAGAACCCAAATCAATAAAAAACATTAGTTAATTAAAATAACAATAAACAAAAATTTAAATTCCACATTTTTCCCGGTTGATTTGATCTATTAAATAAAAAAATTAAAGATATTCAAATTGATATTTTTATTTTAAAACTAAATTAGTACAAACGTAATTTTAATATGTAGATTTTTTCACTCCAAGGTTTAACTAATGTTTTTTTTATTGATTTGGGTTCTATAATTGTTTATAATTCGAATAAAATCGTATTCTCATAAAAATTCCGAAAAACATGATTATACCAAAAATTAACTTATATCGTCTTGAGGCACGTGCTGTTTTTAATATAAAAAAAAATCCCCAGTATTTTTGCATTATAAGGAAGCTTTTTGGGGGCGTCGCAAAAGATTTAATTTTTAACGACCACCCTACTGTATATACACATAATATTATAAATATAATAAATTTGTTCATACGCATCTGTGGGATAAGGGTGTTCGGTTAAAGAAGCAAGCTACGTAGCTGGTAAAAATGCTTTCTTTATTCGTTGTTGGTGCGATCGCGTCAGGGATGAGACTGTCGTCTCGAAGACGCTTTCTTGCCTGCGTCGCTCGCTCGAGCCCGTTGTTCTAGGCACTTGAGACTCAGAATTCGGCGTTAGTCTAAACAACGCCTAGCTCGGCGACGCAAGGGCTGCATTCCAGCGGACTTCGGATATTGTAAACATTCGCTGGATATCTTTATCTCGTAACGGAAATTTTTGTCGTGCTACGATGAGACAAAGAGTACTTTGAGGAATGGTGCACATGGCACGTACAATAATACGTGTGCCGCCACAGTATCCATATTTAATAAAAAGAATTATACGCTAATCCTACAGGTACGACACCCGTACCGTTGCCGGAAGGTGAGTTCTTAGCTCCGTTTAAATTCTCGCGAAAACAGGTGTTCGTACACGCACTCCACGTGTATTAAAGTAATAAATAAAATTCACTTATAACACTAAACTTGTCTATTTATTCACCAACGTAAGCGACAACCGGTTTAACAAATTGATTTTAAGGAATAGCAGGTATTCCCTTTTATTAATACAAAATACGCGCACTTGCGCGGGCTCACACCGAGCGTAATAATCGTTCGATTTGAGAACGGTCGATAATGAGTGTGGCACGTGCCGGCCAATAATTAAGTACGCGCGCAGGTGCGTTCCGAGACCCATCGTTATCGATTTACTATCGATCGGGATCTAGGGTACGCTGACATCGCTCAACGCGCTCCTAGACAAATGGGTTCCGGAACGACCATAACTACGCAGCACTTTGAGCCGAGCGGATCGCCAACAAGAATCATTATGTAATGTTAAATGTCGGAATATTTCCTCAGTATCAATTGGTTTCTAATATATGACGTAAGCACCAATTAAAAATGAAGAATAGAAAATAAGGGGCACAAGAACGAAGGGGGGGGGGGTAAAGGAGGGCTAGGGTTGAGGTGGTAATATGGTACTTAGGCTACACATATCAAAAGAAGCAGAAAGATAATGAGACTGGCGCAGGGGATAGGAAAGACGAAGTTCAAGACCGGGTTGGTGAAAGAAGATTATGAATTATCTACAATTACCGACGTTTCTGATAACCAGTAATTCACAAAAACTTTCAATTAAATGTGACGTATTTGTAATGTACCAGTTCAGGGCATATTCAGGACTCCGCGGCATAATGCCTGCTCACATTGCGAGGATAGATCATGCTGCGGTACGGCGTTGAGCGTACGTAATGTTACTGATAATTCGCATATCGATCGATTATCAACATCAGAATAATTACAACACGGTCGTCGTAGCTTCCTTCCTGCCTTCTTCTATCTGAAGCCATTGATCATATCGTGTTCGGGGGTTTAATTAAATGCCAATAAGACTTAAAGAAACTGTTAAGATCAGAACTTTTTTTTGTGGCATTCGTGAGACCGCTGAGTTGCTTGGCCACCGCTTCGTATCCTGGTCAAGATAGTTACAGTTTTCCGCGTTAAGTCAAACATTGTGATTAACCAGTATTGATTTCAAAGTTTTGATGTAATTAAGGTTAACGAGAAAAAGAAAAATGTATTACAATCTAATCGAACATTATAAAAGATATATGCAGAGAAGTATGCTTTTACACAACATCTACGCCGAAGGTCATGAAAAAGGTAACATTTAAAATAGTAGAAGTATGGCGAGACAATACATTCGTGATAGAAATTGAGTTTCTGGGACCGTTACAGCACCAAGTAAAAATGTATCTAATATCGATTGCTCCATTGGATATGTTTCGGTGCGGAATAAAAAAGAATTCTGTGAAAAACCTAACCGTTATAGAGCTTCGTGACACATGTGTACTATATTTAGCTGCCATGTGCAGTGTACTACAAAGAAGCGAAGCAATATTAGGCGGCATGTGTTCATACGTCAGACAATTTTATTAATTTCTGTTTTGTCAATTACTCGGTAATACGTGATATTAAACCCTGATCTTACTGGATGTATTTGCTTCGCCTCACAGAACATGTAGTTAATAAACGATCTGCAATGTTCACGTGAAAGCCATCAATTAAAAGAGCAATTTTTTTAAAATTCGATAGAATAAAACATATTATAAATATAATAATAGCACCAGAGTCGCTATTTGGCTACTAAATCTTACTTTTCTTTTACGAGATGAAAGAAGTCATCGATTTGGGCGGTATGCTTGTTATCCTCATCGATACTACATATTGCTTCAGCAAGTACAAGTGACGTGGTAGATACGTCACTGGTGTGACCAAATTTCGTTTGATGATTGGTTTCGGTGGAAATCAAATTGTTCTGCATTTCTGTTTTGACGGATCGCGAATGATGGAGAAGAGCTGTATAAAGAGAACAGCAAAGTATTTGCAGAAGCACGTTACCACCAATTGGATGGCAGTGAGCAGGAATGTTGTCATTCATTGCCACCGCAGTCCGCAGAATTCCTACTGGTAAGCTCACATATAATTCTGTGAAACATCCAATTACCAATGACATGGCCTGATAGATACTTGCTCCAGTCTAAAAAAAAAAAGTTCTTTGTAAAAATATAATGGAAATATTCTAGCATACTATATACAATTTTTAATACATTAAATGATCATATACTTCATTAACAATTTTTGTATGACAATATGTTCAAGAATGTGGTTGCTAACGACAGCCGCATTCTCGCGATGGCAGCACCTGCTGGACACACGCACTTACGCACTAACGCCGCGCAGCGACGTCACTAGCGTCCGTGCGTGTGGACCCCGTGCCTTTCCGGGCCTTGCGACCATGCTTCCGCGTTCGTCACTCTCGTTCAAGCTTCTGAAGTGACAACACGTGATTTTCTTCCTTTGTGCAAAGTCATGTAGTGCGACGCACGTCGATTACTACTGCGGTTTACAGTGCCGCGCACGGGTAAACGCCACGATATAACGATGCCTAATTAATACAATTACGCAGCGGTCGTGTTCGCGACGCGACGCGATCTACGTACTAACAACGAAATAACCAGTCTGCAAGATTGATATAATCTTGTAGTCTTTCATCGAACTACATCTCGCTGCTGCACAACAGGACGTCTTCCACACACAACACCTAACCCGGCAAGCTCTGTTCGGTTCGAGTCGGAGACGTGCTCGTGAGAGGGGATCCCTGTCCATCTTTGGTGGGCCAACTACCTCTCTCGCGGCACATTATTCTCCGTTCATTCTCGAACACAATAAGTTATCTAAATTAAGCTTTGAAAACAAATTTAACTCTTCCCTCTACAATATTGTGTCAGAACCACGGATGTTGACCGTGATATATCAATCGAGCCAAATGTAAATAACATGATTCAGGTTCGTGGTTAAATGTCAAGAATATTTTTCTGTCTAACAATAAGTTATGTTTTCTTAATGGCCGCATTGGCATGTTCAAATATAATTTTTTGGAAATACTAAAACAAGCATCTATTTATTGTGTTAAAACAAAACTTAGTGTTCATGAAAGCAATGAGAGTTGTCCTAATATGTCCTCTCTGACCACTGTCAACGAGAACGAACCTTATTTATTAATAGTTCGGGGGCAGGCCGCAAAAGAATTTGGAAACATTTTACCTCGTAATACTAGGTTTATTCAAAATGCTCTTACTGACTGTACTTTACCTTAGTTTACCTACACTATCACTCGACCGTCTATACATTTCGCGTTGTCTTAACACTAGATATACCAGCAATTTCGATATCAAGAGACAAGGTCTTGTCTCTGGCCAAGTAAAAGTCTGGCAAAACCTTGACTCTATTCCGGAAATATTAGATCGGTGTTTTCTGGGTATTCAAACGGCATGAAAGCGGCAAATTTCCCAAAAAGTGCGATGATATTCTTAGAGGCGGCGTCGAGACGAGTCGGTTGAGACTAATTATAAAAACATTGGTCCACCCAGTAACGAGATATTTGATGTCAAAAGTACGTCTTTTTATGTAATAAGTCGTCTGCTTCGTCTTTTCCAGTGCCACACTTTCGACTATGCGAGTTCTGTCGGTGTCAAACCGAACTAAGAGACTTTCATACCACGCGACGATAATTTTTCTGTCGATAATGTAGATTTTTATATGTAATCTGTTAGAGACATGCGGGAAAAATCAACAGACAAGGTCTTGTCTCTGGGCAAGTACAATGAACAGCATAAATGGTTTCACTGCGGGGTACGGGGTGCGCGCGGGTATCCACAACACTAATGCTTGCTTCACCTAGGTGATTTTCGTGCCCTCTCTTTCTAATAATTCGTTTCTCTCTCTCTCTCTCTCTCTGACGTATGTCGCAGCATAATAACAAGTGCTAATGACTACGTCATTTCTTTCTTTCCGTCGCTCCGTCGCACTCATTCTATCGAGGCACACGGACTTACAAGGACAGGCATGAGTGAGAGCGCGACCGTCAATCGAGGAGGGCATGAAACGCGGTTTTCGCCGTGGTCTGAATTTTTCACGCATAAGAGCCTCTCTTTCCTTCCTTCCGTCTGTCGCGCTCGCACTCCGATCGCGGCTCACAGACGATGGCCGAGCAAGCGTGTTGGTGCGCCTTCGTCGATCGCGATCGTTCATACATATTCTTCGGGACATTTCAAATTATTTTATGGGACATTTAATATTTCTTGCTAATTTTTTATCCCATCATAGATTTTCAATAAATTGATATAGTAAATAAGGAATAAATTTCGCGAAATGTTGAATCACGGGGATATACGTAACACGAAATGAATGAATAAGAAACATCTAATTATTATTCCATTTATATTTAATTAAAATTCAGCGACACTATGGGATCAAATATTGGACATAAGTGTTAAATGTCCGATAAAATGATTAGAAAAATGTTTCGAATAAAATGAAACAGTCGCCGCTGCCGGCAAAGACACACCATCGCACTTACTCTCGGCGCTCGTAGTGCGAGCACCGCGAGCGCGACGGACAGAACGAAGAAAAGATGGGCTCTTATGCAAGACAAATTCGGACGATGATGAATTCCGCATTGATACATTTCGCGATCGTCAAACGTGCTATCACACATGCTTGCTCGGCCTACGTTCGTGTGTTTGGCTAACGCGAGCGCGACGGAGCGACAGAAAGATAGAGACAAAGTATGCAGTCGAATGCAGTGTTGTTGATATCCCGAGCCATAGTACGCCACAAAGAGAATGAATCATACGAAAGAAGGGGAAAGAAAGACACCTTCCTGATGCACGCATTAGTACGTAATTCAGAAAGTATCAAACTGTTATCAATAATTTATAAATTTAAAATAATGGTTGCATAAATTGTTGTAAAAAATTATTTAGTTTCTAGAACTTCGATACATGTCAAAGCGTCTCTTCAAATTTCTACAAACTTATTTTTAGTACATAATCAAATTGTTCTGTAAACAGGTCTTCCACGATAAAGTAAACAAATTTTTGGGTCTGTCCGAAACGTGTAGTTGTCGATACTGTCAATAAATCTTAGTTACATGTTTTGCATTGAAACTGTACTATCTCGGATATCGAATCTGTAAATTGTTCCGTATCTGTGTAGGATGTGAAAATATGTATTGCGTGATTGTGAAGTATGAAAGAAGGAATGTCGAGACAAAGCGTGAACGAAGAGTGTCTGGACAGTGTGACAGTTTTTCCGTTGGATGTTTCGAGTGCATGAGCGAGTGTCTGCCAAATGTTTTGAAAGAGAAAGTATGTGAGTTTATGGTGGACAAGGGCAGCGCTTGAAGAGCTATCACCATGTGCGTTTCTCTGGGAAAACTCGGTCGTCTCTTCGGCGGTGGTCCGTAGGCCCTTGTCCTAGGTATAAGGGATGAGTGAGTAAGGACAGGTACCAAAGGCATAATATTCCGACGTAAAACATGGGGATACATCGAATGGTGAAAGTCCCAAACCGTTTAGAGCAAGTGGAGCGGCTATAAATACGGAAAACTTGGTAAATTACGCGAATTTTTCCTATTCTCGAGTGTTTCAGGGCATACAGCGTAAGGAAAGGTACCAAAGGTATACTATTCCGACGTAGAGCATAGAGATACATCGAATGGTGAAAGTCCCAAACCGTTTAGAGCAAGTGGAGCGGCTATAAATACGGAAAACTTGGTAAATTACGCGAATTTTCCCTATTTTCGAGTGTTTCAGGGCATACAGCGTAAGGAAAGGTACCAAAGGCATACTATTCCGACGTATAACACCGAGCTACATCAAATGGTGAAGGTCCCAAACCGTTTAGAGCAAGTGGAGCGGCTATAAATACGGAAAACTTGGTAAATTACGCGAATTTTTCCTATTCTCGAGTGTTTCAGGGCATACAGCGTAAGGAAAGGTACCAAAGGTATACTATTCCGACGTAGAGCATAGAGATACATCGAATGGTGAAGGACCCAAGCCGTTTAGAGCAAGTGGAGCGGATGTAAATACGGAAAACATGGTAAATTACGCGAATTTTTCCTATTCTCGAGTGTTTCAGGGCATACACCGTAAGGAAAGGTACCAAAGGCATACTATTCCGACGTAAAACATGGAGGGCATTTCAGTATCCCACACCTGTTTGTAACGATGTTATGATATTACCTACACATTTTAACAATAAAATTAGAATATTTTTCTGCAGGTATACTGTAAAATTAGATCAGAAGATGCCACGGTAATAAAGAAATTCATGATTTCAAAAGAAACTATTTTTTCTTCAAACAGATTGTTGAAGTATAGATACATTTAGAAGACACGATGAGAATGTTGTACGTAAATTGGACCATATTAAAGTTCTAAAACTTCTAGAAATCAAGAGCATTCTTCAACAATTCATGCAAACAATTATTTAAAATTTAGATATTTTTAATAAGATGGTTTTTGTGTAATTAAACGTTTTTGTACACTTTTATGTTTATTATAATTTTTTAATTAAGAATTTAAAATCCAAACGTATACAAATCCTGCACTAGATGCAAGGAGAAGGTGGAAAGCGATAGCGGTGCGATGGGAAAGAAGGGATAAAAAGGGAAAAGTGAAGAGGAAGAAAAGGAAAGAAGGGGGGCGGTGAGAGAGAGGGTGGTGAAGAGATGGCGGAAGTGAAGGGGAGAAGGGAAGAGAGGCGAGGGAGAAGCAGGAAGGAGGGAAAACCGGAGGCGATAGAGGTTAGAAACGGGTGGATGGCGACATCGGGCGGGCGTGGGAAAGATCAGGGGTCCGGGTGTCGGTAAGGAAGGGAAGAGTGGGAGAGATCGAAAGGAATGAAGGCAGGAGCGAAGAAGGAGAGGGAAGGGCAGGAAGGAGGAAAGGAAAGTAACAGAAGCGAAGGGGAAACGAAGAAGGGAAGAGGAAGGCTAAGCAGGGCAGGAAAAATAGGGAGGGAAAAGATGGACAGCACAGGGAGTGCAGCATCCACAGACCTAGAAGAGTGGATTTTAAAGAGAAAAAGAAACGAGAAGAAAGAGAAGGAAGAGTGGGAAGAACTAGGGAGGAGGAAAGGTTGAGGTCGCCGAGGAAGGTGGGAGAGGAGGCGAAGGGGAAGATGAGAGAGGAGATGATATGGGAAAAAGGGGGTGTAAAGAGGGAGGGAGGAATGGGGGAAGATAAAATGAGTGGGGTGGAGAGAGAGATAGAGGAGATAAAAGAGGAGATCAGGAAGATGCAGAAGGAAGGCAAGAAGGTGGAGGAAGAATTAATAAGCAGGGTGGAGGAAAGGACAAAAAGGGAAGAGGAGGATTTGAAAATAAAAAATTAAGGAAAGAGGAGAGGTGGAAGAGACAAAAGAAGCAGTTGATGAGATGATTAGAGAGGATGGAGAAAAAGGTGAAAAGAGGCAGGGACGAAGAAGAGGATAGAAAGAGGGAAGAAAGAAAAGTAGCGGCGAAGGAGGAGGGGAGGGGTGAAGAAAGAAAGGGAAAGGAGGCAACGGGTCAGGAAAACGAGATAAGTGAAGAGGAATGAAGAATAAGGGAAATAGAAAGGTGGAGGGAAAGCAAGAAGAGGGAGGAGAGAAGAAGGATCGTCGTGATTAAGGGACTACAGAGGAAGAAGGAGGGAATGAAGGAGGAGGTGAGGGAAATCTTAGAGGAGGGCATGGGAGTAAAGGCGGAAATAGAAAGGATAAGGGAAATATGCACAGGAAAGGGGAGAGAAGGGGTGAGGATGGTGGTGGTAAAACTAAAGAGTGAGGCAGGGAAAACAGAGATAATGGAGAGGAAGACAGCTTTAAGAGGAAGAAGAGAGAGGGTAGAGGATGAACTGACATGGAGGGAAAGAAAGATGCATTGGTGGATAAGGAGGATAGCAGAAGAAGAGGGAAGAAGAGGGAAGAGAGTCAGGCGAAGCTATTGGAGAATTTTGATAGAGGGAGAATGGTGGAAATGGGACGAAGATGGAGAAGTATGAAGGGACATAAGGGGAAGGGAGACAGGGTGGCAGAGGCGACAAGAGAGGTAGGGGGAAGGGGGATTAACGGGGTAAGAGAAGAAAGAGGGTAAAAAGAAAAGGGCTCGAGGATGGCGGGAGGAGGTGGAGAGGAAGAGAGAGAGGAGGCGAATAGTGCGAGAGGAAAGAAAAGAATAAGGGATAAGGACGAACGAGAGAGAGGGCGAAGATACGAATGAGCGGAGGGGCCGGCGGAGAGGAGAGTGAAGAAGGAGTGGAGAGAGGAAGGACTAACGAGCAAAGAAGTTAGGCTAAGTTAGAGTAAGAGGGGCGAAAGTGTAAGGAGGGCTGTAACCCCAAAGGGATCGGCAAAATACACATACATACATACAAATCCTGCACTATCTTGCAATAGTTAAATGTTTAATATTTTCGTAATTCCTTCAAATGTATTTCCTTTTTCAATATTACCCACAATATATGCAGGTTATTAAACAATGTCTCACATGCTGCGAGAACCTTGTACACTTGATCTGAAACGCAATAGATTGAAATTCTTCTGGCTCCGGAAGCGTCTCTGATTCCATTGTATCACTTCTTCATAAAACATTTTAAAATTTTATAAATACACAATTCTTATTACTATATTTCTTGAAAGGAAATAACGTTTAAAGGAAAATTTGGTATATTCCTTCACATCATCGTATACATGTACAAGGACCGGCCCGGATTCTGACCGATTAACCCAGAGCATATAGGGAAGGCAGCGAAGGAGAAGGTCCTCCTACTCTACGCGCGTCTCGCTGCCAGTTTCGGGCTGCGCGACAATGATGCGCGGCAAATCATTCTAACACCGATCGGTGGATAGAGCGGATCGAAGCGCCCGACACTCTTAATACGGTGCGGCTATTCACGCTCCTCTTTTTTGGAAAACATTAGCTCTGAATTCTCTTTTATTAAATTCATTTATTATTTATTTTTTACACTTTAATCATTTCGGGTCAAATTATTTTTTTATTTCGTCTTTGTTTTAAACTTATTTCTTAATTATCTTCATTGGAATCGAACAGTTGCCGCTCCTCTTTTTTGGAAAACATTAGCTCTGAATTCTCTTTTATTAACTTCATTTATTATTTATTTCTTACACTTTAAATTCTTTGGGAACAATAATATATCTATTTCGTCTTTGTGTTAAATTTATTTCTTAATTGTTGTCATCTGAATGCTTAGGTATCTTTTTCTGCAGGTATACTGTGAAATGAGAATCGGATTGAGCATTGAACAAGGGTTTTTTCTCAATAACGGCAGGTATACGTGTTACGGCGCGGCCAGAATCGCGGGCGAAAACCCGAACGCCGTAGTAAATAAAAATTTCTAACTTGAAAACTATTCATTGGGCGAAGTTGCGGCTAGAAGTTATTTTTAGAGAACATTTCGACAATGATGAAAGAAAATGTTTGAAAAAAGTTTAAGATGCACTTTGAACGAAATTTAAGTTCAAACAATTAAAAACATTTGTTCAACTATTTAAAAACAAGTGGCATTTAAATTATAATTTTTTTCTAAAACTTTGAAGCTTCTTGAATCAATTGGTATTTTTGTAATTTCTGTATCAATTATGGTTTGAGAGTTACAAATTATGAAAAAAACCCATGCATAAAACTTTGACTGCCTGTAGCTTAAAAAATATTTGATGTTTTGAAACTTTCTTCAAATGGATTTCTAATTTCGACGTTACATACGACATATTAAAATTTTATCAAAATCCGTACCATGGCGGAAAACACCCGAATCCTTAGACTCGGGCCGCACCGTATTAAAAGTGTCGGGCGCTTCGATCCGCTCTATCGACCGATCGGTGTTAGAATGATTTGCCGCGCATCATTGTCGCGCAGCCCGAAACTGGCAGCGAGACGCGCGTAAAGTAGGAGGACCTTCTCCTCCGCTGCCTTAGCCCTATATGCTCTGTGTTAATCGGTCAGAATCCGGGCCGGTCCTTGTACATCATCATATCACCATATTAATCAGATCCGTTTATTCCATTATTTTCCGACATTCTTTTATTTCTTCATTCCTGTATTCCTTTATTTATTCCTTGGTACCTGCATTCCCTGATTTCTTTATCCCCTTATTTCTTTAAAAACAAGTATTTTAATAAAAGCAATACTACACTTAATAATATTCTACGAATGAAGTGAAATCAGCAAAAAGCATCGAAAATGCAAAGGTATAGGCCAAGTACAAGAGGATGTGACTTTGGAATAGCTTTCTCGTTAACATAAACTTCATTATACGAAGTATTTGAAATCGAACAAATGCGAGCAAGTACAAATTATTGTACAGGGTGTATCAAAATTATGTGTAAAGACCATCATAGGGGGATTCCACACCTTCGGATCGGTGGACATTTGTAAAAAAATTGCGTGCAAAATTGTCCTTGACCTTGAAATTCAAGGTCAAAATTTTTTGCTTGCATCGTATTCTACTCGTCGTGTAGACAAAAAGTGTCAAAGGAACCATGAGTCGTAGGTCAACCGTTCTCTTAAAAAATTATCTTAAAATTCCTATACGTTTCCCACTTACTTTATTTACACTTTACGGTGAATGTCATCGTCTCCTGTTCCTTCTACGGACCCAAGGAGCTGCACCATCTTGCCGTATCATTCGTAATAGGCGTGCCTGTGATCCTGCTTCTATATGGCCACCATTACGGTCTAAGCAGTTTTGTAATCTGATTTCCAAAATTCGTCAGATTTTTTCGCCTATATCTCGTCTTCATTTTAGGCGATGAAAAGCGTGTTCTATTTCACGTTTTAATTGCTCCGGCAATGCAAATTGCCGACCAAATCCGTAAACAATTTCTTTGACTGTTCCCCAAAGAAAAAAGTCTAAGGACGTCAAATTCGGCAAACGAGGTGGCCATAAGTGTGGAACTGGTCTGCGTCCTATCCACCGGGTCCCGAACATTTCATATAAAAATTGCCGAACAGGTCGACCATAGTGAGGCGGAGCACCATCATGCATAAAATAAATAGAGTGACGTCTATGTCGTGTTATAGTATGTCGTAATTCGGTTAGGAGACGCGAACGTAAAAACCGTAAATATGTTGCACTTGTTAACGGCGTAGGCAAATAAATCGGTCCCATACTATTATGGTCTCCGATTATTCCAGCCCATACGTTGACTGTAAAGCGTCCTTGATTTAATCTTTCGATCATGGCATGAGGATTTCTATAGGCCCAAATTCTTGCATTTTGATGGTTAAGGATATTAGAACTCGAGAAACTGCGTTCGTTTGTAAACAAAGCACGTTTGAAAAACTGTGGTTCGTTTTGCAGTTTATCTAACATCTATCTGCAGAAGTTCCGTCCATGAACATAATCATGTGGCTGGAGCGCTTGCACATGACGAATTCTGTAAGGTCATAGGCCTTCTCCTCGAATTATTCTTCGAACTGTCATATAGCTAATTCCTGCACGACGACCTATCCTACGTAAGCCCATTAGGGGATACGCACGAGCGAGAGCAATAACGCGTTTCTCTTTACGCCAATGGACCAGGGGTCGGCCCGCTCCACTATGAGGTTTAAGATGACGCAAAATCAATTCTTGATCACCAACTTGTTGATCAAGACGCTGAAAATCGCGTTGTCTTGGAACTTCCGATGCACGTAATGGTCTTCCATTATACCTCACTGTCTCCCGATACATTTCACGAGCTAACCGATAATTTCTGCCTGCCTCATCAATAGCTCGTAACATTTGCCGAATATTTTTATAAACAGCCATTATTTTTCCTTCACTCTAACTTCTCTTTCGCTCAGTATCAACTCTGTATCTTATCTCACTTCTCTTACTCAGTATAAACTCTGTATGTTATCTCATTACTCTCACTCAGTATCAACGATAGACTAATTGATGAAAGACAACGATAGGAAATTGTAAGCAGCCGACTAAAAAATGTAAACACATCGTTCTTATAGTTATAACGGTCATGAAGGAACAGAAGACGATAATATTCGCCGTAAAGCGTTAATAAAGTAAATGGGAAACGTATTGGAATTTTAAGATCATTTTTTAAGAGAACGGTTGAACTATGACCCATGGTTCCTTTGACACTTTCTGTCTACGCGACGAGTAGAATACGATGCAAGCAAAAAAAATTTGACCTTGAATTTCAAGGTCAAGTACAATTTTGCACACAATTTTTTTTACAAATGTCCACCGAACCGAATGTGTAGAATCCCCCTATGATGGTCTTTACACATAATTTGTATACACCCTGTACAGCATGGACACGATGCTATCGCTAAGTAAATATACCTATTTCTACCAAAACCAGTCAGAATGACTTGTTTTTAGAAAAAGTGCATAACGGGGATTCCAGTCTTTATTTACTTTAAAAATATGAAAAATAAGAAGTTGAATAAATTAATTGTAATGCATAAATAGATTTTTAGACATTATCAATTAAACAAACGCTTAATTGTTTGTAGTTCATCGGTCACAATTTTTACATTTATAGAATTTGCTCTGTGTACACTTTCCGCATACTTTTTTTTGCATATATTGCAAAAGGTTGTGGTCTGACTATTATTGAAATATCCTATTTGACACCATTTATGTACAGAAACGGTGCCACTTGAACTTGGTATATTACCTTTTTCTGATTTTTCCCGTGAAGCCTGTTATTCAGAAGCAAGTTCTTCAACAGCAAGACGAAACAAACAGTCTTTCAATGATATACTTTTACGTATCATGTTTTTATACAATACCTAAAACATTGAAAAAAAAACTTGAAGTGACCACTTTCTGGAATCTGATTTGATAGTATATTTTCCTGTCAGTGATATCGACGCCAAATTTAGTGTGGTTGGAAATAGACACAGTTTCGGGTAATCTCTTGTTAATTTTATCAATTTTTACGTGTTTGTGTTTGTACTTAGTACAAGTACTTTGTTATTTGGTTTACTCTTGTAAAATGTAAGAGTACATCAATTTTATTCGTACAATAACGTTGTAACTCGAGCCATGCTATCTGTCTTCTGTTTGCACATATTCGGGAGTTCCCTCTTGTTTGCACATACTATACAAAACAACGAAGTATTTTTAGATAGTAATTTTAACGCCAGAGGAAAACTGTTAAAGAAATTGTCCGTTTTTATGGATCTATCTTTCAAAATATATGGTTCTACAATGTTCAGTACAACAAGTTCACTTAGTAGGTGTGGGGTTGATGAATCTCGAGTCGCATCTTTTCCTAAATAATGATAGTCATTTATTGCATATTTAGTTTCAACGTCAGACACCAACCAAAATATTATGGCAAATTTCTGAGATTCTTTTGGCTCATATTGTGTAAACATGCATCTGGTGTTCTTTCGAAAGAGTTGCTCATCCACCGTAATATGAGCTCCTGAGTTGAAGCAATTTCTGCTATTTTCAATAAATTTATCTCAAACTGCAGAAACGAAAGCGAATTTGTCTCTTTGTAAACGTCGATCCTCTGATTATTTTGTCGAAACGAACGTAACGTCGAATCTCGGTACAATCGCGTCTACTCGAAGTTGTGGGAACAAATATTGCTCCCCAGTTCTTATTTCATAAATATTCGAGTCTCAAAGAGTTTTATAATCACATATTTTGTCCAGAAACAATGTCGCAGTATTTATCAATTGTTTTAGCTGCCCCAATGTCATTTCATCACATAGGAACATGCACCAGTCATTTTGTCTGGTACTGGTATAAGTGTCCAAAACCAAAAATATATTTGTTACGAATATATACAAAATAATGTAAAGTTCATAAAACTTATTCTTTAGTTATACCTACAAAAGTCATGATATCATTTTGGATAAATAATGTTACATGCCGTAGGAATTTTGAACTGAAATTGCCGGACCAGTCAAAATGACTGGTGTGGTATATCTAGTGTTAATCCTAGTATTATATAATATATCACCTTAAATCTAATTTCCTATTCCATCGCAACATGTATATGTACAGGGTGTCCCAGCTAACGTGCAGGTCCCTGAACCAGGTGATAGCTGAGGTAATTCTAATATAGGGAAGTGACATTCGTAATGTCGTATCTTAATTTATGGCCGAGTTATTAACGAAAACCGATAGCCAATCGGAGCGCTTCGTTGGGTCCGGCGGCGCGACAGTAGAAGGTCTGCACCAGTAGGGTACTGCGCCAGTAGGAACCGTCGTGCCGCTGGGCCCAACGGAGCCCTATGATTCGCTATCGTTTTTCATTAATAACTCGGTCACGAATTGAGATACGACATTAAGAATGTCACTTCCCTATATTAGAATTACCTCAGCTATCACCTGGTTCAGGGATCTGCACATTAGCTGGGACACCCTGTATAATGAGATAGAATAGCAGGAGAGTCTGGATGAGAGAGAATAGGAAAGATACAAACTAAAATACTAAGAATAATAATAATGGTAGAAAGAAATACACAAAGCAGACAGAATGAGGAAGAAATATGATACAAGACTAAGCGAAGGATGAGAACTTACAAACTAGCAAAGCGGTAAAAATAAGCATAGGATAAGTATGTAAAAGTAAGTATAAGTAGAATATAAATATGGTAGAAAATAAAAGTAGACTAAATTATTGGAAGGAATATACACACGCAAAACCTAAGAACTACCTTAACACTAAATAACGGCCAGAAAACAGGTGAGGGCCAATACTGAAACTAAAGTACTTTAGGGAGTAAGGCAAGGTGCCTATAAAGGTCACACTTAAACTGTAATCGCGACTCACAATTTCGCAAGGTTGGCGAAAGATCATTCCAGAGGCACACCCCAGCCACTGAAACTGACCTCGCGCTGATAGCTGTGCGGTGCTGAGGTAGAAGAAGGGACGCGAAACAGCACGCTTCGATGTTCTGACCTCAGTATCATCCAGGCGTCTGAAAAGGCCCTCGAAGGCATTCTATACTCCCTGATCAGGTGGGTGCATCCGGGCATGAACAAAACACCCCAAGAAATAGTCCCGTCTGGCCGCCGGACGCTGCCAACCCAGTCGGTGAAAATACGGCGAGACATGAGCGTCCCAGGGTAGACCAAACACAAATCTAACACACGCTTCAAGTGCACGCGTAAGCCGAATGTCCTCCACTACACCGACATACCGATACACCAAGGCGCGGTAATCGATATGGGGCAAGACCAACAACCAGATGAGCTCCGCCTTAGTTCTAACTGGAAGAGCAAAGCCATTGCGTCGAACTGGAAAAGCGTGCACCTTGTCCTCCCACACACAGCAGTAACATGATCATGTCAGTCCAACGTCGACGTGAGAGTCACACCAAGGGACTTCACTGATCGCAGATAGGGGACTATAATACCGCCAACAACAATAGGAGGAGGAGATGCAGAAAAGATAGAGTTAATGTAGCGGGAGGAACCGAGAACGATGGTCTGGGTTTTGCCAGAGTTAATCGTAATCTCATTCCTCGCACACCAACCCGCTAGACGCTCAACATTGCAGTTCAGCAACGCAACCGTCGAAGGCAGCTCGGCAAGCGAGCAATGCGCATAGATCTGGATGTCATCAACGAACTTCATCACTTTGACACCTGACAGCACAGAGTTCAGATCAGCCAGGTATAGTGACAACAAGAGAGGGCCCAACACTGGAACCTGAGACACACTCGAAATGATTTCAGTCCACGGCGAACTTACACCCCCGGAGAAGACAGCCTGCCTACGGCCCGTGAGGTTAGATGTAAATCAGGCAAGGACAGAAGAGGAGACGCCCAGTCCCGCCAGCCTAGTCAGAAGTATCGCATGATCGACGGTGTCTATTGCCTTAGAGAGGTCAAAACAAATCAACACCGTGATCATACGACGGTCAACAGCCTCACGGACATCCTCAAGGATTCTGAGCAGGGCATCCTGAGTGGAGCGTCCCTCAACAAAGACTTACTACCACGGATCCAACAGATTACGAACACAAAGGAACGTAAGCATTTGCTTACGGACAACACGTTCAAGGAGTTTGGACATATCAGGGAATAAAGAGATGGGACAGAAGTCAGACGGGAGAACGGGAGACGAGATCTTAGGGATTGGGAGGATGTGCGCTGATTTCCACGCAGACGGGAAGATAGCCGAAGAAAGGGACGCATTAACCAGTTAACTGTGATTGACGAGCGTACTCGTCATGCGTATAAAGTAGTGACCATTGGCTATTAAAATTGTAATTTTTGAGAAAAACAAAACATATTCTTAAATTTCAAGATGTTTAGACTATTTTGAGGCCATGCAGGAATAAAACAAACAAATATAAAATATAAATAACTTGATATGAACTCATGCGTCCCCGTATGCACCGGTTAAAACAGCTTACCAGTTGGCATAACGACTTTATTTATGTGCGATAATAACGTTTTTAGATGTAAGCCTAAAATGCAAAAGTCAAGAAGTCGATTTACAATAGGGTATGATCAGGTATGATCAGTCATGGGGTAAATACGTGACGCCGACCAACTTCGAAAACAAAGAACCCTACGCGAAGGTGTTCGCACTGCTATAAACGTAAGATTAGGAAGGAATCGCGTTACTGGTGTTCAATTTGCAAAGTCACATTGTGTGTAGTACCCTGTTTCGCTTGTTACGAGCCGGGCGGGTTTCTGGAACGTGGCCGGCGAGCGTCATGGAATAAACGTAATGAGACGTGATTTCGTCTCTTATTAAACTTTACTGTAGTAGGAGGTATCGTACGTAGTAAGTAGTGGGAGTTACGAATCCACGTATGATTTAGGAAATGACGTTATTCAATCCAGATGAGCCTATAGTAGATGCTATAGGGTGCTGGCCGCTAGAACGGTTAATGTAGCGGATGAATGAATCCAGATGAGCCTACAGCATAAACTGTAGGGTGCTGGCGTTCATTCAGGTGCGAGAGGAACTCAGGAGTGATGCGAACCAGTTGAGCCTACGACATAAACCGTAGGGTGCTAGTGGTCGTATCGGAATCAAAGGAATCTGGAACCAGATGAGCCTATAGTAGATGCTATAGGGTGCTGGCGCCCAGAGTGGTTAATTAGATTTTTAGGTAAGGTGTTTCCCCGAGGTAGATGTACTTGTAGAATAACTGCAAGGTGCTACTCTCTGGTTAATAACGACGCACTTGCTAGGACTGCAAATGGTCGCGCAGGTACGGAAGCAAGCCGAAGGGCACGCGCAGTCCGACACCCGCTGTTCGTGGTTTTTACCTGCTACGGTAAAGGTCGTAAAATAATAACTCTCGTAACTTTTGCTTCACTCCGAGCGGTTAGAGTTAATAATTTTGTGGGTACGTTACTCGAGTATGCTTTAGATTTACTTCGAGTGGAAAGGTTTTAATTTCTAGAAATAATTCTTCACTTGAAATTTGTGTTTCTAGTAAAAGTATAACAAGTATATTCTTTAAACCGAATATACAGGGTGTCCCAGTTCCCAGGACGTTTATTGCACCTTTGGATAGCTCAGGTAATTCTAAGATACGGATCATTATTATCAGCGTCCCATCACAATCCGTGGCCGAGTTATTAACGAAAAACGACAGCCAATCAGAGGGCTCCGTTGGGCGCGGCAGCGCGACAGTTCCTACTGGTACAAGTTAATGTCTTGTAGTAGCGGGAGTGTTTATGCGGCCGCGTCAACGGAGCCCTTGAAAGGGATACAGACCGAGCACTAACACACTTCCACGAAAAATGTTACTATGAGTCTATGTCACTGGGTCACTTTACTTGCCGGCGTCACCGAAAAAAGGTCTAATTTATGACTTTACCTCTTGCGCGTACCCTATAGAATTGCACCGCTGGCACACCATCGGTTTACGCCGCAAACTTTACAGAACACCGCACAATAAATTCACATTAAAAAAAAAGACCGTTACCTGATAATTTTCACTTTAGATTTGATTAGATTATTATAAAGAATGTATGCACTCGTACACTTGTTCCATTTGTTCAGCGAAAGGAATAGATTCTTCATCACCGAGAAAGTTTGATTATTAATCGATTACCAATACATCCGAAATTACGCGAACTTCACTCCGGGGTGACTTTTTCGTCTTTGCAACTCCAACTTTTTTGATTTTCTATACAAATACGTTTCCTTCGTAATGATAGATTTCTTCTTAGTGACTCGTAGAACTGTTCAGTGCGGCAGAAAACATGATTCTGTATTTCTCGGGGTCGTCTTCGTGTATCGGAACGTCCCGTTCCCCTCTTTGCTTTCATTTCGCCCTTTGGCGTACTAAGGATAGTGGGAGGTACGGACGGAATGGATGTTTCAAAAATGTCCACAATCGCTACATTTGGCGTCCAGGTTTTCCATGTCGAATCGCTGCATGTGTTGTCGAGAAGACCAGAGCTCGTCACTTGAATTCTTAACAGCGCTTTCATTGTTACGTTTCGGGTTTCAGCAGCCTCTTACAAGAATGTGTTGGAGCGATACCAGACCGTTTCCTCGACATTTTTAGAACAGGAAACGTACGGTCGCGGCAGCAATATATTTTCTACGGGATATTATTAACTTACCGAATACGCTTTTTTTAGGTCCACGCGTACATTCAACGTGGGGACATCAAACAGATCGATTAAATTATCGGCTCCTTTCAGGACTACTCATACTTTCAACGTAGATTGACATTGTGGTCTTCTTCTGTGGACATCTGTTTACTGTTACTATTCTTTCGATAACAGACGTCTCTCCTTCGCTTCATCTATTCTTCGGAAAACGTATTTGTGTGGAAAATGGAAAAGGTTGGAAGTGCAAAGACGAAAAAGTCACCACGAAATGGAGTCCGCGTAATTTCGGATGTATTGTTAATCGATTAATAATCAAACTTTCTGGTGGGTAAAGAATCTATCTCTTTCGCTGGACAAATGGAACAAGTGTGCGAAAGCATACATTCTTTATAATAATTTAATCAAATCTAAGGTGAAAATTATCAGGCAACGGTCATTCTTTTCAATGTGAATTTATTGTGCAGTGTTCTGTAAAGTTTGCAGGGTAAACCGGTGGAGTGCGAGCGATGCTAGTCCGTAGGATGTGCGCAAGAGGTAAAGTCATAAATTAGACCTTTTTTCGGTGACGCCGGCAAGTAAAGTGACCCAGTGACATAGACTCATCGATACATTTTTCGTGCTAGTGTGTTAGTGCTCGGTCTGTATCCCTTTCAAGAGGCCCGTTGACGCGGCGGCATAAACACTCCCGCAACTACAAGACATTAACTTGTAACAGTAGGAACTGTCGCGCTGCCTCGCCCAACGGAGCCCTCTGATTGGCTGTCGTTTTTCGTTAATAACTCGGCCACGGATTGTGATGGGACGCTGAAACTAATGATCCGTATCTTAGAATTACCTGAGCTATCCAAAGGTGCAATAAACGTCCTGGGAACTGGGACACCCTGTATATACAAGTATGTTTAGTATTTGTGTATGAATTTAATGAATGTAAATAATAACTGAAAGCTTTAAGTGTTTACCCTTGGGCTGTGACGGTTGACGAGACTTCACAATTATGGTGACTCCGAACTAGCTCGCGAATCATTCCAACGTGAATTGAAACGGGGGCACTCCGACCAAGAGTTGAATAATGCCAATGAAAAGACTAATCTTTCGAAGGTTAAAGAAAACTCGAGTAGGAACTGGGCCTAGGTCCCGTAGTATCTTGCTCAAGCGTCGTACTGAAGATAACCCGATGAGATGCATTTTCGTGGCCCTTATATAGGTCGAAAAAGCAGTGGGGATTGAAAATTTTAGGAAATCTGGTCTATGGTGGGAGAAAAGATGCTGCAGGAAAAGACGGTTGGAAACTGTGGAATTTCGGGGGAGGCAGACCCTCGCGGTTGAGTTTTCCTTATCGCGTGGGGTCTCAAGTGTAGCTATCCGGGCGTCCTAGAGCGTTGAGCTAGCCCCACCCAGAGATAATATCTAATAAAGACTCTCCGGTTGAGTCTAATGAGGGCATGACGGCCTGTTGCGAAGTTGTTTGAAGCGAGCATGATTCTCAGGATTCCCGGAGCGAGTGTAGGCCCTCATACACGAATACTTCTCCTTAATTCACGCATGGATCTCCGGGGTGACCCAGGGTGCAGCCGGCCTCCTAACAGGGACAATACGGACCGGACATTTTCGATCCAGAGCAGCTAGCAAAAAGTCATTCAGAGAGTTCACGCTCTGGTCAAGTGAAGCCCGCATCCAGTTCCCAGTCAATCCACTTAGTCCATAAACACCAGAGCCATCAAATTCAGAGGACAAGGAATCAGAGTTGAGATTAGAGAAGGAGCGACGATAGATAGACTTAACACGAAGACGGGAGGGGGAACACATAGGAAATGTGAATTAAATCATGCGCGGAAAGGAAGGGAGCAGGGAATTATGCATAACTCACAACACGGTCAATCAGGGAGACAGCACAGACGTCAAGCCAGGGACTAGAAGAGGAAGTTTGGTGAGTGGCTGAGAAGGGTACAAGGGAGAGTCCATGGGCAACAACACTGCGACGCAGAATGGCACAATCATGAGATTGCGACAGGAGATCCGCATTTAGGTCCCCAAGGGCGACCACATCCGCACCAGACACAACTCGATCAAATATGTCCACAAGTCCCGTGACGACTACATGAGACGGTCGATAAATTACTCCTATCGAAAGCCAGTAGGGTGACGATCCAGAGAGCTTCCCAGTGAGGAAATCAATCCGGCTCGCCGGAAAATCTGCAGAAGTAGCAGTAACCCTGAACAAAAGCGAGTCCCTGACATAGACGCAGATACCTCCTCCAGCCTTCGCCACCCGATCAGCCCTGAAGAGATTAAATCCATAGATCACAAATAACTGGTCCGTCATATGAGGCTTGAGCCACGACTCAGATACCACTATGATATCATAGGAGTTGGACCGTACAAACAGGCTGAGTTCGTCGAAATGAGCAAGTAAAGATTGGGCGTTTACATGGCATATCTTCAGTCCCGCAACACCGCCAAGATTTTTCTGACGGGGTGACATCGGATCTGAAGGTGGCAAATCCAAGCTCGGGCGCAGAGGCGAAACAGCCGGACCAGTGGATGGTCGGAGTCAGGGCAGAAGGGCAGAGGCATTATCACCTAGCCGGAAGCGGATAGGCACAGAGCCTACGTCCTTTTTACTAAGACAATGTCAGACACAGCCCAGACACGACGATAGTCCCGGTTCCGAGCTATGCATCTGACATTCGTAAGGAGCGAAAGCACTGGGGGTGGCAGGAACTTATTGACGTAAACCTGCGATGAGCTAAACGAGTCGTCCACAGCAGAGTGGACGCTTAGCTACAATCAGCTTGTCGCAGTGCCCAGGTGTTCGAAGTTGTAGATAGATCGACTTCGGTTTATTAGAGGCACGGGTACTCCTGACCCTGTGAGCTTTCACAATATCCGCGTCCGTGAGATCAACGTTGAGGGTGCGAAAAAGCTTGCACATGAGCTTATTAATCCTCTCATTCGGCTTCTAGTCAAGGACCGAAATCGCCCAGAAATCGCAGACCACCTATTCCAGACGAGCCAGGCGAGTGGAGAGTCCACCTTCGCAAGTCCCAGCAGGAGCCGCCGACGATGAAGTCGCAACCGAGGGACGGGAAGCTACAGTCGCAACCGAGGCACCTCAGCGAGATCACGTTTAATCACCGTCAACTCTGATTCCGATGAGGAGAGACGGGATGAGAGTGAGCTCAGAATGGTGCCGACCTTGAGTTTTTCCTGCTCCAGGCCATCTATCCTAGCCTGGTGATCTTCACAACGCCTACTAAGCGCCAGCTGCTCCGTCGAGAGGCTATTAAGGCGCCCAACGAACGAAGCCTGGGACGAGGCGAGGTCAGCAATGGCCCTCGAACATTCCTCCACCTTAGATGCTCAGACATCTACCCGAGAAGCCGCACCCGCAACGATCCTAGGATGCGAGGACAGGGAAGAAAGAGCCGACAAAGCATCCAGCTTACTGGAGTTGATCGTTGATCTCCATTTTTTCGCACAGGGCCGCCAGGATCGAAGAAATCGAGCCCCAATCCGGCGCATTTCCTGCAGTCAAAGGCACAGGAGGCTGTGAAACAATCTGAAATAGTGCCTGCCCAATAGGAGCCGCAGGCGAAGAAGGATAATCAGCAGTACTAACCGCCGAGTTGACTGCGGATGGGCTGTTCCGGGAGGCCGCAGCAGCGTCGGAGTTGTGGTCCATTACACATGCCTTGCACAATAAAGTAGTGGTGTTGTTGTCAGCCACCACTATCGTAAGCGGCGTACACGACGGGTGGAACGAAGTGGCACAGGCTTGGCAAGAAATCGGCTCCTTCATATCCTTTCTACACCCACAGCATCTCGTCATGATGGCCGAAATTGATAAGTGATATAAACAGAAGACAGTGGGTCCCTCTCGATGTGCCTAGTGGCAATAGTGTCGGTGAGGCAGATACACAGGAGATGGCGGCAAGTGTAGTCCGTAGAACACTAATTGGGCGACAGGTGTCACGCAGATTGGCAGCAGGCACCTGGTCACCAGGCACCGCAGAAACCGCCAAAAGTACCAAGAAATTGAGGTTAATTTCCAAGACGGCACCCAAAAAGCCAGGCCAAAGTAATGCGCAGGAACTAAAGAACACCAGAGATCGCAGGTGCAAAGGGGTGACTAAGCCAGGTATGTCTAAACAGATAATGAGCCCGAAAAAAATCAACGTCTCGAATGGGTTAAAGCACGAGAACACAATAGAAAGAAAAGAGAAGATAAAGGCAACAACTGAATTGGCCGACAGTGCCGAGGCTATTAGGGAGAGAGTGTGAAAAGGTACTCAAATAATAGCTTCTTGGAATCATATCTCGACGGGCAGGAGCGCACAGCAGATGGAAGGCTGTTCCAGAGACGTGCCCCTGCAACCGCAATAGAGTTGCCCATAGTAGACCGAGAAGGGGAGCGTGCCGTAATATCCGCCGAAGATGTAAAAATACCACTAAAAGGGTCAACACCTCCCGGGCAAGTAGGATCAAGTCTGTCAAAGACAAAAGTTACAAGGAAGTAATCCCGACAAAAAGATGGCCGTAACCACGCAAGACGCGAGTAAAAAGGGGAGATATGAGCGTCCAAGGAAGTGCCAAAGACAAACCTAAGCCGGAGTTAAGAGGACGGGTAAAACGTATAACCTCCACCACACCAAGATCGCGGTATACCAACGAGCAGTAGTCGATGTGGGGGAGGACAAGTGAGCGGACAAGTTCGGCCTTGGTGCGGACAGGAAAAGTAAAGGGTTCGCCGAATCCTGCCGCATATGGACACGTCATTATCCCGCCAATCCAGCGTCGAACTTAGGCCGACACCAAGGGATTTGACGGACCTGGTGTAAGGGATAGGGACGTGGTTGGGAGACAGGGAGTTACCTGCACACCAGTCCACCAGTCAAATAACATTGTTATTTAATAACGCAATGGCGGCCGGAAAACTGGCAGGCAGGCAATGTACATAAAGTTGGATGTCAGATATGCACATCAGAGAGGACAGCGTTAACATACGAGAGATATACAGGGTGTCCCATTTTAATCTTTCCACTCGATTATCTCGAAAAATATTAATTATTCAAAGAAAAATTTTATACGAAAGATACTCTATTTAAAGGGGGACATTCAATGGTGGACACTGTTTTTTCGTAGGTGGAGGCGCCTCCGAGATATGAAGGTGACCTTTGTTTTTTTAAATGGAACTGTAGCATTTTTTTACGCTAGACACATAGCCTGACTCAAGACGAATCCACTGACCTAAAATATATTGACCTTGAAACGTCATTGAAGAACATTTACAGTCACTTGAAATTTTTTAACATTACACTTCCAGTAGATGCTTCTCATCTTCTAAATTCAAAAGGATGATCTGTCCCTAAATGACCTTGCCGAGCCCGAATCTCACAATTACTGATCACTGTGCTACTTGGGTGCCGTCGATGTGGAAATATTTCCCGATACGTTCGGGCAGCCCCCCTATAATTTCGTTGACATGCTCCCAAAATTAATATCATATTAACAATTTCATTAGGCGTGTACCTAATCATTCATCGTAAAAATGATCACTATCAAAATTCAAAACGCTTGTAATATCTACCAACTCACAGCTTCGAAGCAACTACAGTTTAATGCCCTAGAAGATTCTGCTAACAGATATTCCGTGTTTACAAACATGAATGTCAATAGTAGTAGTACTCCACATCGTTCTGCTGATAGATATTCTGTGTTTGTAAACATTAATATCAATAGCATTAATGTCCAAGGACGTCCTCTTGAATGTAGAAGGTTACAAATATCTTCTGGACATGTAATGTTCAAAAATTTCAAGTAACTGAAAATGACCTTCAATGACGTTTCAAGGTCAACATATTCTAGGTCAATGAATTTGTCTTGAGTCAGGCTATGCGTCTAGCGTAAAAAATGCTACAGTTCCATTTAAAAAAACAAAGGTCATCTTCATATCTCGGAAGCGCCTCCACCTACGAAAAAACAGTGTCCACAATTGAATGTCCCCCTTTATACAAGGTGTAACATATCATCGGGGACCCTTTTCAGGATCGATAGTACGCACCAAAAGGTGAAAAAAGGACCACAGAACTTAGGCCCGAAAATCACCCCCTATCGAGATACAACCCCTTTTATAAAAAATATTTGAAAAATCATATCTCCGAAATGGTACATCGTAGATGACCGATTTTGATTGCAATATAACCGGAAGAGACTATAGTTTACGAAAAAAATATCACTATCTACGCAAAGGAAGATTTAGTGAATGCCCTCAATTTTTCCCAAGTTGTTACAAACCTGCTACGATATAGGTAATCGACGTTGTTGGGAATAAACAAGAATAAATGCTATTTAACAGCAATAATCGCAGCAATTATATTTTTTTCCATTATCTTTGGTCTTTTCCGGTTATATTGCAATCAAAACGGTTCTTCTACGACGTACCACTTCGGAGATATGATTTTTTTTTAATTTTTTACGAAAGGGGTTGTATTTCGATAGGGGGTGATTTCCGGACCTAAGTTTCTTGGTCCTTATTTCACCTTTTCATGCGTACTATTGATTCTGAAAAAAGGTCCCCGATGATATGTTACACCCTGTATAGAGTATCTTTCGTATACAAATTTTTTTCGAATAATAAATATTTTTCGAGATAATCGAGTGGAAAGATTAAAATGGGACACCCTGTATAGAAAAAGGAGGGGACCGAGGACGGAGCCCTGCGGGACGCCAGAACAGACAGAAGCCTAAGGAGAGAGCGAGCCATCCGCGATCACTGCCTACCTACGACCAGTGAGGTATGAGCGGAACGACTCAAGAGCGGAGGACTAGAGGCGAAGGTTCACCAATTTGGACAAATTATCGCATTGTCAACAGTATTGAAAGCCTTGGAGAAATCCAGACAAAAGAGAACCGTGACCATGCGACCATCGATAGCAGCACGAATATCCTCAGTGATGCAGAGGAGAGCACAATGGATGGAACGACCCGACGCAAAACCATATTGCGCAGGGTCGAGATGGCCCCGTTGGGTCAGAAACGAAAGAAGCTGATAACGGATAATGCGTTCAAGGAAATTGGAACATTCCGGGAGAATAGAAATAGGACGATAGTCAGAGGGAGAAGAGGGAATGCGAACCTTGGGAATAGGAGGGATATACATGGTCTGTCCGGAAAGTAATAGGACTGAGTCGATTAAAAAAAAACTATTGAGCCAATCGTTATAATTCTTGAAAAACTTTCAAAAAAGGCTCTTCCTGCGTAGATACAGCGCTGTCAGGGCGATTTCCAAGCATTGAAGGCGTCATGGTAAGCATTCTCCGGAATGGCCTTTAGAGCCGCGGTACAAGCTGCTTGGATCCCCTCTTTTCAAAATGATTCGTTTCAAAATGATTTCTTTTCATCGGTAGTTTCCGGCGAGGAAACAAAAAGAAGTCCGGGGGGCCAAATCTGGGTTGTAGGGTGGCTGGGGAAGCGTTGGGATACCAGCCTGGGTCATTTAGCTGGTCACAAGAAAGGAGGTGTGAGCCGCTGCATTGTCGTGGTGCTCCGTCACAATGTCATGAACCACAGTTTTTGGTAAATTTAACATTTGGGCAGTTAAACGAGTACTCAGTCGACAGTCAGAGTTCAAAACTTCGAGCACACGAGTCACATTGTCGGTGTTTGTCGAAGTCGAAGGTCTTCCAGCGCGGTCTTCATCGCCGACCTCTTCTCGGCCCTCCGAAAAGGCCATGTGCCACCGAAACACACTACTTCTTACTAAAGTATTATCTGGATAAGCCTGCTTGATCATATGAAATGTCTTTGTCGCAGATTTACCGCGTTTCACACAGAATTGATTAAATTCTGGCGATTGCCAACCTCTGCTCTGACGAACGCTGCATTTTCTGCTTGTACCGCGGACAAAAACACGTCGCGGGAAAAAGGCTGTCCTGACTCTCCAGATGCTCGGAGACAATTGACCAACCCCTCATTCATTAGCTAGGGACCTCCTCTACCGAATCCAGTCGGCACTCGAGAGCTCCGAAGTACAATCGCGGCGGAAAAAAATCAGTCCTATTACTTTCCAGACAGACCATGTATACTGATTTCTACACCAATGGCAAGGTGGATGAGGAGAGAGAGAAATTACAAAGGTCAAGAAGGTGTGGAAAGAGGTAGAGTGAACATAGAGAGAGGAAACGCGGAAGAAGCAGGTCAGGAAGAGAAATGGCGGAAGAGGAGAAAGAGTAGCAAGAAAGGTGGGATTCATGTGTAATGTAGGAAAAGAAGAAGCGATAATCAGAGAAATGTAGGGGAGAAGAAGTAAGAGAGGGGGCGGAAGGAGAGAGAGACAAGGAGACAACACACAGAAGAAAAGTAATACGTTAAGTTGCAAGGAGGAAAGGAAGGGAGGGAGACCAGAACGGGGGAGGGAGCGAACCACCCCGAAAGCCCTCAGCCTTCTCTAGGCATCAGCAGTGAAGAAATTGGCCAGAGGATGAAACAAGATAGGGGGAGAAGACTGCACAGATGTCAATCCAAGTATGGAAGTGTGTGGTGTGATGAGTTGAAGAAAAAGATACAAGGGACAAACCAAAAGAGGAGACAGTACGACGCAGGAAGGAGGAATCATGCGACCCCGAAAGGAGGTCAGCATTGACGTCACCAAGGACAATTACGTCACCCGTGTGAGAAGTGGTCCTAGCGAGGATGGCATCGAGGTCCGAAAGCGGAATATGCGGTGGCCGATAAAGAACACGGAGAAAGAGCGAAGAGAGAGGAGACTGAGGATAGTGAATATCGTGCGTTGAGTGATGATTGTAATGCAGAATGTGTGAGTGCTCAAATCATACAGATGCGGCACGACTTCCACAACATAGAAATTATTAGAAGGGAAGCTAAATTAAGAGAGCGTGAGCTTGCATTAGTCTAATGCGAAATTGAACTTATACAAGAAGTCCAGCGGATCAATCATTCCGAAAGTCGTCAATACACGGCACCGACAAATCATTCCGTGGATCGTACACGGTACAGTCGAAATTAAACTCCACGGCGATCGGGGACTTTCTTGACTGTTTTGACAGAAATACCAAATCTGAAACGTGAGAAACACAAGTGCAACTGCTTAGATCAACGTATAATCTTGAGGAGAAGCAAGTAAAGATCCTAATGGATGCGAAGTTTATGCGAAAGGCGAGCGAATGGTTCTACTCGAAACCCAAATTTATCCGAATGGAATTTGAAGAGCTCATACTACAAATGAGGAATATGTTCTTCCATCAGCAGAGCAAGATGGTATTGCGAAAGACATTTGCACAGCACATCTGAAGGAGAAGTAAATTGTTCAACCAATATTTACATGAACAAAACGATCTTGCCAAATATCGTTTCCATCGACGTAGACGTGATGATGGACAACGTAGTCCACAGGATTATGGATGTTCTGCTGCCGGATCAGGCGCTAATTCAGAGGTTCAAAACTACTTCTTTTTTAGAAGCCTTTGAGAAGATGGCATTATGAGAGAAAGCGGGCCCCAGTGCGTCACCAAAAACGGGGACAAGAAGCGATTCGTTAAACCCATCGAGGACGGATATAGGGATGCAGCACAAAGTGAACTCGTTACAACCAGATGTCATACCTGATATCGTTCCTGACAGACAGTATAAATTTCTGAGAGTACCGTTTGGATTGTACAATTCGATAGCTACTTTTAAATCATTCAGTAAAACAGTGTTTAAAGAAATAATCGCCATGAAAATAGTAGTGACGTACAATGAACAGTAAAAATACTTTCACTGCGGGGTACGGGCTACGCGCAGATATCCACAACTACTTCATCTCTTTTCGTCGCTCCGTCGCACTCGCTCTAGCGAGACTCACATACAAGAGCTGGACAGACAGTATTATTGTTCACATGGAAGGAAAGAGATACTCTTATGTAGGAAAAATTTGGGCTGTGACAAATCCCCCATTTGATGCCGCCCTTGATCGATGATCGCACTCTTACATATGTATAATATGTCTGTCCAGGTCTTGTCTGTGTGTCTCGCAGTATCGAGTGCGACGGAGCGACGAAAAGATAGATATAAAATAGGCGTGGTCACTTGTTACTATGCCAAAACATACATCAGAAATTACGAAAATGTACGTATAGCCTACCTACATATAGCAAGCATTGTAATGTACAATCAACCGCGAAAATGGTTTCCCGGGGGGGTCCGGGGTGCGCGCGGGTAGGCACAACTACTAATGCTTGCTTCACGTCCGTGAGTTTCGTCCCCTCTCTTTCTAATATTTCGTTTCTCTCTCTGACGTGTGGCTCGGCATAAAACACGTGACAAGGACTACTTCGTCTCTTTCTTTTCGTCGCTGCGTCGCACTCGGCCGGCACATAGATACGGCCAGACATGTGTGAGAGCGCGATCGTCATTTGAGGCAACCATCAAATGCGGATTTCGCCTGGGTCTGAATTTTTCTCGCATAAGAATTGAATTTTTCTCGCCTCTCTTTCCTTCCTTCTGTCTGTCTCGCTCGCACTCCGCGGCTCACAGACGATGGCCGAGCTCAGATGTGTTGGTGCGCCTTCGTCGAGCGCGGCGGTTCATTCGTGTTTATCGAGACATTTCGAATTAGTTTATAGGATATTAATTATTTATTTGCTATTCTTGATACCATAGTCTCGCTGAGTATTAAATGAATTGCAATAGAATGATAATTACATGTTTCCTAATTATTTATTTCACGTTATATTCCCTGGATGAAATATTTGGCGAAATCTATGCCTTATTTATTTATTTATCGAAACGGAATCCTTATAATTCGATGAAAGACGACGACGTTTAATTTTTCTAATCCCTATTAACGCGGAGCGTCATTAATCCACTTGTTGAAGCAATGTTTAACATTTATACGAGTACGATTCATTTTATATCATACGTAAGGGACGTTCTATTATTCTTGCATTAACCGTAATATTTAGTCGGAGTCAAAAATTCGCAATTGCGCGTACTGTATCCCCCAGGGGTTGGTTATGTGTCTACAATTTTTTAAATATCCATTGATACAATTAGAAAAATTATTTAAATCCCTCCTCTCCTTCTTTCATGCATCGGAGACCTGTATCCCCTCTTTCCTTTCGTCGCTCCGTCGCCGCCGTTCTAGCGAGGCACACGGATACGGCCAGGCATGTGTGAGAGCGCGATCGTCATTTGAAGCAACCATCAAATGCGGATTTCGCCTGGGTCTGAATTTTTCTCGCATAAGAGCCTCTCTTTCCTTCCTTCTGTCTGTCTCGCTCGCACTCCGCGGCTCACAGACGATGACCGAGCACAGATGTGTTGGTGCGCCTTCGTCGAGCGCGGTGGTTCAATCGTGTTTATCGAGACATTTCGAATTAGTTTATAGGATATGGATTATTTATTTGCTATTCTTGATACCATAGTCTCGCTGAGTATTAAATAAATTGCAATAGAATGATAATTACATGTTTCCTAATTATTTATTTCACGTTATATTCCCTGGATGAAATATTTGGCGAAATCTATGCCTGATTTATTTATTTATCGAAACGGAATCCTTATAATTCGATGAAAGACGACGACGTTTAATTTTTCTAATGCCTATTAACGCGGAGCGTCATTAATCCACTTGTGGAAGTAATGTTTAACATTTATACGAGTACGATTCATTTTATATCATACGTAAGGGATGTTCTATTATTCTTGCATTAACCGTAATATTTAGTCAAATGTTTTATACCATGGATACGTAACAAAATAAATGCGAAACGATGAAAAGCTTCTTCGTATGT
The DNA here is from genome assembly GCA_917499265.3 of Mimumesa dahlbomi. Classification (NCBI taxonomy): domain Eukaryota; kingdom Metazoa; phylum Arthropoda; class Insecta; order Hymenoptera; family Crabronidae; genus Mimumesa; species Mimumesa dahlbomi. The sequence goes on from OU824120.1 coordinate 2,191,570, forward strand.
TACTTGCAAACGGCAATCAGTTTTGCAATAAACGTGGCCGCTAAAGCATGGCAAATTTACCCGAGCGAGTGCGAGGTGTGATTGGGGGAATGGGGCGGTGCGGAGCTGATCCGCGAGAAGTCGGAGACTACGTCGGGTGTTCTGTGAAGACAGCGCGACACGGGATAAGGAGGTTTATAGAAGGAGGACCCGACGCATTCATCGACCACCGAAAGAAGAATGGCGGGAGGCCCAGGAAGACTTCAAGAGACGAGGACGAAGCGGTCGCCCAATACATACGGGAACATCCGTTCCACAGTGCCCAGGAAGCCGCAAATGCTTTGGGGTTGAGGATTTCCGACGACACGGTGCGGCGGAGGCTAAATGAAGCGGGCCTCCGTTCCTACCGACCTGCACGAAAAATTCCCCTCGAGGAGCATCACCTTGAGCAACGCGTCGACTTCGCGGTGCAAGAGCTCGCAACGCCCATGGAAGAATGGACGACCACCATTTGAATCGACGAGAAATCGTTCTGCTCCGGCGAAGATTGGCGACATCGGGTTTGGCGTCCGGAGGCAGAGCGGCTACATCCGCAATACGTTGTTCCGGTGAACCGCAGCGGCCGTGTCACGTGCGCGATGTGGGGCTGGATGAGTGTTGCTGGTCCCGGTGAACTAGTCGAAGTTTCACCGCGCATGAATTCTGCGGAATATATAGCCCTGCTGGAGAACGTTCTTGTTCCCAGTGTACGGGCTGTATATCCCGTAGAAGACGTGCCGGTGATTCGGCTAGTTCAGGACAACCATCCAGTCCACACATCGCGTGCTGTGCGACGGTGGTTTGCGGATCATCCGGAATGGCGTGTCGTGGATTGGCCGCCAAGATCTCCGGACCTAAACCTGATTGAAAATGTGTGGGCAGAGATGGGCCGACGATGGCCCCGCGGACGAGAACGTACGAGGGCTGCGCTCGTCGAGCATGCCCATATGGTTTGGGAAGAACTAAGAGGGAATGCATCTTTTTTTCAGAATCTGGAAAATTCGATTGTCCGTCGCTTTGAACAAGTGATTGACCGGCAGGGGTATTGGACGGATTACTGAGGCCGAGGCTTGGCGGAAAGAACTGGGACCACTTTTGATGTTCAGGTATGTAAAATATTTCAAAAATTATAGGATTGTAATGTTAAAAATTATATGTTGTAATATTTATACATTAATTTAATTTACAGGTATCGAAGGGGTAAATTGAAGCCATTGAGCTTTTTTTATGGGCTCCGGCCCCTGCTCCATTCTTTTGTAATGCAAACAATTGGGTATCTGATGAAGATACGTTGGGACTTGAAGTCTCGAAAAAAAAGATACAGCAAGTCGGATTCAGTTCCGTATAATGTGAGTATTATAATTAGTTCAGAATGTTTAGTAATATACAAATACACAGCATAATACCAGAGTCGGTAATTAATTTAGTTTTTGTAATTATGTTTACAGGAAACCTGAACATCGAGTAAACTTCGTACCCATCGGCCTCCTTACCCCTGCCTGCCAATCACATTTTCTAAGCGACGTGGAATCGAATTCCAGTTTCTGAGATAAGGGTACATTCCCTTAAAAAGGTATTTTCCTAACCATGTGGGCCTGCTCGATTCGCGCAGCCTGTTCTCGCCCTAGGTGTCATTGTCGGTGCCTCGCTGCCGACACATTTTCATCAGCCAATTTCGCCAGAGCAGTCGACGTCCAATGGTGGTCATCCATTCCTCCCTGGGTTGAGACGACTCTAGCACCGCGAAGAAGACGAGCGTCTCTTGGGTGTGCTCGGCGAGGGGAATTTTTGTTGCAGGGATCGTCGGAAATACTCAACACCAGCGCATACGCAGCTACTGGAGCTTGTAGGAGCGGATCTTTCTCTATGTATTGGGCCGTTTTCCTGCGCCTCCTAACATTCTTCTGGAGGAAGTGATTGAGTGCTCGGGATCCTTCTTTGCAACCATCCGGCTCCAGTGTCACCGCGTCTCGCAGATCACCCGACGACGTCGCTCCCCATTTCCCCAATCGCACCAATAAACGTTTATTGTAGAACCCCCCCCCCCCCCCACACACACAATATCTACAATTTTTCTACATTTTTATATTTTTATACATATTTATACTTTTATACAAATTTATATTGTTATACGCATTTATATTTTTATTATTGTATATTTACGTTACTATTTTTATATAAATATATTATATAATTTAATATATAATTTTATATTTCTAAAATGTGTTTCACTAAATATTACGGTTAATGCAAGAATAATAGAGCGTCCCTTACGTATGCTATAAAATGAATCGTACTCGTATAAATGTTAAACAATGCTTCCACAAGTGGATTAATGACGCTCCGCGTTAATAGGCATTAGAAAAATTAAACGTCGTCGTCTTTCATCGAATTATAAGGATTCCGTTTCGATAAATAAATAAATAAGGCATACATTTCGCCAAATATTTCATCCAGGGTATATAACGTGAAATAAATAATTAGGAAACATGTAATTATCATTCTATTGCAATTCATTTAATACTCAGCGAGACTATGGTATCAAGAATAGTAAATAAATAATCAATATCCTATAAACTAATTCGAAATGTCTCGATAAACACGATTGAACCACCGCGTTCGACGAAGGCGCACCAACACATCTGTGCTCGGTCATCGTCTGTGAGCCGCGGAGTGCGAGCGAGACAGACAGAAGGAAGGAAAGGGAGGCTCTTATGCGAGAAAAATTCAGACCCTGGCGAAATCCGCATTTGATGGTTGCCTCAAATGACGATCGCGCTCTCACACATGTCTGGCCGTATCTGTGTGCCGGCCGAGTGCGACGCAGCGACGAAAAGAAAGAGACGAAGTATTCCTTGTCACGTGTTTTATGCCGAGTCACACGTCAGAGAGAGAAACGAAATATTAGAAAGAGAGGGGACGAAACTCACGGACGTGAAGCAAGCATTAGTAGTTGTGCCTACCCGCGCGCACCCCGGACCACCCCCCCCCCCGGGAAACCATTTTCGCGGTTGATTGTACATACATTTGTATTTGATGCGTTCCACGTCAAGTGATCAGGGTTTTTGCAGTCATGTCACAGATTTTGATATATTTGAATATGTTGTAGGTAACATTGAGAAAAAAAACCGATTTGAAGGAATTTTCAAAACAATAAATATTTTTTAAGTTACGAGCAGTCAAAGTTTTGTGCATGGGTTTTTTTGAAAATTTATAACTCTGAAACCAGAATAGATACAGAAATGATAAAAATACCAGTTGATTCAGAAAGCCTCAGAGTTTTAGAAAAAAAATATAAATTCGATGCAACTTGTTTTTAAATTGTTAAAAAAATGTTTTTAATTTTTTAAACTTAAATTCCGTCCAAAGTGGATCATCAATTTTTTTTAAACATTTTTTTTCATCTTTATCGAAGTGTCCTCTAAACAGAACTTCCAGAAAATTCATGAAGCGATGAACAGTTTCCGAGCTATGAATTTTTCTGCCCCGCAGTGTCGGTATTTGGCGCACGACTTCGCCCATATCGCGTCGCAGATGGCTGCCGCTAGTCAAACCAAACCGTTGATCAATGATCTAGATTTGGGCTTCAATATCTTCGAAAGTGTACCCTTCAATTTTTTGGCGATTTTTTTATAGCAATGCTACAATATTTTTTAAATATAACTTCCAGCGGCATGTTGCAGCAATGCATACCTTTCAAGTTAGGAATTTTTATTTACCGCGGCGTTCGGTTTCTCGCCCGCGATTCCAGCCGAACCTTAACACCCATACCTCAATAAATATTTGCCATGCAATAATATTTCACTTCTTCTTTTTTGGCTGTATCTGTTGATTTTCGACACTTTTCTTTCAATTGAGGATTGACAGAATTTTCGTTATTACTTGAATCTACTGCAATTATTTTTCCTTTTATGGCAGTTTGTAGCTTTCCAATTTTTTCTTTAATTTGATATAGTGTTTATAATTTAGGAACTTGTATAGGAGATTCTACAAATTTTTGAAAGACTACATTTATTACATGTATAATGGAAGTTCTATCTACTTCAGGAAAACTGATGATACCAGAAGTGAAGACTGTTTGATTACTTTTAAAGTTCGATTCTAATGCTTGTTCCAAATACTTGGACCTGATTTTCCACGAATAATATTAGTTGTATTTATTACATTTCGCCACCTTATCCTAGTGTCGCCAAGTTTACATATAAATACCCCCAATTCTAAATCTGGATTTGAATCCCGCAGGAGATTGGAATCGCGGCAGTTATTCTTTTCACATTACTTGTGCTTTAAGAGCTTCAAAGAATTGCAACAATATTGGTATGGCATATTGTGTTTAATTGAACCAGCGGAACTATATAAAATACTCAAAAATTACAGATGTATACTTCTACACTTCTTCACTTTACCCACGTAAAGCCGAAAACACACTGAGAGAATTCCAGAAAATGAGTCGCATATAAAGCATAACTATCACAATGCATGGCAAATGTTTATTGAGGTATCGGTTTCTGCAGGTATACTGTGAAATGAGAATCAGAGAGAGCACCGAGCAAGGGTTTTTCCGAACAACATCAGGTATACGTGTTACGGTTCGGCCGGGATCGCGGGCGAGAAATCGAACGCCGCGGTAAATAAAAATTCCTAACTTCAAAAGTATTCATTGCTGCAACATGCCGCTGGAAGTTATATTTAAAAAATATTGTAGCATTGCTATAAAAAAATCGCCAAAAAATTGAAGGGTACACTTTCGAAGATATTGAAGCCCAAATCTAGATCATTGATCAACGGTTTGGTTTGACTGGCGGCAGCCATCTGCGACGCGATATGGGCGAAGTCGCGCGCCAAATACCGACACCGCGGTGCAGAAAAATTCATAGCTCGAGAACTGTTCATCGCTTCATGATTTTTCTGGAAGTTATGTTTAGAGGACACTTCGATAAAGATGAAAAAAAATGTTTAAAAAAAATTGATGATCCACTTTGGACGGAATTTAAGTTTAAAAAATTAAAAACATTTTTTTAACAATTTAAAAACAAGTTGCATCGAATTTATATTTTTTTTCTAAAACTCTGAGGCTTTCTGAATCAACTGGTATTTTTATCATTTCTGTATCTATTGTGGTTTCAGAGTTATAAATTTTCAAAAAAACCCATGCACAAAACTTTGACTGCCTGTAACTTAAAAAATATTTAATATTTTGAAAATTCCTTCAAATTGGTATTTTTTTTCGACGTTATCTATAACATATTAAAATTTTATCAAAATTCGTGACATGACGGAAAAAACCCTGATCACTTGACGTGGAACGCACCCTATTCCGGATGAGAAAGACTGAATTTTCATCGCAATGTATATTGATTGTAACTGAAGTAAATTATGTGGTGATCTCAAAAACCTAAATAACCATTTATTTCTAATAACATAAACAATATAACAGTAGCATATTATATCTTTTAAATAAAAAATTTAGCCTCTATAAGCCTCGCTTTTTATAAGAAACATATGAAATTTTTCGTATGTGATAGTCATATTATTAGCATTATTATAAAAAAATTACTGCTAACTTTATGTTGGCCTTTTTTACGATCTAAAACTTTTAACAAATTTGAAGCTACATATGTTAAATTATATCAAATCAAAAACTTACCCATCCACAGTGGGGAACTAACTTTATTTTAATTGAAAAATTCTGTCCGACGTTTCGGTCCTATTTGGGACCCTCCTCAGGGACACCTTTCAAAAACTATGTTCCCTTATTTAAAAAAAAAAAGCATAAAATAAATTATTGTGTCGGAACCATAGTGTAATTGAAATATAAACTTAAAAATTGAATGTTTGTGAAAATTAAATTTTGTAATAATAAATAATGTTATAAATTTTAATGGATCACTTTTCATATTATTAAAAATGGTATAATGCGTATTAAGTAAGAACATAATTAAGCCACTTACCTACTGTGGATGTATTATTTTAACGGAGACGATAAGCAAAACACGTCTTACTCATTAGACATTGTGAAGCGTAATGAGAACGCTAGATAAAACAGGGGATGTAAAATCTTAAAATCATCTAGATTTAAATCTAGGGGCGATCTATGTAACAATCGATACTAATGTCTATAAAGAGGGCGCCGTTATTTGAATTTTAACTGAGCTAAGAGTTCGTAGATGGTGGTGAACATCAATATGGTCAGACATCTCAGCTATCGCACCGCATTTGATCCAGAGAAAAGGAATCGATAGAATTGTATAGGTTATAATCAATGAGATAAACAGATGGTAATTATCAATTATGCTACAGTTCTTATAACAGATGGAGAATCGGTACTATTCATATTTATTGAGGTGTTAAATTCACCATGGTGTTATAGTGATCAGCCTACTTGTTCAATTGAAACATATTTAATAAAAATAAAAAGAACCTAAAAGTGTCTGCAAGATGGTCTCATATAGTATGTTCATTAAGTCAAAAGTTTAATGACAATTGCACAGTAATCATGCACTTTTTGGTTCTCTGTTCTTTTATTGACAGTATTGTGTGTCATAATGGAAAATGTTTCAAACAAGAGGCGTTTCTTTAGATTAGATTCTGAGCCTAATATTTTTACTTCATCAATACGCATTATACCATTTTTAATAATATGAAAAGTGATCCATTAAAATTTATAACATTATTTATTATTACAAAATTTAATTTTCACAAACATTCAATTTTTAAGTTTATATTTCAATTACACTATGGTTCCGACACAATAATTTATTTTATGTTTTTTTTTTTAAATAAGGGAACATAGTTTTTGAAAGGTGTCCCTGAGGAGGGTCCCAAATAGGACCGAAACGTCGGACGGAATTTTTCAATTCAAATAAAGTTAGTTCCCCACTGTGGATGGGTAAGTTTTTGATTTGATATAATTTAACATATGTAGCTTCAAATTTGTTAAAAGTTTTAGATCGTAAAAAAGGCCAGCATAAAGTTATCAGTAATTATATGAATAAAACGATCGATAAATTATATAGTTTAATATTATAAAAAAATATATGCATTATATATAGCGAGGTCTAAGAGGTGGAAGAAATATTTTGTATTCCATTTTGTGCTTTTCCGAACGCAGTGAAGTGAACTCAAAATCATACCGATTTTATCAACTACGCCCATTAAGGTATTGTAGTCTACTGCACACTTTGGTTTTCGCTTTGGTATGCCAGTTTGATAATTAATTTTTGTTGTTTCAACGAAATCATCAGAATGTGAGGAGGATAGCATCCATACGTCTTTTTTATCACGCCACTTTAACGCTAATAGATTGTGCGTCGATCTAGTTGTATATTCTCCGCCTTTTAATTTTTCTTCCAATTTTGGCATATCTTTCCTACTTTTTCTCACAGTTCCAAAGGCATTGCTTTTTTCCTTTTCGTGTTGTAGATTGTATAAATGCGGACTAGTGTACCAGTTGTCAGTAATAAGTGTTGTAACATGGTACTGGGTACCTCGCTAAGCAGCGACTCGGACGGTGGAGCGGCGAGCCCAGGCGGATGGCCTATTTACGCAGTGGAGGACTTCGTTCCCTCTTATCGCACACCGAGGGACCGCGGAGCTTATGCGAAACGGCCGCTCCGCGATGAAGAAGGACTCTGCACCGGTGCCGCGCCTAAAGATCGGCAGCCTTACGCCTGGCGACCTCGCACCACCCCGCCGAGTTTAGGAGCCCGAAGGACCCGCCCGGCAGTATTGATCCTAATCGATATTATTTCCTAGATATTAAGATAGGAGTAATTAGGGCGCTGTACCCGCGAGATAGGAGACCACGCTGTCTCGTTCTCACTTGCTTCCGGGATATCGTACCGTTAATACCATCTCGTCTATACCCGCGAGTTTTTCTCAGTAGTGTGTCTGATTTGCCGTTAGCGAATTAATTGTTAAAGTTATTACGAACCACCCCTCTAGCAAAGCACTGAGCCAGCAAAGGAGGATGGTACCGCGGTGCTGAAGCACCTGGCGCCCAATTTCGTTTCGTGCGGTGGCGACTGCGATGACCCTTCCTCAGTGATATCATTATTTTTTCCAGAATAAATTATGATGTCTAGTATATAGCCGGTTTGCAATCGCATATAACGGATGACTTAATGCCAAATCTACTTCCTTTTTATTGGAATATATTGTTTAAAAAATAATATTCCTTTATAAAGTAAAAGACTTTCGTCTATGCATAAATATTTATATGGATAAAATGATGGAGAAAATGAGTTTCTAAGTTCATTAATCACTGGTCTTATCTTTAACAACGGATCGTGCCAGCTCATATTATTGTCATCATTAAAATGCAACATTTTTAGCAATGATTCATATTTAACTCAGCCCATTAGTTTAAAAAAAATGTCAGTTTTTATAACTTTATCAGTATACTAATATTCTCTTATAAATGTCCTTTTCATCCTGGACATTAGCATAGTAACAGTAATAAATAAATATATTTCCAAAGGTGAAGTATCTGTCCAGGTATTTACGCGTGAATGAGTTGCATGTCTTTTAGTTTGCGCTGGCTTTTTATGGAAATTATTTGTTTTCTCGCAGATACCAGTAATTAATACTTCCGAGAAAAGTACCTTAAACGCATCCAAACGAGTGGATTTTTTCGATAAGTGTACCCTTATCCCCGAATTTGATTCATCAAAATTATATCAAGAGTTAAGGTTTTGTCTCGGGTCAAGTACAAGAGTTCTTGACTGGTAGACCTGAATACTCTTTTCCGGAGAAATTATTGAGGTTTTCGGGGTATTCAAAGGGCATTAAATCCGCGTATCTCCCCAAAGTATGACGATATTCTTATAGGCAGCGTCCACCCGGGTAATTTAAGCCTAACTATGAGAAGATGTATCAAGCCAATTGCTAGATATTTTGATCTAAAAAATCGAGTTTTTTGTAAGAAACGTCGTCTTCTTCCTCTCCTATTTCTCCATCCGCAGCCTGTCACGCAACCCCTTGTAGCCATGCACCGGTGCCAAACCCTAATTAATATAACGATATTATTTCTGCCGGTAACGTAGATTGATATGTAATCTGTTGGGGACATGTCGGAAAAAATCAAGAGACAAGGTCGGACCAAGTACAAGAGTCCCTTATTGGTATTCAGAAAATCATCAAGAGTTATCAATAATGCATAAATTTACTATAATGGTTTCTTAAATTGTAGAAAAAATGTATTTGATTTTTGAAACTTAGGCTTAACAATAAATCGCAACAATATGCTAAAAACAGATTAAACGCCGATGTTTTTTTCAAATGAATAAAAAATAAATTTTTAAAAATTGAAAATAAATATTAAATGCCCGATAAAATAATGAGAAATGTTTAGAATAAAATTAATGCGTGACCAAAATTGGCGAAGACGCACCGAAATACTTGGTCTCGGTTGTCGTTACGGCTGTGCTCGGAGTGCGAGCGTGACAGACAGAAGTAAAGAAAAAGAGGCCTTTATACTAGAAAAATTTAAATCATGTTAAATTCCGCATTGCTTTATCGTCAAACGCGCTCTCACACGTGCTTGCGTAATCCACGTCGTTTGTTTGGCTAGTGCGAGCGCGACGGATTGACGGAAAGATAGAGACAAAGAAATCGTTGTCAGTTGTTTATATTTGAAGACATGGGACGCTACAGAGAGAAGGAACTATGCGAAAAAGAGGAGAAGATAGACACCTTCGTGCAAGGCAAGGAGAGGAAGCGTAGGATGTAGCGGTACGAGGCAAAGGCACGAGGGCCAGGCAGGGTCATAAAGGCAGAATCTGCGAGGACCCAGAAGCGGGGGCTGACGTCGAAGGACCCGACGAGGCCGACGGGCATTCGGTGTTCGTCCACGTCATCAAACGAAGCTTCTTAATAAGCGGGCGATCACTCATATTTGAGAAATATTAGCGAGTTACATTGTTAATTTTGTATTCTCTAGTATAGTTGTAATTTTGTTACTCTTACATATCAGAAGTGGGATTAGTAATCACACGTGTCTTGTGAATTGTGTGACGATGGGTTGTCCAAAGAGTGAGACTCGTGAGGCGCGCGACCGCTCGCGTCATCACTCACGAGATCGTTCCCGTTCGCGAGAACGACGTTACAGTTCGCGAGGTGATTCACGGGAAGCGAACAGAAAACGTGCTCGAGGCTCGCCGCGAGAACGCTCGCGAAGCCAGACACGGTATCGTTCGCGTAGTTTGTTGCGAGGTCCGTAACAGGGACGCAAATATTCGCGATTTACACGAGATAGTGACACGACCGTGAAATTACAGAACACAATGCAAAGACTACAGCAGGAGTTGGACGCTTTAAGCTGTCGGCCTGCGTTTGACGAGTGTTCAGTGCCGGTGTTTGATCCGTCGCGCGATAGTGCGGATGTTGAACAATGGGTGAAGGACGTGGATCGCCTTGCTCGACGATATAAGTACAGTGCGGACAATATTCTCCATTTTCTTCATGGTCCTTACTCAGCCAGGATAGATAATGGTCAGGTGCTTTCGGTCAGCAATCGTGAAGGCTCAGCGGATATGTCCTGGCTGGCGCATATGCCACTGTCTGCGTGGATCTTGGTATTGCATTGTGATCAAACATTAATTCTGAACAACATCGCTAGACGTCCTAATCTCACCTCCTTGATCCTCCATCCGAGTTCAGAGCAGAAGAGAGCGGCGATAACCGAGATATGTAGAGGTGCGGAAGAAGCTGTTGAAAGAAGGTGCTGTCTGCAGTCAATGGAGACTGGAACCGACTGATCCTCCGAGGGTAGACTCCCCCATAATGGGAATGTAATTTCTTGGGCACTTCTTCTAAGAAATGATATGATTCGAAGACCGTGTCGCAAGGCACATATCTGACCGAACGTTTTTGAGCAGTATTATTTTAGTTTAAGGTCAACCTCACCATGTTCATTTAAGATTACTGTTACGTCAAGACTAAGTGTCACTCCTCGAGCTTACGGTAACGGTGCGGCTACGAATTGTTTCACAATAGTCTGACTTTTGCCCCCTTTTGAGTCAATGGTCAGACCAATTTACTCGGGATAGGGCTGAGTCGTACTGCGATCGAAAGGTGATGATGAAAAGATGACGAAGTTGGTTGTGGTTGTGATGAGGTCAGGCTAATTGATAGTCAACACTGGTGATATAATCTTCAATAACTTTATATTTAACAACACTGACACTGACATGTTTTCACAGATTCTATTTATATTTACACACTTTGTTTCTTTTTACTTTTTAACCGGATCAGATGTTTAGTCTTTGGGTATTCGAAAGGAATGTTGGTGTTATAACTTTTATCGGTCCGCAGCGGATATCATTGTTATAGAGTCTTCCTCTGAATATCTAAGCGATTTCCAGATACTCCTTGTCCCAATGATCACACTTTGGAGATCGATAGTTATGGGTAGGAAATCGCCGTCCTTCGAAACGTGTCATAGAAACGACAACTAAGTTGGAAATCTACGATTTCCAACGACAGTTTGTTCTATTCTCGTTGAAGAATGACTGAGGTATTGGGTGGTAATGGTAATGGATTAAATAAAGGGTCACAGGATATGGAATGGAATAAGACTTTTCTTGATCATGGATCCTCTGAATTGCACTTCTTAACTGCTGACTCAAAAACTGCACTGACTGACTCTTCTAACTGTTGACTCTTAACTAACTGAACTCTAACTCTCACTAACTGAACTTTTCCAACTGTCTTTCTAAACTGACTGACTTCCTTCACTGGATTTCTAACTAACTGACTTCGTGGCGGAGGGCACCAGTATATATACAAGATTTTGGGCCCTCCCACTACGTTGGATTTGTAACGGTTTTCGGAAAAACAATGAAGCCCTGGTCCAGCATCCAAACACCCTTATCGAGAATGCACTCGAAAAGTGATCTATCTAACTTTCCCTTTCAAGTGTCTCTTGAACAGGACGGGGTCTGGTGCCAGATGTATATTTTCTCGTGGACAAGGTCTTCATTGTATCTGATGCAATCTGTTATTTTGAACTGTCTAATCTTAAGAATTTTGGAGTTTACATTCACGACGGCTTGATTAGATTTATGTGTTTATTTCTATACTATTTATCAGTCTCTACCAGGACGATCACAGTGTTCTTTCTTCAAGGAATTTATTAGTTTTTCAAGTGCGTCGTCCTGGCGTCGAACTGAAAAAAAAGGCGTTTAGACGCGGGGACGTAACATTACTATTTTTGAGTTTATTGTCTTGTGTTTCGTATTAACTTTGTTTAAGATTTTCTCTTTTTCCTCAGGGGCTTCGATTATATTATTGCTCGGAGTTTGAATGGCACTGCTCGAAAATTCTACGACGAAGAGCTTCGGAACGACCACACGTGGGAAACGTTTAAGGAGATACTCACGAAGAGTTTCCAAAAGCCACTTCCGTTCGCGAGGCTATTTAGCGAGGCCGCATTTTACGCAGCAACACCGGCACAATCGCTAGGAGATTACAGCTTCGACAAGCTAACAAAAATGCGGTCTACACGGCTAGACATACTGGATGCGTATCTACTAGACGCCATCATTGGAGGTATCGGCGACGCCAATCGAGAGGACTGTACGAGCTCACCGGTGCCTTAGCATATCTTAATATGCACGAGTTATACATCGTCATGAAGAAGATGGGAACGATACCGCGGATTTCATCGGCAGTCGCGGCAGCCCAATCCCGACCGACGGGACTGCAACGTAATACGACGGCGCCGACGGCGAAACCATTTTCGACGGAACAGCAGTTCCAGAAATGAGCGTTCATAGATCAACAGCTCGCGACAAAACCAACGATCGATGAGGAGGTGCAGCATCCACAGGTCAGCTTCAATTGTGGGTGGAATGTACACGTGGTCAAAAATTGCAGAAAAGCCTGCGTAACGTGTCTGTCGTGCCAACAACAGGGGTAGATGGGCAAATATTGCTGGCGAAAGAAACGTTTCGCCAATACGATACAGGTGAGCTCTGAATCAACTAATATGTATCTAATGATGGCTATAGTTAACAATCACAAGGTTCAAAGTCTCGTTGTTCGGTTCCACCAAAAAATCTCCCGCTGGTTCGGAGATAGTGGACTTAGATATTCAAAAATGTTGAGTCTCGATTCCGATAATAAATAAGTAGACTGTATCTAATGTTGTTGAAGTACAAGAGTGAAGTGACTGAATAAAGATGTAATGTACAAAATGGTATGATTCTGAGACGGTATCCCCTAAATGATCACCACTGTGCAAGTTGCGCACCATTAACATAACGTATAGTTACATAAGTTTAGGCGAAACACAAAAAAAGCGAAGAGTTCGTTGCCTCGTTATAGAGTCGCGGCCTACGATTGGCCAGCTCGTGCGACAACAAACAGTATAAAAGGCGGCGCAGAACGAGCCTACACTTACTTATTATCCTTCAGTCGAACTAAATACATCAATTATTATTGAGCACTCGTCTTGGGAAAACACACAATAGAACAACCTTTGATTTAACTATTGAATAAAATACTTGAATATCGCTGTAAATATAATAAAATAGAATAGGAGGAGTGTACGAATGAGTGAGAGAGAGAGATCAAGAGAGAGAGAGAGAGAGAGAGAGAGAGAGAGAGAGAGAGAGAGAGAGAGAGAGAGAGAGAGAGAGAGAGAGAGAGAGAGAGAGAGAGAGAGAGAGAGAGAGTGAGAGAGAGTGAGAGAGAGAGTATATCCCATATTTTACCCATTTCCAACTTCCTAAAGGACACGGAAGTAACACCACGGCATTGCGCTGTGACCTATCTCGAGTGTCCATCCTTCGTTCCTTCGGAAGTAACACCCGGTCATTGCGACCGGACCTATCTCGAGAAGGACAATCCGCCCTGGAGGGAGTAACACCCGGACATTGCGTCCGGACCTATCTCCAAAAGGGCTTCCTACCACACCAAACCAACCAAATTTTCACCTTTTTACCTAAGTAGTAGCGGCTGTCCATTGCGGTCAGAGCCCGATCTCATCCATCGTTCCATAATCCATATCCCACTCTCTGAATGCACGAGAAGAGCGCAAAAGGAAACTCTGGGCATTTAAATCCAAAAATAGAATAAGTCGAGTGCGAGTGAGACGACGAACGACGTGCGTGAGAGAGAGAGAGCGAGCGAAAAGAGCGCCGAACAGCTGATTGCGTGTACGTATGCAGGTGTGTGTGTGCGGGTAATAGTATAGGAAATAACGCAGGGACTTCTGTAAATACCAACATTAGAGCAGGGAATTTAATTTAAAAGAACTAGAATTAAGAGGGCGCGCGTGTAATGAATGGATAATAGCGTAGGAAAGTAAGAAGCTGTACAGTAAAGATTAAGAAAATTGAATAAAGCTAGAAGTTAATGTTAAAAGGTTTCACATTTCTTTATCGGCCTGCCCCGAACCTATTCATAAAGTAGGGTGCGGTCTTGTGGTTATCAAAGCTACACTGACGTACCGTTACAATTCGCGTTGCAACTATGCAATATCGCTGAAGTCTTCACGTGATTTCAAATCACTGTTTGGTACTCCAAACTATCTCGTGTAAATCGCTGTTCTATCTTACTTGTATCTTTTTGTTATCTAATCCGCGTGGCCAAAAACTCTTGTTATACAGGGTGTAACATATCATCGGGGACCTTTTTTCAGAATCTATAGAACGCACCAAAAGGTGAAAAGAGGACCAAGAAAGTTATGTCCGAAAAACACCCCCTAACAAGATACAACCCCATTTGTACAAATTTTTAAAAAAATTATATCTCCGAAATGATAAGTCGGAGAGGAACGGTTTTAATTGCAATATAACCGGAAAAGATCAAAGTTTATAAGTAAACAGATAACTGCTTCGATTATTACCGTTACGTAGCATTTTTATCTGTTTATAAAAAAAAACATTGATTTTTTCTATGATAGCGGTTGATTAACAACTTGAGAAAAATAAGGACATGTAACGGTACGTCCCTAGGCTGACTGACCCGCAGCGTTCGTATAGGAACGAGCCTTTACTTTTTAAGAGTTCGGAGCAGGTGGTTTCAAGAATTAGGAAAGATTTTGCACTCATACTATCTCGAGTTATTTCAAGTCGTCTTAAAATCTATATATACACGTCCTTATCCTACCTACGCTATCACGCATTCGTCCGTTTTTGTCACTCTCACACTCGACCCGCCGTCGGTAATCCGTCACGCTCAATGCTCACACACTCACACGCCTTTATCCACATACACTGCTCACGCCTGTGCACACACTTACAGTGAGAATCTTATATTACACGTGCCTATGAACAGGTGTTAGATTTTCGCACCTTCTTATAATAATTCCTATTATTTCCAAATTGGTTTAGTCTATTGTCGATTGTTCTGGCTTTGTGAGGAGAGGATTCTGCCAGATGCAGAATAGACGAAGACGAGATCGGGGTCTGGCTCAAGTCGTCCAGCCGCCACTCCTTTTTTTAGGAAGGTATGGTTTTCGGTTGAATGGAACTCTCGAAATCGATAGTCCGCGCCTAAATGACGTGGGGTTACGTCTGTTGAGAGGAAGGTGTTCTCCTTAGGATAGTCTCAACCTAAATGACTGAGGGTTACTCCTCGGAGTGTAGGTAGGAATGACACTTGAGATAGTCACGGCCTAAATGACCGTGGGTTACTCCTCGTGTTTTTAAGGTATAAGTAAGATTCTAGGTGAGATTTTTATATACCAGCATTCACTCTCTCCCTCTCAATCCTTCACTTCTCCTATGCTATCTTACGATATACTATTTACAACAATTTACACGCGTTTCTATTAAATAGGAAATTCTACACATCGGCATATATTCACTAATAATCATGTAACTTGAGATGATTTCGACATACAATAGAAAAATATCATATATCAGCAATCTATCACAAGTATTGTAATCCGTAAGTCAGAGGGTCCATGCATAAGTATTATTCAGTACGTGGTAATTCAGAAGCGATTCGTCAGAAAATTTTATACCAAGTGTCATTCTGTACGCAAGTGACAAGACAAGCCGAAAATTTTATTCTTAAGTGGTCTGCGCTCCGCTGCGTCTTAAATGCCTGATCGTTCGATCGCCTGATCCAATCATTCTTCTAATAATTCGAATGCGACGAATCCCGTCTTTTGGGTTTTTTCATTCGTGTCGTTATTACGTCACGCATCGGATGATCCACATATACACAGGCCAGTCATTCATCCATACTTGCTCTCGCAGAGGTATGCAACCTAGTCAGGGGTTGTCAGCGTGGGTGCTACCGTCTCAGACAATGCGTGAAAACTCCCTTTTCGAAGACAGCCTAAAAAAAGTTTAACATTATTGCACGGTTTCGGCGTTAAAAATTGTTAAATACCGTTAAGTGTCTAACGCTACCGACCGACCTAATAGTACTGACGACAGCTGATCCACATCTATTATAACAGTATGCGTGAAAGATTATCGATTGGCCAAGTGATTACACTGAAAAATCTCTCACGCATGCTATTATACATTGTATTGTACATTAGTGTGTGTCGCACGGCGGCTCGAAAACATATGAAAGGTGTGGATCAGCTGTCGTCAGTAGCATTAGGTTCGTCGGTAGCACGGCAATGTAACGGTGTTTAAGAATTTTTTACGCCGAATCCGTACAATAATGTTAAACTTTTTTTAGGCTGTCTTCGAAAAGCAAGTCTTGACGCATTGTTCAAATTTTTCTCAAGTTGTTAATCAACCGCTATCATAGACAAAATCAAAGTTTTTTTTGTAAACAAATAAAAATGCTACGTAACGGTAATAATCGAAGCAGTTATATTTTTATTTATAAACTTTAATCTTTTCCGGTTATATTGCAATTAAACCCGCTGCTCTCCGACTTACCATTTTGGAGATATAATTTTTTTTAATTTTTTACAAATGGGGTTGTATCTCGATTGGGGGTGATTTTCGGACCTAACTTCCTTGGTCCTTTTTTCATCTTTTGGTGTGTACTATCGATTCTGAAAAAAGGTCCCCGATGATATGTTACACCCTGTATAGAAGTTCATTTTTGCATCTTTTAGGGGTGCAAGGCCCAGAGCGGAGGGTTGGAGGATTCCTATTAGCGGAAAGTCCATTGCAAAACTCCACCCTTGTGGGGACACCAAAAGAGGGAAATGTCAGTTAAAATTTCCTTATTTGATAGTGTTGCGGGAAAAATCCCGTTAGCCAGATATAGTGGACGGTATGACCAGGAATTTGCGCCTTCTACCACCCGATGTTTTGGCGACCAGATGGTTTACAACCTTGTTTTTCCTCGCTCGACTAGTTTTTCCTAGGAACTTGTAAAACATCTGGCCCATGCAGTTTTCGCAGAAGAGGCAACTGAATTTGCCCCTATGATTGCTCCGAGACAATCACGCGAAGATTGTTCACTCGTGGATACGGGGAGCTCGAACACCCTGGTTCAGACACCTGTGCCGTTACCGGTGGGAGCAGAGTTGCTCGACGATAAGCAGATAGAGCTACCTGGTTTTCTTGGAATGTGGACCTGTAGCAATTTAGTCGCGGATATCGACATAAGAATCATGGAAGTAGTCGCGAGGGTACCCGCTATAGTAATTGAAGCGGGCGAGATGAATTACGGAATGATTGTCCGTAGAGATTTTTTTAATCAACCGCACGTCATGATGATCAAACGCGAAAAACGAGTGGTATTAAAAGAATTACCGTGTATCGAGAATACCAGTAATCTCATCGCGGAAATAAATATAACTGAGACAATGGCGGAGGGAAAGCCTTAATTGTAAGAGAGATTTTCCGTTGCGACATAAAACACTGCGAGAAATTAGTAAACTCGTATTCGGATTGCATTTTGACGTCAATAAGTACGTTAGAGAAAACACAGGCCGTGAAAATGGAAATTAGATGTGCAACCAATGAAACTATTAATTATCACCCTTACAGAATGTCGCAATTCGAACGCGAAATAGTACGCCAAAATATTCAAGAATTGTGAAACAACGGTATCGTTAGGGAATCTGTTTCGCCATATGCGAGTCGTACTCTTTTAGTAAGGAAGAAGACCAATGATTATCGGCTTTGTGTAGATTACCGGCGACTCAACACGGTGACGGTAAAAGATAGCTATCCGCCACCATTGATCGAGGATCAAAATGACCGCCTCGGAGGCAATAAATACTTTACCGCGTTAGACCTAGCCTCGGGATAATACTAAGTACCGATGGAGGAAAAATCTGTGCCGAAGACAACATTCGTTACCCCAGACGGCCACTACGAATTTTTGCGGATGCCGTTCGGTCTGACAAACGCGCCCGCAGTATTTCAAAGATTAATTTGTCGGCGCGTATTATTAATTAAATCGTGACTAAGATTGGGCAAGGTTCTGTCTTATGCCTTATCAGAGTCGTGGTTAGTTTTGTAATTGTTTTTCAAAAGCTCGATAAAGTAGATCACGATATTATCGTGTTAATAAACATGTTTGATATAGCGGATTAAGTTGGCCGGATATGATCGTCAATTGACATTCGACTGGCTTTTGAAAAATCAATTAGAAAAGAGAACAGAATACAAAACGAAGTCATTGAGACAAGACGTAGAAAATATTAACTGTTAACCACGAAACTGATCCGCCTCTTCTCTAGTCACGGCGTTGTTATATTGTAATAAGCAATCATGAGCCAACCAAATACAAGAAGAGCAGCAGCCTGTAAGAAAACCCTTGCTAGACAAACCGAAGAAGTAAACGGTCTTCCTGCTCGGAATCCGACATCAGAAGTGGGATCCTTACGGGCATCTCCTGCTGAATACATTGCGAATGATATTTCGGGAGAACAGCGGGAGCAACCGTGGCAAATGCTGTTTGAAGTGCAAAATCGCAATATGCTGGAGTTGATAAAGACGTTGGGAAACAACTCGTTACCGTTGCCTAAAATGATTTTACCCGAATACAACCCGGACATAGAGGGAGCGGATGCTCGAGCTTGGTGCGACACCGTAGATTTGTGTATGCAAGAACAGCCCCTTCAAGGAAGCGCGCTCGTGATTGCCATGAGTCAAGCGCTGAAAGGACCTGCTGCTTCCTGGTTTTCACAAAACACTTATGCAGGTATGACTTGGGCTCATTTAAAAGAAGTTTTTCTTGCGCGCTATGATATAGTGGAGACATCAGCGGCAACGCTCGTCCGCATCAACGATAGTAGACCGAAACAAGGCGAGTGCTTGGCTGCTTATGCCGGCAGACTTATGACTACCTTGATGTCCCGTTGGCAATCAATTCCTGTAGAGCAAATTGTCGTATCAACTGTCTTGGCCCATTGTGCCAAAATAGAGCCCAGTCTTCAACGGTTGGTGTTTACCAAAGAGTTCACGACTCGACACCAGTTGCAGCAGGAACTTATGGCATTCGCGTATCGGAAGAGAAGTGCTTTTGAAAATAAATCTCAAGATGTTTCCTCTGCTAAACGGCTGAAAAGCAGTGTTGCTGTTACCTGCTACTCTTGCGGGAAGATCGGACACAAGGCTGCAGAGTGTCGCGGTCGGACCTACGCGGCGCAACATCCGAAAGGGTTACAGTCCGAAAGTGTCTCGAAGGGGCAGCAGGTGTCACAAAAGAAGACAAAGATTGTTACGTGTTACAAGTGTGGTGATGTCGGGCATATTTCTCCGCACTGTACGAAGAATAACGGACCGAGTACGAGTGCTGGTTTTTCCAGGGTGGAACGTCGCGTTAATGTGTGCAATATTAAGCCGGTCTCTGCTCAGCTGACACATGCCGGTGAGAAATTTCAATTTTCTTTCGATTCGGGTGCTGAATGCTCTCTGATTGAAGAAACGGTAGCCAACAGGTTTTCCGGTAAAAGAATACAGACCTTAGTTACACTAACCGGCATCGGAAAGACAAACGTGCATAGTTCCGTTCAAATTTCATCTGAAGTGACTATTAACAGTCACACGCTTGAATTAAATTTTCATGTAGTGCCCGATTTTTATTTGGACAGTGATATTTTACTTGGTCGAGATATACTAGCTCTTGGTTTTGCCGTTGAAATTTCCAGTGACAGTTTTGCTCTAAAACGGAAACAAACTGCTTGTTGTGAAAAAATCGTGAATATTGTAAATTTAGAATCTGTTGACACTGATTTAGCAGCAAACGACAAGGCGGAATTACTTGGACTTTTGAAGGAATTTTCAGAGTCACTTATTGAAGGCACACCGACGGGTAGAGTAACTACAGGCGCGTTAGAAATAAGATTGTTAGATCCGAATCGCGTGGTACAAAGGCGAGCATATCGTTTGAGTCCGGATGAACGACAAATTGTGCGAGATAAAATTGGTGAATTATTAACTGCTGGTGTTATTCGACCTAGTTGTTCGCCTTTTGCTAGCCCAATACTTTTAGTTAAAAAGAAAAACGGTTCGGATCGATTATGTGTTGATTATCGCGAATTAAATAATAATACTGTGCCTGATCGATATCCGTTACCACTCATAGCAGACCAAATTCAGAGATTAAATGGCGCGAATTATTTTACAACCTTGGATATGGCCTCTGGTTTTCACCAAATTCCTGTTCACCCTGACTCTGTTGAACGGACGGCCTTTGTCACCCCGGACGGACAATATGAATATCTTTGTATGCCATTTGGTTTGAGAAATGCCCCATCAGTTTTTCAGCGTGCTATTAATCGAGCTCTTGGAGATTTGGTTAATACTTTCGCGATTTGTTATTTGGATGACATTATTGTCCCAGCGCGTGAAGTTCCTGAAGGAATATCACGACTACGCGTCGTCTTAAACGCACTCACTAAAGCCGGGTTTTCTCTCAACTTAAAGAAATGTAAATTTTTAAAGACATCGGTAGAGTATCTGGGTTACTTGGTAACTTCGGGAGAATTGAAACCTAATCCCGGAAAAGTTGCGGCACTAACGCAGTTACCCCCACCCAAAACAGTCACCCAATTACAACAATTTCTTGGTCTTGCAAATTATTTTCGGCAATTTATACGTCAGTTTTCACAAATTGTTAGTCCGTTGTACCGACTGACGTCCGGTAAGGGTTCCGTAGAATGGAAACCGCATCACGAACAAATTAGACAAACCATAATTTCGCATTTAACAAAAGCGCCTATTTTGATGATATTTGATCCAAATTTTCCGATAGAATTACATACGGATGCGAGTTCAAATGGTTATGGCGCAATTTTAATTCAAAAAGTTGATAAGAAACCACGTGTTGTTGCGTATTATAGTAAACGAACTACAAGCGCGGAATCGCGTTACCACTCGTATGAGCTTGAAACTCTTGCTTTGGTGAACGCCATAAAACATTTTCGATATTTTTTACAGGGAAGAAAATTTGTCGTCGTCACTGATTGTAATTCGCTTAAAGCCTCACTAACCAAGAGAGACCTGATGCCCCGTGTTCATAGATGGTGGGCGTTTCTCCAGTCATTTGATTTTGATGTAGTTTATCGTGAAGGTAAACGTATGGGTCATGTAGATTTTTTCTCACGAAATTTGTTACCTGTACAAAATAATCAACTACATAAAGTCCCACAAAAACAAATTAATTTCATGGAAATTTCCTCGAATTGGCTTTTGGCGGAACAACAACGGGATGATAGTATTATTGAGCTTGTTTCTAAGTTAAAGAATGAAGAATTACAATTGGATATTGCAAAAACTTATGAACTCAGATCAGACGTACTTTATCGCAAAATAGAACGTAACGGCCGCAGTAGATTTTTGCCAATTGTTCCTAAGGCATTTCAATGGTCGGTTATAAACCATATTCACGAGTCTGTTATGCATTTGGGTTGGGAGAAAACGCTAGACAAGGCTTATCAATATTGCTGGTTCCCAAAGATGAACAAATATGTACGAAAATTTGTTGACAGTTGTATTACTTGCAAGGTCTCAAAATCAAATTCTGGGAAAATACCAATTGAACTTCATTCAATACCTAAAGTAACTATTCCTTGGCATACTATTCATATAGATGCAACTGGAAAATTAAGTGGGAAAAGTGATGTCAAGGAATACGTTTTTGTTGTTATTGATGCATTTACAAAATTCGTTCTCCTTCACCATACATTACATATTGACGCGGCTAGCGCTATTAAGGCTCTCAAATCCGCAGTGACATTGTTCGGAGCTCCTACTCGCGTCATTGCTGATCAAGGGAGATGTTTTGCCAATAAGGAATTCAAAGATTTTTGTAGTTCTCATAATGTAAATCTTCACTTAATAGCGACCGGTAGTTGTCGCGCTAATGGTCAGGTTGAACGTATTATGAGTACATTGAAAAATATGCTTACTTCTGTGGAGTCGAGACAAAGTAGGTCTTGGCAGGATGCGTTACTAGACGTTCAATTGGCAATTAATTGTACTATCAGTCGCGTTACTAAAGCGAGTCCCTTAGAATTAATGATAGGAAAGGTTGCTAGACCACTGGAGTTAATGGCTTTGTGTGATGATACCGAACAACTAGATATTTCTCAAATTAGAGAGCAAGCAGCAAAGTCCATCGAAAGTAACGCTCGTAAAGACAAAGAAAGATTTGATAGCACTAAAGCAAAAGTCTCAAAGTTTTTAGTTGGGAATTTTGTTTTAGTAGAAAATCATGAGCGGAATCAGACTAAATTAGATCCAAAATTTAAAGGTCCGTTTAAAATTGTTGAACTCTTGCCTGGAGATAGATACCTCATAAAAGCTTTGAACAATAATAGAACTTATAAATACACACGTGACCGTTTACGACTTGTACCCGATTGCGATGTTCCCAGTGAGCTTAATCCATGTATAGAAGAACAGAGAACGGTACCAGCGACAGAATGAGCCGTGTCGGCGTGAGATGCTGGTGTAAGACTGTTTGATGGCATGAATTCTTGAACCTATTCACTCTGCTTAATAGTCGTAAGTCAAAAAAATCCAACCCCATTAATATGGGCGGAGACGGTGCGATGTAACGGCAAGTGATAGGTGGTTGATCGCATGGTCGATCGGTGGCTGCATGGTCAGCAATACTTTTGAGAAGATCGCATGGTCGATCGGTGGCTGCATGGTCAGCAATAGTTTTGAGAAGATCGCATGGTCGATCGATGGCTGCATGGTCAGCGATAGTTTTGAGTAGATCGTATGGACGATCTGGCTGCATGGACAGCAACATTTAAAAATGGATCGCATGGTCGATCAGGGGTTGTGTGTTGAGCGACGTTTTGAAGTAGACCATTGGGTCAATCTGAGACCGCTTGGGCGGAATTGAATTGTATTGCGTTTGAATATGTTACGAAAATTTGTTCGATATTGTAAATTCTGATTTTGTGTTGAGAGCATGATTAAATAAATGTATTGGGAACATGGCAGTTTAATATCAATTTACTTGAGACTACGTTGGAGTCAGTATGGTCGAGCGGGCACCGCGTTATGATTTTTCAGTTGAATACACACGGGGACGTGTGATAGTCAGGACGGCCGTGTCGGCGCGTATTATTAATTAAATCGTGACTAACAAATTGGGCAAGGTTCTGTCTTATGCCTTATCAGAGTCGTGGTTAGTTTTGTAATTGTTTTTCAAAAGCTCGATAAAGTAGATCACGATATTATCGTGTTAATAAACATGTTTGATACAGCGGATTAAGTTGGCCGGATATGATCGTCAATTGACATTCGACTGGCTTTTGAAAAATCAATTAGAAAAGAGAACAGAATACAAAACGAAGTCATTGAGACAAGACGTAGAAAATATTAACTGTTAACCACGAAACTGATCCGCCTCTTCTCTAGTCACGGCGTTGTTATATTGTAATAAACAATCATGAGCCAACCAAATACAAGAAGAGCAGCAGCCTGTAAGAAAACCCTTGCTAGACAAACCGAAGAAGTAAACGGTCTTCCTGCTCGGAATCCGACAAATTAATACCGTATTAGGATCATTGCGAAACACAATAGCATTCCCATACATAGACGATATTATAATACCATCCACGACCGTCGCGGAAAGTCTGGAAAATTTGAAAGTAGTCTTAGAAGAGTTACGCGAACAGAGATTAACGCTAAAGCTCAGTAAATGTTCACTCTTAATGACGCGGATCAAATACCTTGGACGTGAAATAAGCGCAGATGGGGTAAAACCCAGAAAAAGAAAAGTCGAGGCTGTTCTGCAGATGGCAAAACCCTCCACGGTCACGGAGGTTCGGCGATTTTTAGGGCTGACCAGATATTTTAGAAAGTTTATTCGGGGATACGCGACAATAACGGTACCGCTGACACGGCTATTGAAACAGAACACTCCTTGGACCTGGGGGCGGGCTCAAAACGCGGCAATAGCTAAAATTAAAGAAATATTAACCTCTCGACCCGTTCTCGCCATATACAACCATTCATTGCAAACTGAAGTGCATACCGAGGCAAGTTTCCTAGGGGTGCATGTTATACTATTTCAATTCACCGAAGAAGGGGCACAACGGGTGGTCGCCTATTATAATAAACAGACAACCCTCGATCAGCGAAAGTACCACTCGTACGAATTAGATACAATGGCAGTAATTTATGCGCTGCAATATTTCCGCGTTTACCTGCTCGGGTGATCTTTGAGGGTTATTACGGATTGTAACGTATTGCGCGCCACATTTACGAAAAACGATTTGATACTTCGAGTTGCTCGATAATGTCTTTAGGTAGAAGACAATGATTTCGAAATGGAATATCGGGCCGGGACAAAAATGCAGCATATGGCTGCGCTTAGTCGGAGTGTGATAGTTGTAGAAGCGTATCCAGTACATATAATCGAGGCTGATTGGATATTGGCCGCGCAATTACAAGACGAACAAATTAGCAGGGTCCGAGCGATATTGATAGAAAACATAAGAAATAGTGAAACGAAGCAGTACTTCAATAATTACGTGCTAAACAAAGGGAAGGTTTACCGATGTTTAGAAAACGGACGCACGACATGGGCAGTACCGAGGGCCACACGGTTCCAAATTTGTAGGCAGTATCATGACGACGCGGGACACTTACGTTTAGAAAAGACGTTGCGCCATATTAAGGAAAATTATTGGTTTGCCGACCTCGTTCGTGAGACAGTACGTACCAGTATGTTTAAACTATACCTATTACAAACGTACAGCGGGACAAAAGCAGGATAGATTGCACCCGACAGAAAAGGTACCGATACCCTTTTATACAGTACATATTGACCATGTCGGACCTTTCGGGATTGGCGAGCGTAAAAATAAGTATCTTTTGGTCATCGAGATTTATTCGGGATACCTACTAGAATAATTAGTGACCGCGGGACGGCATTCACGGCGAAAACCTTTAAAACCTTTTGCGAGACGTACGGCATTAGGCATGTGCTCAACGCGGTGGCTACGCGTCAGGACAACGGTCAATGCAAGAGGTATAACCGGACAATAATAGCATCTCTAACGGCAACGACAGCTGGGCAGGACTCGAGAAAATGGGATAATTTCGTAAAGAAAATTCAAAGCGCGATGAATACGACGCACAACAAAAGCATCGGAGTTAGTCCGACGGAGGCGCTCATGGGGTACCAGGCAAGGAGTACCGCGGGATCGCGACTGCTGCAAGAGACGCAGGTCGAAATCGACAGATTAAATTTACCTAAATTGCGAAAGCAAATAACGAGCCATGTTACAGAGGACCAACGTAAGAAAAAGGAAAGATACGATCGAGCCAGACGAGAGGCTAAACGGTACTAGGAAGGGGACATTGTCAACGACCGATACGAGGTCGAGGACCTTCAAGAAGGTAGTTAAAGGGCCAAGACCGTGATGGCGACCGACCGGTTAAAGCCATGGGTAGCGGCGGTCGAGTAAAGGGTGCACCGAGGATAGCTGGTAGCGGAACTACGTAAGAGCAGCTGCGGGCGGAAGTACCACCTTTGGAAAGGTACTGGCAAAGAAGAAACAGAGTGTGGAAGTCTGGGCACTGACGTAAGGTGCGTCACTGTAGGACGGAAAACTCAGAATGGTCCGTGCAATGCCGTGGCGGGTGCCAGGATTGCCGGATGAAGAGCCGGGAGTACCTGGGCAACACAACCGCAGGAAGGAAGGACTCATTCAGGAAGATCGACATACAACAAAGGAGGATCGACGTATACAGGAAAATCAACGCAAGGAGCGGAGCCGATGACTCGGAAATTGTGAGGCTCCAGAGCAGGGGAAATGCATCGCATGAGGATGGAAACGGCGATGCACTGAAAACCACAGCGATGTCGTGCACAAACATGCTGAAAAGGGGAAGTAACTTCAGAAACAAATAAAATTTGAAAATAAATGTTTTAGATAGAGAGGTCATGAGTGACACAAAAAAATATATATATTGCGACGTTATTTTCTCGCAACCGTTACGGCACGGAACGAGATTGGGCGCCAGGTGCTTCTGCACCGCGGTACCACCCTCCTTTGCTGGCTCAGTCCTTTGGTAGAGGGGTGGTTCGTAATAACTTAAACAATTAAATCGCGATCGATAAACGAGACACACTACTGAGAAAAACTCGCGGGTATAGACGGGACGGTATTAACGGTATGATATCCCGGAAGCAAGTGAGAACGAAACACCGTGGTCTCCTACCTCGCGGGTAGAGCGCCCTAATTACTCCTATCTTAATAACTAGGAAATAATATCGATTACGATCGATGCTGCCGGGCGGGATCCTTCGGGCTCCTAGACTCGGTGGGGTGGTGCGGGGTCGCCAGGCGTGTGGCTGCCGATCTTCAGGCGCGGCACCGGTGCAGAGTCCTTCTTCTTCGCGGAGCGGCCGTTTCACATACGCTCTGCGGTCCCTCGGTGTGCGGTAAGAGGGGACGAAGTCCTCCACCGCGTAAATAGGTCGTCCGCCTGGGCCCGCCGCTCCACCGCCCGAGCCGCTGCTTGGCGAGGTATCCAGTACCATGTTACAATATATATATAAATAATACCATACTCAGTTGCATTTATCGATCCTTGCATTACAGAAATCAAAGCAGGCTTGAGGACAAGCACGTATGTACAAGGACCGGCGCGGATTCTGACCGATTAACCCAAAGCATATATGGAAGGCAGCGGAGAAGAAGGTCCTCCTACTCTGCGCGCGTCTCGCTGCCAATTTCGGGCTGCGCGACAATGATGCGCGGCAAATCATTCTAACACCGATCGTTCGATAGAGCGGATCGAAGCGTCTGATACTTTTAATACGGTGCGGCCCGAGTCTAATGATTCAGGTGTTTTCCGCCATGGTACGGATTTTGATAAAATTTTAATATGTCGTATGTAACGTCGAAAATAGAAATCCATTTGAAGGAATTTTCAAAACATCAAGTATTTTTTAAGCTACAGGCAGTCAAAGTTTTGTGCATGGGTTTTTTCATAATTTGTAACTTTCAAACCATAATTGATACAGAAATTACAAAAATACCAATTGATTCAAGAAGCTTCAAAGTTTTAGAAAAAAATTATAATTTAAATACAACTTGTTTTTAAATAGTTGAAAAAATGTTTTTAATTGTTTGAACTTAATTTTCGTTTAAAGTGCATCTTAAACTTTTTTTAAACATTTTCTTTCATCATTGTCGAAATGTTCTCTAAAAATAACTTCTAGCCGCAACTTCGCACAATGAATAGTTTTCAAGTTAGAAATTTTTATTTACTACGGCGTTCGGGTTTTTGCCCGCGATTCCGGCCGCGTCGTAACATGTATACCTGCCGTTATTGAGAAAAAACCCTTTGTGTTAAAATTTATTTCTTAATTGTTGTCATGTAAATGCGTAGGTATCTTTTTCTGCAGGTATACTGTGAAATGAGAATCGGAGTGAGCATTGAACAAGGGTTTTTTCTCATTTTATGAACTTCTTATTTGCTTGCTAATGTTGGATTTGCATATGACCTCATTTATCATATGATTTCAAATGTATATATGGTAGTATTCTATTTAGAAGAAGAGCGTGTAAATTGTTGTACATACTAGATAGTAAGATAGAGTAGGAGGAGTGTAGGAGTGAGGACGAGAGAGTGCATGCTGGTATTAAAACCCTACCAAAATTCTTACCTATACCTAAAAGCACGAGGAGTAACCCTCGGCCGCTTAGGTCATGGACTATCGATTTCAAGGGTCCTACTCACCTAACACCTTACCTTTCTAAAAAGGAGTAGCGACTGGACAATCGGAGTCACGCCTCGATCTCGTCTATTGTCTAAACTGCATCCAAGTAGGAATCCCACCTCAAAAGCCAGAATAATTTATGATACAACCTCAATCCAATTAGAGTGAATAAGGATTATCGAATTAAAGTATGAAAATTGGACACCTGGAAACAGGCACGCGTATTCCTAAGATTCTAGCTGTAAGTGTATACAGGGTGTAACAAAAATACTGGGATACTTTTTCAACATCGATAGTACGCACGAAAACATGACAAAAAAGTCTATAAAGTTTTGCCTAAAGACCACCGCCTATCGAGATACAACCCCTTTTGTGAAAATTTTTAAAAAATCATACCTCCGAAATGGTGTGTCACGGAGGACCGATTTTGACTGCAATATAACCGGGAGTGACTAAAGTTTACGGAAAAAATATCACTATCTACAAAAAGGAAAATTTAGTGAGTGCCCTTAATTGTTCCCAACTTGTTACAAATCTGCTACGATATAGGTAATCGACGTTGATTGGATTAAACAAGAATAAATGCTATTTAACAGCAATAATCGCAGCAATTATATTTTTTTCTATTGTCTTTGATCTTCTCCGGTTATATTGCAATCAAAACGGGTATTCTACGACGTACCATTTCGGAGATATGATTTTTTTAAAACTTTGTACAAAAGGGGTTGTATCTCGATAGGGTGTAGTTTTTAGACAAAACTTTATAGACTTTTTTTTCATCTTTTGGTGCATACTATCGATACTGAAACAGTGTCCCAGAATTTTTGTTACGCCCTGTATACAGGGTGTCCCATTTTAATCTTTCCACTCGATTATCTCGAAAAGTATTAAATACTCCAAAAATATTCATACGAAAGATACTCTATTTAAATGGCGATATTCAATAGTAGACACTGTTTTTTCGTAGGTGGAGACGCCTCCGAGATATGAAGGTCACCTTTTTTTTTTAAATGGAACTAGCATTTTTTTATGTTAGATACATAGTCTGGCACAAAACAAATCCATTGGCCTACATTATGTCGACCTTGAAATGTCATTGAAGGTCATTTTCAGTCACTTGAAATTTTTTAACATTACACATCCAGAAGATGTTTCTCATCTCCTAAATTCAAATGCACGTCCTTGGACATTAATGCATATTTGAGCTCACAAGGGAACATACCCAAGTGTCCGGAGCCGATTTTAATGAAACTTCGTACGTTTGTTAAGCACGCGAAAATAATCGATAAGTATTTTGTATTATAGTTCCCTCTCGGAATTCTCCGTATACTTGTATAATACATGCGCGCAATACGCAAATCACTGAAGTGGCCGGCGGGCGGGCGTGGCGTGGTGCGTGGTGATCATTTGTTATCAAGCTGTTTGCGATGTAATTGATTAAGATATAGTTTTGTAAAACAGTATGATAATTAAGATAAATCTGTAATTCGTCTCGCGCCGCGCCACGCCACGTCCTACAGTGGGCCGAGTACGTCTTGTAACGTTGGATAATGGGTCAAAAAAATTAAGTTGAAATTTTACCATTTAAATATATTGTCATGAAACTATAAACCCTTCGCAATTATGTTCCACAGTATTTTCCCATTTTGCGTCGCTACTTATTCCCTGATATCAGATGTTATGTACCTCGACAAATTTTTCCTATTTTTTAATTTGCCACTATTTTCTCTATTTTACGACTTTACTTAAAGAATGCGTGTAATAGATAATGTTAGAGTACTAATAAGTCTGAAATGAGCAGAAAAAAATATTGTTAATGTGTAACGAAATGTTATTGCACTTCATGATAAATGTTAAAAATGTTTTTGTGAATTACAAAAATCGCCTAAGATCGCCCAGAAAAAACTTTTCACCATTCTTTTAATAAGGTATATAGATTATAGCCATTCAAGTGGTTTTTGCTTTCTGCTGCTTTTTCGCCAGAAATTTAAATTACAAGTGGGGACTGTGGCGGGGCACCGAATCAGTCAATGTATAATCACAGCTTTACTTTGAATAATTCTCATGCTGCTGATGATTCTAATGTTTTTACTAGTAGTTTATACAGACAAATTTAGTAAGGCAAAATGAAAAAGAAAAGGAAAACAATAAAAATTATACAAGGTGTAACGGAACATCGGGAACATTTTTATATACTACTTCTGTCGAGTCCACATGCAGCAAGCATGTCAGAATGCTAAAAGTCAGATGCAATCATGTAATAAAATTAGGTATAGCGAATTATCAACGAAAGCAATGCATCTTATTGACGAAGACATGGATTTGGATCAATAAACGGTAATATTTAAACTTCTTTTTTTTAAATAAATAATCGCAAGAAGAAATAGGGTATAAATAATCCATATGAAAAATCTTAAGGAAATATCCAATGCATTTCGTTTATTTAATGGATATCTATATCGATGCCCAATGTACGGCGCATCCGTTCCACTGTGCGTCCGCGCGCCGACCGCTTTGGTGATTTGCGTCGTGCGCACATGTATTATACAAGTATACGGAGAATTCCGGGAGGGAACTATAGCGTATTATATACCGTTGAATTCAGCAACGAATTCTCCTTCTTTTATGTCACTACAGAAATGTTGATATCGCGTTAAACAAAGGTGCAATTAATATTTTTGTTATAAACAAATAATTTTTTAAACAATTTGTAAACATATTCCTTTTGTATGTCAAAAACCATGAAACTTTTCCCTATACAATATTTTTCTATCTACGATTGTTTACGAGTTAACATATTTCTGGGGTAACTTCGAAGGGTGTTTTCACCCCTTAAACGTGCGATTGGGCCGATATAAAAAAATACGTATCGATTATTTTCGCATACTTAACAAACGTACGAAGTTTCATTAAAATCGGCTCCGGACACTCGGGTATGTTCCCTTGTCAGTGGAGTTGATAGTACAGGTACTTTTTTTATCATCGAACCTTCGTAATAAATGGGCCACCAAGTACATTTAATACAGCAGTAAACAGATTTATTCATTAATTAAGGAGAAATCAATTTTTGGGAAATTTAGTTAATTGAATGTATTTACTTAGTGATAGTATTGTGTCGTTGCTGTACAATAATTTGTACTTGCTCACATTTGTTTGATTTCAAATCCTGTGTAAAATGAAGTTTATGTTAATGAGCAACTTATTCCAATGTAACATCATCTTGTACTTGGTCCATAGCTTTGCATTTTCCATACTTTTTTGAGGATAATATTGGTTCAAAATTTTTCTTAGACCATGAAAAGTTTTGTAGACCTTTATCCTCTT
This sequence comes from Mimumesa dahlbomi, assembly GCA_917499265.3. NCBI lineage: Eukaryota > Metazoa > Arthropoda > Insecta > Hymenoptera > Crabronidae > Mimumesa > Mimumesa dahlbomi. The sequence goes on from OU824120.1 coordinate 2,222,992, forward strand.
CAGAAGATGAGCTAAATATTCGAAGTCGTCTTATCCTTTGCTTATACAATGGAAGTCATTCACGGGGCATGTCCCTACCACTTTTACTAAAGCGTTCAAGCTATTTCGACGCTACGTTGCTGAAAAACTCGATCGACACTTTGCTCTCGCCACAAATCTGAAAACTCTCGCGACACTGCCCTAACGTCGTTTTACATCCTCATTCACACATTAGCATTCTTTCACAGATTGATTCACGTATTCACAGAATCGTGACACGCATCGACCTCGGCCGCGAGTCACACGCATTCTTGCACATTTGTTCTTCAAACATTCACCGGAAATCATTCTGATATAACTGTCGCACCATCCGAACACTCTTCTTTCGCATTTTGTTTACACTTTGCCTCGACACTCAGATTAAATACTCTCTATCACATCTCGCAATCACGAAATTCAAATTTGCACATTTCACATTAAAAATTAAATTTTAAAACGCAAAAAACAAATTTCCAGAAAGTACATATTGTTACGGACGAGCTCTCAATGTTGCAAATCGATGACAACTCGCGCGTACTCTTTCTTGTAGTACGTCGTTCCATCATACCACCAACGTTTATTTATTACAAATACAACAACTTCGAATATAATTATAACAATGATTAATTAGTCGCAATCTAAATGTTACGTCCGCGCAGTATCGCTGTCAACTCGTTTCTATTTATTTTCTGACAGCTATCCAATGTCAACTGTTAACAGCAACCAGTTGCAATATCCAGGGTGATCCAAGACAATTCTTGTGTCATCCTCCGCCGTAACAATATATATATAAGTATTTCCAGCGCAATGAACCCACGCACAAATTTAATGAACAATACTGATAAACGATTACACAAAAGCACATTTAAATGCTTATTGTCTTTTTTACATCTATAAATCATCATACATCATTACACTTCCATAAGATATTTCTCATCTTCTAAATTCAAAAGGACGACCTTGAACATTAAGGCACCTGTTGATTCTGTCCCTGAATGATAATTCCACTTGGTTTAAACTTTCCCTGGTAATTTGCCTGCAGACATTGATTATACGATCCTTCATATTTTATGGTGTCGTTGGTTGTTCCACATAAACTTTATCTTTTATGTAACCCCACAAGTAAAAATCCAGAGGTGTTAAGTCTGGCGACCTTGGCGGAAAGGGTATCGGACTTCCTCTACCTATCCATCGTTCAGGAAACATTTCATTTAGGGTTTGTCGAGCCCGTCGGTCGTAATGTGCTGGAGCACCATCCTGTTGGAACCACATCCGCATTCTGGTAGCCAATGGAATGTCTTCAAAAAGGATATGTACCTCGTTACGAAGAAAATTGTTATATCGTTCTCCAGTAAAGGTATCATTAAAAAAATATGGACCCACTAAATGGCAACCAACAATGCCACACCAAATATTTAAAGACCATTGACGCCGATGTTCAACTGCTCGATGCCAGTGAGGATTTTCATCACACCAATAATGGAAATTGTGACGATTCACCTCTCCCGTATTTTTAAATGTTGCTTCGTCCGTAAATAGTACGTAGGAGAAAAAGAAAGTATCACGCATCATCCTATGCAGAGACCATTGGCAAAATCTTAATCTGGCACCATTATCGGCATCAGTCAATGCTTGATGTAGACAAATCCGATATGGATGAATGCTATTTCTTCGAAGGATTCTTGATGCAGTGGATCGTGATACGCCGACACTAGTTGCTATAGCCCGGGTGCTAATGTGAGGATTTGCAGCTACGTCTGCCAGCGTTAAAACTTCCGACCTTTCTGCACGTTGCCTACGACGATGTCGATGCAATAATCCCTGCCGAGCCCGAATCAGAGCCCGAATCTTGGGTGCCGCCGATTCGGAAATCTTTCCCGATACATTCGGGCAGCTGCCCTATAATTTCGTTGACATTCTCCCAAAATTAAAATCATGTCAACAATTTCATTAGGCGTGTTATCAGTCATCGTAACATTGATCACTATCAAAATTCAGAACGCTTGTAATATCTACCTACTCACAGCTTCGAAGCAACTACAGTTTAATGCCCTAGAAGGTTCTGCTAACAGATATTCCGTGTTTATAAACATGAATGTCAATAGTAGCAGTAATCGACATCGTTCTGCTGATAGATATTCTGTGTTTGTAAACATTAATATCAATAGCATTAATGTCCAAGGACGTTGATTACAATTTAGATGATGAGAAATATCTTATGGAAGTGTAATGTTCAAAAATTTCAAGTGACTGAAAATGACCATCAATGACATTTCAAGGTCAACATATTATAGGTCAATGGATTCGTCTTGAGTCAGGCTATGTGTCTAGCGTAAAAAAATACTATAGTTCCATTTAAAAAAACAGAAGTCACCTTCATATCTCGGAGGCGCCTCCACCTAAGAAAAAACAGTGTCCACCATTGAATGTCCCCCTTCAAATAGAGTATCTTTCGTATAAAAATTTTTTTCGAATAATTAATATTTTTCGAGATAATCAAGTGGAAAGATTAAAATGGGACACCCTTTATAGGCTTACAAGCACCAGTCACATATATCTGTTTATAGATTCCTTTTTCGCAGAATGAATAGTTTTGTAAGAACCCACATACGGATTCATAGCGCTGAAAGTGTTAAATGAGAAGAAATCATTTTCGGGAAATTTAATTAACTGCATATATTTACTTACAATTAGGGATAGTATTGTGTCGATGCTGTACAATAACTTTTACTTGTTCACATTTGATGGATTTCAAGTACTTCGTATAATGAAGTTTATGTGAACGAGGAAGCTATTCCAAAGTCAGATTCTCTCATACGTGGTCTATACCTTTGCATTTTTATGTTTTTTTTTAGACGATGTACATGTACAATACATCTCTTATGTATAATTTCTGTCTCTGCGTTATCGTTCGGTAAAGCTGTCAATTTGAGCGAATTCACGTTCACATAGTATATGAAGCCGCGTATGTGACCGCTTATTTTCGACTGTCTCCCCCGTCTCGGTTCTAGCGAATCGGACGGGGCTACCACTTCGTGGTGCTAGAAGGTCAACGGCTGTCGGGTTCGCTCGGCAGACGGCTAAAGGTTCCGTCCGTGTGCGACTCTAGGCGCCTGGTTGCCACCCCAACTCAGGTTAGTCAAACCGAGCACTGTCCTCTTCGGGGGGTAGCGTCGCATTGAACAGTGCAGGTGCTGGGATGAGTGGATGCATGCCCAGTTTGAACGCTCACTTATTTGGCTAAAACACAGCCCGCATCAAGCCCCGGTTGCGATGACGATTTTTATTTTTTTGTATCATGGCAGTATCCCGAAGGTGGCGGGTAGTGCACAAAAATCTCTGAGTACTGTGGATGAGAAAACGCCGGAATTCTTTAACTCTCATCTGGCAAACAAGAGCGGCGAAAAGACGTGTCGACTAACGGAGCGACTCGGGTTTTTGGTGTCGGTGTAAACCACCTCAAAAGACACGCAAGAGAGAACGCTGCCGCGTTTCTGCCTTATAAGAGACATTGCAGACCAAGGCAATGATCAAAATAATTTGATACATGGGGCCTGGGCCTCCAAGCCCCCTGGCGGTACGCCGGGGTACCTGGAATTGGTGTAGGAATCTGTGTGGCAGAGGTTTGCCTAGGTGCCAGCGGGGGTCTGAACGCGGCCCAGAACTAGAAAAAGTAGACGCTAACAACATCTTGCGTGCAAAGAAGCCGGTATAGGGGAAACCCTCAGGTACGGCGCGCCCCACGAGGGCCATATTGCAAACATTCACTTTCTCCCCCGTCTCCCCCTCACTTTGGCAAGGTTTGGTGATTGTCCCGTTATCACATCCAATTCCAAGTATTACCACAGGGCTTCAACAAAGTCATAATACTATGACTATGACTTCATTAAGTTGGGATTTACGTCTGTTTACAATAATTGCTTTCGTTTTGAAAACTAATACCATTGAAAAATGCCCTTTGCCACTAACGGCAGGTGTACGTGTGACGGTACTGCGTCCGGAAGTTATGTTTGAAAGACATTTTGCAAACGATTAAAAAATTAAATCAAAATTTTGGAGATACACAGTGGATGAAATTTGAAATGAACAAATTAAAAACAAGTGCGTTAAATTTATAATTTTTTTATAAATCTTTGACGCGTTTTAAAATAATTGATTTATTGTTTTTATCTATTGTAATTTGAGAATTATAAACTTTCAAAAAGGCTCTTGCACTAAACGTAAACTGTCTGTGTCACAAAAAATATTAAATGTGTTCAAACTTGTTTCACATGCATTTTTTGACATGACCTACAACGTGTTAAAATTTTATAAAAATCCATAACATGGTTACAAAAACCCTGATAACTTGACATGGAAAGCACCATGTGCAGAAATTCAGATTATATCACTCAGCCATTTTCAAGGTGTCGAGGCAGACAATACATTTTGTTAACGACGACGAGAATAGCAATACATTCACTTTTACTATAAATGAAAACGGGAAACTATTTTTTAATTTTTTAGAAATTTTCATTAGCTTTTCATTAAAAGAAGAGAATACACTGGAAATGGTTGTTGCCTCATTTTCTCGCAACTTGCACATAGTATATGTATAATTACCACGCGTCCAAAATTCTACTAACTGTGGAATGAAATAAAAGACGTTTATTATAACTTATAATAATGCGTTTCTAGTTAACGGTAAGAGTAATGCATCAATGATATGTAAGGTGCACAGAGTACTTGATCCATTTTCGAAATCATTTTTCTGATACACGAAACCTCTTATAAAGAGAGTTAATTTTATGCGGTTGGTTTATGACTTTCTTTGAAATCTCTACCCTTCTGTAGTTGACATCCGAACCAGTGCAAAATTGAGTGTTGATGCGTTGTTATAATGTTCCGTAAACAATTGTAGACTTTCGTCTAATTGTTTTAAAGCTTTGCATTTATAGTATCAAAAGAGTAAATTAAAGATTTTGCCCGAGCCATTCATTTTTCTCGAAAATGAATTCAGTCGCGAGTTCTAAAAGGTACTAAAAGCGTTATAGAGTGTTCTCGTTCATCATTTATGTGAAAAAGTAACTTAAAAAATTTACCAACCCCATTTTTTTCTGAAAAATGAGTATTGACGTGAATTCTCGATAGTCCTTGTCGAGTTCCATTCATATTGATTAGTCAATACTCGATACATAAAAAATCGAATTGTGGTGTGTGGAGTGGATGTGTATGTACGACTGGTTGTTGTTTGCAGGTTGGCGCTTTAGTGCCCAGTAATCCATGGATTGGATTCTTCCGAAACGTAAGATGTTACTATTTATTGTTGAATTGATTAATGTTATTAGAGCTACGAGTATCGTCTCATAATTTGTTGAATGAAGTATTAAAAAGGGTACGTGATGTGTGGGACTCGAGTTTTGGCTATTAAATTGCTGCCGTTGAATCATAGTTGCGCATTATGTTGTGCAACATAAGAAGTTGTTAATGGGGATTAGCTTAATGGGAACGGATCCTACAAATTTGGGGGCTTGTCTAGGATATTTTGAGGAAAGACTGACGTGAGGTGAGATAGTTTTCGGAGTTAACAACGCGAGTGAAGTATGTAGCTCATTAGCTTCGCGGGAACGAATTCGGTGTTATTCAAAATTATCTGTGATTATTATTTCACATTTTGTCCTGCATAAGATCGATCGAAATCTCCAAGAGCTATCCAGTACTTACGGCGAAATCAATTTTTCCGACAAAAATTGTTCATCATAAGGAATGACATTTTTGTCTCGAAAGATAGAAAGTACTTTAAAACTCTTGTGGTAATAACCAAAACTCACATTAGAATTCATTTTCGGGAAAACTGAGGGGCAGGCGAAATTTTTCAACTTACCTTTTTTATGTTTCGAATGTGCAACTGTTACAAAACTTGTAGGGAGTTCTAAAAATCATTAGGAGCTACTAAGAAATTGTATCAGCACTCATTTTTGCGAAAATCAAGAAGCTACTTCATAGCGGTCAATCTCTCTCCTTGTGATTACACAACACTGCAGCACCCTGCGCTTCAGATAAATAATACCATTATAAACACTATATATAAGTATTTACTTTGACAGCTTCCAAAACTGTATCGATTACTGGTAACATCATGCTTTTCAATGGGTTCAACAGGGCATTCAACCACGGTGGCCTTGCTTGATTCCAAATCTGAAAACAATCAAAGTATATTTGAATTGGAATATTATTATTGTTTATTTACTTACTAAATGTATTGAGAGATACCTGTTGTCGATCGAGACAATAAGACCACGCAGGATCCTGTTTTAATGCCGGGATTAGAACGTGCTCAGGTTCCTTAACAGTGACTGCCAAAACGTGAATTAAACTATATAGACCTAATGCGGATGTGATTTTTAATGTCTTGTCACAAGCCGTACTGCTACATAAGAAACCTCCACAGTTTTTTTCTTGCATATTCGATTGTTCCAAACTATCAGAGTCATCTTCGGAAAGGACCCCAATACATTGCTGAACCAGTACCTTCAGGAACACTCTGGCAACTGCGTAACCATTCATCGAAATTACCTACGAAAATTTTCATTCAATTTATAAATTCATTTGATCAACACCCCGGTATTCAATATCGTACAGAAAGGGTGAAAAAATATAATTTCGTTTAATTTGTGGACGAAAATTATAGCTTTTTTAATTATTAACAATGTTACTAATTTTTAAACCGAGGAGATAATTTATCATTTCGTTATTAACACTAAACCTACCGAGGTGGGTCAAATGACCGTTTTCAAATTTTTTATTACTGTGCCTATATGCAACGTTATAGGTTTCAACGTTAATTTCTTTAATCAAAATAAAGAAAATACAGTTCTTTATGCAAAATTAACTGTAACCTGAAATCAATTGCAAAGGTTATCATTTTTTCGGATGCGATAAGAATATGTACCTAAACTGTCGGTAGGTTTAGTGTTAAATATACCTGTTCATGAAAAAGTAGTTACTTTGACCAATCCATATAAATTAATAATTAGATCGAATAAACCTAACTCAGTTCTTGCATATAATTAGATATATTGCAATTCAGAGACGAGTCTGGTCTCGGGTCAAGTACAAGAGAACTTGGGAGTGTTCAAACGGCATTAAACCCTAAATTTTTCTAAAATGTACGGTGATATTCGAAATGCGACTTGGGGATGAGTAATTTGAGACTAATTACGAAAACATTGGTTCAGTCACTTGCAAGATATTTCATCTCAAATGTAGTGGCTTTTTAAATGTAACGTCGTCTCCGTAACTTCGGTTTGTAAGGCAGTTCGACGTACCCGCCTGCGGAAGTTGTCATTAACTTAATGGCATATGACGATCATCATAACACTGATTTTTATATTTATCTGTTAGTCGTAATGCCAGAAAAAAAATAGAATTTGAAAGGAATTCTGTAAATATTTGATATTTTTTAGAATAGTAAGTAAAGTTTAATACAACGTTTCATTAACAAATGTAGATACTTCTAAACTACAATGTGGACGTGTCGATCAACCAATAATAGTAGTTCAGAAACCTTTCAAGTGCTATGAATAATTTATAAATTTGATATAATGGCATTTTAAATTGTTAACAAAATGTATTTAACTTGTAAAACTTCAATACAAATCAAAGCGTGTCTTTCAACGAGATTTTTAGATCGTAGTCTAAATGTTCTGTAACATCTCTTGCAGCAAAAAGTAAGCAAACTTTGCTTTGTCTTGTACACGAAGTATAGCGATTGATTGAATCTGTGGGGACGCGCATAGTTATTGCTATTATTAACAATTTTTATTAACATTCGATGTACCGAATGTTTACGCTCTCGGAAACAGAATCTCTGAGTTGTTCTTTTGTTTGCTTAGAACAATGTTATGATATTCTCTAAACATATTCGAAATGAATAATTTGGGATGGTATTTTTTCTACGGGTACACATTAAGGATGGATCAGAAGATGCTGTGATGACAAAAACTCATAACTTTAAAACTATTCATTAATAATAACTTTTCTATTTTTCAAGATATCTGAATTTTGTAAACGGGGAATGATTCAGCAACGTTCGTATCTGGCTGTACCACTTTTCGTTTCGTTTTTACCCCAAAGGATTAGGAGTTAGAGAGTAATAAAACTTTCCGGATATTAAAGTGGGCGTAACTTTTTTGTTTAGTAATATTCTATTAATTTTCCAACGCGAATCTGTTTAGAATCGTTTATACCAGTTTCTACCACCCTTAGTTTCGTTTTTATCCCAAGGCGGATGGGACTAGATAGTGTTGAAATTTGACAAATGGTAATTCTGATATTTTTGAAATTGTTTTAATTATACGAATTGCAGATACTGCTAGTAGAATTCGAATGTACATAATTTGATTATAGTCCTAAATGTAAAGTAATCGACATTAATTATACGCATGATTTGCCGAAAACTATCCCCTCCCATTTCGGTCGTTTCTTGCGACAGAGACGAGGATAAGAAATAGTGCGCGTGAGAGACAGGAGGAGCATGTACGTTTCACAAACACTGTATGCACATCAAGTAGGTGGACTTTCGTAAAAAGCGGGCCACCAAATACATCTAATCGAGCAGTAAACAAATTTACTAATTAAATGAAGCGAAATCGTTTTTTGGGAAATTTAGTTAATTGAATATATTTACTTAACGATAGTATTGTATCGATGTTGTACAATAATTTGTATTTGCTCACATTTGTTTAATTTCAAATACTTCGTATAATGAAGTTTATGTTAACGAGCCAACTATTCCAAAGTAACATCCTCTTCTACTTGGCCTATACCTTTGCACTTTTTATGTTTTTTGGAGGATCAATTCTAAGAGAATATTTTAGACCATAACATAAGTTAGCGAAGTGGCAAAGTGCAGAGCTCATAACGTGGGGGTCCTAGTTTCGAGAACGTGTTTTATCCTAATTTTGTTAACTTTTTATTTTTTAAAATATTAAAATTTAATTCGTAAAGTATACATATATCATAAATATTAAAAGATATGATTGTAACATAATGTGAGATCCGAGTTTCAACAGTTCGTTTAAGCGTAATTTTTTTACGTTCAATTTGTCTTTTACTTTCGAACTATTACCATAAGACAACGAAATCCCAAAGAATAAATATACTTTTTAAAATTAGAATTCAAATCGCAAAATACTTAACATAAAACTTACAAAATTAAAGTAAAGAATTTTACGCAAAAATCGGGAACCAAATCTAGGACCCTGTCCCCCCACCCCCATTATGTGTCTAGCACTTTGCCTCTGCGCTAGCTTCTGTTGCCGTGTAAAATATTCTCTTAGAGTTGATATTCTCTGTATCAACCAAATTACTGGACCCCCACTACGCAAAATTTTGCCGTTCAATTTGTTTACAACAAACGCACATTGGCTAGAACGTATGGACTGGTAATGCCAATTGGTCGCGTCAGGTGACAGCTGATCGGGCCGCGGCTTGGTGATGCGACTGACGCGGGGAGAGGTCGGACGACCCACTGGAATATGAAGACAAGTGTCGTCTACGAGCGGTGGGAGTGGGTCGCTCCCCTCCTTTAATATTCATACCTCGGACTCGTCTTTACACGAGCATTTAATTGAGGCACCTGTTCACTCTCTTCTTTTCGAGACTCCAGTCGAGTCGGATTTGCTGACGTCTGCAAGACCTCAGCTGCGCTCCTATAAGGACAGTTCGAGGGTCCTTGGCAATTATACTTATTACTCCAAAATTGGAACGCACCGTCGGCGCCCTGCTCTGTCGACTAAGTTGAGTACTATTCTCGTTATATTCTTTTGCTTTCACTCTTCTTTATCTCCCCATTGGGGAAAGATAGCGTACCAATCGCCGTTAATGTTAATTATTTTCTGAAATATATTATAGTTTTCTTTGTGTTTGTTAAGACTTCCGTTGTCTGATTCCATTTGCCGGGTTTTTCTTTCTATTGTCTTATCTGCCTGTGGTTATACGCGCAAATAATTTATGGCTGTTCGTCGCGGAAAAGTAGTCCCGTCGAGTAACAATAAATTTCTCGAATAAACTTAATCCACTGACTTCCACTATTTTTTAGTAGTACTTTAAAAGGAGAACGCCGATTTTGTCTTATGGCGAGCGTGGTCTGAACACCAATGAAACGCACAAATTCATGATTCACATATATAGGCTGTAACAAAATTGCGGGGACACTTTTTCAGTATCGATAGTACGCACCAAAAGATGAAAAAAGTATCTAAAGTTTTGTCTAAAAACCACCCTCTATCGAAATACAACGCCTTTTGTAAACAATTTTTAAAAATTCATATCTCAATATAACCGGAGAAGATCAAAGATAATAAAAAATATATAATTGCTGCGATTTTTGCTGTTAAATAGCATTTATTTTTGTTTAATCCAAACAACTTCGATTACCTATATTATAATAGGTTTGCAATAATTTGGGAAAAATTAAGGGCACTCACTAAGACTTCCTTTCTGTAGATAGTGATATTCTTTTCGTAAAATCTAGTCTCTCCCGGTAATATTAAAGTGATAATCGGTCCTCTACGACGTACCATTTCGGAGATATGATTTTTAAACGATTTTTCAAAACGGGTTGTATCTCGGTAGGAGGTGGTTTTTATACAAAACTTTAGAGACTTTTTTATCTTTTGGTGCGTACTATCGATACTGAAAAAGTATCCCCGCATTTATGTTGCACCCGGTATATGTTTAATAACTCCATATCATAATTTTAATTATAACCATTTTCCGGGACTTGTCCTATTACGTCGCCTGATATCAACGAAATATAATTAGACAAAAATAGTAATTTTGGAGTTACTGAAAATTTGGATTTCGCAGAGCGCTAACACCACGTAGCAGAACTAATTTCATTCCTTATCGTGCCTTCATGGCGAAGACTTTGTATACATTTGGTTCCTTGAAACACGAGATAGTATTGGTTAAAATATATATCGTACCTCCATCTCGAAAGAAAGACCGTTAACTCCGCCATCAGGCTAGAAAACGAATGAATCTGAACAAAGGAAAAAGTCAGACTTTCTTCTGCCTCGCCTGCCAGCAGTTTAAATTCGCGCAGAAATGTCTAACAATTAACGAATTTTGCTCGCGACCGCGCGCGGATTAACGCTTTTTGGATTACAGTGCACCTACTTGAAGTGTTTCTGAGATGTGCTGTTGGATACCCAGCCTAATCTTGGTAACAAACAGTAAGTCATCGAGTGACTCCCTATTTAGAATTAGTCACTTGTTTTGAACGTTCGGGCGTTAGTCGAAGAACCCTTAGACCTTCGAAGTCACTCACCAAAGGGCAGTTTTCCACCACCAATAATGTTATATTGTTGCGGATCCATCTTAACATTATCCGCAAAATCATGTGGTTCCACCTTAAAGGTGTGTATCCCCACTTTTTTCAGTATACAGCATGGTGTTTCGCGCCGCGAGAATCGCGGAGCTCTCTCTGGATCGAGCGTAAACCGAGCGAGCACGTATTGCGATATTGGATCGATTGAAAAACACCTTAGCAGCGTGCTCGCAATAAGTAGTTTGAGTAGCTGCAAGGAAACATAGATATACCGTTTCTGCCTCAGTAGATATAGCTTCAAAGTAGTATCAAGAGACGAGGTCTTGTCTCGGGCCAAGTACGAGAGAAGACCTTGACTCTATTCCGGAAATATTAGATCGGGGTTTTCGGGGTATTCAAACGGCATGAAAGCGGCAAATTTCCCAAAAAGTGCGATGTTATTCTTAGAGGCGGCGTACAATGGGCCGAAACGGCAAAAAACGGGACATGGGGTCAAAAAATTAAATTTTCGAAATTTGGAAATCTAATGATTGATTTGTGTTCAGAAATGTGTGCCCCGTATGGAACTCACCTTTTTCTTTTAATTAACCGCCAATAACATCGTAAAAATGAGGTTTAAAGTTGCTAGTCTGCCGCGCAATCGAATATCCGAGCGCGTGTAGCGGTATCTTAAAACGATGATATCATTATGACGGATTTGTTGTTTCCGAATTATAATTGCAGTAATCGAAAGAGGAGGGTTGAACGATTACGAACGTTTTCTTGCATTTGTCTTTTTACAAAAATTGTGTCTGAAAAACATGTATAAAGACACGATCTATCGGGAAACCATTATCCAAATATTCACTTGGACTTTTAAAAAACGTCTCAAAAGATCGCGGGGTTTAAATTACACCACTGTATTCTGCGTTTTTTCTAGTTTAATACCCTGTAAAAATCTCATCTGTCCGGGTCCGTCTGCAGAAATGATTAAACATTAATTATTGCGCTGCGAGTGCGCCGTTGCCACGGAATCCAGTATATAAGCGCTAACGCGATATCTGAAAGCGGTGAATAGTTCCAGCATAAACATTCTTTAAGCGCTCTGCCAACAGAAATAATAAATAATACTCAATAATTGGCGTAAAATAGAAACAGTCCTTACCTTAAAGTACTCTCAAATATCCGCAAAAAAAGGTAATACCAGATTCTGTAAAATAAATGTAGTATATCCTGAAACAGGAAAAAATATTTTCACTAGTACTTTCGACAGTATTGACTTTTCACGCGTTGCACTTCGTTTTTTGATTTATTCTACAATTCATCGAAGTGCTTGTTTTGATACGCAACGGTTTTGACCGTTAAGTTATGTCGCAATGGAGCAATATCTTTTACATTGTATTGGATAAGACAAACGAAGTTTACTGCTCAACGATCTTTCAGTCTGGTTGGTAGAATCTAGCTGTGTTGCTTGATTAAAAGAGCGTACTATTTGTAAGCTACAGAGTTTTAAAATAATAGACAAAATATAATATTACTTACAGTGCATAGTGCTCGTGGGAGTGTCATATTAAATTGATCCGGGCAAGTGCATTCGTGAAAGTGTCAAATTACTTAAGAATGGAATTGAAACCGAACAGAGACGTTTTTTTCTTTCAAAGGCGGTTAGGTAAAGGACATTTTCAGAAGTTTGAAACGCTGGAGTGCGCCATAATTATTAAATTAAATATCACGTCGAGCGAGGAGAAAAAGAAATTAACGGTGTTGTTACATCAGGACTAAGTGTCACGCCTCGAGCTTTGGTTACGGTCCAGCTTCGAATTGTTTCACAAAGTCTGAAATTTGCCCCCTTTTGAGTCAATGGTAACACCAATTTACTCGGGACGGGGCTGAGTCGTATTATGATCGAAAGGAGATGGTAATGAGATATAAGTATGTCCAATTTACTTCTGCTATGTATATATATATATTTAATTAAACAATTCTTCGATGGTTACACGTCGCCGGAATTTTTCTTTGATTATAGTTGCGGGAATGGCCATAGGAGCTGGCGTTCCATCGGGAAAAATAATTTGTATAAGTGATCCTGAACTAATTTTTTCCAATATCTCACTTAGCACGGATTCTTTTAATTTCCAGGAATCTAAATGCACTTCCACCAGTGCACCCTCATCATCGGAGTCAATAATGTCGATGACATCTGGTGGAGGTGGTATATCCGGCAAAGTTACTTCCCCGGTAGGAAATACTTCCTGAATTTTATCCGGAGAATAATTATTTTTTAGGGATGACGCTAATCTTTGGATGCGCTCCTTCTCTTTCCTAGCCTTCTTCTTGTGGACCTTGGGTCCTTTAGGTTGTCTTGCGTTCGCGGGTTGTTGCGTTTCAAGCGGTGGCCCGAATGCCTCTCGGAAAGCTCGCTGTTTCTCTTTCTTATTAATGAGCAGCGACGGGTCCTGCTTCACCGCTTCTTCCCACTTGCGCTTCCAGGCCGAAGGTCGCCGTGTTCGCTTTGCCACTATTATTGAAGGTGATTTTTAGTATGATTCTCTGCACAATTATTACTTGAATTCATACAGATTTCACACACACTTACCCGCGCGGTTACTCACATATGAAGACTTTCATTCTTGTCCAGGGGACTTGGATGTAGAAAGGTGTCTCACGGATCTCAGCTTACTTTCTGGTACAACTGATTTTGTTTTACACGCTTACCCGCGTCCAAAACTACTCACTTGACCAGATTTGGCTTTGATCCAGCGAAAAGGGTATGGTGTACAAGATTTGGTTTTAAAGGTTTGGTTGGTATAGCAAAGCTACTAATTTTGACCTTCTTTTGGATTTTAAATTTTAAAACTTCAATGTGACTCACTTGTAGTGTTCCTGGTTGATCAGCGGTTGATTCAGGTTCTTGTGGTTGATATTCTGTTCAACGATGGTTGGAAACTTGCGTTTTCACTACACTTCTACTTCTTGCTCAGGATAACTTTAGAAAAAACTCCGATGTCGCGCGTCAAGGTTACAGTTCAAGAATGGTGACATGTCGAAGGGCACCACGGTTATATACGAGGGCTGTTCACAAAGTAGGTTACGTTTTGGAATTAAGACAAAACTATGTACAGGAAAATATTTTTATTGTATACATTTGAAAGAGCAACTAAAATACTATTTTTCTACATAATCGCCAAAAAGGTTGAGACATTTATCGTAGCGATGAATGAGCTTCGAAATTCCTTCCTCATAGAAATCCGCCGCCTGCGTGTCGAGCCAGTGAGTCACGGCCGCGCGGAGATCGTCGTCGTCATCCAAACGCTGCGTTGCAAGCCAGGTCTTCATCTTTGGAAACAAGTGGAAGTCACTTGGTGCAAGATCTGGGCTGTACGGCGGATGAGGAAAAACCTCCCACTTGAAGGTCTGAATGAGATTCTGTGTGACATTTGCCGTGTGAGGTCGCGCATTGTCGTGCAAAAACAACACTTTTGAGCTGAGTTTCCCTTTTCGCTTGTTTTGAATTGCCCTTCTTAGGTTTCGCAATGTTTGGCAATACCTATCAGCGTTTATTGTTTCACCACGTTCCAGAAAATCGACAAGAATCACACCTTTTCTGTCCCAGAACACTGTTGCCATCAACTTTCTGGCAGACAACGTTTGCAAACACTTTCGAGGTTTTTTGGGAGAATGTGTGTGCCCCCACTGCATAGACTGCAATTTTGTCTCACACGTCACGTGTTTCACCCAAGTCTCGTCTCCCGTTACGATTCGATCAAGGAATGAATCACCTTGTTTCTCGTAGGCCTCCAAAAATGACAAAGAGGCAGTCATTCGCTGACCCTTGTGTTGGTCTGTCAGAAGCTTTGGTACCCACCTGGCACAAAACTTATGGTAGCCTAACTTTTGAGAAACAATTTCGTACAATAAAGTGCGTGAAATTTGCGGAAAACTGAAGGAAAGTTCGGTTATGGTGAAACGACGGTTTCCTCTAATTTTTTCATTGACCTTTTCCACCAGTTCATCGGTCACAATGCTTGGCCGCCCACTCTTCTCTTCATCGTGAACATTACTCCGTCCATTCTTGAAACGTATGCACCACTGGCGAACGCCTCCTTCACTGATCACGTTGTTCCCGTAAACTTCACACAGTTGCCGATAAATTTCTATGGGCTTAAATTTTTTTGCCCACAAAAACCTTATTACTGACCGCACCTCACAACTGGCGGGGTTTTCAATAGCGGCGCACATTTCAAAAGCCTGCAGCAACGGAACGAACGACACTACGACCTTCTCCCTTGCACGGCTAGATACCGACGTAGTTGCCGAACGCTCACACACCAAGATGGCCGCGATAGCTGAGCCCTTTGCGACGCTAGACAAAAACGTAATCTACTTTGTGAATAGCCCTCGTACAAAATTCGTGGTCTCCCACTACCTCGGTTTCTAACGTTTTTCGGTTCAGACAATGCAGTCCTCTTCGTGCAACTCGACACCATCATCGAGGGAAAAATGTTTGAAATCGCGTTAGACTCACTTTAGGGCCTGCTGTTAATCATCCCTTCAAGTGTCCCCAAGCCAGCACATGGTCTGGTGCCGAATTTACATTTTCGCGGCACAAGGTCTGCATTGTCCATGAAGGAGTTTGCCATCTGGAAACTTTCTTTTCGAGAGACGTCGTGTTTATTGCGCTAGGAGTTTGTTGTTTCATCGTATTTTGCTGATGCCATCTGCCAGTCTCGACCAAGGCAATCGAAACGTGTTTTCTTTAAAAGGCGATTTACGATTTTTAGAAGTGTATTTCCTTGGTCTCGAACTGACAAAAGACATCAGAACGTGGGGACGTAACAGTGTCATTGCGTGAAATTATCCGCGCGTTATATGTTCGGTGGAAGGAGTGTTCATACAATTGTTACGTCCACGTGTTCCGAAGCCCCTTTGTCAGCTCGAGGCCAGGAAGACACACTTAAGAAAAATCATAAATCGTTCCTCACAGAAAACACATTTCGATTACCCTGGTCGAGACTGGCAGAAGGGATCAGGAAGACATATACAACTTAGCTAAAACGCTTAGAATTATAGACACGATAAAAGAGAGGGTTTCCAGATGTCGAAGATCCTTGGAGACAATGTAGACCTTGAGCCTGCGAAAATGTAAATCTGGCACCAGACCACGTGTTGATTATGGAGACACTTACAGGGATAATATACAACAGGCCCTGAAGTGGAGACGAACATTTTCCTAGACTTTCTCCCTTGCTGGTGGTGTCAGGTTGCCAAAAGAAGGACTGCATTGTCTCATTCGGAAAAACGTTGGAAATCGAAGTAGTGGGAGAGTACAAACTTAGTATATAAGCGTGGTGCCCTTGGACATGTCAACTATTCCTGTGTCAGAATCACGATCAGCAACGTCTCTACGAAACTCAGTGTTTTAACCTAGTGAAAACCAGTGCAAACGAAGAAGTTCCAGACAGCAATCCAGCTTGGACCAGATCTTGCAACCAAGAGTGAGTTATATTTGAATTAATCCGTGGTGAAGGGTCTTGTTGCTCAAGTACTTATCCTAAACCCATCCTTGCAAAATAACAACTGACCTACACAGCGAAAATACCGGGATCGAGTTGCCGGGAATCATATGATTCCAGGTGAACCTTCTTAAACGGTCAGGAGTAGCTGTGAGGTGAATAAGTTATAAATCCTATCTAATCACAATAGAACCTCTAAATCTATCCAATCAAACCAGATACCCAAATAACTGTCCTACACAGCGAAAATACCGGGATCGAGTTGCCGGGAATCATATGATTCCAGGTGAACCTTCTTAAACGGTCAGGAGTAGCTGTGTGGCGAATAAATCATCCATAATTAAATCTTCCTATCCACAGTGGCAAGGAAACCTAACGCACGGTCAGGTTGGCGTAGAAAGTGGGCCCAGGCAGTTAAGGAGGACCCCTCCTTGAAAATTAATTGGAGGGAGAATCAGAAGATTTTCCGCGAAAGACTGCAGAGGGAAACTCCGCCTGCACAACCACCGCCGGTCTCGAAGATACCAAAAGTTCATAAGAGGAAGAACAGGCGAGCCCAGAACTATATAAAGAAACTGGCAGCCTCCATTCCAAACAATTATTCCCGCGAAAAGGTTCAAGAGGTTAATCCGACGACAGATGCATCATTACCTGATATACCTCCACCACCCGATGTAATCGACATCGTTGATTCTGAGGAAGAAGGGCGATTGGTGAAGATCCCCATCACGACGACGACTTTAAAGGAAAACGATATTGAAAATATCCTGAACCAATTACAACCAACGGATTTAGTTTTATTAATTAATCCAGACGGATCGCCGGCTCCAATGCATGTTCAAGCATCCATTTTAAAAGAAAAGTTCCGACGAAGACCACAATTAACTGAATTAATTTAATAAAGCAGATTGTTAATTGTAGACCATAGTAAATCATCTTTTAAACCCGTAATACAACTCAGCCTCATCCCGAGTAAAGTGGTGTTACCATTGACTCACAAGGGGGCAACGGTCAGACTAAGTGAAACAATTCGATACTGTACCATTTCCGAAAGTTCGAGGCGTGACACCTAGTCCTGACGTAACACAATGAACCACAATTTTTAATAAAGGATAAATCGTGGTTGGATACAAAATTAATTTTTCCTGTATCTAAAAAAACAGGAAATGAAAAAGATTTCGACAACTTGTCACGGAGACAGATGAATCGAAGCAAGATATAGAAAAAATTTTAGATTATTTATTAAAACATCCTGAAGAAGCATGCAATGTGCGAAAATTCTGCGAGAAGAAAGAGGAAAGGAAAATTTACTCCGCGGAAAAAGCATTAGGCATTGTTACGTCCTTGAAATTAACGAAATGTCAGTATATGTGCCTAAGGAAAGCAGCTACAGAAGAGGGAATGCATATACAGGGTGTCCCAGTTCCCAGGACGTTCATTGCACCTTTGGATAGCTCAGGTAATTCTAAGATACGGATCATTAGTTTCAGCGTCCCATCACAATCCGTGGCCGAGTTATTAACGAAAATCGACAGCCAATCAGAGGGCTCCGTTGGGCGCGGCAGCGCGACAGTTCCTACTGGTACAAGTTAATGTCTTTTGGTAGCGGGAGTGTTTATGCGGCCGCGTCAACGGAGCCCTTGAAAGGGATACAGACCGAACACTAACACACTTCCACGAAAAATGTATCGATGAGTCTGTCACTGGGTCACCGAAAAAAGGTCTAATTTATGACATTACCTCTTGCGCGTACCCTATGGAATTGCACCGCTGGCACACCATCGGTTTACGCCTCAAACTTTACAGAACACCGCATAATACATTCACATTAAAAAAAAAAGACCGTTCCCTGATAATTTTCACCTTAGATTTGATTAGATTATTATAAAGAATGTATGCACTCGTACACTTGTTCCATTTGTTCAGCGAAAGGAATAGATTCTTCATCACCGAGAAAGTTTGATTATTAATCGATTACCAATACATCCGAAATTACGCGAACTTCACTCCGGGGTGACTTTTTCGTCTTTGCACTTCCAACTTTTTTGATTTTCTATACAAATACGTTTCCTTCGTAATGATAGATTTCTTCTTAGTGACTCGTAGAACTGTTCAGTTCGGCAGAAAAAATGATTCTGTATTTCTCGGGGTCGTCTTCGTGTATCGGAACGTCCCGTTCCCCTCTTTGCTTTCATTTCGCCCTTTGGCGTACTAAGGATAGTGGGAGGTACGGACGGAATGGATGTTTCAAAAATTTCCACAATCGCTACATTTGGCGTCCAGGTTTTCCATGTCGAATCGCTGCATGTGTTGTCGAGAAGACCAGAGCTCGTCACTTGAATTCTTAACATCGGTTTCATTGTTACGTTTCGGGTTTCAGCAGCCTCTTACAGGAATGTGTTGTCGCGATACCAGACCGTTTCCTCGACATTTTTATAACAGGAAACGTACGGTCGCGGCAGCAATATGTTTTCTACGGGATATTATTAACTATCGATTGTATTAACTTACCGAATACGCTTTTTTTAGGTCCACGCGTACATTCAACGTGGGGACATCAAACAGATCGATTAAATTATCGGCTCCTTTCAGGACTACTCATACTTTCAACGTAGATTGACATTGTGGTCTTCTTCTGTGGACATCTGTTTACTGTTACTATTCTTTCGGTAACAGACGTCTCTCCTTCGCTACATCTATTCTTCGGAAAACGTATTTGTGTGGAAAATGGAAAAGGTTGGAAGTGCAAAGACGAAAAAGTCGTCACGAAATGGAGCCCGCGTAATTTCGGATGTATTGTTAATCGATTAATAATCAAACTTTCTCGTGGGTGAAGAATCTATCTCTTTCGCTGGACAAATGGAACAAGTGTGCGAAAGCATACATTCTTTATAATAATTTAATCAAATCTAAGGTGAAAATTATCAGGCAACGGTCATTCTTTTCAATGTGAATTTATTGTGCAGTGTTCTGTAAAGTTTGCAGGGTAAACTGGTGGGGTGCGAGCGATGCTAGTCCGTAGGCTGTGCGCAAGAGGTAAGGTCATAAATTAGACCTTTTTTTTCGGTGACGCCGGTAAGTACAGTGACCCAGTGACATAAACTCATCGATACATTTTTCGTGCTAGTGTGTTAGTGCTCGCTCTGTATCCCTTTCAAGAGGTCCGTTGACGCGGCGGCATAAACACTCCCGCCATTACAAGACATTAAGGGCGTTGGGTACGATTCGTTCGAGGCATGTGTGACTTCAGCGACGGGTGCGGAGAAAATACGAATTACAGGGGCAGTAGGGGACTCTCTGTCCCCACCATCTCTCGCTAGCGCTCAACGTCAAGTCCTACTATGCATCACGAAAGCCTATCGTACGGTGTCTCACGATGCGATTCATGTAATCGCGGGTGCGATACCGATAGACTTAGTGGTCGCGGAGCGCGCGTGTGTTTATAGAGCTCGAAGACAGATCGATGTCGATTGCGGTAATTGCCATATCACCGGCCTTGCTCTGGCCACCGAGGAAGTTTCGACATCTGCAGCGATAGCTGCGGTGAGAAACGAAATCCTTAGGGTATGGCAGAATCGATGGGTTTCGTCGAAGGACGGTCGAACGACTTTCCGTTTCTTCAAAGACGTAACTCAGAGACTCAACTCGTATTGGGTGGAACCAGACCACTATGTATCTCAATTCCTGAGTGGACACGGAGATTTCCGTGCGAAACTCAAGGAATTTGCTTTGGTTGAGGACAACGAGTGTGAGTGTGGTGAGATGGAAACATCGCATCATGTTCTATACTACTGTCCGAAATACCTAATGGCGAGATTGTCCTTAGAACAAGCTGGCGAAAGAATCGGTCTTCCATGGCCGATTCCAGAGGCAGATTTAGTTTCGAAAACACTGTTCAAGGATTTCAAAACATTTGTCACAAAAATCTTGAAAGCGAAGCAAATTGAACGCAACACGTGGAATCAAGTCCAAGACTTGATCTGCTGAGATTAAGTGAGTGAGGGAAAACCATGTTCGTATCGCAGGGAGCAGCGATTGCCGCTGCTTCGGGAGTGACTGTCCCGCGGACCCGAGTTGGATGACCAGTGTAGGACAGGAAAAATAAATTTCTGTTCAGCCAGAACTGGTAGACTTGTCGAAGCTGACGATCAGACCGCGGCGATGAACTTGTTCATCAAACTCTGGTAGCCGGGGTGGGACGTCAAGCCCCTCTCTTTGAGAGTGTCCCTACTGGGTTGGACTCTGGCTGGCAATACGTTGGTTGTGTCCGGGATCGCACTGAGCCTCGGAACCTGGGAAGTAGATGTCCGAACATCAGACAAAATTCGCAAAAGCCGGTATGAGCCGAAGAGCTCGAGGTACGGCGCGTCACGGCAGGCATTCTTGGGCCGGTGACATTGGAAAAGCGAAACGAATTCTTGTCCCCACCATCTATCCCGTCTATCGGTGTGTCTATGTGTCTGTGCTCGGCTATTCCCCTCTCACGGTCATTGCGGAGATCGGGGGACTGAGCGGGGAATAGAAAAGTCGACTATCGATGGGTGATCATTGTTGGCCCGCTCGATGCCTGTACGCATTTTGGTGAAGCGCCTGTTAGTATCAGAAAGCACAATGTTTCTGAAGCATGAAAACTTTTTAGTACGGCCAACCGAAGGCCAATGCAACATTTGATTAACAAAATTCATATCTCTTAATTGAAGGATAAACAAAAGAATTTTAATGTGTAAAAATAAATAAAAAAAAAATAAATAAATATGAGAATCTTTTAATAAATATAAAAGTTTGTATAGAAAAAACAATTATTGCAACATTTTCACAAGTGCATAAAATGCAAAAAATTAGATCATCCTTCAAAGGCATTCAATTGTTAAAAATAAAATGTGTTGCGTTTATAAACTGTTGCAATAGATTAATAATTGTTTTATAATACTTGTATATTTTGACTGACTGCAACACAAAAAGGTTTAGAAAATTTGTTTAAACTCTTCAAATAATATTTAATAACTGTAACAGTGTTACAAATTTTTAAACTTTTATATTTTGGCATTAAAGTTCTTTTGTTTACACCTCGACATCTATTAAACTTTATGAGTTATTTTTGAATAAACGTTGCATTGGTCTTTGGTTGGCTGTACCTCCAAAATTTTTAAAGATACAGAAAAATTGTGTAAATGTTGTTTTCTTTTCGCGATTGTACTACTACATGCAGAGTAATGTGAGATCTGAGAGGTAGTAGGTCCATTGCACCTACTAAGTTCATGCTATATGATTTTCTATCAGATGCAGACGTGATTCAACATCATTATAATACTTTAATTAACGTAACGCTTTTCGATAACAATATATGATTATATTTACCTATATTGTATAATACAGTAAATTACTTAACCAATCTACCATCTTCAAATCAAAACTATCTGATTCAATTTCAGGTAAAATTCTTTTATTGTAGTATGTAATATTTTAGATATTTAATTCAAGGCATCTCTCCTTTGTGGACTTCATATACAATCTAGCAGCCACATTTCGAAATATTGCATGGATACACCGTACTCTTTCTTTAAATTAATGTCATGTTCGTCCGTATTGGTCAAGAATTACGGACGAGAAATTATTCTGGCGCATATCCTTGTAATACACGGTGCGGTCTACATGTGCCGATCACCGCTCAATGCATTTGCAAGAAGTTACGCCATACTATTTCCTGGTCGTAATTGTTGATAGATTTTATCGAACAAGGTGTCATTTTGAAGATAAAGGTTCAAGGCACGAGCGTATATTTTCGGATTTTCAAATAATCATGTTTTCGCTGAAAAAATTGTCTAAAACAATATTAATTATTGATCCACACTATACGTATTGTTACGTCCCCACGTTCTAATGTCCTTTGTCAGTTCGAGACCAGGGAAACACACTTCGAAAAATCATAAATCGTCTCTTAAAACAAGCACATTTCGATTGCCCTGGTCGAGACTGGCAGATGGCATCAGTAAAACACTTCGAAATAACAAAACTCTTAGCGCAATAAACACGACGTCTTTCGAAGAGAAAGTTTCCAGATGACAAACTCCTCCGTGGACAATGCAGACCTTGTGCCGCGAAAATGTAAATTCGGCACCAGACCATGTGCTGGCTTGGGGACACTTAAAGGGATGATTAACAGCAGGCCCTAAAGCGAGTCTAACGCTATTTCAAATATTTTTCCCTTGGTGATGGTGTCGAGTTGCACGAATAGGACTGCATTGTCTGAACCGAAAACGTTAGAAACCGAAGTAGTGGGAGACCACGAATTTTTGTATATAACCGTGGTGCCCTTCGACATGTCATCATTCCTGTGTCAGAATTGTGAACAGTAACGTCTCCACGAATCTCAGTGCTTTAAACCTAGTGAAAACCAGTGCGAAAGAAGAAGTTCCAGACAGCAAAATCAGCTTGTACCAGATCTTACAACCGAGAGTGAGTTACACTTTGAATTGATCCGTGGTGAAGGGTTTAGTAGCTCAAATACCTATCCTAAAAACCCATCCTTGCAAAATAACAACCGACCTACACAGCGAAAATACCGGGATCGAGTTGCCGGGAATCATATGATTCCAGGTGAACCTTCTTAAAACGGTCAGGAGTAGCATTGAGGCGAATGAGTTATAAAATCCTATCTAATTACAATAGAACCTCCAAATTTATCCGATAAAACCAGATACCTAAATATCCTTAATTAACAACTGTCCTACACAACGAAAATACCGGGATCGAGTTGCCGGGAATCATATGATTCCAGGTGAACCTTCTTAAACGGTCAGGAGTAGTTGTGTGGCGAATAAATCATACATTATTAAACCTTCCTATCCACAGTGGCGAGAAAACCTAACGCACGGTCGGGCTGGCGAAAGAAGTGGGCCCAGGCGGTTAAGGAGGACCCTTCCTTAAAAATTAATTGGAGGGAAAAACAAAAGATTTTCCGCGAAGAACTGCAGAAAGAAACTCCGCTTATACAACCACCGCCGGTCTCGAAAACATCCAAGCCTCACAAGAGGAAGATTAGAAGAGCACAAAATTATATAAAAAAACTGGCGTCCTCTTTAAAAAATAATTATTCGGCGAGCAAAATCAGAGAAGTCCGACCCACGGGAGAAGTGACTCTCTCCGACATCCCTCTACCGCCGGATGTAGTGGACATAGAAGATTCCGAAGATGAGAGACCGTTAATTGATCTCCAGATAGGA
Source organism: Mimumesa dahlbomi (assembly GCA_917499265.3). Lineage (NCBI taxonomy): Eukaryota > Metazoa > Arthropoda > Insecta > Hymenoptera > Crabronidae > Mimumesa > Mimumesa dahlbomi. The sequence goes on from OU824120.1 coordinate 2,247,039, forward strand.
TCCTACAAATTAAAGGAGTCCGAGGTAGAAAAGACCCTGGACAAAATAAGCCCGGGTTCATTCCTCCAATTACGTGCACCCGACGGTACCGCAGCACCAATGGCCATACCGGCAACCATCCATAAGGATAAGTTTCGTCACCGCGTCCAGATTACGGAAATAAATAATTAAATACAGGAAAAATTAGTCAGCCATTGTTTCTCCATTTATCTTCACCTACGTCATCACCTTTCAATCGTAATACAACTAGCCCCGTCCCGAGTAAATTGGTCTAACCATTGACTCACAAGGGGGCAAAGGTCAGACTAAGTGAAACAATTCGTAGCCGCACCGTTACCGTAAGCTCGAGGCGTAACACCTAGTCCTGACGTAACAGTATCAACAAAAACTTTGTTTGAAAATCCGAAAATACACGCTCGTGCCTTGAACCTTTATCTTTCAAATGACACCTTGTTAGACAAAATCGGTCAAAAAATACGACCAGGAAATAGTATGGCGTAACTCCTTGCAAACACATTGTACGGTGATCGTCACAGGTTCACCATGTAGTAAGGGCGTTGGGTACCCCAGCGTTTTGCAAGGGTTTACGCCATTTCTTTTTCTGGTCGTAATTGTTGAGCGATTTGTATGATTCAGGTCTTATTGTAAAGATAAAGGTTCAACGCACGAGCGTAGATTTTCGGATTTTCAAATAATCATGTTTTCGCTGAAAAAATCGTCTAAAACCATATTAATTATTGTCCACACTATATGTATCAATAAACACTTTTTTTGAAAATCCGAAAATATACGCTCGTGCCTTGAACCCTTCTCTTTCAAATGACACCTTGTTCGATAAAATCGACCAACAATTACGACCAGGAAATAGTATGGCGTAAACATTTGTAACTTACTACGTAGTGAACCTGTGACGATCACCGTACAATGTATATGCAAGGAGTTACGCCATACTATTTCCTGATCGTATTTTTCCACCGATTTTGTCTAACAAGGTGTCATTTGAAAGGTTCAAGACACGAGCGTATATTTTCAGATTTTCAAAACAAGTTTTTATTAATATATATAGTGTGGATCAATAATTAATGTTGTTTTAGACGATTTTTTCAGCGAAAACGTAATTATTTGAAAATTTGAAAATACACGCTCGTGCCTTGAACCTTTCTCTTTCAAATGACACTTTGTTGGACAAAATCGGACAAGAATTGCGGTCAGGAAAATATATGGCGTAAACCCTTGCGACTCCACGGGGTGGAGCACGTGTTTAAAGTCTCGCTGTGCGGTAACAGCAGTTTCTTGCGTTTTAAATGAATCGGGATTTCGGATAGAATCCTGAGCGAGCGTAGCTTACGCTTCTAGGAATCGCGACACACACCAACCCATTCGTGTAAGTGAGACCTTGTGGTGAGGGGATGAACTTCGCCTCTTCCGCCACGACGTTCAAGGGGCGCCTTTGTGCCACAATTATATTTCACGAAATCGGCAAGAATCAGTCAAAAACACGGTTTACGCCATGTCGTTTTTAGGCCGCAATTCTAGACCGATTGTAACAAATGAGGTCTTATTTTAAAGATAAAGGTTCAAGACACGAGCGTAGATTTTCGGATTTAAAAAAAAACAATATTTTCATTTACAAAATCGTATCTAAAAAAAGGTCATTTTTCAAAGCCGTATTCTGAATAAACAAAAACTTTTTTCAAAAATCCGAAAATCTACGCTTGTGTCTTGAACCTTTATCTTAAAATAAGACCGCATTTGTTAAAATCGGTGTAGAATTGCGGCCTAAAAACGACATGGCGTAAACCCTTGCAAAACGCTGGGGTACCCAACGCCCTTAACTTGTAACAGTAGGAACTGTCGCGCTGCCGCGCCCAACGGAGCCCTCTGACTGGCTGTCGTTTTCGTTAATAACTCGGCCACGGATTGTGATGGGACGCTGAGAATAATACTCCCTATCTTAGAAATACCTGCGCTATCCAAAGGTGCAATAAGCGTCCTGGGAACTGGGACACCCTGTATATCCTACGTATCATCGTATACAGGAGGCTAAACTACAATGCTATCCTGAGAATCGGGCTATAGTAATCGATGAGAAAGGTGGAAAAATAGAACTGCAAGCCTTATTAGACCAGACAGTGTCCAGAATACTGTTAGCAGCAAAAGAAATTGAAGATTTGAATGAAAGGAAGCATCTAATGCTTCTGAGCAAATGGGATTGTAATGGTGCATCTGGCCAAACTGTATATAAACAGCAATGTATAAATGACACTAATCTTGATGAATCAAGTGTGTTCTTGTCTACTATTGTTCCAATTAAATTGTACAATACTGACACAAATGACGTTATTTGGAAAAATGACCGCACTTCATCGACATGATTTTGCCGCCCAATATGTTTCACATTTGTGAGCGATCGAGAGAGGGCGTGACAGGAGGAAGTTGAAAGCGAAAGAGGCACGAGAGAAATGTGAGAAAAGAGAGGAAAAGGGAGGAAAAAAGAAAGAAGGAAGGGGAATAGCGGAAGAGTGAGTAGGGGGGAGTCAGAGGAAGTGAGGGGGTGTGGCGTGTGGTTGAGGGAGAGAAGCAGGAGGAAGGAAAAGGTGGAGGTGTTTTGAGGTTAGGAAGAGCGAGAAAGAGAAAGGAAGAGAACGACACCTAGGGAAAAGGAAGAAAAGTAGGAGGAAGGCGACACCTGGAGGGACAGAGGAAGACAAGGGAAAAAGTGTCGGTAAAGACGGAAAAGAAGGAAAGAGAGGGTGAAAGCGAAAGGAATGGAGAAAGGAGACCGGAAGGAGAAAAAAAGGGAAGGACGGGAAGGAGGAAAGGAAAGAAGCAAGGGCGAAGGGGAGTGGTGGAAAGGTAGATGCAGGGACAGCAGGATGGAGATAATAAGGAGAGAGAGGAAGGAAAGCACTGGGAGTGCGACAAGCACGGAAACGGAGGAATGGCTGATGAAGGGGAAGAGAGACGAGGAGAGAGAGGAAGAATGGGAAGAGCAAGGGAGGGAAGGATTTAGGGAAAGCAAAAAACAGTGAGATCGCCGGGGAAGACGGGAGAGGGGATGATAAAGGAAAAAGGAGTTGAAAAGAAGGAGGAACGAAAGGGGGAAGACAAAAAGAGTAGTGTGGAGAGAGAGATAGAGGAGATAAAAGAGGAGATAAGGCAGATGAGGAAGGAAGGAAAGAAGGAGGAGAAAGAATTAATAAGAAAGGTGGAGGAAAGAACAAAAAGGGAAGTGGAGGATTTCAAAAGAGAGATGGAGAGGAGTGAGGAGAAGTGGAAGAGAGAAAAGAGGGCGTTGATGGAATGGATAGAGAGGATGGAGAAAGAGGTGAAGAGAGGCAGGGAGGAAGAAGAGAATAGAAAGCGAGAAGGAAGAAAAATAGTGGAGAAGGAGGAGGGGAGGGGGGAAGAAAGAAAGGGAAAGGAGGCAAGAGGTTAGAAAAAGGAATTAAGTGAAGAGGAAAGAAGAATAAGGGAAATAGAGAGGTGGAGAGAAAGCAAGGAGAGCGAGGAGAGAATAAGGAACGTCGTGATCAAGGGACTGCAGAGGAAGAAGGAGGGAATGAAAGAGGAGGTGAGGGAAATTTTAGAGGAAGGCATAGGAGTAAAGGCAGAAATAGAAGGAATAAAGGAAATAGGCACAGGAAAGCGTGAAGAAGGGATGAGGATAGTGGTGGTAAAACTGAAGAGGGAGGAAGGAAAAAGAGAGATAATGGGGAAGAAGAAAGCTCTAAGAGAAAGAAGAGAGAGGGTAGAGGATGACCTGACTTGGAGGGAAAGAAAGATGCAGTGGTGGATAAGGAGGATAGCAGAAGAAGAGGGAAGAAAAGGGGAGAGAGTCAGGACAAGTTATGGGAGAATTTGGATAGAGGGAGAATGGTGGAAATGGGACGAAGATGGAGAAGTATTAAGGGACATAAAGGGAAGGGAGAGGGGTGGCTGGAGCGACAGGAGAGGCAGGGGGAAGGGGGAGTAACGGGAGAAGAGAAGAAAGAGGGTAATTAGAAGGGGGAGCGATGATGAGGGGAGGAGGAGGAGAGGAAGAGAGAGAGGAGGCGAATAGTGAGAGAGGAAGGAAAAGAATATGGGATAAGGACGAGAGAGAGAGAGAGGGGGAGAAGATACGAATGTGCGGATGGGCCGGAGGAGAGGAGAGTGAAGAAGGAGTGGAAAGAGGAAGGACGAATCGAATAAATCAGGGAAAGAAGTTAGGTTAAGTTAGAATAAGAGGGGCGAAGGTGTAAGGAGGGCTGTAACCCTAAGGGGATCAGCGAAATAAACATACATGTTCCACATTTGCAAAGGAAACCACGGGCCTAATAAAGGATTTCGTAAAAGACATGGAAAGTCAAATTTCCAAAATAAATCCAACCTTATACGGAGGACACCAAATTACGCACCAATTATTTATGACAGTGGTAGACGGAAAGGTGTGCAACGCATTAGCAGGGACAAGCTCAATGAGATGTTACATATGTAAAGCAAAGCCGACCGAAATGAACCAATTGGAACTCATCTCCACGAAGCAGCCAATAGAAGAATATTACAAATTTGGCTTAAGTTCATTACATGCGTGGATCCGAAGTTTCGAGTGCTTATTGCATATTGCATATAATCTGGACTTTAAGAAATGGTCGGCCAGTAATCCGGAATATAAAATGCTACAGCTGGAACGCAAGAAGAAAATAAAGACAGATTTCCGCAAAGAAGTGGGCATCAACATCGATGTTGTGAAACAAGGAGCTGGGACGAGCAGCGACGGAAATACTGCAAGAAGATTCTTTGAATATCCCGAGAAAACAGCGAGAATTACAGGTTTAGAGGAATCCCTGATTTATCGGTTCGCCGTTATACTTCAAGCCATTGCATGTGGCGAGCAAATAGACGGAAAAAAGTTTAGCCAGTATACAGACGCAACTGCTCACCTTTACGTAGAAAAGTATGGATGGTACTACATGCCTGTTACCGTACATAAAATTTTAATGCACGGAGAGCAAATAATTGAGAATACGGTACTTCCGATTGGCCAACTATCCGAAGGCCAAGAGGCTCGTAATAAAGATTTTAGGATTTATCGTGAGCATCATTCCCGGAAATTTTGTAGGACTGCTACAAACGAGGACATTTTACACAATTTGTTAATTTCCTCTGACCCGTACGTATCGTCGATTCGGCCGTATTTAAGGGACAACATCTGTTTGAAACCTCAAATTTGGGATTTTATTTTTGGGATTTTTTTGACTAAACTAAATAAGCAATCAAAAGTCCTTTTCGGTATCCATTAATTACACTTCCAAGTACACAAACATTTTTTACAAATTTTATTTGAAAACAAAATGGCGGCTGTGAGCGCTGCGATCCAAGACGTCCTCTTCGTCGTATGCTTTTCCGGCTGGCAGTAGAAGTGCCGTCCATCATGACTTAGAGGAATACAAAAAATTGTTTCATTATCTATATGAGTTTTGCTAGTGAAGTACACAGGATTATTAAAAAATATTGATTTTTGTCCATTTGACACTGTTTTGAAGAAAAAGTTTCGTTTTTGTCCAAAAAATCGACACTAATTTGTTTATAAAAAACGTAATTGTTCATCAATCATAAAAATCCTGTGTACTTCACTAGATAATTTATCTGAGAAGGTACAGTTAAAATTTTAAGTCAATCGGTTGAAAATTGTTTGAGATGTACTGCCAACCGATTGTGAAAACATGGTTTCGAGATAATCGTGTTTAAAGTTTCAAAACTACTTAGCAACATGAAATTTCTACAATAATAGCTTGCTGATTTTTTTACCTTTACCCAGCGATACCAGGACCATATACAGGCTCTTCCAAACTCAAATAAAGGTCTTCCTTTTAGTTTCTTGACGATTTTAAGTTATAACGAGCGGCTTTGGCGGCATCGGACATTGAGCGCTCTGCAGACATGGCACGAATAGCATCGGCTACCGTGGCAAAATCGTAAAAATTTCGGCCCACAACTTGTCCAAGATAATGCAACACGTGCATGATACTTGATAAACTATCGTTGAAAGTTATAAAAACAATTTCAACAATAGTTTTGCCATTATGAAAGCACTTTGGTGCGACTGACCAGACAGCTTTATTATTAAATGTTTCATTTGAATTTTGTGTAAAGCCTCCAAGACAGCGAGAAAGTAGATCATCAGTGCTAAGTTCTTTGTATATAGGCTTAATTGCATTATAAACCGCAATATGCATTGCAAAGACACTCAAAAGAGTGTCGATTCGGCGGTTTCCTGTTCGATATTTTACTCTTTTTGCTATTCTGTGAATTATATTTCGAGCGCTTCCGGCCACTGTACACTTTGTCACTCATATTGAGATATAGAATTGTAGACGTTAGCACGTATAATAATTCACAGTCGCGAATGTTTATATCCTTAATTTCTCTAGAGAGAATGAACTGGAGATATCAGGATAGGAGAGCAAAGAACTAATTATCTAGACTGGCATCACATATAAAATTTGTATGTTTAACGTCAATTCGAGACACAAATACCTACCTTTACAATCATATCAGGCATCGGTAATAAAAAGAAATCGCGCCATTATGCTTTGGAATTCAAAAATAAACTATGTGTAAGTTCGCGACACTTTCTACGCTTCTGAGCGCCAGAGGCGCTTCAAATAATGACCTTAAAAAATTGTTTGAAAATTTTACCCCTGAAAAATTCTTATTGCATATTATTTTTGAAATGTTTATACATCATTTAAGGCACCAGACCACGGTAAAATAAATTTTTTTCTCATTTTCTTTCTTTCATTTTCTGAAAGATGCATTTGTTAAGAATGCTCTCGCCAAATTTTGTGAAGAAATTCGTGTAATTGATGGAGATACAGCATTTTATGTGAAACCGTTCCCAGCGCACGACCGACCGAGCGGCAGACGCGCGGCTGTTACACGGGTTTGCTACGTGGCCATCCTTTGTTGATCCCTATGAACCTTTAACCTCCCTTTAATTATTAAAGTTTAATATATTTCGGTTAATGTATTGTATTCGCTAGGAGGAAAAAGATGGGAAATTCCCGTTACTGAATTGAATAGAAACCCGGTAACCAAGCGTAGAAGATTCCGACACGAAAGAGTGAGTTGTTTTTCGGCAGTCGTACGATTCGTATCTATCATTCGATTTGTATTGTGTATTCTGTGTATCGTGATGAATAAAAAAACAAAAAAACAAGGAGGACCAACAAGAAGGAGTGATAGGAAACGGTCGAAATCGGGTCCACCTAATAGATATAAAGTGGAGAGAGAAGAGCGGAGAGCTAGCAATAGCTCTGCGAAAAAGTTAAGCAGTGGCCAACTAGATTCTGTTACGGTGAATCCAAGTGTCAGGTACAGACTGGGTAAAGACGAGCTTCTTGAACAATGTCTAGGCGCGTTTCACCAGAATAACGAGTGTTTGAACTCTGTTATATGGAAAATTGCGCCAAAGATATCGCCGAGCGGCAGACCCACAGTTAAAACTGCCGCTAATATTGCTTTAATGCTTTTCAACAATGGTCATATTGGTCTCATGAATGTATTGGAGATATTAGAAATGAAACTTGGTGAAACACTCTACAAATATTGTCTAAATATTGATGAGAAACGGATATGCGACGCCGAGCACGAAGCCGAACACAACACGCATGAGTGTTATCTGCGTGCAAAACACGGAGAAAATGATCCGTTTCTAGATGCTGAGGAGCTGTTTTATGGTCCATGAATAGCTGATTAATGGTGAGAAACAAAACAAAAAATACATATATAAAATTTAGTTCGTATGTCGAATTATCCTTCAGCAAAACTTTAAACGCGTTTTTCTCGAAACTACGTTTTTCAACACGGTTGACAGCAAATTTAAAAAACTATTCATCCGATTTGCATTTACTAAGTCTTAAAATGTTCGAAATTCCAGTCTCTATGGCACCACGTAGGGTTTTTTTTTATAAAAGGCCTCCTTCTATTTTTTTTATTCCATAAACGATGAAAATTCTCTGTGAAAACGGAAAATAAAATTCGCTGGTCCGCCATTTTTTTCTTTTTTTAGATATCGAAATTCCCCTATGTAGGGCTATAGACCTATATGTCTAGTTTATGAATATATTTTTTTTGTATTTTTCCGATGAACTGTATGACCTAATTGCTGTCAACCGTCAAGCAGTAACTTCGTCGGAGAGTCCTTTTGGAAGCGGCGTACACCACAAACTATTTTCAAGATTCCAATAAAAAAAATTGTATAGTGTCTTCTATATGTATATCTTGAATATTCGTATGAATAAAAAGAAAATCATTCATCGTTTGCCCGAAAAAAATCATGAAAAATACACCGTTTTACCGCGCGCGCACCGTGGTCTGGTGCCTTAAGCCAATAAAAAAAATGGGAAATAATTTTTTTTCAAACAGTTGTTGTCCCTTAAGAACTAAAGACAAGCGCAATTTATTTCCCGAAGTATTAAGTCTATTACGGATAACGGATGTTTAAAACAGTGATGAAGATGAGAAAACCGAAGAGAATTTCGTGGAACGTATGGAACTTGTAGATGAAGATAGTAATGAAGACCAAGTGTAATATGTGAAAAAGTGAACAGTGTCAAAAGTGCAGTGAAAATATTGTTTCTTTTTTCAGAATATATTATTTTTCTTTTTCAGAATGTAATGTTACCATATTGCAGATATTTGAGAGCATTTCAGGGTAAGGACTGTTTCTATTTTTCGCCAAATATAGAGCATTATTTATTATTTCTGTTTGCAGGGCGCTTAACAAATGTTTATGCTAATATGGACTTATATAATGTATAGGCGTTAATATTTACTTTAAGTTCCCTGTAATTTACTACAAAATATACTGATGTCTAGAAAAATTCTTGTCTTGTCTTGTGTGTAAGAACTATTCACCGCTTACAGATATCGCGTTAGCGCTCGAATAATGGATTCCGTGGCATCGGCGCGCTCGTAGCGCAATAATTAATGTTTAATCATTTCCGCAGACGGACCCGGACGGATGAGATTTTTACAGGGTATTAAACTAGAAGAAACGCAGAATACAGTGGTGTAAGTTAAACCCCGCGATCTTTTGAGACTTTTTTAAACGTCCAAGTGAATATTTGGATAATGGTTTCCCGATAACTCGTGTCTTTATACATGTTTTTCAGACACAATTTTTGTAAAAAGACAAATGCAAGAAAACGTTCGTAATCGTTCAACCTTCCTCTTTCTGTTATTGTAATTATAATTCGGAAACAACAAATCCGTCATAATGATATCATCGTTTTAAGATACTGCTTCACGCGCTCGGATATTCGATTGCGCGGCAGACTAGCAACTTTGAACCTCATTTTTACAATGTTATTGGCGGTTAATTTAAAAAAAAATGTGAGTTCCATACGGGGCACACATTTCTGAACACAAATCAATCATTAGATTTCCAAATTTCGAAAATTTCATTTTTTGACCCTGTAGAATCCATAAAATAATGTAAAACCGACACATGTCTTCCACGAAAAGGGTATGACTAACAATACTATAGACACCTTTAACATTTGGACGTAACGGTACTGCACAATTCATATCGCATTCAAATATACATATAGAAATCATTCTTCAATGCTGTACTTGGAAATCTAACCATTTTAAGGCGTTTTATATTTTTATTACCAAGCATGCACAAGTAAATTCATTTTTAGACCAGTACCCTTCAAAATCTTAGCTTTTCAAATTCTCACTACCACCATAAACTCCAACCGAGTGCATCGACCGTGACCGTTACGTCCAGGTACGGCACAACCGGGCCCAAGTGCTGACCACGTGCACCCCGCTTGCCGCCAAATTCGCAAGACGCGACAACGTGGGAAAAACCCCAGGGTTGTCAAATCGTGCTCGTCACCCTGCAGAAAACTGGCATCAAGGCACCCCTTCCACTAAACTACCCCCACGCACCAAGGTGGAGGGAAGTTCCGAAAGACCTTGACTCTTCACAGAGTTCAGAAATCAAAAATCAGTCAAACCGCCTAGAACTGCTCTAGCAACATTTCGACTTCTAGTTTTCATACTAGAGTCAATTATACAAAATCAGACGATAGTTTTCATACTAAAGTCCATTAATCGAAGTTAGTGAATATTAACATATATTAAGACACAATAGTTATATTCCACTATTATATCAAAAATTATAATTTGTTTATACCACAGTACAGTTTAATAAACAATATTACGCGTTGATCTAACACCAGTGTCATCATTTGGAAAACTTAAAGATTACCAATCGCGGCAATCAGGGTTTTCGGATAGCGTCCGACGGCGCTACAGACCCCATGTCCCGTTTTTCGCCGTTTCGGCCCACTGTGCGTCTGTCATTTTTTAGTACTTTATACAGTTGCGCTGGTTTAATTAAAGACAATATGCCATTCCAATATTGTTCCAATCTCTTGAAGCTATCAAATCACAAGTGGTGCAAAAAACATATCCTTCAGGTTTCCAAACATTTGCGGAATTCCAATTTAGATTTAGAATTCGGGGAATACATTTGCAATCTTTGCTTTAGTAAAATAAGAAGGCGAAATGTGGTAAGTACAACAAATATTATTCGCGAAAATGAAGCAGGTCCAAGTAATTTAGAACAAGCATTAGAATCAGACGATAAACGTAGTGATGCCGCCTCCAGTTCTAGTATTATTAAATTTCCTGAAGTAGATAGAACTTCCAGTATAAATGTTCTGTTTGCTACGCAAATAAAATAATATTCGCTTTAATTTCGGACGTAACGGTACCATAATCATTCTAGCAAAACCTAGCTAAGCATAAAGCACCACATCTTTTAAAACCAGCTGTACTTGGAAAGTTAAAAGATTGAAAGACTTTATTTCTTTATTGCAGCGCATGTCTAAGTAAATTCCTTTTCATTTTCACTTTCTTTCAAACTCTTAGCCTTCCAAAATTCATAAACCATCGACCATATGCACCAACCGTGACCGTTACGTCCAGGTATGCGCGCATGCAGGAAACCCTCTCGATCCCGTGAACGACCGCGTGACTCAAAAATTCAGGCAATCGGTACATCGGGAAAAACCCCGGTGTTGTCGGTACACCCGATGTACGTCAAGAAAAGTCGGCATCGTCGCACCCCCTCCAAGAACCATCCCCAAAATCGAGGGTTGGAGGAGTGACGGCCTTGACGAGAACTCAAGAACACGTCGGGAGTCAGAACACTCGAGAACACGTTAGAAGACAGAACACGAAAAACAGTTGATCACGAAGCACATCAAATCACGCGAGATTCACGACATCATATAGAAACACAAGTTGAAACATACATATCACTTCTACACACGACTTTCATTATAAGTCTACATTCTTAAACAGTACAAATTAAGCGCAGTTTTAAGTGTTATTTGTTATTGTTATTTATTACTTTGTTTTCAATATATGATTGTTCAATCAAAATCAGTGTGAATCTACATACATCCTATCCTACGAATAGTGCCTTTATTTCATTAAGTTGAAGTAAAGGGTGAAGTTTAGAGAAGAATAGTAAACTCGTTCGACTCTACTTCACGGAGCCGAGACACTCAGTTCTCGCATCGTACATGTTCTAAATGAAGTGTTAGCAAAATTTGGAGAATCTCCCGTGTAAGAATCTAAATTAAGAACGCCTTGTCAAATCAAAGAAAAAATGGGTAAAATTCAAAGTGTCATAAAAAGAAAAATAATTGCTTCAGATTCAAGTGATGACGAAGATTCCGACATTTTTCAATTAAAGTTTTCGGCCGGGATCGCGGGCGAAAATCCGAACGCCGCGGTAAATAAAAATTCGTAGTTTAAAAACTGTAAGTTGTGCAAAGTTGTAGCTAAAAGTTATATTTAGAGAACATTAAGACAATGCAGTAAAAAAATCACCAAACAATTGAGGGATACACTTTTCAAGATATTGATGCGCAAATGTAGAACATTGATCAACGGTTTGTTTTAATAGCGGCTGCTATCTGCGTCGCGGTATGGGCGAAGTTGCGCGCCAAATACGGACATCGCGGTACATAAAAATTCATAACTCGAAAAGTTTTCCGAAGCCAGAGATGCGGCTGCAAATTATGTTTAGAGGACATTTCGACAATGATGAAAAGCAATGTTCAAAAAATGTTTGAGAATACATATTGGACGAAATTTAAGTTTAAATAATTAAAAACATTTTTTCAACAATTCAGAAACCAGTTGCATTAAATTCATAATTTTTTTCTAAAACTTTGAAGCTTTACGAACAATCTGGTATTTTGCTTATTTCTGTATCTATTTTGGTATGAGAGCTATAAATTTTCAAAAAAACCCATGCACAAAACTTTGACTGTCTGTAACTTAAAAAATATTAATTTTTTTGAAAATTCCTTCTACTGGATTTTATTTTTCAGCATTACCTACAACATATTGAAATTTTATCAAAATCCGTGACATGACTGCAAAAACCCTGATCACTTGACGTGGAATGCACCATATTAGAATTACCTGAGCTATCGAAAGGTGCCGTAAACGTCCTGGGTACTGGGACACCCTGTATACATATACATGTATGTTTAGTGTGTGGTGTATGAATTTAAAGAAAGTAAGTAGAATTATTGAAAACCTCTAAGTGTTTACCCTTGGGCAGTGACGGTTGCCGAGATTTCACAATAAGATGACTCTGAACTAGTTCGCGAGTGACTCTAACGTGAGTTGAACAGGGGAAACTCCGACCAAAAGTTGAATAAGCCAATTTACAGACTAATCCTCCGAAGGTTAAAGAAAACTCGAAAAGGAACTGGGCCTAATCTCGTAGTGTAATGCTCAAGCGTCGTACTGAGAGTAACCCGAAGATATGCATTTTCGTGGGCCTTATATAGGTCGAAAAAGCAGTGGGGGATTGAAAATTCTAGGAAATCTATCCTGTGGTGGGAGCAAAGATGCTGCATGAAAAGACAGTTGAAAACAGCTGAAATTACGGGGGAGGCAAGACCCTCGCGTTCGAGTTTTCCTTACCACATGGGGTTGAGAGTGTAGCGGGTTCTATGCCAAGGGCTGTGTGTATATTGCATCTTGTTTACGTTCTAAAAAAAGGACTAGGCGCCTGGGTGTCGCCAAGAAAAATTCCACGATGAGAATTTTCGTGAGAATCGTAGGATTCATACGTAACAAGCGCAACATCTCCTTATCACGCCACATCGAGAACCAGCTGCCAAACCAGCGCAGCATCTCACCACAAGGAGAGTCGGCTGCCGAAGAAACGCAACGTCTCCGATCTCATCATTGCGGAGTAAGTTACCGGACCAGTGTAACATCCGCCACCCAGTCGAAAATAAGGAACTACGGAATTCGGATCATTCATCGCATCAAAACAACGGAATCCACAACATCAACCGCAGCAACCACGCTACAGCTCACGAAAATTGAAGGAGACGTCGCATCGAATCTGTAAGTCCGCACCTTGCTTTCTAGAGTCATCACTCCTATTACTCCTTAATTTCCCTACTTTTCGTCCTTCCTTGCGTCTCAAATCAGTCAGAAAGTATGGCACCGTCAGCAGAGGAAAAAATCAAATCATTAAAACTTAAACGCGAGGCATTCAAATTAGAATTATCAGAATTCAAATGCTTATTAGAAGACGTGGATAGAGAAAATAACAGCACAGAATTGCGCTTCCGCCCAGAAGACTTAGACTCAGAATATGCAGCATTCGCGAAATCCCAACCGTAATTAGATGGCGCCGATGATACGGGTGCTTTACTCGCAGAACGAATGGCGATAAAAGGCTAATACATAAAAGACGGATCTCGAGCGCGTGAGCTAACATCAATCAATAATTGAACGTTGATAGCAGCATGGTCTCAACAAACACAAATGAGTGCAGAAACTACACAGTTTAATAAAAATGACACTGAAACACACCTAAGTTTAATATCTCCAAATATCGTACATGAATCAGCGGAAAATGATGTGAATCTTCCGAAAATCAATCTTCCTACTTTCGATGGCTGCTACGAACGTTGACCGAGTTTCGCGGATCAGTTTCGGTCAGCAGTCCATGACAAACCGCGTATCAGCGAATCTAAAAAATTATTATATTTACGATCCTGATTAACAGGAGAAGCAGCACGTAGTATACAGTCGCCCGGCAACTCAGCCGCAAACTATCTCAATGCGTTGGGAATTCTCGAAAAACGCTACAATCAGCCCGCAGTAATCGTATCAAATCATTTAAATTCATTATTCGGATTGACGTCAATAAACAGACAAAATCACCAGGAACTTAAAGTATTTTTAGACACAGCGAAAGCGCACTATCGGTCGATTAACGCGCTTAATCAACCATCATCAGACACCTTATTGATTCATTTACTTATCACGAAGTTACATAAAGATACGACATTAAAATGGAAAGAGCGCACGCAAAATACTTTATTCCCGAAGCTCGAAGAATTATTCACGTTCCTTCACGAACGTTGTAACATTCTTACGCCTTCAGGTAATAATATCATAAATGCTCTACCATCGTCTATAGGTATCGATGTCATAGCTTCGCGACACAAATCTCCGGAACATGCCATATTTGCATGGGCACTCATTTTACTCAAAACTGTAGCAAATTGATTAATATACCAGTTAGCGAGCGCGTAAAATTAATCAATAATTTACATTTATGCACGAATTGCCTACGTAATAACCACACAGTATAAGAGTACAGATCATCTTGTACATGTCGACATTGTAAGAAAAAGCATCATAATAGTATACAGCGCAATGAAAATTCATCCACCCAATCAGTCCAGGTTAATACGACGTGTTTAAGCACCAACATATCTTCACATGTAATTCTATTAACTGCACTCATCAATACCTTTTATAAATGTGGAAAATCACATCAATCCCGAGTTTTATTAGACTCATGCTCGCAATCACATTTCATTACCGAAAGAATGCGCCAACTGTTAAAATTATCAAAACAAAAGTGATCATTACTACTATGCGGCATGAACAATATGACGTCCTGTATAGAGGGACAAATACAAGCGCGGTTTGAGTCTCAATATCATCAATTTGCAGATAGGATGAATTTCTTAGTAGTCAATCAAATATCACAGCGTCTTCCAAGCGCACTCATTGATAAAAAAGCACTAAACATTCCAAAACATATTCAATTAGCAGATCCCTCGTTTTCTGAGCAGTATGAAATCGACAGTTTATTCGGGGCACAGTTATTCTGGAGATTATTGTGTGTAGGTCAATCCGCACTATCCGAACTACACACGCGTTTGCAGGAAACCCAATTAGGGTGGATAGTGACGGGAGAAATTATAACCAAACACAAAATTACATCAACAACGTGTAATTTAACAGTAGACGCGTTCTCAGAACAAATATCAAAATTGTGGGAGATTGATGATGGGCCACAAGAACGTCGTTTTTCACCAGAAGAACAAGAATGCGAAGATCACTATGTTACAAATACTACTCGCGCATTAGATTCAGGAAGATACACAGTGAGACTTCCATTTAAACAAACCATACATAAGCTCGGGAATTCGTATAATATGACGCTAAAGCGATTTTATACATTAGAATCCAATGTGAATAAAAACACAGAGCACAAAAAGCAATATACGGGTTTTTTAAAGGAGTATGAAGAATTAGGGCACATGTCTGAAGTGCGATGTGACAAATCAAATGGATATTATTTGCCACATCATGCTGTTATAAAGACAGATAGTATCACAACAAAGGTCTGTGTAGACTTTGTTTTGATGCATTAGTCAAATCTTCAACTGCTGTATCATTGAATAATGTATTAATAGTAGGACCAACAATTCAAAGCGATATAATATCGATACTTGCTCGCTTCCGAACACACAAATTTGTTCTAACAGCAGATACCACAAAAATGTAGGCAAATATTAATACACTCTGACGATCGTAAATAACACAAAATTTTATGGCACAAAAATTTAAACGAGCCGATTAAGACATTTCAACTAAATACGGCGACCTACAGAACCGCAGCAGCATCGTTTTTAGTCATCCGATCGTTGCAAAAACTAGCAGTGGACGAAATGCATAACTATCCATAAGACGGTAGCCCACACACTGACAACCCCTGAGCAAGTTGCATACCTTTGCGAGAACGAGTATATGTGAGTGAGTTTCGTATGTATGTGTGGATCAACGGATGCGTTACGTAATAACGTCATGAATGAAAAACCCCAAAAGGCGAGATTCGTCGCATTCGACATATAAGGAGAATGATTGGATTAGGCGATCGAACGATCGGGTATATAAGACGCGGCGCATCGGAGCGCAGATCGCTTGCGTACAAATTTATCACTTGTTTATGAATTTCTCACGTGCTTGCAAATTTCTGACTTGCGTATGATCCCAGTTATGATAAATACTAGCGTGTAAGATAGCGTAGGAGGAGTGCAGGAGTGAGAGCGAGGGAGTGCATGCTTGTATCAAAACTTTTCCAAAAATCACACCTTTACCTCAAAGCAGGAGGAGTAATCCATGGTCGCTTCGGTCGTGACTATTTTAAGTCCTATGCCTCCCATAATTCTGAGGGGTAACCTTCAGCCGCTTAGGTTGACACTATATTAAGGAGAACATCTTCCCTTGACAGGCGTAACCCCACGGTGCTTAGACGTGGACTATCGATTTCAAGGGTCCTGCTCACCTAAAACCTCACCTGCCTGAAAAGGAGTAGCTGCTGGACAATCAGAGCCAAGCCCCGATCTCGTCTCCTGTCTAAACTGCATCCAAGTTGAAATTCCTCACAGAGGCAAGAATAATTTATGACGTGAACGGTGTAACCACAATCTAATTAGATTAAATACGGATTATTGAATGAAAGTGTGAAAGTTAAACATCTGTGAACAGGCATGCGCATTCCTAAGATTCTAGCTGTAAGTGTATAGAATGGTGTGAAAGTGTGTGCATGTGTGCGTGCGGGACCCGAAGCGTGACGGATTATCGACGACGGGTCGAGTGTGAGACTGACGAGAGCGAACGAATGCATGATAGAATAGGTAGGATAACGAAGTGTATACAGGGTGTCCCAGTTCCCAGGACGCTTACGGCACCTTTGGATAGCTCAGGTAATTCTAAGATAGGGAGTATTATTCTCAACGTCCCATCACAATCCGTGGCCGAGTTATTAACGAAAAACGACAGCCAATCAGAGGGCTCCGTTGGGCGCGGCAGCGCGACAGTTCCTACTGTTACAAGTTAATGTCTTGTAGTGGCAGGAGTGTTTATGCCGCCGCGTTAACGGGCCTCTTGAAAGGGATACAGACCGAGCACTAATACACTAGCACGAAGAATGTATCGATGAGTCTATATCACTGGGTCACTGTACTTGCCGGCGTCACCGAAAAAAGGTCTAATTTATGACGTTACCTGTTGCGCACATCCTACGGACTAGCATTGCTCGCACTCCACCGGTTACCCTGCAAACTTTACACAACACTGCACAATAAATTCACATTGAAAAGAATGACCGTTGGCTGATAATTTTCACCTTAGATTTGATTAAATTATTATAAAGAATGTATGCTTTTGCATACTTGTTCCATTTGTCCAGCGAAAGAGATAGATTCTTCACCCACGAGAAAGTTTGATTATTAATCGATTAACAATACATCCGAAATTACGCGGACTCCATTTCGTGGTGACTTTTTCGTCTTTGCACTTCCAACCTTTTCCATTTTCCACACAAATCGTTTTCCGAAGAATAGATGAAGCGAAGGAGAGACGTCTGTTACCGAAAGAATAGTAACAGTAAACAGATGTCCACAGAAGAAGACCACAATGTCAATCTACGTTGAAAGTATGAGTAGTCCTGAAAGGAGCCGATAATTTAATCGATCTGTTTGATGTCCCCACGCTGAATGTACGCGTCGACCTAAAAAAAGCGTATTCGGTAAGTTAATAATATCGATAGTTAATAATATCCCGTAGAAAACATATTGCTGCCGCGACCGTACGTTTCCTGTTATAAAAATGTCGAGGAAACGGTCTGGTATCGCGACAACACATTCCTGTAAGAGGCTGCTGAAACCCGAAACGTAACAATGAAACCGATGTTAAGAATTCAAGTGACGAGCTCTGGTCTTCTCGACAACACATGCAGCGAGTCGACATGGAAAACCTGGACGCCAAATGTAGCGATTGTGGAAATTTTTGAAACATCCATTCCGTCCGTACCTCCCACTATCCTTAGTACGCCAAAGGGCGAAATGAAAGCAAAGAGGGGAACGGGACGTTCCGATACACGAAGACGACCCCGAGAAATACAGAATCATTTTTTCTGCCGAACTGAACAGTTCTACGAGTCACTAAGAAGAAATCTATCATTACGAAGGAAACGTATTTGTATAGAAAATCAAAAAAGTTGGAAGTGCAAAGACGAAAAAGTCACCCCGGAGTGAAGTTCGCGTAATTTCGGATGTATTGGTAATCGATTAATAATCAAACTTTCTCGGTGATGAAGAATCTATTCCTTTCGCTGAACAAATGGAACAAGTGTACGAGTGCATACATTCTTTATAATAATCTAATCAAATCTAAGGTGAAAATTATCAGGGAACGGTCTTTTTTTTAATGTGAATTTATTGTGTGGTGTTCTGTAAAGTTTGCAGCGTAAACCGTTGGTGTGCGAGCGGTGCAATTCCATAGGGTACGCGCAAGAGGTAATGTCATAAATTAGACCTTTTTTCGGTGACCCAGTGACAGACTCATCGATACATTTTTCGTGGAAGTGTGTTAGTGCTCAGTCTGTATCCCTTTCAAGGGCTCCGTTGACGCGGCCGCATAAACACTCCCGCTACTACAAGACAATAACTTGTACCAGTAGGAACTGTCGCGCTGCCGCGCCCAACGGAGCTCTCTGATTGGCTGTCGTTTTTCGTTAATAACTCGTCCACGGATTGTGATGGGACGCTGAGAATGATACTCCCTATCTTAGAATTACCTGAGCTATCCAAAGGTGCCATAAACGTCCTGGGAACTGGGACACCCTGTATATAGAATGTAAGAGTACTCGTAATAAATCGAGAGAGTGAAATCTTAATTCTTTCCCGATTCTTTACCCACCTGCTTCGAACTCTTAATATGTAAAGATCGTTCCTTAAAAACATTGAGGGGATAGTTAGCAAATGCTAAGGGACCTATTGTTACATTTGGCGCCCAACGTGGGGCAGTTGAGGACTAAAGACAGGAAAGAGTGACCGCGAATAAACTGAAAATGGACAAAACACGCGAGTGTCGTGTGCTGGTGAAAGAAGTGTGAGGGACGAAATGGAGGAGGCGGAGGGCCATCTCTGAGCGGAAGAGGCGCTGATCCACATGCGATGGGCGAGGCGACTCGCACCGACGGGGGGGAAGAAGAGGAAGAGACGATAGCTCCACCAAGTGTGGTGGACAAGGTCGTCATCCGCCACGAGGTACGACCATCAGAAGTGACACCCTCCGATGACATTATGGCAAGCATTTTAGCGTTGCAAATGATATTGGACTCGTTAGTGGCTAGAATTCGAAAGGAGACTGACGAAAAAGTCCAAGAAGTGCAGTAATGTATTTCGCGAAAGACAAAAGCACTGAGGAAAGAATGGACCGATGATCGCCAGTATTTGGAGGTGGCTATCAAGGACTCGCAATTCGAATACCGGGATGAGATTGTGAAAATCGGATTGGTCGTGCAAAGAAGTCTAGGTGTCGTGGCAGGCAAAGTCCACGAACAAGAAAAGGCCACAAGGAAGCTAGAGACAAGTACAACTTCGGCAGCGCAGGACCTTGGCGAAACGAAGTTGCACGTAAATGAATGCGACCGGCGCCTGACGGAATTGGAGGACGTGTGGGGTCAAGGAAGTGGGCTCCACAACCAGTCAGGCCGATATTCGATGGCTCGTGTCACACACTGGAGATGCAGTTTTTAAGAGACTTGGAGGCTGTAACGGTACGTCCCTGCTGAAGACCACTGTCCACGGGAACGGACTTTACTTATGAATAGGTTCGGGGCAGACCGATAAAGAATTTTGGAAACATTTAACTCTAAACCTTAGATTTATTAAGGACACTCTTACTGCTAATTGTACAGAAGCTTATTTTGTCTATTCTATCACACATTCCTGCACTCTTCCACACAATTCGCGCTATCTTAATTCTAATATATCGCCTTAAATCTAATTCCTTACTCTATCGCAATATGTATATACAAAAATTGTCCTAATCTATTTCTTAAAGCTATACACGGACACCTACGTTGGCACACACTCTCTCGCTCAGCTGATCGCCCGCCTTGTTGACACTCTTTCTCTCTGACACCTCTCTTTCCCGTCGCCTCACTCACACTCGTCTTAATCTGTTTATGGCTTTAAATGCCTAATCTCCAAATAATACTGTTTTTAGCTCCCATGCATTTGCTCACCTTTCTGGGTTTTCGTGACGGGAGTCGGGATCAGGGTCTCGCTCTGATTGTCCAGCCGGTACTCTTTTCAATTGAGATAGTCCACGCTGTAAGGTGTCCTGGGGTTACTCCTCTGAGTTTTGGTAGGAAAATCCTTGAGATAGTCTAGGCGACTGAGGGTTACTCCTCAGATTTTTAGGTAATAAGTACTTTTCTTGGGATAATCCACATGCACTCTCTATCATACATAAATCCATTTCTCCTAATTCTATCTTACGTTCTAATATATCGACACTACTCATTTATTCGCGTACTAAAATAAGACCGTGTTCGGAATATGCATCAGAATAAGTATATCGCGAAAGAGATAAATCAGAAGTCAAGTGAGTCAAGTCAAGTAAAGTGAAAAGTAAAGGTAGAAGTGATAATGATAGTTATTTTTGAAGCACCGTGTCGCGCCTTTATACTTAACCCTCTCGTGGGCTAGTCCAATCATATTCGTTTATCTTTAAAATAAACAAATCACAGTTTTTGCGTTCTTCTACTTGACGATTATTACGTATCCGTACTTGTTGTTCCCCGTACCTGTTTGTTTGTTCGTTTTGGGGCTAATGACCTAGGCCCCTCAGTGGCGCGCAGTCGTGGCAGTGGTTGTCAGATAAGGCTACCGTCTCAAGGCACACTGTCGGGAAGTACATGGTCCCAGGGGAAATATCAGGTTTACGTTGAACCAATGCCTCTCTGGAATGGCCAAGGATTGGTGGCATACGAAGGAGGATCATCACGTGACCTTCACCAGCTTCAAGGAAAATTTCATAAACATCTACTGGAACCAAAACGACCAAGCAAAGATACGGCGAAACCTGAAGAGGAATACTACGCCGCAGGCGGAAGAGAAGTACGGGTAGAATACACAACCCAAGTTTTAAGTAATACAGGGTGGCGCAAAATGAATCATCCGATGTTGATTGGCTGCCATTTTTTTTTAAATAAAAAACTTGGAATGTTTTTTTTTATTATGTTTATTTAGTCCATTAGAATTTATTCTGTCAATTCGAGAAAATGATATCGGTCAAATGGGCGCCACCAGAATTAATGGCGCTGCGGGCTCGTTTTATGGCATTTTTCATCACTATTCGGCGAGAATCTCGGGCGACAGATTATCGCAGATTTTGGCTTGAGGGTTTCCAGGGTCTGAGGCTTATTTATGTAAACTCGAGACTTCAAGAAACCCCATAAAAAGAAGTCTGGAGCGGTCAAATCGAGAGCGCTATTCACGCTGGAGGCCTCATCGGGCCATTTTTTTCGAGAATGCCGCGGGCCAAACAACAACTGTGGACGGTGTGCGCTACAGGGCTATGTTGACCGACTTTTTTCTGCCGCAATTGGATGAATTGGGACTGGAGGACATGTGATTCCAACAGGACGGTGCAACGGCGCATACTGCAGAAGCCACAACCGACATTCTGAAGGCAGCGTTCCCGGGTCGCCTCATCTCTCGTTTTGGCGATTTAAACTGGCCGGCCAGATCACCCGATTTGACCGCTCCAGACTTCTTTGTATGGGGTTTCTTGAAGTCTCGAGTTTACGTAAACAAGCCTCAGACCCTGGAAGCCCTCAGGGACAACATTCGACACGATTGCGAAAATCTGTCGCCCGAGATTCTCGCCGAAGTGATGAAAAATGCCGGGTCTTGGACGTGGGGGCTCCGCGCAAGGTGGCAAGTAGTGTAGCAATATGGCCGACGTGGGACCCGCCGTACCCGAGGGTTTCCCCTATACGGCATCTTTGCTTGCAAGATGGTACGAGCAAAATATCGTCCTTTCTGGATCTAGACCGCGTGCAGACCCCCGCTGACACCTAGGCAAACCTCTACCACACAGAATCCTACATCAATTCCAGAGGGGCATGGAGGCCCTGGCCCCATGTACCAAATTATTTTAATCATTGCCTTGGTGAGCAATGTCACTTATAAGGTAAAAACGCGGCAGCGTTCTCTCTTTGCGTGTCTTTTGACGTGGTTCTCACCGACATCCAGTACCCGAGTCGCTCCGTTGGTCGACACAACTTTCCGCCAATCTCGTTTGCCAGACGAGAGTTAAATAGCTTAGCTCCGGCGTTTTCTCATCAAATTACTCAGTCCTTATGTGCACTACCCGCTACTTTCAGGATACTGCCATGATATAAAAATAAATATTCGTCATCGCAACCAGGCCTTGATGCCGCCTGCGTTTTAGCCAAATAAGTGAGCGTTCAAACTGGGCATGCATACACTCATCCCAGTACCTGCAATGTTTGATGCTGACCCTAACCTCCGGAGAGGACAGTACTCGATTTGACTAACCCGAGTTGGGGTGGCAACCGGGCGCCCAGAGCCGCATACGGGTGGAGCCTTTAGCTGCCTTCCGAGCCACTCGGACAGACGTTGCCCATCTAGCACCACGGGGGGGGGGGGGGGGGGGGGGACCTCACCCGATTCGCTCGAACGCGCAAGGTGACCGATAATATGTGCCTGAGCTTCAACTGTCTGGGCCAGTGCCAGTATTAGTCGCTCGAACAAAGGCTACAAATTCTGCGCCGCCAAGTATCATACGATGCTGCACGATGGGAGCCGCCACAGGCCCACTTATCAAGCCTCAACAGCACGGTGTTGATGGTCCGGTGCAATCGCACACGCATCATTGAGCACTAACCATTCTACACTCCTCGCCACAGCTCTCACTCCGGTTCAGTCCTTCACAATCACTCATCCTGCTCGACTACTAATAGATCCTGGTTCTGAACTCACCTATATCCCAGAACGATTCACTTGCTTACTCAAGCTCTAACGCCGGCACGTATCAATTGAAATTATTGGTATTGGAAGACAGCAGACCACTCAAACACGGGGTGTTGTATCACTCACATTGGATTCAAACCATACGACCAAATCGTAACTATAGATATTCACATCCTAAGAAACTGTGTCGTTTGTCCCTCCATCATTTCACTTACTCGCGCAAGTATGGGTACATATCTCTAAATTGAAGTTTGCTGATCCAGAATTTCTCAGGCCACGTGCTATTGATATCATAATCGGTGCCGACTTCTAGAGGCAGATTATCAAGCTCAATATAATCAGAGGCTCACCTTCTATGCGTATAGCTCAATGATCTATTTTTGGCTGGCTTGTTCTAGGTCCAGTACACTCATCATATGCGTCATTATGCATAGGTCTCCACGTGAGATCTCAAGGTGAAGAAAAAAATGTTCAAGCGTTTCTAACAATATTTTGGGTTCAAGAGGAATTACGATCTGATACGGTGAACCCATTCACACCAGAAGAAGAAGAGTGTGAGGATCACTTTCATTCTACTCGCTCATGTGATACTACGGGGCGGTACATAGTAAGGGTACCACTCAATGCACCATTCAACCAGTTGGGAAACACTTACATCGCTGCTCATCACTGTCTTCAATATGCGCTTAGAAAGTTTCCTACAGCTGCAGTTGCAGCGTGTCAGTGCACTCGGGCTACTTTTTACGGACTTCTTGAAAACATATGAAGAACTTGGTCACATGAAATGTGTCTCAGGACACTCAGCCAGTTGTGGCTGTGGGTTAGAGGACATTAGGCCCGGGTAGCTCAAAAACATCCGAAGGGTGGAAGGTCTCACTTAGTAGCTCATCAGCTCAGCCTGATACTCCAGCGCTGTACTACCTATCACATCATGATGTACTGAGTCCTGATAGTACGATTACAAAGTTACATGTACTCACTCAATAGTCGCATGCACACCGAGCCGAATTTCTTGTTCGATATCTTGAACGTACTCATATGGATTCGTCATCATCGTCACATCTTCGCCATCGATATCACTAAGATGTACAGACAAATTAAGGTGCACCAGGATCACTGGGACCTCCAGCGAATACTGTGGGTTGACGATCAACTCGACAAGATTCCATGTCATCTCACCACAGTGACATATCGCACGAAAGCATCGCCTTTTTGGCAGTGAGAACACTGCTACGATTGGCGGAGGATGAAAATCATCGCTTCCCGTTGGGTGTGCAATCACTCATACATGCCAGATATGTATACGATATATTTGGAGAGGCTAACTCCATCGAGCAACTTAACAAAATCACACACGGGTTCAGAGATTTGTGCAACGCGGGAGGTTTTCCGTTTGCAAAGTGGCAAGCAACAGACCTAGACCTGCTCAAAGCAATTTCATCCAATGAGGAGTATCACTCATTCATTTCATTTGACGATTGCACCACCAACATTCTAGGAGTTATGCGGCTTCCTCAAGCCGATACGTTCGCCTATTCATTCAAGTTCACGTAATGCTCCAAACCAATCATGAAGCGGCTCATCTTATCTGAAGTAGCACAGATATTCGGTCCACTTCGTTTCGTCTCACCTGTTGTAATAAGAGCCGAAATATTATTGCAAGAACTCTTGTTACACAAAATTAGCTAGGACGAACCGCTCCCCTGTCATATCACGTCCAGATGGCTCACTATCAGAGAATATCTCACGAGCCTTGCCACGATCTCAATTCCCAGATGGTTTAACACCCGGGAGGACTCAATAGTGGAACTTCGTAGTTTCCTTAGTTCCTCTTAACTCGCACTGTCAGCAGTGATTTACAGTGTCGTAAACTCACCGTCCACAGGCGTCAAATCAACTCTCATTTGTGCAAAGACGAAAGTGGCACCATTGAAGCTGCTCACAATACCGATGGCGGAATTCACTGCGGCGGTGCTTCTATCTCCATTGACGAAACATCATCATGCATCACTCAAGCTACAAGTTAAATTTATTCATATGTGGACGGACTCTCAGGTAACACTCACGTATCCGGAACTATGTCTCACAAATTCAAGAACTCACATCTCACGCACAATGGAGGCACGTTTCCAGTAACTCAATGAACGCTCACTGTGGTGGACGGGACGACCATGGCTCAAAAATCACGGGACTCGTGGCCAAACCAACCTGAGCCACATGACAACTTCATTTTACAGGAAGCTCGTTCAGGAATCGGACTCTTCGTGGCGGCACCCAGGATCAGAGATCACTGGGATCTCATTGGTAGGTACTCTTCAATCCATACAATTTTGAGAATAACAGCAATTTCCATCAGCGTTGTTACAAAATTCAAAGGGAAGTCTAACACGCCTCTTGCTACGATCACCTCATTTGCTAGCATGGAGGCCGCCAAACTCTTTTGGGTTTTCTCTCAGCTGACCGCCATCCTTGATCACGAAGGAGTCATTCGAGTTGGAGGACGTCCCAACCTGTCATGGGCGGAAAGTGGGAAGCAGTGGTCAAATCAATGAAGTATCTTCGGCGCACAATGGCGCACTCAGTGACGATCCCGATGACGTGTCAGCACTCGCACCAGGGCATTTCCTCACTGGTAGCGCACTGTCAACGGTGCTAGGGCTATCCTTGAGTGACCTGAAGGTAAGTCACCTTCAAGGTGGCAACTCATCCAATGGAAGGTGCAGTGCTTCTGGACTTACTCACCTCAATACTTGCAACGCCAGCAATCAATGTCGAAGAGGCATCACCCCTCAAACACCATGAAGGCGGTTTCAGGCGTGCTCATCACGGATGAGCGATTTCCATAGAGCAAGTGGCCTCTGGCCAGGATCGTTGCGCTCCACTCAGGCAAGGACGGACTTACCAGGACGGTAACAGTCAAGACTGCCAAGACCACAGTCACGCAGCCTATCAACAAGCTATCACTTATACCTAATGCACCAAAGGATTAACTCTCAAATTTATAATCGTCAGCAATTGCTGGCTGATAGCGAGAGGGGAATCATCAATCTATAATCGATTACTTAAGCGATACTAACGGTCGGCCGGAAACGGCCATTCTCGTTTTTTCTTCGCTACGTGTAACATCTCATGCTCAGTGTATCGTTTCATTTTTCTTTATGATAATTCTTTGGTTTAAACTCATATTAAGTTAGTAAGGTATAGTCACTCAAGATTTCATTTAGTGATTGGTGCACTCGGCATCAATCTGCATATAGTGTATGAAATCATTGATTAGATCTCCACGTGGCGTGCCGGCAACGTGTGAACGTCTCACCGTCGGAGGACGACTCATTACATTCACCGCGTGAGAAATCATACAATTTCGCGCGGCTTATCAGTTATCAGTGCACTCAGATTGTAAGTAGTGAACACTCATTATTAGTTTATAGTGCAATAGTGAAATAAAGACTGATTCCTCTCAACCATGCCGTGTCTGCCATTTTGTGCTAACACCTTCCTACGTCTCCAGACAGAACCGGTACATTTACAAGGAAAACTCAAGCAATGTATTTACTAAATAATATCGATAAAAATGTATACAGCAATTACCTTCATTAGTTGCGACCAATCTGGTTGCGCCTGTTGTTTAAGAACGTTCAACTCTAGAATTACGACTTGATTTTCCAAAAGGGTTGAAATCTGAACATCGAAATCAGTTGACCCTAATAAGTTTGGTGCACATATCAGTAACCAAGGAGCTGGTCCGCGACGGGATTTCAGAATTGTTAACTTGTCTAATCCATTTCGAAAAACCTGGAGCAATACTAATTATATAGCATTCACAAAGGAAATAGTAAATGATAATAAATAAAAGAAATAAAATTGTAATATAATAGAATTCCAATTTTGCCGACCGAATGTTTGAACATAACAAAATGTTACCAATGTATCAGATGCAGCGTATTATAATATCAATGGGATTTTAAATTAGCACAAAAAGATTTTTATCTCTGCTTTCGTTAGTCACCTAACCTTTACAATAGGTCTGATATGACTTGTATCTGATCATCCGATCTGTAATACAAGAAAAACTAGTCATCCTTGTGGCTACAAGAGTATGTTGGTCGATATTTTAGTTGGATATATGTATTCCGTTTCTAGGTAATTCGAGTTATAGCATTTTACAATTTCTTTCAGTGTTTTGTGTTTCATTTATCGGAAAGTACTTCAAATATTAATCGCAGTAGTGCAATACTAATTGTTATATAGAAGAATCCTATGAACGTAGAACATTAAAGTCTAATTGTGGCAATTAAGAGAAATGTATAAAGTATAAAATGTTGTCAAAGACTTATCTGTATAAACATAAACATACAAAAAGACTATACATATTTTTTATATAATACCTGATATAATTCGTTGAGAGGTGTGCCTCTTAGTAGTAAACAGATTAACAACTCATTGCATTTTGCGTGTATGTCTCTGATAGCGGTAGGCAATTTATTGATTCGTGCTCCAATCATTTCATTACTATCAACACAGGCACCCAAGGCCAAGTATCCCGTACAACAGAGAACATTAAATGCGTCCGTCCAAAACTGATCCGATCGTGCTACAGTTGGCCGACCCTGTTACAATGTAGTATTAACTTATATTACATCTATAATGTTGAATGTTATTCATTAAATGTGACAAGTATGTTATAAGGGAATATGTGATAGTTAAATAATAAAACTTCTGTTCAATTCAGGTTTAATAGGTATTATACATTTATATAATGGTTGCAATAAATGTGTGATCAGAATTCTGAAGCACCTTCTATTGCTGAAGGTTGAAGAGAGAGACTATCGCCCTCTCCGGAGTGCATGCCTCTCGATACGTATTGTAGATGACATACATATTAAAATTTGAGTCAAATGTATACAGGGTGTCCCAGTTCCCAGGACGTTCATTGCACCTTTGGATAGCTCAGGTAATTCTAAGATACGGATCATTAGTTTCAGCGTCCCATCACAATCCGTGGCCGAGTTATTAACGAAAAACGACAGCCAATCAGAGGGCTCCGTTGGGCGCGGCAGCGCGACAGTTCCTACTGTTACAAGTTAATGTCTTGTAGTGGCGGGAGTGTTTATGCCGCCGCGTCAACGGGCCTCTTGACAGGGATACAGAGCGAGCACTAACACACTAGCACGAAAAATGTATCGATGAGTCTGTCACTGGGTCACCGAAAAAAGGTCTAATTTATGACATTACCTCTTGCGCGTACCCTATGGAATTGCACCGCTGGCACACCATCGGTTTACGCCTCAAACTTTACAGAACACCGCATAATACATTCACATTAAAAAAAAAAAGACCGTTCCCTGATAATTTTCACCTTAGATTTGATTAGATTATTATAAAGAATGTATGCACTCGTACACTTGTTCCATTTGTTCAGCGAAAGGAATAGATTCTTCATCACCGAGAAAGTTTGATTATTAATCGATTACCAATACATCCGAAATTACGCGAACTTCACTCCGGGGTGACTTTTTCGTCTTTGCACTTCCAACTTTTTTGATTTTCTATACAAATACGTTTCCTTCGTAATGATAGATTTCTTCTTAGTGACTCGTAGAACTGTTCAGTTCGGCAGAAAAAATGATTCTGTATTTCTCGGGGTCGTCTTCGTGTATCGGAACGTCCCGTTCCCCTCTTTGCTTTCATTTCGCCCTTTGGCGTACTAAGGATAGTGGGAGGTACGGACGGAATGGATGTTTCAAAAATTTCCACAATCGCTACATTTGGCGTCCAGGTTTTCCATGTCGAATCGCTGCATGTGTTGTCGAGAAGACCAGAGCTCGTCACTTGAATTCTTAACATCGGTTTCATTGTTACGTTTCGGGTTTCAGCAGCCTCTTACAGGAATGTGTTGTCGCGATACCAGACCGTTTCCTCGACATTTTTATAACAGGAAACGTACGGTCGCGGCAGCAATATGTTTTCTACGGGATATTATTAACTATCGATATTATTAACTTACCGAATACGCTTTTTTTAGGTCGACGCGTACATTCAGCGTGGGGACATCAAACAGATCGATTAAATTATCGGCTCCTTTCAGGACTACTCATACTTTCAACGTAGATTGACATTGTGGTCTTCTTCTGTGGACATCTGTTTACTGTTACTATTCTTTCGGTAACAGACGTCTCTCCTTCGCTTCATCTATTCTTCGGAAAACGTATTTGTGTGGAAAATGGAAAAGGTTGGAAGTGCAAAGACGAAAAAGTCACCACGAAATGGAGTCCGCGTAATTTCGGATGTATTGTTAATCGATTAATAATCAAACTTTCTCGTGGGTGAAGAATCTATCTCTTTCGCTGGACAAATGGAACAAGTGTGCGAAAGCATACATTCTTTATAATAATTTAATTAAATCTAAGGTGAAAATTATCAGGCAACGGTCATTCTTTTCAATGTGAATTTATTCTGCAGTGTTCTGTAAAGTTTGCAGGGTAACCGGTGGAGTGCGAGCGATGCTAGTCCGTAGGATGTGCGCAAGAGGTAAAGTCATAAATTAGACCTTTTTTCGGTGACGCCGGCAAGTAATGTGACCCAGTGACATAGACTCATCGATACATTTTTCGTGCTAGTGTGTTAGTGCTCGGTCTGTATCCCTTTCAAGAGGCCCGTTGACGCGGCGGCATAAACACTCCCGCAACTACAAGACATTAACTTGTAACAGTAGGAACTGTCGCGCTGCCGCGCCCAACGGAGCCCTCTGATTGGCTGTCGTTTTTCGTTAATAACTCGGCCACGGATTGTAATGGGACGCTGAAACTAATGATCCGTATCTTAGAATTACCTGAGCTATCCAAAGGTGCAATAAACGTCCTGGGAACTGGGACACCCTGTATAGTAGTGTTACGTCTTGACGCTGCGTTGCGCCTCTAGGTTACGGAAACGGTACGCCTTCGATTTGTTTCGCAAAGCCAGACTTTTGCCCCCTTTTGAGTGGTCAGACCACTTTCCTCGGGATGAGGCTTAGTCGTACTATAGTTGAAAGGTGATGATGAGGTCAGGCTAATTGATATGTGACACTGGTTATATTCTTCTTTAATTTTACATTTAGTTTCACTGACACAGACATGTTGCACGTATTTGTTTCACAAGTACTATTTATATTTACACAGTTTCTTTTTTTTTATTTTTCAACCGAACCAGGTGTTTAGTCTTTGGGCATTATGAAGGAAAGTTAGTTTTAATAACTTTATCGGTTTGCAGTGGGTACCATCGTTTCAGAGTCTTTCTCCGAGAATCTAAACGATTTCGATTTATTCCTGTCTTGACCGTCACGCTTTAGAGATCGAGAGTCATGGTAAAGGAAGTACGCCGTTCTTCAATGTGTTTCGTAGACACTACAATTACGTAGAATATCTAGACGATGTCCAACGACAACTTGTTCTACTGCCGCAGAAAAATGACTAATGTATTGGGTAGTGATAACGGAAGGGTAACAGGATATTTGATGGAACAAAACTTTTCACCTGATCATGAATTCAAACAATTTGAACAGCATCGGATCAACTGACTAAACTCAACTCAAATGAAGACCGATACACTAAAACTATCTCTAAACTTCACTCCACTCTCAACTAACTTGACTTGAACTAAACTAAACTGAGCTTCGCGTCGGAGGGCACCAGTATATACAGGGTGCCCCAGGAAGTTTCGCGGATCCGGAACCAGGCGATAGTCGAGGTAATTTTAATATAGGGATATAACGTTCTCAAAGTCCTATCTCTATCCGTGGCCGAGTTATTAAAGAAAAACGACAGCCATTCAGAGAACGCAGTTGGGCGCGGCAGCGTGACAGTTCCTACTGGTACAAGTTAATGTTTTTTAGTAGCTTGAGTGTTTACACCGACGCGTCAACGGAGCCCTTGAACGACATACAGAACATCCACTAATTCACTACCACGAGAAATATATCGATGAGTCTATGATAAAGAATGAATTCAAAAACAAATGCTACCTATTATATTGAAGAATAAATTCTAGAATAAATGTTACTTAACGGTACTAATCGTAGCTGTTATATTTTTTCATAAACTATGATCTCTTTCAATTATATTGCAGACTTCTACGACTTAGCCTTTCGGAGATATAATCTTTTTAAATTTTTTTACAAAGGGGGTTGTATCTCGATGAGGGGTGAACTTTTTACAAACCTGAGAAGACTTTTTTCTTATTTTGGTGGGTTCTATCGATTCCCAAAAAAATGTCGCGATGTTTTGTTACACCCTATATACATCTTCGGGATCCTAACAAAAAGGTGTGGGTGAAGTCTCCGGAACAACGCTTTTCACTGACAAGGGCGGATTCTCTCAAAAATCAGCAGAAATGTTCCCACGGTCTGACGAACACTTGAGAGGGCTAGTGCTAAAAATTTACGGGCCATAACGCAATCAACTCATCCAAGAGCGAATCGACCGAGCTCGACCAAGATGCTTAGAAACCACGAGCATTGAGTTCGCACTTACAGACAGCCGAGAACGGCATGTGCAGCAGAAACTCTCAGAAAATATACAATTCCAACGGCCGCTACTCGTACTGCATCAGAGTCATGAATTTCCCGGAATATCCTCAAAAAAGCATAAAAAGGGCAAAACTCTGGGCCAAGAACAAGAAGATGTTACATTGGCAAAAATTGCTGAATAACATAACGTTCATTTTCCCTAGTATTTGAAATCAAACAAATGTGAGCATGTACAAATTATTGCACAGCTTCGATGTATCGCTAAATAAATGTATTCTGTTAACTCAATTTCCTAAGAAATAATGTCTCCTAATTTAATTAATAAATCTGTTTACTGCTCTATTAAAT
Organism: Mimumesa dahlbomi; assembly: GCA_917499265.3. Taxonomy (NCBI): domain Eukaryota; kingdom Metazoa; phylum Arthropoda; class Insecta; order Hymenoptera; family Crabronidae; genus Mimumesa; species Mimumesa dahlbomi. Next base: position 2,279,094 of record OU824120.1, read on the forward strand.
GTACTTGGTGGTCCGCATTTTACGAAGCTTGATGACGAAAACGTAAGAAACATTTGTACCCATTTCAAATATAATAAGTTAACAATCTGGGTGTGTTTGCTGGATGTGTTTTCAATCTGGATGTGTTTAATTGCCCCTATGCGTTTCCTTGCTTTCCTCTTATGAACTTTGGGAATCTTTGCGGATTCTGAATGCACCTTCTTCGGTTCTGGTTGTGCAGCGCGACACGTGGTTACCTTCTCCTTTTTATTAATGAGGAAGTTAGGATCTTTGCTCACTGCTCGTTCCCACTTCGCCTTCTAACCGGATTGGATATTTCGTCTCTTAGGCACTGAGGGGAAAAAAATGTTAATGTCACTAGTTCTTCTGTACTCGAGTTCAAACAAGTTTTAATGGAGTGTGTACCCGCTCTCGATTATTCCCTATGGACTATTTCGATCTGAACCGAGTATCAACAGACAGGAACCCGTTTAACGTTGGTTACTCACGGATGCAACGGATTTAATTGAGTACCACGCGATCTAAATTACTCTCATGATCTGGTTGAACCTCGGTTATACGTAAGGTGTAGGGTGTGGAGTTTATTTGGTATTTTTCTGGAAGTGGGATTTTTGTGAGGAGACTATTTCTTAAATCTAGTTGAAAGTGAACCTCACTATTTAAAAGATGAAGGTTGCTGGATTCGACGCTCTGGATCACGGTGTTTCACTGTCGCACTTTTAAGATTCCCGAGGAAATATTGATTTGCACAGTAGACTTTAGTTGCAGCGATTCGATCTTATTCGTTCAAGGACGGTACAAGAATGGCCCCGAAGCGGTGGACACCACGTATACATGGTCTGTCCGGAAAGTAATAGGACTGATTTTTTTCCGCCGCGACTGTACTTCGGAGCTCTCGAGTGCCGACTGGATTCGGTAGAGGAGGTCCTTAGCTAATGAATGAGGGGTTGGTCAATTGTCTCCGAGCATCTGGAGAGTCAGGACAGCCTTTTTCCCGCGACGTGTTTTTGTCCGCGGTACAAGCAGAAAATGCAGAGTTCGTTAGAGCAGAGGTTGGCAATCGCCAAAATTTAATCAATTCTGTGTGAAACGCGGTAAATCTGCGACAGAGACATTTGATATGATCAAGCAGACTTATCCAGATAATACTTTAGTGAGAAGTAGTGTTTTTCGGTGGCACAAGGCCCTTTCGGAGGGTCGGGAAGAGGTCGCCGATGAAGACCGAGCTGGAAGACCTTCGACTTCGACAAACACCGACAATGTGACTTGTGTGCTCGATGTTTTGAACTCTGACTGTTTACTGAGTACTCGTTTAATTGCCCAAGTGTTAAATTTCCCAAAAACTGTGGTTCATGACATTGTGACGGAACACCACGACAATGCAGCGGCTCACACCTCCTTTCTTGTGACCAGCTAAATGACCCAGGCAGGTATCCCAACGCTTCCCCAGCCACCCTACATCCCAAATTTGCCCCCCCCCCCGGACTTCTTTTTGTTTCCTCGCCGGAAAATACCGATGAAAGGAAATCATTTTGAAAAGAGGGGATCCAAGCAGCTTGTACCGCGGCTCTAAAGGCCATTCCGGAGAATGCTTACCATGACGCCTTCAATGCTTGGAAATCGCCCTGGCAGCGCTGTATCGACGCAGGAAGAGTCTTTTTTGAAAGTTTTTCAAGAATTATAACGATTGGCTCAATAGTTTTTTTTTAATCGACTCAGTCATATTACTTTCCGGACAGACCATGTATATGCAGGGTTCTTGGGCCCTCCCACTACTCTAGTTTGTACAGTTTTCGAGGCGCAACAATGCCGTCCTCATCTGGCAACCAGATACCCCTGGCAAGGATGCACTTCAAGGGAATATCTTGCAAATCTCCGTGATATTGCCCGTTGTTAGACACCCCTTTCGAGAGTCCCTTGGCCAGGACAGAGTTTGTAATCAGATTTACATTTTCATGCAAAAGGCCGATAATGTAATCGGAGACTTCGTTGTCAAAACTTTCTAATTTCAAGGGTATGTTTGTATGTATTTGAAACGGTTTGGCTGATATTTATGGGTTTATTTTACTGACGATTACCAGCCTAGTTAAGACGATCACAGCGTGTTATTTCGGGAAAAATTTTTGAGTTTATAAGTGCGATGTCTTGGCATCGAACTAACTAAAGACGGAAAAAACGTGGTGACCTAACAAAAGCGGTGAATTTTTATAATGCTGCCGCATCTTATCATCTAATTTTACAGTATATTCGGAGAAAGATATACCATCCTTAGTCTTTCATTGTAGAATGTTTAAGTAATATTATAGCACTGTTACAAATAGAATAGCAAAGATCAATTTGGAGATTCAATATCCGAGATAGTAAAGTCTTAATACAAAGCATGAAGCAAAGATTATTTAACAGTACCGGTAACTACGCCTTTCGCCACAGAACCTGTCACTCGCTGCACATTGGACAATCCGATAAAGAAGTGTTACGTCCTGACTGAACCTCACGCCTCGAGGTTACGCAAATGGTACACCTTCCATTTGTTTCGTAAAGTCAGAGTTTTGCCCCCTTTTCGAGTCAATGGTGAAACTAATTCACTTGGGATGAGGCTGAGTCGTACTACAGTTGAAAGGTGATGATGAGGTCAGGCTAATTGATAGGTGACACTGGTGATATTCTTCGTTAATTTTACATTTAGCTTCACTGACACAGACATGTTGCACGGATTTGTTTCACAGATTGTATAAAATTAAATAATATTTTATTTAATAAATATACATATGCAAATCGTCGCACGTGCCACGGATGGTACGTCTGTGCATGAGATGGTGGTTGGCGACGAAAACGTTACAATGTGTATAAAATTTGGTACGGGCCTTCGTGAGGATAAAAAAGAGAAGTTTCTTGAAGTTGGAAGATGTAGGAAAACAGAAGGAATGGTACCTGTAGGTGCCTAGCACGTGTGGCTACGACGACACGTGGCCGCTGATGACGTAACGGCTAGTATGTTTTCCTTCGTTGATGTTTTAAATTCCGCAGATTATATTAATCAAGCGGTGACGTGGACGGTGATCTGATCTATACAGGCGAAGTGGTCTTGAAGTTCACTAATCGATTGTATTAATCGTTTAAAGATGAAGTTCGCGCACTGTGACACACCACGTGTGTCGTTGACGGTGGACGAATTGAGACTGAGGCAACTTCCGGACGACGCGCATGGAGCGTGTGAGAACGAACGTTCTAGAACATTCTCGAACCTTCTAGAAGGATCGAGATCGATATTCGCCGAAAGTTGCGTAGGCTACGTCGCCACGTGGCGACCGCGTGGCGTGCGTAGCGCGGGAGTTCTTGAGGTTATTTGAAATCCTTAACGCCTTGGGTACATTTGACGTCTGAGACACGTCATTCACTTGTCTTCCCTAGGAGCAGATGACGTGTCTAAAACGTTGCAATTCTAATTACTTGAAGATATCTTAATACTACATATGTCACCAATATTTTAGAAATATAAATTCTTACGTAAAATGTACTGCTTTTACATACTACTCCAAGCAACCAAAAATTATATCCGTTCCACATGCAAATATTTTCTCAAATAAATCCGTACCCAAGGGGTTAACACAGATACTATTTATATTTACACAGATGCTTTCTTTTTTCTTTCAAGCGAACCAGTAGTTTAGTATTTGGGTATTATGAAGGAAGGTTAGTTTTAATAACTTTATCGGTTTGCAGTGGGTACCATCATTTCAGAGTCTTTCTTCGAAAATCTAATCCAGTTTCTCCTATCCCGACTGTCACGCTTTGGAGATTGACAGTTATGGTAACGGAAGTACGTCGTCCTTCAATGCGTTTCATAGACACAACAACTACATCGAAAATCTACGATTTCCAACGACAGTTTATTCTATTTCCGCTGAAGAATAATGACTAAGGTATTGGGCAGTGGTAACGGATTGATAAAGTGTAACAGGATATACGATAGATCGAGACATTTCACCTATTCATGGATTCAAATTATTAGAACAGTGTTGGAATTAAAAACAACTGACTGACGACTGACAGATTAAAACTAACTCTGAACTTCACTGCTCGACTTGCCTGCACTCTCAACTAACTGACAACTTGACTGTACTTTTCTGAACTGGGAACTTCACTATCAGCGACTAAAACCTAGCTCTAACGGTCAACTCACACTCACTAACTAACTCTGAGCCTTTGGCGGAGGGCACCAGTATATATACAGGATTTTGGGCCCTCCCACTACGTCGGCTTGTAATGGTTTTCGAAAAAAACAATGAAGGCCCTCATCTTGAATCCAAACACCCTTATCGAGAATGGACTTGGAAAAGGATCTGACAAACTTTCCCTGTCAAGGGTCTCTTGAACTGGACGGGGTCTGGTGCTAAGTTATTTATTTATTACTGTGGATACCGTTTGCCAGTCTCGACCAAGACGATCTCAATGTTATTTCTTGAAGGAATTTACAAGTTCTGAAGTGCGTCGTCCTGACGTCGAACTGAAAAGGGCCGTTAAGACGCAGGAACGTAGCGTTGCTACGTCCGCAATTGAATTTGCTTACTTTTTCTTGGAAGATCTGTTTACATAACAATTTGATTATATACTAGAAAAATCTTGTAGAAATTAGAAGAGACGGTTTAACATGTATCAAATTTCTAAATATTAAATACATTTTTACAACAATTTAAGTATTAAATTTATAAATTTTTGATACCACTTTGAAATTTTCTCAATCACGTACTAACGCGTGCATCACGAAGGCGTCTTTCTTTCCCTCTCTTTCGTATAATTCTCTGTGGCGTACCACAACTGACAATATTAACAACTGACAACGACGTCTTCGTCTCTATCGTTCCGTCGCTCTGTCGCGCTCACACTACCCATACGAATGTTACGTATGAATCCCGTGATTCTTACGAAAATTCTCACTGTGAAATTTTTCTTGGCGACGCCTAGGCGCCTTAGCCCTCTTTTTGAACGAAAGCAGGATACATAAACTGCGATACACACGTGACCCTTAGCCTCTGGTCTACGACAAACGGGTCCCTACACTTCAGACCCCACGCGATAAGGAAAACTCGACCGCGAGGGTCTGCCTCCCCCGAAATTCCAGAGTTTTCCAACCGTCTTTTCGTGCAGTATCTCTACCCCCACCATAGGGTAAATTTCCTAAAATTTTCAATCCCCACTGCTTTTTCGACCTATATAAGGGCCACGAAAATGCATCTCTTCGGGTTATTCTCAGTACGACGCTTGAGCAATATACTACGAGACTAGGCCCAGTTCCTACTCGAGTTTTCTTTAACCTTCGGAAGATCAGTCTGTCCATTGGCATTATTCAACTCTTGGTCGGAGTTCCCCCGTTTCAATTCACGTTAGAATCACTCGCGAATTAGTTCGGAGTCAACTTGATTGCGAAGTCTCGTCAACCGTCACTGCCCAAGGGTAAACACTAAGAGCTTTCCAATTACATTACTTACTTTCATTTAAACTCTTACACAACACACTAAACATACTTGTATATATATTCGGTTGAAAGAATATACTTGTTATACTTTTACTAGAAACATAAAATTCAAGTGAAGAATAATTTCTAGAAATTAAAACCTTTCCTCTCGAAGTAAATCTAAAACATAATCGAGTAATGTACCCACAAAATTATTCACTCTAACCTCTCGGAGTGAAACAAAAAGTTACGAGAGTTATTACTTTACGACCTTACCGTAGCAGGGCAAAACCACAAACAGTGGGTGTCGGACTGCGCGTGCCCTTCGGCTTGCATTCCGTACCTGTGCGACCATTTGTAGTCCTAACAAGTGCGTCGTTATTAACCAGAAAGTAGCACCTTGCAGTTCGTCTGCAAGTACATCTACCTCAGGGTCACACCTTACCTAACATATACAACCACTCTGGAGACCAGCACCCTACAGTTTCTGCCGTAGGCTCATGTGGCTCGCGTCACTCCTAAGATCCTCTCGCACCCGAATGAATACCAGCACCCTAGAGTTTATGCTGTAGGCTCATCTGGATTCATCTTCCTCAACTTAACCACTATAGGCGCCAGCACCCTATAGCATCTACTATAGGCTCGATGCGACTACGCTGGGGGTAGAATACCAGAGTCCATACGATCACCGCGGGCACTCGCTGTGGACACCAGTTGGATGGGTGACCGCTCGAAGGCTCGCTCTCCCCCACACACCCTCTCTTACTCTCACAAAGAGATAAAAACTACGCCCAGGACGTGGAAAGGATGAGCGATTGATTAACTCACTTCTGAAACACTGACTGGTAGAGATCCGAGGATCTACACCTGCGCATACTCAAGCAGAAAAAACTCAACCCGTAAAAAACGGAAATACTTATACTACCACAAGTATAAATGCTAAAACACATTCTCTCACTACAGGAAAGAATGACTAATGAAAAACTGGCCAACTTGTTGTGTACGTGCCCAGTACGTTCTAAAACGTAGCTGCACTGCTCCAAGGCTTGCCAACCCGTTGAGAAGCTCACTCCTGTATTGTTAACGGTCCTTGCAAATTAGTTCGTACTTAGTCTAACCTCGGGCGCGAATAAGAAGGGGGGGGGGGGGGCACCAGGTTCAGCAACGGGCGGTGGGGAAGGAGGGGGGCTAGCATTTAATAAAGAGAGAATTAGAGCGTCAAAACCATTAGAAATTGTTCATACAGATGTATGTGGTCCAATTGAGCCCACTGCTTGGGATGGAATGAAATATTTTGTGACATTCTTAGACGATATTACGCATTTTGCAGCCGTATTTCCGATAAGAGGTAAAAATGAAGTATCCGAAGTTGTAAAAACATATTTAAAACAATGTCAAGTAAAATGGGAGAGAAAAGTAGGAAAACTAAGGTGTGATAATGGTAAAGAATACGCTAACAAAGATTTACAGGAATGGTGTAAAAAGAATGGAACGATCTTAGATTTCACAATACCGCATTCACCGCAGCTAAACGGTAAAGCTGAAAGACTGAATCGTACTATCATAGAAAAATCAAGAGCTCTACTACTAGACTCTAAGATGAATAAAGAAATGTGGGGAGAAGCAGTACGCACGGCAGTATACCTATTAAACAGAAGCCCGACGACTGCAAGTGATAAAACTCCTGCTGAAAATTGGTTAGGTAAGAAACCTGATCTTACAAATTTGCAAACCTTTGGATGTAATGCTTACGCCAAGAAACTTGGATATCTAAGAAAACTAGATGAAAGAAGTGTAAAATACACAATGGTAGGATATTCCATGAACGGATATCGCCTATGGGATGAATATAAAAGGAAGATAATTATTGCAAGAGATGTAATATTTAATAACATTTGCGAAACTGGAGAGGAAGCAAATTACGAGAATGAATCAACAGAAGTAACAATTAGGACAGAAAATAAAGAAAAAGGTAATAGATTTAACGCGCAAGAAACAGAGAACATTCAGCAAGTAGAGGAATCATCTGATGTAGAAGAATCAGAAGAAATTGAGACATCGATTCTTATTGAAGATACACAACACGATAATCGTGAAGAAAGAAGAAGAAGTTCAAGACAAAGAAATAAAAGAAATATCCCAGATCGATATGGAAATTACTATGTACATTTAACATACAGCGAAGCAATTAATGGAGAAGACTCGCAGAAATGGAAAGCAGCCATTCAAGAAGAAAAGGATTCTCTTAAGAAAAATAAGACTTGGATCGAAGCAGACAGTAACCAGCTAAATAACAAAAAAGTTTTGAGTACAAAATGGGTATTTAAAATAAAGGAAGATCTAGATTATATAAAGGAAAAATTAACTACAGAATTCGAGGTAAAATTTTATAAATCTTTTGAAAGTTTTCTAGGTATAAGAGTAACAGTAGACAATAAGGTATTAAAGTTAGATCAAACTAACTACATTGAAAAACTAATAAAGGAATATGGTATGGATAACGCGAAGAAGGTATCAACGCCTATTGTAAGTATGAATACAGATAGAGACATAAATAATGTAATGTTAAATACTAATTTTCCCTATAGAGAGTTAGTAGATAGTTTGCAGTATCTAACTACGAAAACACGACCAGATATTGCATTCGCAGTTAACTATGTCAGTAGATTTATTGAGAAACCTTCAAATCAGAGTATATGTAGTATAAAACGCATTCTAAGATATCTGCAGAGTACTAAGGACACTGGAATACAATACTCTAGGGAAAATTCAGATCAGATGGATGAGCTAATAGGCTACAGCGACTCAGATTTTGCCGGAGATGTAATGACTAGAAAAAGCACCACAGGATACGTAATAATGTATGGAAATGGACCAATCAGCTGGTGTTCACGCAAGCAATCCATAGTAGCTCTATCTACAACTGAATCTGAATATATAGCAGCAGCAGAATGTTGTAAAGAATTAATATACCTAAAAGGTGTATTGGAAACACTAACAAGTAAAAAGGTAAAAGCTAAGTTGCTCATCGATAACCAAAGCGCACTAAGTCTAATTAAAAATGGTATAATTCACAAAAGAAGTAAACACATAGACGTGCGATTTCATTTTATCAACGAAAAATATAATGATGGTTCGATAGAAATAGAATATTGTTCTACCGATAAACAACTTGCTGATTTATTAACAAAGCCACTAAGTAATGTAAAATTTAAGGAATTTAGTAATAAGTTATTATGTTCAACGTAAATATTATGGTATTAAGGTAAAGGAAGTAAAAACAATTAAAGAAAGTAATGATAAAGATAGAGGAAGTAAAAATAAAGTAAAATGTAATATCGATATAAACTCAATGTTAAGAGGAAGTGTTAGATAAAGGTAACACTGAGCTTATATCTAACATATATGTGTAAGACAGTCACTGGATACTATACATCCATACTGCGACATCTGTACAATTATCCTATAGTTAACAGAATATTAGAGCGCCGCACATCCTAGTCATATAGCTGTAAGTTAGATGTAATCAGACCTTCAAGCTGTAAAGACGTATTAACATTCTTATAATAAATAAGTGGTTATCCAGTAAAACAACGTGTCTCCTACACTTAACAAATCACGCTCTGCTAACAAGGGCGCAAGAGCGGCGCTGCGAGGATTCGTGTGGTAGAGTTTTGAGAGAAAGCATTCGCCGTTGAGAGTTTTGAGTGTAAAGATTTGTCGCGTGATTTTATAGAGAGTTGAGAATACAAGAACAAAAGTTCATTTGCTTTTGAATTTCGGAGCAAAAATCTTATACGATGGATCGTAAGAGTGATAAAAGTCACAGCAGAAAGCGGCATCGTACGAAAAAAAGGACATTCCATGGTAATAAATATACATCAGAAAGAGATACAAGTACAACATGCACAGCTGCAAAGAAAATCGTCAAGAAAGATCATGATTTTGAAGTAAACGTTGATCGAAGTATACAATACTGTTTCGTGAACTTTGCCTTGTTTTTGACTTTGCAAAATATTTTAATATGTAAAACTTGTAAAAGTGACATTAATTTTTCAAAACATGCTGAGAAAGGATTAGGCTTTCAACTAGTGTTACGTTGTAAATGTGATTTCGAGTATAATATTCCGAGCAGCCCACAAATTAATAATTCGTACGATATAAACCGACGGTTTGTTTTCGGAATGCGTTTAGTTGGTGTTGGCCTTCAAGGTATTAATAATTTTTGTTGATTCATGGATATTGGCAATGGACCGTGTAAACGTACATATTACGAAGTAATTGAACAAATTTCAATAGCAACTAATGCAGTTGTGCAGTTAGTTTTCCGAAAAGCTGCCGAACAAGAACAAAAACAAAATGAAGCTGCTGGAAATGTAAAGAATCGTTCAATTGTTTCTGGGGATGGCTCCTGGGCAAAACGAGGATTTTCTTCTCTCATTGGTCTAGTATTTTTGATTGGGAAATATACAGGAAAAGTTATGGATGTTATTGTGAAATCTAGTATATGTAAGATGTGTGAGCAATGGGAAGGGAAGAAAGACGAAGTTGAGTATGACGTTTGGTACAAGGCTCATAAGGAAAATTGTAGTGCTAATCATGAAGGCAGTGCAGGGAAGATGGAAGTTAACGGTGTCATAGAAATGTTCAAACGATCCGTGGAATCATTGCAAGTGTATTATGAATATTATATTGCCGACGGGGACACAAAAACATTCAAACTGCTGCAAGACGTTAAACCGTACGGTGAAATCGTGAGCGTCAAAAAAATAGAATGTGTATTGCACGTCAAAAAACGTATGTATAAACGCGCCAAAGACGCTAAGAAACAGTTGACTCAATTTCGAAAAACTAAACGAATTTTAGAAGAACAAGATAAAGATTCCAATGTGAAATGCAACAAAAAAAATCAGAAAAGAATTCAAAAGTCTAAGATAAAAACGGCGTTATTAACAAATAAAGTTATGCAAGAACTTTCTACGTATTATGAACTGGCTATACGCCGAAATCCCAATTCTGTAGATGATATGAGGAACAGTATATGGGTAACTTTCTATCATAAAATCTCCTCCGACGATGATCCTCAGCACTCGCACTGTCCACCAGGAGAAAACTCTTGGTGCAAATATCGTGTCGCTGAAGCGACGGGAAATTTGAAAAATTTTAAGCATCCCCCAGCTTTAGATGAAGAGATTCAACCTTTATTAAAAAACATATATGAAGATCTTACCACTCATGATTTACTGCAAAGATGATTAGGAGCGAATACTCAGAATAATAATGAGTCTTTCAACTCATGTGTTTGGCACATAGTTCCAAAACATGTGTTTGCAGGAAAAAAAATCGTGGAAATCGCTGCATATTGCACTACGTGCACTTTCAATGAAGGCTTTAAACCATTATTAAAAATAATGGAAGTGATGGGTATTACAATTGACAAAGCAGCAGCAGAATTCGCAAATCTACAAGATGAAGCACGTATCAGAAAAGCCAGTCGTCGCAGCGATGCAGTCTTAAAAGAACGTAGAATAGCAATCGGGAACATGAAATCACAAGAGAATGAATATTATGAAGAAGCTGAGGGAGTCCTGTATGGAGCTGGTATTGCTGATTGAGGGTGAGATACTTTTTTTAATGATCTTTTGTATGATCTTTGGGAAAAAAACTTTGTACGCGTTTTTCTCGAAACCACGTTTTTCGACCTGGCGACCACGATTTAAAAAAAACTACTGGACGGATCAGGCTCAAATTTTGAGAGGATGTTTACGAGATGCATGTTTATGGTCCAAACTAAAATTATTAATATCCATAATTATTTAACGATATTTTTAAGCAATTAATGTGTAAAAAAATGGTCGGAAATTTCTAAAGTCCGCCATTTTGTTATTTTTCATTAAAAATGAAAAATTTTAGTTCCAACTATAGCGACAGTTCTATTTTTGAAGAAACGATTTGATTTTTCTTTTTCAGACGTTCCTAACTGGAGATATAATGATCGCCAGTATTTTACGGGGTTGTCTTGGGGCTGTCGTATCTCCGCCAGATTTCATGAGAACCAAGGAAAAAAAATTTTTCATATAGTTTAAGATGTACATTCTCATGTACTACAAGTTCTACGAATAAAAATAATTTTCAGAACAAAAAAAAAATCTTGAAGAACAGGTCGAAAAAAGTAGACTCCCCCCTTAAGCCTTAAAAACTGTTACTACCCCGCGTCGAAGCGCCCTTTGTTAGTTCGACGCCAGAACGATGCATTACAAAAACTTGTAAATTCCATCAAGAAATAACACTGTGACCGCCTTGGTGAAGACTGGCAAATGGTATCGAAATAAATATACAGGGTGTCCCAAAATTATGCAGCGATCGGGAACGTGGATATTGTTTATAACAAAAGAAGTTGAAAAATCGTATACCCTTTTGTGATTCGCGGTCCCGTTTTTGAGTTACAAGCTTCCAAAATATCGTGGTCTGACTTCCGGCGCGCGCGGTTCGAAACTCAGTTGGAGACATATACGCGAGAAATGTATTGGCGAGCAGTCGGCGGGGAGAGGGGTATCCATCGATATTTTGGAATCTCGTAACTCAAAAACGGGACCTGGAATCACAAAAGGGTAAAAGACTTTTCAATTTCTATTGTTATAAACAATCTCCACGTTCCCGATTGCTGCATAATTTTGGGACACCCTGTATAAATTCAATCGAGCCGTTCAAAATGTAAACTCTGAAACTCTTAAGATTAGAAAGTTCTAAATATCAGATTTCATCAAATATAATGGAGACCTTGTTCATAAGGAAATGTGAACTTAGCACCAGACCCCGTCCAGTTCAAGAGACACTTGACAGGGAAAGTTTGTCAGGCCCTTTTCCAAGTGCATTCTCGATAAGGGTGTTTGGATGCAAGATAAGGGTCTTCATTGTCTTTTCCAATGTTACGAGCCGGGCGGGTTTCCTGAACGTGGCCGACGAACGTTATGGACTTCTTCGAATGAGACGTGCTTTCGTCTCGTATTTGACTTCACTATAGCAGGTAGTATCGCACGTCGAAAGTAAAAAATAACGTTAATTCGAGCCAGATGAGCCTATAGTAAAAGCTATAGGGCGCTGACCTCCCCCCTCAATGGTCCACCACCTTGTCGTGGTGAGGGGGCTTGGTTCTGATGATCTCTTCTGGCTATACCTGCGGGTTCTTTGAACCAGGCACCTACTAGCATGCCGGGAAGGCAGAAGAGTGAGGGCCGTACTAAGAGTGGATCCGGGATGAATGTGTGTGTGAGTCAGCTGTGGCCAGTCCTTGATGGATATTCCTGTCAGACTAACCAATGGGGGAGTAGTTGCCCCCCCAACCGAAGCGTGCACCGATGTCAAGTACCTGACCTGTGTGGGAGTAATAAGGGCGAGTGTAAGTCCGCTTGTCGGCAAAGTTCCCGTGAAATCACATGTTCAACGTGGGAAGCACCGCGCGATGCATTGCTGACTGGAGCCTATGACAGGGTTGAAGTCTTGGTTCTGGGCGCAGGTATGGCGGGGCGACCTGGTCAGTCTCTCTGCATACCCTGTGTGGTGGGAGGTAAACCACACCGTCTAGCCTGAGGTGTGTGTTAGGCGCCGGTTCGGGTCCGGCGTCGCACACACGATAGGGATGACGAAAAACCTTTAGCATCAGTTATGGCGCGGGCCTATCCCATATCATTTTTCACAACTTCACAGGAATCGATAAGGTGTGACCGCCGGACAAGGCCGTTTCTCGGCTTTCGATTCATATAAATAGGATCATAGTTTTCCGGCGGAAGTGCCCCCACCGTGGTGGGGGTCCCATGATGGGCGTGCCGAAGGACTCAACATATACGTATTATGGCTCTATTAAAACAAAATACGGTGGCTACTAGCCAAAGCGAGAGGGAGGAGGCGGACTGCGTTCCGCAAACTACGACGGATGTACCAAGTACTCCGAAACGAGACGTGGAGTTGGCCGGAACACGCCAACCCGCGAGCGAGTTCTCTGTAAGCGGCGCCACCATACGTAGTGACGTTAGACTTACAGAGCCTATAGTAGTGCTGCCTGCCAAAGCGGCGGTAGCAAGACGAGCGAGCCGTGCCGCATCGGAGAGGCAAAGACCACGGGACCTTTAGGTCGAGGGCACAGACGTGCCGATGTCTGATAGTTCGATGGATTGTTCCGAGAATCCGACGAGACGAAAGCGGTCCATTGCGACCACATCCGCTGATCTGGCGCATTCGGCCGATGCAAAAAGAAAGTCGGTACAGGACCCATGCGCGAAGAAAGAAGCACCGGGCAGTGCAGGGTCAGTTGAGTCTGTGAGCCCCGACTCGAGACGTGGTAGGAAGGTCGCCATCCCACCAGAGTTCGAGATGGCCAGGGACTGTAGGGATAAGGCGCCATCTGAAATTGGTGCCCAAATCCTGGAGCAATTGGACGTTGTACCGAGAGTCGCCGACATGTCCAAAAACTTGAAGGGACAATACGTTTGGGAACTGAAATATGCCGCCCGAATGGTGAAAGTGGCAGCGATAGAACTGCAAGGCCGTACAAACGCAGGCGACATGGCGGATATGAGGGCAGAATAGAGCTCAGGTCTGAGATATCAGCTCTAAAGATAGAGGTCCAGAACCTCAAGTTTGTCTCGCAGGCAGTAACCCAGAGCCCTACCACGAAGGTCCAGGGGAGCACCGCGGTAGGTCACTTGGCTATCACCTCGAAAAGCGATGTTGCGTCTGCTGCGGTGGGTGCCACTTCATTTGATTTGCATCCATTATAAAATAACGTGCTGCGGGATATAGAAAAACTGATTGACCGGAAGGTGTCGGCATTCAGGAATGAGTGCTTCTCGGCTCTGTCCACTGCGCCCTATCAGCGGAGCGTCCCGAAAGTTCGCTGCGCTACCGCTTCGTGAAATGCCGAGACCTTAGACGCAGCCTCGATTATACCCCCCCCCCCTTCTCCACCACCGACCTCAGCGCGGAAAGTGGGGCCGGGCGCAAAGCGGAAGGAGAGCAAGCTCTCGACGGCAGCCCCGGCGCACAGTGGTCCGGATCGTGAAATCGCGTGCCAAATTCCCAAAAAATCAATTTTCGATTATCGATATCTACTGTGTTTCTTCTTAAATGTCCATTAATCTCAGAAATGAAAGAATTAATTGGATTTAAATCTCATTTTCATTAAAACGTGCAGTCAAAGTCGGATGTTTTTAAGACAGTCTTTTTCGCATGAAAAATATGATTCACTTTTTCAAATTGTTCAAATAAACCTGTTCAATATTTTCGCTTCGTTTTTCTTTAAACTTAAGGGCAGTCTTTTGCGATAAAAATCATATATATTATTAGTCATTAATATTGATAATTTATTTAAAAAATAATGTTGTATAGAGTAAGAAAAAGTTGTGAAGTTCTTCAAATTAAGGAATGGATATCTTTTAAATTCCAAAGAGTTCCACTTCCTAACAAATTGCAATATTTTCAGCACACCTTCCTCTACAAAATCATACAAGAACATTTTCCCCCCGCGTCCCACTCTTCAAATTATTCGTGTTTGAAGTTGACAACGTTCGGTCTGTCCGTACGGCTTTTCATGCGCTTACGGTTCGCATCTATCGGACGCACAAACGCAAACAGTAGGACAACCACAGAATAACGAGCAAAACGTAAAAACGCCACGCATAACACGCTAACACCACCTTCTTTCATCGAACCCTTTACACTCACATCTCTTATCATGTTGTAATATAACATATCATATCATACCCCGCTTATTTCAGCTTCAACTACTAACACAAGAAATGGGCATACCGGTTCGATGCCTAATATGCAACCACTGCATAATAGATAAACCTATCGAAAAACATACTAAGGAGTGCTACAATAAATTAGTGCAGATCAGCGAGGTGATTGATGCAGAGAAGCTGTGCTCTGGATGCGGCAAGACATGGCACGTCGCCGAGATTCTGGCACATATGGCCTCCTATATCCCCAACTGGCCATAAAACTGCCGCCAAATCTGCAATAAAAGACGCACACACACCAACCCGCACATAACACATTAATAACCACTCACCGTAAACGGAAAACTCCACACGAAGCACTCATACGTAAACAGAACACAAACCACAGAAACATAAGAACGCATAGCCACACCCACCACGTATAACATACATACACACATTTTTTTTATTTTTATTTACTCACAACATTATAACATATTCATTTCTTTTTATTATTATACAGGGTGTAACAAAAATTCTGGGACACTTTTTCAGTATAGATAGTATGCACCAAAAGGTGAAAAAAAAGTCTATAAAGTTTTGTCTAAAAACCAACCCCTATCGAGATACAACCTCTTTTGTAAAAAGTTTAAAAAAAATCATATCTCCGAAATGGTACGTCGTAGAGGACTGATTTTGATTGCAATATAACCGGGAGAGACTAAAGTTTACGAAAAAAAATATCACTATCTACGCAAAGGAAGATTTAGTGTTTGTCCTTAATTTTTCCCAAGTTGTTACAAATCTGCTACGATATAGGTAATTGAGGTTCTTTGGATTAAACAAGAATAAATGCTACTTAACAGTAATAATTGCAGCAATTATATTTTTTTCTATTATCTTTGATCTTCTCCGGTTATATTGCAAACAAAACGGGTCTTCTACAACGTACCATTTCGGAGATATGATTTTTTAAAAATTTTTTACAAAAGGGATTGTATCTCCATAGGGGGTGGTTTTTAGACAAAACTTTGTAGACTTTTTTTTCATCTGTTGGTGCGTACTATCGATACTGAAAAAGTGTCCCAGAATTTTTGTTACACCCTGTATAATACACATTCATGTATACTTATTTCTTTTTCATTATTATATAACTATACAGGGTGTAACAAAAATTCTGGGACACTTCAGGCTTGTGGATAGAACGCATAAAAATAAGAAAAAAAGTCTTATAAGTTGTGAGTGCAACGCACCCCCTATCGAGATACAACCCCTTTTGTAAAAAATTGTTAAAAAATCATATCTCCGAAATGGTACGTCGTAGAGGACCGATTGTGATTGCAAAATAACCGGAAGAGACTAAAGTTTACGAAAAAATATCACTATCTACGAAAAGGAAGATTTAGTGAATGCCCACAATTTTTCCCAAGTTGTTACAAACCTGCTACGATATAGGTAATCGATGTTTTTTGGATTAAACAAGAATAAATGCTACTTAACAGCAATAATTGCAGGAATTATATTTTTTTCTATTATCTTTGATCTTCTCCAGTTATACTGCAATCAAAACGAGTCTTCTACGACGTACCATTCCGGAGATATGATTTTTTAACAATTTTTTACAAAAGGGGTTGTATCTCGATAGAGGGTGGGTTGAGCCCACAACTTATAAGACTGTTTTTTCTTATTTTTATGCGGTCTATCCATAAACCTAAAGTGTCCCAGAACTTTTGTTACACTCTGTATACATATCAGCAAAAAGCATCGAAAATGCAAAGGTATAGGCCATGTACAAGAGGATGTGACTT
The DNA here is from genome assembly GCA_917499265.3 of Mimumesa dahlbomi. Taxonomy (NCBI): domain Eukaryota; kingdom Metazoa; phylum Arthropoda; class Insecta; order Hymenoptera; family Crabronidae; genus Mimumesa; species Mimumesa dahlbomi. The sequence goes on from OU824120.1 coordinate 2,296,073, forward strand.
TGGAATAGCTTTCTCGTTAACATAAACTTGATTATATGAAGTATTTGAAATCGAACAAATGCGAGCAAGTACAAATTATTGTACAGCATCGACACGATGCTATCGCTAAGTAAATATAATAAATTAACTAAATTTCCCCAAAAATTATGTCTCCTCATTTAAGTAATAAATCTGTTTAGTGCTAGACTAAGTGTACAATCAACCGCGAAAATGGTTTCCCGGGGGGGGGGGTCCGGGGTGCGCGCGGGTAGGCACAACTACTAATGCTTGCTTCACGTCCGTGAGTTTCGTCCCCTCTCTTTCTAATATTTCGTTTCTCTCTCTGACGTGTGGCTCGGCAAAAAACACGTGACAAGGAATACTTCGTCTCTTTCTTTTCGTCGCTGCGTCGCACTCGGCCGGCACACAGATACGGCCAGACATGTGTGAGAGCGCGATCGTCATTTGAGGCAACAATCAAATGCGGATTTCGCAAGGGTCTGAATTTTTCTCGCATAAGAGCCTCTCTTTCCTTCCTTCTGTCTGTCTCGCTCGCACTCCGCGGCTCACAGACGATGACCGAGCACAGATGTGTTGGTGCGCCTTCGTCGAGCGCGGTGGTTCAATCGTGTTTATCGAGACATTTCGAATTAGTTTATAGGATATTGATTATTTATTTACTATTCTTGATACCATAGTCTCGCTGAGTATTAAATGAATTGCAATAGAATGATAATTACATGTTTCCTAATTATTTATTTCACGTTATATTCCCTGGATGAAATATTTGGCGAAATCTATGCCTTATTTATTTATTTATCGAAACGGAATCCTTATAATTCGATGAAAGACGACGACGTTTAATTTTTCTAATGCCTATTAACGCGGAGCGTCATTAATCCACTTGTGGAAGCTATGTTTAACATTTATACGAGTACGATTCATTTTATATCATACGTAAGGGATGTTCTATTATTCTTGCATTAACCGTAATATTTAGTCAAATGTTTTATACCATGGATACGTAACAAAATAAATGCGAAACGATGAAAAGCTTCTTCGTATGTTACTTGCAAACGGCAATCAGTTCTGCAATAAACGTGGCCGCTAAAGCATGGCAAATTTACCCGAGCGAGTGCGAGGTGTGATTGGGGGAATGGGGCGGTGCGGAGCTGATCCGCGAGAAGTCGGAGACTATGTCGGGTGTTCTGTGAAGACAGCGCGACACTGGATAAGGAGGTTTATAGAAGGAGGACCCGACGCATTCATCGACCACCGAAAGAAGAATGGCGGGAGGCCCAGGAAGACTTCAAGAGACGAGGACGAAGCGGTCGCCCAATACATACGGGAACATCCGTTCCACAGTGCCCAGGAAGCCGCAAATGCTTTGGGGTTGAGGATTTCCGACGACACGGTGCGGCGGAGGCTAAATGAAGCGGGCCTCCGTTCCTACCGACCTGCACGAAAAATTCCCCTCGAGGAGCATCACCTTGAGCAACGCGTCGACTTCGCGGTGCAAGAGCTCGCAACGCCCATGGAAGAATGGACGACCACCATTTGAATCGACGAGAAATCGTTCTGCTCCGGCGAAGATTGGCGACATCGGGTTTGGCGTCCGGAGGGAGAGCGGCTAGATCCGCAATACGTTGTTCCGGTGAACCGCAGCGGCCGTGTCACGTGCGCGATGTGGGGCTGGATGAGTGTTGCTGGTCCCGGTGAACTAGTCGAAGTTTCACCGCGCATGAATTCTGCGGAATATATAGCCCTGCTGGAGAACGTTCTTGTTCCCAGTGTACGGGCTGTATATCCCGTAGAAGACGTGCCGGTGATTCGGCTAGTTCAGGACAACCATCCAGTCCACACCGTTTGCGGATCATTCGGAATGGCGTGTCGTGGATTGGCCGCCAAGATCTCCGGACCTAAACCTGATTGAAAATGTGTGGGCAGAGATGGGCCGACGATGGCCCCGCGGACGAGAACGTACGAGGGCTGCGCTCGTCGAGCATACCCATATGGTTTGGGAAGAACTAAGAGGGAATGCATCTTTTTTTCAGAATCCGGAAAATTCGATTGTCCGTCGCTTTGAACAAGTGATTGGCCGGCAGGGGTATTGGACGGATTACTGAGGCCGAGGCTTGGCGGAAAGAACTGGTACCACTTTTGGTGTTCAGGAATGTAGAATATTTCAAAAATTATAGGATTGTAATGTTAAAAATTATATGTTGTAATATTTATACATTCATTTAATTTACAGGTATCGAAGGGGTAAATTGAAGCCATTGAGCTTTTTTTATGGGCTCCGGCCCCTGCTCCATTCTTTTGTAATGCAAACAATTGGGTATCTGATGAAGATACGTTGGGACTTGAAGTCTCGAAAAAAAAGATACAGCAAGTCGGATTCAGTTCCGTATAATGTGAGTATTATAATTAGTTCAGAATGTTTAGTAATATACAAATACACAGCATAATACCAGAGTCGGTAATTAATTTAGTTTTTGTAATTATGTTTACAGGAAACCTGAACATCGAGTAAACTCCGTACCCATCGGCCTCCTTACCCCTGCCTGCCAATCACATTTTCCAAGCGACGTGGAATCGAATTCCAGTTTCTGAGAAAAGGGTACATTCCCTTAAAAAGGTATTTTCCTAACCATGTGGGCCTGCTCGATTCGCGCAGCCTGTTCTCGCCCTAGGTGTCATTGTCGGTGCCTCGCTGCCGACACATTTTCATCAGCCAATTTCGCCAGAGCAGTCGACGTCCAATGGTGGCCATCCATTCCTCCCTGGGTTGAGACGACTCTAGCACCGCGAAGAAGACGAGCGTCTCTTGGGTGTGCTCGGCGAGGGGAATTTTTGTTGCAGGGATCGTCGGAAATACTCAACACCAGCGCATACGCAGCTACTGGAGCTTGTAGGAGCGGATCTTTCTCTATGTATTGGGCCGTTTTCCTGCGCCTCCTAACATTCTTCTGGAGGAAGTGATTGAGTGCTCGGGATCCTTCTTTGCAACCATCCGGCTCCAGTGTCACCGCGTCTCGCAGATCACCCGACGACGTCGCTCCCCATTCCCCCATTTCCCCAATCGCACCAATAAACGTTTATTGTAGAACACCCCCCCCCCCCCACACACACACACAATATCTACAATTTTTCTACATTTTTATATTTTTATACATATTTATACTTTTATACAAATTTATACTGTTATACGCATTTATATTTTTATTATTGTATATTTACGTTACTATTTTTATATAAATATATTATATAATTTAATATATAATTTTATATTTCTAAAATGTGTTTCACTAAATATTACGGTTAATGCAAGAATAATAGAGCGTCCCTTACGTATGATATAAAATGAATCGTACTCGTATAAATGTTAAACAATACTTCCACAAGTGGATTAATGACGCTCCGCGTTAATAGGCATTAGAAAAATTAAACGTCGTCGTCTTTCATCGAATTATAAGGATTCCGTTTCGATAACTAAATAAATAAGGCATAGATTTCGCCAAATACTTCATCCAGGGAATATAACGTGAAATAAATAATTAGGAAACATGTAATTATCATTCTATTGCAATTCATTTAATACTCAGCGAGACTATGGTATCAAGAATAGTAAATAAATAATCAATATCCTATAAACTAATTCGAAATGTCTCGATAAACACGATTGAACCACCGCGCTCGACGAAGGCGCACCAACACATCTGTGCTCGGTCATCGTCTGTGAGCCGCGGAGTGCGAGCGAGACAGACAGAAGGAAGGAAAGAGAGGCTCTTATGCGAGAAAAATTCAGACCCTGGCGAAATCCGCATTTGATGGTTGCCTCAAATGACGATCGCGCTCTCACACATGTCTGGCCGTATCTGTGTGCCGGCCGAGTGCGACGCAGCGACGAAAAGAAAGAGACGAAGTAGTCCTTGTCACGTGTTTTATGCCGAGCTACACGTCAGAGAGAGAAACGAAATATTAGAAAGAGAGGGGACGAAACTCACGGACGTGAAGCAAGCATTAGTAGTTGTGCCTACCCGCGCGCACCCCGGACCACCCCCCCGGGAAACCATTTTCGCGGTTGATTGTACATGGCCTATACCTTTGCATTTTCGATGCTTTTTGCTGATTTCACTTCATTCGTAGAATATTGTTAAATGTAGTATTGCTTTTATTAAAATACTTGTTTTTAAAGAAATAAGGGAATAAAGGAATGAAGGAATAACAGAATGTCGGAAAGTAATGGAATAAACGGATCAGATTAATATGGTGATATGATGATGATATACGATGATATGAAGGAATATACCAAATTTTCCTTTAAACGTTATTTCCTTTAAAGAAATATAGTAATAAGAATTGTGTAGTTATAAAATTTCAAAATGTTTTTTAAAGAAGTGGTACAAAAAAATCAGACACTCTTCCGGAGCCAGGAAAATTTCAATCTATAGGTGCGTTTCAGATCAAGTGTACAAGGTTCTCGCAGCATGTTAGACATTGTTTAATAACTTGCATATATTGTGGGTAATATTGAAAAAGGAAATACATTTGAAGGAATTACCAAAATATTAAACATTTAACTATTGCAAGATAGTGCAGGATTTGTATACGTTTGGTTTTTAAATTATTAATTAAACAATTATAATTACCATAGAAGTGTACAAAAACGGTTTAATTACACAAAAACCATCTGAGTAAAAATATCTAAATTTTAAATAATTGTTTGCATGAATTGTTGAAGAATGCTTTTGATTTCTAGAACTTTTAGAACTTCAATATAGTCCTATGTATATCCTTGAAAATGTTTTTCAATTTACGTACAACATCGTCATCGTGTCTTCTAAACGTACCTATACTTCAACAATCTATTTGAAGAAAAAATAGTTTTTTTGAAATCATGAATTTTTTATTACCGTGGCATCTTCTGATCTAATTTTACAGTATATCTGCAGAAAAATTTTCTAATTTCATTTTTAAGATGTGTAGGTAATATCATAACACTGTTACAAACAGATACGGAACAATTTAGAGATTCGATATCCGAGATAGTAAAGTTTCAATGCAAAACATGTAACAAAGATTTGTTAACAGTACTGATAACTACGTACACGTATCGGACAGACCTAAAAATTTGCTTAATTTATCATGAATGACCTGTTTACAGAACCATTTGATTATGTATTAAAAACAAGTTTGTAGAAATTTGAAGAAACGCTTTGCCATGTATCGAAGTTCTAGAAACTAAATACCTTTTTACAACAATTTAAGCAACCATTATATTAAATTTATAAATTATTGACAAAAGTTTGATATTTTCTGAATTACGTACTAACGCGTGCATCAAGAAGGTGTCTTTCTTTCCCTCTCTTTCTTATAATTATCGTTCTTTCTGTGGTGCGTACTATGGTTCAGGATATCAACACTGCATTCGACTGCATACTTTGTCTCTGTCTTACCGTTACTCCGTCGCGCTCGCACTAGCCAAACACACGAACGTGGGCCGAGCAAACAAGTGTGATAGCACGATTCACGATCGAGGAGGATATCAATGCGGAATTCATCATCGTCCGAATTTGGATTGCATAAGAGCCTTTCTTTTCTTCGTTCTGTCTGTCGCGCTCGCAGTGCTCGCAATACGATCGTCGAGAGCAAGTGCGACGATGTGTCTTTGCCGGTCGCGGCGATTCTTTCATTTTATTCGAAACATTTTTCTAATCATTTTATCGGGCATTTAACACTTATGTCCAATATTTGATCCCACAGTGCCGCTGAATTTTAATTAAATAGAAATGGAATAATAATTAGATGTTTCTTATTCATTCATTTCGAGTTATGTATATCCCCATGATTCAATATTTCGCGAAATTTATTCCTTATTTACCGAGACAATATTGTAACTTTAAATAAATAATTGAGAAACATATAATTGTCATACTATATCAATTTATTGAAAATCTATGATACGATAAAAAAATAGCAAGAAATATTAAATGTCCCATAAAATAATTCGAAATGTCCAGATGAAATGAATGAACGATCGCGATCGACGAAGGCGCACCAACACACCTGTGCTCGGCCATCGTCTCTGAGTCGCGATGGGAGTGCGAGCGCGACAGACGGGAGGAAGGAAAGAGAGGCTCTTATGCGAGAAAAATTCGAATCATAGCGAAAACCGCGTTTGATGCCTTCCTCGATCGACGATCGCGCTCTCACACGTGCCTGTCCGGCGTAAGGCCGTGTACCTCGACAGAATTAGTACGGCGGAGCGATGAAAAGAAAGAGATAAAGTAGTTGTTATCACTTGTTACTATGTTGCGACACACGTCAGAGAGAGAAACGAATTATTAGAAAGAGAGGGCACGAAAATGACCTAGGTGAAACAAGCATTAACAATTGTGGATACCCGCGCGCCCCCCGTTCCTCGCAGTGAAACCATTTATGTTGTTGATTGTACTTGGCCAGAGATAAGACCTTGTTTCTTGATTTTTCCTGCATGTCTCCCACAGATTACATATAAAAATCTACACTACCGACAGAAAAATTATCGTCGCATGGTATGAAAATCTGTTAGTTCGGTTTGACACCGACAGAACTCGCATAGTCGAAAGTGTGACACTGGAAAAGACGAAGCAGACGACTTATTACATAAAAAAGACGTACTTTTGACATCAAATATCTCGTTACTGGGTGGACCAATGTTTTTGTAATTAGTCTCAATCGACTCGTCTCGACGCTGCCTCTAAGAATATCATCGCACTTTTGAGGAAATTTGCCGCTTTCATGTTGTTTGAATACCCCGAAAACCCCGATCTAATCTTTCCGGAATAGAGTCAAGAGTCTTGTCTCGTACTTGGCCCGAGACAAGACCTTGTCTCTTGATCCCACCACTTCTACAAGAAGGATTTATGCAATAACATCTGAACAAGCCATGAAAACTTCACAACTCATGAAGTTCTGAATAACTTTTGCCTAAGATGTAAGTGTTAAAAATTTTATTTTATGTTCATGATTAATGTAATATAGTAAAGAAACCTGTGCTAAGTAGGGTGACTTACGGTTTCGTAAAACAGCCTTTTTTAAAATTATTATTTAACTATGAACCCATTAGCCTCCTACTTAGAAATTTTCAGAATCACTTACCAGAAGTATAAACTATTTATAGGAATTTTTAATAAATTTTAAAAATGGCACTTTTTGAGAAAATCAAAATCAAAATATTGAATTTGATGTCACAAAAAAACATTTTATAACAAAGTATGTTGTATTGTACATCGAAAGAAGGAGCATTTAAAACCGAGTAAAATCACACCACTCCCATCTCTCTAGCTCAATAAGGAGAAAAGCTGTGGTGATTTTAACATATGTCGGTTACGCTTTTTTGGCGGATTTTAGGAAACTTTACATAGCCGTAATTTTGAAACCGTTTGAGATATTTGAAAAAAATGGCATTTTTCTTAATCTCTATAAGGACAACCTTCGTACCAAATTTCATCAAATTCTGAGGGGTCAGGTTTGTACCCTGTGTTGATTTCACATGGAATGACCAGTTCGTTAAGGCATGTAACATTTCAAACGCTGTGAACAATAATTTATCTAAATACTTCGCAAAATATGAAGGGTTGTACAGAATTAAAAAAAAAAAAAGATTGCGCTCACAACATACCTCCTCGAAAGCATAGACAAACGTATGGAAAGGGGCATGTTCCATGCTAATAAAACAAAGCAGATCGCAACGGTAATCCACTTAACGACGCATATATAAACACGCGTGATCACGGTCCCAGTAACCGACAGTCTTGGAATTATCGAAGTCAATTAAGCGAAAACGAACAGCACAGCGGTGAAGGAGAGTAAGGGAACTCAGGTGGACGCGTTCGGGTTCCGAAGCACGATAGGAACGCAGACGGTATCTACGGGCATATGGGTGCCCTTAGATGTACGAGGAAGACCAAAAAAGTGCGGAGGACTATGGGTGACGGGCACGGTAAAGTTTGTACAAGGCCGGAGAACGCAGTGCAACGGCAAAGGGAAATGTGTAAAGGGGAAGGAGCCGCAGACAAGAATAACAGGTCCCCGAGTGAGGAAAGAGATAAAATTAAAGGTGAAACTGCTGTGGGCCACCAATATTATAAAAAAATGCGAGAAAAAAAGAGGTGGATGACAAAGAACGCCGCCAAGAGGATGAATGTGGCGTCCCCATATTTGGGAACGGCACAATTTTCTTATCTCCCGCGAGCTCGAGCAGGATTAGAGTGAGAGACAACAAGATTTTTAAAAAGAAAAATTTTTAACGACGGCAGCAAACTCACTAATGTACAGACGGGGGCGCAGGTACGCTCGCGGGAAGACCACGAATCCTGGACCAATCACGGTCTAATTACCGAGGAGATCATTAGGAGGGGGGGGGGGGAGACGGAGAGCATGGCACACGCCATAATAAAAGCGGATGGCCCGCGACCAGGAGCAGATTAGCTATCTGCAGTTCCCAACGAGAAGTAAGCAATAATCATGGTTGACCAAAGAAAGAGTAGGAGAATCTGGGTGTCAGTAACAACCAGCCCGCATGACTTTTGGTTCTGGCACGTAGAGGACGAACAGCAAATGACAATTAACAACATACAAGTATCACGAATTATCCGTCGCGATGGTGAATTGTGCATCTGGCTACAGCCAGAGCACATGAAGGTGGGAACGTTCATGGTAGCTCTCATAGTAAGAGGCTGGGAGGCGACCTATGAGGGAGGCCGTATTCTCCAGGTAGACCACGGAGAAATGAGCGTGATCTTTGTCGACACAGGAAACGCTATGGAATACTCAGTAGGGGAGCTGTACTACTTTCCAGGCTATCTGAAGAAACCCCAGACAAGTGCCATACCCTATCGGTTGCCAAACGTGACACCACAGCTGTACGATGCGAGAACTAGTTGTCTCGGCTCCGTGAAGTAGAGTCGAACGATTTTATAATTCTTCTCTAACTTCACCTTTTACTTCAACTTAATGAAATAAAGCACTATTCGTAGGATAGGATGTATATTCACACTGATTTTGATTTAACAAGCATATATTGAAACAAAGTAATGAATAACAATAACAAATAGCACTTAAAAACTGAGCTTAATTTGTTCTGTTTAAGATGTAGACTTATAGTGGAAGTCGTGTGTATAAATTGATACGTTTTAATTTTGTTTTAGATTTGTTTTAATTTTGTATTTTTATATGATGTCGTGATCTCGCGTGATTTGATGTGCTTCGTGATCAACTGTTTGTCGTGTTCTAGCGTGTTCTGAATTCCGACGTGTTCTGAAGTTCTCGTCAAGGCCGTCACTCCTCCAACTCCCGATTTTGGGGATGGTTCTTGGAGGGGGTGCGACGATGCCGATTTTTCTGGTGGTACATCGGGTGTACCGACAACACCGGAGTTTTTTCCGATGTACCGATCGCCTGAGTTTTCGTGTCACGCGGTCGTTCAAGAGTTCGCGAGGGTTTCCTGCATGCGCGCATACCTGGACGTAACGGTCACGGTTGGTGCATATGGTCGATGGTTTATGAATTTTGGAAGGCTAAGAGTTTGAAAGAAAGTGAAAATGAAAAGGAATTTACTTAGACATGCGCTGCAATAAAGAAATAAAGTCTTTCAATCTTTTAACTTTCCAAGTACAGCTGGTTTTGAAAGATGTGGTGCCTTATGGTTAGCTAGGTTTTGCTATAATGATTATGGTACCATTACGTCCGAAATTAAGCGAACATTATTTTATTTGCGTAGCAAACAACAGCGACAGAACGAAACCTGAACCTAGGAGGAAAAAGAACTACTCCGAATGGTCACGATGAACCATACCCGACACGTCGAATGGTGAGACGCCGGGACGGACGGGAGGAGGTGGAACTGCACCTACTATGGAACTACGAGGAACCCCTCAACGTGAGAGAGTGGTGGCTCAAGGAAAAATTTGGGTTTCCCACAGTCTAAGGGGAAAAGCACAAGAAAAATCTTAAAATATAAAAATATAAAAATGTAAAAAAAAGAGGAGCACAGAAAAGTAGCAGTCTATGAACGAACTGAAGAAGAGGCCGCAGGACAAGTGGCATCCACCAAGCTAGCAGCAAAGACTGTACCAGGAACCACGCAGCGAAGAAGATCGTCCATTCTGACGACGACTACGTCCAAATGACGACGACTATGACGTCTGCGCGCCACTGACAATGAGAGGCCCATGCCGGTGGGCGAAATGAATAAATAAACAGGTACACTGAAATAACAAGGCGCGAGTAGGGAATAACGGTCGCATAGAAAAACGCGAAAGGATTGATTCGTCTATTTTTAAAATAGACGATAATTATTGGTCTGAGGCGAGACAAGACATAGTATATAAGGCACGACACGATGCTCTGAAAATCATATTCACTTTTACTTCACTTGACACTTGGCATCTGATTTTGCTTCACTTTTTGGATGTACACGATTATGCGAAACAACAGAGAATATGATAGAATTAGAAGGAGTGGAAGAATAAGAGAGAGAGAGAGAGAATTAATGTACATACATTCATAGCGCGTATCCAAAGATTAAGACCTGATTCTTGAGACCTAAGGAGCTATCCATAGCCGCTTAGACTATGACTCTCTCAACGGTCATCCTTTCGAAAAAATTCAGAGGAGTAACCCTCAGTCGCTTAGGTTGTGGCTATCTCAATGAGAAACCCACATTCAATAGAAGTAACTCCGCGACATTTTAGAGCGTGGTCTGTCGCAATTGAACGTCATTTATTGTCATTTAACCCATCCATAAAGGAGTCGCGGCTGGACAATCAGAGCCAGACACTCATCTCGACTCTCAGATTACTGATGCCCGCAACATAATTTATTAGCGGATGAATATCCATAGCTTTAAAATATAGAGAAACATTATATTCTCTTAAAGGCGAACGATTAGGATTAAAGCGACAGATATGTGGGTGATAAGAATGAACGCTTGCGTGATAGAATAGGTATAATAAGGAAATGCGCACATGTATAGAACGTAAAAGCATTAGAAATAAATTGTAAGTATTAAGCGAGAATTATTTTTAAAATGCTGTATGCACCTGCCCAGAACTCGTTGAAAAGTAAGGTGCGTTCCTGAATAGCTAAAGAAATGTAGCTAGAAAGGGACACACCGACCCATATTAGAATTACTTCCGCTATCACAAAGTTCAAGGATGGAACGATAACGTGGGACTCCCTGTATAGATTGGAAATTAGATTACCGTGTAATATCTTACGTGTATAAATCTTGTTACAATGATTGATAGAGATTCATTTAACATCCCGGCAAAAATGCGTTGAGCCATTTTTGGTGACACAGTATTCCATAAATCTGCCTTCGTCCCTGGAAACATAAGTGATAAATTGTAATGAGAGAAACATTTTTATATTCTTGATCCAAAAAGGTAAGGATTCATAACTTTTAACACGATAACCGATTATGCAATTCCCGAGGTACAGTACATCTACAGGGTGTCCCAGCTAACGTGCACGTCTCTGAACCGGGTGATAGCTGAGGTAATTCTAATATAGGGAAGTGACATTCGTAATGTCGTTTCTTAATTCGTGACCGAGTTATTAACGAAAAACGATAACGAATCATAGGGCTCCGATGGGCCCAGCGGCGCGACAGTTCCTACTAGCGCAGTACCCTACTGGTGCAGACCTTCTACTGTCGCGCCGCCGGACCCAACGAAGCCCTCCGATTGGCTATCGTTTTTCGTTCATAACTCGGCCATAAATTAAGATACGGCATTACGAATGTCACTTCCCTATATTATAATTACCTCAGCTATCACATGGTTCAGGGACGTGCACGTTAGCTGGGACACCCTGTATAAGGAGTACAATATGAAATGTGGAGAATGGGATGAGTTGTTCGTGACAAAAAAAACTGTTTTGCAAGACAAGTATAAACGATGAGACAGAAGAAGAAGCTACACGGAATGTCCTTGAAACTTGTGGCTTTAAGGACATAGAACATACTTTTCTATAGACTTGTATGGATACAACAATACCACATACTCGGTGGGAAGTATTAAATAACATATTAAGCAGATATTCGTATCCTAATTTACCTAAAGCAGCCAACACAATTCTATGTATAGCATTCAACAATTATGCAACTAACCGTAATTTTCTTTTTGACTGTATACATTATGTATTAACACATTGCGTGCGGCGCTCTGCGCGTTCAACACGCGATTAAAGCCCGCACATTTTTGCACGCTCCAGAAGCATGCTTGGCGAGCAATAGGAAGCGGGTATGTACACAATCCGGCGTGGATTCTGACCGGTTAACCCAGAGCATATAAAACTAAGGCAGCGGAGGAGAAGGTCCACCTACTCTGCACGCGTCTCGCTGCCAGTTTCGGGCTGCGCGACAATGATGCGCGGCAAATCATTCTAACACAGATCGTTCGATAGAGCGGATCGAAGCGCCTGATACTTTTAATACGTTGCGGCCCAAGTCAAATGATTGGGGTGTTTTCCGCCATGGTACGGATTTTGATAAAATTTTAATATGTCGTATGTAACGTAGAAATTAGAAATCCATTTGAAGTAATTTACAAAACAACAAGTATTTTTAAGCTACAGGCAGTCAAAGTTTTGTGCATAGGTTTTTTGATAATTTGTAACTTGCAAACCATAATTGATACAGAAATTACAAAAATACCAATTGATTCAAGAACCTTCAGTTTTAGAAAAAAATTATAATTTAAATGCAACTTGTTTTTAAATAGTTGAAAAAATGTTTTTAATTGTTTGAACTTAAGGGGGGGGGGGTAAGGGTTTCAGGGCAAAAAAAACAGTTTCTTTGCGATTTTTTTTCAGACGAACGAATGAAGCAAATTTGTTCGAACCTTTTGCACATTATATATTATTATTTCAACAACATTTTGTAATTTTTTGGTTGCAAAATATCAACAAATAAGCCGGTGACCGAGCTTTTCCGAGAGCGCCTTTCGAAAAACACGTTTTGCGGTGAACACTGTATCTCAGCCGAAAAGTATCAGAAATCAAAATAACAATAAAATTTAGTTAGAAAATGAGTAAATCCTCCCCCCACCGATCGCTAATTGTTATTTTTTTCATTTTAAAACTTTTGGTGGTCGTTTGAAGCAAAAATTGCGATTTTTCACTAAAATTTCCGTCATTTTGCTACTGGAAAAACCCCTTAAGGTCAACAAAAAATATCATACTAGTTGTTGGGGGGAGGTATTTTATATATAGAAGGTATGTACCAAGTTTGAAAGGAATCGGTGTAGTATGTTTTAAATGGTAGTGATCAAGGACTTTGAAAACATGGTTTCGAGAAAACCGCGTTTAAAGATTTAACTGTACAAATGTGAAGATAAATTCCTTTTCCGCCGAGTATTTTACTTCTCCGTTTTTTTCTTAATTTTTTCGTCGCTTCGCCACCAATCTAACCGCTTTTCATTTACACTTTACAATCCCGTATTTCAGATTTTCGTATCCCACATTACTATTATAAAATCACTGATGTGAGCGGCAAACGCCCGACCGAAAATATAACGACTAACTGGTCAATAACTTCGAGAGTTTTTCTCCGATTATCTTTAAATTTTGGGACAATACTCTCGAAATATTAAAGTATAAGAAAAAGCAAAAAAAAATCGATTTTCCGATAGCGCAAACCCTTACCCCCCCCCCCCTTAAATTTCGTTCAAAGTGCGTCTTAAACTTTTTTTTACATTTTCTTTCATCATTGTCGAAATGTTCTCTAAAAATAACTTCTAGTCGAAACTTCGCATAATGAATAGTTTTCAAGTTAGAAATTTTTATTTACTACGGCGTTCGGGCTTTCGCCCACGATTCTGGCCGCGCCGTAACACGTATACCTGCCGTTATTGAGAAAAAACCCTTGTTCAATGCTCACTCCGATTCTCATTTCACAGTATACCTGCAGAAAAAGATACCTACGCATTTACATGACAACAATTAAGAAATAAATTTTAACACAAAGACGAAATGGAGATATAATTGTACCCAAAGAATTTAAAGAGTAAGAAAATAAATAATAAATGAAGTTAATAAAAGAAAATTCAGAGCTAATGTTTTCCAAAAAAGAGGAGCAGCAACTGTTCGATTTCAATGAAGATAATTAAGAAATAAGTTTCAAATAAAGACGAAATCAAAAATAATCGAAATATGGAAGAACAAATCATTTGACAATAATCATTTGAAACACCCGAATCATTTGACTTGGGCCGCACCTTATTAAAAGTATCAGGCACTTTGATCCGCTCTATCGAACGATCTGTACTAGAATGATTTGCCGCGCATCATTGTCGCGCGGCTCAAAACTGGCAGCGAGACGCGCATAGAGTAGGAGGACCTTCTCCTCCGCTGCCTTCCATATATGCTCTGGGTTAACCGGTCAGAATCTGCGCCGGATCGTGTACAGGCCGCCCAGATAATAGTGAACCATCTCAGGGGCGTAGTGCGGCGAGGGGATTGATTTTGCCTCGCGCGATTCGTTTGTCGCGACGCGGCGCAAAGGCAAAGTCAATCCCCTCGCCGTATTATCACCTGAGATGGTTCATCTTCAACTGGGCGGCCGGTACATGTCTATTTTGTATTTGGTATTATATTCACATATATTATTCTTAAATATTACTATATATATAGTTTATACACCTATTTATTGTATAAGATTTTTTACATTTTAACCATTATTTATTTCACAAACTTGAATAATGCTTTAGAGTATGATATCTGGAAATGCATACTCCATTGTGCAATGCTGTTCGACCCAATTTTCAACAATATCTCGTTTCGCTTCTTTTCCCATTGGACGAACAAACTTTACATTGTTCGGTTGGGAACTTCTTCTTGTCTGTACTCGTTATTGGTTTCAGTGTATGCTGTTTCATACTACCAGAGCGTCTATATGGTGGATCGATGCGTAGATGATTGGTTGTATTTGAAATACTTTGTTCTATATCCATAAATGTAATCGTTGATTTTTCTTCCGATGTCCATAATTTCATCACAACGAGTAGAAAATCTTTATATTTCATTTTTTCATTATTACAAGAATTATACAGCGTGTACCAAAAATTCTGGGACACTTTAGGTTTATGGATAGAACGCATAAAAATAAGAAAAAAAAGTCTTATAAGTTGTGCGCGCAACCCACCCCCCATCGACATACAACCCCTTTTGTAAAAAATTTTTAAAAAATCATATCTCCGAAATGGTACGTCGTAGAGGACCGATTTTGATTGCAATATAACCGGAAGAGACTAAAGTTTACGAAAAAATATCACTATCTACGCAAAGGAAGATTTAGTGAATGCCCTCAAATTTTCCCAAGTTGTTACAAACCTGCTACAATATAGATAATCGACGTTGCTTGGATTAAACAAGAATAAATGCTATTTAACAGCAATAATCGCAGCAATTATATTTTTTTCTATTGTTGTAGGAAAACGCGGCTTCGAATGACCGCTGAACGGAAAAATAGGATTAAGTGGAAATTAAATGAAAGAAGGAAAGGTATTGGAAAGGATTAGTATTTATGAGGATAAACAACCGGATATTGCCAGAATATTTTATATTAAACAAAATGTATTGTAACTGATAATGCTGAATTAACAAAAAATTGAATAAATAGTCTGAACGGTATTGTATTACGGAGATTGTAGGTTGGTTTCGCACAGCTGATTACTATGACGCACGTGGAAAGATAGAGAGAGCGCGCTGCCGGAATCCTCTCCTTTTATTGGCTCAATTCTTCTGGAACTTTCGCCCCATGCCGGTGTTAGTTTCGAAGCGTTCCAGAAGGATCGAGAAGAACCGAGAGTGATTCCGGCCAATTATGCGAGACCCCGCCACCCACGTCATTTCCGAGCGTTGCGGAGTGGTCGGTGTCTCGCCGTGTGCGCATCGCTTTACTGGCGGCAACGCGTTTGATTGGCGCGAGCGTTCTGTCGTCGATGGTTCGCTCGGCGCTAGCGCGCCAATCTTGAACAATTGTCTTTGATCTTCTCCGGTTATATTACAATCAAACAGGTCTTCTACGACGTACTATTTCGGAGATATGATTTTTTTTTAATTTTTACAAAAGGGGTTGTATCTCGATAGGAGGTGGGTTGCGCCCACAACTTATAAGACTTTTTTTCTAATTTTTATGCGTTCTATCCATAAACCTAAAGTGTCCCAGAATTTTTGTTACACCCTGTATAATACTATCTTTTTTTGCCATTTAATTGTTTTCCTCAATATTGAGTAGTATGATTGATATTGTTCAGCAAGGTCGAAACCGTTCGTGTTTAAATTATAATCTGCAATGCATTTCGGTTTCTGCATCGTTTTATATTTTCCCGCACATTCAACCATTTCAAATTTATAAATTGTCGAAATCATTTGACCCTCTCTCTTATCTCTCCAAATTTGCAACAAAGTATTACCTTTCCGTTTGAAAATACTCTCCCCTTTTTTAGATTTAAAGATTTTGTTGTTCAGCACCTTGACAATCTATTGGTACGGGCCGCCTAGATTATAGTGAACCATCTCAGGGGATAGTGCGGCGAGGGGATTGACTTTGCCTTTGTGCCGCGCCACGACGCCGCGTCACGACAAACGAATCGCGCGAGGCAAAATCAATCCCCTCGCCGCACTACTCCCCTGAGATGGTTCACTATTATCTGGGCGGCCTGCACGTATTGTGCCACATATTCGCATTTTATTTTGTAATAAAAGTTCAGCAATTTTCAAAGTATTATAATAGTTATCCATATAAAGATGGTGCCAATATCCGAAATACGGCGTAAGAATCGTTGTTACCGTGTCTTGCAGCTTTTTGCCTTGTCCACAATAAATTTCTATATTACATGTGTCGGAGTTTTCCGTAGGTCGAAATATTGTGTATACATTAAGGAATAATTATTTACCTGGCATACAATTGACATTAGGGAGATATCAGAAACGGTCATAAATAGTAAGTTTATGAAGACAGTGTGTTATGACCTTGTCTAAACCATATGGCAATACCTGGGACTGGGGTGATAATGGTACAAACGGCGGCGCATTCCTTGACCGGTTTACCCTCAGCATATACAGGTAGGACCAAGGGAGCAGAGCAGAAGGTCCTCCCACTCTACACGCTTCTTGCTGCTAGTTTCGGGCTGCGGGACTAAAATGCGCAGGACATCATTCTAACACGGATCGTTCATACAGCGGATCGACGTGTCTAATAGATGACTTCCACGTCAAGTGATCATGGTTTTTCCCGCCATGTCACGGATTTTTATACAATTTTAATATGTTGTAGATAACGTCGAAAAAAAACCCATTTCAAGGATTTTTCAAAACAAAAAATATTTGTTAAGCTACACGCAGTCAAAGACTTATATATGGGTTCCTTTGAAAATTTATAACTCTCATACCACAATAGATACAGAAACTAGCAAAATACCAATTTCTTCAGAAAGCCTTGTTACGAGCCGGGCGGGTTTTTTCGAACGTGGCCGGCGAGCGTTATGGTTTGAACGTGATGAGACACGGTTTCGTCTCTTATGAAACTTTACTGTAGCAGGGGGTATCGTACGTCAACAGTAGTGGGAGCTACGAATCAACGTATGATTTTTAGGAAATGACGTTATTCAATCCAGATTAGCCTATAGTAGATGCTATAGGGTGCTGGCGTTGAATCGGAATTAAAAGGAAAATCTAGAGCCAGATGAGCCTATAGTAGATGCTATAGGGCGTTGGCCGCTAGAACGGTTAATGTAGTGGATAAATGAATCCAGATGAGCCTACAGCATACACTGTAGGGTGCTGGCGTTCATTCAGGTGCGAGAGGAACTCAGGAGCAATGCGAACCAGATGAGCCTACGGCATAAACCGTAGGGTGCTGGTAGGTCGTATCGGGATCAAAGGAATCTGGAACCAGATGAGCCTACGGCATAGACCGTAGGGTGCTGGTAGGTCCAGAGTGGTTGAGTCGAGGAAGATGAATCCAGATGAGCCTACAGCATAAACTGTAGGGTGCTGGCGTTCATACAGGTGCGAGAGGATCTCGGGAGTGACACGAACCAGATGAACCTACGGCATAAACCGTAGGGTGCTGGTAGGTCGTATCGGAATCAGAGGAATCTGGAACCAGATGAGCCTATGGCATAAACCATAGGGTGCTGGTAGGTCCAGAGTGGTTAATTAGATTTTAGGTAAGGTGTTTCCCCGAGGTAGATGTACTTGTAGACTAACTGCAAGGTGCTACTCTCTGGTTAATAACGGCGCACTTGCTAGGACTGCAAGTGGTCGCACAGGTACGGAAGCAAGCCGAAAGGCACGCGCAGTCCGACACCCGCTGTTTGTGGTTTTGACCTGCTACGGTAAAGATCGTAAAGTAATAACTCTCGTAACTTTTGTTTCACTCCGAGCGGTTAGAGTGAATAATATTTGTGGGTACGTTACTCGATTATGCTTTAGATTTACTTCGAGAGGAAAGGTTTTAATTCTAGAAATAATTCTTCACTTGAATTTATGTTCTAGTATAAATGTAACAAGTATATTCTTTCAATTGAATATATATACAAGTATGTTTAGTGTTTTGTGTAAGAGTTTTAATTGAATGTATTAATAATTGAAAGCTCTAGATGTTTACCCTTAGGCAGTGACTGTTGACGAGACTTCACAATTATGATGACTCCGAACTAATCGCGAGTGATTCTAACGTGAATTGAAACGGGGGAACTCCGACCAAGAGTTGAAATAAATGCCAATGAAAAGACTGATCTTTCGAAGGTTAAAGAAAAACTCGAGTAGGAACTGGGCCTAGTGTCGTAGTATCTTGCTCAATGTCGTACTGAGAATAACCCGATGAGATGCATTTTCGAGGCCCTTATATAGGTCGAAAAAGCAGTGGGGATTGAAAATTTTAGGAAATTTGGTCTATGGTGGGAGAGAAGATGCTGTGGGAAAAAGACGGTTGGAAACTGTGGAATTTCGTGGGAGGTAGACCCTCGCGTTCGAGTTTTCCTTATCGCGTGGGGTCTCAAGTGTAGCTATCCGAGCGTCCTAGGCGAGAGGCCAAGGGTTACGTGCATATCGCACTTAATGTATCCTGTCTTCGTTAGAAAAAGGGGACTAAGGCGCCTGGGTGTCGCCAAGAGAAAATTCCAGGCTGAGAATTTTCGTAGGAATCATACGATTCATACGTAACAGCCTCAAAGGTTTATACAAAAATTATGAACTTGATGCAGCTTGTTTTTAAATTCATGTAAAAATGTTTTTAATTTTTTAAACTTAAATTTCGTCCAATGTGTATCTTCAAACTTTTTTAAACTCTTTTTTTCATTATTATCGAAATATTCTCTAAACATAAGTTTCAGCTGCATCTTCGCCCAAAGTATAGTTTTCGAGTTATGAATTATAATGCACTCTGGTGCCTGTATTTGACGCGCGACTTTGCCCATACCGCGACGCAAATAGCTGCCGCTATTGAGACAAACCGTTGATCAATGTTCTACATTTGCGCTTCAATATCTTTAAAAGTATACCTCTCAATTTCTTGGTGATTTTTTTGAAACATTGTCATAATGTCCTCTAAGCATATCTTTCAACCGAAACTTTGCACAACAAATAGTTTTTATGTTACAAATTTTTATTTACCGCAGCGTTCGGTTTTTGGCCCGCGATTCCACCAGTACCGTAAGACATTTTTACAATAATTTAGAAACAAGCTGCGTTAAATTCATAATTTTTTTCTAAAACTTTGAGACTTTCTGAATAAACTGAATTTTTTATAATTTCTGTATCTATTGCGGTTTGAAAGTTATAAATTTTCAAAGAACAGACTCAGACTGTGTAGCCTTAATCCAAAACAGTCTCGCTCTTTCCATTTCAGTCAACGAGTCTGCGATGGTAGACACGTGTTTACTTCGTCTCAACCGTGAGATGAAATTGAGACAGACTGAAGTAACGTTAAGCAGTTTGCTGAGAGATGAATATTTGTAGATCAGGTCCCAGTGATACTCTGGTGCTTGTATTGTCAACACGTTAGCGATTCCAGGACGAGCTTCTAGTGCACTCAAAGCGTTGGTGGTGGTTGAGATTTTTGGCCATGTATCACTGGGTTGCGATAACCATGATGGTTCCGTCCACCACACCTGATGTTTTCAAGCTGAGTAATTGAGAGGCCTCGAGATGCGCAGTCTGCTGGATTGGAAGTGCCTGGAACGTGTCGCCAATGCGCGTGAGGTGTTAAATCCTGGATCTGCGTCACACGGTTCCGCACATAACACTGTACAACACCATTTTTTTTCGCAATATCCACTGGGTGATCCTTATAGACTTTCTCGCCCTGAAAACGAATCCGGCAGCAGAAATGTTCTGTAACCCTCAGTTTTTGAGAAATTTGAGTTTTTCGAAAATTGGCTCATTTTCGCAAAAATGAAGTATTACGTGAAAACTAGAAATGCTAGAGAGTTCAAGTTAGACTTAAAAGATAGAGGAGAGTTTGCTGAATATGTTAGTGTATACATTTATAAAGATCTGTCGTTTTAAATGGTTGTAAATAGCCATCAAAATTCAAAAATGGGCCGACGTGCGAATTTTATACGCAATACTTATGCATTTTTACAAAAAACTACTTATCTAGCAGAAATTTGCACATGGAAAGTAGGTGCCTATTGCACATGGATACTGTCGGTGTAGATAACGCGTAGCTGCGGCACTGGCAAGTCGAGGCAGGCTGCTAGGCGGCAAAATACCGTGAGCACGTTGCCGACGAATATTTTCTCGATCTGCCCGAATGGAAAACCGCTCTGATATTATTTCTGAATGGATTCTTCTTCAGAAATGTCTGCAGAATCCGATGCTGTGTAGCAAATTTAGCGGTGTAGCGACGCGAACGTGTGACGCACCAAGATGGCCGACAAAGAGGAGCCAGCCGCATCAACGACGAAGGAAGCGAAGCTTCTTAAAAGCGCCACCGGGAAGAAGGCGGTAGCATCGCCGCCATCTAGCGCCGCAGAAGGAAAGGTGACGACGCCATCTTCCGCTGCCGAGGCAAAGCAAACGGCCAGCTACGCGGCAGCACTAACAGTGCCAGCGCCGCGCGAAGAGGGACGGCGCACTCGCGCACAGTCACCCAGCGTGCTCTCTCCGGACCTCCTGACGAAGTTGAGGTCCCAAACTGGCCGCGTAGCGTCGCTCCGCAACATTTTGGACAAATTGCTATCGGAGGCCAACGGCTTGAGCCACGACGAGGTCCAGCAGATCTACGACCACGTCGAAAATATCAGCTCGACATTCAGACAGAAGCACGCCTTTCTGGATGCATCGTGGCCCACCGGGCACGCCTCCCATGATTATTTTATGGGAGATCATCTCGAGGCAGTCAACGATCTGACCTTCGACATTAAGATGAGGTTGTTCCAATTTAAGGCTCAGCTGAACGCCTCAGCTCCTGTGTGCATCGCACCTCAGGCAACGCCAACGCCTGCGAAACCCCCTCACCTCGAGTTGCCGACGTTCTCAGGCGACTATCTTGAATGGTCAGCATTCAGTGAGCTATTCGACTAGTTCGACTCGAGCGCTTACAATACTTACGAGGGAGTTTGCATGGCGAACCGCTTCAATTGATAGCATCGCTGCCCGTCACTGGAGAGTCCTTTGCTCCGTCCTGGGAAAAACCTGAAGCTCAGGTACCAGAATAAAAGGATTCTGATACAGCCACAGCTTAACAAGCTGCTTGTCATTGCTCTTATAAAGCAGCGCAGCGCGGGTGCGCTCAACAAGATCATCGGTGCAGTGCGAGACATCGATATTGCACTGCAGCCATTGGAAACGCCAGAAGAGCGCTGGAATGCGTTCCTCATCCACCAGGTCGCACGCAATCTCGACAAAACGACGCGTGAGGCCTGGAAGACAAAATTAGGAATGGCACAGGACTTTCCTTCAAAAAAGGTGCTGGTGGCCTTTGTCACTTCAAAGGTGCGAGCCTTGGAGTCGGTAGAGGCAACGCCGAGCAGTGCGACCCAATCTGCCAAGGGGCCGCGCACCTCGCACACTGCGACGCAGGCAACTACCACGTAGATTCGTCCGGGCTTGCAGCGCTACCCGTGCGACTGCTGCAAGAGCGACCATTTTCTGGTCTCTTGCGAGAAGTTTCGCACGCTCCCGGTAAATGCAAGGAGGCAGCTCGTGGCCAAACTTGGCCTGTGTTGGAATTGTTGCGGACGGCACAATACAGCAAACTGCAAATCTGGTCACCGCTGCAAACAGTGTGGCAAGATGCACCACAGTATACTCTACCCCAGCGACGCTGAAGGGGCACCAGCGAAGGCGAGTGAGCCAACGGCGAGCACTGTCAAAGCCCACTAGGGTTCCGGTGCAGTCATCGAGGCACCATTTAGTTCAAATGACGAACATCGTTCTGCCATTACACATTTTCATCCACGCATGAACCAACGGCACACTGCCAATTTATCTTCTTCTAACGTCATGGATCGCCGATCCATGGCATCTGTCAATCGTAATAGCCATACTCTCCTGGCAACAGCCATAGCACATGTTTCTTCTCTTACTGCATTCCACAACGTGCGACTGCTAATCGATGCAGGATCAGAGTTGACCTTGGTTACAGAAACTCTAATTAACAATCTTGGAATTCCACGAACACCATCCCACATTTCCATCGTTGGCATTGGAGGCAATTCTTCAACTTCCACTCGTGGCATCGCCACACTGTCGTTAAGGTCACTCCATTCCACCACGACAGTGACAATTCACGCTAATATTTTACAAACATTGACTTCGAAGTTGCCTTCCTTTTTTATTTCACGACCAAACTGGCCACATCTTGACAAGCTCAAGTTGGCTGATCCCAACTTCCTTCAGCCGCGACCAGTCGAAATTATCATTGGCGCTGATTACTATGGGCATACCATCAAGCCCAATCTTGTAAAACGTCCACCAACGATGTCAATCGCTCAGCTCTCGATATTTGGATGGCTAATCCTCGGGCCAAGAAATGCTCATCATCCTCCATCTCACTCGTCTTACATTGTCTCACTCGATCATGATGACAACGTTTCGACTCGAGAATTGTTGGATAAATTCTGGGTACAAGAGGAGTTACCATCCGATTCACACTCGCATCAGTTACAAGATGAACAAGAGTGTGAAGATCACTTCCTCAAAACCCATTCACGTGAACCAACGGGGCGTTACATCGTGCGAATTCCACTGAAATCTGATCCTAGTTCATTGGGCAATTCATATAACACAGCTCACTTTTGTTTGCAACGCACTCTTAACAAATTCAAGAAGAACCCTGATTACTGTGAGCTGTATCAGAAGTTCATGAGTGAATACAAATCTCTGAACCACATGGTGAAAGCCACCTCACTCTCGCCCAATGATCACTCGATCTACCGCATCATAGTGTTCTCAAACCCGATAGCACTTCAACGAAGCTGCGGGTAGTCTTCAATGGTTCAAGTACTACCTCGACTGGACTTTCAGTCAATTATTTGATGCACACTGGTGCAAATCTACTATTAAATACGTCTGACGTGTTGTTGTGGATTCGACATCACAAATACATCTTCGCCACTGACAATACGAAGATGTACCGTCAAGTGAGGGTCCATGAAGAAGATTGGAAACTCCAACGAATACTGTGGATTGACGAAGAGTCAAAGGAAACACCATACAATCTCACCACTGTCACCTGCGGTACCAAAGCTGCTCCGTTTCTTGCTATTAGAACACTTCTACAACTAGCAGAGGACGAAGGTGACAAATATCCCTTGGCAGTACCATCAAAATCATGCTCGGTATGTCTACGATATATTTGGTGGTGCTGATTCATGTGAAGATCTCATTGCAATTGCAGAACAGCTACTGCAATTGTGCAGCGCGGGCGGTTTCCCACTTGCCAAGTGGCATTCCAACCACCCTGGTCTACTTCACGCAATCTCACTAACCACAGAAGCTCAAAACACAATCATATCTCTTGATGACTGCAATACCAAAATATTCCGATTACGATGGAACTCAGTCAACGACACATTCACATTTGCGACTAAGACACCTACACACTGCAGACTCTCAAACCGCCTCATTCTGTCTGAAGTCGCACAAATATTTGATCCTCTCGGCTTCTTAGCCCCAATGATAATTCGCGCAAAGATACTCTTGCAAGAGTTATGGCTGCACAAACTCGATTGGGACGATCCACTACCGTCCCAAGTCACATCTCAATGGATCGCGATCAGAGAAGATCTTACAAGTCTGGCCAGACTCTCGACTCCAAGGTGGTTCAACACTTACAACAACTCGATAGTGGAACTGCATGGATTCTCTGACGCATCTCAACTTGCCATGGCAGCAGTAATTTATACAGGGTGTCACAGTTCCCAGGACGCTTATTGCACCTTTGGATAGCTCAGGTAATTCTAAGATAGGGAGTATTATTCTCAGCGTCCCATCACAATCCGTGGCCGAATTATTAACGAAAAACGACAGCCAATCAGAGGGATCCGTTGGGCGCGGTAGCGCGACAGTTCCTACTGTTACAAGTTAATGTCTTGTAGTTGCGGGAGTGTTTATGCCGCCGCGTCAACGGGCCTCTTGAAAGGGATACAGACCGAGCACTAACACACTAGCACGAAAAATGTATCGATGAGTCTATGTCACTGGGTCACTGTACTTGCCGGCGTCACCGAAAAAAGGTCGAATTTATGACTTTACCTCTTGCGCACATCCTACGGACTAGCATCGCTCACACTCCACCGGTTTACCCTGTAAACTTTACAGAACACTGCACAATAAATTCACATTGAAAAGAATGCCCGTTGCCTGATAATTTTCACCTTAGATTTGATTAAATTATTATAAAGAATGTATGCTTTCGCACACTTGTTCCATTTGTCCAGCGAAAGAGATAGGTTCTTCACCCACGAGAAAGTTTGATTCTTAATCGATTACCAATACATCCGAAATTACGCAGACTCCATTTCGTGGTGACTTTTTCGTCTTTGCACTTCCAACCTTTTCCATTTTCCACACAATCACGTTTTCTGAAGAATAGATGTAGCGAAAGAGAGACGTCTGTTACCGAAAGAATAGTAACAGTAAACAGATGTCCACAGAAGAAGACCACAATGTCAATCTACGTTGAAAGTATGAGTAGTCCTGAAAGGAGCCGATAATTTAATCGATATGTTTGATGCCCCACGTTGAATGTACGCGTGGACCTAAAAAAAGCGTATTCGGTAAGTTAATAATATCGATAGTTAATAATATCCCGTAGAAAACATATTGCTGCCGCGACCGTACGTTTCCTGGTATAAAAATGTCGAGGAAACGGTCTGGTATCGCTCCAACACATTCCTGTAAGAGGCTGCTGAAACCCGAAACGTAACAATGAAAGCGCTGTTAAGAATTCAAGTGTCGAGCTCTGGTCTTCTCGACAACACATGCAGCGATTCGACATGGAAAACCTGGACGCCAAATGTAGCGATTGTGGAAATTTGTGAAACATCCATTCCTTCTGTACCTCCCACTATCCTTAGTACGCCAAAGGGCGAAATGAAAGCAAAGAGGGGAACGAGACGTTCCGATACACGAAGACGACCACGAGAAATACAGAATCATTTTTTCTGCCAAACTGAAGAGTTCTACGAGTCACTAAGAAGAAATCTATCATTGCGAAGGAAATGTATTTGTGTAGAAAATCAAAAAAGTTGGAAGTGCAAAGACGAAAAAGTCACCCCGGAGTGAAGTTCGCGTAACTTCGGATGGATTGGTAATCGATTAATAATCAAACTTTCTCGGTGATGAAGAATCTATTCCTTTCGCTGAACAAATGGAACAAGTGTACGAGTGCATACATTCTTGATAATAATCTAATCAAGTCTAAGGTGAAAATTATCAGGCAACGGTCTTTTTTTTTAATGTGAATTTATTGTGCGGTGTTCTGTAAAGTTTGCAGCGTAAACCGATGGTGTGCGAGCGGTGCAATTCCATAGGGTACGCGCAAGAGGTAATGTCATAAATTAGACCTTTTTTCGGTGACCCAGTGATAGACTCATCGATACATTTTTCGTGAAAGTGTGTTAGTGCTCGGTCTGTATCCCTTTCAAGGGCTCCGTTGACGCGGCCGCATAAACACTCCCGCTACTACAAGACATTAACTTGTACCAGTAGGAACTGTCGCGCTGCCGCGCCCAACGGAGCCCTCTGATTGGCTGTCGTTTTTCGTTAATAACTCGGCCACGGATTGTGATTGGACGCTGAGAATAATACTCCCTATCTTAGAATTGCCTGAGCTATCCAAAGGTGCAATAAGCGTCCTGGGAACTGGGACACCCTGTATTACTGTACTCGCACCGTCCACAAATCTCAGAGTGACGTCACTGGTGTGTGCCAAAACTAAGGTCGCACCTCTCAAAAAACTTACAATCCCGAGACTTGAACTCACCGCTGCATTGATGCTTGCCAAGCTCATGCAGTATGTTCAAGCGCATCTCAAACTTGACATTGCCAATGTCTACTTGTGGTCGGACTCGCTCGTGACACATACATGGATCAAATCTCAAGCAGCCCGTTGGAAAGATTACGTGCGGAACCGTGTGACGCAGATGCAGGATTTAACACCTCACGCGCATTGGCGACACGTTCCAGGCACTTCCAATCCAGCAGACTGCGCATCTCGAGGCCTCTCAATTACTCAGCTTGAACAACATCAGGTGTGGTGGACGGGACCATCATGGTTATCGCAACCCAGTGATACATGGCCAAAAATCTCAACCACCACCAACGCTTTGAGTGCACTAGAAGCTCGTCCTGGAATCGCTAACGTGTTGACAACACAAGCACCGGAGTATCACTGGGACCTGATCTACAAATATTCATCTCTCAGCAAACTGCTTCACGTTACTTCAGTCTGTCTCAATTTCATCTCACGGTTGAGACGAAGTAAACACGTGTCTACCATCGCAGACTCGTTGACTGAAGTGGAACGAGCGAGACTGTTTTGGATTAAGGCTACACAATCTGCATTCTTCAGCCACGAACTCAAATCTCTCGCCAACAACCACTCGCTCCCTTCATCTCATGTCTTCAGCCATCTCACCGCATACATCGACGATCTGGGAGTGATCCGCGTAGGAGGTCGATTAAGCAACGCTCTCCTCAACTACGAAGGCAAACACCCAGCTATTATGCCTCATCACTCACGTCTGACTGGTCTAATCATAGACGCCCCCCACAAACGCACACTGCATGGAGGCACTCAGTTGTCACTGTCTCACACCAGGCAGAACTACTGGATCATCGGTGGACGAGCTGCAATCAAGGCTCATGTGTTACGATGTGTGGTATGTGCTCGTGAGAGGGGGAGCCGTGCCCATCAACTGATAGACCAACTATCTCTCTCTCGAGTTACGCCATCAACACCGTTCTCACATACCGGCCTAGACTGTGCTGGCCCTCTCAGGCTCAAAACTTGGAAGGGGCGAGGAGCAAAAGCACAGAAAGTATGGATATGTGTTTTTGTGTGTTTCTCAACATCGTCTATACGGGCCGCCCAGATAAAAGTGAACCATCTCAGGGGATAGTGCGGAGAAGGGATTGACTTTGCCTTTGTGCCGCGCCACGACGCCTGAACGAATCCTGCGAGGCAAAATCAATCCCCTCGCCGCACTACTCCCCTGAGATGGTTCACTATTATCTGGGCGGCCTGTACATATCGAATTGGTCACCGACTATTCAACCGACGGATTCATCACCACTTACCGTCGCTTCACATCTCGCAGAGATATCCCACACACCCTTTACTCTGACTGTGGGACGAACTTTGTCGGTGCTGACAAAACTCTTAAGGGGTTACACCAGTGTAACAGCCGAAAAAAAGCGCTATTTTCATGAATTTTTTTTGGAAATATGGAAAGGCGCTAACAAAAAACTCTTAAAGTATGTTGTTAAGCATACATTTAAGTACAAATAAAAATTTTTTTCATCAAAAAGTAATTCAAAATGGCGGCTCTACAATAATTTTCCTGAGACATCTTGACAAAAACGCGTTCCACGGCACGCACTAGAGCACGTGCAATTTTGAAACTATTACAAAAAAAATTTTTTTCTTAATCTGCATGAGTATAGCTAAAGAAACACGTAAGGATTTTAAAAAATTCGAATTTTTGGATATTTGGGAGTTGTTTGAAGTTAAAACTCACTCTTTCGCCAAAAAAAAACAGCAGTTATTTGGTTATAAAAATTTTTCTAATTAACATATCGAAAATTCCGTACGTGTTTCCCTTCAAAATGTTGTTGCAAAGATGTGTATAAAATTTTATATGAAAATATGCAAAATTGATGGAGTTATGCTGAGTGCCGATTTGAAAAATCGTGTTTCGAGAAAAACGCATTTAAAGTTTTAAAATGAGTTTTAGACGTGAAAAAGTTAAAAAATCGACTGAAAAAAAATGTTTAACATTATTCTGCAATCCTAGGACCATAAAGCAGCCCTTCCTGGTACAAAAATTTCTCCTGATCCTCTTTTCTTAAACATTTGATGTTGGTTCGCGCTGCTTTTGCCTCATCGGCCAACAACAACTTGGCCTGCTTGACTCGCTTAGCATCACTTTCAAGGCAAAAATCATAAGATTGAAAGCCGATATCCATCTCTAAAACCTTCATAACTCGTAATATACTAGTTAGACCATCATTGACGTTTTTACCACTTGAACGAGACTTAGGAGCTAAATTCCAAACTGTAATATTGAAACTTTTATTACTATTCTGCGTGTAGCCTCCTAAGCCGCGATTTAACAACTCATTACGACTCAATTCATCATAAATTGGTATGTTAGCTTTGCACATTTCTTCATGTAATGGGGATTTATAATGAAATTCACTCAAAGTTACATTTACCGCGGTTCGTCGCATAAAAGACGTTCGAGGCGCTTGGGGAAAAGCGCAAAATTTCATACAAAAAAATTGTTTTCAGGTATAAAACGTTTTGCCTCATATTCTTCAAGGTTCAAAGTACCTTTTAAGCTAATAAAAAAAAATCGATTTTTTGAAAATTTTACACTGGTGTAACCCCTTAAAGCCATGATTGCGCAACACTCAAAAGAAAATAAACGGCTATCGGCGCTTTTCGTCAACGACAATTCGACATGGTCCTTTAATTCGCCTGCAGCACCCCACATGCGTGGAAAGTGGGAAGCAGTGGTAAAATCTATCAAGTACCTCCTTCAACGAACTGTGAAGGACACACTGCTCACATACGACGAGTATGCAACACTGCTCACGCAAATTGAAGCGACACTCAACTCAAGACCATTGGTCCCGCACAGCAAAGACCCTGAAGATGTAGCAGCACTCACTCTGTCACATTTCCTCATCGGCAAATCAATATCTATATTGCCAGAACCAACGATTGAGCATTTACACTTACCACCTTCTGCGAGGTGGCGGCTCATACAACAGTCACTGCAACGCTTTTGGAAACAATGGTCTTCGCAATACTTGCAACGCATGCAATCCATCTCGAAGTGGCATCATCCATCCAACGACTTAAGAACAGGCTCAATGGTCTTACTGACCGACGAGCGTTTTTCACCCAGCCAGTGGCCACTTGCTTGGGTTCTCAAGATCCATCCTGGACCAGATGGACTGACTCGTGTTGTCACTATCAAAACAGCAACCACAACACTGACTAGACCAATTGCAAAATTGGCTCTCTTGCCAGTTTCAGATAGTGCATTATCATCAGCAACACCTTGCTGATCGCGGGCGGAATAATGAAGAATGTGGTTGCTAACAGCAGCCGCATCTTCACGATGGCAGCACCTGCTGGACACACGTACTTACGCACTAACGCCGCGCAGCGACGTCACTTGCGTCCGTGAGTGTGGACCCCGGGCCTTTCCGGGCCTTGCGACCATGCTTCTGCATTCGTCATCCTTGATCGAGCCATTGAAGTGATCAACACGTGCCTCAGTGCTTTTACCTTGTGTGAAACAAAAGTAGTGCGACGCACGTCGATTCTGTGCAGCGTTTTATAGTGCCGCGCACATATTCGCAACGGCAAAACGGTCGTGTTCGCGACGCGACGCGATCAAAGTACGACCCACGAGTGCGGACTACAAGATTAATACAATCTTGTGGTCCTTCTACAGTATACATCTCGCGTAGTTATTAAGTCTTCGCTGATGCACATCTGGATTTTCTCCACGCCTTCCAACTACCCCGGCGATTTCTCGGTTCGGTTCGAGCCGGAGACGTACTCGTGAGAGTGGGATCCGAGTCCACCGTCGGTGGGCCAACTACCTCTCTCTCGAATTACATATTCTCCGTTTGTTCTCGAACATTATTATTTTGAAAAATCCTTCAAATGGGATTTTTTCGACGGCACCTACAACATATTAAAATTTTATCAAAATCCGTGACATGGCGGAAAAAAACCCTGATCGTTTGACGTGAAACACCCCAAACCTTTAACACGTGCCCGGTCCGCAGGGACCGGACGTAGACGTTACGTTTACGCGGTGTCAGACCTCACAGATCCGTACGCGGGGCTAGTCTAGGGACTGGCATGACAGTTCACGTGTTAAAGGTATTAGACGCATTGATCCGCTGTATCGAACGAACTGTGTTAGAATGATTTCCTGCGCATCTTAGTCGGGCAGCCCGAATCCAGCAGCGAGAAGCGCGTAGAGTGGGAGGTTCTTCTCCTCTACTGCCTGGGATATACGTTGTGCAATAACCGGTCAAGTAATATGCCGCCGCTTGTACCAGTATAAAAACGTAGCTCGACCACCTGAAGGGGGGCAGTCGAGAAGAAGCGTTCGTAGCAGTGGGACGTTATTACGATTAACTACAATTAGGAGACATGATGGCTAAGAGGGAAAGATCGATCGAGAAGGACAGGCTATCTGCGACACATCTCTACAGGGTGTCCCAAAATTATGCGGCAAGCGGGAACAAGCAGATTGTTTATAACAAAAGAAATCGAAAATTCCTTTACCTTTTTTTGATTTGAAGCCTCGTTTTGGAGATACAAGCTTACAAAATATCGTGGTCTGACTTCCTGCCCGCGTGGTTCGAACATCAGCTGGAGGCATATACGCGAGAAAAGTATGGACGCGCGGTTAGCGGGGAGAGGGGCACAGCTGTCGTTCGGCGAAATCTCAGCTGAGCGTCGATGGATACCCCTCTCCCCGCTAACCGCGCGTCTATACCGCATAATTTTGGGAGAACCTGTATATCCCGTTTGACTCTCCGACAATACTCGTACAAATATTCCATATTTAGTGAGCTTTTGTGGATTGTATGTTTTAAATTTTAATTTTCCACGCCAAGGGATCATGGCTTCATCTTGAGACGGTAGCCCCCAGTTGACTACCACTGCCCTAGCTGCGAACCTCTGATAGCGCCGATGAGTCAGCAGAATTAGGCAATTACAAAAAACTAAAGAGTTCGTTGTCTCGCTATAGAGTATAGGCCGATGATTGGGCGGCGCGTGCGACAACAAACTGTATATAAGGCGGCGCAAAACGAGCCTAATCTCCACTTATTATTCAGCATCCATACTGGAAACATCTATTATTGAGCTTAGCTATACGAACAACCTTTGATTAAACATTAGACGACTAAATAAATGAATATTGCGAATATTATAAATAGAATAGGAGGAGTGCGCGAATGAGAGGGAGAGAGAGAAAGATAGAGAGAGCATATCCCATATTTTACCAATTTCCAATTTCCTAAAAGACACGGAAGTAACCCCACGGCATTGCGCTGTGACCTATCTCGAGTGTCCATCCTTCGTTCCTTCGGAAGTAACACCCGGTCATTGCGACCGGACCTATCTCGAGAAGGACAATCCACCCTGGAGGGAGTAACACCCGGACATTGCGACCGGACCTATCTCCAAAGGGGTTTCCTACCTTACCAAAGTAAGCAAATCTTCACCTTCGTACCTAAGTAGTAGCGGCTGTCCATTGCGGTCAGACCCCGATCTCATCCATCGTTCCATAATCCATATCCCCCTTCTCTGAATGCTTGAGAAGAGTGCGAAAAGAAACTCTGGGCATTTAAAGCCGAAAATAGAATAAGTCGAGTGCGAGTTAGACGACGAACGACGTGTGTGAGAGAGAGAGATCGAGCGAAAACAGCGCCAAACAGCTGATCGCGTACGTGTGCAAGAGTGTGTGTTCGGGCAATAATATAGGAATTAGCGCAGGTTCTTCTGTAAATACCAACATTAGGATAGGGAATTTACATTAAGAGGAATAGAATTAGGAAAACGCGTGTATGAGGAATGTGTGATAGCGTAGGAAAATAAGAAGTTGTACAGTATAGATTAAGAAAATTGAATAAATCGAGAAGTTCATGTTAAACGGTTTCACATTTCTTTATCGGCCTGCCCCGAACCTATTCATAAGGTATGGTGCGATCCTGTGGTTGTCAACGCTAGAGGGACGTACCGTTACATTGTGAAGTCTCGTCAACCGTCACTGCCTAAGGGTAAACATTTAGAGCATTTCAATTATTACTTACGTTCATTAAACTCTTACACAAACACTAAACATACTTGTATATATATTCGAATGAAAGAATATACTTGTTATACTTTTACTCGAAACACAAAATTCAAGTGAAGAATTATTTCTAGAATTAAAACCTTTCCACTCGAAGTAAATGTAAAGCATAATCGAGTAACGTACCCACAAATTATTTCACTCTAACCGCTCGGAGTGAAACAAAAGTTACGAGAGTTATAACTTTACGACCTTTACCGTAGCAGGTCAAAACCACAAACAGCGGGTGTCGGACTGCGCGTGCCTTTCGGCTTGCTTCCGTACCTGCGCGACCATTTGCAGTCCTAGCAAGTGCGCCGTTATTAACCAGAGAGTAGCACCTTGCAGTTAGTCTACAAGTACATCTACCTCGGGGAAACACCATACCTAAAAATCTAATTAACCACTCTGGACCTACCAGCACCCTACGGTTTATGCCGTAGGCTCATCTGGTTCGTGTCACTCCCGAGATCCTCTCGCACCTGTATGAACGCCAGCACCCTACAGTTTATGCTGTAGGCTCATCTGGATTCATCTTCCTCGACTCAACCACTCTAGGCATCAGCACCCTATAGCATCTACTATAGGCTCATCTGGATTGAATAACGTCATTTCCTAAAATCATACGTTGATTCGTAGCTCCCACTACTGTTGACGTACGATACCCCCCTGCTACAGTAAAGTTTAATAAGAGACGAAATCACGTCTCATTACGTATAAACCATAACGCTCGCCGGCCACGTTCTAGAAACTCGCCCGGCTCGTAACAGTATCGATGAGTCTGTCACTGGGTCACCGAAAAAAGGTCTAATTTATGACATTACCTCTTGCGCGTACCCTATGGAATTGCACCGCTCGCACACCATCGGTTTACGCTGCAAACTTTACAGAACACCGCACAATAAATTCACATTAAAAAAAAGACCGTTGCCTGATAATTTTCACCTTAGATTTGATTAGATTATTATAAAGAATGTATGCACTCGTACACTTGTTCCATTTGTTCAGCGAAAGGAATAGATTCTTCATCACCGAGAAAGTTTGATTATTAATCGATTACCAATCCATCCGAAGTTACGCGAACTTCACTCCGGGGTGACTTTTTCGTCTTTGCACTTCCAACTTTTTTGATTTTCTACACAAATGTGTAGAACATATATATATGCATATACAGTAAACCCCCGTATAACACGGTACTTTTATAACGCGTTTTTATATAACGCGATTTCATGTCCCTCGTATAACACGTGTTTCCCCCATATAACGCAGGGATTTTCCACGTTATATTTCCGTACTGTGAAATTTATAATGAATTTGTACATAATCAATTTCGCGTACGTTTGCACATTATGTCAATTGTGTTCTTATAAAATTTGTGACAATGCAGATTTTTAAGAAATGAAAAATTACAAAACAGTTTTCTATTTAAAATGTTGTTAGTTTGATTTTAATAAAATGCACATATTTAGTTTTTCCTTAATATTCAATTTACTTGAATCATTTGTACATAACGCGTTATACAGGGTTAAGAGCGCGTTATACGAGAATGCTCCTACAACGCGTTTTTCTATAACGCGGAACGGACCTACCGTGTTATACGGGGGTTTACTGTATTTATGAACAATCACCAACTTTTGTCTGAATTATTATTGTTTACACCACAAATATTTTAAAATAAAATTAAATGATAGAGATTTCGCAACTATCAAATGTTTCGCCAATGCCAACGAAAACAAACCGAATATATCATCTGTTCGATCATCATTTATTCTATTTGTAATTGATGTGATGCATGTTCATACATACATATGCATATTTCTTACGTACCGGGATCTGTGCATAACAAAATTTTGTGCATCGAATTGTCGAAAGCAGCGGATCATTTTACGTGGCTCTTCTGATAACACAAGTAAGCGTTGATCATTACCAGTATGTTTTCAAATATTGTGAATTTTGAAAATGCATCAAGAAAAAACGTCGGCTGCAAGCATCCAAAAAATCCCCAAAAGTTAGGAATAAGAAAAAAAGTAAGTATATGTAATTCCCTTCAATAAATTTTAAAGATAAATTTTCATCATTCATTTTTTCAGTGTTTTCAGAAATTGTTCTCTTTCTTTAATTGGCAATGCCACAACTACTTCATCTTGCTATTGATTCACATGGGCATGTAAGACGTCCAAAAATAAAAAGCTGAATTCAAAGTGCAGTGGTACACACGTGCGTGTATGAAACAAAGCGCGGTTGCGTCAGCGCGAGAAAACGACGAACGCGCTTCGCGACAATGAAAATGACGGTCGCGCCTCGTCAAAATGAAAATGACGATCGCGCCTCGCGACAATGAATATGACGATCGCGCATCGCGACAAAGGAGATGACGATCGAGGACCAAGGGATCTGCGATACAGAAAGAAACGTGTCATTCGACAACGCAACCTCGGTCACGCCACATCTCTCGCAAGTGAAAAATCAAATTACAACGTAGTGCGGACACGTGTTTTTTTCCTGTACGCCCTTACATACGGAATCAGACATATCGGATATTTTTGAACCAACCAGTGATACGCCAGCGGTAAACAAAAAAAGGATAAGAAATAGTTCTTTGAAGAAAGGTGCAAAAAGGAGAAAAGCTATTCCGCTCATTCTGGAAAGTTCAGAGAGTGATCCGGAAATAAATTCACCGTCGCAGAATTATAGAGTATTCGAAAAAACATCTGCACCGGTAGCCATTCCGTCATGCTCTTGTAATCCTAATCAAGAGCAAATAAATTCATTAAAAGGTATAACTAGAATAAATTTATTAAACAAAAAAGTAATTGAAAACAACAAACTATTCGTCTATTCAGCAATACTTATAATTTATATGCATTTTCACTACCATAAAATTCAAAATTTATTACAGATTACATAAGTCGCACGATGGAAAAACATCAACAATCGTTATCTGTTCAAATAAGTCAGCTTAGTAGTGAACTGGTGGACTTAAAACTCGCTGTACAGCAATTATTAACAAAATCAAGCGTAAATAGCTGTGATGTGAATTCAGATTTTGCGAATAATTGGAAATTTCTTCCTTGCACTAGAAAAGAAGAATTTGAAGAGTTCGATGACCGAATAAAAATGATTTAGATTTTCGACAAACTTTGGTGAAATTTTATATTGTTCTATTTCTTCGTCTGTATAATTTATCTGTTACATTTATAAATGTGAATTTCATCATGAAATTTTTGCAGGCGCAGAAGTTCACTAACATCATTAACAAGCGATCATCAATTGTCAGGAACACGGGGGAAATCCTAAGATTTTGCGCGATTTGGCGGTTGAAATTTAACGCAGTCAAAGACACGGAAGGAAAATTATTCACTCTCATCATCCTCATCATCCGATGAGGCCAATTTTAATATGGGCCTAATGCGGTTGGCCTCAGTGGATAGTCATTGGGAAAGCCAAATGCGGCCCAAACGTGACTTTCCCAATTAGGCAGTCGTGAAAATGTCGCGTTACACCGCGCATGCGGGCATGATGCGGCTGCCCCATTGGGGCCTAACCGGCAAATTAGGCTAGCCTAATAAGGACCTAATGACTGCCTAAGTAAAATTTCTAGTCGGGTAGTTCTTTGCTCTCCTATCCTGATATCTCCAGTTCATTCCCTCAATAGAAATTAAGGATATAAACAATCGCGACTGTGAATTACGTGCTAACGTCTACAATTTTATATCTCAATATGAGTGACAAGGTGTACAGTGA
This sequence comes from Mimumesa dahlbomi, assembly GCA_917499265.3. Classification (NCBI taxonomy): domain Eukaryota; kingdom Metazoa; phylum Arthropoda; class Insecta; order Hymenoptera; family Crabronidae; genus Mimumesa; species Mimumesa dahlbomi. The sequence continues at coordinate 2,332,393 of OU824120.1, forward strand.
CCGGAAGGTCTCGAAATATAATTCACAGAATAGCAAAAAGAGTAAAATGTCGAACAGGAAACCGCCGAATCGACACTCTTTTGAGTGTCTTTGCAATGCATATTGAGGTTTATAATGCAATTAAGCCTATATACGAAGAACTTAGCACTGATGATTTACTTTCTCGCTGTTTTGGAAGCTTTACACAAAATTCAAATGAATCATTTAATAATAAAGCTACCTGGACAATCGCACCAAAGTGCTTTCATAATGGCAAAACTATTGTTAAAATTGTTTTTATAACTTTCAACGATGGTTTATCAAGTATCATGCACGTGTTGGATTGTCTTGGACAAGTTGTGGGCCGAAATTTTTACGATTTTGCCATGGAAGCCGATGCTATTCGTGCCACGTCTGCAGAGCGCTCAATGTCCAATGCCGCCAAAGCTCTCGTTTTAACTTAAAATCGTCAAGAAAATAAATGGAAGACCTTTATTTGAGTTTGGAAGGGCCTGTATATGGTCCTGGTATCGCTGGGTAAAGGTAAAAAAATCAGCAAGCTATTATTTTAGAAATTTCATGTTGATAAGTAGTTTTGAAACTTTAAACGCGGTTATCTCGAAACCATGTTTTCACAAACGGCTGGCAGTAGATCTCAAACAATTTTCAATCGATTGACTTGAAATATTAACTGTACCTATCGGCAAAACTTCCTTCCTTTTGTGAAAATAATATTAATTTGGTTAGAAAAACATTAATAAACAATAGTTTTCCAGTTCAGTTCATTAACCATCAAATTAGTCGGAGAATACATTACTACTATAATTCTACAACACGTAATAGTTCAGATAACAACAATAGACATAATTTAATAGGCACTATCCCTTACATACATGGACTTAGTGAATTTATTAGGAGAGATTTTATGTCAATCGGAATGAAAGTAAACTTTTCAGTAATTAATACCAGCAACAACTTATTGTTTAGTAGTCCTAAAGATAAGATCAGTAAAGACAAACGTTCGAATTTAATATATAATATACCATGTAACAATTGCCAACTTAGTTACATTGGTCAGACTAAGCAATATCTTAAGTCGAGAATTAACGAACATAAGTTGTCTCTTAAAAGCTCAAATCCATTTACTACAGACTTGGTACACCATCATCTTGAAATGGGTCATTCGTTTAATTTCGACGAAACAAAAATATTAATAGGAGAGACCAACCTCAATAAAAGACTACTGTATGAAACTTTTTACATATTAACAAACAATACCGTGAGTAAAAGGACTGAAAAACATGAGGTGGATGATTACTACGCTAATATTATAAATCTATTAGTTTAAGGTAATTCATACATATTAACACCTTCCGTATGACATCTCTCCAGTTTCTTATCAGGTATTGTAAAGTCAAATTTCATCTTGACTACAAAATAATATCAACAGTCTTTTTGGTTTCACTATTGATTAAAGATTTAACTACAGTAGTAGACTGGCCACCCATAATTTTGTACTAAGGTCTGGTAAATTGGAGTTTCTCGTCTTTTTGGATTTTGGTTGTTGTTGGTGATTTGTTGTTCATCGTGTTATGATGGTTTCATTGTTTTACACTCCGGAACCTTCATATCACGATTGAAAATCGTTCCGTATTGATTCAAATCTTAGCGCCGAAAACTTGCTCGATCATCTTCGATTATTGTCGTCTTATGTTCGGTTTCAAATGCGTCGCATAGAACGTTAGCGTTCGCATTACGTATCAGTCTCTCAATCTGTAAACATGTGAAAAACAGTACCCTACGGTTCCCCTTATGTTGGGAACGTTAAGATCTTCTCATCCATAATAAGTAAGTTTAAATTGTGAATATTTATAGAGTTAAACAAGAATTTCCAGGTATTAATTACAAGTCAATTTTGTTTCTCATTATTGTATAAAAATAATAATTTTAATTTTGTTCTCACTGAAGGTAACAATGTTAATTTTTCCCTGAGGAGGGTCAAACATTATGACCGAAACGTTGGAAGGTATCGATAATTAGTTGCTTGTTATGGATGATAAGTAAGTACTTTCAATTGTGAAAAATTTTAATTTTGGTTTTTTATGTTTGATCGTTTGATGCCAGATACAGTTATCACATTATAGATTAACTGTACCTTCTTAGATAAATTATCTAGTGAAGTACACAGGCTTTTCATGATTGATGAACAATTACGATTTTTATAAACAAATTAGTGTCGATTTTTTGGACAAAAACAGAACGTTTTCTTCAAAACAGTGTCAAATGGACAAAAATCAATATTTTTTAATAATCCTGTGTACTTCACTAGCAAAACTCATATAGATAATGATAAAATTTTTTGTATTCCTCTAGGTCATGATGGACGTCACGTCTACTGTCAGCCGCAAAAGCATATGACGAAGAGGACGTCTTGGATCGCAGCGCTCACAGCCGCCATTGTGTTTTAAAATAAAAATAACAAAAAAAATGTTTGTGTACTTGAAAGTGTAATTAATGGACACCCAAAAGGATTTTTTGGTTGCTTATTTAGTTTAGTCAAAAAAAATCCCAAAAATACACGTTTTTTCCAGGTTTCAAACAGATGTCCCTTAAAACACGCGAGTTCAGAATATCAACTAGATCAGTTGACGACGGTTACAGCAGTTCGAACTTGAACAATTGAAGACGAATACAGGAATGCTTTCGCGGCGGAGGGCATCACGTACAAGGTTTTGGGCTCCCCCGCTCCTCCAGTTCGTACCATTTTCGGGTCCCAACATGCTATCCTTATCTGGTAACAAACGCCTCTAGCAAGGATGCACTTCAAGGAAATGTTTGGCAAATTTTCGTCATATTGCCCGTTGTTAGTCATCCCTTTTGAGTGTCCTTTGGCCAGGACGGAGTTTCGAGTCAGATTTACATTTTCATGGGCAAGACCCTTATTATAATCGGAGAATTTGTTGCCTAAAACTTACTAATCTTAAGGTTACGTGTGCTTAAATTAGAAACGGTTTGGCTGAATTTATGGGTTTATTTTGCTGGCAATTGACAGTCCTAGCCAACACGATCACAGTGTGTTATTCCTAGAAATATTTACGAGTTTTCCGAGTGCGGCGTCCTGGCATCGAATTGATAAAAGACGGGTAAAATGTGGGGACGTAACAAAAGCAATGAATTTTTTTATTGCCACCGCAACTTGTCATCTAATTTGTGACGGTAGCCCCCGAATGACCACCACGGAGTCAGTTGCGCGCCCCTGACGAGCCCTAAACAGCGGTGTGAAGAAGTAAACAAATGATTTCGGTTACGACTAACAAGTAGGTTACGCAACAACCGCCAAATAGAAAAACAGTAAAAATCTGATTCGCCCTTTTTGAAAATACACGACTATGATTGGGCGAGTTATCGAAGGGATCGGTATATAAGGCGCGACGCGGAGCGAAAAATGAGCAGTATTTTACAATACCTTTCTACGATAGCAGCATTTTGCGCGATCAATCCTAAGCTCTAATACGATTTCTCTTGTGATAATTTTGCGATAGATAACGAATACAGATACTATTCGCATCCAAAGATTAATCGGGACTCAGTGCGAGTAGAATAAGATAGAATTAGGCGGAGTGGACGAATGTGAGGGAGAGAGTGTATGTGACCAATCTACCGACACCCAAAGATACCGATCCTTCCAAAGAGTAGCGGCTGGATATTCAGGGCCAGACCACGATCTCGTTTCCTACCCGTACAAAGAGTAGCGGCTGGACATTCAGGGCCAGACCACGATCTCGTCTCCGATCCTTGCAAAGAGTAGCGGCTGGACATTCAGGGCCAGACCACGATCTTCTCCTACCCGTACAAGGAGTAGCGGCTGGACATTCAGGGCCAGACCACGATCTCGTCTTCTATTTACCAAAGAAACCGTCCTAAATAGAGTAGCGGCTGGACATTCAGGGCCAGACCACGATCTCGCCTCCTATTCGCCAAAGAAACCTTCCTCGAAGGAGTAGCGGCTGGACCTTCAGGGCCAGACCACGATCTCGTCTCCCGTCATTAAAACATATCGACCAAAATCAGTGCATGAAAGCGGAGCGAAATAATATTTGGCGACGAGGCATTTAAAGCCATAAATAGATTAAGACGAGTGTGAGAGAGAGGACGGTGATAACGAGTGTGAGAGAGACAAGGAGTAAACACGGCAAGCGATCAGCTGAGCGAGAGAGTGTGTGTATGTGAGCAAGAGTGTCCGCGAACAGCTTTAATAGATAGATCCATATAATTTTTGTATATATGTAAAGAAAATGTACTTTCTTTAATTGTGTGAACTAAATTACAATGATCGAGTATCGATAGGCGGAGTAAGAGTGATTAGAGATAAAGGAAGATCAAAGGACCGAACATAGGTACATAAGGAAGAATTAGGAGAAAAGAGATTTAGATTTATCATAGAAAATAAATTGTGCGAGACCTCCACAAATTAGTAAATAAAGAAAGGATAGTAATAGACTTTAATTGTCGTTTCTTTGTTTACAGGTAAGAGTGTAAATATTGTAAATATTGTAATTAGTTCTAAATCATAAATAAATTTCAATCTTTGTTTACAGAGAAACACATTGTGTCGATTATTATCAGTAAGCAATCTAAATAAGAAAGATAATTGTTTTATATATATATACAGGGTGTCCCAGTTCCCAGGACGTTTACTGCACCTTTGGATAGCTCAGGTAATTCTAAGATACGGATCATTAGTTTCAGCGTCCCATCACAATCCGTGGCCGAGTTATTAACGAAAAACGACAGCCAATCAGAGGGCTCCGTTGGGCGCGGCAGCGCGACAGTTCCTACTGGTACAAGTTAATGTCTTGTAGTAGCGGGAGTGTTTATGCGGCCGCGTCAACGGAGCCCTTGAAAGGGATACAGACCGAGCACTAACACACTTCCACGAAAAATGTATCGATGAGTCTGTCACTGGGTCACCGAAAAAAGGTCTAATTTATGACATTACCTCTTGCGCGTACCCTATGGAATTGCACCGCTGGCACACCATCGGTTTACGCCGCAAACTTTACAGAACACCGCACAATAAATTCACAATAAAAAAAAAGACCGTTGCCTGATAATTTTCACCTTAGATTTGATTAGATTATTATAAAGAATGTATGCACTCGTACACTTGTTCCATTTGTTCAGCGAAAGGAATAGATTCTTCATCACCGAAAAAGTTTGATTATTAATCGATTACCAATACATCCGAAATTACGCGAACTTCACTCCGGGGTGACTTTTTCGTCTTTGCACTTCCAACGTTTTTGATTTTCTACACAAATACGTTTCCTTCGTAATGATAGATTTCTTCTTAGTGACTCGTAGAACTGTTCAGTTCGGCAGAAAAAATGATTCTGTATTTCTCGGGGTCGTCTTCGTGTATCGGAACGTCCCGTTCCCCTCTTTGCTTTCATTTCGCCCTTTGGCGTACTAAGGATAGTGGGAGGTACGGACGGAATGGATGTTTCAAAAATTTCCACAATCGCTACATTTGGCGTCCAGGTTTTCCATGTCGAATCGCTGCATGTGTTGTCGAGAAGACCAGAGCTCGTCACTTGAATTCTTAACAGCGCTTTCATTGTTACGTTTCGGGTTTCAGCAGCCTCTTACAGGAATGTGTTGGAGCGATACCAGACCGTTTCCTCGACATTTTTATAACAGGAAACGTACGGTCGCGGCAGCAATACGCTTTCTACGGGATATTATTAACTATCGATATTATTAACTTACCGAATACGCTTTTTTTAGGTCCACGCGTACATTCAACGTGGGGACATCAAACAGATCGATTAAATTATCGGCTCCTTTCAGAACTACTCATACTTTAAACGTAGATTGACATTGTGGTCTTTTTCTGTGGACATCTGTTTACTGTTACTATTCTTTCGGTAACAGACGTCCCTCCTTCGCTTCATCTATTCTTCGGAAAACGTATTTGTGTGGAAAATGGAAAAGGTTGGAAGTGCAAAGACGAAAAAGTCACCACGAAATGGAGTCCGCGTAATTTCGGATGTATTGTTAATCGATTAATAATCAAACTTTCTCGTGGGTGAAGAATCTATCTCTTTCGCTGGACAAATGGAACAAGTGTGCGAAAGCATACATTCTTTATAATAATTTAATCAAATCTAAGGTGAAAATTATCAGGCAACGGTCATTCTTTTCAATGTGAATTTATTGTGCAGTGTTCTGTAAAGTTTGCAGGGTAAACCGGTGGAGTGCGAGCGATGCTAGTCCGTAGGATGTGCGCAAGAGGTAAAGTCATAAATTAGACCTTTTTTCGGTGACGCCGGCAAGTAAAGTGACACAGTGACATAGACTCATCGATACATTTTTCGTGCTAGTGTGTTAGTGCTCGCTCTGTATCCCTGTCAAGAGGCCCGTTGACGCGGCGGCATAAACACTCCCGCCACTACAAGACATTAACTTGTAACAGTAGGAACTGTCGCGCTGCCGCGCCCAACGGAGCCCTCTGATTGGCTGTCGTTTTTCGTTAATAACTCGGCCACGGATTGTGATGGGACGCTGAAACTAATGATCCGTATCTTAGAATTACCTGAGCTATCCAAAGGTGCATGGAACGTCCTGGGAACTGGGACACCCTGTACACGTTGCTAGCTAGGAAGCCGAACCGCGAGCTAGTAAACAAGATGCGACGGTTAGGCGATTTCCAAACCAACGATCCCAGGCTAAAAGAAAGAATGAGGAAATTAACGATCAAGGAAAACGATCCGACAAATGACACGTTTCGAAAAATTAATGGAATTATAGAGAAAAAGGATAGAGGGGGCAGATGGAAAATCTGTGTACCGGAAAGTATAATTCGAGAATTAATAATTGAAATTCACGAATTATACGGACATATCGATTCTAAAAAGGTCTTTTTGATGATGAACGAAGACTTTTGTTTCGCGAAACTGTTACGGAAAACGAAACAAATATTAGCAACATGTGACTCGTGTCAGAGGAATAAAGTCGCGAATCAAACAGCATATGCTGCAATGCAAACGATCGTTCCTGGAAAACCAGGCGATCTTGTATCCATTGATTTTTTTGGACCGTTACCCACGTCTAAGGGAGGATGCAAATACCTCCTGGTTACCATCGACGCTTTTTCAAAATATGTAGTCCTATATCCATTAAAGAAAGCCACAACCGCTGCGACAATAAATAGAATCTTTTCGCAGTACGTTCCGAACATCGGAAAACCGAAAAAATTACAATTCGACCATGGAACACAATTTACCGCACGAAAATGGTTGGATAAGCTAAAAGGCGAAGGGATAGATGCGGTATTTTCCTCGATCCGACATCCACAGGGAAACATAGTAGAACGGGTGAATAGGGAGTTGGGCCGATTCTTTAGGACGTTCGTGGGAGAAAAACATACCAACTGGATGACTTGGGTACGAATCATCCAAGACATAATTAACGAAGTACATCATGAAACAACGGAGTACACTCCGGTGGAATTACAATTCGGAAAAAAACCGACACGAATATGGAATTCATGGATAAAGCCAAAAAGGAACGATCTAGAAACAGGAACGTTAGAAGAAAGGATTCGGTTAGCGAGAGAGAGGATCGAGAAGAAAGGAAGACAGCGCGCTTCGAAATTCGATGACAAACATAAATTAACGACCTTCGAGGAGGGGGAACTGGTACTAATTCGCGCCTGTAATAATTCAGATGGTTTGAATAATAAGATCGCGAAATTCTTTGCAATTTACGAAGGACCGTTCAAAATAAAGAAGAAAATCGCACAGGGAACCTACGTGATCGAAGATCTAGACTCCACAAAAGAAAGGGGTATGTTCCACGCCAGTAAACTGAAGAAATATAAAGTACCGATTAGTACAGATAATCCCGAAGGCGCGAGCACAGACAATAACAGATCCAACGGTAATCCGATTAGCAGAAGGTATATAAATACGTATGGGAAGGATCGCCATAACGCAAAAGTGACAGAGCAGTAGTAACGATAACGCGAGCAAGAGAAGAAAGGGGTTAGCACAGCAAGAGAAGAGAAGAGTAAAATGGATAAAGGAATCCAAGTGAACAGAATGGATTTCCAAAGGACCATCGGAACCCAAACAGGGCAGGCGGGAACGTGGGAACCGATAATAATTCATGGACGAGTCATGAAAAGTAAAAAAAAATGGGAGGGTGGCACCGGAGCATACGTCCCAGGGCGAGTGACGCAACGCAAGGGACGAAACGGAACCACCAGAGGACGAGGCACTCAGACCTGCACCACTGAAACAACAGAAAAACGAACACTAAAGGTACGTAAAGTTGAAGTGGTGCATGGAAAAATTGTGTGGGCAGCGCGACTAGCCGCGGAAATAAGGACATATATGGACCACCTGCGCGAACGTGAGGAGAAGGAATGGCGTCCCCACATATGGCCACATCGCAATTGGCAGATCCTCCAGGAATTCGAAGCGCAGTGGCGCGAATTCGAGGAGGAAGCTAGAATTGCGGAAACGACGGGACGGGCCGGTTAAAAACGCAGAAGGGATCAAACGCGGTTGAGGAGGGGAGGGGATTCACAGCCAATTAGGGACTGAGGCGACGAAAGGAAAGGGAGGGGATGAGGACGTGAAATAACGCCTATATAAAGAGCCGCTGGGACGGCGCGGGCTCATTAACTTTCAATTAAATCGATGAGCAAAAGAAGCAATAGTATGGGCGACGACAGCTATGTGAGAAAACGTGTCATGGTGACGGCTGCATATCAGCCTGCAGACGTATGGGTGACATACCACGACGCAAAGGAGGAAATTCTCAACCGCGACCAAGAAATAACACGAATAATACGCAGAGACGGGGAATTATTCCAATGGTTGCGACCGGCGCACATGACCAAGGGAGTTTGGGTAGCGGCACCTCGGAGGCAGGGAAGGCAAGACGTGTATGAGAGAGGAGTCATTGAAGAAATTCTTCATGGGAAATTAAAAATAAGGAAAGTGGACACCGGCGCCCTGGACGTATATGACATGGGGGAGTTATACGGCTTACCGGCGGGGACGGCCAGTATCCCAGGCGCGGCAATTCCCTGCCAATTGTGGGGTGTAAAGCTTCTAGCGAAAGCACTTTCTAGCGAAAGCACTTTCGAGGCCTCCACGTGGCGCTAGAAGGGCAACGTCTGTCCGAGGATGCTCGGTAGACGGCTAACATCGAAAGTGTGGCACACGTCTGGGCGCCTGGGTAGCCACCCCTACCTGGGTTAGTCAAGTCGAGCACTGTCTCTCCGGAGCAGGCGTTGTGACCCGTAACAGTGCAGGCGCTGGGACAGTTGTACGCTAGAGCCCAGTTCGAACGAGTACAAGTGGCTAAAAAGCAGCCGGTGCCAAGGCCCGGTTGCAAGGATTTTTTATTTTTATATTTTTACGGGACCCCGAAGGTGGCGGGTAGCGTACAAAAGCTCTGAGAGCATTGATGAGAAAAGACGTGCAATAAGGAGCAGCACGGGTTCTTGGTGTCGGTTAAAAACCCACCTCAAAAGCACGCAAAGAAAAGACCGTCGCTTTTCTGCCATTTGTATCCATGCTGCTATACCCAAGGCAGGATAAAGGAATTTGGTACGCGGGGCTCGGGCTCAAGCCCGCCTCTGTAAATGAGGAGCCCGTAACGGGATGGTCTCTGCGGGGTAGTCATGTTACTCCTAGGTGCAGCAGGGGTCAGAATGCGGCCTAGAGAGAGTAGATAGACTGGCGTTCGCGGCTTGCGTGAGTTCTCGGTGCTTGGCCGCCTGCAATGTGTCCCCGCGTTGCAGCGTGTGTAGCCTAAGCCGAGAACCGCCCGCGACAACGTAACCGAGGCTTGCGGAGTCACTTTGAGTGACCGCCCTCGGCACGTTGAGTCGGTGCTCCAGAGCGGAGGCTAGTCGCTCCGTTCGTTTATGCCTTAAAGGCGAGGTAACGGTGCCGATCACCTATCGGGTGTGAGGCGTACACTAACTGTGGGGTGTAAAGCCAGGGAAGAGACAGAGGAGGTGGCCTAAACACCAGTTAAAAGTGTTCGAGGCCGCCACGTTGGGTCGAATCGGAACAGTGGAGTGGATGGGGAGGACAGGTTCACGGGAGAACATCCGGCTCCACCTAGAATGGAATGGGCCGAAGCCACTAGATGTTGCTCAGTGGTGGCAACAAACTTATTGTTAAAAAAAAAAAAAAAAAAAAAAAAGAGAAGAGAAGAGGAGCACAAAAGCGAACGAGCCGGACGAGACAAGAGGACCGGTACGAAAAGCATCAACAGGGAGGAGCAGCAGTGGACAGCGGGAGATCGACCATCCTGGAAGGGCCTTCCAAGGAGAGTCCGATCTGAGGGGGCATTGTGACGGTAGCCCCCGAATGACCACCACGGAGTGAGTTGCGCGCCCCTGACGAGCCCTAAACAGCGGTGTGACGAAGTAAACAAATGATTTCGGTTACGACTAACAAGTAGGTTACGCAACAACCGCCAAATAGAAAAACAGTAAAAATCTGATTCGCCATTTTTGAAAATACACGACTATGATTGGGCGAGTTATCGAAGGGATCGGTATATAAGGCGCGACGCGGTGCGAAAAATGAGCAGTATTTTACAATACCTTTCTACGATAGCAGCATTTTGCGCGATCAATCCTAAGCTCTAATACGATTTCTCTTGTGATAATTTTGCGATAGATAACGAATACAGATAATATTCGCATCCAAAGATTAATCGGGACTCAGTGCGAGTAGAATAAGATAGAATTAGGCGGAGTGGACGAATGAGAGGGAGAGAGTGTATGTGACCAATCTACCGACACCCAAAGATACCGATCCTTCTAAAGAGTAGCGGCTGGACATTCAGGGCCAGACCACGATCTCGTCTCCGATCCTTGCAAAGAGTAGCGGCTGGACATTCAGGGCCAGACCACGATCTCGTCTTCTATTTACCAAAGAAACCGTCCTAAATAGAGTAGCGGCTCATTCAGGGCCAGACCACGATCTCGCCTCCTATTCGCCAAAGAAACCTTCCTCGAAGGAGTAGCGGCTGGACATTCAGGGCCAGACCGCGATCTCGTCTCCTGTCATTAAAACATATCGACCAAAATCAGTGCATGAAAGCGGAGCGAAATAATATTTGGCGACGAGGCATTTAAAGCCATAAATAGATTAAGACGAGTGTGAGAGAGACAAGGAGTAAACACGGCAAGCGATCAGCTGAGCGAGAGAGTGTGTGTATGTGAGCAAGAGTGTCCGCGAACAGCTTTAATAGATAGATCCATATAATTTTTGTATATATATATATAAGACAATTATCTTTCTTATTTAGATCGCTTACTGATAATAATCGACACAATGTGTTTCTCTGTAAACAAAGATTGAAATTTATTTATGATTTAGAACTAATTACAATATTTACAATATTTACACTCTTACCTGTAAACAAAGAAACGACAATTAAAGTCTATTACTATCCTTTCTTTATTTACTAATTTGTGGAGGTCTCGCACAATTTATTTTCTATGTTAAATCTAAATCTCTTTTCTCCTAATTCTTCCTTGTGTACCTATGTTCGGTCCTTTGATCTTCCTTTATCTCTAATCACTCTTACTCCGCCTATCGATACTCGATCATTGTAATTTAGTTCACACAATTAAAGAAAGTACATTTTCTTTACATCTCCCCCCCCTCACAGGATGAGAATCGCTGCAGCGTATTTTCATCTTGGGTTTCTCGATTGAATCCTCTTCATCCGTGTCCTCGTCTATACCTGATATTGGAATCAGTTTTGTTATGTGGAACAAGCTTGTTTCTGATTTTTTTCTATTGGTCTTAATTTTGTATATCGAGTTTGATATTTTTTCTATTATTTCAAATGGTCCAATTCTCAAATCGTCTAGCTTTCTCCTATTCAACCTGTTACCATTTTCTATATACACCATGTCACCTGTATTAAACTCATGATGTTTTCTATTTTTATCAAATAATTTTTTATTATAATCATGTGACTTAATGGTTCTCTCTAAGGCTAATTCCTTATCTTTCATCCAGTCCTCTTGATGTTTTTCTCTTCTTAATTCTGCAGGTAAAATACTTACATCCGTGCCATCCAGCAGATACTTTGGTGCAAAACCAGTGAGCGTATGTTCTGTCTCATTGTATCTTTCTACACATTCCCTGGCAACCGTTGCCCAAGCTTTTTTCTTTTCTCCTTCTTTTATTCTGCATCTTATTTTATTGACTAGCGTCTGGTTTAATCTTTCGTTCAAGCCATTTGAAAATGGTGCATTTACAGCAGTGAAAATCAATCTGACATCGTTTTCTTTTAGGTATTTTTTAAATTCTCCTGAATTGATACCTGGGTATTGGTCTGTGAGTATCATTTCAATCTTATCTGTTTCTAATACGTTTTTCACTAATTTGATAAAATCAGTGGCATTTTGTGTTTTTGAAGTTGCAATAAATGCGTACCTGGTAAAATGATCAACCAGTAGGTGAAGATATTTTTTTGTTGATCTTAGTCCTCCAAAGCCTCCAATAGTGTCTATTGACATTATTTCGAATGGTCTGGTTGCTGGTCCAAGTTGTGACATCAGACCATATTTTTGTTGACCTCTAGCCTTATTTTTGATACATGTTTCACATGACATGCATATCTTTTTTATATTTTCTGTGAGATTTCTGGCTGTATAATACGGACATATTCTATTTCCTGTTTGTCTAATCCCTATGTGGCACCATTCAGTATGTATTTTTTTTATTATTTCGATACTTGATTCTTCTGATAAAATTATTTTCTCTCTATTTCTGATTTTTCTATAGAATATTCCATCTTTTTTTATTAATTTCGCTTCCATTTTCTGTATCCATTTATTTTTATTTTGGTCTATCTTTATTTCTTCTATCTTCATTAAATTTACTAATTTCAGTACCTCTTCTGTATTGTCATTTGGTTCTAATACTGGGTTTCGACTTAGGCAATCCGCTTCGGCGTTATCCTTTCCTGGAACATATTTTATTTGGAAATCATATTGTGATAAATAATAAGTTAAATCACCTAACTCTTCATCCGTTCTAGCCTTAATATTCATGTTCTCTAGTGGTTTATGGTCTGAATACACTTCAAATCTTCTTCCGATCAACCAGTGTTGCCAATATTTTACCGCTTCTTTGATAGCCAGGCATTCCAAGTATATTGCTTTTTTTCTTTTTTGGGATTCGTTTAATTTCTTTGAGAAGTATGCTACTGGCTTCTCCATCCCGTTATACTGTACTTGTTTGAATACTGCACCTATACCTTCAAGTGATGCATCTGTGTAGATCCGTATAGGTAAGTCTTTGTCGAATATCTCTAGCACTGGTTGAGAGCATAGCAATTTCTTTATTTCTGTAAAAGATTTTTCACAATCTTCTGCCCATATAAATTTTTCATTTTTCCTCAATAATCTATGTAGTGGATCTAACAATATCGAGCTTTTTGGTATGTACTCATGATAAAAATTGACTTTCCCTAAGAATTGTCTGATATTTTTTGTTGTTTTAGGAGTAGGAAAGTTTTGAATTGAAATTAAATTATCTTTCATCGGTCTCACTGTATTGTTTTCTATTATGTGCCCGAGATATTTAACTGACTTTGCTGCAAATGTACATTTTTTTAATTTTAACCTGAAACCTTCTTTTATTATCGCGTTCAATACTCTTTTTATATGTTCCATATGTTCTTGAAATGATTCTGAAAAAATTAATATGTCATCTATATAGTTTTCTGTGAATCCTTTAAGATTATATTTTCTTAATACGTTGGATAAAATTCTTTGAAAAATTGCCGGTGATGTCTTCAATCCGAATGGTAGGCATGTCCACTGAAAGTGTCCATCCTGTGTTACGAATCCTGTTTTCTTTCTATCTTCAATGCGTAGTGGGATCGACCAAAAAGCAGAATTTATATCTAGTGTAGTGAAGTACTTACAGTTTCTCGTTTTTATTATCAGGTCGTCTATTAATGGGAATGGTTGGGCTTGTGGTATAATAATCTTATTTAGGTCTCTGAAGTCTATACATAATCTACATCTCTTCCCTTCATCTCTTTTATATGCTAGTGTCACTGGTGCAGCGAAAGGGCTGTAAGATTCTTCAATTAATCCTTTCTCTAGTAACTTCCCCACTTGCTCTTCAATTTCTTTTTTATCCTCTATTGTACATCTGTATGGCCTTTTACTACAGTATTTATCCACCATCAGATCTATCCTAGCCTCATAATCTGTTACCGTACCAATGTCATATTTGTCTTTCGCAAATATGGATTTATATTCTTGTATTAGTTTTTTTATGTTTTTCTTCTTTATATTATCTAAATTGTCTAAATTAACTTCAAATTCACCCTCTTTGACGTGCTCATTAAAATTTACGGAGTATTGCTTATTATCATATTCCTTATCTATTTTATCTGCTTTCATTCTTGTAGAATGAAACCCCAGATCTTAATAGAGGGTGTTTCAGTATACACGGTGATGGAAACCTGGTCACCATTTACAGCAAATTAACAGCAGTTAAATACATTGAAATGTTACAAAAGAATTTATTTATTTCCGCCCGAAAAATGGGATTAGAAAATCAATACGTGCTTCAACAGGACAACGATCCGAGGCATAAAGCAAAATTAACTATGAAATTTTTAGAGAACAACAATATAAACATGTTGGTATGGTCCCCACAAAGTCCGGATCTGAATCCCATCGAACATTTGTGGGATCATTTAAAAAGAAGTATAAAAGTAAACGAGAGGAAAAGTAAGGGAATGTTTATTCAAGCTTTATGCAAAGAATGGAACAATATCAGTCCAGAAGTAATAAAAAATGTAGTCCAAAGTATACCAAACCGTCTACGAGCTGTTATACTAGTAAAAGGATATCACACGAAATATTAAATTATAATTTAATATGAAAATATTACAAAAAGTAGGATGCGTTAACTTACTTTCCGACGCTTCTATTTTAGTTTTATTGTGTATTTGGTTATTCTGTTCTTTACTAGTGAAGTCTTTTATTGTTTTTTTACACTCACCTGTTCATGATATCACTATTAACTATATGTATAACAAAATGGACCCATTAGATATTATTATCTTATCAATTTCTTCAATTTTGGTACGAGACGTTGATCGTTAACTTACTTTCCGACGCGACTGTATATATACAATATTTTTTTATATATATATATAGGTAGAATAGAATAGGTAGAATATATATATATATATATATAGGTAGAATAGAAATTAGATTTAAGAGGATAAGTTAGAATAAGATCGTGTGACTGACATATAAGAGTGCAAGAGTGTGTGATAGAGTAGGCTACGTAAGGATTTGTGTAATTAGTTAGGGAGAAAATAAGAATAAATCTCGTGTATAACGTCAAAGTTTTCTAAGATTCTTTATCGACCTGCCCCGAACCTATTTATAAGTAAGGGCCTTCCTCGCGGACAATGGTCTCAGTAGGAAGTGCCGTTACAAATTTTACAGTATATTCGGAGAAAGATACACTATCCTTAGTTTTTCATTGTAGCATGTTTGTAGCACTGTTATAAATAGAATAGAAAAGAACAAACTATTCCGGGTCTTCCTAATATATTAGTTACTAGTGCTAATAAGATGACATCATTGTTAATTATGATCGCTTTGGCATGGAACGGCCTATCTGGGTGTGAAAAACACTAATTCTCCACATTGAAATATCTCGCATGAGAATTTGTTGACAATTGTGGTATACAATGACTAAACTGTAATAGGATATCATTGTAGATATTTTATGGAATATAATACAGCATATTACCTTGCATGTAAAGCCACCACATTTGTATTACGAAGGTGCATCGTTCTCGTTCAAAAAACGGTTTGTTACTATGCCAACTGAGAGAATCCGCCTCATTCAGTATATATAAAGATATTAAGCGGCAGTGCAAGTCTAGCAATCTTTCTGCTACTGCCTCAGCCATTTCATGATAAGTCTTATATGACTTATTTATTTTTTCACTGTAAAAAAAATAAACACATACATTGATTGAATGATTGTAAGTAAATGGATTTGAAGTAATCATTCATTAAAACTTATTAAGATATTCGTTAGTATCTTAATAATGGCCATCTAACAAATTTTTATTAAGCGTAAAATACACGAATTATCTGGAAATAGGTGTACTGTTTATATACCAAGCGAAATTTATACAATATGCCAACATTACAAATCGGAGATGCACGTTATAGGGGAGTAACAAGAAAAACTATCACGTCAATTTTCACTTTGTCTAGCATGCCTCCAGCTCGGTAATCTATCACCAACTGCTAAGCCGTAATAAAGGGAGATAATGGCCCGCAAGTGTTTTTCAGAAACATTTCACACTTTTGAGCATCGTAAACCTGTAACTATGTAAGAAGGCTAACAGAGGAAAATTATGTATGTATATTGTTCACCGTTCAATTTCTAAAATGCAGATGTTACATGTTATCACTAGGTCAAATTTCTTGGAACATATTTCTATTTAGTAATTTACTAGCTACATATACATATGTACGTTTAATTGTGACCAATATGTAATCCTCGATGTAGAATAAATTATGAAGAGGCAATTTCTATTTGAGTACGGATAATAATGCCTGAGCATCGTGCAATATTCGGAGTCTCCTTTGCTGTACATAAGATGTTACATTATAAGCGTGAGTCGCAAATGATTCTTTTTAACTATTTACTCAATATCTACCAAGTTGTTATGTATTATTGTGAGAGTACCTGTATTGTGTCGAAATGATATTCTTAGCATGTTGGTTGTAACACCACAAACAATTCCGCACTAACGCTGCTGCTCCCAAAGTGGCGGTTAAGACAGTCAAATCCGCATGATCCAAAGATTCTTGAATTAATAAATGTAAGTGTTCTACAAACATAATTTCAAAATATTGTTAGTATTAAATATATCCAGTTGCAATTCTCGAAAAAATTACCCGTTTTGGTAGAAAATAGGACATTCGAAATTCTACTATCTACTGTTACCCGACTATTCCTGGAGTATTTCAAATGGCCTGAAAGAAACGTTACATTGAGTCTTACGCAGATCGTCAAAGTAGCTGTAAATTACATAATCTCCGACGAAATCCTCTGTATCTGTTATCTGTTGTTTTTTACATAATTTGCAAACTCCTTCCTATTCTATGTAAAAAGTCATGAAACTTTTAATGTAAGCTTGATTTATATGTATAATAGTTTACAAGTTAGACAATTTGCGGTATAACTTCGAAGGGTAATTTCACCCCTTAAACATGCGACACAGTCGATAAAAACCCGCCCTTGTCAGTTTGAGGCCGGGACGTGTAACGGTGTGCCCCCCTGTCGGACCACTTGTCCACGAGAGCGGATCTTACTTGTAACTTGGTTCGGAGCAGGCTGATAAAGAATTTGGAAACGTTTTATGTTAAACCTTAGATTTATTCAACACGCTTTTACTGGCTAGCTATACAAAACCTTATTTTACCTAATCTATCATTCATTCCTGCGTTCGTCTCACATGCAGACCTATCGCATTAATTCTATTATATCGCCTTTAATCCTATATGCCTACTCTAACATGGATTTCAATATACAAAAGTGTCCTAGTCTATCTCTTAAATCTATTCGCGTACACCCATTCACTCTGACACTCTGTCACCAGCTGATCGGTTGCAATGTTTACGTTCCGTCTCACTCTCACATACACCCTTCTTGTCTCACTCATTCCCGACTTAATCTATTTATGGCTTTAAATGCCTCGTCGCCAAAATATTCTTATTGCTCCGCTTTCATACACTGTTCGTTTCAGATGTGTTTTATGAAAGGAGGCGAGATCGTGGTCTGGCCGTGAATGTCCAGCCGCTACTCCTTCTAGGAAGGTTTCTTTGGCGAATAGAAAGCGAGATCGTGGTCTGGCCCTGAATGTCCAGCCGCTACTCCGATTTAGGATCGGATTCGAGACCGTGGTCTGGCCCTGGATGTCCAGCCGCTACTCCTTCTAGGAAGGTTTCTTTGGCGAATAGGAAGCGAGATCGTGGTCTGGCCCTGAATGTCCAACCGTTACTCCTTCTAGGAAGTTTTCTTTGGCGAATAGGAAGCGAGATCGTGGTCTGGCCCTGAATGTCCAGCCGCTACTCCGATTTAGGATCGGATTCGAGACCGTGGTCTGGCCCTGGATGTCCAGCCGCTACTCCTTCTAGGAAGGTTTCTTTGACGAATAGGAAGCGAGATCGTGGTCTGGCCCTGAATGTCCAACCGCTACTCCTTCTAGGAAGTTTTCTTTGGCGAATGGGAAGCGAGATCGTGGTCTGGCCCTGAATGTCCAGCCGCTACTCCGTTTTAGGATCGGATTCGAGATCGTGGTCTGGCCCTGAATGTCCAGCCGCTACTCTTTTGTACGGCTAGGTGTTTTTGGATGTATATATATTGGTCACATGCACTCTCTCTCTCACATTCGTCCACTCCGCCTCGCTCTATCTTATTCTACGTTCACTGAATCTACATGGTCTGTCCGGAAAGTAATAGGACTGATTTTTTTCCGCCGCGACTGTACTTCGGAGCTCTCGAGTGCCAACTGGATTCGGTAGAGGAGGTCCTTAGCTAATGAATGAGGGGTTGGTCAATTGTCTCCGAGCATCTGGAGAGTCAGGACAGCCTTTTTCCCGCGACGTGTTTTTGTCCGCGGTACAAGCAGAAAATGCAGCGTTCGTTAGAGCAGAGGTTGGCAATCGCCAAAATTTAATCAATTCTGTGTGAAACGCGGTAAATCTGCGACAGAGACATTTGATATGATCAAGCAGACTTATTCAGATAATACTTTAGTAAGAAGTAGTGTGTTTCGGTGGCACAAGGCCCTTTCGGAGGGCCGGGAAGAGGCCGCCGATGAAGACCGCGCTGGAAGACCTTCGACTTCGACAAACACCGACAATGTGACTCGTGTGCTCGAAGTTTTGAACTCTGACTGTCTACCGAGTACGCGTTTAATTGCCCAAATGTTAAATTTCCCAAAAACTGTGGTTCATGACATTGTGACGGAGCACCACGACAATGCAGCGGCTCACACCTCCTTTCTTGTGACCAGCTAAATGACCCAGGCAGGTATCCCAACGCTTCCCCAGCCACCCTACATCCCAGATTTGGCCCCCCCGGACTTCTTTTTGTTTCCTCGCCGGAAAATACCGATGAAAGGAAATCATTTTGAAACAAATCATTTTGAAAAGAGGGGATCCAAGCAGCTTGTACCGCGGCTCTAAACGCCATTCCGGAGAATGCTTACCATGACGCCTTCAATGCTTGGAAATCGCCCTGGCAGCGCTGTATCGATGCAGGAAGAGCCTTTTTTGAAAGTTTTCCAAGAATTATAACGATTGGCTCAATAGTTTTTTTTTAATCGACTCAGTCCTATTTCTTTCCGGACATACCATGTATATCTGTACATTTACTAAGGTACTCTATTTCTACGTAATATGTATTACGTAATATGTATTACGCAGAAATACTCGCGAAATGTTCAACAAAATACCGCCAAGAAAGCCGTAGGATAATGATGACAAGAGAATAACTAATACTGACGAATCCTGATGAATACTCATCTTTTTCGCTCCGCGTCCCGCTTTATATACAGATCCGTTTGAAAACTCGACCAATCATATTCGTTTATTTTTTAAATATTGTTCACCGTTTAATTTCGTTTTTAAATAAACGAATCAGATTTTTCACGTTTTTCTGATCGACGGTTATTACGTAACCGTACTTGTTTGTCTCAACTGATTCTGTTTATATATCGTTTCTCACCGCTATTTAGGGCCCGTCAGGGGCGCGTAACCAACTCCGTGGTGGTCATTCGGGGGCTACCGTCACAGACGACGCTCTTCTGGCAATCGTAAACTCCTTTGGAAGTTAACACATTGCAGTCATCGTGATTGAGACCGGCAAACCCAATGGCCATAAACGCATCACTCTGTTGCAATCGGACTAGCAAGCCACTACGTGGACCACGCAAGTATGTCTGGCAGCGCGTTTGACGACAAAGGAAGGCATCAATGGGGAATTTAACATGGTTCGAATTTTTCTAGTATAAGGGCCTCTCTTTTTTGCCTTCTGTCTGTCACCTTCGCATTCTGATCGCAGCCGTAATAACAGCCGAGAGCAAAGGTTTCAATGCGTCTTCGCTAATCGCAGTCGCTCATCTTCTAAATTTTTCTAATTATTTTATCGGGCATGTAATATTTATTTTCAATTTTTGATTCCACAGTGTAGCTCAATTTTACATAAATAGAAATAGAATGTGAATTAGATGATTCTTATTTATTCAGTTGGAGTTATTTCTTAAAAATGAAATTCATTTTTTATTCAGCTATTTATCTCAATGAAATCGTTAGCATTTGAAAAAAAAACACCGACGTTTAACCCTTTGCAGACGGGACAATCGGACGCGCGAGCGTCCGCCTGGACGGGACGACTGGACGTATTTTGTAGGTCACTAGTATATGCATGAAGATTCGTTTGTAACAATTATATATTCCGTACTATATAAACAAATGTTTGCCCACTGCCCTACTGAACGACCTTGACAGCACTGGACTAAAGAAAGACATCGACGATCTAAATATAACAAAAATCCTATTTACTGTTGTTCACAGGAGCGCGTCTAGAACGGTAATAATGCTTGGGCTGCGGTCCGCAGACACGCGTCCAGAACGGTAATAGCGCTTGGGCTGCGGTCCACAGACAGCCGTCCGCAAAGGGTTAATCGGTTTTAAGCGTATTGCTGTGATTTATTGTTAACCTGAAGTTTTAAAAATCAAATACATTTTTTTAAAATTTAAGAAGACATTATATTAAATTTATAAATTATTGATAATCGTTCAAGATTTTATGTATAACAAAAGGGGACTCTTTTATTTGGCCCGAGACAAGAGCTTGTATCTTGATTTTTTTCAAGCATGTCTGCAACGGATTACATACAGGGTGTCCCAGTTAAAGTGCAGGTCCCTAAACCAGGTGATAGCTGAGGTAATTCTAATATAGGGAAGTGACATTCGTAATGTCGTATCTTAATTTATGGCCGAGTTATTAATGAAAAACAATAGCCAATCGGAGGGCTTCGTTGGACCCAGCGGCACGACAGTTCCTACTGGCGCAGTACCCTACTGGTGCAGACCTTCTACGGCCGCGCCTCCGGACCCAACGAAACCCTCCGATTGGCTATCGTTTTTCGTTAATAACTCGGCCATAAATTAAGATACGACATAACGAATGTCACTTCCCTATATTAGAATTACCTCAGCTATCACCTGGTTCAGGGACCTGCACGTTTGCTGGGACACCCTGTATAAAAATCTACATTACCGGCAGAAAAATGATCGTTGCATGGTGTGAAAATATATTAGTTAGGGTCTGACACCGGCGTATGGCTATGAGGGGCTGCGCGACAGGAAAGCGGGCTGGAGAAGGGGAAGCAGATGACTTATTTCACAAAAAACTACTAGTTCTGACATCAAATATCTCGTAACTGGCTGGTCCGATTCTTTTGTAGTTAATGTCAATCGACTCGTCTGGACTCCGCCTTTTAGAATATCATCATATTTTTGGAAATTTGCCGCTTTAATGCCGTTTGAATATCCTGAAAACCCCGATCTAATTTTTCCTGTAAAGAGTCAAGGTGTCTCCAGGCGGGGGCTCTTGTACTTGGCCCGAGACAAGACCTTGTCTCCTGATACATTCTTCTTGATTGGGTGTAACATATCATCGCTGACCTTTTTTCACAATCGATAGTACACATCAAACGGTGCAAAAAAACAATAAAGTTATGTCCGAAAATCACCCCTTATCGAGATACAACCTCATTTGTAAAAAAATTTTTATAAATTATATCTCCGAAATGGTAAGTCAGAGAGGTGCGGTTTTAATCAAGAGACAAGGTCTTGTCTCGTGCCAGGTACAAGAGTCCTCGACTGGCAAGTGCATGAGCCTTCGGTCGACAGACCTTTATCTTCTCCGGAAAGATTAGATCGGGGTTTTCGGGGTATTCAAATGGCATTAAAACAGCAAAAATCCCATAAAATATGATATGATTCGGAAAGGTGGCGTCGATACGAGTAATTTAAGACTAACTACGAAAAAATCCGTGAAGCCAGTTACGAGATATTGTGACCTCAAAAGTCGTGATTTTTGTGAGAAACATCGTCTTCTCGTCCTCCGTCGCCCGTGTCCACAGCGCCTTCTTTTTTTCCCTCGCCCGTGTCTCGCAGCGTGAAGTTAGTCATATTTCATACATGCGACGATAATTTTTCTGCCGGTAACATAGATTTTTATTATATGTTATCTGTTGGAGATAATTTTTCAGGTTACAGGGAGAGTTTAATGAAGGCTTTATTAAAAAAGTCATATGATCTAAACTGCGATAAGATCGATCAGGAAGGTAACAACTTTAACGTTTCAGAGAGCGTTTCATTGCAATTGGGCGAAAATGATAATTTTGAAATATTGACGTAGATCAAGTACAATATTTTTTAGGGTTAAAATGGTTCATGTAAGACTCAACGAAATTTCGATTTACTGGGTCTTTATGTCTTAAAAGAGGAAAGTTTCCTAAATATTGGGTTGTTCGGAAAGTACTTAATTTCGTGTTTTCCAACATAAGACTCAATGTATTTGTTAACAGCTAACTTCACACTTAAGCGGCATTGTTATTATATATTTTTTATAGCTAATGTAACAAGGATTATTCGTGAAAAGGTTTGTATGGTTGTGATTAATAGTTTAAAAGCAGCATGTTTTACATATTTTACTTTTTTACTATGAAAAAGGTAAAAATACTGTTTAAGCGAGAAAAAAATACTCAATGTATATGGAGAAGATGTATTGGTAGAATGCTAGTGGCAAAACTGATTTGCAAAATTTCGTTCCGGCAATTTTGATGTTGAAAAGTCACCACGTTCTGGAAAACCAATTCAAACTGATGAAAACAAAATAAAGGTATTGATTAATGCAAACCGCCGAATAACAACTCCTGAGATGACTCAGAGATTAAATTTATCGAATTCGACCCTTCATGATTATCTGAAACGTCTTGGTTTAATTTCAAAACTCGACATATGGGTTGCGCATGATCCTACAGAAAGAAGCTTGCTCCGTCGCATTGAAGTATGTGATTTGCTTTTCAAACATCAGGAAAGCGAAACATTTTTAAAGCGACTTATCACTGGGGATAAGAAATGGGATGTCAACAACAATATTAAACGCAAAAAATCATGGATTTAAAAAAATAAACCGGCTGAAAACAATTCGAAAGCCGATATTCACCAAAAAATGGTGATGCTGTCTATTTGGTAGGATTTTGAGGGAATCGTTCTTTTTGAGCTTCTACCGGATAATTGTAGGATCCATTCTGAAGTGTATTGTCATCAATTGGACAAATTCACTCAAACAGAAAAGTCCACAATTGATCAATAGAAAAGGTATAGTGTTGCACGAAGATAATGCGCGACCTCATACAAGTTTGTGAATTTTCCACAAGCTTTTACAGCTTGGATGGGATGTAATACTACATCCATCATATTCTCCAGATCTTGCACCTTTGGATTATTATTTTTTCCGGTCTCTAAAAAATTGTTTAGACTGCGAGACCTTTATTTCAAATGAGGACGTCAAAAATGATTTGGATCAGTATATTGCCAAAAAAGATAAAAAATTTTATGAGCTTGAAATCATGCTTCTACCAAAAAGATGGCAAAAGGTACTGGGCGAAAGTGGAGAATATATTATAATTTCAAAAAATATTTAAATACTCTAAGAAAATCGTCTTTCATTTTCACCAAAAAAAACGAAATTACTTTCCGAACAACCGAATATATTTGTGAACACTTTTTCCGCAAAACGCATAAAAAATGCAAACATATGAGCCAAGTACTAGATGATTTCACTTTCGAATCGGTTGCTCATTATCAAAATATCTTTAATAACGAGTATCTTAATGGAAAGAATACTGCAGTTTGCAAGTATACATAATTCTACGAATGAAGTGAAATCCACAAAAAGGCATAAAAAATGCAAAGATATAGGCCAAGTACAAGAGGACGTACTTTGGACTCGATTGCTCATTAACATAAATTTCATTACACGAAGTATTTGAAATGAAATAAATGTGAGCAAGTACAAATTATTGTACAGCATCGACCCAATAGTGTCGCTAAATAAATTATTGTACAGCATCGAGTTAATAGTGTCGCTAAATAAACATATTCAATTACATAAATATTCCAAAAAACTATTTCTCTTCATTTAATTAAAAAATCTATTTACTGCTCGATTACTATACTTGGTAACCCGCTTTTTAACACTTTGCCGACCGATCGGGGAGATCTCCCCGTTTCAATGTAAGGTGGTGGCCGACCGATCGGGGAGATCTCCCCGTTTCAATGTATGGCGGTGGCCGACCGATCGGAGAGATCTCCCCGTTTCAATGTAGGACGCTATACGACCGACCGGGAAGATCTCCAAAATGACCTTAGCAACGTTTTTTTTTTTGTTTCTGTTTATTTATCTACATAGTTACGTTGGAGTTGTTCGCTTGATCTCGAATTGTTATATGTATATTGTTATCCGTATAAAGCACAGTATGTAATAAAATCCATCAATTTAATGGTGTTAAAGCTATAAATTTAAAAAATAAAGTGTAGGGTATAAAAAAAATACCGTTAAAAATGTGGAGAAATAACAGTGAAAATTTTAATGATGAGTTGTTCATGGACGCGCTATCGGACTGTTCTGAAGGCAATGATATGCACATAAGCGATTATGAATCTAGCGAAAATGATAGTATTGTTGGTCCCATACGTCAAAATAATCGTCGAATACTTCTGAGCGAAACGGAAGATGATACTGTGAGTTCCACCTCTGACACGGATGAAGACAGTATTTTCAATGATGACGATGATTGGTCACAGAATGATACAGAACTTCAGCTAGAAGCATATGGTCGAACTTCAAGCGTGAACATAATACCTCAAGATCAAGAAAACTTATGGGAAATAGTGCAATTGTTTCTAGGTAATGATTTATTTGAATTATTTGTAACAGAAACAAATAGATATCATTCTCAGTATGTAAATAGGTATAAAGAATATAGAACACTGAGATGGGTTGATGTCACAGTGACAGAAATGAAAAGGTTTCTGGGTTTAATTATCTTGATGGGACAAACACGTAAAGATGATATATATGACTATTGGTCAACTCTTTCATATATAGAAACCCCCATTTTTTCAAAAATAATGAGTCGCAATAGATTTATACAAATATGGAGAATGTGGCATTTTTGCAATAATGATCTATTGTTTGACAAGACCGACAAATTATTCAAAATTAGAAAAGTTTTAGATTATATGCAAAACAAATTCCAAACCGTATATACGCCAAAGCAAGAATTGTCATTGGATGAAGGCATAATACCGTGGCGAGGCAGATTATCTTTCCGCACCTATAATCCCGCAAAACTTGTAAAATACGGAATTCTAGTAAGGATGCTCTGCGAAGCAACATCAGGATATGTTTGCAATTTTCCTAAGGTTCTGCTCTCCCTACCTCTTCTCCTATCTACTGGATCTTTTTAACCTATCTCTCTCATCCTCCACCTTTCCTTCTGTATGGAAATCAGCCCATATTCTGCCCGTCCCCAAAATCCTCTCTCCTGTCACAGCGGCTGATTTCCGTCCTATATCCATTCTGCCTGAGTTGTCCAAAATCCTTGAACGGATTGTCCTCAGGCAGCTCCTTCGTTTCCTCTCACTTCATCATCTCCTTGATCCTACTCAACATGCCTACGTCGCGGGTCGCTCTACCCAGAGTGCGCTTCTCCGTGTGGTCGAGGATGTCCGCGGCGCCATTGATGCTCGCATGGTCACGGTACTGGTTTGCCTTGACTTTTCCAAGGCTTTTGATACTGTTGACCATGCGGTCCTCATGGCCAGGCTGGCATCCCTCGGCCTTTCATCTTCGACACTTGCGTGGTTCTCGTCCTATCTTACTGGCCGCAGGCAAGCTGTGTTCTCGGGCTGTTCCCATTCCTCTTGGTCCTCTGTCACATCCGGTGTTCCTCAAGGCTCTGTCTTGGGTCCACTTCTTTTCTCTATCTACCTAGCGGACGCTAACTCCGTCCTCTCTGGGGTTAAAATTGTTAAATACGCAGATGATGTGCAAATATATGCACATTGTCTGCCTACTGCTCTGGAGCCCACTATCTCGCTCCTAAACCTCAATATTGAGAGGCTGGTAAGTTGGTGCACCCGCAACTCCCTCTCCCTTAATCCTTCCAAAACCCAATCTATAATCCTTGGCTCATCACGTTACATAAACTCTATTTACTCTGATCCCCCTCCCCCCATTGTTGTCAACCATGTTCCCATCCCTCTCTCTGTGTCTGTCTCATCCCTGGGAGTAGTCCTCAGTTCGACGTTGGACTGGCGAGAGCATGCTGTGACTGTTAGTGGTAAGGTACGCCGTACGCTATACCTGCTTCGCAGAAATGGTTTTGCTCTGCCGGTTCGTGCCAAGGTTGAACTTGTTCGGTCTCTCGTCCTCCCCCACCTTGATTATTGCTCGTTGGTCTACCGCGATCTTGGGGTGGTGGAGGACATCAGGCTTACCCGTGCTTTTAACTCAGCTATCCGGTTCATCTTCCGAGCCCCCTTGGACGCTCATGTCTCCCCTCTCTATGCCCGCCTGGGGTGGCTTCGGCCGTCTGCGCGACGAGATTATTTCCTGGGTGTCTTCGTGTATGACCGGCTTCACCCTGCATCGACTGGGAACTTAGACCCTTTTTCCACCCTCTTCACGTCATCGTCTGGTGCTGGGGCTAGGACCTCCGTCCGAACCTCAGCACACCAACTCCTCCTACCCAGACACCGCACTGAGACCATGGGGCGCTCTCTAGCTGTTGCTGGAGTTCGCCTCTGGAACAGCCTTCCCCCTTCTATTCGGTCTTCCCCCTCTCGGACTGAGTTCAAGAGATGTCTCTACAAACACCTCTTATCCTTCGCAGTCTAAGGCCTGTTATTCTGTGTCTTGTCTCTCGTCCTTCTCGCCCTTTCGTCTCTCCGTCTTCTCTTCTGTCTTTCAGTCTCTCACCTTCTTCTCTTTCACTTTAGGCCGTGTCTTCATCTCATACAGTGTCATGTCACTTCTTCATCTCATTTCACTTCAATATTTTCATTATTTTCACTCATTGTATTTCTTCATTCATACATTCATTTATGCGTTCTGCCTTATTTTTCTGTCACAATTGCTTGTATCATAGTTATAGTTATAGTTATAGTTATAGATATAACGCTCATTTTGTGTTTGTATTTTATTTTATTTTATTTTATTTTATTTTATTTTATTTTTATTTCTACATATTTTGTATATTTTTTATTTTTGTTATATTTGTTGTTATGTTTCTTGTTGTATTCTGTTTTCCTGTCCTTAGAGGGGCCCACCCCTAGGACGAAATTACAATAAATCAAATCAAATCAAATCAACTTCAAAATATATTCAGGCACAGCAGGCAGTTTACAAGATACAGTTTTATCAATTCTACGTCCTTATATGGGATTCCATCATCACATTTACATGGATAATTATTACAATAGCGTCAATACAGCCGAATTACTGCTACAGAATTCTACGAGAGTTTGTGGAACAATTAGGGCAAATAGAGGATTGCCGCAGAATTTAAAGAACATTAGATTAAATGAACATGAAACGCAATTTGCGAGAAAGGGACAAGTTCTTTTACACCTGTGGCAAGCAAAGAAAAACCGAGTAGTTAGAACCATTTCAACCATTCACTCAGCAGAAATGGTAAACGTGCCACATTGGTCAGGAACGAAATCAAAACCCAAATCTGTTGTGGAATACAACAAATATATGAAAGGGGTTGATCGTGCAGACCAATATATGTCGTATTATAATATTCTTCGAAAAACCACGAAATGGACAAAAAAAGCAGTGCTTTACTTTTTGAATGCTGCTCTTTTTAATTCATTTCTCGTAACAAAAAAAGTAAATAATAAGAGAGTAACATATAAAAAATATTTGCTTCAAGTTGCAAGAGCATTGATAGAAACACACGAAATGCAACAGTCAGCCACCGAGGAGGCAGGGGCTTCGAACACGATAGACAGAACAAGACGAGCACCGAGATATGACCCACCAGAAAGGCTTTCTCAAGATTTTAAAAAACACAAATTAATACCAATTGTAACAAATGGAAAAAAAGCATATCCTCACCGAGCATGTAGAGTATGCTCTGTTAATAAGAAAACTGGATATACGCGATATGTTTGTGAATATTGTAATGTACCACTGCATAAACTGGCATGTTTTGAACGATACCACACAGTAAAAAAATATTAAAATGCATTACTATTGTTTTATTTCATGTTTGGGTTATTTATCTTCAGTCATCTTTAATGTTCATAATTTTCAAACTCTATTACATATACTCTATTACTAACTCTATTACTTTTTAAACAAATACACAAAATAATTTTTATATACTTTTAATTTCATGTTTTGTATAAACAATATATGAAATCGTTAAATAAAAGTGTTACCCCAAGATATAATTGGCACTTAAATAATTTTCAAACTACTTTGATTTTAAGTACCGCATATCAGTCAGCGTCACTTGCGAAACTTGCGTGGTGGACAGCGTAGTTTGGGTTGCTCGCGCGTGGTGGAAACCGTACAGTTAGCTGTGGCGCGCGTGGTCGGCAAAGTGTTAAGAAGGTTCGATGGTGGAAAATACCTGTAGTATCAACTCCCCGAAGCTTAAATAGTTCGCGATGTTCCACATTAAAAGAGAGTTGTTGAAACACAGTATAAAGTGGGCTTCTTACTGTACAGAATGAAAATCGTCTAAATATCTCATGTCGTTTTTTTTAAATTTATGTTATCATCAATCGTTCAAACACATCGCAATATGTATGTGTAATTTCCTCTCAGGCACATCCAGATTATTAACTTGTTAAATATTTCCACTCAGATGCATCCGGGTTCTGAATTTGTTAATTTAGAAATGAGTACAAGGACCGGCTCGGATTCTGACCGATTAACCCTGATTAACCATGTAGGGCTAAGGCAGCGGAGGAGAAGGTCCTCCTACTCTACGCGCGTCTCGCTGCCAGTTTCGGACTGCGCGACAATGATGCGCGGCAAATCATTCTAACACCGATCGTTCGATAGAGCGGATCGAAGCGCCTGATACTTTTAATACGGTGCGGCCCGAGTCTAATGATTCGGGTGTTTTCCGCCATGGTACGGATTTTGATAAAATTTTAATATGTCGTATGTAACGTCGAAATTAGAAATCCATTTGACGGAATTTTCAAAACATCAAATATTTTTTAAGCTACAGGGAGACAAAGTTTTGTGCATGGGTTTTTTTCATAATTTGTAACTCTCAAACCATAATTGATACAGAAATTACAAAAATACCAATTGATTCAAGAAGCTTCAAAGTTTTAGAAAAAAATTATAATTTAAATGCAATTTGTTTTTAAATAGTAGAAAAAATGTTTTTAATTGTTTGAACTTAAATTTCGTTCAAAGTGCATCTTAAACTTTTTTAAAACATTTTCTTTCATCATTGTCGTGTTACGTATGAATCGTATGATTCCTACGAAAATTCTCAGCCTGGAATTTTCTCTTGGCGACACCCAGGCGCCTTAGTCCCCTTTTCTAACGAAGACAGGATACATTAAGTGCGATACGCACGTAACCCTTGGCCTCTCGCCTAGGACGCTCGGATAGCTACACTTGAGACCCCACGCGATAAGGAAAACTCGAACGCGAGGGTCTACCTCCCCCGAAATTCCACAGTTTCCAACCGTCTTTTTCCCGCAGCATCTTTACTCCCACCATAGACCAGATTTCCTAAAATTTTCAATCCCCACTGCTTTTTCGACCTATATAAGGGCCTCGAAAATGCATCTCCATGGGTTATTCTCAGTACGACTCTTGAGCAAGATACTACGAGACTTAGGCCCAGTTCCTACTCGAGTTATCTTTAACCTTCGAAAGATCAGTCTTTTCATTGGCATTTATTTCAACTCTTGGTCGGAGTTCCCCCGTTTCAATTCACGTTAGAATCACTCGCGATTAGTTCGGAGTCATCAAAATTGTGAAGTCTCGTCAACCGTCACTGCCTAAGGGTAAACATCTAGAGCTTTCAATTATTATTTTACATTCATTAAACTCTTACACAAAACACTAAACATACTTGTATATATATTCGATTGAAAGAATATACTTGTTATACTTTTACTAGAAACACAAAATTCAAGTGAAGAATTATTTCTAGAATTAAAACCTTTCCTCTCGAAGTAAATCTAAAGCATAATCGAGTAACGTACCCACAAATATTATTCACTCTAACCGCTCGGAGTGAAACAAAAGTTACGAGAGTTATTACTTTACGATCTTTACCGTAGCAGGTCAAAACCACAAACAGCGGGTGTCGGACTGCGCGTGCCTTTCGGCTTGCTTCCGTACCTGCGCGACCATTTGCAGTCCTAGCAAGTGCGTCGTTATTAACCAAAGAGTAGCACCTTGCAGTTAGTCTACAAGTACATCTACCTCGGGGAAATACCTTACCTTAAAAACATATACAACCACTCTGGAAATCAGCGCCCTACGGTTTATGCCGTAGGCTCATCTGATTCTAGATTCCTTTTATTCCGATACACGACCAGCGCCCTACGGTTTATGCCGTAGGCTCATCTGGCTCTGGATTTCACTCTTTCCAATACAAGCCCAGCGCCCTACAGCATCTACTGTAGGCTCATCTGGGTTGTATCATTCCTTACCTCAATTCAAGACCAGCGCCCTACGGTCTATGCCGTAGGCTCATCTGGTTTGAATTAAATATCATTTCCTAGATCGTATGTCGATTAATAGCTCCTACTACTGTTGACGTACGATCCCCCCCTGTTACAGTAAAGTTTTAATAAGAGACGAAACCGCGTCTCATTACGTTTAAACCATAACGCTCGCCGGCCACGTTCTATAAACCCGCCCGGCTCGTAACAGTCGAAATGTTCTCTAAAAATATCTTCTAGCCGCAACTTCGCCCAATGAATAGTTTTCAAGTTAGAAATTTTTATTTACTACGGCGTTCGGGTTTTCGCCCGCGATTCCGGCCGCGCCGTAACACGTATACCTGCCGTTATTGAGAAAAAACCCTTGTTCAATGCTCACTCCGATTCTCATTTCACAGTATACCTGCAGAAAAAGATACCTACGCATTCACATGACAACAATTACACTCCGCGACAAAAAGATAGCACACTCTTAAATTTTGAAATTTTCTACGTATGTAATGAAACTATAATTTTCTCCTCTTAGTGTATTAAATTTGAAGTATTATTAAGGCTGTTTCAATTTGCGCAGTTCATGTATAGTGTTCTCTTCAGCTGAAAACGTAAACATGAGCGATCATGACCGCGACAGAATGATAGCACACTTTGTCAGTTCTCTTCATTCAGTTGTAGCTGAATCGTTAAACTATTCTGAGCACGTGCCTACTTATTTCTACTTGTTTATTCAACCTTTATTATTAAAAAATTTCAATATGGGTCGCAATAAACGTTTAACGGAAGGTGAAATTCATACTATTTTAACTTTGCGAAGAGAAAATTGCAATATAAGCAAAATTTCACGTATTTTGAACCGAAGTCGCAAAGTACTATATAATTTACTAAAGAATCCTGAAAATTATGGTCAAAAGAAGAATAGTGGCCGACCAAAAGCCATAAATGCTCGTGATAAACGTGCTATTTTAAGAGCCGCCTCGAATTCTTCATCGACAGCGAGGCAAATAGCTGAAGAAGCAGGTGTTATTGCAAATGTACGTAATGTCCAACGTGTAATACAACACTGCCCACATTTAAAATGGCGGAAATTAAAAAGGAGACCACCTCTCACCGCTAAGCATAAAGCAGATCGTTTGCAATTTGCTCGCGAACATATACATTGGCGTAAAAAGTGGCGAAAAGTAATTTTCACGAATGAAAAGCGGTTTAATCTTGACGGGCCAGATGGTTTTGGGCATTATTTTCACGATTTAAGAAAAGAAGAGAATATTCTAAGCCGTCGACAAATGGGAGGAGGAGGAGTCATGATTTGGGGTGCTGTAGGATATCACGGAAGAACGGATATAAAATTGATTAACAACAAATTAAATAGTCACAGATATATTGATTTAATAGATGAACAATTAGAAAACTTTCCAACCATGATTGCTGTTGAAAACTTCATATTTCAGCAGGATAATGCTAGTGTGCATACTGCTAAATGTGTAAAAGACTATTTTAAGGCTAAAAATATAAATGTTTTGGAGTGGCCGGCGAGATCTCCCGATCTCAACATAATAGAAAATCAGTAAAAAGCATCGAAAATGCAAAGGTATAGGCCAAGTACAAGAGGATGTGACTTTGGAATAGCTTTCTCGTTAACATAAACTTGATTATACGATGTATTTGAAATCGAACAAATGCGAGCAAGTACAAATCATTGTACAGCATCCACACGATGCTATCGATAAGTAAATATATTAAATTAACTAAATTTCCCAAAAAATGATGTCTCCTCATTTAATTAATAAATCTATTTAGTGCTCGACTAAATGTACTTGGTGGCCCGCTTTTTACGAAGCTTGATGTCCAAAATGTAACGTTGCAGATATTTGTACTCATCTCTAAATTAACAATCTGGATGTGTCTGAGAGAAAATTATACATGCATATTGCCGTGTGTTTCAACGATTGATGATAACATAAAAGGAAACGTAATGA
Source organism: Mimumesa dahlbomi (assembly GCA_917499265.3). NCBI lineage: Eukaryota > Metazoa > Arthropoda > Insecta > Hymenoptera > Crabronidae > Mimumesa > Mimumesa dahlbomi. Next base: position 2,365,258 of record OU824120.1, read on the forward strand.
GATATTTAGAGGATTTTCATTAAACATAATAAGAAGGCCGCTTTATACTGTGTTTTAACAACTCTCTTTTAATGTCGAACATCACGAACTATTTAAGCTTATTTTCACCATCGAACCTTCGTAAAAAGCGGGCCACCAAGTACATTTAGTCGAGCACTAAATAGATTTATTAATTAAATGAGGAGACATCATTTTTTGGGAAATTTAGTTTATTTAATATATTTACTTAGCGATAGCATCGTGTGGATGCTGTACAATGATTTGTACTTGCTCGTATTTGTTCGATTTCAAATACATCGTATAATCAAGTTTATGTTAACGAGAAAGCTATTCCAAAGTCACATCCTCTTGTACTTGGCCTATACCTTTGCATTTTCGATGCTTTTTACTGATTTCACTTCATTCGTAGAATATTGTTAAGTATAGTAATGGTTTTATTAAAATACTTGTTTTTAAAGAAATAATGTTTTTAAAGAATAAGGGAATGCAGGTATCAAGGAATAAATAAGGGAATACAGAAATGAAGGAACAAAAGAATGTAGGAAAATCAAGGAATAAACGGATCTGATTAATATGGTGATATGACGATGATATACGATGATGTGAAGGAATATACCAAATTTTCCTTTAAACGTTATTTCCTTTAAAGAAATATAGTAATAAGAATTGTGTATTCATAAAATTTCAAAATGTTTTTTGAAGAAGTGATACGAAAAAATCAGAGACTCTTCCGGAGCCAGGAAAGATACAATCTATCGTTTCAGATCAAGTGTACAAGGTTCTCGCAGCATGTTAGACATTGTTTAATAACTTGCATATATCGTGGGTAATATTGAAAATGGAAATACATTTGAAGGAATTACCAAAATATTAAACAATTAACTATAGCAAGATAGTGCAGGATTTGTATACGTTTGGTTTTTAAATGCTTAATTAAAAAATTATAATGAACATAGAAGTGTACAAAAACGGTTTAATTACACAAAATCCATCTTATAAAAAATATCTAAATTTTAAAAAATTGTTTGCATGAATTGTTGAAGAATGTTTTTGATTTCTAGAACTTTAGAACTTCAATATGGTCCTATGTATATCCTTGAAAATGTTTTCAATTTACGTACAACATCGTCATCGTGTCTTCTAAACGTATCTATACTTCAACTATCTATTTGAAGAAAGAATAGTATTTTTGAAATCATGAATTTTTTGATTACCGTAGCATCTTCTGATCTAATTTTACAGTATACTTGTAGAAAAATATTCTAATTTCATTGTTAAAATGTGTAGGTAATATCATAACACTGTTATAAACAGATACGGAATAATTTAGAGATTCGATATCCGCGATATTAAAGTTTCAATGCAAAACATGTAACAAATATTTGTTAACAGTACCGATAACTACACGTTTTGGACAGAACCAAAAATTTGCTTACTTTATCGTGGAAGACGTATTTACCAATAAGTACAGAACAATTTAATTATGTACTAAAAAAAAGTTTATAGAAATTTGAAGAGACGCTTTGACATGTATCGAAGTTCTAGAAACTAAATACCTTTTTACAACAATTTATGCAACCATTATATTAAATTTATAAATTATTGATAATAGTTTGATTTTTTCTGAATTCCGTACTAATGCGTGCGTCAGGGAGGTGTCTTTCTTCCTCCCTCTTTCGTATAATTATCGTTCTCTCTGTGGCGTACCATGGCTCGGGATATCAACAACACTGCATTCGACTGCATACTTTGTCCCTATCTTTCAGTCACTCCGTCGCGCTCGCGCTAGCCAAACACACGAACGTGGGCCGAGCAAGCATGTGTGATAGCACGTCTGATGACAAGGAAGGTATCAATGCGGAATTCATCATCGTCCGAATTTGTCTTGCATAAGAGCCTTTCTTTTCTTCGTTCTGTCTGTCGCGCTCGCAGTGCTCAGACTACGATCGCCGAGAGCAAGTGCGACGGTGTGTCTTTGCCGGTCGCGGTGATTCTTTCATTTTATTCGAAACATTTTTCTAATCATTTTATCGGGCATTTAACACTTATGTCCAATATTTCATCCCACAGTGCCGCTGAATTTTAGTTAAATAGAAATGGAATAATAATTAGATGTTTCTTATTCATTCATTTCGAGTTATGTATATCCCCATGATTCAATATTTCGCGAAATTTATTCCTTATTTACCGAGACAATATTGTAACTTTAAATAAATAATTGAAAAACATATAATTGTCATACTATATCAATTTATTGAAAATCTATGATACGATAAAAAATTAGCAAGAAATATTAAATGTCCCATAAAATAATTCGAAATGTCCTGAAGAAATGAATGAACGATCGCGATCGACGAAGGCGCACCAACACACCTGTGCTCGGCCATCGTCTGTGAGTCGCGATGGGAGTGCGAGCGCGACAGACGGAAGGAAGGAAAGAGAGGCTCTCATGCGAGAGAAAATTCGAACCATAGCCAAAACCGCGTTTAATGCCTTCCTCGATCGACGATCGCGCTCTCAGACGTGCCTGTCCGGCCTTAGGCCGTGTACCTCGATAGAATGAGTGCGGCGGAGCGATGAAAAGAAAGAGATGAAGTGGTTGTTATCACTTGTTACTATGTTGCGACACACGTCAGAGAGAGAAACGAATTATTAGAAAGAGAGGGCACGAAAATCACCTAGATGAAAGAAGGATTAACAGTTGTAGATACCCGCGCGCCCCCCGTTCCCCGCAATGAAATCATTTATGCTGTTGATTGTACTTGGCCAGAGACAAGACCTTGTTTCTTGATTTTTCCTGCATGTCTCCAACAGATTACATATAAAAATCTACACTACCGACAGAAAAATTATCGTCGCATGGTATGAAAATCTGTTAGTTTGGTTTGACACCGACAGAACTCGCATAGTCGAAAGTGTGACACTGGAAAAGACGAAGCAGACGACTTATTACATAAAAAAGACGTACTTTTGACATCAAATATCTCGTTACTGGGTGGACCAATGTTTTTGTAATTAGTCTCAATCGACTCGTCTCGACGCTGCCTCTAAGAATATCATCGCACTTTGGGGGAAATTTGCCGCTTTCATGTCGTTTGAATACCCCGAAAACCCCGATCTAATCTTTCCGGAATAGAGTCAAGAGTCTTCTCTCGTACTTGGCCCGAGACAAGACCTTGTCTCTTGATTGTTGGACGATGCTGGCGAGAAGTGTCTATAAAAAAGGAAGGCAGTTCAAAAGCATTGATGATTAAAAAAAATGTATTCAAGAAAAATGGGCTCAAATCCCTCGTAAATATATGAAAAAATTATTTAAATCGTTGCTAAGGTGTATGCTGGAAGTTATAGAGAAGAAGGGAGGATGTACCAGTTACTAAAACCGCGTTTTCATATATAACTCTAATAATTTTTGCTATTTGTAATAATACGTGCTATCATTTTGACGCGCTGTTATCTGATTATTTTGTTGTATATCTGAAATGTAGAACTTTTTTTTTGGATTTTCTTTACCAAAACATTGTATTATGTAATAAAAGTATATATGTATATCAAGTAGATCAATTTATTGTGCGAACATTATGAAAACACTAAATTTTATAGTTGTGCTATCTTTTTGTCGCGGAGTGTAAGAAATAAATTTAACGCAAAGACGAAATAGAGATATAATTGTACCCAAAGAATTTAAAGTGTAAGAAATAAATAATAAATGAAGTTAATAAAAGAGAATTCAGAGCTAATGTTTTCCAAAAAAGAGGAGCACCGTATTAAAAGTATCAGGCGCTTCGATCCGCTCTATCGAACGATCGGTGTTAGAGTGATTTGCCGCGCATCATTGTCGCGCAGCCCGAAAATGGCAGCGAGACGCGCGTAGAGTAGGAGGACCTTCTCCTCCGCTGCCTTCCATATATGCTCTGGGTTAATCGGTCAGAATCCGAGCCGGTCCTTGTGCAAATATCTGTTACGTTACATTTTGGACATTAAGCTTCGTAAAAAGCGGACCACCAAGTACAGTAATCGAGCAGTAAATAGATTTTTTAATTAAATGAGGAGAAATAATTTTTTGGAAAATTTAGGTAATTGAATATGTTCGATTCGCGAAGTTTGTAAGTGAAACTCCCGAACGAGGGGATTAAGGATCAGACAACACGGGAGGTGATATTCGGCGGGATACGTTTGGTAACGAGAGAGGGCGAGAAATTAATAGCTCCGTTTTAAACTTTGACCGTTGCCGGGTGGCAATGTATTGTACACGGCAAACCGAAAACGACAAAACACAACACTGTACACTTATATCTAAATAAAACTATACAGAAATATATAAGGGCTAGTCCCAGTCTCTTTAACACTATCAAGTCGTCGGCAAGGGCCGGGCGAGGATATTACAAAATACTTCGCGAAGCCGCGGGAAACAAAGGAATAATTAATCGGCACGGCCGTTAATTTGCGTGATCGCTCAATGACGGATAGACAAAGAGTGTCTTAATTGCCGTTAATTACGAATTAACAGCGGCGAGGACGCCCCCTGGGCGGAGTGACGTCAGGCTAGCGACGCGCTATCTTCTAGCGCTGGCGCACACTCGCTACCCAGAGGTTCGCGCGTCACGACCGTTCGCTGCCGCCGGATGGCGCCGGTAGTCGCGCGAACAGAATATATTTATTTAGCGACACTATTGTCTCGATGCTGTACAATAATTTATTTAGCGACACTATTGGGTCGATGCTGTACAATAATTTATTTAGCGACACAATTGGATCGATGCTGTGCAATAATTTGTACTTGCTCACATTTATTTCATTTCAAATACTTCGTGTAATGAATTTTATGTTAATGAGCAATCGATTCCAAAGTCCGTCCTCTTGTACTTGGCCTATATCTTTGCATTTTTTAAGCCTTTTTGTGGATTTCAATATAACCGGAAAAGATCAAAGTTATATATATATAATTACACGCATACTCTTATAATAGACGTGGATCAGCTGTCGTCAGTAGTATTAGGTTGGTCGGTAGCACAGCGACGTAACGGTGTTTAACAAATTTATATATATATATATATATATTGTATGCGTGTAATTATATATATATATATATATATATATATATATATAATTATATATATATATATACAATATATACAATATATACAATATATACAATATATATATATATATATATATATATATATATATATATATATATATTGTATATATTGTATTGTACATTTTTGTGTGTTGCACAGGGGAACGAGAACATATGAAAAATATGGAAAGATTCTTCTCTAACAAAATAAGTAATAACCAGAAAACAAGGCTTTAATTTACAGATAAGGCCTATTAATTCCACTACGACTCTCTTTTAATCCAACTACACCACAAACTCATGAGATTATTTCAGAAAAATATTGTAGACGATAACAGATACAATTTGGCCGAGTCCATAATTATCACGCACATAGAAGTACAGAGAACAGGATAACACCATAAATGATAACGATATTAAAGAAATTCAACAACATCGGATATTACAAATAAGTAGGAAAGTGAGACATCGTTAAAATTGGTAAAATCTTTCTCATAATTATAATAACCCGCAAATTACCGCTGCAATTTAGAAAATTATTGTTAAACCGCGAGCTACCGCTCGCAGAGGACGGACAACAATAATTTAAGATATTACTCTAACAATCAACGCAAGAGCGTTGACTTTCTACAGCGGGACAATGTGACGACTTCTCACCACCCTTATCACTAAGAGTGCTGTAATGACGTTCTCACGCCACCCTTATCGTGGAATGACCACCGTTAGCCCTAAATACCGCCGTCCTACCGTGGGACCGAGCTTACCGGTACCCGAACCGCCTTCGCTGGGCAGCATCACACATCACTTCTCTACCAACTCTCGCCTAGGAAAGTCGCTCTCCTCTTAATCATTGTCTCAGTTTTAATAGAGTCTATATTTAACTTAAGGGGAGGTTCTCATCTGATTGTGAGAGCCCCAAAAGAAGGTCATTTTCTCGAATTTTTTTCTCACTGAAGGAAATAAATGAAGGACTCTAACTTATCGTCACTTGTTTAATGAATCAAAAGGGGCAAAAAAAAAATTTTTTTTTATTGAAAAATAATGTCACAATGTTTGTTTACACGCCTTGTAATATGACGATCTCAAGAAAAGGTAGTCGTTGTTGCCCACTTTAGCATCTACAAAAGTTATCAAAAATGACTAATGCAAGAATTTTTATAAAATATATGAGTGTAGTTGGAGCCCCTACTAGAATCATCAATGAAAGTCGAAAATTAAAAAAATGGCGGACATTTGAATGTTCTTTTTCGTTTTTTCACTTTTTTTGTTCGCTCTTTAACGTACTGTAACAAAAAAAATAATGCATATATCCTCTTGATTCTAGTAGGGGCTCCAATAAATCAAATCTACTTCAAAACAAAACAAACAGAAAGGCGATCTATCAAGTAGTTTTTGAGTAATCTTGGGCAACAGTTTGAAAAACACGATTTTTCAGGAGACACGATTAAAGATTCGATCCACGAATCTGTGTTAACGTCTAAATATTATCCCTTGTGGCTAATCAGCGATTCCAAGGCCATACATTAGCCCCTCCTCAAGTTCATACTGTTCGTGCAGATTCATCCAAAAATAAGATATCCTCCGCTCAAACTACCACTCGATTTCAATTTTTCAGTCAAAAAGTAGTTCGAGTTTTTATTCCATAACTTTTTAAAAAAATTATATCCGACCAAACGGTTTTGGGAATATATTCTAAACATAATTTACTATCAAAAAATGAAAAAAAAAAATTCAAATTTTTGGTCGGTCGTAATGAGAACCTCCCCTTACCTGCTATACGTTCATTCCATCGGCCTGCCTGCCTATCCTATCACACTAAAAACGTCGGTAAAATATTACGGTTATTTAGTAACTTCGGAAGAATTAAAGCCTAATCGTGGCGATTGACGATTTGTAGGGATTGATGTCCGGTAAGAGTTCCATTGAATGGAATCAACGTCACGAAGAAATTAGACAAACGAAAATTTCGCATATAACTACAGTTCCAATCTCGATAATATTTGATCCAAACTTTCCCATAGAATTACCCCCGGATGCAAGTTCAAATAGGCATGGTGCAATTTTAATCCAAAAAGTTGATCAAAAACACGTGTTGTTACTTATTATGGTAAAAGAACTACAAGCGCAGAGTCGCATTATCGTTCTTATGAACTTGAAACTCTCGCACTGGTGAACGCTGTAAAACATTATCGATATTTTGTACGGGGAAGATAGTTTGTTGTCGTCACCGATTGCAATTCACTTAAAGCGTCACTAACCAATGATTGGGAACATTACTCCAGTCATTTAATTTTTGATGTAATTTATCGTGAAAGTAAACGTATGACTCATGTAGATTTTTTCTTTCGAAACCTGTTGCCTCTAGAGAACAATAAATTCCCTCAAAAACAAATTAGGTTTAGCCACTCTTTCTTTAACATTTGCCTAATTTGAGGATCGTCTTTAAATTGGGGTTGCGTTCCGAACAACAATTTAAACAGTGACTTCCGAATGCTCCGTTGTACCGTTATGTTTAAAAATTATTGCGTACTTTCCAGGTATCGAAATGTTACGTCAGGACTATGTGTCACGCCTCGAGCTTACAGAAACGGTGCGGCTTCGAATTGTTTCACAAAGTCTGAATTTTTCCCGCTTGTGAGTCAATGGATTCGGCCAAATTGTAGCACCAATGTACTCGGGATGGGGCTGAGGCGTACAGTGATCGAAAGGTGTTGACGAAGGTGATGCAAATGAGATGCTAGGGTTCTGTCTTTTGTTTACTTTTATATTTATATTTAATTAAATAGTTCCTCGATTCTTACACGTCGACGAAATTGCTCCTTTACAATAGTCGCAGGAATGGCCATACGGGCCGGAGTACCATTACGTCCATAAAACTGAATAAAAGATCCCGCACTTATTTTCTCCAAGGAAGAACGTATTTCCGATTCCTTGAGGTTAAATGAGCTCAAATGAATTTGAATTAATGCCCCCTCGTCATCAGAGTCAATGATGTCAATGACATCTGGAGGGGGTGGTATGTTGGGGAGAATTACCTCTCCAGTGGGATGCACCTCTTTGATTTTGTCCGCTGTATAATGATTTATTAAGGAGGCCGCTAGTTTCTGAATCTTCTCTTTCTCTTTCCTAGCTTTCTTTCTATGTATTTTGCGACCTTTTGGTTTCTCCGGATTCGCGGATTGGTGAGGATGTGGTGGTGACTCAAGTGTTTCGCGGAAAGCCCTCTGCTTAACCTTTTTGTTTATCAGCAAAGACGTGTCCGTTTTACTGCCTCTTTCCATTTTCGTTTCCAAGCCAAAGGTCTACGCATTCGCTTTGCCACTGGTGAATGGAAGGAGATTTTAAATATGACTCTCCGCACAATAACTACTTAAATCCATACAGGGTTCACCGACACTTACCCGCGTGATTACTCTCATATGGATTCTTTCGTTCTTATCCGGGGATTTGAATTAGAAGGGAGTCTCGCGGATTTCAGCTTACCTTCCGGTACAACTGATTTTATTGAACGCTCACCCGCGTCCGAACTACTCACTTGACCAGATTTGGCTTTGATCCAGCGAAAGGTATAGTGGATTAAAATTTGGGTACAGGGGGTTTGGTATGTATGGCAAAGATACTTAACTAGACCTTCTTTTGAATTTTGAATTTAAAACCTCAATTCAACTCACTTGTTATATCTTCAAATTGATCAGCGACTGATTCCGGTTCTGACGGCTGGTCTTTGCTGGTCCGACGTTTGAACTTGGATGTTCACTTCACTAAACTTAGAACTGGATAACTTTGATATAGAGATGTTGCACGTAAGAATTGCAGTTCAAGAATGCCTTTTTGTCGAAGGGCACCACGCTTAAATAGAGAGTTTGGGCTCTCCCACTACATCAGTTTCCAACGTATTGTAACGGTAGCCCCCACTGACCACCACTGCGCGAGTTGCGTACTGCTGAACAGGCCAATGAGTCACGTAAACTAGAATATTAGATAGGATACAAAAAACAATCGAGTTCGTTGCCTCCGCATAGAGTCGCGGCCGACGATTGGCTACCGCATGCGTCGGTAAACAGGATAAAAGGCGGCGCGGAACGAGCCTAGTTTCACTCACCGTTTTCTTTAAACCGTCGGCTTGGAAACACCTTTTTCCCGGCTGTTCATTAAGGTAACTACCTGTTTGTGACCATCCCACAGAGTGCACGTGTTCCTTTGCACCACCGCTGGGGCCGCAACTACCTGTTCTGTCGACTGCGCGTCCCTACGGCTGCGCGCGCGGTGCGTGGTTCTTGCTCACCGCAGCAAAGTTATATCAACGGATTACATCAAATTATCAACCTGGACGCCACCGGGAAATTACAACCGGACTTCAAAGAGAGGAGGACCTCCCGCAGGGACTCCGCACCCTATTCTCGTGCCGTAAGGTCAACTTCATTGTCGGATTGCAACGCAAACCGGAACTTACCACTTACCTGTGCACGCTCAGATCTACCCGCTGCTTCAGCAGAAATTGACAACATGGAGGTAAGCCCCAATATTCCTACTCAAAACAAATTTGCCAAGCTCTCTGAGCTTATATCTACAGATTCCAGTAATAATTTCTCCCCTCCCCCAACTCCAGATACTACAAACCTAGCCCCGTTAAATCTCCATAAGCCCCCCGCCCCCTTTTTACCTTCAGTCCCAAATTAAGGATTTCCCCAAATTTATAAATGCCCTCCAACGAGAAATCCCTGGTGACTTCAAAACAAAATTCCTTGGAGACAAGCTAAAAATCCAATTCACCAATACAAACACCCATACCCAATTTCAAAATTTTTGTTTAAAAAGCAACGTGGAATTTCATACATATGCTCTTGATACAGAGAAAATCCTGGCCGTAGTTCTCAAAGGCCTACCACAAATTCCCATAAATGAAATCCTGGCTGAACTCCAGGAACATAAACCTATCTCCTGCCAACAAATTAACGGCAAAAATCAAATCCGCTCCACCCTATCTACAAGGTAACCTTTAACTCTGGCATTACCCTAAATACCCTCAGAAAATCAGGATTCGTCTTCCACACCCGCGTCTACTGGGAAAAATTCAACTCCCAGAGGACCTTCATACAATGTTTCCGTTGCCAGGCCCATGGGCACACCTCTTCAAATTGTGATAAGGCATATACCAGGTGTAGAAGTATGAAACCGGATTTTTTTTTAAATTACACGTTTGTTGTTTGAAAACGCTAACAAATATTTTATTCAAAATAATCTCCATTGCTACCTATCAAGAGTTGAGGTCTTGACTTGGGCCAAGTACAAGAGTTCCCGACTGGCAGACCTAAACAATTCTTTTGCGGAAAAATTAGATCGAGGTTTTCGGGGTATTCAAACGGCATTAAATCCGCATATTTCCCCTAAACTATGGTGATATTCTTGTAGGGGACGTCCACCCGGTTAATTTAAGCCTAACTACGAGAAGATTCATCAAGCCAATTGCCAGATATTTTGATCTAAAAAGTCGAGTTTTTTGTAAGAAACGTCGTCCTCTTCTTCTCCACCAGCCTGTCACGCAGCCCGGTGTCAAACCCTAACATTTGTTTCATACCATGCGACGATAATTCTTCTGCCGATAACGTAGATTTTTCTATATAATCTGTTTGACACATGCCGGAAAAATGAAGAGACAAGGTCTTGTCTCGGACTAAAAACAAGAGTCCCTTATTGGTATTCAGAAAAACTTCAAGGGTTATCAATAATTGATAAATTTAATATAATGGTTTCGAATTGTAGAAAAATGTATTTGATTTTTGAAACTTAGGCTTAACAATAAATCGCAACAATACACTTAAAACAGATTGAATGCCGCCGACATTTTCAAATGAATAAAAAATGAATTTTGAAAGATTTGTAAGGCAAGGAGAGGAAACATAGGATATAGCGGTACGAGGCGAAGACACGAAGGCCAGGCAGGGTCATAGAGGCAAGACCCGCGAGGACCCAGGAGCGGGGGCTAACATCGGAAGACCCGACGAGGACCCAGGAGTGCGAGCCGACGTCGAAGGGGCTGATGTAGCCGACGGACATTCGGTGTTCGTCTACGTCATCGAGCGGATCTATTCGTCTAGCGAGCGATTACTCATGTTTGAGTGTGCCTAGCGTTTTAGATTATTGTCATAGTATCTTCCAGTTTAGTTTAATAATATTTAGTCTTACATATCAGAAGTGGGATAAGTAATCACACGTGTCTTGTAAATAGTGTGACCATGGGTCGTCCAAAGGGTGAGGCTCGTGAGGCGCGCGACCGCTCGCGTCATCGCTCACGAGATCATTCCCGTGATCGTTCCCGCGACCGTTCGCGTCATCGTTCACGAGATCATTCTCGTGATCGTTCCCGAAACCGTTTGCGTGATCGTTCCCGCAACCGTTCGCGTCAACTTGCGCGTGATCACTCTCGTGATCGATCCCGCGATCGTTCCCGCGATCGTTCCCGTGGTCATTCCCGTGATCGTTCGCGAAATCGGTCGGAGGAACGCCATCGACGTGCGAAGGACGTTGAATGTAGTCGTTCACGAGAACGACGTTGTAATTCGCGAGGTCATTCGCGGGAAGTGAATAGGAAACGTGATCGGGGCTCGCCGCGAGAACGCTCGCGAAGCCAGACACGATATCGTTCGCGCAGTTCATTACGAAGTTCGTCACAGGGACGCGAAAATTCGCGACTTACCCGGGATAGTGACGTGACAGTGGAATTACAGAACACGGTACAAAGACTACAGCAGGAATTGGACGCTATAAGGTGCCGACCTGCTTTTGACGAGTGTTCAGTGCCGGTGTGTGATCCGTCGCGCGATAGTGCGGATGTCGAACAATGGGTGAAGGACGTGGATCGCCTTGCCCGACGATATAGGTGGAGTGCGGACAATATTTTATATATAATTGCTCGTAGTTTGAAAGGCACGGCCCGAAAATTCTACAATGAAGAGCTGCGGAACGACCATACGTGGGAAACATTTAAAGAAATACTCACGAAGAGTTTTCAAAAACCACTCCCATTCGCGAGGTTGTTCAGCGAGGCCGCATTGTACGCGGCAACACCGGGACAATCGTTGGGAGACTACAGCTTCAAGAAGCTGACAAAAATGCGGGCTACACCGCTAAATATACCGGACGCATACTTAATAGACGCCATCATAGGAGGTATCGGCGACCCCAACATCGAGAGGACGGTACGAGCCCACCGGTGCAAAGATGTGCATGAACTACACGTCGTGATGAAGGAGATGAGAACGATGCCGCGGATTCCATCGGCAGTCGCAGCAGCCCCATTCCGACCGACGGGACGACGACGTGACACGACGGCGCCCACAGCGAAACCATTCTCGACGGAACGGCAGTTCCAGAAACGAGCGGTCGCAGAACAACAGCCCGCGGCAGAACCGACGATCGAGGAGCTGGTGCAGCGTCCACAGGTTTGCTTCAATTGTGGACGGAATGGACACATATCCAGAAATTGTAGCAAACCCTACGCAACGTGTCGGTCGTGCCAACGACAGGGGCACACGGAGAAGTATTGCCGGCGAACGAAACATGTCGCCAATACGATGCAGGTGAGCTCCGAACCAAATAATATGTATGTAATGACGGCTACCATTAACAAACATAAGGTCCAAAGTTTGGTGGACACGGGGAGCTCGAACACCTTGGTTCAGAAACCTGTGGCGTTACGGGTGGGAGCAGAGTTGCTCGAGGATAAACAGATAGAGTTACGTGGTTTTCTGGGAGTAGGGACCTGTAGCAATCTAGTCGCGGATATAGAAATAAAGATTATGGAAGTAGTCGCGAGGGTACGCGCTATAATTATTGAAGCGGGCGAGATGAGCTATGGAATGATTGTCGGTAGAGGCTTTTTACATCAACCGCACGTCATGATGATTAAACGCGAAAAACGAGTCGTATTAACAGAGTTACCGTGTATTGAAAATACCAGTAGGCTTATCGCGGAGATAAACATAACCGAGACGATGGAGGAGGGAAAAGCGCTAATTGTAGGAGAAATTTCCCGTCGCGAAATAAAACAATGCGAGGAGTTAGTAAACTCGTACTCGGATTGCGTTTCGACGTCAATGAGCACGTTAGGAAAGACACAGGCCGTGAGGATAGAGATTAGATGTTCAACGGACGAACCCATTAATTACCACCCGTATAGAATGTCGCAATTCGAGCGAGAAATAGTTCGGCAAAACGTCCAAGAATTGTTAGACAACGGTATCATTAGGGAGTCTGTTTCGCTATATGCGAGTCCTATTCTTTTAGTAAGGAAAAAGACGAACGACTATCGGCTTTGCGTAGATTACCGACGTCTCAATGCGGTGACGATAAACGATAGGTATCCGCTACCACTGATCGAGGATCAAATTGACCGCCTCGGAGGCAATAAATACTTTACCGGGTTAGACCTAGCCTCGGGATATTACCAGGTACCGATGGAGGAAAATTCTGTCCCGAAGACAGCATTCGTTACCCCAGACGGCCATTACGAATTTTTACGGATGCCGTTCGGTTTGACAAACGCGCCCGCAGTGTTTCAACGATTGATTAATACAGTATTAGGATCATTAAGAAACACAGTAGCATTCCCGTACATTGACGATATTATAATACCATCCACCACCGTCGCGGAAGGTTTAGAAAAACTGAAATTAGTTTTAGAAAAGTTACGCGAACACCGGTTGACGCTAAAGCTTAGTAAATGTTCATTTTTAATGACGCGGATCGAATACCTGGGACGCGAAATAAGCGCAGATGGGGTAAAACCCGGAAATAGAAAAATCGAGGCTGTTCTGCAGATGACAAAACCCTCCACGGTTACGGAGGTTCGGTGATTTTTAGGGCTGGCCGGATATTTTAGAAAGTTTATTCAGGGATACGCGACAATAACAGTACCGCTGACACGGCTATTGAAGCAGAACACCCCTTGGACCTGGGGACAGGCCCAGAACGCAGCAGTAAATAAAATTAAAGAAGTATTAACCACTCGACCCGTTCTTGCCATATATAACCATGCACTGCGAACCGAAGTGCATACCGATGCGACTTCCTTAGGGGTGGGTGCTATACTGTTTGAATTCACTGAAGAAGGGACACAACGGGTGGTCGCCTATTATAGTAAACAAACAACCCTCGATCAGCAAAAGTACCACTCGTATGAACTAGAGACGATGGCAGTAGTTTACGCGTTACAGTATTTCCGCGTTTACCTGTTCGGGAGACCCTTCAGGGTCATTACGGATTGTAACGCGTTGCGCACCACGTTTACGAAAAAGGACTTGATACCTTGAGTCGGTCGATGGTGGCTTCAGGTACAAGATTATGATTTCGAAATCGAATATCGGGCCGGGACAAAGATGCAACACGTAGATGCACTTAGTCGAAGCGCATTAGTTGTAGAAGCGTATCCAATAGATATCATCGAAGCAGATTGGATACTAGCCGCACAATTGCAAGACGAGCAAATTAGCAGGGTCCGCACGATATTGATCGAAAACGTAAGAAATAGTGAAACGAAGCAGTATTTCACTAATTACGTGTTAAAAAACGGAAAAGTTTACCGACGCTTAGAAAACGGACGCACGGCATGGGCAGTACCGCGGGCCACACGATTCCAAATTTGTAGGCTGTGTCACGACGACGCGGGACACTTAGGTTTAGAAAGCACTCTAAAGACGACCAGCATTAGCTATAGTCAAAAATATTAAGTGATCAGCTTCAGCTCAAGAAAAAAAAAGTGAAAAAGTGAATACAAAGATGGAAGGAAAAAACGGAAAGGCTTCTCCATCAAGCTCCAACGCAAGGGACGAGGAAGAGTTCAGGATCTTATTCCAGGATCTCACCGAAGCAAACTATAATCCAGCAGACCAGGATAGCCCGGTCTCTGATGTTCTAGAGGAGGAAATCAGCTCCGTGTGGAGCTTAAAAGAGTGGGTAAGAGAGTCTCCAGATCCTGCGGCATCAGGGAGGAACCATCCGAAGAGGGTGAAGGACTCCAATACGCAAGATAGCCTCCCCTGGAGGAAAAGAGCTGGTGGAGGTCCATCACGGCACAACGGCGGAAGGCACGCACATAAAAAGGAGGCACAGGATAACGCACCAAGTCGGAGACCCTTCAGCCCACGAAGGACGCCGCTAGCAGACAGGGCAGTGGTCATCATTAAGAAGGACCACCCAAAATCCACCCTGATGGAAAATATAAAAGAAGGTATTTTAGACACAATATCCGAAAAAATATTAGAAGAAGCCAAATCAGGAAAAAGAGGGATAGAAATAGAAAGGTCCTACCTGAAAAACGGAGGACTAATAATAGTTGGTAGAAATGCCATCACTATAACTTGGCTGAACTCCATGATTGACCGTCTACCAGAAGCCGAAGAATTTAAAGACATAAAGAAAGGAGGTCTTAGCGACCTGAGATTCAAAATACCTTGTACGGTAAGATCCTTTGAGTCCAAAACAAACTTCTCCACAGTAAAAGGATGGTGTAGCTCTAGCTACCCGGAGCTCTTAGCAGAGGAATGGGAGCTGAAAGAAGAAGTGGAAGACTCAAGAAAACGGGGATATAGGATGAAAATCCTGATCCCAAGGGAGGATCACCGCTTCATAAAATCCAGAGAATACAAGCTATCCTGCAGAACATCAACCATAAAATTTAACTTTAAGGCATAGTTTCTATAATTCAGTAGGCTAGTGTATTCTTTAAGATAAATATGTATATCACAATTAAGCAAATACGCCCATATTCTAGTAGATTATAGCTATAGTATAAATAATGTAATAATGTAACAACGTAATGTAATAATGTAAAAATACAAACAATATACAAATAAACAAAACAACCTCAACTAAACAAAGGTAATTTCCCAATATATATAAAAAAAAAAAAAAAAAAAAAGGGGGGGGGGGCCCGAACAACCCAACCTGGAATAAATAAATATTCACCTCCCATCACATAACTTCTAATAATTTTACAATAAACCAACTCCAGTAATTAAAAACAATAACATATAAACCAATGACTCCTGTTATATAAATACCATGTCATCCACCTAATCCAATCCTGCATTCATTCATTCATTCATTTCAAGAAGCCGGTAATCAACCAACGCTGCAACACCCACAACAAGATTCCCGAAAACAACAACATGGATCTAAGGATTATCAAATTAATCTTCACCGAAGTCCTACCGCCACGGCTATAGCCACAGAATTCGCCAGAAAGGAGAACATTGACGTAATCCTCGTCCAAGAACCATGGGTGTCCCATGACAAAATAGCAGGATTAGGGACAGCCGGCACAGTCATCAGTGCCACCTCACAAAGTAGGAAAAGAGCATGCATAGTAGCATGTAAAAAGAACAACTTAACACTACTACCTAACCTCTCAAATAGTGACCTAGTGGTAGCCAGCCTGGAGATAAACACACCAGGGCAAAACAACCCAGCAAATAAAACATCCATAATAATAGCATCAGCCTACTGCGATGGCAAAATTAAACCTAGATACTTCCCAGAGAACCACCTAATCACACTAGTAGACTGGTGTGATGATAAAAAATATGAATTGATCATCGGTATGGATGCAAACGCAAGAAATACCGCTTGGAACAGCACAGACACAAACCTTAGAGGCAGAAACTTAAAAGATTTTATAGATGTAACAAACATCGAAATATTAAACAAAGGCCACCAACCAACCTTTGTAACCGCACACAGAAGCGAAGTGCTTGACATCACGCTAGGCACAACTGAAATAGCGAAAAGAACAAAAAACTGGAGAATATCAACGGCTAACTCCATGTCAGATCATAAGTACATACGATTTGATATAAAAGAAGCTGACGCAAAAGCTCATACTCAAATACACAATATAAGACACACCGATTGGTCGAGGTACACAGAAATCCTCGAAAACGAGCTAAAAAAATTCCCTAATAAATACGGGAACGAAATAGAAATCAATGCAGCAATAGACTGCATAATTCATGCGATTAAAGCAGCACTAGAACAGAGCTGCGAAACCAAGGATCCTGCCAGACGTAGGAAGAGACCTTGGTGGAACAAAACAATAGAAAAAAACCTAAAAATCAATGAGAAATTACGAAGAAAAGCCAAACACACTGGCAGAAGCAACGACATTATCAAATTTAAAACAGACAGACATGCATTAAGAAAGAAAATACTTAATGCAAAAAGAGAATCATGGAAGAAATTCTGTAAAGATATTTCAACCATCCCGGAATCAGTGAGACTAAATAAAATCCTAGCGAAAAACCAGCAGGAAATCCTCGGGGCCTTGCGAAACAACCAAGATGAATATACTACTAATAATAAACAAATCTTAGACATGCTGACAGAGGAGCATTTCCCGGGCTTCTGCAGAAGTACAGGTAATGCCCCTCCCAACAGTATACATAACAAAACCAGAGACAACATAGAAGCACCTGCCTCGGGCACAAAATGGTATGCTGACTGGAAAATAGCAGCAGAAGTGATCACCATCGAAAGAATAACATGGGCAATCAAATCATTCAGCCCGCACAAGGCAGCTGGCCCAGATGATATTACGCCGATACTCCTACAAAAAGGAATCGAGAGCTTAAAAGGTCCTTTAATGAAGGTCCTACGAGCCTGCTTGGCTCTGAACATCTTTCCATCCAAATGGATGGAAACTAAAGTTATTTTCCTTCCCAAACCAGGGAAGGGAAACTATGAATCACCAAAGTCCTTCAGACCGATCAGTCTAACATCCTTCATGTTAAAAACCATGGAGAGACTGATTGACAGAAGAATAAAAGAAAAATATCTAGCGAACAAACCGCTACACAAAAACCAATTTGCATTTAGAGCGGGCTACTCAGTTGAAGCTGCCCTACACAACCTCACTAGGAAAATAAAGGAGGCTATCCTCTCACAAAAATACGCCATGGGATGCTTCCTTGATATAGAAGGAGCATTTAATACGACGCCAATTCACACAATAATGAATGGCATGAAAAATTTTCAAATACCTACAACAATATGTAGATGGATCTACAAAATGTTAAACAATCGCCATATAAAGGCGTCAAGGGGCAATACGACTATTAGAGGCACAGCTCCGAAAGGATGTCCCCAAGGGGGAATTCTATCACCATTATTATGGTGCATTGCTGTAGACTCACTAATAGTAACCTTGGAAGACTGCGAGGTACAGATCCAAGTCTATGCCGACGATATCTCCATACTAGCGTGTGGAGCCTCCCTACACGAGGAGAAAAACAAAATGCAAAAAGCCATTGACAAAGTGCAAGAATGGTGTGACAACACTGGTCTATCGGTTAACCCAGACAAAACCGAAGTGATGATCTTCACAAGAAAACGAAAGCCAGAAATTGTACACAAATTAAAAATGTACAACAAAGAAATCGTTTACAAACAAGTAATCAGATACCTGGGACTACAATTCACCCCAGAACTGAGATGGAACAAACATGTAACAAATCAAACTGCCAAAGCAGGCAACTACTTAGCTGCACTATGTAGAGTAGTGGGCCCAACATGGGGATTAGAACCCAGAATCATAAAATGGATGTACGACGCAATCGTACAACCACGTATCCTTTTTGGAGCTGTCATATGGTGGCAAACAGCCAACCTAGCTAAAGTAAAAGCAAAACTAAGCTCCATCCAAAATAGAGCCCTAAGAAAAATATTAGGAGCTATACGCACAATACCTACCAAAGGTATGGAGGTCCTTCTTAACGAAGCACCCCTGCACATTAAAGCCACAGAAGTAGCAATCAGAACAGCCCACAGAATCAACACCTGGGGTCTATGGGTTGAATCAAAGAACCTAAAATCACATGCAAATGTACTACAATTTGCAGGACCAATCATGGAGGGCACACAATATATACCCTCTGATAGCATGACGGCCAGACATGAATTTGGCAAAAAATTCAACCGCCTACATGCCACTAGAGAGGACTGGGCAAATAATAAACTGCCCTTGAGAGACTTTGACCAGGTATGGTATACTGATGGATCAGTTACAGGTACAGGAGTGGGCGCCTCATGGACCACAGAAGACGGTAATAACTCAGATTACGTCACCCTATGGGGAGGTTCTACCATATTTCAGGCGGAAATAACAGCCATCACTGGTTGCGTGGAGGACCTTACAAACAGGAACACCAACCAGAAGAAAATCCTAATTTGCTCTGACAGCCAATCCGTCCTAACAGCAATAGAAGGACCGGTCTTCACTTCCAAACTGGCACATAAGTGCCATAATAAAATTAACAAACTTGCTTCCAGAGGCAACAAGATCACCCTGACATGGGTACCGGGACATAGAGGCATCAAAGGGAACGAACTGGCAGACACGCTGGCCAAACAAGGTGCCAGCAACACATATATTGGCCCACAAGCGACCACGGGCCTAGCACTAGCAACCTTCAAAAGGTTACTTAGAAAAAGGAGTGCAACAATACTTGAAGAAGCTTGGGCAGACGAACCCGAGTGTAAACAAGCAAAAATTATGCTGGGTATGAAAATCAATACCATCAGAGCAAACAGCTTAATAAAATATGAAAAAGACCAAGTAAAAAAACTGGCCACTATGTTAACAGGTCATGGTCACCTGGGAAATATGCTCTTCCACATGGGGCAAGTAAGTTCTCCGTTCTGCACACACTGCAAACAGGAAAACATTAAAGAAACTGCCACACATATAATAGGAAATTGCGAAGCATTCCTAACAACCAGGAATCAAACCCTGGGTAGTCACATCATACCAGATGATGAACTATATAATCTAGACATAAGTTCAATATGGAACTTCCTCCGGAAAACAAAACCTTTCCGAGAACTACAATAAGTAGAAAGATGAGCAACAGCAACCAAATACATCACAAAGATGTAAACATAAACCGTCTAAGACAAGACGTTAATTCACCCATCAAAAGCTTGATGTAAAACAAAATCACAAATGAGCAAGTCTAACAACTAATTCTCTCATTTGAAGGTGTAAAAAACCACATAACCTCCTTCAACACAGCATGACAATCGACCGTTAATACAATTAACAATAAACCACAAACAAGCCTGGGATATATGTACACCTAAAACATAATCCATTGGACCAAGAATGACATAAATCATTTAAAAACTAAACTACTTAACCTTATAGTCAGACCTAATTAAACAACATAACCTCACTAAAAACAGAGGACGACACAACAGGTGTCCAAAATCAAAACACAATAAACATAAAATGTCAATCTCAGCGACAACCTACCCTCTATTCCCAGAGAATAATACCGCCAGGTACGGAAAGGAGTAAGCGGAACATAAACACTATGTCTCACTCCGAATCGATCATCAGTAAAGACATCTTGATCCGTCTAAATCTGCCTAGAATCAGTAAGAAAAAACATCACTGCAAACCAGTGGATATCACGTACAAAGACACGTCTATAAATACACCACTCCTCTCAATTTAAAGAGTAAAACCACGACCGACAATCACGCTGGATGCCGATACTCCAACCGGCCCCGGGATTTGTCACCTCTTTGGGATGTTTACTCCTGTTTGTTATCGGTCCTTGCAATTCTGACAGCACCATTCAATCCTCGGCCATATGCAGAGTGGGGGTGACAGGTTCAGCATCGTATATAAGGGGGGAGACCGAAATCAATTTGTAAACCGTGCTAGAAGCCTGAACAGATAAACTAGAATCACATAGGTCGAGTCTCGCTTAACTGGGCATCAGGGAAGGAGGGACAGGGTTTGCTTCTCAGTAAACAATCTCCCAATAGAACAAGCAGGAACAAAGTGACTCCCAAAGAGTTCCCCGCCACAGGCGGCTATCTGAATGACCACAACACCGAACTGCCCGACGTAAACCAAGGCCTCCGGCCATTAGCTAACAAAGTAGGGAGCATGGCAGTTCGGAGGTTATTGCAGAGTCTTGTCCATGTCCGTAGGTGAAACAAAGTGGTTCGAATCCGCGCTATGTACCACTTGGAATAACCGAAAGTCTTAGAGCAAAACTTAAGGTGAGCAAAGCCTCTAGTGTGTATGTACTTACACAAGGTCTCGGTGGGGGGAACCGTTCCCTCACCCCGCCTACAAACCAACCTACTACTACTACTACTACTACTAGGTTTAGAAAAGACGTTACGCCGTATTAGGGAAAACTATTGGTTTGCCGACATGACCTCGTTCTTGAGGAAATACGTAGGAGCGTGTTTAAACTGTACATATTACAAACGTACAACAGGATTAAAGCAGGGTAAATTGCACCCGATAGAAAAGATACCGATACCCTTTCACACCGTACAATCAACCGCGAAAATGGTTTCCCGGGGGGGGGGGGGGGGGTCCGGGGTGCGCGCGGGTAGGCACAACTACTAATGCTTGCTTCACGTCCGTGAGTTTCGTACCCTCTCTTTCTAATATTTCGTTTCTCTCTCTGACGTGTGCCTCGGCATAAAACACGTGACAAGGACTACTTCGTCTCTTTCTTTTCGTCGCTGCGTCGCACTCGGCCGGCACACAGATACGGCCAGCCATGTGTGAGAGCCCGATCGTCATTTGAGGCAACCATCAAATGCGGATTTCGCCAGGGTCTGAATTTTTCTCGCATAAGAGCCTCTCTTTCCTTCCTTCTGTCTGTCTCGCTCGCACTCCGCGGCTCACAGACGATGACCGAGCACAGATGTGTTGGTGCGCCTTCGTCGAGCGCGGTGGTTCAATCGTGTTTATCGAGACATTTCGAATTAGTTTATAGGATATTGATTATTTATTTGCTATTCTTGATACCATAGTCTCGCTGAGTATTAAATGAATTGCAATAGAATGATAATTACATGTTTCCTAATTATTTATTTCACGTTATATTCCCTGGATGAAATATTTGGCGAAATCTATGCCTTATTTATTTATTTATCGAAACGGAATCCTTATAATTCGATGAAAGACGACGACGTTTAATTTTTCTAATGCCTATTAACGCGGAGCGTCATTAATCCACTTGTGGAAGCAATGTTTAACATTTATACGAGTACGATTCATTTTATATCATACGTAAGGGACGCTCTATTATTCTTGCATTAACCGTAATATTTAGTGAAACACATTTTAGAAATATAAAATTATATATTAAATTATATAATATATTTATATAAAAATAGTAACGTAAATATACAATAATAAAAATATAAATGCGTATGACAATATAAATTTGTATAAAAGTATAAATATGTATAAAAATATAAAAATGTAGAAAAATTGTAGATATTGTGTATGTGTGTGTGTGGGGGGGGGGGGTTCTACAATAAACGTTTATTGGTGCGATTGGGGAAATGGGGAAATGGGGAGCGACGTCGTCGGGTGATCTGCGAGACGCGGTGATACTGGAGCCGGATGGTTGCAAAGAAGGATCCCGAGCACTCAATCACTTCGTCCAGAAGAATGTTAGGAGGCGCAGGAAAACGGCCCAATACATAGAGAAAGATCCGCTCCTACAAGCTCCAGTAGCTGCGTATGCGCTGGTGTTGAGTATTTCCGACGATCCCTGCAACAAAAATATCTTCATCAGATACCCAATTGTTTGCATTACAAAAGAATGGAGCAGGGGCCGGAGCCCATAAAAAAAGCTCAATGGCTTCAATTTACCCCTTCGATACCTGTAAATTAAATTAATGTATAAATATTACAACATATAATTTTTAACATTACAATCCTATAATTTTTGAAATATTCTACATACCTGAACATCAAAAGTGGTCCCAGTTCTTTCCGCCAAGCCTCGGCCTCAGTAATCCGTCCAATACCCCTGCCGGTCAATCACTTGTTCAAAGCGACGGACAATCGAATTTTCCAGATTCTGAAAAAAAGATGCATTCCATCTTAGTTCTTCCCAAACCATATGGGCATGCTCGACGAGCGCAGTCCTCGTACGTTCTCGTCCGCGGGGCCATCGTCGGCCCATCTCTGCCCACACATTTTCAATCAGGTTTAGGTCCGGAGATCTTGGCGGCCAATCCACGACACGCCATTCCGGATGATCCGCAAACCACCGTCGCACAGCACGCGATGTGTGGACTGGATGGTTGTCCTGAACTAGCCGAATCACCGGCACGTCTTCTACGGGATATACAGCCCGTACACTGGGAACAAGAACGTTCTCCAGCAGGGCTATATATTCCGCAGAATTCATGCGCGGTGAAACTTCGACTAGTTCACCGGGACCAGCAACACTCATCCAGCCCCACATCGCGCACGTGACACGGCCGCTGCGGTTCACCGGAAGTTGTTCCAATACGTTGGTATTGCGGATCTAGCCGCTCTCCCTCCGGACGCCAAACCCGATGTCGCCAATCTTCGCCGGAGCAGAACGATTTCTCGTCGATCCAAATGGTGGTCGTCCATTCTTCCATGGGCGTTGCGAGTTCTTGCACCGCGAAGTCGACGCGTTGCTCAAGGTGATGCTCCTCGAGGGGAATTTTTCGTGCAGGTCGGTAGGAACGGAGGCCCGCTTCATTTAGCTTCCGCCGTACCGTGTCGTCGGAAATCCTCAACCCCACAGCATTTGCGGCTTCCTGGGCACTGTGGAACGGATGTTCCCGTATGTATTGGGCGACCGCTTCGTCCTCGTCTCTTGAAGTCTTCCTGGGCCTCCCGCCATTCTTCTTTCGGTGGTCGATGAGTGCGTCGGGTCCTCCTTCTATAAACCTCCTTATCCAGTGTCGCGCTGTCTTCACAGAACACCCGACGTAGTCTCCGACTTCTCGCGGATCAGCTCCGCACCGCCCCATTCCCCCAATCACACCTCGCACTCCCTCGGGTAAATTTGCCATGCTTTAGCGGCCACGTTTATTGCAGAACTGATTGCCGTTTGCAAGTAACATACGAAGAAGCTTTTCATCGGTTCTCATTTATTTTGTTACGTATCCATGGTATAAAATATTTGACTAAATATTACGATTAATGCAAGAATAATAGAACATCCCTTACGTATGATATAAAAGGAATCGTACTCGTATAAATGTTAAACATTGCTTCCACAAGTGGATTAATGACGCTCCGCGTTAATAGGCATTAGAAAAATTAAACGTCGTCGTCTTTCATCGAATTATAAGGATTCCGTTTCGATAAATAAATAAATAAGGCATAGATTTCGCCAAATATTTCATCCAGGGAATATAACGTGAAATAAATAATTAGGAAACATGTAATTATCATTCTATTGCAATTCATTTAATACTCAGCGAGACTATGGTATCAAGAATAGTAAATAAATAATCAATATCCTATAAACTAATTCGAAATGTCTCGATAAACACGATTGAACCACCGCGCTCGACGAAGGCGCACCAACACATCTGTGCTCGGTCATCGTCTGTGAGCCGCGGAGTGCGAGCGAGACAGACAGAAGGAAGGAAAGAGAGGCTCTTATGCGAGAAAAATTCAGACCCTGGCGAAATCCGCATTTGATGGTTACCTCAAATGACGATCGCGCTCTCACACATGCCTGGCCGTATCTGTGTGCCGGCCGAGTGCGACGCAGCGACGAAAAGAAAGAGACGAAGTATTCCTTGTCACGTGTTTTATGCCGAGCCACACGTCAGAGAGAGAAACGAAATATTAGAAAGAGAGGGGACGAAACTCACGGACGTGAAGCAAGCATTAGTAGTTGTGCCTACCCGCGCGCACCCCGGACCCCCCCCCCCCCCCCCCCGGGAAACCATTTTCGCGGTTGATTGTACATATTGACCACGTCGGACCTTTCGAGATTAGCGAGCGGAAAAATAAGTATCTTTTGGTCATTGTCGACGCGTTCACTAAATTCTCCATAATAGAACCAGTTAAGGATACCAAGGCAAAACGGGCCATTAAGATATTGCTGGACGTAATTCATTTATTTGGGGTACCTAGCAGGATAGTTAGTGACCGCGGGACGGCATTCACGGCGAAAACTTTTAAAACCTTTTGCGAGACGTACGGTATTAGGCACGTGCTCAACGCGGTGGCAACGCCTCGGGCCAACGGTCAATGCGAGAGGTATCATCGGACAATAGTAGCATCACTAGCAACAACGACAGCCGGTCAGGATTCGGGAAAATGGGATGATTTGTAAAGAAAATCCAAAGCGCGATGAATACGACGCATAATAAAAGCATCGGAGTTACTCCTATGGAGGCGCTCATGGGGTACCAGGCAAGGAGTACCGCGGAATCACGACTGCTGCAAGAGACGCAGGTTGAAGTGGATAGGTTAGATTTACCCAGATTGCGTAAACAAATAACAAGTCACATTACAGAGGACCAACGAAAGCAAAAAGAAAGGTACGATCGAGCCAGACGAGAGGCTAAACGTTACCAGGAAGGGGACATAGTGATGATCGAAATCACAAGTGAGAAACCTACAGGGGAGAGCAGGTAACTCCACCCAAAATTTAAAGGCCCCTTTAGAATTTGCGGAGTTCTCATCAACGACCGATACGAGGTCGAGGACCTTCGAGAAGGCGGTCGAAGAGCCTAGACCGTGATGGCGGCCGACCGGTTGAAGCCGTGGGTAGCGGCGGTCGAGTAAGGAGTACACCGAGGACAGCTGGTAGCGGGTCTACGTAAGCGGCTGCGGGCGGAAGTACCACCTTCGGAAAGGCAATGACCAAGGGGAAAGCAAGTTCAGAAGTCTGAGCAGTGACGTAAGGCGTCACTGTAGGATGGAGAACTTTGGTTCATTTTGTAATGCCGTGGCCGATGCCAGGATTACTGCAAGTTTAGAAGTCTGGGCAGTGACGTAAGGCGTCACTGTAGGACGGAAAACTTTGGTTGATTATGTAATGCCGTGGCCGATGCCAGGATTACTGGAAATGAGTTCCGAAGTCTGGGCAGTGACGTAAGGCGTCACTGTAGGACGGAAAACTTTGGTTGATTATGTAATGCCGTGGCCGATGCCAGGATTACTGGAAATGAGTTCCGAAGTCTGGGCAGTGACGTAAGGCGTCACTGTAGGACGGAAGACTCAGGATTGTCCGTGCAATGCCGTGGCGGGTACCAGGATTGCCGGATGAAGAGTCGGGACTACCTGGACAGCAGGAAGGACGGACTCGTTCAGCAGGACCGGTATACAACAAAGGAGGATCGCAGTATAAAGGGGAATCAACGCAAGGGGCGGAGCCAACGACTCCGTGATGGCCAGGCTCCGGAGCAGAGGAACTGCATCGCATCAGGATGAGAACAGCGATGCACTGAAAACCACAGCGATGTCATGCACAGACATGCTGAAAAGGGGAAGTAACTTCAGGAACAAATAAAATTTGAAAATAAATGTTTTAGATAAATAGGTCATGACTGACACACAAAAATATATTTATAGATAATACCAAACTCAGTTGTGTTCTTCGATCCTTGTATTACAGAAACCAAAGCAGGCTTGAGGACAAGCACGCATGTCAGGATGGACGAATGTAAGGCAAGGAGAGGAAACATAGGATATAGCGGTACGAGGCGAAGACACGAAGGCCAGGCAGGATCATAAAGGCAGGACCCGCGAAGACCCAGGAGCGGGGGCTGACGTCGGAGGACCCGACGAGGACCCAGAAGCGCGAGCCGACGTCGAAGGGGCTGACGTAACCGACGGACATTCGGTGTTCGTCTACGTCATCGAGCGGATCTATTCGTCTAACGAGCGATTACTCATGTTTGAGTGTGACTAGCGTTTTAGATTATTGTCATAGTATCTTCCAGTTTAGTTTAATAATATTTAGTCTTACAGATTGAAAATAAATATAAACCCCCGATAAAATAATTAGAAATGTTTAGAATAAAATTAATGAATGACCACGATTGGCGAAGACGCACCAAAATATTGCTCTCGACTGTCGGTACGGCTCCGCTCGGGGTGCCAGCGTGACAGATAGAAGTAAAGAAAGAGAGGCCCTTATGCTAGAAAAATTCGAATCATGTTAAATTCCGCATTGCTTGCGTGGCCACGTCGCGTCGTTTATTTGGCTAGTGCGAGCGCGACGAAGCGACGGAAAGATAGAGACAAAGCGAAGTCTTTGTCAGTTGTTTATATCCGGAAACATAGTACGCCACATCGAGAAGGAGTTATTACGTAAAAGAGGGAAGGGTAGACACCTTCGTGATGCACGCATTAGTACATCATTCGGAAATTTTCAAAGTATTATACATAATTAATGTGTTTCATTTTTAGAACTTCGATAGATGTCAAAGCGTATCTTCAAATTTCTACAAGCTTTTCTTTAGTACATAATCAAATTGTTCTGTAAACAGGTCTTCCAAGAAAAAGTAAGCAAATTTTTTTATCGGGTTATCCGGTACTGTTAAATAATCTTTGTTACATGCTTTGCATCGACACTTTACTATCTCGGCTATTGAATCTCCAAATTGTACTTTATTTATTTGTAACAGTGTTACGGTATTACTTAAAAACTACTTCTTGTTCAAACCCATCGTTGAAATATAGGTAAAATTAGAGGACATAGTGACGTTGTTATACGTAAATCGAAAAATGTTTGTAAGAACATACATTTGATCAAATTAAAGTTCTAAAAGTTAAAAACATTTTTCGGCAATTCACACCAACCATTATTTTAAATTTACCCCGTTTTCATAAAACCATTTTGGCCACTTCTATGTTTATTATAATTTTCGAATTCGAATTTAAAAACCATAGGTACAAAATCGTCACTGTCTTGCAATAATTAAATGTTTATTACTTTGCTAATTCCTTTGTAGAATTTTGGACGACTTTCCGAGTTGTATGTTCGGTGCGTCCGGTGAATGGGTGAACTTGTCGTTCACTCTCCGTTCGGATGTTACTCGTGAACGAAGCAAAGGTTATTTTGTAAAAAAAATGGACCCTGCCTCAGGCTTCACCAAGAAGGAGATTGATTTTTAACACTTAAACTTTATTAACCGTAAACAACGAACTTACAAAAATATACAACAACTAACAATTAATCTATACTTTATGATCGGGTAAAGACTCTACTGAGCGCTGAGTAAGATACACTTGACGGGCTACTCAGAGAGGTGAAATTTGTAATTAATGGTATGAATGTTTGACTGTATCTGCTCGAGTGATTGAATGTTTCTGGTGAGTCTTGCGGAAAAATGAAAATGTCCGGAAAAGTATGTAAATGGTGGAAAGGAAGGCATGAAGGCGTTAACAAAGGATTGACTATGGAGTGATTGGTTGAGTTTTTGGAAAATTCCTGTAGGTGTGTAGATGGGGTGGGAAATGGTGTGACGTAGAGGATTCCTGGAAAACGATGAGTCCGTTTTGCAGGTAACCTAACGGTGCTGGAGGGTGAACTTTTTGACCGCGTCCGAAGGTATTAAAATATTTTAATTAGTGACTTTTCCTGGTCTTCTTCGCCATGTGGCCGGGCGACCGTTAGGGTCGTTTATTGCCCCTTATGGTTAAATCGGTAAAAACACGTTAAATCTGCTGGGGCTTCAACATCCTTAAAATGTGTTTTCTTTTTCAATATTACCGACAATATATGCAAGTCTTTCAACAATCTCTAACATGCTGCGAGAACCTTGTACACATCACCAGAAACGTACCTACACTAAATGTTTACTATCTCCGGAAGGGTCTCCAATTTTTTCATTCACGTCTTCAAAGAATTTTAAAAAATGTTTAAATACACAATTCTGATTACTATATTTTGTAACCATAAATAACATTTAAAGGATAATTTTTTACATTTTGCCAAATCATGATTGCAAAATTATAATCCGAATATTCCTTTATTTTCCTGCATTCCCTGATTTCTTTATTCCCTTATTTCTTTAATAACAAGTATTTCAATAAAAAGCATATTGTACTTTACATAATTCTACGAATGAAGTGAAATCCACAAAATAGTATCGAAAATGCAAAGCTATGGGCCAAGTACAAGAGGATGTTACATTGGAATAGATTACTCATTAACATAAACTTCATTGTACACAGGATTTGAAATCAAACAAATGTGAGCAAGTACAAATGATTGTACAGCAACGGCACAATACTATCGCTAAGTAAATATATTCAATTAACTAAATTTCCCAAAATATGGTGTCTTCTCATTTAATGAATAAATCTGTTTACTGCTCTATTAAATTTACTTGGTGGCCAGTTTTTTACGAAGGTTCGATGGTAAAAAATACCTGTAGTATCAACTCCCCTAAGCTTAAATAGTTGGGGATGTGCGACATTAAAAGAGACTTGCTAAAACACAGTATAAAATGGGCTTCTTACTGTACAGAATGAAAGTCCTTTAAATATCTCACGTCGTTCCTTTTTAATTTATTTTAACATCAATTGTTGAAATACACTACGATATGCTACGTAATATTTTAGACATCGAGCTTCCTAAAAAGAGGGCCACCAAGTACATTTACGTGACGAAGTAAATTAACGAGTTACCACGATTGACACCGAAATATTTGCTCTCGGCTGTCGCTACGGCTGCGTTCGGAGTGTGAGCGTGACAGACAGAAGTAAAGAAAGAGAGGCCCTTATGCTAGAAAAATTCGAACATGTTAAATTCCGCATTTCTTTGTCGTCACACGCGCTCTCACACATGCTTGTGTGGCCCACGTCGTTTGTTTGGCTAGTGCGAGCGCGACAGAGCGACGAATAGATAGAGACATAGAAGTCGTTGTCAGTTGTTGATATTCGGAGACAAAGTACGCCACAGAGAGAAGGAGCTCCAAATAAATGACTGGTCGTTTTTCAATAGAATTAACAAAGCTTTGGCTAGCTTAGAAAATCCTAAGATAAACCGTCTGTAGTAACCAGCCAAACCTAAGAATTGTTTGATATTTTTGAGATTCTGTGGACTCGGAAAAACACGTACAGCTTCCAATTTCTTCGGATCAGGCCTTATACCACATCTCTCAATGACATGATCCAAATACGTTAATTGTGGCTGGAGAAATTTGCATTTTTCAGGTTGTAAGACTAAGTTTGCTTCACGTAATCGGTTCATCAATGTATCAAATTGTATGTGCCTCTAGAGTTTTCGAATATATTACGATGTCATCAAGGTATACAAATAATTCAATCCCTTGGAACCCAGTCAGGACGAGATTCATTAATCGTTGAAATGTTGCAGGTGCATTCTTTAATCCTAAGGGCATACGATTATATTCATAATGCCAAAAAGGTGTAGTGAATGTAGTTTTGTGTCTGTCCTCCTAGCGCATTTTAACTTGATGAAAACCAGAAGCTAAGTCGAATACAGAAAAGTACTGCGCACCTCCTCGTTGATCTAATATATCGACAATGTTAGGTAAAGGGTAAGCATCACCCACGGTCTTTTCATTCAGGGCCCGAAAATCGAGAACCATTCTCCAGCGTTTATTGCCTTCAGGGTCGGCCTTTTTCGGGACGATCCATACAGGTGCGTTCTATGGTGACTCCGGTATCACTATCCCTTTCTCCAGGAGCTCTTGTACTTGTTTGTCTATTTCCTGTTTATGGACTTGCGGAAACCTGTATAATCTGATATTTATAGGTATTTCGTCGCTAGTAGATATTTTATGCGTTAGTATGGTTGTAGCGGGTAATGGTCTTCAGGTAGATAGAATCAGTCTTGATGTTTAAAAAGTAGATGTTACGAAGGTTCGATGGTGAAAAATAAGCTTAAATAGTTCGGGATGTTCGACATTAAAAGAGAGTTGTTAAAACATAGTATAAAGCGGCCTTCTTATTGTGTTGAATGAAAATCCTCTAAATATCTCATTACGTTTCCTTTTATGTTACCATCAATCGTTGAAACACACGGCAATATGCATTTATAATTTTCTCTCAGACACATCCAGATTGTTAACTTGTTAAATTTTTCCACTCAGATGCATCCGGGTTCTTAATTTGTCAATTTAGAAATAAGTACATATATCTGTAACGTTACATTTTGGACATCAAGCTTCGTAAATAGCGGGCCACCAAGTACATTTAGTCGAGCACTAAACAGATTTATTAATTAAATGCGGAGACATCATTTTTGGGGAAATTTAGTTAATTTAATATATTTACTTAGCGATAGCATCGTCTGGATGCTGTACAACGATTTGTACTTGCTCGCATTTGATCGATTTTAAATACATCGTATAATCAAGTTTATGTTAACGAGAAAGCTACTCCAAAGTCACATCCTCTTGTACTTGGCCTATACCTTTGCATTTTCGATGCTTTTTACTGATTGTTTATTCCACGTAAAAAATTTCGGAACATCAGTATACATTAATGTCTTTGCGAACTGACCAACAACATCTCGTCGATTACAAAGGTTCAAAAATTCAGTAAGAGTTGTTTTTGGAGCTGTTAAAGCTTGTCGTAGAGCAGTATGTTCCCTGAAATAACACGCTGTCCATATTCAAGATGCATAGCCAAATGTATAATAGCAGGATCTCTTTCATGTATTGGAAAATTAAAAATGCGCCAAATAACTTCGCTACTACTAATGTATCGGCCCAAATGATAACGTATTATTTCGTACTTATCGTTTAAATTTTGAACAGCAAATATAGCCTTATCATTGCCCTTATGAACGTATTTACAAATGTACTTGATGGACTTCACCGAAGTGCATAACTCAACGTTTATTTGTGCTTTGTAGGTTTTGCACAGCAATGGTGAATATGGAATCACCCAGCGATTATCAATGTCTACTCTTACACCGTTTGACATACGTAATTGATATGCTTGGCCGCCATTGTCAATGTCTCTACAACGGTAAAATGGATAACCATCGATATTGGTGATAGTATCAGTTACACATGGTTTTGGAAAACGCTTCGTACATTTTCCATTGTCCATACATGGTGACGTCATGTTTAGAATACCACATGGACCATGGATCATGTTAGTAGTAACAATGTCAAACAATTATTAATCAATATTCGGATCCGGAATTTCCGCTGAAATAATTTTATCAATTTCTTCCAGACGTACTTTATCCGCCAACCAAATCAAAATATGCGCATGTGGCAAACCTCGTTTTTGCAATTCTACAGTGTAAAGCCAGCAACGTGTTTCGCCAAATACCAAGTGATGTGTAATCAAATTCATCAAAGATTTTAACTTTTGTTTGAACACACGTGCAGTGATGTCATGGCGATGCATTGACGTTTGACCTGACAACAAAAAATTTTTAATTTCATCCCAGTTTGGATTACACGTAAATGTGATGAAAAGATCAGACCGGCCGTATGCACGTACGTAAGTCATGGCGTCTTGAATATATTCTTGCATATGACGCGGGCTGCCAGTGTATGATGATGGAAGAATATATGCGGTACCGATGTTGTTGATGTCATTAGTTGCATCTACATTACCGATTATGGCGTCACGTAAATGAATGTACTCCTCAGAACGAAGTTTTGCTTGATTAATCTTTATGTATCGTAATCTCTCACTTTCGATTTTCGCATACATATCAACAATGTACTGATGAAATAGCTGTCGGTATCGGAGAATGTTATTATCTTCATTAGCACGAATCATTAACCGGTATGCGTAGAAGTTCATCGCGCTAACGTTCTTGATTAGTTTTACACCTGTCGTTGGATTCCTTTCTTTAATATTTAAATGATAACCATCCTCTCCTTCCCAAAATATCAACGGATACTGCAATGCATCGTACGAACGATGATTGTCTTTAATTATTTGCACCGTATTATCTCTGCGTTGTATGCGTATATCTCGACGTTCAGATGGGTCACCAGCCATAACAACTGCAACTTCATTAATAATTGGAACATTATATGTGCCTGCGTGCTCTCCATATGGTACTTTATCTGCTTTAATGACAATGACGTAGTTGTCGCTTTGCAGTCTATTGGAAAGAGTCTTGAACAACCGCACCAATTGGTTATGATTTAGCATAAATGTTTCCAAAATTTCTACAATTTCTCGTTCCTTCATCTGCTCTACATGGTTGTATACGCAGCGTGTATTTGTTTGTTGTTCCTCATCACCCATAAGATAGATTTGTAAAAATTTTGGATCAGCATCAGGCATTGGAAGCAATGAACCAATTTGATGGTACACTTGACCTTGAATCTT
This sequence comes from Mimumesa dahlbomi, assembly GCA_917499265.3. NCBI lineage: Eukaryota > Metazoa > Arthropoda > Insecta > Hymenoptera > Crabronidae > Mimumesa > Mimumesa dahlbomi. The sequence continues at coordinate 2,398,440 of OU824120.1, forward strand.
AAATGTAGATTCAAAATTGCGACCATCTGCATTACGAATAATTTTTGTAGCTTCAAATGATGTCATTTGGAAGCAAGAATTGAATTTGCGAATTTTACGCAAAAACAATTTCGATTAAGATGTGGCTCCAGCTAATAATGTTTTCAATGATTCCGGTGGTGGATTTAGTGGTGGAAGTGAAACTTTTGCAGATGCACAACACAGACCAGCCGATTCACCTTTGTAGTTAAAGGCATGACAATGTTCACACTCTTTATCCATATTACCGATCATGATTAATGCTTGTGACGAATAGTCGATTTCAGGGTCATATTCAAACGCAAGCCTATTAATTGATGCTTGTGTCAATGCTCGATGATCTTGCACCCGCTGTTGATCACGTGCTCTGTGTTCGTCGGTCACTCGTAGACGTGCCTGTCGTTGTCTTAATGTATTAGCACGAAGACGTTGATTGCGTTGCTCGAAATTTTCATTTGCACGTGTATTTGCAACTTGATCTCTTCAATTTATATTATCCCTCGTGTTTTGAAACCTAACCGGTGAGGTTAGGCTTCTTTGGCACCGCTGCACTGAAAAGGTGGTTCCGGGTTTTCTGTGCGCTGGATGGTGAAGGCTGCAACGGAATTTTTAAGGGGTGGTGAATATGTGCGTGTAGATCGGAAGGTTGAAAATGTAGGAGACGGATGAAAGAGTATAATGTATGAAAGGAAAGTAATGTACCTGTGTGAAGTGAAGTGTTCAAACAATTCTCCTTATGCGCACCACGTGGGCCGCGTGTGACGTCGTCGTTGAATTTCTGTGATGTTTTCGACCCTCAGATATTACTGATCTGGGGTATTGATGTCGTTCCTGCCTTTCTAATAGGCGATGTGGCTCTTGATGTTTTCCGATGAACCGATTATATTAATCGGATTGTGTGACTATACACTACCGGACTACCGCACGTCCGACACGCACGAGATTCAAACAGATAGTGAAGCAACTTCCGGAAGACGCGCATGGAGGGCGTGAGAACGAACGTTCTAGAACATTCTCGAACCTTCTAGAAGGATCGATATCGATATTCACCGGAAGTTGCGTAGGCTACGTCGCCACGTGGCGACCACGTGGCGTGCGTAGCGCGCTTGTTGCGTGACGTGTAGCGCTCGAGTAGCGCGGGAGATAATGACGAGTTTGAAATTCTTAACACCTCGAGTGTTCTTCTAATGTTCTATCCAATCGACGATTATGGACCAATTGTGCATGTTGAGTACGTCGACCAAGATTTCTTGCTCTTCCACAAAAACGTGGCTTTTTTTTGTAAAAATAGAATACTGTAATACCACACAATATTTGCAAAATGTACAATTTTTTACGTATTCAACTTACCTCATAGTATTGTAACGGTACGTCCCTTGGCTGACCGACCCGCAGCGTTTTTAAAGGAACGAGCCTTTACTTTTTAAGAGTTCGGAGCAGGTGGTTTTAAGAATTGGGAAAGATTTTGCATACACACACTCTCGGTTTGTTTCGAGTCGTCTTAAAGTCTATATATACAGGTTCTTATCCTACCTAGGCTATCACACATCCATCCGTTTTTGTCACTCTTACACTCTACCCGCCGTCGGTAATCCATCACGCTCGATGCTCACACACTCACACGCCTTTATCCACACTTATTGCTCACGCCTATTGCACACACTTACAGCTAGGGTCCTACATTACCCGTGTCTATGAACAGATGTTATAATTTCACACCTTCTTATAATAATTCCGATTGTTATCAAATTGGCTTAACCTCTTGTCAATTGTTCTGGCTTTGTGTGGAGAGGATTCTGCGAAATGCAGAATAGACGGGAGGCGAGATCGGGGTCTGGCTCAAGTCGTCCAGCCGCTACTCCTTTTTCTAGGAAGGTATGGTTTTCGGGTACAAGGAGCTCTCGAAATCGATAGTCCACACCTAAATGACGTGGGGTTACGCCTGTCGAGAGGAAGGTATTCTCCTTGAGATAGGCTCAGCCTAAATGACTGAGGGGTACTCCTCGGAGTGTCGGTAGGAATACACTTGAGATAGGCACGGCCTAAATGACCGTGGGGTACTCCTCGTGTTTTCAAGGTATAGGTAAGATTTTCGGTAAGGTTTTGGTACACCAGCATTCACTCTCTCCCTCTCAATCCTCCAGCTCTCTCTCTCAGAGTAAGTTGCTGTGCACGTGCTGCTTTTCACTTCTTACTTTTTGATCTTTTACTGCTGCTTGCTGCCCTCGGGCCTATACCTGTTGTTTCAGATTGCTTGGCTTTTGGCCTCCTTACGCCTGCCTTACTTTGGTGTCTCTTCCTACACTCACATTGTGCGTTTTGGCTTCTTTGGTAATTTCCTCTGGTGCCTAACCTCACTCCCGAAGATTTTTGGCGGCTACACCTGTGCTACCTTCCTGCGCTAATTAGGTGCTACCTACCGTGCCTAATTACTATTACCGAGCCCAATTACCATCAAGGTGCGGACGCCATATTCAACTCTTTCGCTTCGTGCTTCCTCCTTCTACGCTGCGAGGGCTCTGTGTCACTGTTTTGGAGCTGTCATCTGATTGTCATGATGAGGTGCTGCGGATGCAAGAAGGATGTAAAGGATGCGGTATCCTGTGATGTGTGCGCGTTTCTTGCCTGTTATTGTGCCGGGTAATAAGGACCCTATTTTTATGTGCAAAACTTGCGTCCCGACTCTTGGCCCGGTTCCCGCTGTATCGGGAGTCTCTGCCTCTGCGGATAGTATCGAGTCCACTGATTCTGCTCGTGCATCGGCATCTGGTCCGGCGTCTAGTCCTCCTATTCCGCCTGCTGCTGACTGGGGTGTAGTCCTTAATCAAATATTCGCGAAACTCGACGCCAACTCCAAGAAGTTGGACCTGTTATCTTCTCTCCCTGCGGTTGTGGCTAGCGTCTCCGAGCGCGTTGATGCCAACAACACCAGAGTTGAGGAGTGCTCGAGGGCTATCGCGGAGCTTTCCTCCTCCCAGGCAACACTATTGGCCCGCATTGATGGGCTTGCAATAGGACAGGCTTCGATTAATAAACGGTGCGATGGACTGCGTGCGGACGTGGAATCTTTAAAAGAGGACAAAGCTGCTGTGTCCAATAAATTGTCGGACCTCACTACGCGACTTGCGGCAACAGAAACGGAGTGGGCGAACATCCGCAGTGATTTATCTGCTGTGCGGTCCTCTCTTGCTGCTACTACTAGCGACCCTTCCACTTCTTCGGAGGCCACTCGTCGGTCCTATGCTGACGCTCTGTCCAGTCAACTGTCAAGTCGTCTTACGCGACTTGAGTCGGCTGCATGCGATTCTTGGGCGGTGATCTCGGGCTTGGATCATAAGCCCAACGAGACGCTTCAGGAGCTGCTTGGCAAACTTTTCAAGTCTCTCAGTGCCAATATTTCGGTCAATGACATTGTTAAGGTCTACAGAGTCAGGAGCACGAAACAGACCGATAAACCTCGGTCAATTCACCTTCAGTTTCGTTCTCCTGAGGCCAGTGATAAGCTCATCACAGCTAAGCGGTCCAAGAGAACCCTTCTGGCATCTGCGGTGGACCCCACGTTCAGCGGGTCTCACGTCTATATCAACCGCTTCTTGCCGCCACCTGTCTTGGCTTTATTAACTAAAGTCAGAAGGATGGCCAAAGATCGCGGTTACCTCCGTGCCTGGGCTACTTCAGATGCCATCTTAGTAAAAAAAGACCAATCATCGCCATTGATCCGTATTGGTCTAAATGACGATCCAGCTGCCCTTCTGCCTTGACTTCCATCGTCGCCTTCCTCTTCCCATGCTTTAAAGGATGACTCTTCTCGCCCCCGCCTGAGTAGTAGGGATTCTAGTACAATCAGGATCTGTCACGTAAATGCACAGTCCATACCTGCTCATTTTGATGAATTCTGTCTGTTCCTCTCATCTCAGTCGTTTGACATTGTGGCTGTGTCTGAATCGTGGTTGAAACCCTACATGGATGATTCCATCTTCCATGTCCATGGTTTCAATCTCTTTAGGGCTGACCGAGTTTCGAGGGCTGGGGGTGGGGTGTGCATTTATGTTAGGGATATGTTATCCTTCAAGACTTTGGAGTCCTCTTCTGCTAGTCCAGTTGGTCAGATAGACTACCTCGTGGGGCTATTATCATCTACAGCTACCTCGAGGTCGATCTCTATCAGCGCGATTTATCGACCGCCTCACATTGCCCTATCTGACCTTGACACTATCCTTGACAGGGCTACTTCGCGGTCTGGGGATGTGATTGTGCTCGGGGATGTCAATGCTGATCTCCTATCTGACTCTCATGATTCTGCCTTTCTGCGTCGGTCTGTCGATACCTTTGGGCTATCCCTAGTTTCCTTTTCTCCTACTCATCACACCTCTCATTCTCCTACCCGGATTGATGCCTGTGCTGTTTCTTCACCTGATCTTCTCTCTGACTCTGGTCAATTTCCCGTTCCTTTTCTATCCACTCATGACCTCATTCATATCTCCTATACTTTTCCCATTCGTCGTCTGCATGCCGGTACCATCGCCCGTCGTTCTTACTCCAGTGTTCTCCCTGACTCTGTTCACTCGCTATTTTATGTTCCCAATTCCTCGGACACCGTGCATGCTTCTGCTGCCTGGCTTCATGGTTCGGTGGATGAGCGGTTAGCGGCCATAAATTGTTTCCTGACTGGTGCCCTGAATCGGCTCTGTCCGATTCGGTCTGTTCCTGTCAGGAGACCTCCTGCGCCCTGGATCACTCGTGAGATACATGCTCTAATTAAGGAGAGTGACTCTTTTAGGAGAGCTTACTCTCGCTCGGGTGACCCTGGGCTGCAGGAGCGCTATAGGGCTCTCAGGGGCAGGGTCTCTTCTATGATTAGAGCCAGTCGAGGTTCCTATATCTCCGAGTCGCTGGGTGGGGCTTCCTCGCCTGCGGATGCCTGGAGAAGGCTGAGGTTTCTTCGTGTTGTGCCTTCCTCCTCCTCGTTCACAGTCCCTCCTTTTCTTTCTCTTACTGAATTAAACGTTTTCTTCGCCTCTGTTTTTACCCCTCTGTCCTCACCTCTCTCCTCGTTCTTTTCTACACTCTCTACCACTCTATCTCCTTCCTTTTCTGATAGTCAGTTCTTCTTTTCCTATAATACCCCTGAATCCCTCAACGTCTTCTCTGTCTATATCTTCTTCGATGACCTCTCCTCCTGACCATTTACCCCCTCGCTTCCTCTCATTTTGTGCTCCCTACCTCTTTTCCTACCTTGTTGAGCTTTTCAATCTTTCTCTATCCACGTCCACCTTTCCAGCTCTATGGAAATCTGCCTTCATTCTCCCTATACCCAAAGTTCCATCCCCTACTCTTCCTTCTGATTTCCGGCCTATCTCTATCCTTCCTGAATTATCCAAAGTGCTCGAACGTATTGTCCGCTTGCAGTTCCTCTATTTCCTTTCTTCCCGAAATCTATGTGATCCTTCACAATTTGGCTTCTCTCCTGGGCGCTCCACTCAGTGTGCTCTTTTACGCATCCTTGAAGATGTTCGCTCGGCTGTTGATGATCGCATGGTCACGGTGCTCGTCTGTTTTGACTTCTCCAAAGCTTTCGACACTGTTGATCATGCGATCCTTTTGTCAAAACTGGCTGGCCTGGACTTTTCGAGGCCTGTCCTTGAGTGGGTCCGCTCTTATTTATCGGGTCGAAGACAGGCTGTGTTCTCCAATGGTGTTACCTCTCCTTGGGTCTCTGTGACATCTGGTGTCCCTCAAGGTTCTGTCCTTGGTCCACTCCTCTTCTCTGTGTACTTGTCTGATATTGATACTGTGCTCACTGACGTTAAGATTGTCAAATATGCGGATGACTTACAGGTGTACGTGCATTGCTTGCCCACCGATCTCCCGGCGACTATTGTGCTCCTAAATAGGACTATTGAGCGCCTGGTGGGGTGGTCCGTGCGTAATTCTCTGACATTTAATCCCGCCAAGACACAGTCAATTATCTTCGGCTCCTCTCGTTTTGTCAACGCTATATACTCCTCTCCCCCTCCCCCCATTGTGGTTGGTCATATCTCTGTACCCCTCTCTCGCTCCATTAAGTCCCTAGGTGTGACGCTCAGCTCGACGCTTGATTGGCGTGAGCATGTTGTTGGAATCTGTGGTCGGATTAGGCGCACGGTTTTCCAGCTACGTCGGAATGGTTCTGACCTCCCGCCTAAAACTAAGGCTGAATTGGTTAGGTCCCTTATTCTGCCGCACATCGATTATTGCGCTCTGGTTTACCGTGATGTCGGTGTGGTAGATGACATTCGTCTGACGCGTGCGCTTAATACGTTATTGAGGTTCGTCTTCGGCATCCCCCTGGACGCTCATATCTCCCCTTACTATTCGCGTCTTCGGTGGTTGAGGCCGGCAGCTCGCAGAAATTATTTTCTCGGCTGCTTTGTCTATGACCGTCTGCACTCGATGGGGGGGGGGGGGTGTTTCTGATCCCTTTTTGGGAATGTACAAGTATACCGGAGATGCTGGGACCAGATGCTCTACGCGCCTTGAGTCGGGTCTACTCGCTTTACCTAGGCATCGTACGGCCACTCTTAGCAATTCTGTGGCAGTTTCGGGGGTGAGACTGTGGAATTCTCTTCCGGATCCCCTCCGTAATTGTTCATCCCGGGTAGTTTTTAAGAGGCTTCTCTTCGACCACTTACTGGCTTTGTCACCTTAAGCCATCTGTGTTAACTGTTCTGTTTCTTCCTTTCTCATATATATTTCTTTTGTATGTACGTGCTATTACTTTTATCGCTTTACTGTTAGTGATCTATTGATTTATTGTTTTTATTGTAATTTACTCCTGTTAGTCTTATATCTATGTCTATTCTGTATTTTATTTCTTTATTATATTACTTGTCTGTGCTTGTCCTTAAAGGGAATTTCCCTAGGACGAATGAACTATTTCTCTCTCTCTCTCTCTCCACTCCTCCTGTGCTATCTTATATGCTATTATATACAGCTATTTACACGTGCTTCAATAAAGTCATCGATTCTACACATCGGCATATGTCGAATAATATTCGTGTAACTTGAGATGCTCTCGACGTAAAATAGGAAATATTATACATCAGCAAGCGATCACAAGTATTGCATTCTGTGCATCAGAGAATTCCTGCATAAGTGCTATTTAGTCTTTGATAATACAAGAGCGATTCGTTCGGAAATTTTACACGAAGTGACACTTGATACGTAAGTGACAAGACAATCCGCAAATTCTATTCATAAGTGATCTGCGCTCCGTTGCGCCGCTTCTCAAATACCCGATCGTTCGATCGCCTGATCCAATCATTCAGTTCTCATTTCGAATCCGATGAATCCCGTCTTTTGGGGTTTTTCATTCGTATCGTTATTACGTAACGCATCGGATGATTCACGCATACATAGCTCAATCACTCACCCATACTCGCTCTAATAGAGGTACGCAATCTCGGCAGGGGTTGTCAGTGTGGGGCTACCGTCTCAGTATACACATACTCACACACTGTCCATTGATCGAATTGTCGTAACTGTACATGTAATGACGTTAGATATTGTAATAACTTTTTAATTCAAATTTTCATCAAAACGGTTCATGCTGTTACAGCTTATTCCACAAAGTTTAAAATTTTCAAATTTAAGACGTGTGTACAGAACAATGTCTGTACTGCGTTAGCGTACGAAAAATGTGTTATGAAAGCAATGAACTATAAAAATAAATATCTAGGATAGAATGTTTGTTAATCAACGCGTGTTGGAAATTGCGCCACGCACCCTCAACCACGAGTACGCTTGCACGCCGTGCCCGCGCGACGCCGATGCCGTGCTCGCCGAGCCATCGGCTGCGTGCTCCATGCGTCTCGCTCCGCGCCTCTCCGCAAAGGCGAGGGACCCCGCCGAATGTTCTCGAATTCGCGCGTTCTAGAGCAATTGTTTTGGTTACGCAATCATCGTCTCGAGAGTGTTCGAGAGTATTCGGCGAGCTGTTTTTCTATATAAGGTAGCCGCGCGATTATTGTCTCTCTCTCAGTCTTCCAGTGCTGTCGCTGTGTTCTATACGCTTGTGCTTCGCAATTATTCGCCACGTGCTCGTGTCTTTCTGCTAGTGCATGTAACTTTCCGCGCCTAATCTAGCCTTGCTGCTTTTGTGCTTTATTAGTCTGCGTTTATTAGCGTGCGTTTATCTGTTGTTTCTTGTGCTTTATCTTGCCGACTAAATAATAAACGTGGATTGTTTGGTGAAGTGCCGCTCTTTTTCATTCCCTTCGGCCGCCGTTTCGTCTCAACCGCGCCGCGCGGTAGACCACTGTCGAGCTAGACCGATTCGTAACAACGCGCGAGTAAATTTTGATAGAAAATCATTTAAAATACTCACTTCAATAACACACTATGTTTGCAAAATATACAATTTTTTACATATACTTCAAAATCTTTAACACACTAATTACATCTACCAATCTTAATATGTAATATTTCAATTAGCATTAAATATTTCAATTGTGATTTATTTTTGTGATTTATTTTGACACATTAATAAAACAAATTTATCCTGAATCTGTCAACACTGCGATCGCAGCGCTGTCTGCCGGATCCAATGTAAAACATTCCAAGATCAACAACAATCTTAATATACAGGGTGTAACAGAAATTTTGGGACACTTGAGGTTTATGGATAGAACGCATAAAAATAAGAAAAAAAGTCTTATAAGTCGAGGGCGCAGCTCACCCCCTACGCAGATACAACCCCTTTTGCAAAAAACGTTTAAAAAATTATATCTCCGAAACGGTAAGTCGTAGAAAAGTGATTTTGATCGCGATATAACCGGAAAAGATCAAAGTTTATTAAAAAAAATGTAGCCGCTGCGATTAGTACCGTTAAGTTGCATTTATTCTTGTTAATAAAAAACAAATGTAATTATTTCTATGTTAGCGGTTGTTTATCACCTCGAGAAAAATGTGGATCATGCATCGAGACTTGCTTTTCGAAGACAGCAAAAAAAAAGTTATTATTTTTATAAAGTTTAGGTGCTAAAATTAGTAGTTTAACGCCCGCCGAACAATCTTTTGGTGGGACCGTGTTCTGTACCAGCGTGTTTAACCGGCAAAAACTATCTTGGACGGTTTTGTGTAGGGATATTTAAAAACCATATTGTTTACTCATCGCCAGTGCCTGACGAGAATTTGCTGCGGCAACACATTGTAAATGGATGTGCGAAAATTAATAAGAACCCGGAGGAAGTTTATGCCAATGTACGGCGTTCAATGAAGAAACCATTGCGGAAATTTATCGAGGTGAACGGACACCAATTTTAAACAATTCGTTTAAAGGTGTTTAATCGCGAACTAAGGCGTTCCGATTATGAGGAAAAGGAATGGATTCGCTCGTCGGGGCGTAGATAATGAACACTTTTCTACCGCACGAACAATGTATTTAAACTATAAAAATTAGGTACTAAAGAACTAAATACACGCTAGAACTTAACACTAAAAAGGGATAAGCCCAGTCCGTTATTTAACTTAACACTTCGACTCGCTGGCAAGGGCCGAAAACGAGGAGTTGAAAATTATCGCGAAGGCGCGTGGTAACAGACACGTGTATTTCGGCGAGGGCCGTGACGTCAGGATGTTTATCGGCAACGATCCGTGACAAGAGTGACGTGATTTACATATGATTTCCGCCGGCACGGGAGGCGGGGGCGACCTCTGGACGGAGTGACGTCACGTCTAGCGCTGCGCTATCTCCTAGCGCTGACGCGCACTCGCTATCCAAAGGGTTCGCGCGAGCGGCTGCTTGCTGCCGCAAGCTGGCGCGAGCAGTCGCGCGAACATACCGCCCGCCTCGTCGCGCAGCGACGAAAATCCTTGTTGCGCATGTGTCTCGTGAATGAACGGGTGTGAAGTGCCAGTGAATGGCGCGATGGTGGTGCCGCCCGCCGTGATCCGGTGCAGGCGCCGCAGGGGGCATTGATGACTGCGTAGCGGATCGATACGGCGGTCGATACATCGATGATACGACGATCCTGGTTGGCTGGCGCGTCGATCTTATCCGACAGCCAATCCGAATCGTCGCTTTGGCTCGCCAGCCCGAGGCGCGCCGGCGCAGTGGGTCTACTCGCTGGTCGTAGCTGCAGGGAGCAGGCATAACTGCGTAATAGGCCGTGAAAACGTACCTGATGCAGTCCTCACGTCTACTACGCGTGTACGGCCATCTTGACCCGGCGAGCAGCCCACGATGCGCCCAAGCGGCCATTGTGCAGGAGGAGACGGGGTCCGAAGCAGTACGAGGTCGCCGACCTCCACGTTCCTCTGCGATTGCTGCCATTTATTTCGCTGCTGTAGCTCCTGGAGATACTCCTGCCGCCATCGCTTCCAGAAGTTCTCCTGCAAGCGCCGCACAAGCTGCCATCGAGTGAGAAGCGTTTCTGCCGAGTTCGGCGTGGAAAGCTCCGGCGCTCCCAGGAGAGGACCTCCGATGAGGAAATGCCCCGGAGTGAGGCAAGCCAGGTCGTCGGGCTGCGTCGATGCGGCGGAGAGAGGCCTCGAGTTGAGGCAGGCCTCCACGAGACAGAGGAGCGTGGTGAGTTCCTCGAACGTGAGAGTATGGTCACCTGAAACACGCTTAAGGTGGTATTTAACCCTTTTTACCCCTGCCTCCCAAAGGCCGCCGAAGTGAGGAGCTGCTGGTGGGATGTAGCGCCAGGTGATCTCCGAGTTGGACAGGTATCCGGCCACGTCGTCGCTACTCGCTGCCTGGTGGTAAGCTCGACGAAGCTCGCGGTCTGCACCCACGAAGTTGGTCCCGTGGTCGCTGTGGAGCACCGCTGGTCGTCCCCGACGAGCGATGAACCGCTGGAGGGCGGCCAGGAATGCCGACGTGGTGTAGTCGGAGACCAATTCGAGGTGGACCGCCCTGGTAGCGAGGCAGGCGAAGAGGGCGATATAAGCCTTGTGCGACTTGTGGCCGCGGCCCTTCGCAAGACGGACCGGAACCGGTCCAGCGTAGTCCACGCCCGTCTGGGTGAACGGGCGCGCTGGTGTGACCCGAGCGGAAGGCAGATCCCCCATGATCTGCTGGGGTGTGGCCGCTCGATGACGGGTGCAGCGGACACAGCGGAAGAGCACCTTCTTCACAGTGTTGCGGGCGTCCAAGAGCCAGTAGGACTGGCGGAGCACCCGAGTAGTAAGCTGCGGTCCCCCATGTAAAGCCTGCTCGTGGGCTTGCTGAACGATGAGCTCCGATACGTGATGACGAGGGAGGAGCACGGGGTGCTTCTCGTCATACGGGAGAGGGGCATGGGATAGCCTACCTCCCACTCGCAGAAGCCCAGAGTCGTCGAGGAAAGGAGCCAGGGACCGTAATCTGCTGGCCACAGGTAGACCCCTTTGTTTTTTAAGAGCAGTAATGTCTGCAGCGAAGTGCAGTCGCTGCAGGTAGTGGAGCCATGCTATCCTGGCCCTGGTGATGGAGTCGGCCCCTATGGTGGAGTGCTTATCTTCTGTGGTGGTGGTGGTTTTAGTTCCGCGATGCCGTGCAAGAACGCAGAACCGGAACAATTGAGACGTGACCCGCAGTAGACGAGGCCAGGAGGAGAACCGGCTCGTGACGTGCTCCAAGGGCTCCAGGTCAGACTCTGGCTTGGTCTGAGCGGCTCGTAGGCGTGCCTCCGGGACTTTGAGGTTAGGTGACCCCGTGACAGCTGACGGCCACATCTCCCTGGGGCACCTCAGCCAGGGGGGCCCATTCCACCACAACTTTGACGCAAGAAGATCCTGGGGAGACACGCCACGGGAGGCCGGGTCCGCTGGGTTGTCCTCCGATGATACGTGGCGCCAGGAGGCATCCGGTAAGGTGTCCAGAATTAATGACACCCGGTTGGCCACAAAACACTGCCATGCTGAGGGATGGCGGCTCAGCCACGCCAGTACGACGGTGGAGTCAGTCCAGGTGAACACTTGAGCCTGGGTGAAATCTCCCTGCGCCAATACCTTCTTCAATAGTTTCACGAGGAGTGCGGCTCCACAAAGTTCCAGACGAGGCACACTCAAGGTCTTAACCGGTGCCACTTTGGTCTTGGCGACCAGCAAAGAGGTGGAGACCTGTCCGGAAGCCGTGGCCGTGCGTGTGTACACCACCGCCGCGTAAGCGTGGTTGGAAGCGTCACAGAACCCGTGCAGTTGCACACTGCCCTGCGGGGACGTGTGCAGCCAGCGAGGAACCCTAACCTCTTGTAGCAAGTTGAAGTTAGCGGTGAACTCTTGCCAACGGCGAGCGACAGTGGCGGGGAGGGTGTCATCCCAGTCCACCTTTAGCAGCCAAAGATCCTGCAACATAACCTTTGCCACCACTAGCACGGGCGAAAGCCAGCCTAAAGGATCATATAGCTTGGCCACCGTGCTCAGTATCCCTCTCTTCGTGGACGGGGCTGTAGGCATCTGGCAGCGGAATCGAAATGCGTCGGAAATCGGATCCCAGAGCACGCCCAGGACAGCCAGAGGGGAGTCCGGATTCTCCGAAGGTAGGTGGATCTCCGCACCGCTCCTTGCGTCGTTCTCCATGAGCAGTTCCGGGGAGCTGGTAGCCCATTTGCTCAGTGTGAACCCGGCACCCTGTAACATACTATTTAATTCTAGGCGGCAACACCTGGCCTCCTCCAGTGTCTCGCCCCCGAACAGAGCGTCGTCCACGTAGAAGTGGCGCTCTAGAATGCGCTTGGCTCGAGGGAAGCGGTCACCGTCTGTGCGAGCTGCTGGAGTACCCGGTTCGCGAGGAACGGGGCAGAGGCGGTGCCGTATGTTACCGTGAGAAGTTGGTATGGCGTTATCTCTTCCGACGGCCCACTCCTCCAGAGTATCCGCTGGTGGTCCACATCCCTGGGGTCGATCAAGATTTGGCGGAACATCTTGACAATATCAGCCTTGTAGACGTGGCGGAAGAGTCGCCAGCGCAGAATTACCGCCACGATGTCCGCCTGGAGTTTAGGACCCACGAGCAGGTGGTCGTTCAAGGACGACCCGTTGGTGGTGGCGCTCGAGGCATTGAAAACTACCCGGAGCTTCGCGCCAGGGTCGGTTGCCTTGAAGACCGGATGATGCGGTAGGTACACCCGCACCGTGCCCCGCGGGATAGGCATAGTTACTCTCCGCATGTGTCCTAAAGCCTCGTACTCCTCCAGGAAGTGGCAGTACGACCGGGCGAGCTCGTTGTTCCGGGAGAGTCGTTGCTCAACCTTCCTGAGGAGAGCGGCTGCACGGCCTAGGGACTCCCCAACCAGAATGGGTTGCTCCCCTTTGAACGGGAGGCGCACCACGTAGCGCCCGTCGTGTTGGCGATGATGGGTCTCCGTGAAGTGGCGTTCGCACGCCTGTTCAGCCGGAGTCCATATGGGCTGGTCCACCAGCTCTTCCACCTCCCAGAAGGCGCGGAGAGTCGCACTCAAGTCCTCCTGGACAGCGCAATGGGCCGAAGTGACGGAATGGCTGGACGATAAGTGGGCGCCCCCGGTTGGTCCCGACAACACCCAACCGAGAATGGTATTCTGTGCCACCGGAGCATTCGCGCCCGCCTGAAGAAGGCCCGGTCGTAGCAGCGCCCCATATACGTCTGCTCCGATGATGAGCTCTACAGCCCGTTGTCGATGTGGGAGTGGATCCGCCAGCTGCAGCCCCAGAAGGTGTGGCCACTGGGAGTCGGCTGATAGACTTCGCGGGCAGAATTCTGACAGCTTCGGAAGGACCAGGGCCGACACAGCAACGGCATCCGCAGCATTGGCCACGCTCGTCAGGCGGAGTGAGACCCTCGTGCGCGCCGTCCCAACGACGGAGTTGCCAACTCCCGTTACTCGGGTGACGGCACGAGACCGCGGTGCGCGCAAGGTTTGCGCGAGCGACTCACTCATAAAAGTGGCCTCGGATCCCTGGTCAAGCAACGCCCGGACGACTGCGCTGCGACCGTTTCCAGAGTTCACCCGTACCATCGCAGTTGCCAGCAGCACGTTCGGGTTGCGTTCGGTCGTGGTTCGGGAAGCGAAGAGCGCGCTTTCGGCCATTGGTGAGCGACCGCCCTCTGGTGACGGTACCCTCGATGTGGTTTCCGAACTTACCCGCTCCTGGCTGCGGGGAGCCTCCGGGTGAAGAAGCGTGTGGTGATGCTTCCCGCACCGGCCGCAAGTGAACTGCGACGGGCAGGCCGCCGCGGTGTGGCCCGGACGCAAGCAGTTTATGCACCTGCCACTTTCTCGCACCATCTGCAGACGCTTGGCATAATTTAACCCCTTGAACTTGTTGCAGCGATATAATGGGTGCTTTTCTCGGCATGCAACACAGGGAGCGTCGCCATGTGTGGTGGTCGCGGCCCGGAGAGAGGAGGCACGTTGGACCCTGGAGCTGACTGTTGGCGCGAGCGGGGTATGGAGATCGCGACTCTGCTGTACGGCGCCGAGCGCCTCTATGCGGGTCTCTAAGAACCGTTCCAGCTGCTCAAACGTGGGCACCTCACGGCTGGCACCCAACGACGTCTCCCACTTCTCTCGCGTGCGCTGGTCCAACTTCTGGAGGATAAGATGGACAAGCAGGTCGTCCCAGGAGGTAGTATAGGGCGCCCAAGGTTGGCCAGCGTGGAGAGACACTGCCGCGTGGTCTCTTGAAGACGCACGAGATCTGAGTGCACGTCGCGCCCGACCGTTGGTTGGAGAAGAAGGCGATTCACCAGGCTGGCTACCACGACGCGTTTGTTCTCGTAACGTTCACGCAAAGATTCCCAGACCGCGGAGAAGTTCGCTCTGGTACTGGGAATCTGGCTCACGAGCTGGTAGGCCTGACCATCCAAACAGCCCTTGAGGTAGTAGATGCGCTGGGTGTCAGTGAGGCCCGCGCGCTTAATCACCAAGTCCTCAAAGAAATCCGCAAACCCTTGCCATTCCAGGAAAGAACCGGAGAAACGCGGAAGCGGGATTGCCGGCAGCTGCGGCATGGCGGGCGTGTCGTCGTGAGTCGACGCAGACGCGACTGAGGTGCGATCTGAACCTCGGGCGGCTCGGAGCTCCTCTAGGAGATTGGCAAAGAGGTCCGTCGCTTCGAAATATGCGTCCTCAGCCATAGTGAAATGGTCCGCCTGGAAATACGGCTGATTCGAGTGATCAGACGCGGACGCGTTGAGGCGAATCTGGAGATCCGTCTCGCGCACATTTTTCCACCGCTGCTCCAAAAGCGCTCTTCTGCTCTCCACCGTGGCAATCGTGAATTTCTCCTTTCCCAGTTTTTTAAAATTCTCCACTGTGCGGAATACTGCCCTCATGTTGCCTTCCTGTTGCAGGAGTAGGGATTCCATCTTGGCCGCGTGTGGTCCAGGTTCTGAGACGACGAGAAGCGAAAAGAAACACCACAAACTCAAAAGGTCACAAAACTACACCCACGAGGGACGAGAGTTGGATCCGGCTCGAAGGACCAATGTTTAATCGCGAACTAAGGCGTTCCGATTATGAGGAAAAGGAATGGATTCGCTCGTCGGGGCGTAGATAATGAACACTTTTCTACCGCACGAACAATGTATTTAAACTATAAAAATTAGGTACTAAAGAACTAAATACACGCTAGAACTTAACACTAAAAAGGGATAAGCCCAGTCCGTTATTTAACTTAACACTTCGACTCGCTGGCAAGGGCCGAAAACGAGGAGTTGAAAATTATCGCGAAGGCGCGTGGTAACAGACACGTGTATTTCGGCGAGGGCCGTGACGTCAGGATGTTTATCGGCAACGATCCGTGACAAGAGTGACGTGATTTACATATGATTTCCGCCGGCACGGGAGGCGGGGGCGACCTCTGGACGGAGTGACGTCACGTCTAGCGCTGCGCTATCTCCTAGCGCTGACGCGCACTCGCTATCCAAAGGGTTCGCGCGAGCGGCTGCTTGCTGCCGCAAGCTGGCGCGAGCAGTCGCGCGAACAAAAGGTAAGATGAATACTGTAATAGAATACGTAATACATTCTTTAGTGTAAATCACAGGACATGTCGGTGCCATATGTAAGATGTAGGTCAGCTGTAGGCACAGGGCGAGTCCGTACCATATGTAAAAAGTAGGTCAAACGTAGTCAGTAGAACTAGACATCACCAATCTGACGTGTCGGAGGCTGCATATCGGCAGGCGTTTTCACGGCGGGCGTTAAACTACTAATTTTAGCACCTAAACTTTATAAAAATAATAACTTTTTTTTTGCTGTCTTCGAAAAGCAAGTCTCGATGCATGATCCACATTTTTCTCGAGGTGATAAACAACCGCTAACATAGAAATAATTACATTTGTTTTTTATTAACAAGAATAAATGCAACTTAACGGTACTAATCACAGCGGCTACATTTTTTTAATAAACTTTGATCTTTTCCGGTTATATCGCGATCAAAATCACTTTTCTACGACTTACCGTTTCGGAGATATAATTTTTTAAACGTTTCTTGCAAAAGGGGTTGTATCTGCGTAGGGGGTGAGCTGCGCCCTCGACTTATAAGACTGTTTTTCTTATTTTTATGCGTTCTATCCATAAACCTCAAATGTCCCAGAATTTCTGTTACACCCTGTATATAATTCTTCTGTCCGTGTGTATGTGACTGAACTTCTAAACGGCTGAACCGATTTTGCTGAAATTTTTTGTGTGTGTTCCAGTGGATTCGAGAATGGTTTAGATTCACAATTTAGTCCACAGGAAAATGTTTATTTAATTAATTTTGTATTTATAAATTGTTGTTGATCTTGGAATGTCCCATACACACGGACAAAAGAATTATATATATTAAGATATGAAGTGCCACGGCGAAGAACGATCATAGTCCATTTTTTCACAAACTCAGATTTCTATGAAAACCGGTAGCTTATTACATATAGTTTTTAACTGTAATGTCATTCGGGCAAGAAAGATACTAGTCACTGAGTTATAACAGGGTAAAGATATACGCAAACGGGCAAGAATGATCATAGTCCATGCGTCGGCGGGCAATAGAGATCAGAGTCGAATTCTGCCACTCACTCTGCAACTCACATCAGCTGTTATGGATGAATAATAACGCAACTGAAGAAGAAGAAGAAGAAGACGAGTTTGCAGACGACCCATCAATTGATGAAGCTGAAAAACTGACAAAAACGATCAAGGTCCTGACCTCATTTTGTTAAAAAATTTATTTTTCAATTTTCATGAATATTAAATGTTTTTTATTATTTTAGACATATAATAAATACTCTACTACAGCATAAACAGCATTGAACAATTTTTCATACCCTGTTTCGAGGTACATAAACGACTTCAATGTTTAAAAATTGAATACTGAAAATTATCGCGTTTGGGACTATGATCGTTCTTCCCCGTGGCCCTTCATATGGATTCTTCTTTAAATTTTCGTTGGGCAAGATTATTTTTTAGGATTACTGGATCTGAATTTCTAGAGGTGTTTTCTACGAACAATTCAAGCTTGTTCTCCCTACGAGGATTTATTTTAATTTTTTTCTGGATCTGGATACGGATCAGGAATACTCTCTTCAACACTTGGACGAGTGCCATCCGAACGTCCTTTCATCGTTTTCTCCTTCGAAACACTTTAGCTCCTCTTAATTTTTGCCAGGGCTCTTTCCGTCTTATTGTTAATAGTATTCGGATTTTCTTGGAACACTACAAATTCTTCTTCAACCTTCGGATCTCCTTCTTTGAATAAGTTTTTCTCAATTTTCGGTCTCATATGTTCTTTTTCTTCCGGATAGTTTCCTTTTGTGGATCTGATTTTTATTGTCCGTGGGCTTTGCATATTTTCGGTATAAAATGCGTTTTTCGTTCCGTTCAGATTTATTTTGGATTTGTAAACCTCAAGTCGGAGCACTTGTTCTTTAACCAAATTACGGCTGGAAAATGTGCGTATCATAAACTTCATACTTGGCCTTAATTGTCGTGTGATGAGTTTTATGGTGGGAGATGATCCCTTGGCAATCGGGTTCAAGTACATGGTCCTACTAGGCTGAGCGACAGGTCCTATGGTCGTTCGGAGGGGCGGGTCTGGCGTCGAATTGACAAAGGGCGCTTAGACGTGGGGACGTAACAACGTATTAAGTATGGTGGGAGATATTGACGGTATGGGTGTTTCAAAAATTTAAGCAACCACTATATTTGGCATCTAGGTTTTCCATGTCGAACCACTGCCTGTATTTTTCAGCACATCAAAGATCCTCACTGGAACCTTTAACGACGTTTTCTTTATTACGTTTCAGGGTTTTGCAACCTCTTACACAAATATATTGGATCGTTATCAGACCGTTTCCTCAACACTTTTATGGCAGGACGTGTACGCTCGCGACAGCAATATGTTTACAGTAGGATATAATGAACCACCGACATTATTAACTTCCCAAATGCCTTTATAAAGCCACACATACATTCAACGCAGGCTAACATTCTGGCAGTTTTCGTGTGTGGACTGTGTACTGTTACTATTATATTGGGAGCAAAATCTCACCTTTGCTACATCTTTTTTTAGGAAAACGTATTTGTGTAGAAAATCAAACAGGTAGAAAGATTAACGACGAAGAAGTCACTACGCAGTGGAGTCCGCGTAATTCCGGACGAGTTAGTAATTTATTAATAATCTAAGTTTCTCGTGGGTGAAGAATCAATCCCATTCGCAAAACAGATAGAAACAGTGTGTGAATGCACACCTGCGCTATAATAATTTTGATAAATTGAAAGTAAAAATTGTCGTGCATTGGTTTACTTTTCAATATGCATTCCTTGTTCGATGTTCTGTAAAGATTACAATGTAAGACGATGGGTTGCAAGGGTTTCTATTCCGTAAGGTACGTTCAAGGCGGAAGGTCATACATTAGACACTTTTTCGGTGACACAGGTCACTGCAGTGGCCCAGTAGCATAAACTCATCGATACATTTTTCATTGTCTTGTATTAGGGCCCTTTCGGCATCATTTTCACGAAGCCCGTTCACGCGGCGCTATAAACAATCCCGCTACTACAAGACATTATTTGTACCAGTAGGAAGACGTATCGATGAGCTGAGGAATTCTCATATGAGTATGCCATGTCTGAAGGTATGAAAGATGATTTTCACATCAAAGGAATTGAAGGTGTTAAAATATCATTGCACTATGAAAAAAAATGTGTATACAATTAAATCTAACCCTTTTCATCCAATCGCAGTTTTCATGGACACATTTTATTTTCTTTAAGTAACTATCTGGTATAAATTTCATTGTTAAATTTGTCTCTTAAAAACGGTATAAAAAGAATTTGAAAAATTATACATACAATTCTTATGGAGATAACCAGAACTATCATCCAATTATAGGGACTTTAAAGTTTCTGATCTTTATGAGTTAGACAGAATTTAGGGATAGCCAAAGAGAATATTGAATTACTCATTTAGTTTTTTTTATTAAATCAATTTTTCCCCTGCATAACAGCGATTGACCTCTTACTCGACCATCTAGTGCCTTCCCAACAACTTTTAGAACTCTCAATCCTTTTCTGCCGTTTGATGATGCAAATTCGAAGTCTCAAACGACATTAATTTTTAAAATTCGCTTCCTACACTTCTAATAGGATTTTTTGTAAAAATAAAACAGAACTCGAGAACGCTTGACAAAGTATCTGCAACTCATGTTAAAATTCATTTTGAGAAAAGTAGACGGAGGGCGAGTGTTGAAAGTTTGAGACGGTAGCCCCTCACGCTGACAACCCCTGACCAGGTTGTGTACCTCTGCGAGAGCAAGTATGGGTGACTGAGTTGCGTATGTACACCCCCGTACAAAAGTATCCGGACACCTATGAAATTCATGTAAATACTGTATTTATGCTATAATAATGTACCCATTTCACAAGGAAATTAAGTTTTATGAAGCATTTAGTTATAGTAGAGTATACAGAGAGCATAGTTTACACAATTCTTCTTACAAAATGACATAAAAATACTAAATTTCCTTTTCATTCATATGCCCTCCCCGTTACGAAAACGCATACGAATTTCTACAAGGAATATACTAAATAGATAAATGCTAAAAAGATACCAAATAGAATATGAAAAACGAACGGATTCGAGCTAAAATTGTCTAAAACTGTATAACCTTATATCGCTTCTATACATATGTATATTCCGCTTACTTTGCATTATAATAACTTTATCGACAGTATTAATTAATAAATATTGCTGGACTTACCCAAGAACAACATCTATATTAAAGGACAACATAAAAAATCTATAAATGAAACTAAATTTAAGAAATATTTAGACGAATTTGGCAAATGCGTAAGTGTCCGGATACTTTTGTACGGAGGTGTATGTGTGAGTCAACCGATGCGTTACGTAATAACGTCATGAATGGAAAACCCCAAAAGACGGGATTCGTCACATTCGAAATATAAGGAGAATGATTGGATTATGCGATCGAACAATCGGGTATATAAGACGCGACACATCGGAGCGAAGATCACTTGGGAATAACATTTTCGATTTACGACTAAACTCATCAGTTACTTGCTTATTCAATTACGACTAAATTCTTAACTTGAAGTACATAATAAATTCCATAGATGATAAATTGCTCGCCGATTCAATACGGTTAATATTAGCTTCCCATTGCATATATAAATTGTCGCCGCTAGAGTATTATTATCATACTAGCGGACCCGACAGACGTTGTTCTGCACACGCGTCTTTAATTTGAAAATTAAAAATTTTTTTAATTAAGCTGTAACAGTTTGGTCCGTTATGATGAAAATTTGTATCAAAAAGTCATTACAATATCTAACGTTATTATATGTACAGTAGGGTGGTCGTTAAAAATTAAATCTTTTTCGACGCCCCCTAAAAGCTTCCTTTTGATGAAAAAACACTGGGAGAATTTTTTTAAATTAAAAACAACACGTGCTTCAAGACGATCTAAGTTAATTTTTTGGAATAATCATGTTTTTTGGGACTTTTTATGAAAAATACGATTTTATTCGAAATATAAACAATTATAGAACCGAAATCAACAAAAAAACATTAGTTAATTAAAATAACAATAAACAAAAATTTAAATTCAACATTTTTTTTATCAATAATTGGTTATATTTAGAAGTAAAGGCGTTAAAAATACGAAAGAAAGTTTACTTAAACCTTGTAGTGAAGACATCTAGATATTAAAATTATGTTTGTACTAATTTAGTTTTAAAATAAAAATATCAATTTGAATATCTTTCATTTTTTTATTTAATAGATCAAATCAACTGGAATAATTTTGAATTTAAATTGTTAGATTTAGAAAATCCGTGCTTTCCAGGGTTGACAAACCATCGAATTTGTTTGTTTATTCCCTTCAAGGATTAAGCAAAAATATTGTACATCCAATGGCATTACGATAAGTTAAGTTTTTGTACATTAAAAAAATATACCTGTTATAAAATATTGTTGAATATTCGACACTGCGATCGCAGCGCTGTCTGCCGGATCCAATGTAAAACATTCCAAGATCAACAATAATTTTGAAATAAAAAATTAATTACATAAACATTTTCCAGTGAACTGAATTGTGAATCTAAACCATTCTGAAATCCACTGGAACACACACACAAAATTGCATCAAAATCGGTCTAGCCGTTTAGGAGTTCAGTCACATACACGCAGACAGAAGAATTATACAGGGTGTCCCACGACTTTGGACGCATCTGGAACAAGGTGATAGCTGAGGTAATTCTATAATAATGTTGCAAATCGATGACAACTCGCGTGTACTCTTTCTTGTGGTACGTCGTTCCATCGTACCACCAACGTTTATTTATTACAAATAAAACAACTTCGAATATAATTATCAGTAAAAAGCATCGAATATGCAAAGGTGTAGGCCAAGTACAAGAGGATGTGACTTTGGAATAGCTTTCTCGTTAACATAAACTTGATTATACGATGTATTTGAAATCGAACAAATGAGAGCAAGTACAAATCATTGTACAGCATCCACACGATGCTATCGCTAAGTAAATATATTAAATTAACTAAATTTCCCAAAAAATGATGTCTCCGCATTTAATTATTAAATCTGTTTATTGCTCGACTAAATGTACTTGGTAGCCCGCTTTTTACGAAGCTTGATGTCCAAAATGTAACGTTACAGATATTTGTACTCTTTTCTAACTTAACAATCTGGATGCATCTGAGTGGAAAAATTTAACAAGTTAACAATCTGGATGTGTCTAAGAGAAAATTATACATGCATATTGTCGTGTGTTTCAACGATTGATGATAACATAAAAGGAAACGTAATGAGATATTTAGAGGATTTTCATTCAACACAATAAGAAGGCCGCTTTATACTATGTTTTAACAACTCTCTTTTAATGTCGAACATCCCGAACTATTTAAGCTTATTTTTCACCATCGAACCTTCGTAAAAAGCGGGCCACCAAGTACATTTAATCGAGCAATAAACAGATTTATTCATTAAATGAGGAGAAATCATTTTTTGGGAAATTTAGTTAATTTAATATATTTACTTAGCGATAGCATCGTGTCGATGCTGTACAATAATTTGTACTTGCTCGCATTTGTTCGATTTCAAATACTTCGTATAATCAAGTTTATGTTAATGAGAAAGCTATTCCAAAGTCACATCCTCTTGTACATGGCCTATACCTTTGCATTTTCGATGCTTTTTGCTGATTTCACTTCATTCGTAGAATATTGTTAAATGTAGTATTGCTTTTATTAAAATACTTGTTTTTAAAGAAATAAGGGAATAAAGAAATCAGGGGAATAAATAAGGGAATAAAGGAATGAAGGAATAACAGAATGTCGGACAGTAATGGAATAAACGGATCTGATTAATATGGTGATATGATGATGATATACGATGATATGAAGGAATATACCAAATTTTCCTTTAAACGTTATTTCCTTTAAAGAAATATAGTAATAAGAATTGTGTAGTTATAAAATTTCAAAATGTTTTTTAAAGAAGTGGTACAAAAAAATCAGACACTCTTCCGGAGCCAGGAAAATTTCAATCTATAGGTGCGTTTCAGATCAAGTGTACAAGGTTCTCGCAGCATGTTAGACATTGTTTAATAACTTGCATATATTGTGGGTAATATTGAAAAAGGAAATACATTTGAAGGAATTACCAAAATATTAAACATTTAACTATTGCAAGATAGTGCAGGATGTGTATAAGTTTGGTTTTTAAATTCTCAATTCGAAAATTATAATAAACATATAAGTGTAAAAAAACGGTTTAATTACACAAAAACCATCTTATTAAAAATATCTAAATTTCAAATAATTATTTGTATGAATTGTTGAAGAATGCTTTTGATTTCTAGAAATTTTAGAACTTCAATATGGTCCTATGTATATCGTTGAAAATGTTTTTCATTTTACAAACAACGTTATCGTGTCCTCTAAACGTACCTATACTTCAACAATCTATTTGAAGAAAAAATAGTTTTTTTGAAATCATGAATTTTTTTATCACCGTGGCATCTTCTGATCTAATTTTACAGTATACCTGAAGAAAAATATACTAATTTCATTTTTAAGATGTGTAGATAATATCATAACACTGTTACAAACAGATACGGAACAATTTAGAGATCCGATATCCAAGATAGTAAAGTTTCAATACAAAACATGTAACAAAAATTTGTTAACAGTACCGATAACTACACGTTTCGGACAGACTCAGCAAAATTTGCTGACTTTATCATGGAAGACCGGTTTACAGAACTATTTGATTACGTACTAAAAACAAGTTTGTAGAAATTTGAAGAGACTCTTTGACATGCATCGAAGTTCTAGAAACTAAATACCTTTTTATAACAATTTAAGCAACCATTATATTAAATTATTATTGATAACAGTTTGATATTTTCTGAATTACGTACTAATGCGTGCATCACGAAGGTGTCTTTCTTTCTCTATCTTTCGTATAATTCGTTCTCATTGTGGCGTACTATGGCTCGGGATATCAACAACAATACATTCGACTGCATACTTTGTCTCTATCTTTCTGTCGCTCAGTCGCGCTCGCGCTAGACAAACACACGAACGTGGGCCGAGCAAGCATGTGTGATAGCACGTTTGACGAACCACGAGGGTATCAATGCGGAATTCATCATCGTCCGAATTTGTCTTGCATAAGAGCCTTTCTTTTCTTCGTTCTGTCTGTCGCGCTCGCAGTGCTCAGACTACGATCGCCGAGAGCAAGTGCGACGGTTTGTCTTTGCCGGCCGCGGCGACTCTTTCATTTTATTCGAAACATTTTTCTCATCATTTTATCGGGCATTTAACACTTATGTCCAATATTTGATCCTACTGTGTCGCTGAATTTTAATTAAATAGAAATGGAATTATAATTAGATGTTTCTTATTCATTCATTTCGCATTATATTAATCTCCAGAATTCAATATTTCGCGAAATTTATTCCTTATTTACCGAGGCAATATTGTAACTTTAAATAAATAATTGAAAAACATATAATCGTAATACTATATCAATTTATTGAAAATCCTATCATAGGGATCAAAAATTAGCAAGAAATATTAAATGTCCGATAAGATAATTCGAAATGTCCAAAAGAATGCGAACGAACGATCTAGTACGACCAAGGCGCACCAACACACCTTTGTGAGCTCGGCCATCGTCTGTGAGCCGCGATCGGAGTGCGAGCGCGACAGCAGATAAAGGAAAGAGAGGCTCTTATACGAGAAAAATTCGGACCATGGCGAAAACTGCGTTTGATGCCTTCCTCGATTGACGATCGCGCTCTCACACATGCCTATCGAACCTAAGTCCGTGAGCCTCGATAGAATGAGTGCGACAGAGCGACGACAAGAAAGAAATGAAGTAGTCATTATCATTTGTTACTATGCTGCGACATACGTCAGGGAGAGAGAGACGAATTATTAGAAAGAGAGGGCACGAAAATCACTCAGGTGAAATAAGCATTAACAGTTGTGGATACTCGCGCGCACCCCGTATCCCGCAGTGAAACCATTTATGCTGTTGATTGTACTTGGCCAGAGACAAGACCTTGTTTCTTGATTTTTCCCGATGTCTCCAACAGATTACATATAAAAATCTACATTACCGACAGAAAAATTATCGTCGCATGGTATGAAAATCTGTTAGTTCGGTTTGACACCGACAGAACTCGCATAGTCGAAATTGTGACACTGGAAAAGACGAAGCAGACGACTTATTACATAAAAAAGACGTACTTTTGACATCAAATATCTCGTTACCAATGTTTTTGTAATTAGTCTCAATCGACTCGTCTCGACGCTGCCTCTAAGAATATCATCGCACTTTTGGGGAAATTTGCCGCTTTCATGTCGTTTGAATACCCCGAAAACCCCGATCTAATCTTTCCGGAATAGAGTCAAGAGTCTTCTCTCGTACTTGGCCCGAGACAAGACCTTGTCTCTTGATAATAAAGATTAATTAGTCGCAATCTCAATGTTACGTCTGCGCAGCATCGCTGTCAACTCGTTTCTATTTACTTTCTGACAGCTATCCAATGTCAACTGTTAACAGCAACCAGTTGACAACCAGTTGCAATAACCAGAGTGGTCCAAGACAATCCTTGTGTCATCCTCCGCCGTAACATTGCTCCCCTCCTCTATTGAACGTTCGTCCCGAATGTAGTCCTGTCTAAAATAGGTAAATCACAAAAGTTCAATTACCCAGGTGGTCCTTTCAGACAGCATAGCGTTTCGACACTCGTCCTTCGTCTCAAGGGAAAAACCACCAAAACACCTTGAGAAAAACGCCGAGAGGTGGTCAAAACTTCCCATGTGAAGCATCATAGCGGGCTAAACGATTCACATGAACAATCTTCGGTTTTGTCTTCGAAGAACGAACTATGCGATATATTATATCGTGTAAACGTCCCTATATCTCGTAAGGTCCTTCTCATTCCGACTGTAGATTCGGGCATTTTCCTTTCGTTCTTCGTGGCTGGTGTAACCACTTTTTTTCTCCTTTGGCAAGCTTTATAGAATTAGTGTACACGTCATAGCAGGCTTTCATTTTGTCACTTACCACCTTTAGCCTTTGGCGGATAAACTCATGTGTTTCCGCCAGTCTGATTTGCGTCCGCCGAATGAATTCATCTTCGTCCAACTTTGTTCTGTGTGGAAATCCTTTTCGCAAGTCCATTCGAAGACGAAGTTCTCTCCCAGTGAGCACCATTGAAGGAGTATGCTTCGTGGTCTGATGTTTGGAGGTTCGATAAGACAGCAAGAACAGTGGACGCCATTCATCCCAGTCTCGCTGATGTTCTGCCACAAATAAGGAAAGATACTGCAGCAGAGTTCATATCAGCCTTTCCACGAGACCATCGGACGGGGGATGTAGAGGAGTAGTACGAGTCTTCTTGATCCCAAGTAGTAGCATAAGATACTTGAAGACTGCTGATTCAAAATTCCTTCCCTGATCCGAATGAAGTTCCAAAGGTACGCCATGTCTACTTACAACCTCCGTAAGTAAAGCTTTGGCAACAGTCGTCGCGCGCTGATCCGGCAATGGAACCACCTCCGGCCATTTCGGAAGTAGTCTATTACAACCAGCGTATACTTGTTACGAGTCACAGACTACGGAAACGGTCCCACAATGTCGAGCGCCACCCTCTCAAGCGGTGCCTCGACATTATAAATTTTCAACGGCCCTCTGGCCCTCTCTCTTGGACCTTTCCTTGCGACACAAGCATGACAGCGACGACACCAATCTTCGACGTCCTTACAATTCTCAGGCCAATAAAACCTCTGGCGAACCTTCTCCAAGGTTTTATTAATCCCAAAATGGCCTCCTGATGGACTATCATGACAATCCTTCATGACTGAAACCACCATTTTTTTCGGAACTACCAAAAGCCAACGAAAACTTTTTCCGTCTGGAGATTCCCATCTCCGAAAAAGTAAATTTTCGTATACCTCCAAGGAATTCCAGATCGAAATGTAATATTTCATTTCAGCACTCCTTGCCGAAATCTCGTGGCAATCCTGTTTTAATTCTATAATAATATAGGGATGTACCATTCTTAATGTCCTATCTCAATTCGTGGCCGACTTATTAAAGAAAACTGACAGCCACTCAAGGGGCTCCGTTAGGCCCGACCGCGCGACAGTTCCTACTGGTACGGTACCCTATTGGTGCAGAACTTCTACTGTCGCGCGACCGGACCTAACGGGGCCCTCTAAGTGGCTGTCGTTTTTCTTTAATAACTCGGCTACGCATTGAGATAGGACATTGAGAATGTTACATACCTGTATTAGAATTACCTCAGCTATCACCTGGTTCTGGATGCGTCAAAAGTCGTGGGACACCCTGTATATATTAAGATGATTTCAAATGTATACATTAGGGTGGGTAAAAAAAATCTACTATTTTTTTTTTAAATTACACGGAAAAATTGGTTCGTAGACACCTCTAGAAAACTCTCAGCAAAGCTGAGCTCTTAATTATAATGGGAAGGTCCTCCGCATTATAGTTTTATATTTTTTACGCAGTCCATTATAAAAAAATTCATATCTTGCTCATAACTTCACCGATTTGCAAAAGTAAATATATAATTTTGTAGGAAATTGAACGCTCTACAAAAAAGGACTCTTATATTTTTACCGTCAATCTCACCATTTAGAAGATATTGACGATTAAAGTTTGATGATTTTTAGACAAATTTGATTTTTGCTTATGAATTTTATAACTCGCGAACCAATATGAATTATGAAACGTGCAAACGTCATTTTGTAGGAAATCTAATGCTCTACAAAAAAGTTCTTATATGCTTAGTCGATAAAATTAAGCGTTTAAGAGATATTCGTCGTCAAATTTTAATGATTTTGTAATTCTAAAAATGAAATTGTAATTCTAAAAATTTCATTTTATTTCATGAGTTATGCAAAAATATTAGGAAGTGTAAGTTTTTACCAACAGAAAAATGCTTCAATTGATATTTCAAGTTTTATTTTCAGACGTAAGCATGTTTGGCTATCAAAAACTGCTAAGATTGGTAATCATTCAAATTTGAGATGGTTGTCCCCCACCCAGATGACAATCACTGCACCGCTAGAGCGACACGAAGGCGTGAGTGCGTCGGTGAGTGAGACGTGGTAGTGTGCGTGACCAAAAAACGCAACGGTTGGGTATAAAAACAAAAGAAGCGTGATTCGCGAATTTCAAACTATAGAGAAAACGATTGGTGAAGGGCGTGAGCCCGTGAAGTATAAAAGGCGCGCCGAAAACAGAACCCGACACTTATTTTTACCTCGTCGTCACGTAAGAATATCACAAAGAGAAGCTTCGTGAACTGTTAGAGTCGATGTTTCATGTACAAATAATCTAAGATAGAATAGGCGGAGTGGGCAAATGCGTGGTGATCGAGTGCAAGTGAGAGTGATTCCTTTTCCAAAAACCTACACTTTCCATTTTCCCAAAGGCACGGAGTAACCCCACGGCATTGCGCCCGTGGACTATCTCGAGTGTCATCCTTCGTTCCTTGAGGAGTAACCCCCGGTCATTGCGCACCGGAACTATCTCTGAAAGGGCATTCCTCCTCAACAGGAGTAACCCCACGGCATTGCGCCCGTGAACTATCTCTTTTGAGACATCCTACACCTCGCAAAAACACCCTAAATAACCCAGGCATATTTTCCCATTTTCCCAAAGACACGGAAGTAACCCCACGGCATTGCGCCCGTGGACTATCTCGAGTGTCATCCTTCGTTTCTTGAGGAGTAACCCCCGGTCATTGCGCACCGGGACAATCTTCGAGAGGACATTCCCCCCCCCCCCAGGAGTAACCCCACGGCATTGCGCCCGTGGACCATAGTCCACCATGAGCAAAGGACATATCCTTTGGGGCATCCCGCACCCGAAAACGCACCTAACGCACCCATCCTAAAAAGAGTAGCGGCTAGCATTACGACTAGACCCTGATCTCTTCCGTGACTCCACTATCCTAACCACACTCAAGAATGCATGAGACGGGAAAATAGTTATAGAAATAAGAGCGAGACATTGAAAGCCATAATAGGGTTAAGACGGGTGTGAGAGAGTTGACCGAGAAGACGCGTGTGAGACGGAGAGCGAGAGTTAATGTAAACACGAGAACGATCAGCTGTGCGAACCAGTGTGTGAGTGTGCGAGAGTTTCCGCGATTAGCTTTAAGAGATAGATTAGGATCATTTTTGTAAATACATGGTCTGTCCGGAAAGTAATAGGACTGAGTCAATTAAAAAAAAATATTTAGCCAATCGTTATAATTCTTTAAAAACTTTCAAAAAAGGCTCTTCCTGCGTCGATACAGCGCTGTCAGGGCGATTTCCAAGCATTGAAGGCGTCATGGTAGGCATTCTCCGAAATGACCTTTAGAGCCGCGGTACAAGCTGCTTGGATCCCCTCTGTCGTTTTAAAATGCTTTCATTTCATCGGTATTTTCCGGCGAGGAAACAAAAAGAAGTCCGGGGGGGGGGGGGCAAATCTGGGTTGTAGGGCGGCTGGGGAAGCGTTGGGATACTTGCCTGGGTCAGGTAGCTGGTCACAAGAAAGAAGGTGTGAGTCGGTGCACTGTCGTGGTGCTCCGTCACAATGTCATGAACCACAGTTTTTGGTAAATTCAACATTTGGGCAATTAAACGAGTACTCAGTCGACGGTCAGAGTTCAAAACTTCGCGCACACGAGTCACATTGTCGGTGTTTGGTCGATGTGTCGATGTGTTTGGCGACCTCTTCCCGGCCCTCCGAAAAGGCCTTGTGCCACCGAAACACACTACATCTTACTGAAGTATTATCTGGGTAAGCCTGCTTGATCATATCAAACGTCTCTGTCGCAGATTTACCGCGTTTCACACAGAATTGATTAAATTCTGGCGATTGTTAACCTCTGCTCTAACGAACGCTGCATTTTCTGCTTATACCGCTCACAAAAACACGTCGCGGGAAAAAGGCTGTCTTGACTCTCCAGATGCTCGGAGACAATTGACCAACCCCTCATTCGTTAGCTAGGGACCTCCTCTACCGATTCCAGTCGGCACTCGAGGGCTCCAAGTACAGTCGCGGCGGAAAAAAATGAGTCCTATTACTTTCCGGACAGACTATGTATACCAGGATAGCATAGGAAATTAGATTTCAGGCGATAGATTATGATTAAAATACCGCGAAACGTATGGAAGGATGCAAGTTAGCGTAGGAATAACAATTTTATGTATATTTAGCTAGTAAGTGTATATGAATAAATTATAAGTTTAAGCAAGAACAGTTTCCTAATTCTTTATCGGCCTGCCCCGAACCTAGGAAAAAGTAAGGTCTGTCTCGAGGACAGGGATCGAAAGGGGACGTACCGTTATAAATTTGATGACGAATGTCTCTTAAACGCTTAATTTTATCGACTAAGCATATCAAAACTTTGTTGTAGAGCATTAAATTTCCTACAAAATGGCGTTTGCACGTTTCATAATTCATATTGGTTCGCGAGTTATAAAATTCATAAGCAAAAATCAAATTTGTCTAAAAATCATCAAACTTTAATCGTCAATATCTTCTAAATGGTGAGATTGACGGTAAAAATATAAGAGTCCTGTTTTGTAGAGCGTTCATTTTCCCACAAAATTATATATTTACTTTTGCAAATCGGTAAAGTTATGAGCAAGATATGAATTTTTTTCTAAAGGACTGCGTGAAAAATATAAAACTATAATGCGGAGGACCTTCCCATTAAAATTAAGAGCTTAGCTATGCTGAGAGTTTTCTAGAGGTGTCTACCAACCAATTTTTCTGTGTAATTTTAAAAAAAGAAAATAGTCGATTTTTTTGACCCACCCTAGTATACATGTAAAGAAAATGTATTTCCTTTAATCATGTGAACTGAATTACAATGATCGAGTATCGATAGGCGGGAGGAGAGTGATTAGAGATAAAGGAAGATCAAAGAACGGAACATAGGTACATAAGGAAGAATTAGGAGATAAGGGATTTAGCTTTAACGTAGAAAATAAATTGTGCGAGACCTCCACAAATCAGTAAATAAAGAAAGGATAATAATAGACTTTAATTGTCGTTTCTTTGTTTACAGGTAAGAGTGTAAATATTGTAAATATTGTAATTAGTTCTAAATCATAAATAAATTTCAATCTTTGTTTACAGAGAAACACATTGTGTCGATTATTATCGGTAAGCGACCTAAACAAAAAGAT
This sequence comes from Mimumesa dahlbomi, assembly GCA_917499265.3. Taxonomy (NCBI): domain Eukaryota; kingdom Metazoa; phylum Arthropoda; class Insecta; order Hymenoptera; family Crabronidae; genus Mimumesa; species Mimumesa dahlbomi. The sequence continues at coordinate 2,429,658 of OU824120.1, forward strand.
AATTGTCTTATATACATATATTCTTTTGCTTGGAGAAGCACGTGTAACTTATTGTACATACTAGCTAGTAAGATAGTATAGGTGGAGTGTAGGAGTGAGAGCGAGAGAATGCATGCTGGTATTAAAATTTCACCAAAAATCATACCTTTACCTAAAAGCACGAGGAGTAACCCACGTCCGCTTAGGTAGTGACTATCTTACGTGCTATCCCTCCCACAACTCTGAGGAGTAACCCTCAGCCGCTTAGGCTGAGACTATCTTAAGAAGGATACCTTCCCTTGACAGGCGTAGTTTCACGGCGCCTAGACGTGGACTATCAATTTCAAGGGTCCTACTCACCTAACACCTTACCTTCCTAAAAAGGAATAGCGGCTGGACAATAAGAGCCAAGCCCCGATCTCGTCTCCTGTCTAAACTGCATCCAAGCAGAAATTCCTCCCCAAAAGCAAAAATAATTTATGATATGAACGGTGAAACCGCAATCCAATTAGATTAAAAAAGGATTATCGAATGAAAGTGTAAAATTGAACACCTGTGAACAGGCACGCGTATTTCTAAGATTCTAGCTGTGAGTATACAGGGTGTCCCAGTTCCCAGGACGTTCGTTACACCTTTGGATAGCTCAGGTAATTCTAAGATACGGATCATTAGTTTCAGCGTCCCATCACAATCCGTGGCCGAGTTATTAACGAAAAACGACAGCCAATCAGAAGGCTCCGTTTGGCGCGGCAGCGCGACAGTTTCTACTGGTACAAGTTAATGTCTTGTAGTAGCGGGAGTGTTTATGCGGCCGCGTCAACGGAGCCCTTGAAAGGGATACAGACCGAGCACTAACACACTTCCACGAAAAATGTATCGATGAGTCTGTCACTGGGTCACCGAAAAAAGGTCTAATTTATGACATTACCTCTTGCGCGTACCCTATGGAATTTCACCGCTGGCACACCATCGGTTTACGCCGCAAACTTTACAGAACACCGCACAATAAATTCACATTAAAAAAAAAGACCGTTGCCTGATAATTTTCACCTTAGATTTGATTAGATTATTATAAAGAATGTATGCACTCGTACACTTGTTCCATTTGTTCAGCGAAAGGAATAGATTCTTCATCACCGAGAAAGTTTGATTATTAATCGATTACCAATACATCCGAAATTACGCGAACTTCACTCCGGGGTGACTTTTTCGTCTTTGCACTTCCAACGTTTTTGATTTTCTACACAAATACGTTTCCTTCGTAATGATAGATTTCTTCTTAGTGACTCGTAGAACTGTTCAGTTCGGCAGAAAAAATGATTCTGTATTTCTCGGGGTCGTCTTCGTGTATCGGAACGTCCCGTTCCCCTCTTTGCTTTCATTTCGCCCTTTGGCGTACTAAGGATAGTGGGAGGTACGGACGGAATGGATGTTTCAAAAATTTCCACAATCGCTACATTTGGCGTCCAGGTTTTCCATGTCGAATCGCTGCATGTGTTGTCGAGAAGACCAGAGTTCGTCACTTGAATTCTCAACAGCGCTTTCATTGTTACGTTTCGGGTTTCAGCAGCCTCTTACAGGAATGTGTTGGAGCGATACCAGACCGTTTCCTCGACATTTTTATAACAGGAAACGTACGGTCGCGGCAGCAATACGCTTTCTACGGGATATTATTAACAATCGATATTATTAACTTACCGAATACGCTTTTTTTAGGTCCACGCGTACATTCAACGTGGGGACATCAAACAGATCGATTAAATTATCGGCTCCTTTCAGAACTACTCATACTTTCAACGTAGATTGACATTGTGGTCTTTTTCTGTGGACATCTGTTTACTGTTACTATTCTTTCGGTAACAGACGTCTCTCCTTCGCTTCATCTATTCTTCGGAAAACGTATTTGTGTGGAAAATGGAAAAGGTTGGAAGTGCAAAGACGAAAAAGTCACCACGAAATGGAGTCCGCGTAATTTCGGATGTATTGTTAATCGATTAATAATCAAACTTTCTCGTGGGTGAAGAATCTATCTCTTTCGCTGGACAAATGGAACAAGTGTGCGAAAGCATACATTCTTTATAATAATTTAATCAAATCTAAGGTGAAAATTATCAGGCAACGGTCATTCTTTTCAATGTGAATTTATTGTGCAGTGTTCTGTAAAGTTTGCAGGGTAAACCGGTGGAGTGCGAGCGATGCTAGTCCGTAGGATGTGCGCAAGAGGTAAAGTCATAAATTAGACCTTTTTTCGGTGACGCCGGCAAGTAAAGTGACCCAGTGACATAGACTCATCGATACATTTTTCGTGCTAGTGTGTTAGTACTCGGTCTGTATCCCTTTCAAGAGGCCCGTTGACGCGGCGGCATAAACACTCCCGCAACTACAAGACATTAACTTGTAACAGTAGGAACTGTCGCGCTGCCGCGCCCAACGGAGCCCTCTGATTGGCTGTCGTTTTTCGTTAATAACTCGGCCACGGATTGTGATGGGACGCTGAAACTAATGATCCGTATCTTAGAATTACCTGAGCTATCCAAAGGTGTAACGAACGTCCTGGGAACTGGGACACCCTGTATAAACGTGTGTGTGTGTGTCAAACAAAAATTTAAATTCAAAATTTTTCCCAGTTGATTTGATCTATTAAATAAAAAAATGAAAGATATTCAAATTGATATTTTTATTTGAAAACTAAATTAGTGCAAACGTAATTTTAATATCTAGATTTCTTCACTCCAAGGTTTATGTAAACTTTCTTTCGTATTTTCAATGCCTTTACTTCTATAATCAATTATTGATAAAAAAAATTTTGAATTTAAATTTTTGTTTATTGTTATTTTAATTAACTAATGTTTTTTTATTTATTTGGGTTCTATAATTGTTTATATTTCGAATAAAATCGTATTTTTCATAAAAATTCCCAAAAAACATTACACCAAAAGATTAACTTAGATCGTCTTGAGGCACGTGTTGCTTTAATTTAAAAAAAAAATTCTCCCAGTGTTTATTCATCAAAAGGAAGCTTTTTATGGGGCGTCGCAAAAGATTTAATTTTTAACGACCATCCGAATGTGTATTCATTCAGCACGTTGCCCAGTAAACCACAATTAATTACACAGGAACCCTATCCTTTATAATTTCAGTTCCTGATATCGTTAACATATATAGTTCTGCGTTAGCGTTAGCGTACATATAAATGATAGTGAAATGGTAGTAAAAAGTTACTGTACCTAGTAATTGTTGTGCAGTGTCGACAACGACCAATATAAATTCGAACGGTTGTATCTTCTTAATAACTCCGTCAATATTTCCTACAGTAGAAGCTGTTTCGTTTTCAACAGAACTTAGTCCAGAGTGACGTTTAAAAGCGGCTTCAAAATCTGCTTCCCACCAAGAAACAATCTTAATAGCAGCGAATGATGCATGTCGTGGAAAATCAAGTTTTCCTCCGCTGATACGAATGCATAAAGGCTCCTTCAATACCGTCTGCATTTCCTGCATTACCAAGCTAGATTAATACTTGGTCGATAATTAAAAAGTTATCAATTTATTAAATTAATCTGTTTTATGTGTCCACTTGTAATCATGCCACAATTTTTCTGAGAAATTATACTTAATAAAAATATGAAATTTAATTTTTAACAACAAACTTTAGGCCATGATATTTTCTTATCTTTTTTATTACTTCCAGTTAATGCACTTCTAGTGTTCGTAAAATATACTCTACAAATAAGGCAACTATTATACTTTAAATACCTTTAAAGTTTAATACTACTCATGCGATCACTCGCGCCTACTATTGGCAGCGAGCACTAATGTTCTGCCGACGATCGGGTACATTGCGTTAGCCGAGAGTAACGCTACACTATCCATGACGTCCTTATGACGCGCATGTGTTCCGTTCATCACCTTGCTCCCTAGCAAAACACTTGCCCGCAAAACAATAGTTTAACTTAAAAAATAATATTTCTAATTTGGCTTGGCTGTCGACTCGTTAAGACTAAATATTGGAGAGATTATCTACCGCCACAGTAGCCATGCGACGTTAAGTTAGTGGTAGACCTACATAACTCCGTGTTTCACGTGTTGCACTCTATGCTGGACAAATATTTTATTTTGTATACATTTTTATTTGAATGTTACTATTCAAATTTATTGTGTAAAGGTATTGTAAAGTTTACGGCGTAAACCGATGGTGTGCAGGGGGTTCAATTCCGTAAACTACGTTCAAGATGAAAAGTCATGATTTAGACCCTTCTTCGGTAACACCAGGAACTATAGTGACTCAGTGGCAAAGACACGTCGATACATTTTTCATTGTTGTGTGTTAGTGCCCGTTATTAACTGGTACCAGTAGGAATTATAGGAACTACAGCGTACAACGCAACTTTTTGATTGGCTTTCGGTTCCCTTTAATAACTGGACCCCGGATTAAGGTAGGACATTGAAAATGTTACATCTCTATATTCGAATCACCTCCACTATAATGTGGATTTGAAGACATATAGATCCGTTGAGACAGCCTGTATAATGTGTCCTTATATGATTACGCCATGTCGACAAGTATTAAAGATGATCTTCACATCAAAGAACTTGAAGTCGTTAAAATATCATTACACTGTGAAAAAATATGCATACAATTGTATTTTCCCTTTTTCATTTGACCGCAACTTTCATGCATACATTTTACCTTTTACTCAGTAACTGTCTGGTATAAATTTTATTGCCAAATGTTTCCTTCTTCTTAGAGACGGTAAGCAAAGAAATTTGAAAAATTATTTAACTTTTGTCGCCAACGCATTGATTTCAAGAAAGTCCTTGGCAGTATACATACAAATCTTTTAGAGATAACCAGTACTGTCATCGAATTACAGGTACTTTAAAGATTTACATCTTAATGAATTAGACAAAATGTGGGAATAGCCAATGAGAATGTTAAATAACTTTGTCAAGGAGAGCGCATAGGTGAATTTACGATTCGCACATGACTAATTGTAAGAAGCTATTTTTGAAAAGTGCAATTTTTCGTGCAATAAAGAATGTTTCCGAGTCGAGTCATCTACTCAGCTCATTCGGTCATTAAGATTTTGGAAGTCCTTTCGTTTGTGGTGGAGAAAACCACCGCGTCTCATCTGCAATGCCTTCCAAACTCTTACTTTCGAATGCTAAAAAAGCAATAGACGCATCGTAAAGTCCAACTCACAATGAAGCAAAACGTGCTGTACGACCGAAGGCACGGATCGTGAAAAATCCCTGGCTACGAGTCAGTACGAGTAACGGCCCCACATGACATACCTGCATGCCGCTTGCAGTAAGTAGTTGTGGGCCGTTCCCAAAATTACGAAAACACCCCTGTTAAGGATTTCAAATAGCCGTGAGAGCTCCCGCGCTACGCGCGCCACACTCGCGCCACACTTCACGCCACAAGGGCGCCACGTGGCGACGTAGCCTACGCAACTTCCGGTGAATATCGATCTCGATCCTTCTAGAAAGTTCGAGAATGTTCTAGAACGTTCCATCTCACGCGCTCCATGCGCGTCGTCCGGAAGTTGCTTCATTCTCATTTCGTCCACCGTCAACGACACACGAGGTGCGTCACAGTGCGCGAACTTCACCGATTAGTATAATCGTCAGTAGTGAATATCAAGAACACTTCGCCTGTAAAATCAGGTCCCAGCCCACATCACCGTGTGATCAATAACATCTACGGAATACAAAACTTCAACGTAGGACAACAGACTCGCCGTTACACGATCTCCGGCCACGTGTCGTCGCAGCCACGTGCTAGGCACCTACGGGTACCATTCCTTCTGGTTTCCTACATCTTCCAACTTCAAGAAACTTCTCTTTTCAACTTCACAACGGCCCGTACCAAATTTTATACATATTTTACACATTTTCGTCGCCACCTACTATCTCATGCACAGGCGTACCATCCTGGCAAGTGCGACATATTGAATATGTATATTTATTAAATAAAACATTATTTAATTTTTATACAACCCCCGTTCGTCTCTGAATGGCTATTGCAAAATTTCTGCCAAGGCTCAAGTTTTGCCCTGTGCAACTTGAAGAAGGAAATGATAGCCACAAGGAACGGAGATTGCAGAGGAAAAGTCAGAATTTCCAAGACCACTGAACTGTCAACACTAAAATATACGCGTCAAGTCACATCAGTATCCACACTCGTGACAGTACCATTAACAATTTCGCATATCTGTTATTCTTATAATGTACTTTTTTCTTATACATGTGTACGAAAATCCAATTCCGTATTTTCTTAAAATTGAATTTTGGCGCTCATCCCGAACGCATGTCGAATCAGCCATCAAGGTACGCATGCGGCGTTGGTTTCGTCACTTCCTTGACCTAACTGTAGCAGGGGGTATCGTACGTCAACAGTAGTGGGAACTACAAATCGACGTATGATCTAAGGAATGATATTTAATTCAAGTCAGATGAGCCTATGAACAAAGCCATAGGGTGCTGGTCTCGTATTGGTATAGATAGGGAATAAAACTAAAGCCAGATGAGCGTATAAACAGAGCTATAGGGTGCTGGTCTCCAGAGTGGTTCAGATTGAGGAAGAATGAATCCAGACGAGCCTATAAACAGAGCTATAGGGTGCTGGTATTGACTCTGGTGTAGGAGGATCTCAGGACCGATACAGGCCAGATGAGCCTATGAACAGAGCCATAGAGTGCTGGTCTCCAGAGTGGAAGAGTTATGGAGAATGAACCCAGATGAGCCTATAAACAGAGCTATAGGGTGCTGGTATTCACTCAGGTGTGGGAGGATCTCAGGAATGACTCGAGCCAGATGAGCCTATGAACAAAGGCATAGGGTGCTGGTCTTCAGAGTGGTAAAATATGTTAACACATTGTATGCCGGCCCCGCGAAAACGCGGGTTTCGAAGTCTATCGCTTGTACGGCGGCCCCGCGAAAACGCGGGTTTCGAAGTCTATCGCTTGAGCACCGACCCCACGAAAACGCGGGTTTCGAGGTCTGTCGTTTCAGCGCTGGCTCTACGATAATACAATATTCTATTGTTGCAATATTGTTGCATTTTTTCACCTATTCATTGGTCGTCAACAAGCGAATCATGTCGGCACCCATGCTTTAGACGGTCGAAACGGTGCCGGCGCTCAGACTTTAAATGTCTCAGAAGCCACCGGCATACAATGTGTTAAGGTAAGGTGAAACCCCGAGGTAGATGTACTTACAGGTGGACTACAAGGTGCTACTCTCTGGTTAATAACGATGCACTTGCTAGGACGGCAAATGATCGCACAGGCACGGAAAGTAAGCCGAAAGACACACACAGTCCGATACCCGTTGTTCGTGGTTTTGACCTGCTACGGTAAGGTCGTAAAATAATAAACTCTCGTAACTTTTGTTTCACTCCGAGCGGTTAGAGTGAAATAATTTGTGGGTACGTTACTCGATTATGTTTTAAATTTGTTTCAAGAGGAAAGGTTTTAGTTTCTAGAAATAATTCTTTACTCGAATTTTATGTTTCTAGTAAAATGTTACAAGTATATTCTTTCAATCGAATATATATACATGTATGTTAAGTGTATTGTGTATGAATTAAGGAAAGTATTAGAATTATTGAAAAGCTCTAAGTGTTTACCCTTGAGCAGTGACGGTTGACGAGACTTCACAATAAGATGACTCCGAACTAGTTCGCGAGTGATTCTAACGTGAGTTGAACGGGGGCACTCCGACCAAGAGTTGAATTGCCAATGGACAGACTTATCTTGCAAAGGTTTAAGAAAACTCGAAAAGGAACTGGGCCTAATCTCGTTGTGTAATGCTCAAGCGTCGTATTGAGAATAATCCAAAGATATGCATTTTCATAGCCCTTACATAGGTCGAAAAAGTAGTAGGGAATTGAAAATTCTAGAAAAATCTATCCTATGGTGGGAGTAAAAATTCTGTATGAAAAGACAGTTGGAAACGGCTGGAATTACGTGGCAGGCAAGACCCTCGCTTTCGAGTTTTCCTTATTACATGGGGTCGAGAGTGTAGCTATCCGCGGGTCCCAGACCACAGGCCAATGGCTGTATGTATATCGTATCCTGTTTACGTTTGAAAAAGGGGACTAGGCGTCTGGGTGTCGCCAAGAGAAAATTTCACGATGAGAATTTTTTGTAGGAATCATACAATTCATACGTAACAGGAGCGTGACTTCGCTCATATCGTGACGCACATAGCTGCCGCTATTGCAAGAAAGCGTTGATCAATGTTCTACATTTAGGCGTCAATATCTTCAAAGGTCCGCCCCTTTATTTTTTTTTGTGATTTTTTTTATAGCAATGTTATAATGGTCTCTAAAAATAACTTCTAGCTGAAACTTCGCCCAATGAGTAGTTTTCAAGTTCGAAATATTTTTCCCGCGATTCCAGCCGCACCGTAACACCTATACCTGCCGTTATTGAGAAAAAACCCTTGTTCAATGCTCACTCTGATTCTCATTTCACAGTATACCTGCTGAAAAAGATACCTAAGCATTCACATGACAACAATTACGAAATAAATTTTAACACCAAGACGAAATAGAGATATAATTGTACCCAAAGAATTTAAATAGTAAGAAAATAAATAATAAATAAAGTTAATAAAAGAGAATTCAGCGCTAATGTTTTCCAAAAAAGAGAAGCAGCAACTATTCGATTTCAATGAAAATAATTAAGAAATAACTTTAAAACAAAGACGAAATAAAAAAATAATTTGACCCGAAAAGTTTAAAGAATAAGAAAATAAATATTAAATGAAGTTAATAAAAGAGAATTCAGAGCTAATGTTTTCAAAAAAAGAGAAACAGCAATTATTCGATTTCAATGAAGATAATTAAGAAATAAATTTAAAACAAAGACAAAATAAAAAAATAATCGAAATATGGAAGAATCGTCAACTTGGCGAACAAAAGGGGTAGTCCAAAAAGGAACTCACATCTGGTTATTTTCACGAACTGACCGTCAGCTCTTCGACATAGGCGAAAATCGGGAATTTTCTCCGCTGTCAAGACCGAAAATTTGTCAACGGAGAAAAGAAAGAACAGAACCCGAAAATATTTAATTTAAGACTGTACGGATCGCTATATGCATATAAAATATGGGAAAAAGTCCCAATCATTGTGACACAGATCGCTCGATACAGCGGATCGACGCGTCTAATACCTTTAACACGTGTCCTGTCCGTAGAAACTGGCCGTAAACGTTCCGTTCACGCAGTGTCGAACGCCACGGATCGGCAATAAAATGTTCATTTTATTACTCCGCCGAGCTGACTTTCGAAGTGATTCAAAAATTAAACATTATGTTTTCGAATATTGTTAAAAAATTATAAAAAACGTTTGGGTACGAAAGTAAGGAGGGAGATAGAGGCAGAGAAAGAAATATTTAACAGAAAGACTATCTTTTATATAATTTATAAGGACACGGTGATCCGTGCAATCTTCAATAAAATATTTTCTATTCTGTTTTGTTATTTCTACGTTCACAAGTTATCTGACTTGACGGCGGAGAAATTTGACGATTTTCACGTGCTTCGAAGTGTTGACGGTCAAATCGTGAAAATAACCAAATGTGAGTTCTTTCTTTGTTAGCTCTTTTGTTCGCCAAGTCGAAGACCTTCCTATATTTTACTCTTTGCGGATGGACAGTTTACGGAAAATCTGTTTTTTGGGACACCGGGAATTCATTCGAAAAGATACCAGCGTGAAGAAAGCGTCGTGTAATTCTGGAGCAAGCGAAGTGAAAAATGTGTGCCGATATTACGACGAGCAGGCGGAAGAAGTCTTCCGCACTCATTAAAGGGCAAGCGATTGCACTTTGGCAAGAAGGAAAGTCAAAGAAATTTATTGTGGACGTGCTACAACTGTCCTATTCAACGGTGCAGCGGTACGTTAAAAATTTGAATTAATGGTTGTTATGTCCCCACGTTTCGATGTCCTTTGTCAGTTCGAGGCCAGGAAGATGTACTCAGGAAAAATCATAATTCCTTCTTCAGGGAAAACGCATTTCGATTGCCCTGGTCGAGACTGGCAGACGGCATCAGGAAAACGTATAAAATAGCTAAAACTCTTAGGGTTGTAAACACGACGTCTCTCGAAGGAGAAAGTTTCCAGACGTTGAAGTTCTTCGAAGACAATGTAGACCATGTGCATGCGAAAATGTAAATTTAGCACCAGACCACGTGTTGGCTTGGGGACACTTGAAGGTATAATATACAACAGGCCCTAAAGTGGAGACCAACATTTTTCTAAACACTTTCCCTTGCTGGTGGTGTCGGGTTGCTAAAAGAAGGCTGCATTGTCTAAATTCGAAAAACGCTAGAAACTAATGTAGTGGGAGGGCACAAACTTTGTATTTAAGCATGGTGCTTTTGGACAAGGGAGCATTCCTGTTACTGAAGCGCGAATAGAGACATCTCCACGTCGAAATTTTGTACACCAAGTGTAAGATCAGTGAAGTGTGAACAAGGAGAACTCCAACCGAGTTACTTCACCTGCAGCAGATCTCTGAAATTCAAAAGTGAGTTACACCTTTAAACTGATTTACGATGAAGGGTTTTATTGTCCAATTTCAAAATTACCTATTCCAAATCCATTGACTGATCCAGTAACACTGAATCAAGGTGTCAATCCTTATAAATAACAACCGTCCTACAACGCGAAATGATCGTGGTTGAGTTGCCGGGAATCATCTGATTCCAGGTGAGCAATCTTAAAGGATCAGGAGTAGCGGCGAGGCAAATACGTTAATTCATAACGATTCATTCCTACCCCCAGTGGCGAGAAAACCCAACACACGTTCAGGGTGGAGAAGTAAATGGGCTCAGGCAATAAGGGAGGACCCCTCCTTGAAAATTAACTGGAGGGAAAAACAAAGGTTTTTCCGTGAAAATTTGAAGCAAGAGGGGGTACCATCAAAAAATCAACCTTTACCAAAGGTACCTAAACCCCACAAGAGGAAGGTCAAGAGGGTAGTGGATCGGATAAGGAGATTGGCAGCTCCAATTCCGAGTAACTACTCGAAAAACAAGATACTGGAGGTGGTACCGATAGGAGATGTTACCCTCCCGAATATTCCACCACCAGCCGACGTAGTGAATATCATCGATTCTGAAGAAAAGGGGAGACTAATCTCCATATCACTACCATCCAAATCATTAAAGGAGTCAGAAGTAGAGGAGACTTTGGATTCATTAAGGCCAACTGATTTAGTATTATTAATTAATCCGGATGGGACGGAGGTCAAAATCCACGTTCCGGCAACAATCCTAAAAGACAAATTTCGCCGTAGGGTTAAAATAACAGAATTGAAGTAAATAAACAAATTGTAGAGATCTTTACAAATCTAAGAAATTTAATCTTAACACCTTCTCTAGTAATACAACTCGGCTCCATCCTGAGTAAATTGGTTATACCAATGACTAAAAAGGGGGCTAAAACTCAGACTTTCTGAACCAAACCGATACCGTACCTTTATCGGGACGTGACACTTCGTCTTGACGTAACATGGGCATTTTAGATAAACGGGCGAATAATGGGCCTTTGCGTAAAACATCGGAATCGCAGGATACCCAAATCATCGCACAAATTGAGAGTAAACCCTTTCAGATTGTTGCGGTGAGTGAGCGAACAGTGAGACGTCGATTGCATGAGGCCGGTGTCCGCTGTCGCCGACCGGAACATAAAATCGCACTGACGCAAGCTAACCGTGAAGCTCGGCTAGCTTTCGCGCACCGCGAGTTGGCAGTTCCGCGGGCTGTAAGGGAGCTCACAATTTATACCGATGAGTAGGTATTTTGTTCCTCCAATGATAACACGCAACATGTGTGGCGTTCAATCGGGGTAAACCGAATTGACCCGCGGTATGTTGTTCCTCGGGCGAACAGCGGACGCATCTCATGCTCAATGTGGGGGTGCATCAGCATTCATGGTCCTGGACAACTAGTGGAGACGTCACCGCGGATGAATTCCGCTGAATATATTGACATCTTAGAAAACGTGTTATTGCCGTCCGTTCGTGCCATTTATTCAGCGGAAGACATGCCGGTGATCCGCTTAGTTGAAGATAATAGTGCTGTTCACACCTCCGCATTAACACGAGCATGGTTCAGAACTCAATCCGACATTGAAGTCGTTGACTGGCCTGCGAAGTCGCCGGACCTGAACCCTATCGAAAATGTGTGGCCGGAGATGGGCAGGTGCCAGCAGCATGCAGATCATGCGAGGACAAGGAATGGAGTTATGAATTACGCTGTGTGCCTGGGAACAACTCCGTGGCAATAATCAATTTTTTCGTAATTTAATAGAATCCGTCCATAACCGTTTAAATCAAGTAATTGATAGAAACGGTTATTGGACGGATTATTTATTCAAATTTTGTAATTTCCCGCTGCATCGTCGATGCTCCAACGATGACGCAATGGTATCGGCCATTTTCAAGGCCACCAAACATATTCATGGGAATTCCCAGATGGTACTGCACAATTAAAAAAAAAACCTGACAATATATATATCCCTCCTTCCACATTTAGAGTACTACAATTTTTGTTTACTTCGTAATTATTTTCATTGAAATCGAATAGTTGCTGCTTCTCTTTTTCGGAAAACATTAGCTCTGAATTCTCTTTTATTAACTTTATTTATTATCTATTTTCTTACTCTTTAAATTCTTCGGGTACACTTATATCTCTATTTCGTCTTTAATGCGATAACTTTATCTGGCATCAAACGATCAAACATAAAAAACAAAAATTAAAATTTTACAATTGAAAGTACTTACTTATCATCCATAACAAGCAACTAATTATCAATACCTTCCAACGTTTCGGTCATAATGTTGGACGCTCCTAATCATAATAAATTTAGTTAGTTTAATATATTTACTTAGCGATAGCATCGTGTCGATGTTGTACAGAATCCGCGCCGGTCCGTGTACAATAATTTGTACTTACTCGCATTTGTTCGATTTCAAATACTTCGTATAATGAAGTTTATGTTAACGAGAAAGCTATTCCAAAGTCACATTCTCTTGTACTTGGCCCATAGCTTTGCATTTTCGATGCTTTTTGAGTATATTCAATTAACTAAATATCCCAAAAAATGATGTCGTCTCATTTAATGAATAAATCTGTTTACTGCTCTATTAAATGTACTTGGTAGTATGAATTACTGAAAAATGTTTTTAACTTTTCAAACTTTAATATGGTCCAATGTAATATCCTTCAAAATATCTTTCAATTTAAACTTTACCTATACAGGATGTTCTAGGAAATTGGGCGCACCCGGAACGAGGTTATAGCTGAGGTAATTCTAATATAGGAATGTAACATTTTCAATGTCCTATCTCTATCGGTGGCCGAGTTATTAAAAACAACAGCCACTCAGAGGGTTCCGTTTACCCGGCCGCGCGACATTAGAAGTTCTGCACCAGTAGGGTACCGTACCAGTAGGAGCTTCTAATACTGTGCCAGTAGGCCGCGCGACAGTTCCTACTGGTACGGTACCCTACTGGTGCAGAACTTCTACTGTCGCGCGGCCGGGCCTAACGGAGTGCTCTGAGTGGCTGTTGTTTTTCTTTAATAACTCGGCCACGGATTGAGATAGGACGTTGAGAATGTTACATCCCTATATTAGAATTACCTCAGCTATCACCTGGTTCCGGGTGCGTCCAAATTCCTGGGAAACCCTGTATTAATGCCCACGCGGAGAGTATTCTGAGTGTCCCTGTGGCGGTGTAGCCTTCACACGTGGCAGGCACGCCACGTGGAGATTTTCTGACAGTTGAGTTGCACCGTTCTACAGATTGGTGCCGAGCGCACCAATCGCTTGAAGAGTTTTCCGCTTGAGTTAACTAATTCTACTTATTTTAAATTCAGTGCTGATATCACATACACGAATTACGCGTCACAATATGCAAGAGATGTTACACGTGGTGAAGCCAAAACGAGAATGGGCGTTTCCGGCCGACCGTTAGAACCGTCTAAGATATTGATTACAGGTCGATGTCTCGATCGTGCGGTGAAAGCATGCGTGTATAGCGTTTGTAGCTATATTTATGTTACGTCCCCACGTTCTGATGTCCTTTGTCAGTTCGAGACCAGGGAAACACACTTCGAAAAATCATAAATCGTTTCTTAAAACAAGCACATTTCGATTGCCCTGGTCGAGACTGGCAGATGGCATCAGTAAAACTCTTCGAAATAACAAAACTCTTAGCGCAATAAACACGACGTCTTTCGAAGAGAAAGTTTCCAGATGACAAACTCCTCCGTAGACAATGCAGACCTTGTGCCGCGAAAATGTAAATTCGGCACCAGACCATGTGCTGGCTTGGGGACACTTAAAGGGATGATAAACAGCAGGCCCTAAAGCAAGTCTAACGCTATTTCAAATATTTTTCCCTTGGTGATGGTGTCGAGTTGCACGAAGAGGACTGCATTGTCTGAACCGAAAACGTTAGAAACCGAAGTAGTGGGAGACCACGAATTTTTGTATATAACCGTGGTGCCCTTCGACATGTCATCATTCCTGTGTCAGAATTGTGAACAGTAACGTCTCCACGAAACTCAGTGCTTTAAATCTAGTGAAAACCAGTGCGAAAGAAGAAGTTCCAGACAGCAAAATCAGCTTGTACCAGATCTTACAACCGAGAGTGAGTTACACTTTGAATTAATCCGTGGTGAAGGGTTTAGTAGCTCAAATACCTATCCTAAAAACCCATCCTTGCAAAATAACAACCGACCTATACAGCGAAAATACCGGGATCGAGTTGCCGGGAATCATATGATTCCAGGTGAACCTTCTTAAAACGGTCAGGAGTAGCATTGAGGCGAATAAGTTATAAAATCCTATCTAATTACAATAGAACCTCCAAATTTATCCGATAAAACCAGATACCTAAATATCCTTAATTAACAACTGTCCTACACAACGAAAATACCGGGATCGAGTTGCCGGGAATCATATGATTCCAGGTGAACCTTCTTAAACGGTCAGGAGTAGTTGTGTGGCGAATAAATCATATATCATTAAACCTTCCTATCCACAGTGGCGAGAAAACCTAACGCACGGTCAGGCTGGCGAAAGAAGTGGGCCCAGGCGGTTAAGGAGGACCCTTCCCTAAAAATTAATTGGAGGGAAAAACAAAGGATTTTCCGCGAAGAACTCCAGAAAGAAACTCCGCTTACGCAACCACCGCCGGTCTCGAAAACATCCAAGCCTCACAAGAGGAAGATTAGAAGAGCGCAAAATTATATAAAAAAACTGGCGTCCTCTTTAAATAATTATTCGGCGAGTAAAATCAGAGAAGTCCGACCCACGGGAGAAGTGACTCTCTCCGACATCCCTCTACCGCCGGATGTAGTGGACATAGAGGATTCAGAAGATGAGACACCGTTAATCAATCTCCAGATAGGATCCTACAAATTAAAGGAGTCTGAGGTAGAGAAGACCCTGGACGAAATAAGCCCGGGTTCATTCATTCAATTACATGCACCCGACGGTACCGCAGCACCAATGGCCATACCGGCGACCATCCTTAAGGATAAGTTTCGTCACCGCGTCCAAATTACGGAAATAAATAATTAAATACAGGAAAAATTAGTCAGCCATTGTTTCTCCATTTATCTTTACATACGTCATCACCTTTTCAATCGTAATACAACTAGCCCCGTCCCGAGTAAATTGGTCTGACCATTGACTCAAAAGGGGGCAAAAGTCAGACTATTGTGAAACGATTCGTAGCCGCACCGTTACCGTAAGCTCGAGGAGTGACACCTAGTCCTGACGTAACAAATTTTTGGGGGCTCGTCCGGGATCGATAGTTGTATTAAAGAAAAAGGGTGATGAATACGAGATCAAAAGGACAAAATCTGGCCGAGGAAGTAATTAATCCATTCACTTCCAAACCGAAAATCCCTCGAGAAACACGGAAACAACATAGAATAGGAACCAGCGACGACGAACGAAGAGAGGTTGAATCTGAGGAAACTATAGCCTACTACGAAGCAGAGGGAGATAGGACTCAAGAAACCCAAGACAGTTACAATCAAACTTTACTCGAAGTGACTAGTGACGGAAAACTAACAACTCAATTGTTGGCCATACCGGAAGCACCTACAACCATAAAAATGGCTTTAAACCACAAACATACCATCTCTATAAAGGAAGCGGCAGAACTAGTACCGTATTTCGATGGAAGAAACATCCCATTATCAACTTTTATTGAAGGATGTCGAGAAGCTATGGATATGGTTCCCCCTGAAGCGGAGGAGAATTTAGCCAAGTTAATTAAAACAAGGTTGTTAGGTGAAGCACGCAAAGCAACTTATGGCTCAACGTTTAACGAATTGGAAGATTTAATTCAGTTTCTAAAAACCATCTTTTTATCTAATAAGTCCGTATATCAATTGCAAGGAGAGTTAGGAAGCCTGTATCAGAAAGATGAAGAGGATGTACTAACTTACAGCAACAGACTTCGAGAGTTGGGAAATGAAATCAAATCAGCTTACCGATCCATAAATCCAAGCCGCTCTGAAAAAAACACGCAAGTTGATATTGAAGCTGATTTAGTAAATTGTTTTATCCGGGGGTTAAAAACTGAAATAGAACTAAGAATTATGTCCTATTCTAATCTCAACGATGCGATATCTAAAGCAATCGTTGCTGAGCGTGAAATTCAGACCAGATTGTCTTTGCGCAAACCAGGAAACCAATATTCAAGAAGTAGGCAAGACGTACTCACGTGTCAGCTCTGCCATGAAATTGGTCATATCACAGGAGAGTGTCCAGGAAATCGCAAAATACGTCATTTAGAAAGACCTCTGTTAAACACATGTCAGATCTGCGGAAAACTTGGGCATGAAGCAACGACGTGCCGAAACAGATACAATCCTGTACCGTCGCAGGAGTTTGAAATTTTAATCTGTCAAATTTGCAAGAAACGTGGGCACGAAGCAAAACGATGCCGTTTTCGAGAACAACCTCAGGAACGTCCGGTCAGAATAGTCCAAGATACAAAACTACAGTGTCAAGTTTGTAGAATGCTAGGGCATACTGCTGCACAATGTCCACATCTACAACCACAAAATAGAGCAACTGAGACCTGTCAACTATGCCAGAGGAGCGGTCACACTGCCGAAAAATGCTGGCGAAACCCTTTAAATAATCAGCAAAAGAATTCGCAGACTCCCCCACCAGTGTGCCAATTATGCATGAAGGCATGGCATACAGCGGAAAACTGTTATCTATTAAAAACCAATATGCAAAAACCCCTAGAAAAGGTGCGGCAAAATCCAGAACAATGCCGCTACTGCAAACAAATGGGGCACGTGATCGATAATTGCGTCCTAAGACAAGCAAACAATGAAAGAAGGATGCAACAGGGAAACGGACAAGGCCCTTCGACTACGGGCGTGAGTCAAGGGACCGACCGCAACCCGCGCCCCACCACGCAACAATAGGACCTGTCGCACGGACCATAAGGACGGTGCACCTGAACCTAAACACGGAAGGAAGATCTCCCACCATAAAACTTACCATACCTCAATTACAAAACAATGCGGAGTTTATGGTAGACACGGGTTCTGGTCCAAATTTAATTAAAGAGCACGCGCTCTATCCAGATATACGACCAATTGAATCTCTTGGCATACATCTAAGTGGAATAACACAAGGCACTGTACGAACTAAAGGACAAGTAGTATTATACATTTTCAATACACCTGTACCTTTCCAGGTGGTCTCCAGTGAGTTTCCAATCAGCCAAACTGGAATTATTGGAGATGATTTTTTAGAATCCACCGGAACTAAGATAGACTATGCAGAGAAATGCTTAGAGATAAACGGAATAAAGATACCTTTCCATGAAGAGACTCAGCAATACCCAAGAACCAAGGACGTTAATATTATAAAAGGAAAATTCCCTAAACTAAACAAGGAAGACTTAAAGTTCGAAAAACAAGAAGAAAAACCAGTGAAAAATAATCAACGTTCATGTGTACCGAAGGAAAAACTGACGCAGGAATGTTCAGTGAGCACTCGTCCAAGCGTTAAAGGGAGTATTCTCGATCCGAATCCAAATCCAGAAGAAAAATTAAATCCTTGTAGAGAATATGACCCAAACGCAAGAGTCGCATTTGAATCCAAATGTCAAAGTTTCCCGCCGGTATCGAAACCAAAACAAAATCCAGAATGTGTGCAACAAGTTAACAAAAATTCCATTGAACCAATTTTAAAAAAGGAGAAATCTAATCCTTCTAGTGGGAACGAAGGGAGTTCGTTCATAATCAAAAACTTCGGAAAATTAAATTCTGAAATAAAAATAAATAATAATAATAATAATAAAGAGAAAGAAGAAACAACTCCGGAAATAAACAATGAAGATGTCGAGATCGAGAAAATAAATCCAAACTTTAATAAAAAAATTTGTGAAGTGGCAATAATTCAAGAAATAATCCAGAAAAAAGATGAAGGGTTAAAACAAGATGAGGCAATAATTAGAATTCTCGAGGAAAAAGATAAGCAAAAAAATCAAAAGCCTACAGGAAGGTTTGAAAAAATTAAAGCATTGTTAAATCTCAAGGACCTGCTAGATAACGAAAGGATTTTAATGGAGCAATTGATATACAACCATCAGGATTGATTTCATATTCCAGAAGAACCACTGCCCGCCACAAATGTATTGGAACATAGGATAACTACCGTCGATGAATTACCGATAAATGCAAAATTATATAGATTTCCTCAAATACACAAGCAAGAAATAGATAAGCAGGTGCAAGACCTCTTGGAAAAAGGGATAGTAGTACCTTCAGCATCCCCATATAATACGCCGGTATGGATAGTTCCTAAAAAGGCCGATTCGGAAGGTAATAAACGATGGAGGATGGTCCTTGACTTTCGGGCCTTAAATGAAAAGACTATTGGTGATGCTTATCCTTTACCAAATATCACCGACATTTTAGATCAACTAGGAGGTGCACAATATTTTTCTGTTTTTGATCTTGCCTCAGGATTTCACCAAATTAAGATGAGCCAACATGATAGACATAAGACAGCATTTACCACTGCGTATGGACATTATGAATTTAACCGAATGCCTTTCGGACTAAAAAACGCACCAGCAACTTTTCAACGCTTAATGGACATAGTTTTGAGTGGCTTACAAGGAAACGAATTATTCGTATATTTGGATGACATAGTTATATATTCTAAAACATTGAAAGAACATACTCGCAAATTCGA
Source organism: Mimumesa dahlbomi (assembly GCA_917499265.3). NCBI lineage: Eukaryota > Metazoa > Arthropoda > Insecta > Hymenoptera > Crabronidae > Mimumesa > Mimumesa dahlbomi. The sequence continues at coordinate 2,448,895 of OU824120.1, forward strand.
AACTTTGATGGACCGACTTCGAAAAGCAAATTTAGTTCTACAACCCGAAAAATGCAAATTTCTCCAGACTGAAGTGACGTATCTAGGCCATGTAATCGGGAGAGATGGTATACGACCCGACCCAAAAAAACTTGAAGCTGTACACGATTTTCCGAGACCTCGAAATCCAAAAAATATTAAACAATTTCTGGGGTTGGCCGGATACTATCGACGTTTCATATTGGGATTTTCTAACCTAGCCAAAGCCTTGTCACTATTATTAAAAAATGATCAACCCTTTATTTGGGAAGAAAAGCAAGAAGAATCATTTCAGCTTCTGAAACAGAAATTATGTGAAGAACCTGTACTCCAATATCCGGATTTTGATCGACCCTTCATCCTCACCACTGACGCGTCTGGTTATGCGATTGGAGGAATACTATCACAAGGTGTCATAAACAAGGACAAACCTATAGCTTATGCTTCGCGTACACTGACAGACACTGAAATTAAATATGACACTTATGAAAAGGAAGCCTTAGCCATTGTATACTGCGTTAAACATTTTCGACCATACCTTTATGGCAGGAAATTTACCCTCGTGACCGATCATAAACCTCTAATGTGGTTTAAAACTGCTCAGGACGCAAATATGAGGATCTTACGATGGCGACTAAAATTGGCTGAGTACGACTATGATGTGGTTTATAAAGCTGGAAAAATCAACGTTAATGCTGATGCGTTATCAAGAAATCCTGTCTTAAGAAACCCGTGCATGGTAATCAGCCCTAAATACAATTTAACGCACGAGAAAGATCAGGAACAAGTTAGAAAGTATTTGGAAGCAGATTCCGATCCTGAAGAAGAAACAGAACACGAAGAAGATTCCTTTACCCTGCACTACTCAGAAGATTCAGATCAACGTTCCGTAGATGACACTGAGGAATTTGTTCATCAAGAGGTAACCACTCAGGCCATAGTACATGCTAAAAATGAAAGTTCCGATAATGAAATTTTGCCGGTGAGTAAAAACCCAAATTGTATAACGAGTGACTCTGAAGATGAAGATTCTGTAGAAATCAAACCTATTATAACTCAAGATCAACGTTTTAAAAGTAATATTTTGGACACTCGAGATTTATTCTTTACACGAAAAGATAACCTATTGTATTTCGTCACAACCGATGGTAAACCTATAGATTCGGGTGCCATAAAATTATATGAGCGACAAGAGATACCAGTATTACATGACCTACAGTTAAATCAGCTTAGACCTATAAAGAAAAATAAAAGGTATCATCTAATCTTGCCCATCAGTCAAAATCAAGAGGAAGGACCGTCGATACTCCTGAGTAATATGAAATCAGCGTTGCTTACAGTAAAAGATTTTGTAGAAAAACAACAGTTAACTAGTATAAGTATAGCACGAGGAACTACAATAGCTATGATTCCATGGAAGAATGTTTTGGGATTACTACAACTAATTTTCTTGAATTGCCCGACAAAAATAATAATTTGTAATGGTACAATTAAATATCCGCCAAAAGATTTGCGTGAATCCATACTCTATGAGATGCACAATTCACCTATCGGAGGACACCGTGGAGTCACAAAAACTTATAATAGGATCAAGCAACGATATTACTGGGAAAACTTAAAAAATGACGTGCAACAATATATTCAACGTTGTCTGTCTTGTCAATTAAAAAAATTAGTGAGAGTTAAGACAAAGCAACCTATGCTAATAACCGATACGCCTGGCAGCGCTTTCGATAAAATAGCCATGGATATTGTGGGACCATTACCAAAGACTAAAAAGGGAAATGAGTATATCTTAACAATCCAGGATCAATTGACTAAATTCTGTCTAGGTATCCCACTGCCGAATCAAACTGCTGCATCCATAGCTGATGCTTTTATTAGAAAATTCATTTGCATATTTGGTGCCCCACGCTCTGTTCTTTCTGATCAAGGAAGGAATTTTCTAAGTGACCTGCTTCGCCAGGTAGCTAAAAGGTTCAGAATTCGGAAACTTCAAACAACCGCTTTCCACCCCCAGTCCAACGGGTCTTTAGAAAGATCACACCATGCCTTAACTGAATACCTGAAGCAATATACCTCGCGTCAAAATGAATGGGACGAATGGGTCGAATTAGCGACCTTTAATTATAACACTTCAATCCATGAAGGGACGAAACATACGCCATACGAACTGGTGTTTGGAAGGATCCCACGTGTACCTTCCAACGAGCCACTCTTAGAGGACAATTCCTTACAAACTTACGATGAATACCTGGTAAATCTTGCCACCCAGCTGCATCGTATACAGGAACTAGCACGAGACCATTTGATAGCCAGTAAAGAACGGTCAAAAGACCGTTATGACCGTAAAATACACCCCAAGCAGTTTAAGGTGGGAGACACTGTATTCTTATTAAAAGGGCCTAAACCAGGAAAGTTTGGGGATCAATATACAGGACCCCATGAAATTTTGGAAATCCTGAATAAAGGGAACATAAGAATCAGGATTAAAAAGAATTCCCGAATTGTCCATCCGAATCGCCTTCGCCATTCATATATCCCTGCACCCAGTAATTAATAATTAATTAATTAAAAAAAAAAACTAAAATAGACAGAACGTATTACAGGACAGATAGAAAAAAAAAACAATCAGTGCATCAAATTAATTCAAATATAACATCGGCAGGAACCTTGCATCATGCCTGTACCCCATCGGCTTTTCCGCACCCCGGACCAGGAGGGTGAGGAGTATTATGGTCCAATTGATGGCGTACGACCGGAGGACCATGTAGAGACCTATTACTTGATCCTTAATATGATATGTATGACGCGAAGAGAACCAGTATACCAAATACCCAATGGAGATTGGGTGTGCGAAGAGTGTGTAGAGAGAAATGGATTGGATCGAGACAACATAGAAGAGACAGGTTGGCACATATTAATAATGGCTCCTGAAGGCCACGCACGATTAAAATGCACCTCGTGCCAGAAGGCATTATTTAATATAAAACGGGCGTCAAGATGCACAGAATGCATCGAAGAACATTTCGAAAGTTCTGAAGAACTATTATTGTTAGGTGAGCCAATTGAGGTGGAAACCCGTTGGTAAGAAGAGAAATAAAGAAAAACAAACGCAAAAAAAAAATGGGAGGATTAAACTTTTATTACAACCCTAGCTATAATTATAATTATCATTAATTATTTTTTTTTATTATTTATATTTTAAATCTAGGGCGCATTTTATGTTAAAATTAAGTTTAGTTTTAATCGGCATAACCAAGGAGGAAGGGGTCTTGAGGCCTCTACCGAGGGACAAAGGCCGGGTCCCAAGTTCCCCAACCTTTGTCTGAGGGGGGAGGTGTTACGTCCCCACGTTCTGATGTCCTTTGTCAGTTCGAGACCAGGGAAACACACTTCGAAAAATCATAAATCGTTTCTTAAAACAAGCACATTTCGATTGCCCTGGTCGAGACTGGCAGATGGCATCAGTAAAACTCTTCGAAATAACAAAACTCTTAGCGCAATAAACACGACGTCTTTCGAAGAGAAAGTTTCCAGATGACAAACTCCTCCGTAGACAATGCAGACCTTGTGCCGCGAAAATGTAAATTCGGCACCAGACCATGTGCTGGCTTGGGGACACTTAAAGGGATGATAAACAGCAGGCCCTAAAGCAAGTCTAACGCTATTTCAAATATTTTTCCCTTGGTGATGGTGTCGAGTTGCACGAAGAGGACTGCATTGTCTGAACCGAAAACGTTAGAAACCGAAGTAGTGGGAGACCACGAATTTTTGTATATAACCGTGGTGCCCTTCGACATGTCATCATTCCTGTGTCAGAATTGTGAACAGTAACGTCTCCACGAAACTCAGTGCTTTAAATCTAGTGAAAACCAGTGCGAAAGAAGAAGTTCCAGACAGCAAAATCAGCTTGTACCAGATCTTACAACCGAGAGTGAGTTACACTTTGAATTAATCCGTGGTGAAGGGTTTAGTAGCTCAAATACCTATCCTAAAAACCCATCCTTGCAAAATAACAACCGACCTATACAGCGAAAATACCGGGATCGAGTTGCCGGGAATCATATGATTCCAGGTGAACCTTCTTAAAACGGTCAGGAGTAGCATTGAGGCGAATAAGTTATAAAATCCTATCTAATTACAATAGAACCTCCAAATTTATCCGATAAAACCAGATACCTAAATATCCTTAATTAACAACTGTCCTACACAACGAAAATACCGGGATCGAGTTGCCGGGAATCATATGATTCCAGGTGAACCTTCTTAAACGGTCAGGAGTAGTTGTGTGGCGAATAAATCATATATCATTAAACCTTCCTATCCACAGTGGCGAGAAAACCTAACGCACGGTCAGGCTGGCGAAAGAAGTGGGCCCAGGCGGTTAAGGAGGACCCTTCCCTAAAAATTAATTGGAGGGAAAAACAAAGGATTTTCCGCGAAGAACTCCAGAAAGAAACTCCGCTTACGCAACCACCGCCGGTCTCGAAAACATCCAAGCCTCACAAGAGGAAGATTAGAAGAGCGCAAAATTATATAAAAAAACTGGCGTCCTCTTTAAATAATTATTCGGCGAGTAAAATCAGAGAAGTCCGACCCACGGGAGAAGTGACTCTCTCCGACATCCCTCTACCGCCGGATGTAGTGGACATAGAGGATTCAGAAGATGAGACACCGTTAATCAATCTCCAGATAGGATCCTACAAATTAAAGGAGTCTGAGGTAGAGAAGACCCTGGACGAAATAAGCCCGGGTTCATTCATTCAATTACATGCACCCGACGGTACCGCAGCACCAATGGCCATACCGGCGACCATCCTTAAGGATAAGTTTCGTCACCGCGTCCAAATTACGGAAATAAATAATTAAATACAGGAAAAATTAGTCAGCCATTGTTTCTCCATTTATCTTTACATACGTCATCACCTTTTCAATCGTAATACAACTAGCCCCGTCCCGAGTAAATTGGTCTGACCATTGACTCAAAAGGGGGCAAAAGTCAGACTATTGTGAAACGATTCGTAGCCGCACCGTTACCGTAAGCTCGAGGAGTGACACCTAGTCCTGACGTAACAAATTTTTGGGGGCTCGTCCGGGATCGATAGTTGTATTAAAAAAAAAGGGTGATGAATACGAGATCAAAAGGACAAAATCTGGCCGAGGAAGTAATTAATCCATTCACTTCCAAACCGAAAATCCCTCGAGAAACACGGAAACAACATAGAATAGGAACCAGCGACGACGAACGAAGAGAGGTTGAATCTGAGGAAACTATAGCCTACTACGAAGCAGAGGGAGATAGGACTCAAGAAACCCAAGACAGTTACAATCAAACTTTACTCGAAGTGACTAGTGACGGAAAACTAACAACTCAATTGTTGGCCATACCGGAAGCACCTACAACCATAAAAATGGCTTTAAACCACAAACATACCATCTCTATAAAGGAAGCGGCAGAACTAGTACCGTATTTCGATGGAAGAAACATCCCATTATCAACTTTTATTGAAGGATGTCGAGAAGCTATGGATATGGTTCCCCCTGAAGCGGAGGAGAATTTAGCCAAGTTAATTAAAACAAGGTTGTTAGGTGAAGCACGCAAAGCAACTTATGGCTCAACGTTTAACGAATTGGAAGATTTAATTCAGTTTCTAAAAACCATCTTTTTATCTAATAAGTCCGTATATCAATTGCAAGGAGAGTTAGGAAGCCTGTATCAGAAAGATGAAGAGGATGTACTAACTTACAGCAACAGACTTCGAGAGTTGGGAAATGAAATCAAATCAGCTTACCGATCCATAAATCCAAGCCGCTCTGAAAAAAACACGCAAGTTGATATTGAAGCTGATTTAGTAAATTGTTTTATCCGGGGGTTAAAAACTGAAATAGAACTAAGAATTATGTCCTATTCTAATCTCAACGATGCGATATCTAAAGCAATCGTTGCTGAGCGTGAAATTCAGACCAGATTGTCTTTGCGCAAACCAGGAAACCAATATTCACGAAGTAGGCAAGACGTACTCACGTGTCAGCTCTGCCATGAAATTGGTCATATCACAGGAGAGTGTCCAGGAAATCGCAAAATACGTCATTTAGAAAGACCTCTGTTAAACACATGTCAGATCTGCGGAAAACTTGGGCATGAAGCAACGACGTGCCGAAACAGATACAATCCTGTACCGTCGCAGGAGTTTGAAATTTTAATCTGTCAAATTTGCAAGAAACGTGGGCACGAAGCAAAACGATGCCGTTTTCGAGAACAACCTCAGGAACGTCCGGTCAGAATAGTCCAAGATACAAAACTACAGTGTCAAGTTTGTAGAATGCTAGGGCATACTGCTGCACAATGTCCACATCTACAACCACAAAATAGAGCAACTGAGACCTGTCAACTATGCCAGAGGAGCGGTCACACTGCCGAAAAATGCTGGCGAAACCCTTTAAATAATCAGCAAAAGAATTCGCAGACTCCCCCACCAGTGTGCCAATTATGCATGAAGGCATGGCATACAGCGGAAAACTGTTATCTATTAAAAACCAATATGCAAAAACCCCTAGAAAAGGTGCGGCAAAATCCAGAACAATGCCGCTACTGCAAACAAATGGGGCACGTGATCGATAATTGCGTCCTAAGACAAGCAAACAATGAAAGAAGGATGCAACAGGGAAACGGACAAGGCCCTTCGACTACGGGCGTGAGTCAAGGGACCGACCGCAACCCGCGCCCCACCACGCAACAATAGGACCTGTCGCACGGACCATAAGGACGGTGCACCTGAACCTAAACACGGAAGGAAGATCTCCCACCATAAAACTTACCATACCTCAATTACAAAACAATGCGGAGTTTATGGTAGACACGGGTTCTGGTCCAAATTTAATTAAAGAGCACGCGCTCTATCCAGATATACGACCAATTGAATCTCTTGGCATACATCTAAGTGGAATAACACAAGGCACTGTACGAACTAAAGGACAAGTAGTATTATACATTTTCAATACACCTGTACCTTTCCAGGTGGTCTCCAGTGAGTTTCCAATCAGCCAAACTGGAATTATTGGAGATGATTTTTTAGAATCCACCGGAACTAAGATAGACTATGCAGAGAAATGCTTAGAGATAAACGGAATAAAGATACCTTTCCATGAAGAGACTCAGCAATACCCAAGAACCAAGGACGTTAATATTATAAAAGGAAAATTCCCTAAACTAAACAAGGAAGACTTAAAGTTCGAAAAACAAGAAGAAAAACCAGTGAAAAATAATCAACGTTCATGTGTACCGAAGGAAAAACTGACGCAGGAATGTTCAGTGAGCACTCGTCCAAGCGTTAAAGGGAGTATTCTCGATCCGAATCCAAATCCAGAAGAAAAATTAAATCCTTGTAGAGAATATGACCCAAACGCAAGAGTCGCATTTGAATCCAAATGTCAAAGTTTCCCGCCGGTATCGAAACCAAAACAAAATCCAGAATGTGTGCAACAAGTTAACAAAAATTCCATTGAACCAATTTTAAAAAAGGAGAAATCTAATCCTTCTAGTGGGAACGAAGGGAGTTCGTTCATAATCAATAACTTCGGAAAATTAAATTCTGAAATAAAAATAAATAATAATAATAATAATAAAGAGAAAGAAGAAACAACTCCGGAAATAAACAATGAAGATGTCGAGATCGAGAAAATAAATCCAAACTTTAATAAAAAAATTTGTGAAGTGGCAATAATTCAAGAAATAATCCAGAAAAAAGATGAAGGGTTAAAACAAGATGAGGCAATAATTAGAATTCTCGAGGAAAAAGATAAGCAAAAAAATCAAAAGCCTACAGGAAGGTTTGAAAAAATTAAAGCATTGTTAAATCTCAAGGACCTGCTAGATAACGAAAGGATTTTAATGGAGCAATTGATATACAACCATCAGGATTGATTTCATATTCCAGAAGAACCACTGCCCGCCACAAATGTATTGGAACATAGGATAACTACCGTCGATGAATTACCGATAAATGCAAAATTATATAGATTTCCTCAAATACACAAACAAGAAATAGATAAGCAGGTGCAAGACCTCTTGGAAAAAGGGATAGTAGTACCTTCAGCATCCCCATATAATACGCCGGTATGGATAGTTCCTAAAAAGGCCGATTCGGAAGGTAATAAACGATGGAGGATGGTCCTTGACTTTCGGGCCTTAAATGAAAAGACTATTGGTGATGCTTATCCTTTACCAAATATCACCGACATTTTAGATCAACTAGGAGGTGCACAATATTTTTCTGTTTTTGATCTTGCCTCAGGATTTCACCAAATTAAGATGAGCCAACATGATAGACATAAGACAGCATTTACCACTGCGTATGGACATTATGAATTTAACCGAATGCCTTTCGGACTAAAAAACGCACCAGCAACTTTTCAACGCTTAATGGACATAGTTTTGAGTGGCTTACAAGGAAACGAATTATTCGTATATTTGGATGACATAGTTATATATTCTAAAACATTGAAAGAACATACTCGCAAATTCGAAACTTTGATGGACCGACTTCGAAAAGCAAATTTAGTTCTACAACCCGAAAAATGCAAATTTCTCCAGACTGAAGTGACGTATCTAGGCCATGTAATCGGGAGAGATGGTATACGACCCGACCCAAAAAAACTTGAAGCTGTACACGATTTTCCGAGACCTCGAAATCCAAAAAATATTAAACAATTTCTGGGGTTGGCCGGATACTATCGACGTTTCATATTGGGATTTTCTAACCTAGCCAAAGCCTTGTCACTATTATTAAAAAATGATCAACCCTTTATTTGGGAAGAAAAGCAAGAAGAATCATTTCAGCTTCTGAAACAGAAATTATGTGAAGAACCTGTACTCCAATATCCGGATTTTGATCGACCCTTCATCCTCACCACTGACGCGTCTGGTTATGCGATTGGAGGAATACTATCACAAGGTGTCATAAACAAGGACAAACCTATAGCTTATGCTTCGCGTACACTGACAGACACTGAAATTAAATATGACACTTATGAAAAGGAAGCCTTAGCCATTGTATACTGCGTTAAACATTTTCGACCATACCTTTATGGCAGGAAATTTACCCTCGTGACCGATCATAAACCTCTAATGTGGTTTAAAACTGCTCAGGACGCAAATATGAGGATCTTACGATGGCGACTAAAATTGGCTGAGTACGACTATGATGTGGTTTATAAAGCTGGAAAAATCAACGTTAATGCTGATGCGTTATCAAGAAATCCTGTCTTAAGAAACCCGTGCATGGTAATCAGCCCTAAATACAATTTAACGCACGAGAAAGATCAGGAACAAGTTAGAAAGTATTTGGAAGCAGATTCCGATCCTGAAGAAGAAACAGAACACGAAGAAGATTCCTTTACCCTGCACTACTCAGAAGATTCAGATCAACGTTCCGTAGATGACACTGAGGAATTTGTTCATCAAGAGGTAACCACTCAGGCCATAGTACATGCTAAAAATGAAAGTTCCGATAATGAAATTTTGCCGGTGAGTAAAAACCCAAATTGTATAACGAGTGACTCTGAAGATGAAGATTCTGTAGAAATCAAACCTATTATAACTCAAGATCAACGTTTTAAAAGTAATATTTTGGACACTCGAGATTTATTCTTTACACGAAAAGATAACCTATTGTATTTCGTCACAACCGATGGTAAACCTATAGATTCGGGTGCCATAAAATTATATGAGCGACAAGAGATACCAGTATTACATGACCTACAGTTAAATCAGCTTAGACCTATAAAGAAAAATAAAAGGTATCATCTAATCTTGCCCATCAGTCAAAATCAAGAGGAAGGACCGTCGATACTCCTGAGTAATATGAAATCAGCGTTGCTTACAGTAAAAGATTTTGTAGAAAAACAACAGTTAACTAGTATAAGTATAGCACGAGGAACTACAATAGCTATGATTCCATGGAAGAATGTTTTGGGATTACTACAACTAATTTTCTTGAATTGCCCGACAAAAATAATAATTTGTAATGGTACAATTAAATATCCGCCAAAAGATTTGCGTGAATCCATACTCTATGAGATGCACAATTCACCTATCGGAGGACACCGTGGAGTCACAAAAACTTATAATAGGATCAAGCAACGATATTACTGGGAAAACTTAAAAAATGACGTGCAACAATATATTCAACGTTGTCTGTCTTGTCAATTAAAAAAATTAGTGAGAGTTAAGACAAAGCAACCTATGCTAATAACCGATACGCCTGGCAGCGCTTTCGATAAAATAGCCATGGATATTGTGGGACCATTACCAAAGACTAAAAAGGGAAATGAGTATATCTTAACAATCCAGGATCAATTGACTAAATTCTGTCTAGGTATCCCACTGCCGAATCAAACTGCTGCATCCATAGCTGATGCTTTTATTAGAAAATTCATTTGCATATTTGGTGCCCCACGCTCTGTTCTTTCTGATCAAGGAAGGAATTTTCTAAGTGACCTGCTTCGCCAGGTAGCTAAAAGGTTCAGAATTCGGAAACTTCGAACAACCGCTTTCCACCCCCAGTCCAACGGGTCTTTAGAAAGATCACACCATGCCTTAACTGAATACCTGAAGCAATATACCTCGCGTCAAAATGAATGGGACGAATGGGTCGAATTAGCGACCTTTAATTATAACACTTCAATCCATGAAGGGACGAAACATACGCCATACGAACTGGTGTTTGGAAGGATCCCACGTGTACCTTCCAACGAGCCACTCTTAGAGGACAATTCCTTACAAACTTACGATGAATACCTGGTAAATCTTGCCACCCAGCTGCATCGTATACAGGAACTAGCACGAGACCATTTGATAGCCAGTAAAGAACGGTCAAAAGACCGTTATGACCGTAAAATACACCCCAAGCAGTTTAAGGTGGGAGACACTGTATTCTTATTAAAAGGGCCTAAACCAGGAAAGTTTGGGGATCAATATACAGGACCCCATGAAATTTTGGAAATCCTGAATAAAGGGAACATAAGAATCAGGATTAAAAAGAATTCCCGAATTGTCCATCCGAATCGCCTTCGCCATTCATATATCCCTGCACCCAGTAATTAATAATTAATTAATTAAAAAAAAAAAAACTAAAATAGACAGAACGTATTACAGGACAGATAGAAAAAAAAAACAATCAGTGCATCAAATTAATTCAAATATAACATCGGCAGGAACCTTGCATCATGCCTGTACCCCATCGGCTTTTCCGCACCCCGGACCAGGAGGGTGAGGAGTATTATGGTCCAATTGATGGCGTACGACCGGAGGACCATGTAGAGACCTATTACTTGATCCTTAATATGATATGTATGACGCGAAGAGAACCAGTATACCAAATACCCAATGGAGATTGGGTGTGCGAAGAGTGTGTAGAGAGAAATGGATTGGATCGAGACAACATAGAAGAGACAGGTTGGCACATATTAATAATGGCTCCTGAAGGCCACGCACGATTAAAATGCACCTCGTGCCAGAAGGCATTATTTAATATAAAACGGGCGTCAAGATGCACAGAATGCATCGAAGAACATTTCGAAAGTTCTGAAGAACTATTATTGTTAGGTGAGCCAATTGAGGTGGAAACCCGTTGGTAAGAAGAGAAATAAAGAAAAACAAACGCAAAAAAAAAATGGGAGGATTAAACTTTTATTACAACCCTAGCTATAATTATAATTATCATTAATTATTTTTTTTTATTATTTATATTTTAAATCTAGGGCGCATTTTATGTTAAAATTAAGTTTAGTTTTAATCGGCATAACCAAGGAGGAAGGGGTCTTGAGGCCTCTACCGAGGGACAAAGGCCGGGTCCCAAGTTCCCCAACCTTTGTCTGAGGGGGGAGGTGTTACGTCCCCACGTTCTGATGTCCTTTGTCAGTTCGAGACCAGGGAAACACACTTCGAAAAATCATAAATCGTTTCTTAAAACAAGCACATTTCGATTGCCCTGGTCGAGACTGGCAGATGGCATCAGTAAAACTCTTCGAAATAACAAAACTCTTAGCGCAATAAACACGACGTCTTTCGAAGAGAAAGTTTCCAGATGACAAACTCCTCCGTAGACAATGCAGACCTTGTGCCGCGAAAATGTAAATTCGGCACCAGACCATGTGCTGGCTTGGGGACACTTAAAGGGATGATAAACAGCAGGCCCTAAAGCAAGTCTAACGCTATTTCAAATATTTTTCCCTTGGTGATGGTGTCGAGTTGCACGAAGAGGACTGCATTGTCTGAACCGAAAACGTTAGAAACCGAAGTAGTGGGAGACCACGAATTTTTGTATATAACCGTGGTGCCCTTCGACATGTCATCATTCCTGTGTCAGAATTGTGAACAGTAACGTCTCCACGAAACTCAGTGCTTTAAATCTAGTGAAAACCAGTGCGAAAGAAGAAGTTCCAGACAGCAAAATCAGCTTGTACCAGATCTTACAACCGAGAGTGAGTTACACTTTGAATTAATCCGTGGTGAAGGGTTTAGTAGCTCAAATACCTATCCTAAAAACCCATCCTTGCAAAATAACAACCGACCTATACAGCGAAAATACCGGGATCGAGTTGCCGGGAATCATATGATTCCAGGTGAACCTTCTTAAAACGGTCAGGAGTAGCATTGAGGCGAATAAGTTATAAAATCCTATCTAATTACAATAGAACCTCCAAATTTATCCGATAAAACCAGATACCTAAATATCCTTAATTAACAACTGTCCTACACAACGAAAATACCGGGATCGAGTTGCCGGGAATCATATGATTCCAGGTGAACCTTCTTAAACGGTCAGGAGTAGTTGTGTGGCGAATAAATCATATATCATTAAACCTTCCTATCCACAGTGGCGAGAAAACCTAACGCACGGTCAGGCTGGCGAAAGAAGTGGGCCCAGGCGGTTAAGGAGGACCCTTCCCTAAAAATTAATTGGAGGGAAAAACAAAGGATTTTCCGCGAAGAACTCCAGAAAGAAACTCCGCTTACGCAACCACCGCCGGTCTCGAAAACATCCAAGCCTCACAAGAGGAAGATTAGAAGAGCGCAAAATTATATAAAAAAACTGGCGTCCTCTTTAAATAATTATTCGGCGAGTAAAATCAGAGAAGTCCGACCCACGGGAGAAGTGACTCTCTCCGACATCCCTCTACCGCCGGATGTAGTGGACATAGAGGATTCAGAAGATGAGACACCGTTAATCAATCTCCAGATAGGATCCTACAAATTAAAGGAGTCTGAGGTAGAGAAGACCCTGGACGAAATAAGCCCGGGTTCATTCATTCAATTACATGCACCCGACGGTACCGCAGCACCAATGGCCATACCGGCGACCATCCTTAAGGATAAGTTTCGTCACCGCGTCCAAATTACGGAAATAAATAATTAAATACAGGAAAAATTAGTCAGCCATTGTTTCTCCATTTATCTTTACATACGTCATCACCTTTTCAATCGTAATACAACTAGCCCCGTCCCGAGTAAATTGGTCTGACCATTGACTCAAAAGGGGGCAAAAGTCAGACTATTGTGAAACGATTCGTAGCCGCACCGTTACCGTAAGCTCGAGGAGTGACACCTAGTCCTGACGTAACATTTAAATATATTCGTTAACGAGGTGAATAATATTTTGTATAAATTAATTTATTAACTTTATAAACAACACATAAAACGTTACATATATTTTACAACAAGAAGACGTGTAGAAAAATAGTGTGTAGTTGTCTATGGTCGGAGAATATCTGAAGGAGAAAAAGAAAAAGGTGAAGGAGTGATTTTGGATGATGAAATGTTTTTATTAAATAAATGACGGAGTGATTTTTGATGATGTAATGTTTTGTTTTTAATTAATTAAGCACTACATAACGATACTAATAATGAAGTGCCAGAGTTTCAAATGATAGCCACAGTAAGCGCCAGAGTTTGGAATGTTGGCCACACGTGCCCGTAAGGTGCTGCCCCGTAGCGTTTTTCTATGGGACCATCCCCATGTGGTCTTAAGACACCAGACCACGGTAAAATAAAATTTTTTCTCATTTTATTTTTCTTTCATTTTCTGAAAGATGCATTTGTTAAGAATGCTCTCGCCAAATTTTGTGAAAAAATTCGTGAAATTGATGGAGATACAGCATTTAATGTGAAACCGTTCCCAGCGCACGACCGACCGAGCGGCAGACGTGCGGCTGTTACACGGGTTTGCTACGTGGCCATCCTTCGTTGATCCCTATGAACCTTTAACCTCCCTTTAATTATAAAAGTTTAATATATTTCGGTTAATGTATTGTATTCGCTAGGAGGGAAAAGATGGGAAATTCTCGCTACTGAATTGAATAGAAACCCGGTAACCAAGCGCAGAAGATTCCGACACGAAAGAGTGAGTTGTTTTTCGGCTGGCGTACGATTCGTATCTATCATTTGATTTGTATTGTGTATTCTGTGTATCGTGATGAATAAAAAAACCAAAAAAACAAGGAGGACCAACAAGAAGGAGTGATAGGAAACGGTCGAAATCGGGTCCACCTAATAGATATAAAGTGGAGGGAGAAGAGCGGAGAGCTAGCAGTAGCTCTGCGAAAAAGTTAAGCAGTGGCTAACTAGATTCTGTTACGGTGAATCCAAGTGTCGGGTACAGACTGGGTAAAGACGAGCTTCTTGAACAATGTCTAGGCGCGTTTCACCAGAATAACGAGTGTTTGACCTCTGTTATATGGAAAATTGCGCCAAAGACATCGCCGAGCGGCAGACCCACAGGTAAAACTGCCGCTAATATTGCTTTAATGCTTTTCAAAAATGGTCATATTGGTCTCATGAATGTATTGGAGATATTGGAAATAAAACTTGGGGAAGCACTCTACCAATATTGTCTAAATATTGATGAGAAACGGATATGCGACGCCGAGCACGAAGCCGAACACGACACGCATGAGTGTCATCTGCGTGCAAAACACGGAAAAAATGATCTGTCTCTGGATGCTGAGGAGCTGTTCTATGGTCCAGGAATAGCTGATTAATGGTGAGAAACAAAACAAAAAATACATATATAAAATTTAGTTTGTATGTCGCATTATCCTTCAGCAAAACTTTAAACGCGTTTTTCTCGAAACTACGTTTTTCAACACGGTTGACAGCAAATCTAAGAAACTATTCGTCCGATTTGCATTTACTAAGTCTTAAAATGTTCGAAATTCCAGTCTCTATGGCATCACGTAAGGGTTTTTTTTATAAAAGGCCTCCTTCTATTTTTCTTATTCCATAAACGATGAAAATTCTCTGCGAAAACGGGAAATAAAATTCGCTGGTCCGCCATTTTTTTCTTTTTTTAGATATCGAAATTCCCCTACGCAGGGCTATAGACCTATATGTCTAGCTTATGAATATATTTTTTTGTATTTTTCAGATGAACCGTATGACCTAATTGCTGTCAACCATCAAGCAGCAACTTCGTCGAAGAGTCCTTTTGGAAGCGGCGTACACCGCAAACTATTTTTAAGATTCCAATAAAAAAAATTGTATAGTGTCTTCTATATGTATATATTGAATATTCGTATGAATAAAAAGAAAATCATTCACCGTTTGCCCGAAAAAAATTATGAAAAATACACCCTTTTACCGCGCGCGCACCGTGGTCTGGTGCTTTAATGCCAGAAATAGTAAAGATTTCATACGAAGCATGTAGCAAAGATTATTTTACAGTACTGATAATAACGCGTTTCGCCACAGACCCTGTAACTCGCTGCACATTGGACAACCCGATAAAAATGAATTGGCTTACTTTTTCTTAGAAGACCTGTTCACATAACAATTTGATTATGTACTAAAAAAAAAGGTGGTAGAAATTAGAAGAGATGCTTTGACATGTATCGAAGCTCTACATATTAAATACATTTTTACAACAATTTGAGAAACCATAACATTAAATTTATAAATTATTGATAACCCTTGCAAATTTTCTGAATACCAATAGGGGACTCTGTTGTTAGCCCGTGACAAGATCATGTCTCTTGATTTTTTCCGAAATGTCTCTGTTCAATTCGCGGAGTTTTCTAGTGAAACTCCCGAACGAGGGGATTAAGAAACAAATAACGCGGGAGGCGATATTAGGCGGAGTATGTCAGGTAACGAGAGAGGGCGAGAATTAATTGCTCCGTTCGAAAGTTTGACGGTTGCCGGGCTGGCAATATATTGTCCACAGCAAACCAAAAACGACAAACACAACACTGTACACACTTATATCTGAATAAACTATACAGAAATATATAAGGGCTAGTCCCAGTCTTTAAATACTAACACTCGACTCGTCGGCAAGGGCCGGACGAGGATATTAAAATAAGAACTTCGCGAAGGCGCGGGAAACAAAAGAAGAATTAATCGGCACAGCCGTTAATTGCGTGATTGCTCAGTGACGGATAGACAAAGAGTGGATTAATTGCCGTTAATTACGAATTAACGGAGTCGAGAGCGCCCCCTGGGCGGAGTGACGTCAGGCTAGCGACGCGCTATCTTCTAGCGCTGGCGCACACTCGCTACCCAGAGGTTCGCGCGTCACGACTGCTCGCTGCCGCCGGTAGTCGCGCGAACAGTCTCTAACAGATTACATACAAAATACTACATTACCGGCAGAAAAATTATCATCGGAACGCGTAAAAAACTTTCTCAATTTTTCTAAGTTCACAAATAAAAGGGATACACGTTTTTACAAATGGCTTTCTGATAAGAAAGATTCTAAAAAATATATTTGAATTTTTCCTATCTCTAAAAAGAAACCTACAAAAATTATATTCATTTGTTTAACAAAATTATACAGGTGTATAAAATTAAATAATATTGTATTTAATAAATATACATATACAATACGTCGCACTTGCCAGGATGGTACGCCTGTGCACGAGATAGTAGGTGGCGTCGAAAATGTGAAAATGTGTATAAACTTTGGTACGGGCCATCGTGAGGTTAAAACAGAGAAGTTTCTTGAAGTCGGAAGATGTAGGAAAACAGAAGGAATGGTACCTGTAGGTGCCTAGCACGTGTGGCTACGACGACACGTGGCCGTAGATGGTGTAACGGCGATGCTGTTTCCTACTTGACGCGTTCTGTATTCCGTAGATTGTATTAATCAATACGGTGATGTGTGCTGTGACCTGATCTCTGCAAGCGAAGTGGTCTTGAAGTTCACAAATCGATTATATTAATCGCTAACGGTGAAGTTCGCGCACTGTGACACACCACGTGTGTCTATGACGGTGGACGAATTGAGACTGAGGCAACTTCCGGACGACGCGCATGGAGCGCGTGAGAAGGAACGTTCTAGAACATTCTCGAACCCTCTAGAAGGATCGAGATCGATATTCCCCGGAAGTTGCGTAGGCTACGTCGCCACGTGGCCACCGCGTGGCGTGCGTAGCGCGCGCGTGGCGCTCTTGTGTGGCGCGTGTAGCGCGGGAGTTCTTGAAGTTATTTGAAATCCTTAACATTTCCGCCCGCCATCAGCAACAGTGTTGCTGATTATCTTGAAAGATGTTTGTGGAGGTAGTTCGTGTGTGAACTGGCAATAGCGCAAGCTTGGTGATTGGTCTGGTGAGAGTGGTACTAGATGTTTTGAGGGTGACCACTCGAGTTAATCCATCTTTTCCTGGGTGAAGTTGGGTGATCCTAGCCAGTGGCCACTTACTCGGTGGAAAACGCTCGTCAGAGATGAGGACCAAGGCACCAACTTTAAAGTCATTTGTTTTGTGGCGCAACTTAGTTGTGGCTAGCTGACGTTGGATCACTGAAGTTAACCATCGTTTCCAAAAATGTTGAAGTTTTTGCTGGATATATTGCCATGACGTTAATCGTGATGTCGTGATATCAATAAGCGAGGGCTCGGGTATGGCTGTGATTGCCGTCCCGATAAGGAAGTGTCCTGGAGTCAGAACTGATAAAGTCATCTGGGTCGTCACTCAGTGGCTCGAGCGGTCGTGAATTGAGAATCCTCTCGATTTGTGTGAGCAAAGTCGTGAGTTCTTCTAATGTGAGCGATTCCTCGCTCATGGTTCGTCTTAGATGATGTTTTACTGACTTCACGACCGCCTCCCACTTGCCACCCATACGAGGCGCGCCTCGGGGGTTGAAGTGCCACTGAGTTCGATCATTCACAATGATGTTTGCAATGTGTTGATGTTCTTGTGATGACTGGGTGAATAGTTTCTTTAATTCAGCATCTGCTCCAACGAAATTGGTTCCACAATCGGAGTAGAGAGCTTGGCAGATTCCTCTGCGTGAAGTGAACCTCCGGTATGCCGCAATGAATCCATCTGTGGCATAATTCGTCACAACTTCTAGGTGGACAGCTGAAGTGGTCATGCAGGTGAAGAGGCAAAGCCAAGCTTTGTATTTCTTGGAGCCTCTCCCCTTCCATGATTTTACGGTGAGTGGACCAGCATAATCTACTCCGGTATGTTGAAAAGGTCGTGATGGTGTTACTCGTGAAGTTGGAAGTTGGCCCATACGTTGCTGTGCACGAATTCACCGCTGTCGTGCACTACGCACACACTTAAGGATGTGTGATCGTACTGGGGCCCTTCCACCAATTATCCAATACTGACTTCTGATTTCTGCGAGTGTCAGATGAGTTCCTCCATGAAATGTTCTTTTGTGAAAGTGGTCAATGATAAGTGTGGATAATGGCGAGTGACGTGGAAGTATTGCTGGATGTTTCCCAGCAGAGTCCAGAGTTGAATTTTCAAGCCGACCCCCTACTCTCAAGATGCCATTGGCATCAATGAAAGCGGTGAGCTTGCTCATTACGTGATGTGGAGGTAGACGTTGATTTGAAATGATCAATTTTAACTCTGGTGTGAAGTATGCTTGCTGTGTTGAGCGAAACCAGTACAGGTTCGCTCTGTCCAAATCACTCGGGGAAATTAAGTTGTCTGATGGCGACCTTGGTATTCGTTGAAAGCGATCGCATGATTTCATGAGCGTGGCCGTGACTCGCAGAAGTTTCGTGAAAGTTGAATACCATGAAACAAGTTCCCATTGATTATTGCTCATTGAAGTCGTCATGACATGTGAAATTCCTGGACGAGCTTCGAGGCTGGGAATGGCTGTGGATTTGGACAACCATGGTGGTCCCGTCCACCATGGCGAGTGGTCGAGAAGATTTTGCGTGGAGGTGCCTCGCGAAGCGCAATCCGCCGGGTTAGACTTCCCAGGAACATGAAACCATTCGAAAGATGAAGTTAACTCTTGGATTTGAGTAACTCTGTTCCTGACAAAATCTTTCCATTTAGACGGGTGAGATCTGATCCATGCGAGTGTGACTAAAGAATCTGTCCATAGGTACACGGAGGTGAAGTTCAACTCTAATGTGGCGTGAACGTGTGAAATTAGTCGAGATAAAAGAAGTGCTGCAGCGAGTTCCAGCCTGGGGATAGTGAGGTGTTTGACAGGTGCTACTTTAGTCTTTGCGCAAAGAAGGGATGTGTAATGTGTACCGGACAGTAAAGTGACTTTGAGATAGACGACAGCTGACATGGCGAGTTGAGAGGCATCTGAGAACCCGTGGAGCTCACACGTAGATGTTCCCAGTGTCTGAACCCACCTTGGAATAACAACATTATCCAAAGCGGACAACTCCTGTTTGAATTCGACCCATTTCTGTAAGATGGACAAAGGAAGTGTGTCGTCCCAATTGAATTTTTGCAGCCACAATTCTTGCATGAGCAGTTTTGCGCGAATTGTGACCGGTGAAATGAAACCTAATGGATCAAAAATCTGAGCCACTTCAGACAATATGGAGCGCTTCGAAATCTTTGAACGTGACGTCAAACCTTTGAGAGAAAAGGTGAAATGATCTTGAAGTGGGACCCAAATCAGACGTAATATTTTAGTTGTGCATTCCCCAAACGTAAGTGAAGAAGTTGTACAAGAAGCCGAAATATTCTGGTCATTTATGAATTTCTGCATTGAACTGGGATCATTGAATTGCCATTTTGCAAGCGGCAAACCGCCCGCCATGCAGAGTTGATTTAATTGAAGTGCAACCTCATGAAGTTGCTGAGGAGTATCAGCTGCTCCAATGATACCGTCAACGTATCTACTCTTTGTGATAGGATCGCCGGCTAGTGGATAATGTTTGCCTTCGTCCTGGACTAGTTGATTCAAAACACGGATGGCCAAAAATGGCGCAGCACGTGTACCATACGTGACAGTAGTGAGGTTGAATGGAGTGACGTTTCCTTGTTTATCAAACCAGAGAATTCTTTGGAGGTCCCAGTCCTCTTCATGTACCAAGATCTGGCGATACATTTTCGTGACATCAGTGGTAAATATGAATTGATGTTTTCGAATCCACAGTAAAACATCGATGATATCACGTTGAAGTTTAGCGCCAGTGTGCATAATATCGTTCAAAGAACGTCCAGATGATGTGGACTTTGATCCGTTGAATACGACTTGGAGCTTGGTTGAAGTGCTCTCAGGTTTTAACACTCCATGGTGAGGCAAATAATATTTGACGTTGGTTTGGCGAACTTTCGGTTTCGACTGACCATCAGGGACCCTCGACGCCCTTGACGCACAGGCGCCAGGCATTAAGGTCATCCCCTCAGAATCAGTTTCAACCTCAAGATCGCTGACGTGGTCTGACTGTTGAGTCGCCTCAACCATGTGTCCCAAAGAAATATACTCGATCATGAAGTCCTCATACAATTTTCGATATTCATCGTTTTTGTTAAATCGTGCCTGCAGATAACGAAGGCATCTCGTTGCAGTTTGATACGAGTCTCCAAGAGACTCTCTAGATTCCAGAAGAGGTAATCGAACTATATTTCCCTGAGGAATGACGTTGGTACGTGGTCATGAAGTGATCTTCACAGTCTTGTTCTACAGGAGTCAGTTGATGTTGAATGACAGTTGGTATCTCTTCTTGCAACCAGAACCTTGTTAATACTTCTTGAAGAGGTTCATGGTCTTGTTGCACAGTCAGATGATGAGACTGTGCTGGTGAAGTTTGGTTGGATCCACAGGGACCCAACACTAACCAACCGAAAATTGACAATTGAGCAATTGGCATGTGTTCACTTTCTCTGATGATGTTTGGTTTAATCACCTGCCCATAATGATTGACTCCAATAATGATATCAATGGGTTGAGGTGTGAGAAATGTATCATCTGCCAACGTCAATTTCTTGAGGTGTGGCCAATCTTGAAACTCAGTGACATTTGAAGGTAGTATTATGTCAAGACTGCTCGTGACATGAGCATGTAAATTGAAACTGTCATGTGAATATAGTGCGTGAAGTTGACATTGCACTACACCTTTTGACTGTGAAGTTGAAGTTCCATTAAAACCCATAATGACCAGTGATGAATGAATTCTACGTAGGCCTAATTGATTAACAATGCGTTCTGAAATCAATGAAATTTCAGAGCCAGAGTCGATAAGAAGTCGAACTTGCATCGAGGTGATGTGTGAAGCAATTTTGGCTTTAGCAGTTGCTAATAACGTAGATGATGGCATACGCCCTGAAGTGTGACGTGTGACTGGAATGTTCTTGAAGTGGACTGACTGTGGAGTGTTCTTGATGAGGATCGACTGTGGAGTGTTCTTGATGTAGATTGACTGTGGAGTGTTCTTGATGTGGATTGACTGTGGAGGGTTCGGCTTTGACGTGTGACTGGGTGAGGTTATGTGGTGACAGGTTGAGGTTAGGTGGTGACAGGTTACGGTGATGTGATCAGTGAGGTTGTCTGGGGCTGCAGGAAGGTCTAATTGTGACGTTGATGGAGCTGAGGTGGATGGTTTGGTTGACGTGGGCCTGAGTCGAGGTGCTCTGGTGATTGCATCATGTAGCATGGTATGGTGATGCATGTGACATACCGAGCACATCATTGCCATCCTACAGGACTTGATGTTATGCCTCCCCATGCAATTAAAGCAAAGTGCCTTATCGGTTATGATGGCAAGGCGGTTCGTCGGGGTGAGAGTCGTAAACTTGGCACACGACATGATGAAGTGGCCCTGTCCACAGCAGTCATACGTGTACTTCGATGATGGTGACGTGGTGACAGTTGCGACTGCTGCTCGTGAAGTGGACTGGAGTGGGCGTTGACTGCGAGCCACCACTGCTCGAGAATAAGATGTTGGTTAAGGTGGGCGTTGATGTGTGACATCGGGCTCCAAATTTTCGAGAGTGTGAATTCTGACATTAAGAAACTCCTTATGTGGTCGTACGTGGGCATTGTCGTCTGGTCACCATGTGTTGACTCCCATTTCTCTCTCGTGACGTGGTCCAGTTGCTTGGTGATGTGGTACACGACAAACGCATCCCAGTTGTCGGTAGGCTAGCCGAGCAGCTGGATGGCACTCAATGCGTTGTCGACCCGAGTGACTATTGAGGTGAGGTGGGCAGCTGAAGTGGTCCGAGGCGGAGTGACTTCTTTGCAAAGCAGGGCCAGCTGCATATTTACAAGCCTGCGCTTGCTTTCAAACTTTGAATTTATCTTTGCCCATGCCGCAGCGAACGCCTCGTTTGTTATGGGCAAATTTGAGATGATCTCCGCTGCTGCACCGGTGAGAGGTGTCTTCAAATAATGAAGTTTCTCAACCGGTGACAGGTCTTGGTTGTCTCCCACCATTGACGTGAACATTGCTTTGAATTCTGGCCATTCGGAGAAGTCACCTGAGAAGTTTGGGAGCGGCAGCGTAGGCAGGTGGTGAGGTGGTCGGGTCACAGAGGGTGAGGTGGACTCGTTGAAGTTTTTTTTGGCAGAGGCGAGGGCTATTTTTGTGTTGAGGTATAGCTGTGCCTCTAGCTGGTAGGTGTTACTGGTGAAGTATTCTGAAGTGACCAGGTGAGGTGGGCAGTGAGCCTCCAGGTAGGCATGCTTCTCTGCGAACGCTTTGTGCGTGGCGTCTACCACCATCTCAATGACGTCCAGCTCTTCTGCTGAGGTGATATTGGCAGTTTTGTCCTTTATGCCCTCCATGAAGTCAATTCTGCCCTTTTGAGGGGAGATCTTAAGGGTGATGTCGCTTGGAAAGGGTGTTGGTGACTTTGCCCGTGACCGTGAACCTGAGGGCCGAACTTCCACGGTGAGGTTTTCCTTTTCTTGAAGTTCCGATGAAGTTTTGGTGACGTTCTTCACATCCTTTTCCTCAGACATGGTGACGTGGCCTTGGTGAGGTGTGACGTGGAACAGTGAGGTTTTGTATTTTTTGTATTGTATTTTGTAATAGGGAAGGCCGGGTGGGGGGCCGGTACCCCTCACCAATATCTTGGGTGAGTTCACACCGACTAGAGGCTTTGCTGACCTTATGTTTGGCTCTAAGACATCCAGTTACTCCAGGAGGCACATAGCGCGAATTCGAACCTCCGTGTTTCACCTTCCGACAGGGACAAAACTCTAAATAACCTCCTAGCTGCCATGCTCCCTACTCTGTTAGCTGGTGGCCGAAGGCCGTGGTTTACGTCGGGCAGCTTGGTGTTGTGGTTATTCAGGTAGTCATTACTGACAGGGAGCTCTTTAGGAGTCACTATAGTTCTGTTTGTTTTTTTTTAGGGGATTGTTCGTTGAGAAACCAACACATCCCCTAACCCTAGCACCTCTTTGAGTAAAATTCCATCTATTAGATTTGAATGTTACATGTCCTGTCTTCTAACGCAAGAGTTATGTGTTATATTGTTAATAATGGTTATGTTCCCCCCTACTGTTTTTTTTTTTTTCTTAGAGAAATTGTGAGGGCTGGTGACAGACAGGAGTGACTACCTTGAGAGGTGACAAGTCACGGGGCCGATCGGTGATACAGCAGACTCCGTGACTGTCAGTTTTGGTTTTCTCTATATTTAGGGAGAGGTTATAGTTAGCGACTTGTCGTCGTGTTGATTTGTCACTGGCTTACAGTGAAGTTTACTTGCTTGTTTTAGCAGATTTTGTGGATCTAAAGATCCACCAATACTGGTTGTTGTATTGGTAGTTTCTAAGTAGGTTAACTGTTCCTGGGGTAGTTAGTGGCCGAGCTTTGTGCTACAGTTCATCTGGTATTAATGTTTGATTTTTGTTGCTGGACACGGAAAGTTTATTTCCGGAGGAATTACTATGTGTAGGTGAATTGTGGTAACCTTTGTGATTTCATCCTACTGATTGGGTCAGTGGTTACAACATCAGGTGTTTGGTGGATGAATTTGTCTCTTTCTCCCTATTTTGGCGGCAGAGCAGGTTTTTGTTACCTTTTAAGGTTCACGAAATGGATTAGCTTTCCGAAGAAAGTTCCATATCGCACTTAGTTCCAGGTCTTGGATCTCGTCCTCCGGTACAATGAAGGTACCTAGTGTTTGGTTTCTTATATTTAAGAATGCTTCACAGTTACTAATGATGTGAGTTGCAGTTTCTTCTGTGTCTGCTCGGTTGCAGTGGGTGCAATATGGAGAGTCTATTTTGCCTAGATGGTAAAGCATATTGCCCAGGCGTCCGTGTCCTGTCAGTATTGTTGCCAATTTTTTAACTTGACTTTTGTCATGTTTTAGTAGGTCTCTGGTTCTGGATGGGTTGGTTTTCTTTCCTAGAAGGATTTTGGCCTGTTTACAGTCTGTTGTTTTATCCCATGCTTCCTCCATTTCAGTTGCGCTTCTTTTTCTGAGGAGTCTTTTGAACGTCGCTAGTGCAAGGCCAGTGGTTGCTTGTGGCCCAATGTATGTAGTACTGGCCCCTTGTTTCGCCAGCTCGTCTGCCTTTTCATTTCCTTTTATTCCCCTGTGGCCAGGTACCCATGCCAGGTTAACCTTGTTGCCTCTGGAAGCTAGAGTATTCAATTTCATGTAACAATTATGAATTAGTTTCGATGTGAATACTGGACCTTCGATAGCAGTGAGGACTGATTGACTATCGGAACATATCAGTATTTTCTGATTACAGGTGTTACGGTTTAACAGGTCTGTCACACAACCAGTGATGGCTGTGGTTTCAGCTTGGAAGATTGTGGATCCTCCCCATAGAGTGACGAAATCGGAGAATCTGCCGTCTTCCGTAGTCCAAGATGCTCCTACTCCTGTATCTGTAACCGAGCCATCAGTATACCATACCTGATCGTGTTCCCTCGGTGGCATGTTATTTTCCTCCCAGTCCTTCCTGGTGGTGTGAATTCGGCCGAATTTTTTGCCAAATTCGTATTTCGTTGTCATACTATCGGATGGTAAGTATTGAGTACCTTCCATTATGGGTCCTGCTGCTTCCAGGATGTTGGCATGCGAACGGATGTCTTTTGACTCCGTCCATAAGCCCCAGGTGTTGATTCTGTGCGCCGTCCTGATGGCTACCTCTGTGGCTTTGATATTTAGGGGTACTTCGTTTAATAAAATCTCCATGCTTTTAGTGGGCATTGTTTTTATGGCTCCCAGAATTTTTCGTAAAGCTTTGTTCTGTATGGAACTCAGCTTCTTAGCAATCGTGATTTGATTGGCCGTTCCCCACCATATGACTGCTCCATACAGGATGCGGGGTCGTACAACAGCGTCATACATCCATTTTACTATATTAGGTTCCAATCCCCAGCTTGGTCCTACCGCTCTGCAGAGGGAGGCTAGGTAATTGTTTGCCTTAGATGTTTGTTTACGGATGTGTTTACCCCATCGTAGATTAGGCGTGAATTGAAGGCCTAGATATCTAATTTCCTCTTTGAAATCTATTTCTTGGTTATACATTTGTAGTTTATTCACTCTCTCTTGGTTCCTTTTGTGAGTGAATATCATCGCCTCGGTTTTCCCTGGATTGACCGAGAGTCTAGTGTTTTCGCACCAATCTTGTATTATGTTGATGGCTATTTGAATTTTGTCTCTTTGTGTCTTTAAAGATCTACCACAAGCTATTATCGATATGTCGTCCGCATAAACTTGTGTGTCAACTTCACAATTCTCTAACTTTTGAATTAGAGAATCAACAGCGAAGCACCATAGTAATGGTGAGAGTATTCCCCCCTGTGGGCAGCCTTTGGGAGCAACACCTCCGATTGATGTGTTGCCCCTTGTTGTTTGGATATGCCGGTTGCTCAACATTTTATATATCCACCTGCATATTGTGGCCGGAATTTCAAAATCTTTCATGCCTTGGATGATAATGTCGATAGGTGTCGTGTTAAACGCACCTTCAATGTCTAAAAAACAGCCTACGGCGTATTTTTTATTAAGAACAGCCTTTTCGATTTTACTTGTGAGATTATGTAGGGCTGCTTCTACTGAATAACCGGCTCTGAAGGCATATTGGGCCTTATGGAGTGGTTTAATTCTTAGGTATTCCTCTTTAATCCTTCTATCAATCAGCCTCTCCATGGTTTTTAGCATAAATGATGTGAGGCTGATTGGTCTGAAGGATTTCGGAGTTTCGTAATTGCCCTTCCCTGGTTTAGGAAGGAATATTACTTTAGTCTCCGCCCAGTCGGACGGGAAGATGTTCAGCGCTACGCAGGCGCGAAATATTTTGGTCAATGGACCTTTAAGAGTATCAACTCCTTTTTGGAGGAGGATCGGCGTTATATCATCCGGTCCTGCAGCCTTATGTGGGCTAAATGATTTTATAGCCCATTCTATCCTTTCTATGGTTATCATTTTACTTGCTAGCTTCCAGTCGGGTTGCCATTTGTCCCCCGTTACTGGAGCTGCAATATCATCTTTGATTCCATTTGGGGTAGTTGAGATGGTATGGCTGTCTGTATCTTTACAGAAGCCTGGGAAGTGTTCTTTAGTTAGCAATTCCAGTATCTGTTCATTGCTAGTTGTATAGATGCCTTGATCGTTTTTCAAGGCTCCGAGTTGTTCATTTGCATTTTTTGCCAGTATTTTATTTAATCTGACTGTTTCTGGGATAGTCGATATTTCTTTGCAGTATTTTTTCCAGGATTCCCTTTTTGCTTTGATTATCTTATTTCTTAATAGATTCTTATCTTTCCTGAAGTTTTCTATGTCTATTATTCTGCCTGTGTATTTAGCTTTACGCCTTCATTTTTCATTGTTTGTTAGGTGTACAGTCAATTCTTTGCTCCACCATGGAGCTCGTTTTTCCTTACCTGGCTGTCTTACTTCACAGCTACTTTCTAGTGCTGTTTTTATTGCTTTGATTGTGAATTTTGTTGCTTCGTCAATCTCAATCTGGTTCCCATATTTGGTGGGGAATTTTTTCATCTCTTTTTTCAATGTTTCTTTGTAGACCTCCCAGTCTGCCTTTTTGGTGTTCTGTTTTTGTGTACAGTTATTATTAATGGCTCCTGAAATATTAAACAAGATAAATCTGTGGTCTGACATGGAGTTTGCAGGTGAGACTCTCCAGTTTCTTATGTGTGCACCTATGTCTGGTGTGCACAGTGTGATGTCCAGTACTTCGCTACGTACTGTGGTAATGAAGGTGGGTCTATTGCCCTTATTTAGGATTGTTAGATCAGTTATATCTATGAAATCTTTCAAGCTAGTACCTCTGCTGTTAGTGTCGGTGCTCCCCCAGCTGGTGTTCCTTGCATTGGCGTCGAGACCCAAAATTAATTGATGATTTTTGTCATCACACCAATCTACTAATGTTAGCAAGTTGTCATCCGGGAAGTTGGCTGCTTTAACTGTGCTATCGCAGTAGCCTGATGCTAATATTAATGTCATTTTGTTTGTGTTGTTACTGTTGTTAGTGTTATTGGTATTGTTATTGTTACCTGGTTTCCTTATTTCTATACTGGTGACTGTTAAATCGTTACTTGATAGATTTGGTAGAAGTGTTAGCGTGTTCGACTTACATGCCACGATACATGCTCTCTTTCTTCCTAGTTTATTGGAGCAGATTACTGTTCCTGCTGTCCCCAGGCCTGCAATCCTGTTATGTGAGATCCACGGTTCTTGGATCAGCATAATGTCAATGCCCATTCGTTTGGCGAATTCTACTGCCACTGCCGTTGCTGCAGGGCTGTGATGGAGATTGATCTGCATGCACTTCAGGTCCATAGTGTTTTGTTGTTTCTGTAATGTGATGTGATGTGGTGTAATGTAGTGTATTGTAGAGTATCATATAATATAGTGATTTTATAATTATTTGGGTGGTGTTATGAGTATTTGCTCAGTTGTGTTGTAGTACTTTACTCCTTTATAATTTATATAATTTCTTTTCTTTCTTGTATCATTATATCTGAAGTATGTTGTGGATATATCTGCTTGTACATCTTATTGTATTGTATTTGGTAAGTTATGTTTTGTTATGTTATTTCTTTGTTTAAGGTGTGTGAGATTTTATGTGTAAATAGGTGTTTGATTGTGTTGTGGTTAAGAGTTTGTTATGGGTATATGAGTGTTCTTATCTGTATATATATTTTGTTATCTGCTTTCTGCCTTGTGAGATTATGACAATGGTTGTATCAGTTGTTTTTATTTAAGTTGTATTGCTTGATGCCCAAGGTTCCTATGTGCAGATAGTAGTACTGTTAATGTAACGTCTTATCCAGTTCTATTAATATAGCTGGAATATTGCGGTTGTATTGGAGATTTGTTGGAGATTGGAGATTTGTTGTATTCTTGTAGTTGTCAGATCCCTGATGACTGAGAGTGTTACTAGAGAGTGCTATTGTATGTCGGGTTGCAGAGATCGGATGATATGTTGTGTTTGTTGTTGCAGTTACTGTTATATGTAATTCAACAGATCCTGATAGGTCATGAGATGACTAAATCATTGGTCGGGTTAATAGTATATATAAATGAGTGATTCAATCCTATCCTATGTTAATATTCGTAGGGCTACCCATTAGAGATGCCTTATTATTTGTTGATGTATGTTTTCTTAGAGCATGTTATATTATGTTGTAGTTGTCCTGTATTATATTCTTAAGTTATGTGTACATGAGTACTACTTTACGGATTACTGTGGGTGTACTGTAGTATTATAATTGTTTGAATTTAATGTTATTTCAATAATGTAATGGTAAGGTTGGGAGTAGCTAAACTTCCAAAGTTTATATATTTAGTAGTGAACTTATTGATTTTTTTTTTTTTTTTTTTTTCCTTACATATAATGTTTATATTTGGGGTATTTACTCGTTTTTGTATGTTCTATTTACAGGTGCGATTTATTATGTGAATACATTTGTGATTAAATTGTATGTTTTACAAAAAGAAAAAGTAAGCAGAATAAAATAAAAAATGAACAACAAAGAAAAGAAAAAGATTATGAATTATTATGATACAAATTACATCTTAAAACTAAATTTTATGGACGATGTCCTACAGGAGAGTTTGTATTCTTTCCTCTTGATATAACGGTGATCCTCCCTGGGAATTAGGATTTTCATCCTAAATCCCCTTTTTCTAGCTTCCTCCGTCTCCTCCAACAGCTCCCACTCTTCCGCCAATAGTTCGGGGTACATTAAACTGCACCATTTCTTAATTGTCGTGAAATTTGTCTTTGCCTCGAAGGATCTGACTGAATATGGGATTTTGAATCTGAGGTGTTTCAATCCACCTCTTATCAGGTCCTTTTGTCCTGTTGATTCAATAACACTATCAATGTTATAATTTAGCCACTTTATCGTTTTGGCGTTCCTTCCTACGATAATTAAGCCTCCATTTTTTATGTAGGACCTCTCAATCTCCAGGTCCCTTATGCCTGTCCCTGCGGCTTCCAAAATTTTCTCGGCTATCAAGTCTAAAAGCTCTTCTTTCCTCTCTTCCGATATGATAGTTTGGGGGTGATCTTTTTTGATTACTACTACCGCTCTCTCCGTGAGCGGAGTTCTCTTTGGGCTGAACGCCCTTCTATTTGATTTAGAAATGTTGCTTGGTTCTGTGTCTCTAGGTCTACTACTATAGTTATACCTATTTTTACCCTGTTTGTAGGTATGCATATCTCCACTTCTTCTCCATGGAAGGTTGTCTTCTCGTGATTTCTTCCTATGTCCTCCTGCGTGTTTTTGATTTGATGCGTCAGAGTCAGATGTATCCCGCAACCACTCCTTTGAGCTCCAATCCGGGCTGTTCCCACCTTCGTTTAATGCGGAGTTCGGACTTTCTAGGCCTGCTCCATTTCCTTTTTTGGAGGTGGATGGTTCCTCCAGATCTTCGAACAGCATTCTTAAGTCCTCGTCCTCCATTTGGCTGGACCTCATTGGAGAGTTCACTTTTTTCTTTCCGTCCATTTTTTTTACCGAGCGATTTTGACCAGAACTTGGTGTAAATTTCTCAAGGTTGCTTGCTGCTGCTGTATTAGCTGACCTTGGACTGTTTAAGGTGGTGTTTGTGCCGCTTTATATATCTTGAGGAGCTGGGCCTACTTGTCGTAGTGGGGTAGTCTGTTCTTTGAGGGTAGGGGTAGCTTGGTGGTCAGTCGGTTCAAGGACCCTCTAACAGGTTCGTGGGTGTAGGGATGTATCAATCACCCGATCAGCTATGTCTTATTAGTAGATATACAGTCCGGATGATAGAGTCTGGCGATTGTGATTGTGATTTGTGATTTGGTGCTGTGTTATTATATTTATATTATATTATACTTTATTTGTATACTGAAGTGTCTTTGAATGTTAGTTAAGCTTATGTGGGTATAGGTGTGATATATTTTTTATTTTTTTTTGTTTTATTTTTATATGTTAGGGATTTCCTTTAACTACCGAGATGATATTTGGACTAATCTGTTTTGACAGCCCTTTTTTACCACGGGACGTTGAATCGTGATTTTATAGTTGTTGAGATAAGCGATAGACGGCCTTCGTCCGATTACGGGAGGCGCAAAAACGCAGCCAAAATGTTCGCGGAGGTCATATAAGTATAGCGGGCCGCGAGTTTATCGGTCAGGGGGTTTGGCGGCGGGAGGGTGGGAGTCGCTTTACCCTATCACCACCTTCGTTATCAGATTTTATTTTCTGAAACGAGGGTGGGCCCTATGGCTGTGCTTGCAACCTTGCGGCGAGCACTTTGCCGTGGGAGGAAGGCGTGCGCGTGCACGGCCTACCTCGATTTATTTTACATTTTAATATTATAACAAGCATAATTCGGTGTAGGTTGATTCGACGTTATCGCTTTAGCGCGGCTCTTTTCGCGGTTGCAGGCGCTTCTTTCTGTTCGTTCGCGGGTAGCATTTAGGTCGCGTTATGTTTAATTTTAATATTATCGTCGGTCGAGTCGCGTTTGTATTGTTCGCGTCCTGTTAAATACATAGATTGCGGTGTCTGTTGGCATATTATGTACATATTGTTCAGTAATTATTTATCATTGTCCTACCGGTGTTACGCGTACGATCTGTGGCCCTTGCCGCGTCGCGAGGGGGCGCGTGTACGGCCGGTCGCGGATCATTTTATCGATTTTATCTGATTTGATGTTGGATCTCGCGATCCGTCGGATAGCTGTTGTCATGCTTTGTACGATTCGTTAAGGTAGAGTGAATCTATTCGCGATTTTATGTTTGTCATCCTGTTCGTAGGTTAATTGGTCATTCGAATTTAATTTAGTTTATTATTTGTCTTTGATCTTTTCGGGTATTTTGTATAATGGACTGCGTTAGTTTTAGTACGGGCTGTTTAATTGTGTCGATAAGAGGCGGTGCATTTCTCTTGAGGGGCATGGGATTTTCATGTATGGTGTGAATTTTGGCGAATGCATGCGGGCGTGCGTGTCTCGAGAGTTACGAGGTTATCTTCTTAAGGGATATACGCGTGGTATGCGTTCGACTATTACAATTATTTTTAATGATCGTGATCGTTGTTGATTTCGTTTGTTCCTATTCGCGTGATGTCGTGTTTCTATGTGACTCTGAAATTCACGACACGATTGGCTCGTTCGGTCATTTACGCGGGAGTCGCGTGTTGACCTACTTTCGACGTGGACGTATGTTATAGCGTGGGTGAGGCATTTAATCGCGTATGGGTGATTTGATTGCGGTTTTTCCCGGGATTCCATGTGAGATGGGTGGTTCATAGGTTTGGATATGAATTTTCGCGGCGTTTCATGACGAGTACGATGACGCGTGTTCAACGGTCTCGGTCGGTGATTTCACATAGTGTTTATTTATTATGTTACTTGTATCACTTGACGAGGTGAGGGGAACTTTCTGTATAAATTAATTGTGCATAAGTTGCAGGTGTTACGCACTTGATTGCGTGTCGGAGCGAGAGTTGACGGGCCGTCGGGAGTAAACGCGAATGCGAACCTCGCTTTGAGGTTAAAACGCGCTAGCATCTACAAACCCGGTGATTATTCGAGGGGCGATACAGTGTCAGCTCGGGGAGCTTCTCCTTTATTGGATGTCCTGAGAAATGCAGGGTGTAAGCTACTGGTAAGCATTAGTTTGCTGGATTTTAGACTACGTTAGGAAAGTTAAACTGTGATTTAAGAAAATTCTAAATTTTGTTAGATGGGGATCGCTATAGCTGTCATAGGCTTCTCGTGTAAAGGAAGGTATACGTAAGTGTTTGTAGATGCTTTGATGTAATCTTGTGTGGCTGGCTTGATTTTAATTATGGTTTAGTTTACCAGGAGAAGGCTGCGGACATGATCCTTCTGATTTTAGTACGTGATCTGTGGCCGAATGGGAGGTCCGACCATGATAAATTACTACGGGGCTTTGGGATGTGATTAGAGTTGGCGATACGTTCGTGTGCTTGTATGCTACGGGTAAGTTAACGTTATTGTAGGTCATGAAATCATAGGCGTTCTTTGAATGGTGGATTGAGTTATGATACTTGTAGGTGTATATGCATTCCTTGAATTGTGTGGCGTTTCATAATTGGTTCATTAATTAGAGATGTTCAAATGTTGGTGTTCGTTGGCCTGTATATCGTTAGTCTTGTTTTCTTAAAACGTGGGATTTTGATTATATAGTGTATCGTTTTGTAAGTTGGTTGTTGGATACATGATTCGGTATTTGTTGGCTTTTGTATTATTTATTCGGCGTTGTAAGTTCGTTTTTTTTCTAGATTTTTGGAAAGACTCGTTTGCATGTTGTCTTAATTTTGTGAGAGAGTGTGATCGTGGGAGGTCACGAGCTTTGAGTAGGATGTTTGCTCGTTGTTGGATGTGGGGTGTTGGAATCATACGCATATGTGATTTGTATGAATATTCTTCTGATTTACGCGTTTATGATAATGTATCCGAGAGCGTAGGGGTCGGGGAGTGTGTAGGGGAGAGGGGTATTTTCGTAAGTTGTTTCGAGTGTCGCGAATTGTTTAATTGGTTTTACTATTTATATGTGAGTTAAATTCATTTCTGCCGGTGTTATGATTTCACGGTTTCGATAACTATGCTATCGCGTTGTCGACTGTGTGTGTGAGAGGTTGTGTGAATTGTGTGTGTCTCCTTTTTGAGTAGTGTATGTTCGCGTGTTTTACGTTCGTCGTTGGTATGTGCATGTCTTTGATCTAATTAGTGTGTTACGTTATGGTTTTAATTATTTGATATTGTGTGAATTTACTGTGTGTGGGATTGTTACGCGGTGTCATTCTTACTGTGGATTATCTAAAAGTTTATTATTTTTTTTTTTTTATAATTATGTTGGATCTACGGGGGTCTGTTTGGTATTTTAAAAGTTTTAGACATTAAAACACGATTGTTTACAGGTGGTGGTATATTGCCTGTTTCCTGCCACGGTGGTTGCACGTGCGCTGACTTTGGGTTTATTGTTGTTTGCTGATTTACACGTTCCGCATGGTCGCCCTCCGAGCCGAGCGTGTGTCATCCTCGATCGTTGAGTGGGCCATAAACCAGTCCTGGGCCTGGGTTGACTCTTGTTAATGACGGCTGGTTTGTATTTTCTCTCTGTTTTCCCGATTAGACCCGTTCGATGGATTTGCCGGTACCCCCTGGGGTCGAGTACGTGCGTTTTCTTATTTTTTGGGGGGACGGTTGTAAAGGATGGAAAGTTGAGATATTCGGCCGGGGTTCTAACGGTTTTTCGCGTTTTTGAGAGTGATTGTGGAGAAGGCGGAAGTTTTATGAGTATGTATTGTCTCGTTTCTCTAGTTTCTAATATTTTGATTTCTTTTGAATTCTTTAATTCTCCGAGCGGGGTGTGACTTTTCTGCTGAGGCACGTTTTTGGATCGTCAGTTATTTGTACCGTTAGATTTTGCGTGTTATTATTCGCGGTGTCGTGTAATTAATTGAACCCGCTCACATGTTCGCGGTGGGAAAATATGAGCTTATTGATTAAGAGTACTTCTTAGCTTGCCCGTTTGTTATTATTGATTGCGTTGTTTGAATATATATATTTATATTTTATTTTTTTTTTTTTTAGATTATACAGCGGTTCCGAGGGTTCAATGGCACAGTGTAGGTGTAGGTGTTGGTATCCGATTAAATAAATGCTTTTGCTTGTGATGTATAGATATACCTGATTGTTGTTATCTTATTAATGATCTATGGTAGTATTATGTGTTCTAATTGATTCTATTCGTGTGTTACAGGTATTCCGGTTTAAGCGAATTTATGTACGAGTGAGTATTATTGTCATTTCTGCTCCCTATTTGACTAATTGACTAATTTGATCCGTGCGCGGTGATGAAAGGTAATAGCTCAGGTAATCGTATGTGTCCGGTGTTTCTAGTCTTATTCGTATGCGTGTAATGGACATGGTATGAATTCGTTCGTTATTACAGGTATTATAAGTGTCAAGGGGCATCCTGCAAACCCTAGAGCCGTCGGGGTATTGTTCGAGCGATCGCTATCTGAGTAAGTGTTCGAGAATTAATTTTGCTATCGGTTATTACAGCTTATCAGGGATTTATGGGTTTTTCTTTTCGATTGTATGTATTTTGTGTAAGCATACTCTCAAATTTTGTGTGTAATATGTAGTGTTTCGTGAGTAGTTTGTTATAAGTCTCTTATTTATAATGATTTTGTAATGATAAGAAGTCTATTGTTTATAGTGTTTTTATAATGATTTGTGTTGTATGTTCCAGTTGTTCCGGTTTAAATTGGTACCAGGATCGTTAATTATTTTTACATTTACACGTTGATGTGAGGTGAGTTAGCCTTTGTTCCGTGGAGGCAGGTATTTGAATCGTCTGTTCGCGGGTGATTTGAATTTATGGATTTGTTCGGATTTAAATATCTACTTGTTTCTTTAAGCCGGCTTGATTATAATTAATTTATTATTTTACAGGAACTATGACGTGATTTAATCCCTGGAGTTTGCTGAGGTCGCGTTCGAGGGTCGTGATTCGAGTGCGCCTTCTTATAATAATTACTTATTTGATTTATTACCGGATTTACCGAAAATATTGCTCGTATGTGTGCAAGGGAGAGACAAGTGAGACGTACTCTCTCTCGCGCACCTGAGCCCGATATTGTTCGGGTGTGTGATGTTCGGATGTTTGAATTAGAGATTCTCCTGCGCGGTGTAAAGTTTGATTAACCATCCTACCTTTACCGGTGCTTATTTCAATGTATTACTTGTGTGTTGGGTGATTGTGGTCGTCAGGGTGGATCGCACTGCGTTTTGGCACTTATTAATTGAACTCGCGGCGCGTGTTATGGATGTATTTTGTTAAACACTGCGATTGTATTGAATAAATAGTATTTAATGTATTATAATTCCCGTATTGTAAACTGTGATTGTACACCGTTTCGTACGCAGGTTCAACGTGGCGCGAGATCTTTTTCGTTATTTAGCGGCGATGGTTACGTATAGGGTATCGTTTTTTAACTCAACAGTGAGGTTAGCTGTAGGAGGAAATGGTCAAGACATGAGTATGACGTTTGAGGTTAGGAATCACAGTGCTTGCCCGTACAAATTATACACAGTATTTTTCATGCACAGATCCGGCTCGAAGGACCAAAAATGTATAAAATTAAATAATATTGTATTTAATAAATATACAAATACGGCTCATTCCATGTCAAATCGATCACCTTCTGGAGCAGCATCTGCGATTTTGTTCAAATTTACATATGCTATAATGCTTGGCGTATCATACACGGAACTGTTTTTGTTTTTTCGAAATTTTGAAAATTGTCAAAGTTACAGCCGCTCAAAGTTTTGACTTTTGTAAAAACAGCCGAACTTTAAAAAAATCATTACTCTGTAACCGTAAGTCGTACAGCAATTTTCGTTGTGAGAATTTTCATCGGAAAGAATCAAATTTAAAAAAAAAAAAAAAAAAATACAATTTGCATAATTAACAGTGTAAAATACTATTTTTATCGAATTTTGTTAAACAATTGACTATAACTTTTGCAGGTATGTTTTTAAAAATTTGAAAAAATTCATACGCATTCTTTGAACCTTTATCTTTAATATTCCGTTTTAAAAAAAGGTGACACTTTTATACGTGACCTTGCAAAATTCGACAAAGTTAACCGTGCAACCGTTTTACGCGTTCCGACGAGCAATCGCCGGGCAGACATTTCGTACGTTTCGTATCTCGACTAGTTTATTAAAGCAGGTCAATGTTTAAAAATCTGGAAAAACTCAGGAAGGTGCTTAGGATATTCCCTTTCAGTCGATACCTCAAAAAAGAGTGTCACTCGTCAATTGTTAAATCCAGGGCGATATTATGTATATCAGTGTCAAAAGCATGTGGCCATTACATGCCGGTGTATTCAACGAATTGTTACTCGATTATTAGAAGAGTCACACTCTTTTTCGAGGTATCTACTGAAAGGGAATAGTCTAAGCTACACCCCTGAATTTTTCCAGATTTTTAAACATTTACCTGCATTAATAAACTAGTCCAGATACGAAACGTACGAAACGTAGCAATGCTAGGAGTGCGATGCTGTATGTACGTCGAAGTGGAGGGGGAAATAGCTGTCCAGCGATTGCTCGTCGGAACGCGTAAAACGGTTGCACGGTTAACTTTGTCGAATTTTGCAAGGTGACGTATAAAAGTGTCACCTTTTTTTAAAACGGAATATTAAAGACAAAGGTTCAAAGAATGCGTATGAATTTTTTCAAATTTTTAAAAACATACCTGCAAAAGTTAGTCAATTGTTTAACAAAATTCGATAAAAATAGTATTTTACATTGTTAAATATGGAAATTGTATTTTTTTTAATTTAAATTTGATTCTTTCCGATGAAAATTCTCACAACGAAAATTGCTGTACGACTTACGGTTACAGAGATATGATTTTTTAAAGTTCGACTGTTTTTACAAAAGTCAAAACTTTGAGCGGCTCTAACTTTGACAATTTTCAAAATTTCGAAAAAACAAAAACAGTTCCTTGTATGGTACGCCAAGCACTATAACATATATAAACTTGAACAAAATCGCAGGTGCTGCTCCAGAAGGTGATCGATTTGACATGGAATGAGCCATACAATACGTCGCACTTGCCAGGATGGTACGCCTGTGCACGAGATAGTAGGTGGCGACGAAAATGTGAAAATGTGTATAAACTTTGGTACGGGCCGTCGTGAGGTTAAAACAGAGAATTTTCTTGAAGTCGGAAGATGTAGGAAAACAGAAGGAATGGTACCTGTAGGTGCCTAGTACGTGTGGCTACGACGACACGTGGCCGTAGATGGTGTAACGGCGATGCTGTTTCCTACTTGACGTGTTCTGTATTCCGTAGATTGTATTAATCAATACGGTGATGTGTGCTGTGACCTGATCTCTGCAGGCGAAGTGGTCTTGAAGTTCACAAATCGATTATATTAATCGCTAACGGTGAAGTTCGCGCACTGTGACACACCACGTGCGTCTATGACGGCGGACGAATTGAGACTGAGGCAACTTCCGGACGACGCGCATGGAGCGCGTGAGATGGAACGTTCTAGAACATTCTCGAACATTCTAGAAGGATCGAGATCGATATTCGCCGGAAGTTGCGTAGGCTACGTCGCCACGTGGCGACCGCGTGGCGTGCGTAGCGCGCGCGTGGCGCTCTTGTGGCGTGAAGTGTGGCGCGAGTGTGGCGCGTGTAGCGCGGGAGTTCTTGAAGTTATTTGAAATCCTTAACAACAGGGTGCGCCATAATTTACGTCGGTATTTAAACATTGAATAACTTTGACATCTATGAAGCGATACTTTTGAATAGACATGTTTTTGAAACGTCAATTCAGTAGACTTTGAACCATCGCTTTACACCGAAAGAACGCGCTGAAACAGTCGCACTGCACATTGAAAATAGTCGTGTTAACTCCACGTGCGTATCGTCCGAAATATCGTGACCAACAAGCACCGTCTAACAACACTATTCGTCGTTTGGTGTCGAATTTTGTTGAGCATGAGACACTGAGAGATTGTCTACATGCCGTTCATCAACACTCAAGACGTTTAAATGAACTGGTTGAAGCGGTAAGAGAGAGTGTTACCGATAATCCACATGTGTCCTATCGTCACCGCGCTCAGCATGTTGGGTGATTATGTCTGCCCACAAATGCGTGCAAAAGGTCTGTACAGTTACTGGTTTTACCAAGACGGTACGCCATGCCACACTGCACTTCAAACAATGCAGTTTCTGTAACGAAAACTCCGTGGACGTGTGATATGTGAAAATAGCGACATTCACTGGCCACCTCGATCTTCAGATTTGATCCCTCCGGACTTTTTTCTGTGGGGTTATTTAAAAAGCAACGTGTACGCCAGCAAGTCTCAGATCATTGACGAGCTCAAGACAAACATTCGTACGGAAATCGTCACTATATCGCCCCAGATGCTCGAAAAACTGATGGAAAATGCAGCAAAATGGGCACATTTTGTTTTGGCCAATAAAGGCGGCCACTTGATTAATGCTGCATTCAAAAACTAGTCCCAATCAATTGCAAAGAACCAAATTAAATAAAAATACCTCATATATGGAAATCGGCTGTTTTTTTAAAAAGTTATTTAATATTCACATACCGACGGAAATTATGGGGCACCCTGTATATTAATGGTAGTCAACATCGATAAATATACAGGGTGCGCTATAATTTTCGTCGGTATGTGAATATTGAATAACTTTTAAAAGAATAGCCGATTTCCGTATATGAGGTATTTTTATTTAATTTGGTTCTTTGCAATTTATTAGGACTGTGGGAACGTATGTTATCGAGAATAATAGTCCTGCTTCGTTACAGAAAGTCGCTTTATTCGATGTTCTCGCAGGCGCGTCAGGGATGAGACTGTCGTCCCGAAAACGCTTCTTTATGCTCGCCTGGGCTAGACGTTGGACGCACTTGAAAACAAAGAATTCTCTAACCTGAACAACGCCTAGCCCGGCGACGCAACGGCTGCATTTCTCAGAGCACTTGAAAACCCAACGGTCTTCGCACCGATGAGATAAAGCTCGCTATGGAAGAATGTGCACACGGCACGTAACATTACGTGTGCCGCCCCAAGGACTAGTTTTTGACTGCAGCATCAATCAAGTGGCCGCCTTTATTGGCCAAAGCAAAATGTGCCCATTTTGCTGCATTTTCCATCAGTTTTTCTAGCAGCTCGGGCGATATAGTGACGATTTCGGTACAAATGTTTGCCTTGAGCTCGTCAATGGTCTGAGACTTGCTGGCGTACATTTTACTTTTTAAATAACCCCACAGAAAAAAGTCCGGGGGGATCAAATCTGAAGATCGAGGTGGCCAGTGAATGTCGCTATTTTCTCATATCACACGTCCACGGAGTTTTCGTTGCAGAAACTGCATTGTTTGAAGTGCAGTGTGGCATGGCGTACCGTCTTGGTAAAACCAGTAACTGTACAGACCTTTTGCACGCATTTGTGGGCAGACATAATCACCCAACATGCTGAGCGCGGTGACGATAGGACACATGTGGATTATCGGTAACACTCTCTCTTACCGCTTCAACCAGTTCATTTAAACGTCTTGAGTGTTGATGAACGGCATGTAGACAATCTCTCAGTGTCTCATGCTCAACAAAATTCGACACCAAACGACGAATAGTGTTGTTAGACGGTGCTTGTTGGTCACGATATTTCGGACGATACGCACGTGGAGTTAACACGACTATTTTCAATGTGCAGTGCGACTGTTTCAGCGCGTTCTTTCGGTGTAAAGCGATGGTTCAAAGTCTACTGAATTGACGTTTCAAAAACATGTCTATTCAAAAGTATCGCTTCATAGATGTCAAAGTTATTCAATGTTTAAATACCGACGTAAATTATGGCGCACCCTGTTGTTAAGGATTTCAAATAACTTCAAGAACTCCCGCGCTACACGCGCCACACTCGCGCCACACTTCACGCCACAATTAGGTTTACTGAAAATTTCGAAAAAACAAGATTTTTGGTGCTCTATATCGGCCGGAAAGGACTATAACATATGTGATAGTGAATAAAATACCAGATGCTGCTCTAGATGGCGATCCATTGGATATTGAATGAGCATAATACAATATAATGTCAGTTATAATATCAAGATATCAATATAAAAAGCCGCAGTAATATCAAAGCAAACAAAATACTATACCATTGCTTATTGTTAGTTAACCCCTTGCACTACCGCGAAACTCTGAAAAAGCCGTGCCAAACTTGTCCGCCGGAACGGTGAGAAAAGGAGCCGAAGCGGCACAGATATCGTTATATGGTATCTACGTTTGTTTATATTGTAACCGTTATCTCTATCCCCATGATATTTTCCTTATAGGAACAAAGGTCCCACTCGAGACATTTAAACTTGGCTCAAGAGTAATCAAATCATTAAATTAATTGTTTGAATTCTTGTTTGGTTCGAAATTTCGATCACGAGCCTGACTCGTGACATCCACGTTTGGCACAAAATCTTCATCACGAGTCAGACTCGACAAAGTAGTGCAAGGGGTTAACGAAAAATAATATTACAATAATGGAAAAAAATATTATTTTAATTATATTTGAAAATTACCTGATAATATTGCATATCTCTTTGTAGCAAAATTCTGACCCGATCTACCAAATTGCCATCTTCCATAATCTCCATCATTTTAATCTATTTATTATTTAAAAACAGTTAGATCAGTATTTAATACTTAAATATGTATATTTATAATATTTTGCGAAAATGCTGATATGTGTCGAACTCCAAAAGAAGAATTTAGTATACAGGATATCCGAGCTATTCGTTTTGTTTCAGAACCGAGTGATGGATGAGATAATTTTAATATATAGATGTAACATTTTCAATATCCAACACGAATCCGTGGCCGAGTTATTAAAGAAAAAGAACAGCCAATCAGAGAGCTCCATGCGATAGATTCGGCACCATAGACTCATTGGTACTTTTTTCGTGGTTCTGTATAAGTGTCCGTTCTGTAACCCTTCCAAAAGGCCCGTCGAAACGGCGATACAAATAATACCGCTACTACAAGCAATTAACTTGTGCTAGTAGGAACTGTCGCACCGCCAGCCCTAATGGAGCTCTCTAATTGGCTGTCGTTCCGGAATAACTCGATCACGGATTAAGGTAAGCCATTGAAAAGATTACACCCGTATGTTAGAATTATCTCAACTATTACTCGATTCCGGGACGGAACGAATTATTGGGACATACTGTGTCTACACATACACCATTTATATATTAGGTCTACCGGAAAGTTCTGTCCGTTCCGGTTACAATGAGTTTCAACTAGTTGTGCATGTTCATGTGATGCATATATGGCTCTCTCTTTCTATCGCTAACAATGTATACACACTGACGTCCTAGATGAACTAAAACGAAAATCATTCTTGTCAGTATTAAGTGAAACGCGATCGTATACCCATGGCGACCGATAAAGTTCATTTACGTCAGGCTACAGACTGCTTTGAGGACTCGTCAGAAAGTCGCAGAGCTAGGCTGGGAAATACTGTCACATCCACTATACTCCCCGGGCCTAGCACCATCTGATTATCACTTGTTTTTGTCCTTGCAAAATATTTTGCAGGGCAAAAAATTCAAGAACAAAGAAGATATCAGACAAACACTGGTTCAATTTTTGTCCTCTAGAGATAAGACATTTTTTATAAATGGGATATACAAATTGCCATCACGCTGGCAAGAAGTCATAAATAATGATGGTAATTATATTATTCAGTAAAGTTTATTCAAGGTATGAAAAATTTATTCTTTTTTTTTATTCTAAAAACGGACAGAACTTTCCGGTAGACCTAATAGTTACGTTTTACACATTTAAATTTTATATTTATATTTATATCGTTTTCATATTAGCTTACATACATATGTATATGTACATTTTTTTCTGTATTAACTGTCCTCTTAATCCAACCACACCACAATATTCGCAAGATTTCAGGAAAATTTAAAAAAAAGCAACAAACATAAATTGGCAAAGTCCTTAATTATCATGCACAAGGAAAGTAGAAATAACTGGATCATAACACTATTAACACTTTCACAACCGGTGACACCAACGTGGTGCCATCGGCAGGCCAGACGTTGTTTGCCGGTGACACTTATGTGGTGCCATTGATAGTCGTTATTGGCCGACGACAAAGGAATGAATATTGTTGTATAATAGTATTGAATTATTTCTTGAAT
This sequence comes from Mimumesa dahlbomi, assembly GCA_917499265.3. Taxonomy (NCBI): domain Eukaryota; kingdom Metazoa; phylum Arthropoda; class Insecta; order Hymenoptera; family Crabronidae; genus Mimumesa; species Mimumesa dahlbomi. The sequence continues at coordinate 2,491,323 of OU824120.1, forward strand.
TTATGTCAAGTTTTTTCAAGCGAAAGTGTTTTTTCAAAAATATTGCCGGCCCCTGGCGACGTTTTACTGCGCAAACATGCAGTTGTGAAAGTGTTAAGGACAACAGATAAATCCTACGATCATTCGACAAATATCAGACATTAAATATACACTATTCAAACTGCTAAAATCGTCCAATTTGTTTAAGGGGTTAGGCTACTCTAGAATTTACGAAAAATCATTTTTTTTTCTTTTAAATTGTCCCTTAAGACCTCAAAAATGATGTCCCAAAAGATTATGGTCGAGAAAATTTTCCAAATACTCGGTTTTCGAGTTTTTGTACGAGGCCACCTGGACTCCTTTTGTGAGCGCTCGAGGGAAAGTACGGTAGGGAATCGGAGCAGGTACACGGCACATGTTATTGAAATCATTTGTCGTTTCGACTAGTCTAGACAAGTTTAGACTTGTCGAAGGTCTCTTTCAGTCATTTAGGCACAGTTAGAGACAAACGCTCATGTTTATCGATGGACAATCTTCGTGCTATTGTCTCGTAGCGACCATAGGGGCAAATTCATTTGCAACTTCTGCGAAAACTGCAAGGGCCAGATGTTTTACAACTTTCTAGGAAAAACTAGTCGAGCGAGGAAAAACAAGGTTGTAAAACATCTGGTCGCCAAAACATCGGGTTGTAGAAGGCGCAAATACCTGGTCATACCGTCGACCATATCTGGCTAACGGGACTTTTCCGGCGACATCACGGTGGCCAAAAAACATTACCAAATAAGGTAATTTGAAGAAACATTTCCTTCTCTTGGGACCCCACGAGGGTGGAGTTCTGTACTAAAATTCCCCCAATAAGAATCTTCCAACCCTTCGCTCTGGGCCTTACACCCCCAAGAGAGGGAAAATTAAACTCTATATAAGAAACGAACAGCTATGAAATGTGCCTGGAAATTGACAAACAGCGCATAAAGCATGCGGAGAGATCGCTGTCTGAACGGGTAAAAGAGGCAAGAATCGCTTCAAGATTGAGAAGAAGAGAAAAGCAAGAGCAGGACGATAATCTGGAAGGCCAAAATTGCTTGCGAAAATTTGAGACGCTCGTATATAAAAAATGGTTGAACCTACGGCAAAATGGCTTGCACCATAAGGACCAGAGTGATATTTTGCATCCGAAACGACTTTTTACGCGATTCCGATGAGTGGAAAATTAAGAGATATTTAATCGCAAAGATATTGTGTTGTTGACGAAGTAGGCGTGGCTTACGGATATGGATGAGCGGGGCGGCGGAGAGCGGTGGCGATGCTCCAGCCCGCTCAGCGCTGCAAGAGCGTGAGAGACTGAACGCGTGACTTAACCCTTTTCGTTGCTTTCGTTTAAAATCTAAAAACTTTAAAGCATTCTATACAAAGCTGGGGTTGGTCGGTACAACTTGGACAATAAGTTGTTGTTTTCTTCAAATTCTCTCGTGTCTCTGATCGGCCCATTCGACGTCTTTTATCTGCATAACATTGTTTGCATGCGCGTCTAATGCTTCCTCCGAAATCATTTTTCCGACGGCGATATTATGCTGACTCCGACGAAAATAAGGATTTGTTGCGAGATGAGAAACAAATGCGAAGTAACAGAAATAAATGAACAAACATGATACTATGGAAACAAACGGAGCGAGAGATTATTGTCGCAAGAATCAGCGATTCGCATTCTTAAAATATTGGTGAGAGTACCGAGCAGAATACGCTCCATACAGCGGTACGCGTGGCTGAAGGAGATTTCACTGAAAACGCGCGAGGTACTCATCGTGTTAATCAGGTTAAATTTAAAACATGGATCAGCCAACTGTTCACTTCGAGAAGGTATGGGAAACTTTATTTTTTGCGTTGATTAGCAACGTAATTGTCTGCATGTTGTGCGGTTTCCGTCCCAAAAATGGGGCTAGCTTCACAGTGCGTAGACATTACGCTAACAGACACGCCAATGATTACGATCAGTATGTAGATGAGGAAGGGCGTAATTTATTGGAAGGATTAAAATTAGTGTATGGCTGCGATTCGGAGTGTAGCAGTAATGATGAATCGGATTCATCAAAGGTTTTTACTGCGTCATGCGCGATTTCCATGCTAATAGTGCAAAATGATAGGCCGTTTGCAGATGGCGAATTTATTAAGAAATGCCTCACCGAAAGTGTTAAAGCTTTCAGTTGTTCGATGTCGTTGACAAAATTCAAAGCATTCCTTTATCGCGTAACACTGTCGCCTCCCGCATCGCGAGCATTTCGGACTGCACTGTGGAAAATTTAAAACATTTATTATCGACCTATCGATATTTTTCGCTGTGTTTGGATGAGTCCACCGACATTGGACACGTGAACCAGCTGAGCATTTTTGTTCGAATCGTACAAAGCGATTTCTCATGTGTCGAGGAATTACTGGATTTTATCCCGATGCATGGCACTACGATAGGTGCTAATATTTATAAAGCCTTCGCGGATTTTTTGTCTACGTTTGGACTACATTTTTCAAAATGTTCCGCGATCTTAACGGATGGCGCGAAATCTATGACCGGGCGCAAGATAGGTTTTCTCGGCCAATTAAGGCAACGAAATTTTACATTCCCGGCAGTTTATTGCATTCTTCATCAGGATGCATTATGCGGCAGAGTGGTGAAACTCTGTAGGGCCATGAAAGTGGTTGTAAAAATTATTAATGCCATAAAAGGAGGGCAAAAATTTCTTTCGCACTGCAAATTTCAGACATTTCTGCAAGAGCATAATGCCATTTATAAAGACGTGTCTCTGTACTGCGAAGTCAGATGGCTCAGTACCGCGAAATTTCTTCACACGTTTTTTAACCTTTGAAAAGAGATTGTTCTTTTTCTTGAAGTATCTAAAATCTTATCCGCGTACAGAGAAGTGCAATTTTTAACCGTCGACATAGGTTTCCTATGCGAATTGGCTTTTATTAGAGATATTTCTAATCATTTGAATGTTCTCAATTTAAAATTACAAAAAGGCCCAAACAATCTCTGCGTTGGTTTGTCATATAGATTCGTTTAAAATCAAATTATTGTTATTTAAAACCCACGTACAAAATAAGATTCTAAATTGTTTTCCATGCTGCCAGAACCTCCACGCAGAGTACGGTCCCGCTTGCAATTTTGAGCAGCGGGTTCATTTTATTGATTCTCTAATATCAGAATTTAATTCTAGATTTTGCGACTTCGATTGTCTTCGATCGAAGTTATCTCTATTTGAAAATCTGCGAACGGTCCCTATTGCACAGCAAAATTTCCTTCATCAAAAGGAATTATGCGATTTACAAACTGACATTTCAATGAAAGCGCTCCCGGAAACAGGATCCGAATTTTTTAAAAATTTAGACGCAAGCAAATATCCTACATTAAGGGACTTCGGGCTTAGCATTTTATCAATGTTCGGCTCAGTTTATTTATGCGAATGTTCATTTTCCAAAATGAAACGCATAAAAACCGATATCCGTGCCACGCTAGGCAACGCATCGCTCACTTCGTTGATGCGAGCTAGTTCGTCTTCGCTCTCCACAGACTCAGATTGCTTTTCAAGATTAAGCAAACGGCCTAGATATTCCGATTAGATTTTCATTAGTTTCATTTTTTTTAACATTTATTATGTATGTTTTATAAAACCAATTGAATTAGCCTTTCCGGTGGATTAGGCCTCCTGGGGAAACCACTTAAACAAAAACGCATCATGGATAGTACCTCATGGGTGATGTGGAAACTATCATCTGTAAAAATTTATTAATTATCTAAAAATTTATTAATCACGGTACGCTCCTGAGCCGACGCGGCCCCGAAACGTCTAGCCGCTTGCTCACTGGTCCTAATTTAAAAGTGGTGGGGCAGTGGGCGAGCACCTCGAAAATCAACTGAAATGTGCGCGACCTTGACAGCACTGCATTATACCGACTTCTTGAATCAGCCACTCGGGACAAAGACTCCAATAATCATTTAATATAAAGATTGCTTAGTTTGCAAGACGAAAACAAAGGGAAGGGTTTCTACCATCGCACGTGCTACTGCAATTTACGTCTTCATATAAACCAAAAAATGCCGAGACAGAGGCACAGTTGGAAACAAATTTTGAAAATATTTGTAAATTTATCGAGTAAAGTGGTCGTTACAAACTTACTGTATCAGATTTTCAAGGATTGACGACAAGTGAAATAAGTAGATATATTTTATTTATTAAATTGAAATCAAAATATGGTAGCGATGTATTCATAAAACAGCAGCAAGGCAAACTGACGATAATATACTATAACACATTAGAACTGATTGTGAGTAAAATATGTCAAACAAGATAACTATGTGAAAAGAGATAACATTGCGCATAGTATTGTATCAATCATTCGTCCAAATATATTTACGTCACATTTGCAACTGGTTGTTGACACTTACGTCCATAGGAAAACAGGTTCCAAACTTATGGTTGATTTACTTAATAAACTGGGAATCAGTGCATCTTATTACAAATTACAAATGTACGAAGCCTCTACTATCATGCATCCTCCTCGAACAATCTTTGATGATACTTTTGTGCAGTATATTTATGACAATACTCATCATAATGTAGCTACGATCCATGGCTTCAACACATTTCATTGTCTTGGACGAATAGCCGTGTATACGACAGGCAATTCTGTAAACTACGGGGGATGTACTCCAAAACTAAAAAAATTACCAACGTCTCAAGCTCTATCAACGAAAAATCGAATTCCGACGTATCCGTTAAATCGAAACTTAGAAAATCATTTTCAAAAAACAAATTTTGTTGACACAAATGACTAAATTGATAAGATTAAAACTGCTTTGCAGTTCACAAAAGAAGAAACTGCAAAAATTAATCAAAGCGTGTCAATTTTAACATTCGACCAGCTTCTATTTTGGAAAGTACGCTCACCTGTTACAGAACAGGATAAAGTCCTAGTTAGATTAGGAGGATTTCATCTTCTAATGTCATATCTTGGAGCCATTGGTTTTGTAATGAGTGGGAGTGGTTTGGAAGATTTATGAGCAACTATATATGCTCCTGCATCCGTCAAGAAGATGTTGGGAGGCCATGCTTTTTCAAGAGCATTACGCGCTCATATACTAAGCTTTACAACGTTAGGCAAGACAATTATTGAAAAGGAGCAACGTTCCGAAGAAAATAAAATGTTTATAAACAGTTGTTTTGAATATAGAATTCAAACTTTAACGATCGTGATGATGCCAGATAAAGTTACCACATTATAGTTGTTTTGAATGTTGGTCCACAAACCCACCACACATTGGAGATTTCAAAACAGATGAAAGTGTATGTCGTTTAACTGAAAATATTACAAGAAATATCAAAGATCTGGAAAAAAAGGTCTCGTGGCTAAATTATGGATCCAATATCTAAAGTGTGTTCATACAGTTTTACAATTTTTGGAGGCAGAGAGATTGGGTGATTTTAAATTACATTTACAGAGCATTGAAAGTATGTTCCCATTCTTCCATGCAGCGGGATACTACGCCTATGCAAAAAGTGCGCAGATTTAACTCCAAGATTTGTGCAATTTAGAACTCATAATGGACCAAGCAGAATTTGAGAAGTTTAAACAAGGATTATTTTACCATAAGAAGAAGTGACAAACCCTTTTCAGGAGTTTCACCTGATATGATGATTGAGCAAAACCGTCAACCGATTTTTTGGCACCGAACTACGACATGGGAGAGGCGTGACATCGAGTGTAATTACTCAGTATTTTCAAGGTATGCCAGCTGACTTTAATGTTATGGAAAGTCTGGAAAATTATTGTGATTTAAAATCAATTTCGAGCGAGCAACACATTGATTTATCCGAAAGCCGGATCAAGCGGGACAACAGCGATATTAAAAAATTATTATTTTGGCTTAGAGAACATGACCCCTTTGTAAATATAGATAAAAAATTATGTCACTATCGACAGGAACAATTGGTGAGTCTGACATTAATTGTCATAACGTCCTCGAACTTGGCTTTCGTGGAATATCATCCATGTTTGGTAAAGCTATGAAAAAAGTCACTTTATCGAACATGTACAAAGTCAAACAGCTGAGTTGAACAAATGACAGGTTTTTGTCAATTGACTGTCAATTTATATTTAATACAATTGCTGTGGCTTTCCAAGGAAATTTGTCAAAACACGAGAAGCACTAGAATACGATTTATCGCCTATCCTCTTGTTTTTTTCGACGAAAACGGTTGGATGCGCAAATCTGTCAAGTCAGAGTTGTATAAAACATTTAATTCCACAATTCACTCATCAGAACTCCTACACAGTTTCATGCCACAAGTACGTGGTTGACGGTGGAAGGCTATTGCATCACATAGTCTGGCACCACAGTAAAACGATTATGGAAATTTTCCAATTATATTATGATTTCGTTACACGCTGCTACGGTAATGATGCCATTGTCGTCTTCGATGGGTATACTAATGAAATCATTGGAGTGCAGTCGTACGATAGGTATCGGCGAAAGGAGAAAACTGTAGCATCAGACATTGAAATATCCGTAAATAATTTAGTGTCCTTAGACCAGAACAAATTTTTGGAAAATATAGTCAATAGATTTACATTTGTTGCACCGCTTAGCTAATTTTTTGAGTGAGCGCAACATCGATACCAAAATCGCTACCGAAGATGCTGATTACTTGATTATTAAAACAGGAATCGAGCAAAATAGTACATCTAATAAATCTGTTGCAGTAGTTGGTAACTATGTCGATTTGCTGATTTTGGCCGTAGGATTAACATCACTGTAAGATAATTTATATTTTTTGTACATTCCTCACGGAAAAAGAAAGCAATACAGCTGAACTCCACCAGGGATAACAAAGAAATATCATTTTATTTGCACACGCTTTTGGTGGTTGGGATTCTACGAGCGCTATGTATAAAAAAGGAAAGCAATACTATAGTCCAATTAATAAAAATAATAAAAACCTTCAAGATGCAGCTAAAGTATTTTATGAAAAGAATGAGCTCATTCACGAATTAGTAGAAGTGGCGAAACAAGTGATTATATATTTATATAAAACTAAAACGTAAAAAATCACTTGCATTAATGATATGCGTTACAATATGTATCGCTCATTATGTATTAATCCAAAAAAAAAAGACTTGTCTACTTTGCCACCCATAGAATCTTCTTCACATCTATACGCAAAACGTGTTTATTGTCAGATTCAACAGTGTTTGGGAAATGAAAGTAATCCTGAGAGCTGGAAATGGAAACGAACAAATAGTACATGTATGTTCGTCGGAATAATGACAGATAAACCATCAGCACCAAAAGAATTGTTGGAATCGATATCTTGCAGCTGTCATGTCAAATGTAACACAGACCGATGTAGTAATATGTAAAGAGGTAGGTGGAAAAGTAATTAAATTCTTGTCTTGATTCGTACGTAACAAAATTGTAATAATATCATTTTTTAATTAAAATAGGCCATTTTTAAATATTTGTAAAGTATTGAAAATCGTCCATGGTGAATAAAAAATTTACTGTCAAAATGTATTTTTTCCTGATCGGTATTTGCACGGTATTGCAATGTTGTAAAATGACAAATTCCAGTTTAAATGATCTAAAAAAAAGTACTTTTAAAAGTATTTTTAAACGATCAGAAATTGTCGAATATGAATAAAAACTATATTACTAGATGCATTTTTTTCTTATTGACACTTGCGATTTTTTAAAACAAAATTTTGTACATTTTGGGACTATTTTCCATCGATTGGAAATTGTCGATAATGCAAAAAATACTGTCCCTAAAATACTTTTTTTTCGTCCCATTGAAGGTATAGTTTTTGGACTTAAGTTTTCAGACGCGGCTGAACGAGCGAAAAAGAAAATCCACGCCAGCTCGAGCTTGTGCTTCTTCACCTTCTTTAACCCTTTTAGTGCCAGCGGGCCGATCTATCGGCCCGGGGTCCTTATGCGAAAAGTGCCACGGGCCGATGCGCTGTGGTCGGCCGGCCGCCCAGCCGACGGACTTACTATACGTGCTGAGGGATTTTATCTCGGCCTCGTTTGCTTACGTTCAGATCATTATTTTTCTGAGTATCAAATGGCATTTCCTTACACTTAGTCGTTATCTCCTTTGCCAGTATTATGGACTCCACCACGCTTTTGTTCATTTGGTTTTTCTTCAAACTTTCTTGGACGTCAGTTAGTGACACTCGAAGCGTTTTCCTGATTTCTTCTATTCCAAAATTTGGTTTTAATCAGTGCATAAATTATTTTCAAATAATACCTCGGTCAATAATGACAGAGCAAGTTCAAAAAGATATCGCAGAATTTTTGGTGCATGAGACGAGCGATAAAAGAAACGTTTGTGGCATTTAAAGCCGAAAATAGACTAAGGTGAGTGTGAGTGAGACGGCGAAAGACGAGTGTGAGAGAGAACGAGCAAAAACAGTGTCGCCTAACAGCTGATTGAGTGTACGTGTGCGGGCATGAGTGTACGGGTAATAGCATAAGAAATAGCGTAGGGACTTTTGTATGCAGGGTGTCCCAGGAATTTGGACGCACCCGGAACCAGGTGATAGTTGAGGTAATTCTAATATAGGGATGTGACGTTCTCAACGTCCTATCTCAATCCGTGGCCGAGTTATTAAAGAAAAACGACAGCCACTCAGAGGGCTCCGTTAGGCCTAGCCGCGCGACAGTAGAAGTTCTGCACCAGTAGGGTACCCTACCAGTAGGAACTGTCGCGCGGCCGGGCCTAACGGAGCCGTCTGAGTGGCTGTCGTTTTTCTTTAATAACTCGGCCACGGATTGAGATGGGACATTGAGAATGTTACATCCCTGTATTAGAATTACCTCAGCTATCACCTGGTTCCGGGTGCGTCCAAATTCCTGGGACACCCTGTATATTCATCAGTAGAACAGGGAAATAGATTTAAAAGGAATTGAAATAAGAAAATGCAAAACGTATGAAGAAGTGAGTGATAGCGTAGGAAAATAAGAAACTCTACAGATATTAAGTAATTTTGAATAAACGTATGTTATTGGTAAAAGTTTCCTACTTCTTTATCGGCCTGCCCTGAACCTACTCATAAAAGTAAGGTTTGCTCTCGTAGTCAGTGACCACAAAAGGGACGTACTGTTACAATGTCGAACGTCCCGAACTATTTGACACGTTGAGTGCCACGCGATTTTATAAGGAAATCTCCGTCAGGCCACGTGCTCTGCTATCGTGGCACAGCAATGCAAAGCGCACTACTAGCAAATTAAAATTTACTCGATGCAAGTGTTTAAACATATTAGAGCCATTGTTTTTTATCGTAGTGGAAGATATTTACGTTTGGATGAAAATGCTTATATGGACATTCATCCAATACGTTATGCACCTAGTCTGTTTTGTCTTGTTTATCGTTTGGACCGCTAAATAAGATTACATTGAAATCGACTTGCTTCCGGGGCTCTGCTTAGGTTACGATAAAGTAATACAAACACTTTAGACATGTCTTACGTAACGCATTTTTCAAATGTTTTACATTTATATTTATTCACTCCTCTATGGTTCTTGGCCCAATGCAAACGAAAATCTTTCCTTAGCCCTCAAAATTTCAGTCGAAGAGTCTGCAATTGATAATAGTGAAGTTATTTTTGCTAAAAGGCGGCATAGAGTGACCATTTTTTTTCATCAGAGGAAGAAGAAGAAAGTGTTTAACACGTTAAGCGCCACATCGGTCCCTAGGGACCTACGCTAGACTTTCCGTTCGGCCCGCATAGGTCCGCACGGATCGACGCGTCGTGGCGAGGCCCGCTTGACGGCTAACTGCGGGCGAACGGAAAGGCACGTAAAATCGGCGTGGCGCTTAACGTGTTAAGATTGGAGTGATCCGAGGGGAAATCAGCCAAAAATTGTACCTTTTGCCTCTCCATCTGGATTTATGAATGAAGATTTAAGGGGGAAGTTAGGGCTTCAGGGTAAAAAATAACACTTTCTTTGCAATTTTGTTTCGGACGTATGAATAGAGCAAATTTATTCGTACCTTTTGTACATTATATATTAGTATTTCAACAACATTATGTAATTTTTTGGTTGCAAAATATCAACAACTACGCCGGTGACGGAACTTTTCCGAGAGCGTATTTCGTAAAACTCATTTTGTGGTGACCACTGTATATCAGCCGAAAATTATCAGAAATCAAAATCACAATAAAATTTAGTTAGAAAATGAATAAATCCTCCCCCCAATGTTCTCTAATCGTTATTTTTTCATTTTTAAATTATTGGTGGTCGTTTGAAGCAAAAATTGCGATTTTTCACTAAAATTTCTGTCATTTTGTAGTTGGAAAAACCCCTTAGAGTAAAAAAAATTATCATACTCAACGTTGGGGGCAGGTATTTTATATATAGAAGGTATGTACCAAGTTTGAAAAGAATCGGTGAAGTATTTTTTAAATGGCAGTGGTCACCGACTTTGAAAACGTGAAAGTCGTAAACGTGTTCCGTAGTATCGACTCAAATCGATCACTTTTTCGGTGCGTTTTCCTTTGCCGCTGAGTAATTTATTTCTCCGTTTTTCCCTGAATTTTTGTGTCACCTCGACACTCAGTCTAAACACTTTTCATTTACACTTTTTAATCGCACAATTCAGATATTCCTTTGCCACACTACTGTTATAAAATCACTGAGCGGCAAACGCCCGACCGAAAATATAACGACTAACTGGTTCATAACTTCGAAAGTTTTGCTCCGATTACCTTCAAATTTTGGGACAGTACTCTCGAAATATTTAACTATAAGAAAAAGCAAAAAAAAAACGACCTACAAACCCTAACTCCCCCCTTAAATTTGAGGTCGGATGTAGCGGTAGAACGTTGCTGAAATTGTCGAACAAACGAACTTATATGCGTCACAGCAATTGGAAAGCGCATGCTCGGAGCGCTTGAAAAAGTGGACAGTGACAAATAGAAGTGAGATAAAGCGATGTTTGGGGCTAATTCTATTGATGGGATTAGTGAAATTACCAGCCGTACACTTATATTGGTCCCATGATCCTGCATATGTGCAAACATTCCCAAAAAATATCAGGTCCAGAAATAGATTTCAATTATTACTGAGAATGCTGCATTTTACCGATAATAGAAACAATAATGGATCCAACCGTTTGTGTAAAATCCAACCTCTTATAGACGCATTGGAAACAAATATCAAAATATATTACAACCCGACAAAAGCCGTATGTATTGACGAATCATTGATTCCATTCCGTGGCCGTATTATATTTAGGCAGTACTTCAAACAGAAGGGCCATAAATACGGGATTAAAATATTTAAGTTAAGCTGCGAATCTGGCTACACATATGCCCTTCGTGTGTACGCGGGAAAATCTTTGGAACAGGAAAACACAACGCCCACTAAAATTGTGATGTCCCTTTGCAGAGACTTATTCGATAAGGGACACACATTACACAGGTTGTAACAAAAATTCTGGAACACTTGAGGTTTATGGATAGAACGCATAAAAATAAGAAAAAAAAGTCTTATAAGTCGGGGGCGCAGCTCACCCCCTACGGAGATACAACCCCTTTTGTAAAAAATGTTTAAAAAAATTATATCTCCCAAACGGTAAGTCGTAGAAAAGTGATTTTGATTGCGATATAACTGGAAAAGATCAAAGTTTAATTTAAAAATGTAGCCGCTGCGATTAGTACCGTTAAGTTGCATTTATTCTTGTTAATAAAAAAACAAATGTAATTATTTCTATGTTAGCGGAGACCGGTAGAGGGAGTAGTAGGAGAAGGCAAAAAACGTTAGAGGTGATAACGGAAAAGAGAGAACGGAGGAAAAATAGGGAGGAAGAGGACGAGAAGGGGCGGAGTGGCCGAAAAAGGGCAAGGGGCGGAGTAGGTGGAAATGTGGGGAGGTGAAGGGGAGTGGAGGGAAAGGAGGTGGCGATTGAGAAAGGAGGGTGATTCCTTGGACGTTAGAAAGGCAAGGAGAGAGCGACAGAAGGAAGCGACATCTGAGAAGGGAGGACAGAAACCAGGGGGAGCGACACCTAGCAGAGGAAAAGAGAAGAGCTGAGAAGGGGTCGGTATGGAAGAAAGAGAGAGAGACAAGGATAAAATGGGGAAAGGGAGCGAGAAGGAGACGGAGAGGGAACGACAGGAAAAGCTGGCAGAAGGGAGCAGGAAATCGGGGGAAAGCGACCCAAAAAGGGGCAGAGGCAGACCCAGCAGGGCGGAGAGCGTAAGGAGGGGGAGAAAGGATATCACGGTGAGTACAACGAGCACAGACCTGGATGAGTGGATGTTGAAAAGGAAGAGAGAGGGGGAAAAGGAGGAAGAGGAGTGGGGAGAAAGGGAGGAAGAGGGCTTTAGGAAGAGTAAAATGACGGTGAGATCACCAAGAAAAACGGAGGAAGGGGTGACAGGAAAAGGGTGCAGCGGGGCAAGGAGCGCGGAGAGCAGGACAGGAGAGGAGAGAGAGGGGACATGGGAAAAAGAAATAAAGGGTATAAAGGAGGATGCAGGGAGAGATCAAAAGTAAGGAAGAAAGTTGGAGAGCGGAAAGGGAGGAGATGAGGAGGAGAATAGAAAAGCTGGAGGAGGAAGTGAAAAGGGGAAAGGAGGTGGAAAAGAGGAGGGAGGAGGGACAAAACAGGAAGGAGGCGGAGGAGAGGGGGCGTAGTGGCGGACAAGACAGAGAGGGAAGAGAAGGGGAAAGAAGGCTGAGGGATATGGAAAGATGGAGGGAGGCCAAGGAGAGGGAGGGAAGGAAAAGGAACATAGTAATAAAGGGACTGCAGAAAAAGAAGGATGGGATGAGAGCAGAGGTGAGGGAGCTGTTGGATGAAGGGCTGGGAGTGAAGGCTGACATAGAGGAAGTAAGGGAGATTGGAAACAGAGGAGGGGAAGAGAAGCTGAGGATGGTGGTAGTGAAGCTGAGGATGGAGGAGGACAGGAAGGAGATAATGGAAAGAAAGAAAAGATTAGGGGGCAGAAGGGAGAGAATCGGCGACGATCTCACTTGGAGGGAGAGGAAAATGCAGTGGAGACTGAGGAATATAGCGGTGGAGGAGAGAGAGAAAGGAAGGAGGGTATGGACATGCTATGCGAGAATCTGGATAGATGGGGAATGGTGGAAGTGGCACGAAGAAAAGGAGGTTCTAAGGGACGCAAAAGGAGGGGAGAGAGGAGGACAGACTGGGCAAGGAGATCAAAGGAAAGGGGAAGTAGAGGGGGAAGGGAACAGAAGGGGGAAAGGGAAGGGGGAAGGGGGAGGTGATAGTAGGGGGTGATTGCAACGCAAGGACAGGGAGGGAGGGAGCAGACTGGGAGGAAGAAGAGGAGGAAGGGAAGAGGGAGTCAAAGGATGGTTCCCTGTTTATACAGGGAAGGGAGGAAGATGATAAAGTGGTTGGGGGAACAGGGATGGAGGATATGGAACGGAGGGATAGAGGGAGACAGAGAGGGAGAATCCACATACACAGGGGCGAGGGGGGAGACGGTTATAGATTACGTGATAGGGGGGCAGAGGCTGGGAGAGAAGATGACGAGGATGGAAGTGGGAGAAGGGGTCGAATCGGACCATCATCCGATAGTGGCGACAATGAGGAGCAAGGAGGGAATAAACGAGAAAGGAAAATAATAAGGGGATGGTGGGACAAGGAGGGCGCAGAGAGGTTCAGGGAAGTGGTCAAGAGACTTATGGAGGGAAAAGGAACGGACGGAGGTATAGGGGCGGAATGGGAAAGGGGGATAGAGATGATCACGGAGAGTATGGGAGCGGCGGAAAAAGAGGGGAGGGAAAAGAAAGAGAGGAAAAGGGAATGGTGGGATGAGGAATGCGCAGAGATAAAGAGGGAGACGAGAAGAAGACTATGAAGGTGGAGAGATGGAAGAGGGAGAGTGGAGGAGTATAGGAAAAAGAAAGGCGAGTATGGCAAGGCATGCGAGGAGAAGAAGAGAAGGGCAGCAGAGAGATTCCTGGAGGAAGCGGAGGGGGCGAGAACAGAGGGAGAAGTGTGGAGGATAGTAAATACGGGAAGAAAGAGAAGGAAGAATGTGAACGAAGAGATAGGAATGGAGGAGTGGAGGAGGCACTTCATGGGACTACTAGGGGGAAGGGAGGAGGAAGGGGAGGGTAGGGAGGGAGGGGGAGGAGGACAAGAAGAAGGGGAAATAAGCAGGGAAGAGACAGAGAGGGTGATAAAGAAACTAAAGGACGGAAAGGCAGTGGGAACAGACGGGATACCTAATGAGGTGTGGAGGTACGGGGAGGAGAAAGTGAAAGAATGGCAGTGGGGAGTAATAAACAGGATTTGGAAAGGAGAAGGATGGCCAGAAAAGTGCGAGGAGGGACTGATAGTCCCGATAAGGAAGAAAGGAGGCGGGGAGAGTGCGGAGGGCTACAGGGGGGTGACCCTGATGAACACAGGGTACAAAATATATGTGGCGATATTAACCGAGAGGCTGAGGAAGGAGGTAGAGGAAAAGAGGATGATCCCGGACAACCAAACTGGGTTCAGGAAGGGGATGGGCACCACCGAAAATATATATGTACTCAATTACGTGATTAGCAGGGGCACAGAGAGAAAGGGGGGGGGGAGGTGGTAGCCTTTTTCGCGGACTTAAAGGCGGCTTTCGACTCGGTGGATAGAGGGACCCTATGGGAGGCGCTGGAAAAGAGAGGGGTGAGCGAAGGACTAAAGAGGAGGATACGGGAGATGTACCGAAGGACGGGAAGCAGGGTAAGAGCAGGGAAGGAAATAGGGGAGGCCTTTTGCAATGAGAAAGGGGTGAGACAGGGTTGCCCCTTGAGTCCACTCCTCTTCAGTTTGCTAACGGCAGATATGGAAGAGGAGATGGAGAAAGGGGGGTGGGGAGGCATAGCAGTAGGGGGGTGCAAGATAAGGACGCTATCGTATGCAGACGACGCGGTCCTACTGGCGAGGAACGAGGAGGAGATGGCAGGGATGCTAGGGACTCTGCAGAGATATTTAGAGGGGAAGAAGCTGACCCTAAACGCCGGGAAATAAAAAATGATGAGGATGCTGAAGGGAGGAGGGAGAAATAAAGAAAGAAATGGTGGTGGAAGGGACAAAAGATAGAGGAAGTCGGAGAATTCTTATACCTGGGGTACATGATGAGGAGAAACGGGGGACAGGAAGGGCAGATAGAGAACAGGAGGGATAAGGCAACGAGAGCGATGAGACAAGTGTGGGGGATAGGGGAAAGGCTCTTCAAAAGGAGACTTGAAAAAAGGCTCAAGTTGTTTGACGCGCTAGCGTGGACCGTGGCGAGTTACGGAGCAAAGGGGGGGGGAGAGGGAAAGGAGAGAGCTAGAGGGGGTGGAGGAGAAGTTCATCAGATGGAAATTGGGGGGAGATTGGAGGACACCAGGGTACTTGGTAAGAGAGGAAACGGGGCGGGAGAAGCTGAGAGGGAGAGCAGGAAGGAGGGCTTGGACCTTCGAGATAAAGCTCGAGGAAGGAGGGGGGAGCAGTCTAGCAAGGAAATACTGGGAGGAGGTGAAGAGAAGGGAGGGGAGGGAAGGAAAACTCTCCAGGTGGGAGGAGGAAAGGAGAGACTTCTTTAGAGAAAGAGAGCTGGGGATGGAAGAGGTGAAGAAACTGAGAGAGAAGGGGTGAGGAGGCTATGAGGAAATAGAAAGGAGAGACAGGGAAAGGGAGAGAGAGGAGAGATGGAGGATAAGAGAAGGAAGGTACAACAGGTGGTACAGAATGGTGAAGGGGCATAGAGTATCTGAGTACCTGAGCAAGGAATGGGGAGAAAGAAGAATACAAAGGGTAGCTATGTTTAAGCTGGGGAATGAGGTGAGGGAGGGAAGGTACTGGGTAGCAGAGGAGGAAAGAAGATGCAGGGTATGCGGGGGAGAGGAGGAAACGTGGGAACACGTATGGGAAAGATGCAGCGGCGGTGGGGGGGGGGGCAGCAATGGGTAGGAGAAATTCTGGGAGAGGACGGAAGGGGAGAATGATGGATGAGAGAAATTGAGGAGAGGGGGAGCGGGGAGGGAAGGGAAAGGGAGAGGGTGAATTCGCCCGACAGGTGGTAAGGGCAAGGGTGAAACGTAAGGGAGGACCGAGGCAAGGAGGATAGTTTTAAGTTATAAGGTATAAGTTAGTTATAAGGTTAGGATTAAAGGAAAGTCAGGATGAGGGGGGAGGTAGGAGAGCGAGGAGGGAGTAAAGTAAGCGGGCTAACGGACGAGCGCGCGGCTAAAGCAAGCGAAGGTAGATAAGTTAGAAGTAAGATAGGAAATAAGAGACAAGCGAGCGAGCGGGCGAGACGAGAGAGCGGGGGAGGGAAGAAGTGCAAGAACGTACGAAGGAGCGAGCAAGCGAGCGATGCCTTGTTTTTTTTCTCTCTTTTGTTAGGTAGCCATAAGTTAGATATAAGAGGAATGGGTAAACATAGGAGGAGGGACAGGGCGGTAGAAGAATAATGTCATTTTTGTAACCCCAAGGGGAGCAATAAAGATACCATACCTCCTTTACATTCATTCTCTCACTTGCACTTCGTTGTATCTCGCTCGCACTCATCCCTTACGAGTTGGTGGAGGCCTGCGAAGCGTTACCGAAAATTCGACCGGAAGACCCCCGTGGTGGCCGCTCTTCGGTTGCTTTCGCCCGCCTGCCATAAACCTGCCTTACCTGCTTTGTCCCTACAATTAACATTTGGCGAACACTTGCTCACTCATTTATGGCAGGCAAGCGAAACCGACCGCCATGGGTGTTTTCCGTGGGAAAACTCGGTCGACTTCGATGCTTCACAGGCCTCCACCGAATCGTAAGGGATGAGTGCGAGCGAGATACAACGAAGTGCAAGTGAGAGAATGTAAGGAGCGGGTGAGATTTTGGTGCAGTTACTGTCGAATTCAGTACAAAGTGGATCGTTTTGCAGTGAGTGTCGTAAGAACGAGTCGAAGAGAATGTTGTATATCGTTTAAAAGATGAAGAATAAAGAACTGTGTCTCCTTGCGCGCTGTAACAAATACTATTTGTTAATATGCAAAGACAATTTAGCGTAAATATGTGGTGCGGTATGGTGAACAATCTTTTGGTGGGGCCGTGTTCTGTACCAGCGTGTTTAACCGGCAAAAACTATCTTGGACTGTTTTGTGTAGGGATATTTAAAAACCATATTGTTTACTCATCGCCAGTGCCTGACGAGAATGTGCTGTGGCAACACATTGTAAATGGATGTGCGAAAATTAATAATAACCCGGAGGAAGTTTATGCCAATGTACGGCGTTCAATGAAGAAACCATTGCGGAAATTTATCGAGGTGAACGGACACCAATTTTAAACAATTCGTTTAAAGGTAAGATGAATATTGTAATAGAATACGTAATACATTTTTTAGTGTAAATCACAGGACATGTCGGTGCCATATGTAAGATGTAGGTCAGCCGTAGGCACAGGGCGAGTCCGTACCATATGTAAAAAGTAGGTCAAACGTAGTCAGTAGAACTAGACATCACCAATCTGACGTGTCGGATGCTGCATATCGGCAGGCGTCTTCACGGCGGGCGTTAAACTACTAATTTTAGAAACTAAACATTATAAAAATAATAACTTTTTTTTGCTGTCTTCGAAAAGCAAGTCTCGATGCATGATCCACATTTTTCTCGAGGTGATAAACAGCCGCTAACATAGAAATAATTACATTTGTTTTTTATTAACACGTTAAGCGCCACGTTTGCCGTCAAGCGGGCCCCGCAGGGCCGCTCATCGATAGGCGACTTCGAGCATAAACAAATGTCAGATAACGTAGATCGGCTTGAGAAGTACGGTTTGTCTTTGTATGTAAATGTAGGGGATACTGCGCCGAGTGCTATGACATAAAATTCATGAATGTTAGGATCAAAAATAGCCAAAAACGTAACGCGAAAGTTACAAACTTCTGTGATCAATGTAGAAACAAACCCCACCTATGTTTACCTTGTTTTAATCAATTACATTCATGTTTTTAAGTATTATCTGTTTTCCTTGAAGCTTTTTCCTTAATTCTTTTCCTTAATATTAACCAAACAAACATCGATGTCGCCTAAATTAAATGTTTAATCTCATAAGTACGCCGCAGATCCGTGCGGACCGAACGAAAAGTCTAGCGTCGGTCCCTAGGGACCGGTGTGGAGCTTAACATGTTAACAAGAATAAATGCAGCTTAACGGTACTAATCGCAGCGGCTATATTTTTTTTTTATTAAACTTTGATCTTTTCCGGTTATATCGCAATCAAAATCACTTTTCTACGACTTACCGTTTCAGAGATATAATTTTTTAAACGTTTTTTACAAAAGGGGTTGTATCTCCATAGGGGGTGGGCTGCGCCCACGACTTGTAAGACATTTTTTTCTTATTTTTACGCGTTCTATCCATAAACCTCAAGTGTCCCAGAATTTCTGTTACACCCTGTATACTGATAACTGGTATCAAGAGACAAGGTCTTGTCTCGGGCCAAGTACGAGAGAAGACTCTTGACTCTATTCCGGAAATATTAGATCGAGGTTTTCGGGGTATTCAAACGACATGAAAGCGGCAAATTTTGCAAAAAGTGCGATGATATTCTTAGAGGCGGCGTCGAGACGAGTCGATTGAGACTAATTACAAAAACATTGGTCCACCCAGTAACGAGATATTTGATGTCAAAAGTATACGTCTTTTTATGCAATAAGTCGTCTGCTTCGTCTTTTCCAGTGTCACACTTTCGACTATGCGAGTTCTGTCGGTGTCAAACCGAACTAACTGATTTTCATACCACGCGACGATAATTTTTCTGTCGAAAATGTAGATTTTTATATGTAATCTGTTGGAGACATGCGGGAAAAATCAAGGGACAAGGCTTTGTCTCTGGCCAAGTACAATCAACAGCATAAATGTTTTCACTGCGGGGTACGGGGTGCGCGCGGGTATCCACAACTGTTAATGCTTGTATCACCAGGGTGATTTTCGTGCCCTCTCTTTCTAATAATATGTTCCTCTCTCTGACGTGTGTCGCAACATAGTAACAAGTGATAACAACTACTTCATCTCTTTCTTTTCGTCGCTCATCCGCACTCATTCTATCGAGGCACACGGCCTTAGGCCGGACAGGCAGGTGTGAGAGCGCGATCGTCGATCGAGGAAGGCATCAAACACGGTTTTCGCTATGGTTCGAATTTTTCTCGCATAAGAGCCTCTCTTTCCTTCCTTCCGTCTGTCGCGCTCGCACTCCGATCGCGGTTCACAGACGATGGCCCAGCATAGGTGTGTTGGTGCGCCTTCGTCGATCGCGATCGTTCTTTCATATTCTTTGGGACATTTCGCATTATTTTATGGGACATTTAATATTTCTTGCTAATTTTTGATCCCATCATAGATTTTCAATAAATTGATATAGTAAATAAGGAATAACACGAAATGAATGAATAAGAAACATCTAATTATTATTTAATTAAAATTCAGCGACACAATGAGATCAAATATTGGACATAAGTGTTAAATGCCCGATAAAATAATTAGAAAAATGTTTCGAATAAAATGAAAGAGTCGCCGCGGCCGGCAAAGACACACCGTCGCACTTACTCTCGGCGATCGTAGTGCGAGCACCGCGAGCGCGACAGACAGAACGAAGAAAAGAAAGGCTCTTATGCAAGACAAATTCGGACGATGATGAATTCCGCATTGATACCTTCCTTGTCATCAGACGTGCTATCACACATGCTTGCTCGGCCCACGTTCGTGTGTTTGGCTAGTGCGAGCGCGACGGAGTGACGGTAAGATAGAGACAAAGTATGCAGTCGTTGTCAGTGTTGATATCCCGAAGCATAGTAGGTTACACACCACAGAGAGAACGATAATTATACGAAAGAGAGGGAAAGAAAGAAACCTTCTTGATGCACGCATTAGTACGCAATTCAGAAAATATCAAACTGTTATCAATAATTTATAAATTTAATATAATGGTTGCATACATTGTTGTAAAAAGGTATTTAGTTTCTACAACATCGATAGATGGCAAAGCGGTTCTTCAAATTTCTACAAACTTTTTTTAGTACATAATCAAATTGTTCTGTAAACAGGTCCTCCACGATAAAGCAAGCAAATTTTTGGGTCTGTCCGAAACGTGTAGTTATCGGTACTGTTAACAAATATTTGTTACATGTTTTGCATTGAAACTTTACTATCTCGGATATGGAATGTCTAAATTTTCCATATCTGTTTATAACAGTGTTATGATATTACCTACACATCTTTACAATGAAATTAGTATATTTTTCTGCAGGTATACTGTAAAATTAGATCAGAAGATGCCACGGTGATAAAAAAATTCATGATTTCAAAAAAACCTATTTTTTCTTCAAATAGATTGTTGAAGTATAGGCACGTTTAGAAGACACGCTGACGATGTCGTACGTAAATTGAAAACATTTTCAAGGATATACATAGGACCATATTGAAGTTCTATAAGTTCTAGAAATCAAAAGCATTCTTGAACAATTCATGCAAACAATTATTTAAAATTTAGATATTTTTAATAAGATAGTTTTTGAGTAATTAAACCGTTTTTGTACACTTCTATCTTTATTATAATTTTTTAATTAAGAATTTAAAAACCAAACGTATACAAATCCTGCACTATCTTGCAATAGTTAAATGTTTAATATTTTGGTAATTCCTTCAAATGTATTTCCTTTTTCAATATTACCCACAATATATGCCACTTATTAAACAACGTCTAACATGCTGCGAGAACCTTGTACACTTGATCTGAAACGCACCTATAGATTGAAATTTTCCTGGCTCCGGAAGAGTCTCTGATTTTTTTGTATCACTTCTTCAAAAAACATTTTGAGACTTTCTAAATACACAATTCTTATTACTATATTTCTTAAAAGGAAATAACGTTTAAAGAAAAATTTGGTATATTCCTTCATATCATCGTATATCATCATCATATCACCATATTAATCAGATCCGTTTATTCCATTATTTTCCGACGTTCTTTTATTCCTTCATTCCTGTATTCCCTTATTTATTCCCCTGATTTCTTTAATCCCTTATTTCTTTAAACATAAGTATTTTAATAAAAGCAATACTACACTTAACAATATTCTACGAATGAATTGAAATCAGCAAAAAGCATCGAAAATGCAATGGTCTAGGCCAAGTATAAGAGGATGTGACTTTGGAATAGCTTACTGGTTAACATAAACTTCATTATACGAAGTATTTGAAATCGAACAAATGCGAGCAAGTACAAATTATTGTACAGCATCGACACGAAGCTATCGCTAAGTAAATATATTAAACTAACTAAATTTCCCAAATAATGATTTCTCCTCATTTAATTAATAAATCTGTTTATTGCTCGATTAAATGTACTTGCTGGCCCGCTTTTTACGAAAGTTCGATGGTGAAAAATAAGCCTAAATAGTTCGGGATGTTCGACATTAAAAAAGAGTTGTTAAAACACAGTATAAAGCGGCCTTCTTATTGTGTTGAATGAAAATCCTCTAAATATCTCATGACGTTTCCTTTTAATATACGTTATCATCAATTGTTAAAACACATGGCAATATGCATGTGTAATTTTCTCTCAGGCACATTCAGATTGTTAACTTGTTAAATTTTTCCACTCAGATGCATCCGGATTATTAATTTAGAAATGAGTACAAATATCTGTAACGTTACATTTTGGACATCAAGCTTCGTAAAAAGCGGGCCACCAAGTACATTTAATCGAGCAATAAACAGATTTATTAATTAAATGAGGAGAAATCATTTTTTGGGAAATTTAGTTAATTTAATATATTTACTTAGCGATAGCATCGTGTGGATGCTGTACAATGATTTGTACTTGCTCGCATTTGTTCGATTTCAAATACTTCGTATAATGAAGTTTATGTTAACGAGAAAGCTATTCCAAAGTCACATCCTGAACATCCCGAACATCCCGAACTATTTAGGCTTATTTTTCACCATCGAACCTTCGTAAAAAACGGGCTAGCAAGTACATTTAATCGAGCAATAAACAGATTTATTAATTAAATGAGGAGAAATCATTTTTGGGAAATTTAGTTAGTTTAATATATTTACTTAGCGATAGCTTCGTGTCGGTGCTGTACAATAATTTGTACTTGCTCAGAATTATTTCATTTCAAATACTTCGTGTAATGAAATTTATGTTAATGAGCAATCGATTTCAAAGTCACGTCCTCTTGTACTTGGCCTATACCTTTGCATTTTCGATGCTTTTTGCTGATACAAGTTTAGTAGGAACATTACGGTCGAATCGGCGAGGGAATCCGCCGCAGGTGATTTCGAAAAAGTTAAAACTGGGAGAGGCTATTGCTAAAGAAAATGGAAAAGGAATAACCATCTTAAAATGGAAGGACAAGCGGGATACTAGTTCTGTCAACGAAGCATTCATCGGAAATGGTGAATGTTCAAAGCCGATCAGGATACAAGTTAAAACCAAAAATTATAGTGGAGTACAATGCAGGAAAAGCAGCTATAGATTTATCCGATCAGATGAATGCCTATAATAGTCCATTAAGAAGATCTGTGAAGTGGTATAGGAAACTGGCTGTTGAACTTTAGTTAAATACTGCAGTCCACAATAGTTTTATTTTATACAAAAATGTCACAAAGAAAGATATTAGCATTACGGAATTCCGCAATAAATTGGCCGTACACCTAACAAACTGTCGGCAAACCGACGTTCCATCCAGCAGTATTGCAACCTGTAGCAAACGACATAAACTGCAGACAAAACCTGGCAGAGTTTCAGCAGTGCGAAAATATTGTAAATAGTGCTATGAAGAAAATGCGGCACTGTGGGGCAGAAAAAATGCAAGAAATTTTACCAAACAAGTTGTAACATTTTGTGATACTTGCGTGGCACAACCATATTTATGTTTACTCTGTTTTAATAAAATTCATTAAAATTTTCTGAAAAATGTTTAAGTACATTAATAATAAAATCCCGTATTAAATAAAAATTAAGTGGAGTTTAAATAAATTTTAGGTAACAACTTAAAACAATGTAAATTTTTTACTTTTATATCATATTTTACACTGTCAATCACCGGTGACTGACGTGGCACTCAACGTGTTAAGCTTAGGGGAGTTGATACTACAGGTGTTTTTCACCATTGAACCTTCGTAAGAAGTGGTCCATTAAGTACAGTTATACAGGGTGTAACAGATCATCGGGGACCTTTTTCCAGAATCGATAGTACGTACCAAAAGGTGAAAAAAAAACAATAACGTTAGGTCCGGAAATCACCCCCTATCGAGATACAACCCCAATTGTAAAAAATTTGTTTTAAATTATATCTCCGAAATGGTAAGTCGGAGAGGAGCGGTTTTAATTGTAAAATAAGCGGAAAAGATCAAAGTTTATTAAAAAAAATATAACTGCTTCAATTATTACCGTTACGTAGCACTTTTATTTGTTTATAAAAAAAAACTTATTTTTTCTATGATAGCGGTTGATTCACAGCTTAAGAAAAATTCGGATAATGCGTCAAAACTTCCTTCTCGAAGACAGCCTAAAAAAGGATTAATTTTATTATACGGTTTCGGCGTAAAAATTTGTTAAACACCGTTACATTGCCGTGCTACCGACGAACCTAATGCTACTGACGATAGCTGATCCACATCTTTCATATGTTTTCGAGCCGCCGTGCGACATACACTAATGTACAGGGTGTATAAAAATTATGGGTAAAGACCATCATAAGGGGATTCTACACCTTCGGATCGGTGGACATTTGTAAAAAAATTGCGTGCAAAATTGTCCTTGACCTTGAACTTCAAGGTCAAATTTTTTTTTGCTTGCATCGTATTCTACTCGTCGCGTAGACAAAAAGTGTCAAAGGAACCATGGGTCATAGGTCAAACGTTCTGTTAAAAAATGATCTTAAAATCCCAATACGTTTCCCACTTACTTTATTTACACTTAACGGCGAATATTATCGTCTTCTGTTCCTTCATGACCGTTATAACTTTAAGAACGATGTGGTTACATTTTTTAGTCGGCTGCTTACAATTTCCTATCGTTGTGTCCTTCATCAATTAGTCTATCGTTGATTCAGAGTGAGAGTAGTGAGATAACATACAGAGCTTATACTGAGTAAGAGAACTGATATAAGATACAGAGTTGATACTGAGCAGAAGAGAAGTTAGAGTGAGGGAAAAATAATGGCTGTTTATAAAAATATTCGGCAAATGTTACGAGCTATTGATGAAGCAGGCGGAAATTATCGGTTAGGCCGTGAAATATATCGGGAGATTGTGAGGTATAATGGAAGACCATTACGTACATCAGAAGTTCCAAGACAACGCGATTATCAGCGTCTTGATCAACTATTTGGTGATCCTTGATCAACAATTTGGTGACCCGGTGGATAGGACGCAGACCAGCTCCACACTTATGGCCACCTCGTTCGCCGAATTTGACGCCCATAGACTTTTTTCTTTGGGGAGCAGTCAAAGAAATTATTTACGGATCTGGTCGGCAATTTGCATCGCCGGAGCAATTAAAACGTGAAATAGAACACGCTTTTCAGCGCCTAAAAAGAAGACGAGATATAGGCGGAAAAATCCGACGAAATTTGGAAATCAGATTACAGGACTGCTTAGACCGTAATAGTGGCCATATAGAAGCAGGATCACAGGCACGTCTATTACGAATGATACGGCAAGATGGTGCAGCTCTTTGAGTCCGTAGAAGGAACAGGAGACAATAATATTCGCCGTAAAGTGTAAATAAAGTAAGTGGGAAACGTATTGGAACTTTAAGATCATTCTTTAAGAGAGCGGTTGACCTATGACCCACGCTTCCTTTGACACTTTTTGTCCTCGCGACGAATCGAATACGATGAAAGAAAAAAACTTTGCCTTGAATTTCAAGGTCAAGGACAATTTTGCACGCAATTTTTTTTTACAAATGTCCACCGATCCGAAGGTGTAGAATCCCCCTATGATAGTCTTTACCCATAATTTTTATACACCCTGTACAATACAATGTATAATTGCATGCGTGAGAGATTTTTCAATGTAGTCACTTGGCCAAACGATAATCTTTCACGTATACTCTTATCAGCAAAAAACATCGAAAATACAAAGGTATAGGCCAAGTACAAGAGGCTGTAACTTTGGCATAGCTTTCTCGTTAACATAAACTTGATTATACGAAGTAGTTCAAATCGAACAAATGCGAGCAAGTACAAATTATTGTACAGCATCGACACGATGCTATCGCTAAGTAAATATATTAAATTAACTAAATTTCCCAAAAAATGATGTCTCCTCATTTAATTAATAAATCTGTTTATTGCTCGATAAAATGTACTTGCTGGCCCGCTATTTACGAAGCTTGATGTCTAAAATGTAACGTTACAGATATTTGTACTCATTTCTAAATTAATAATCCGGATGCATCTGAGTGGAAAAATTTAACAAGTTAACAATCTGAATGTGCCTGAGAGAAAATTACACATGCATATTGCCATGTGTTTAAACGATTGATGATAACGTAAATTAAAAGGAAACGTAATGAGATATTTAGAGGATTTTCATTCAACACAATAAGAGGGCCGCTTTATACTGTGTTTTAACAACTCTTTTTTAATGTCGAACATCCCGAACTATTTAGGCTTATTTTTCACCATCGAACCTTCGTAAAAAACGGGCCAGCAAGTACATTTAATCGAGCAATAAACAGATTTATTAATTAAATGAGGAGAAATCATTTTTGGGAAATTTAGTTAGTTTAATATATTTACTTAGCGATAGCTTCGTGTCGATGCTGTACAATAATTTGTACTTGCTCGCATTTGTTCGATTTCAAATACTTCGTATAATGAAGTTTATGTTAACGAGAAAGCTATTAAGTCATATCCTCTTGTACTTGTCCTATACCTTTGCATTTTCGATGCTTTTTACTGATTAATATTTTTCGAGATAATCGCTTGGAAAGATTAAAATGGAACACCCTATATAAACTAAAGCTCAGAGCTAGGGACGTAGAGACATAATCACGACGATAGCATGTTGCTAATAGTATTCACATTCTGCAGTCTCATAGTGTCACAGTCTGCTACTACGTGAACCAGAGCACAAGATTATTTGTTGTCTATTCTTAAGATCATTGTTCGTTTAAGAACTTAGAACGTTAATAAATATAGTTGAATTGTTCTTAATTTGTTCAACGTGGAGTCTAACAGGACTTTATAAAATCATTTTTATTATAACCGTTATTTTATATATTTTTTTCTGGCAAGTGACAAATTTCTTGTTTGATCAAAAACATTTGGTGGGTTTAGGACAACATATAAAAAATTATTGAAAAGATGGAAAACAGCAATCAAAAACATATTTACCAAATATAATCAGTTTTTTTTTAATGTGAATAACCTTTTTTTAATATGATTATAGTGTCAAGAGAGATTCAATTTCCATTGTTTTACCAGAAGTTCATTTGCAAAAGAAAATTACACAGTATGAAAAAAAAATAAAATTTTAGAAGATACATGTGCATAACAGAATTCAACATAGACTCTGTTTGTATCTTTCCAAAGTTGAAACATATGGCCCATGCAGGAAGCATGAAGGATTTCCTATTCTGAATGTATCTTGCGTCTTGTCTCATTTCATGTAACGAAGATGATATTGCATCTATATCTCGGTGTACGAAATGTAAAGAGTGGGAAGCCTGTTTTCCCTAACGCATGTGCTATATACTATGTATGTATCGGACAACTAGTGTGTGGGTTGCTGTACAGAGCAGAATGAGCAATCTTTTTGTGAGGTATTTGGTATTGATATGGAAACAACATTACATAAGAGATCTATTGCCTATATTAAGCATTATCATTCTACAGAAGTTAAACTTAAATGACCAATGCAGAAGTATGAACTTATAATAAATTTGTTATAAAACGAACTAGCCAGAAGTGTCTAATACTTCATAGGATCTTAATACTTGTCGTAAGCAACTAGAAACATCTGACTTACAGTGTGTATATTTAAATTGATGATATCGTGATAAAGTTATGTTATTATAAATGCTATACAATCAAGTAAGTGTTGGAAAGTATAATTATTTTATGATCCTAGAAATACTTGGTAAGTCACCTCTGACGTGAAAACAGCATTTTGTTGCTGCAGTTGTATATCACGTGGATGGTGACAAGACTGATCGTGGCAAAACTTGTTCTCCTTGTCAGTTAAGCGCAAGCCACGGAGGAATTAACATATCCCGTGATATATCACTACATGTTATAGTTCAGTTTTAACATATGGAACCCAAAAACTGAGTGAAGAAAATGTTTTACATATTTACTGAAACCAACTGCAACTTGGTGAAGATCATGTACAAAGCGCTAGTGTCTGATAAGGATTAATATATTTCACTGCAGGTATTACTCTTATATAATATGTTTATCTACATCAATTATAAGATTTTCTGTCTTCAATAATGTACGTAGGCATTTAAGAAGCATAAATTCAACATCCCAATTTGTTTAGTACTTTGGAACTAATATCGCAAATCGATATCATGAAATTGATAGATTTAAGGATTATCGAGTACAGCTTGCCCTTCTTTACCACTGTAGGAACATTTGTCAAAGCATACTTGATTTCTTATAATTGCTGGTATTTCCTTATCGAGTAATTCATGTAAAGTCATTCCATCATGCTTGTAAATCCATTTACCATTTACAAAATCGTATCTTTTTGGCCCTGATCTTGGTGAAGAGAGCCAAATCTGTTTATTTGGTGATTGACGATTTATAACATAAGTACCATATAGATTCCCAAATTTCACAGTTAATACACCATCCTAGAAATGGACAATATTAAAACAATTGTAAAGAGAATCGATAAAAATTAGTAAAAAAAAACATAGGAAACATACTCCATAAGATACATCAGCATCTGACAAATGTCCCGCTTGTTCAATTAATTCATCAAAATACTCAGTTAAGGAATCAAGAGTTTCGTTAGAAATTTTGTCGAACTGTACAGGGGTAAGCTCTCTGCAAAATATATATGAAAGTTCGTTTTTGGTAATGAAGATAGTTAGCACTGTAGTGAAGCTACAAATAAAGCAAATCTAGAAACAACATTTATTTAGTCATTTTTAGTGACAATACATATTATTATTATAAGTTATTGGGTTACGTTATAGAAAATTTTAGAGAACATTCTATAGAACTTATTGTATTTAAGTAATGAAATTTCTTATTTCGTTAAATGATAGTCTTATCACTTTTTAGTACTATTAACACGTAGTTTTCTAAATAAATTTTGTAACATTCTGATATATGCTTACTCTTCAATCGAATTCGGTGGTGAGTTATTGTCCGAAGTAAAATTTGCTATCGACAATACTGAACAATGCGGAGTACTATGAAAACGTTTGAACCGTTTATTAGAATGCGCTCGGATATAACCTACAAAAGTTAGGTTACTAACAGATCGGAGAGTTATTTGCCGCACTGACCGTCTACATATATTTATCGAGTCGCTAGAGAATCTTGAGAGGAAACTCAACCTTGCCGCTGTTAATATCATTATAAAGCCTCCTATTCGTTTTTGTAAAATCGATACTATCGATCAAACAAAACATTTACTACTGCTAGGCGACCACCGAGTACCATAAGAACATCGAAGAATCTGTCCTCGCTGTGTTCGCCTTACTCTGTCGCACTCCTACTTATTCCCCTCCAACCAGAGGAATGGGGTCTTAAACGTATTTTGGTTGCACTGCCAATGGATAAAGCATATACAAGTTTTTAAGAGATTTTTTTTCTTTTTGCAAAATATCCAATATTTATGCAGTTATAACGATTGAAAAATGCGATCTGGAGACTACTCATTTGAACGCTCCGGAAACGCCCGACCTCGCCCGAAGTCGACGTGACGTCATAGGGTTACTCCCGAAGCCCCGCAGTAGGCGAAATACATGCGGAACGCTTGTCTTTTACATACAAAACACTGTACAAAACACTGTAAAGGCCTACAACTTTTTCCAAGAAAAGTCTGACAGTCACTATTAGCCACCTTTAGCATTTGGACGTAACGGTACTGCATAATTTCATGTCGCATTCAAATATACACGTAGAAATTATCTCTCAATGCTGTACTTAGAAAGCTGACCATTTTAAGGCGTTTTATATTTTTATTACCAAGCATGTACAAGTAAATTCATTTTCATACCAGTACTCTTCAAAATCTTAGCTTTCCAAATTCTTACTACCATCATAAAAATCAAAGTTGATGACACATTTCAAAGAATTGGCGAACAATTCGGAATATCATGCACCCAGGCGAGCAAAATATTGAGCTACACTGTACCGCGATTAGCTCATATGTTAAAAACGTTCATTTATTTTCCGG
Organism: Mimumesa dahlbomi; assembly: GCA_917499265.3. Lineage (NCBI taxonomy): Eukaryota > Metazoa > Arthropoda > Insecta > Hymenoptera > Crabronidae > Mimumesa > Mimumesa dahlbomi. The sequence goes on from OU824120.1 coordinate 2,520,728, forward strand.
ACCCAATAAGTGTGAGAAAAAACTTAGCAATTCCATTTCGAGCTAATTATAGTCATGTACAATCGATCATCGATTGTTCTGAAATTGAAATTCAAAAACCGACTAATTTGGTACACCAAGCTCTTACTTGGTCAGAATGTAAAGAAACGAACACCATGAAATATCTGATATCTTCGTCTCCAGATGGGCTCATTAATTTTATATCAAAAGGCTACGGGGGTAGGATAAGCGATCCACTTATTACCGAACAATTCGGATTTATAGATGTGTTACCGGAAGGATGCGGTGTTATGGCCGACAAGGGATTCAAACAAATTCAGACTCTTCTCAATAAGAAGAAATGTACACTTATTCATCCACCTATCGTCGTATCTAGTGTAAAGCCTTCTAAATCTGAAGTTTTAGAAACTAAACGAATTGCGAGTCTGCGTATACATATTGAGAGAGTTATTCAACGTTTGAGAGAATACGAAATGCTGAAACCGCATACATGTATTCACCATAAACTGCTACCCCAAACGGATTGGATAGTAACGATTGCATCAGCGCTCATTAATTTGCAGACTCCAATAATCAAAACTTGAAAAGTGGGTAAAAGCGGCATGGAAAAGGGTGAACGTGAAAAAAATACAATAGTCGATCAGTCTTTGTTATGTATAGTTTATTTTACGTCTGTATCTCGATGTTCGTGATGAATATTTTAATTATGTATAAGTTTAGGAAAAATATAATCTTTCCAGAAAGCTACAGCCTGTGCGATTATTGATTTCGCGAAAGCGTCATCATAATCTACCCAAATAACATTAACCTGTCTTGACTTTTCAAACTTCGAATTGGCGACGCAGAAAAGGCCTCTTCGTTTGCCTGTAGCGATCATTTGCATTTGCATTTGAGCTTTGCATTTCTTATTAATTATTCCGTTTGGCAAAAAGTGGAGAAACGTTTTTGATTTCGATGGGCACTTGACTTCCACGATAAAATCATCGCCGAGCGCATCGAACAATGCTCACAAAACGCGCTGAACGCGCCTTGCGTCGGCCCTGCTGGTATGAGAATAGAATTTACTTTGTTCATGCTGGTAATAAAGAAATAAACTCCTTCCAACTGTTAACTTTCCACGAAAAGGACTGATAAATACTGTACATATGCTGTTTTGATTGTGGAAATGAAAATGTAGTGAACCGTTACGTCCACATGGTCAGATTATCGGTCGCATACTGAATTTGTTTATATTCCTATTGAGAGAATAATGCAGACTTTTAGCATTCTAACACGCTTGCTGCATGTGAGGACAATATTTTAAACGTTCTCTTTTTAAAATTCAAGGCAAATACTTCACACCGCTCTTCTTCCCAGCGTTATACTGGCAAAGATACAAAGCGCGCGAACGAGATATAACCCTATGACGTCACATTCGACGCGACCAATAGCGTTGCGTTTTCGTCATTTTGAATTTCTGGCAATATTCAAACCTTATTATTAGACAAAGTTGAACGAATAAATTAATTATTTTAGGATTAATCACTTTTATAAGGCATATATTTTGATAAATCAATTGAATTTACTGATTCAAAATTTTTGTGTAATACCCTATTGACAGAGAATTTGATCTATTAAATAAAAAAATGAAGGATATTCAAATAGATATTTTTATTTTAAAACTAAATTAGTACTATCGTAATTTTAATATCTAGATCTCTTCACTCCAAGGTTTAAGTAAACTTTCTTTCGTATTTTTAATGCCTTTACTTCTATAATCAATTATTATAAAAATATCAATTTGAATATCTTTAATTTTTTTATTTAATAGATCAAATCAACCGGGAAAAATTTTGAATTTAAATTTTTCTTTATTGTTATTTTAATTAACTAATGTTTTTTTTATTGATTTGGGTTCTATAATTGTTTATATTTCGAATAAAATCGTATTCTCATAAAAATTCCCAAAAAACAGGATTATATCAAAAAAATAACTTAAATCGTCTTGAAGCACGTGATGTTTTTAATTAGAGAAAAATTCTCCCAGTGTTTACTCATGAAAAGGAAGCTTTTTAGGGGGCGTCGCAAAAGATTTAATTTTTAACGATCACCCTAATGTATACCCTTGAAATTGTTTTTCCGCGGCATCTCCTGATCTAATTTTACAGTACACCTGCAGAAAAATATACTAATTTCATTGTTAAGGGGAGGTTCTCATTACGACCGACCAAAAATTTGAATTTTTTTTTCATTTTTTGATAGTAAATTATGTTTAGAATATATTCCCAAAACCGTTTGGTCGGATATAATTTTTTTAAAAAGTTATGGAATAAAAACTCGAACTACTTTTTGACTGAAAAATTGAAATCGAGTGGTAGTTTGAGCGGAGGATATCTTATTTTTGGATGAATCTGCACGAACAGTATGAACTTGAGGAGGGGCTAATGTATGGCCTTGGAATCGCTGATTAGCCACAAAGGATAATATTTAGACGTTAACACAGATTCGTGGATCGAATCTTTAATCGTGTCTCCTGAAAAATCGTGTTTTTCAAACTGTTGCCCAAGATTACTCAAAAACTACCTGATAGATCGCCGTTCTGTTTGTTTTGTTTTGAAGTAAATGTGATTTATTGGAGCCCCTACTAGAATCAAGAGGATATATGCATTATTTTTTTGTTACAGTACGTTAAGGAGCGAAAAAAAGGTGAAAAAAACGAAAAAGAACATTCAAATGTCCGCCATTTTTTAAATTTTCGACTTTCATTGATGATTCTAGTAGGGGCACCAACTACACTCATATATTTTATAAAAATTCTTGCATTAGTCATTTTTGCTAACTTTTGTAGATGCTAGAGTGGGCAACAACCGACTACCTTTTCTTGAGATCGTCATATTACAAGGCGTGTAAACAAACATTGTCACATTATTTTTCAATAAAAAAAATTTTTGTTTGCACCTTTTGATTCATTAAACAAGTGACGATAAGTTAGAGTTCTTCATCTATTTTCTTCAGTGAGAAAAAAATTCGAGAAAATGACTTTCTTTTGAGGCTCTCAGATGAGAACCTCCCCTTAAGAGGTGTAGGTAATATCAGAATACTATTATAAACAGATATGGAACAATTTGGGGATTCGATACCCGGGATGGTAATATTTCAAAGCATGTAGCAAAGATGTTTTAACAGTATCGATAACAACACGTTTTGCCACAGACGTAATCACTCGCTGCACATCGGACAACCCGATAAAGAAAAATTTTGTTGCTTTTTCTTCGAAGACCTGTTTACAGAACAATTTAATTATATACTAAAACAAGTTTGTAGAAATGTGAAGAGACGCTTTGACATGTATCCAAGTCCTAAAAATTAAATACCTGTTTACAACAATTTGGGCAACCATTATATTGAATTTATAAATTATTGATAACACATTGTAATTTTCCGAATGACGTACTAACGTGTGCAGCACAAAGGTGTCTTTTTTTCCCTCTGTTTCGTATAATTCATTCTCTCTGTGGCATGCTATGGCTCGGAATATTAACAACACTGCATACAACGCCTGCGTACTTTGTTGCTATCTTTCTGCCACGCTCGCACTATCCAAACACATGAACATGAGCCGAGCAAGCATGTGTGACAGCACGTTTGACGACCGAGGAACCTATCAATGCAGAATTCATCATGGCCCAAATTTGTCGCGCATAAGAGCCTATCTTTTTTTCTTTCTATCTGTGGCGTTCGCACTACGATCACCGAGAATATGTGGGTCGGTGCGTCTTTATCGCCCGCGGCAACTCGTTCATTTTATCAAGAGACAAGGTCGTGTCTCGGGCCAAGTACAAGAGTCCTCGATTGGCAAGTGCATGAGGCTTCGGCCGACAGACCTGTATCTTATCCGGAAAGATTAGGCCGAAGTTTTCAGGGTATTCAAACTGCATTAAAACAGCAAATTTCCCATAAAATATGATCCTCAAAAAAGCATCGAAAATGCAAAGCTATGGGCCAAGTACAAGAGGATGTGACTTTGGAATAACGTTCTCGTTAACATAAACTTGATTATACGAAGTATTTGAAATCGAACAAATGCGAGCAAGTACAAATTATTGTACAGCATCTACACGATGCTATCGCTAAGTAAATATATTAAACTAACTAAATTTCCCAAAAAATCATTTCTCCTCATTTAATTAATAAATCTGTTTAGTGCTCAACTAAATGTACTTGGTGGCCTGCTTTTTACGAAGCTTGATGTCCAAAATGTTACGTAACAGACGTTTGTACTCATTTCTAAATTAACAAATTAAGAACCCGGATGCATCTGAGTGGAAAAGTTTAACAAGTTAACAATCTGAATGTGCCTGAGAGAAAATTACACATGCATATTGCCATGTGTTTAAACGATTGATGATAACGTAAATTAAAAGGAAACGTAATGAGATATTTAGAGGATTTTCATTCAACACAATAAGAGGGCCGCTTTATACTGTGTTTTAACAACTCTTTTTTAATGTCGAACATCCCGAACTATTTAGGCTTATTTTTCACCATCGAACCTTCGTAAAAAACGGGCCAGCAAGTACATTTAATCGAGCAATAAACAGATTTATTAATTAAATGAGGAGAAATCATTTTTGGGAAATTTAGTTAGTTTAATATATTTACTTAGCGATAGCTTCGTGTCGATGCTGTACAATAATTTGTACTTGCTCAGAATTATTTCATTTCATATACTTCGTGTAATGAAATTTATGTTAATGAGCAATCGATTTCAAAGTCACATCCTCTTGTACTTGGCCTATATCTTTGCATTTTTTATGCATTTTTGTAGATCATATTTTATGGGAAATTTGCTGTTTTAATGCCGTTTGAATACCCCGAAAATTTCGGCCTAATCTTTCCGGATAAGATACAGGTCTGTCGGCCGAAGCCTCATGCACTTGCCAGTCGAGGACTCTTGTACTTGGCCCGAGACAAGATCTTGTCTCTTGATTCAAACGACCAAATGTTCGAGCAGGAGGAGTGGGAATTTACTCTAACCTGTCACGCCAAATATCCAAATGACAGCAATACAATCATCATCACTGCAATTGGCAGCAACAGTAACTGGTGATATTTGTATTGTTGAGTGTCAAGCTTTTGATGGAAAAAAAAATTATCTTCGCTGCAGTTTATACATATATCTGTCAATCAAAAGCTCGACGAAATCATTTTTTTTCTTCATCGCCAGTTACTTGCATACAGCCATAGAGGTCTGTATCTGCTCTTCTTAATACAGATTATGATTAAATACCTCTCATTTTAGGTGGTGATTTTAACATAAATTTTGCATCTGACGATTCGACACCATTAATTAAAACTTTTTTATGAAAAATTTAATCTGCAATTAAGTAATAATCCTAACATGTCGACAACTAAATCTGGAACCACAATAGATGCTATTTTAACACGATATTTGGAAAATATTGAAACAAGAACTTATGTTTCATATTTTGGTTACCATAAGGCTTTAGTGACAACAATACCACTACAAACACCATCAGATAATGTTGTTAATATCGAAGAAATAAATCAAAAGAATATGTGACTTATAATTTGTGTAAATTTTTCTCATTTAAATCCTTTCAATACTATGCCTAAATCCTTTATGTACCGTAAATATGTCACTTTTTATCGCCTCTTTAGTCTCTGGCATCTATTAACTATTAATTAATAAATTTTAAATTGAGTTTGCCAAAGGAGTTTCACTTCTGACATGTGTACTCCGTACATACGCTCTTATTTTTATTTTTGTCACGGTAAAATCGTGTGTATATGAAAAAATGCGTCGCGATTATTCGGTTTCTGCGTCTATTGTGGCAATTTATTGTTAAGCCTAAGTTTTACAAATTAATTGCATTGTTTCAACAATTTAAGAAACCATCTTATTAAATTTCTAAATTATTGTCAGCCCCTAAAGATCTACTGAATACCAGTCGGGGACTCTTGTACTTGACCAGAGACAAGACCTTGTCTCTTGATATTTTCCAGCACGTCTCCAATAGATTACATATAAAAACAAGAGACAAGGTCTTGTCTCAGGCCAAGTACAAGAGAACTCGTCTGGCAAGACTTTGACTCTATTCCGGAAATATTATATCGAGGTTTTCGGGGTATTCACACGGCATGAAAGCGGCAAATTTCGCAAAAAGTGCGATGATATTCTTAGAGGCGGCGTCGAGACGAGTCGATTGAGACTAATTACAAAAACATTGATCCACCCAGTAACGAGATAATTGATGTCAAATGTACATACGTCTTTTTGATGCCATAAGTCGTCTGCTTCGTCTTTTCCAGCGTCAAACTTTCGACTATGCGAGTTCTGTCGGTGTCAAACCGAACTAACAGATTTTCATACCATGCGACGATAATTTTTCTGTCGGTAATGTAGATTTTTATATGTAATCTGTTGGAGACATGCGGGAAAAATCACGAGACAAGGTCTTGTCTCAGGCAAAGTACAATCAACAGCATAAATGGTTTCACTGCGGGGTACGGGGTGCACGCGGGTATCCACACCTATTAATGCTTGTTTCACCTAGGTGATTTTCGTGCCCTCCCTTTCTATTAATTCGTTTCTCTCTCTGACGTGTGTCGCAGCAGAGTAACAAGTGATAACAACTACTTCATTTCTTTCTTTTCGTCGCACCGTCGCACTCATTCTATCGAGGCACACGGACTTAGGCCGGACAGGCATGCGCGATCGTCAATTGAGGAAGGCATCAAACGCGGTTTTCGCTGTTAGGTCAGGACTATGTGTCACGCCTCGAGCTTATGGTTACGGTGCGGCATCGAATTGTTTCACAATAGTCTGACTTTTGCCTCCTTTAGAGTCATCGGTCGAACCAATTTACTCGGGACGAGGCTGAGTCGTATTAGCGGTACAGGAAATGTTGGATGGTAAAATATTTGTGAGACCTTGTATTTAAAGTTCCTGGATTTTTATTCTTCTATTATATTTTTCTATCAATACATGCCCCGGTATATAGTAAGGGGCCGATTCGCCGTTAGATCCTATTAACAACACCCAATCGCTTGGGCTTATTTTCTTAATTAAATTTTTAAGCTCGCTAGTGACTAGCCGTGGGGACAACTGGATTGACCAATATTTTGGTGGTTGTTCGCAATCGATCACCTCTGTTATTTCTGGAGAGGGAGGGGGAACGGTCTCTATATTAGTCGACTCTACCAAGGGATTAATCTTATTCGGATCGTAGTTCTTCACAGAGGCAGCTAGCCGTTTTATTGCCTCGATCCTACGCTTTGCCTTTCGTCTAATATTTCTATTGGATTTCTTAGTTGTTGACGGTTCAGGGGCCGGAGGGGCTTTTTCCTCCCGAAATCTCCGTTGATTCTCAACTCTGTTCTGCAGCAGAGTTGGATCTGCTCGTTCTGCGGCCGCCCACTTCTTCCTCCACCCGGATAGATTGTTTGGTCTTTTGGGCACTGAGGAAATATGGTTGTTAATATAACTTTATCGGTCCGCAGCGGATATCATCCTTAAAGAGTCTTTCACAGAAAATCTAAGCGCTTTTCCAGTTACTTCTTATCAAGATGATCCCGCTTTGGAGATCGACGGTTATGGAAAGGAAGAGCGCCGTCCTTCAGAGCGTGTCATAGAAACTACGACTACGTCGAAAATCTACGATTTCCAACGACAGTCTGTTCTATTCCCGCCGAAGAATGACTTAGGTTAATGGATGCAGGTGTGGGGTTAACATTGGTATATGGATACTCAGGTGTTTTTAGACCTCTCATCCTTTGGTTTCGGATTTGGTGAATAATGAATTTTTGTTTTACTCACTATTTCTTCTTGATATGAAGTGGTAGTGCTGACTCAGTACGATAATGCTCTGGCCTTGTCGAAGGGCCCAGTATATATACGAATTTCAGGACCTCCCTCTACGTCAGTTTCCAATGCATTTTTCATAGAAGACAATGTATTCCTTCTTTTCGCAACCTGACACCACCAGCAATCGAGAGTGTTCAGGAAAACATTTGTCTCCACTTTAGGGACGGTTGTATATTATTCCGCCAAGTGTCACCAAAAATCAACACGTGGTCCGATGCCAGGTTTACGTTTTCACGTGCACAGGGTTTACATTGTCTTCAAAGTTCTTTCGTGTCTGGAAACTTTCTCTTTCGTCGTATTTACAACCCGGAGAGTTTTAGTTATTTTCAAATAACGTTTTACTGATGACATCTGCCAGTCTCGGCCGGGGCAATTGAAATCTGTTTTCCTTGTGGAACGATTTACGATTTTTCTCTAAGTGTTTCTTTCCGGTTTTGAACTGACAAAGGCCATCAGCGTATGAGAACGTAACATCGCCATGGTCCGAATTTTGCTCGTATAAGAGCCTCTCTTTCCTTTATCTGCTGTCGCGCTCGCACTGCGATCGCGGCTTACAGACGATGGCCGAGCTCAGGTAAGTCGGTGCGCCTTGGTCACACGCGATCGTTCATTCGCATTCTTCGGGACATTTCGAATTATTTTATCGGACACTTAATATTACTTGCTAATTTTTGATCCCATCATAGATTTTCAATAAATTGATATAGTATGACAATTATATATTTATCAATTATTTATTAGAAGTTACAATATTATCTCGGTAAATAAGGAATAAATTTCGCGAAATATGGAATCATGGGAATATACATAACTGGAAATGAATGAATAAGAAGCATCTAATTATTATTCCATTTCTATTTAATCAAAATTCAGCGACACTGTGGGATCAAATATTGGACATAACTGTTAAATGCCCGATAAAATGATTAGAAAAATGTTTCGAATAAAATGAAAGAGTCGCCGCAGCCGGCAAAGACACACCGTCGCACTTACTCTCGGCGATCGTAGTGCGAGCACTGCAAGCGAGACAGACAGAACGAAGAAAACAAAAGCTCTTATGCAAGACAAATACGGACGATGATGAATTCCGCATTGATACCTTCCTCGTCGTCAAACGTGCTATCACACATGCTTGCTCGACCCACGTTCATGTGTTTGGCTAGTGCGAGTGCGACGGAGTGACGGAAAGATAGTGACAAAGTATGCAGTTGAATGCAGTGTTGTTGATATCCCGAGTCATCGTACGTCACAAAGAGAACGAATTATACGAAAGAGAGAGAAAGAAAGACACCTTCGTGATGCACGTATTAGTACGTAATTCAGAAAGTATCAAACTGTTATCAATAATTTATACATTTAATATAATGGTTGCTTAAATTGTTGTAAAAAGGTATTTAGTTTCTAGAACTTCGATACATGGCAAAGCGTCTCTTCCAATTTTTTAAGCAGGTCTTCCATGATAAAGTAAGCAAATTTTTAAATCTGTCCGAAACGTGTAGTTATCAGTACTGTTAACAAATCTTTGTTACATGCTTTGCATTGTATCTTTACTATCTCGGATATGGAATCTCTAAATTTTCCATATCTGTTAATAACAGTGTTATGATATTACCTACACACCTTTTTAATGAAATTAGTATATTTTTCTGCAGGTATACTGTACAATTAGATCAGAAGATGACACGGCAATAAAGAATTCATGATTTCCAAAAAACTATTTTTTCTTCAAATAGATTGTTGAAGTATAGGTACGTTTAGAAGACACGATAACGTTGTTGTACGTAAATTGAAAAACATTTTCAAAGATATATATAGGACCATATTGAAGTTCTAAAAGTTCTAGAAATCAAAAGCGTTCTTCAACAATTCATACAAATAATTATTTAAAATTTAGATATTTTTAATAAGATGGTTTTGTGTAATTAAACCGTTTTTGTACACTTCTATGTTTATTATAATTTTCCAATTAAGAATTTAAAAACCCAACCTATACAAATCCTGCACTATCTTGCAATAGTTAAATGTTTAATATTTTGATAATTCCGTCAAATCTATTTTCTTTTTCAATATTACCCACAATATGTGCAAGTTTGTAAACAATGTCGAACATGCTGCGAGAACCTTGTATACTTGACCTGAAACGCATCTATAGATTGAAATTTTCCTGGCTCCGGATAAATCTCAGATTTTTTTGTATCACTTCTTGAAAAACTTTTTGAAATTTTATAAATACATAATTCTTATTAATATATTTCTTAAAAGGAAATAACGTTTAAAGGAAAATTTGGTATATTCCTTCACATTATCGTATATCATCATCATATCACCATATTAATCAAATCCGTTTATTCCTTTATTTTCCTACATTCTTCTATTCCTTCATTCATGTATTCCCTTATTTCTTTAAAAGCAAGTATTTTAATAAAAACAATACTGTACTTAACAATGTTCTACGAATGGAGTGAAATCAGCAAAAAGCATCGAAAATGCAACGGTATAGGCCAAGTACAAGAGGACAAAACGGTTTAATTACTCAAAACCATCTTATTAAAAATATCTAAATTTCAAATAATTGTTTGTATGAATTGTTGAAGAACGCTTTTGATTTCTAGAACTTTTAGAACTTCAATATAGTCCTATGTATATCCTTGAAAATGTTTTTCAATTTACGTACAATAACGTCATCGTGTCTTCTAAACGTACCTATACTTCAACAATCCATTTGAAGAAAAAATTGTTTTTGGAAATCATGAATTTTTTTATTACTGTTACGTATGAATCGTATGATTCCTACGAAAATTCTCGATCTGGAATTTTCTCTTGGCGACACCCAGGCGCCTTAGTCCCCTTTTTTGAACGAAAACAGGATACATTAAGTGCGATACGCACGTAACCCTTGGCGTCTCGTCTAGGATGCCCGGATAGCTACACTTGAGACCCCACGCGATAAGGAAAACTCGACCGCGAGGGTCTGCCACCCCCGAAATTCCACAGTTTCCAACCGTCTTTTCCTGCAGCATCTTTACTCCCACCATAGACCAGAATTCCTAAAATTTTCAATCCCCACTGCTTTTTCGACCTATATAAGGGCCTCGAAAATGCATCTCATCGGGTTATTCTCAGTACGACACTTGAGCAAGATACTGCGAGACCTAGGCCCAGTTCCTACTCGAGTTTTCTTTAACCTTCGAAAGATTAGTCTTTTCATTGGCATTTATTCAACTCTTGGTCGGAGTGCCCCCGTTTAATTCACGTTAGAATCACTCGCGAACTATTTCGGAGTCACCATAATTGTGAAGTCTCGTCAACCATCACTGCCCAAGAGTAAACATTTAGAGCTTTCAATTATTACTTACATTCATTAAATTCATACACAAACACTAAACATACTTGTATATATATTCGGTTGAAAGAATATACTTGTTATACTTTTACTAGAAACACAAAATTCAAGTGAAGAATTATTTCTAGAAATTAAAACCTTTCCACTCGAAGTAAATCTAAAACATAGTCGAGTAACGCACCCACAAAATTATTCACTCTAACCGCTCGGAGTGAAACAAAAGTTACGAGAGTTATTACTTTATGACCTTTACCGTAGCAGGTCAAAAACCACAAACAGCGGGTGTCTGACTGCGCGTGCCCTTCGGCTTGCGTCCGTACCTGCGCGACCATTTGCAGTCCTAGCAAGTGCGTCGTTATTAACCAGAGAGGAGCACCTTGCAGTTAGTCTACAAGTACATCTACCTCGGGGAAGCACCTTACCTAAAAATCTAATTAACCACTCTGGGCGCCAGCACCCTATAGCATCTACTATAGGTTCATCTGGTTCCAGATTCCTTTGATTCCGATACGACCACCAGCACCCTACGGTTTATGCCGTAGGCTCATCTGGTTCGTGTCACTCCTGAGTTCCTCTCGCACCTGAATGAACGCCAGCACCCTACAGTTTATGCTGTAGGCTCATCTGGATTCATTCATCCACTACATTAACCGTTCTAGCGGCCAGCACCCTATAGCATCTACTATAGGCTCATCTGGTACTAGATTCCTTCAATTCCGATACGACCACCAGCACCCTACGGTTTATGCCGTAGGCTCATTTGGTTCGCATCACTCTTGAGTTCCTTTCGCACCTGAATGAACGCCAGCACCCTACAGTTTATGCTGTAGGCTCATCTGGATTCATTCATCCACTACATTAACCGTTCTAGCGGCCAGCACCCTATAGCATCTACTATAGGCTCATCTGGTACTAGATTCCTTCAATTCCGATACGACCACCAGCACCCTACGGTTTATGCCGTAGGCTCATTTGGTTCGCATCACTCTTGAGTTCCTTTCGCACCTGAATGAACGCCAGCACCCTACAGTTTATGCTGTAGGCTCATCTGGATTCATTCATCCACTACATTAACCGTTCTAGCGGCCAGCACCCTATAGCATCTACTATAGGCTCATCTGGCTCTAGATTTTCCTTTTAATTCCGATTCAACGCCAGCACCCTATAGCATCTACTATAGGCTCATCTGGATTGAATAACGTCATTTCCTTAATCATACGTGGATTCGTAGCTCCCACTACTTACTACGTACGATACCTCCTGCTACAGTAAAGTTTAATAAGAGACGAAATTATGTCTCATTACGTTTATTCCAAAACGCTCGCCGGCCACGTTCCAGAAACCCGTCCGGCTCGTAACATTACCGTGGCATCTTCTGATCTAATTTTACAGTATACCTGCAGAAAAATATACTAATTTCATTGTTAAGATGTGTAGGTAATATCATAACACTGTTACAAATAGATACGGAACAATTTAGAGATTCGATATCCAAGATAGTAAAGTTTCAATGCAAAACATGTAACAAAAATTTGTTAACAGTACCGATAACTACACGTTTCGGACAGACTCAAAAATTTGCTGACTGTATCATGGAAGACCTGTTTACAAAACAATTTGATTATGTACTAAAAAAAAGTTTGTAGAAATTTGAAGAGACGCTTTGATATGTATCGAAGTTCTAGAAACTAAATACTTTTTTATAACAATTTAAGCAACCATTATATTAAATGTATAAATTATTGATAACAGTTTGATATTTTCTGAATTACGTACTAATGCGTGCATCACGAAGGTGTCTTTCTTTCCCTCTCTTTCGTATAATTCGTTTTCTTTGTGGCGTACTATGGCTCGGGATATCAACAACAATACATACGACTGCATACTTTGTCTCTATCTTTCCGTCGCTCCGTCGCGTTCACACTAGCCAAACACACGAACGTGGGCCGAGCAAGCATGCGTGATAGCACGTTTGACGACGAGGAAGGTATCAATGCGAAATTGATTATCGTCCGAATTTGTCTTGCATAAGAGCCTTTCTTTTCTTCGTTCTGTCTGTCTCGCTTGCAGTGCTCGCACTACGATCGCCGAGAGTAAGTGCGACGGTGTGTCTTTGCCGGCCGCGGCGACTCTTTCATTTTATTCGAAACATTTTTCTAATCATTTTATCGGACATTTAACACTTATGTCCAATATTTGATCCCGCAGTGTCGCTGAATTTTAATTAAATAGAAATGGAATAATAATTAGATGTTTCTTATTGATTCATTTCGCATTATATTAATCCCCAGAATTCAATATTTCGCGAAATTTATTCCTTATTTACCGAGACAATATTATAACTTCTAATAAATAATTGATAAACATATTATAATTGTCATACTATATCAATTTATTGAAAATCTATGATGGGATAAAAAATTAGCAAAAAATATTAAATGTCCAATAAAATAATTCGAAATGTCCCGACACACCTAAGGTCGGCCATCGTCTGTGAGCCGCAATCGGAGTGTCTCTTGATTTTTCCGGCATGTCTCCAACAGATTACACATAAAAATCTACATTACCGACAGAAAAATTATCGTCGCATGGTATGAAAATCTGTTAGTTCGGTTTGACACCGACAGAACTCGCATAGTCGAAAGTGTGACACTGGAAAAGACGAAGCAAACGATTTATTACATAAAAAAGACGTACTTTTGACATCAAATATCTCGTTATTGGATGGACTAATGTTTTTGTAATTAGTCTCCATCGACTCGTCTCGACGCTCCCTTTAAGAATATCATCGCACTTTTGGGGAAATTTGCCGCTTTCATGTCGTTTGAATACCCCGAAAACCCTGATCTCATCTTTCCGGAATAGAGTCAAGAGTCTTCTCTCGTACTTGGCCCGAGACAAGACCTTGTCTCTTGATAGTATATATTTCAATGAAGAAAATAATCTCTCGACGCTTAGGTACTTGAGTTGGGAAGTCTGCGAGAGTTATTTCATAATCCAATCGAGGGTTATCTGTAAATTTCTTGAGCATGCTTATTATATCCAGGGTGTATGTAATTGTATTACTATAACGTTTTGTATTACCAAATTCCCTCAACACTTTTTCTTGTAGACAATTTGAAGATGACGTGCTTGGACTATAACTAGTGTTGGTACTACTAGCAGAATACATCCGATGCTCCCCTTGTAATTTTTCTTTGTACTGCCAAGCACATACCAGATGATTAATGGCTGTTAATGTTTGCTGTTTCGTTAAAATAACGTTAAACCGCACATCAAGAAATATAGTAGCTAGAAAAATACCATTATTGAATAAATTTGTTTCCCGAGCTGTCATTGTTTCAATAAGTTTGCTCGCAAATAATGCTTTAATTTCTTCTGTCTCCAATGTACACTGGGACCATATTACAATAATAATCTGCCATCACTATCTGCTCTTTCTCTAAACGTTTTGTGGCAATGCGTGTTGGTGTTAAAGAATGCACTAAATCCTCAATTTCTTTCCATGTTTGGTGATGTAAATGTTGATTTTTGTTTTCATCATCACAACATTCTTTTAATTCTAATAAACGCTCCAACATGTCTACTGTCGAATGCCACCGTGTAGGGCAATCTATATTGTCTTCTTTTTTTCCAAAGCCCTCAATATACTTCTTACTGTTGGCATTCGTAATTTTTTACAAACTCTTCTGGCTTCATTTATTGTAGCTGAAATTTTTCATCTTTTAAAACATCAGTAACACCTAATTGTAGTGTATGGGCAGCACAACGCACAGACCGAACTTGACATTTTAATTTTTCGGAATTTTCATTTTCATTAGAATTTGAAATAACTTTGTCGTCCGCCAGCGAAAATTCAAGTTCAAATTCTTCATTCCTACCACCAATATCTGTTTTCTCAACCTCAATATCGTCATCATCGTTATCGGTATCATAATTATTATATTCCGCTTGATCTTACCCTACAAGTTCGACGAATTCAATCAGATTTGATCCATTATCGGTTGCAATGGAATAGATTTGGCGTAAGGATATCCTGTACGTGAGCAAGACACTTTTCACTGTGTCCTTAATATTAGTAGCAGTGTGCCTATTATACATTTCCTTTACTGCTAGTGTATTCAAAATTAACTTCGGTCCTTCCACCCATTGAATATTTATGTCTATAAATGCACGATCCATACATGTCGCTGCATCTATTTTTAATGATAGTAGTTTGCCTTTCAATTTTTTTCCAAATTATGTACCAAATAAATTACCTTTCATTATGACTTCATTACGAACCTTTTGAGACGAAATATTTACTCACTAATTAAACATGTAGAATTGTTTAGCAATGGAGTATACTTGAAGTACTTATGGACATGCTTCACTTTTTTACGGCCCATCTTCCGTGTGTGTTTAACACTTTGCCGACCGGTTAGTAATTAACAACACGTAATTACAATAATATAACTCGATAAAGAGATCGGCGAAATCTAATAACTTAATATCTATGGAACGCATTGTTGACCGGTTGCATTGTGATGCGCATTTTTTCCACATCGCCGTTGTTTTCTCTGCTGGCGATCATACAGGGCAATTGCTTGTCAGCGTTACTCAAGCTGTGTCCCTCGGTTATAAAACGCGCCAAGTTGAATAATAAATACAATTTATTAAAGCTTACTTATATTGCTTTACTTCCATATCCAATTACGAAATAATAGCCGGTGACATGAGATAAATTTTCAGTAAAATTGCCGCTCAACAATATGTTAATATTGTCAACAACTATCTAAGCCATCTAAGATTAAAATTGTCTTCTAACATTTTTTCCTATCACTACAAATAAGCGAGATATTCAAGATGATCAAGTTAACTAGGACCAGGGAGGGCAAGCTCTTATGGAAAAATTAAACTCAAGTTACGCCGACTTAATATCCAGGCGGCAGGACCGTCGCAGTCGATCGAGGCGACATAGTGGCGGTAACTAGGTACTATATTATTCAAATTTAGTATTGCCCGCTTCTGTACAGTATACTTTATATATATATATAGTATATATAGCTATATATAGCCAACTATAATAAAATTAAAATGGGGTACAAAATTAGTCAAAGTTTATTAAGATATATATCCATTTATTGAAAAATCCTTAAATAACTAAAACACATCTGGGTCCAATTTTCCTGAAAGAAAGACATATATGTTTCAAATATATAAATTTGTCATTGTGGCCTGGGATACGTGCATAAAAACAACACGGTTAAAAATAACAAAGTCAGCACACAGTAAAAAGTAATATAATTATGCATATGCAAAACGTGCAATTAACAGAAATTAAAATGTTATTATTCATGCTTATATTACATATTAGTATATATACATTTACATTTATATTTATATTTACATTTACATTTACATTTCATAGAATTTTATCCTGTACAAATAATATACATATTTTCAAATAAATTTTATTTATGAAATGAATGTTTCTTATTATACGCAATTGCGGATAGAAGCAATTTATCATTTGTCTGTAGAGACGTATTTGCACCAACCAAAGACTTTCGAATTAATTTAGTGTATCGCACAATTACATAACGAACACTTTCAATAATAATTAAGTCTGAAAGGCTATCCGCATTCTCGCAAGTAAATGAAAAAACTATGTAATTTTTACAGATTGCACTTAAAAACTCCGACACGCGAGGAAAATGAAGGCACTGCGGAAAATAGAATCCACAAAAATACGTCAAAAATGCAAAGATATAGGCCAAGTACAAGAGGACGTGACTTTGGAATCGATTGCTCATTAACATAAATTTCATTACACGAAGTATTTGAAATGAAATAATTGTGAGCAAGTACAAATTTTGTACAGCATCGACACAATAGTGTCGCTAAATAAATTATGGTACAGCATCGAGACAACAGTGTCGCTAAATAAATATATTCAATTACCTAAATTTTCCAAAAAATTATTTCTCCTCATTTAATTAAAAAATCTATTTACTGCTCGATTACTGTACTTGGTGGGCCGCTCGCCAACCTGCTCGCGCCAGCTTGCGGCAGCAAGCAGCCGCTCGCGCGAACCCTCTGGATAGCGAGTGCGCGTCCGCGCTAGGAGATAGCGCAGCGCTAGACGTGACATCACTTCGTCCAGAGGTCGCCCCCGCCTCCCGCCGGGCGGAAATCATATGCTAATTCCGTCGTCACTCTCGTCACGGATCGCTTATCGCAAACACCTGTTGTTACGTCACGGCCCTTGCCAACACGTGTCTTTTCCGCGCCTTCGCGACTTTTATATTGTGCTTCCTCGCTCGGCCCTTGCCGACGAGTCGATTTGTGTTAAGTTAACGGACTGGGCTTATCCCTTTTTAGTGTTAAGTTAGTATCGTTTAATTTAGTACATATGGTGTAGTGTCTTAAGTTAAAATACATTGCATGTGCGTTATAAAGGTTTATTCTTCACACCCGACGAAGTGAATCCGAACATTGTACACTTAATCGGAACCGCTTAGTTCGCGATTAAACAAACCCTAAAAAATATATTGTACTCGATCTACGTCAATATTTCAAAATTATCATCTTCGTCCAAATGGAATGAAACGCTCTCTGAAACGTTAAAGTTGGTACCTTCCTGATCGATCTTATCGTAGTTTAGATGATATGACTTTTTTAATAAAGTCTTCACTAAACTCTCCCTGTAACTTAAAATTATCTCCAACAGATAATAACATATAATAAAAATCTATGTTGCCGGCAGAAAAATTATCGTCCCATGTAGGAAATCTATGTTGACGGTATAGAAAAAATATCGTCGCGTGTGTGCAATATGACTAACTTCACGCTGCGAGACACGGATGACGGAATTATGAAAAATATGACTAACTTCACGATGGACAGAAAATGTGGACAGGAGACGGGGAGAAAAAAATTACGAAAATCACGACTTTTTAGGTCACAATATCTCGTAACTCGCTTGACGAATTTTTTGTAATTAGTCTTAAATTACTCGTATCGACGCCACCTTTCCAAATCATATATTTTATGGGAAATTTGCTGTTTTAATGCCGTTTGACTGCCCCGAAAATTTCGGCCTAATCTTTCCGGATAAGATACAGGTCTGTCGGCCGAAGCCTCAGTGCTCATGCACTTGCCAGTCGGGGACTCTTGTACTTGGCCCGAGACAAGACCTTGTCTCTTGATATACACAAACGTGTGTATATATATATACAGGGTGTCCCAGTACCCAGGACGTTTACGGTCCTTTCGATAGCTCAGGTAATTCTAATATATGATGTAACATTCTCAGCGTCCCATCACAATCCGTGGCCGAATTATTAACGAAAAACGACAGCCAATCAAAGGGCTCCGTTGGGCGCGGCAACGCGACAGTTCCTACTGTTACAAGTTAATGTCTTGTAGTAGCCGGAGTGTTTATGCGGCCGTGTCAACGGAGCCCCTGAAAGGGATACAGAGCGAGCACTAACACACTACCACGAAAAATGTATCGATGAGTCTATGACGCTGGGTCACTGTACTTGCCGGCGTCACCGAAAAAAGGTCTAATTTATGACATTACCTCTTACGCGTACCCTATGGAATTGCACCGCTCGCACACCATCGGTTTACGCTGCAAACTTTACAGAACACCGCACAATAGATTCACATTAAAAAAAAAGACCGTTGCCTGATAATTTTCACCTTAGATTTGATTAGATTATTATAATTATTCGCTTTTTACGAAGGTTCGATGGTGAAAAATAAGCTTAAATAGTTCGGGATGTTCGACATTAAAAGAGAGTTGTTAAAACACAGTATAAAGCGGCCTTCGTATTGTGTTGAATGAAAATCCTCTAAATATCTCATTACGTTTCCTTTTGTATTATCATCAATCGTTGAAACACACGGCAATATGCAAGTATAATTTTCTCTCAGACACATCCAGATTGTTAACTTGTTAAATTTTTCCACTCAGATGCATCCGGGTTCTTAATTTGTCAATTTAGAAATGAGTACAAATATCTGTAACGTTACATTTTGGACATCAAGCTTCGTAAAAAGCGGGCCACCAAGTACATTTAGTCGAGCACTAAACAGATTTATTAATTAAATGAGGAGACATCATTTTTTGGGAAATTTAGTTAATTTAATATATTTACTTAGCGATAGCATCGTGTGGATGCTGTACAATGATTTGTACTTGCTCGCATTTGTTCCATTTCAAATACATCGTATAATCAAGTTTATGCTAACGAGAAAGCTATTCTAAAGTCACATCCTCTTGTACTTGGCCTGTACCTTTGCATTTTCGATGCTTTTTACTGATATACATATACAGGGTGAGGCGATAACTAATAGCACCTCAAATATCTTCGAAAATATAAGTTGCACAGAAATATTTGCTGACACAAAAAATCGATTTCCATTTCCCAAAATTGCACAGTACGAAGGGGACCCTTGGTGGAGATAGTAGTTTCTTTGCAGGTGGAGACACTAAGGACATTTGAAGGACACATCCATTTTTTTTAATGGATCGGTATGTTTTTCTTTCTGTATTATGATAGAGGATCTTAAAACGAGTTCGACGACCTATTACATAAAGTCATTAAAGGTAATAGAAGGTAAAAAATCGCGATAATACTTACGATTTTGGTAGTAAATGAAGGATAGACATTGTCAACAGTAAAGGAATGTGTGTGGGATACGGGTGTTCGTTAGAAAGATAAGTAAGCTACGTAGCCGGTAAAAAATACTTTTCTTTATTAGATGCTGCTGTGATCGCGTCAGGGATGAGACTGACGGTTCGAAGAAGCTTTCTTGCCCGCGTCGCTCGCTCGAGCTCGTTGTTCTCGAAGCTAGGCACTTGAGACTAAGGATTCGGCGTTAGTCTAAACAACGCCTAGCTCGGCGACACGAGGGCTGCATTCCAACGGACTTTGTATACTGTCAATATCCGTTGGTTTCCTTTATCTCGTAACGGATATTTCGTCGTGCTACGATGAGACAAAGAATGCTCTATGGTATGATGCGCACGGCACGTACAATAAACGTGTGCCGCCACATCACCCCCCCTGGCAGTACATAACCTATCGTTATTACAAAAAAAAAACTCTAAAACTATGTAGGTGGCGCAAAAAAAACTTATATCTATTACTTATAGTCTCTACGCTTAAAATTACGATAGTTCAGCTTACATGCTAAGAGTTCCTAAGACTACGCTTAAAATTACGATAGGCGTCCGTTGCGCGACACTGCACCACTCACTGCACAATTACCCCACACTCGTGTATCGTTCGGGGAAACGTACGCGTCTCCCTGACCTTGTGGTACGAACGTTCTTGGTCAAAGGGAGAGTCTCCGACTGGTCATCCTCCTTGTCGTCGTCCGGTATTGACACCGTTCCTTGACGAGCGTCGTCCGCCAGGAGATACGCCGGCTTTAAACGGTCGAGGCTTACGGGCACTGTCTTTTCGCCGATCTGCACGGTAAAATGACGCGGGTGCCTTCGGATCACCTCGTACGGTCCCTCGTAGGTGTATGCCAACGCTGTTTTCGCTGCGCCGTGCTTAACGAAAACGTGCGAAGTCGTCGCGAGATCTTTGAAAACAAAGATTTTCTTTTCGCCGTGGCGCGTTACGGGAGCCGGTCGCAGCTGCTGGAAACGTTTCCTTAGCTGAGCGACGAAATACTCAGGCTCGGTTCTGTCTGGTTGTCGTGTCGCGAGAAATTCGCCAGGCAAACGTAATGTTTCGCCGTACACCAGTTCGGCGGGAGTCGCCTTGAGGTCCTCTTTCCATGCCGCTCTTACACCAAGCAGAACGGCAGGCAAAGATTCCGCCCACCCCTGGCCGTTATGGCAAACGATCGCGGCTTTCAGCTGCCGGTGAAATCGCTCCACCATTCCGTTGGCTGCAGGATGGTAAGCGGTCGTCCTCAAGTGGTCGGAACCGATCAAGGAGGACAATTGCTTAAAAAGTCCCGATTCAAATTGGCGTCCTTGATCGGTGGTAATGCGACGCGGTGTACCGAATCGCGCAATCCACCCATTGAAAAGAGTGTCGGCGATCGTTTCGGCGGTAATGTCATTAATCGGGTATGCTTCCGGCCATCGCGTAAAACGGTCGACGCACGTTAAACAATAACGATACCCCTTCGAAATCGGTAACGGCCCGACAATGTCCACGTGGACGTGTTCGAAACGAGCCGACGGGGTCGCGAATTGTTCGACGGGAGCGGACACGTGTCTGCTCACTTTCGTGCGCTGGCAATCGATGCAGGTTCGTGCCCAGGTAGTGCAATCCTTTCGGATACCTGGCCACACGAACCTTTCCGCGACCATCTTTGCGGAAGTTTTAATGCCCGGATGCGCGAGACAATGGACTGCCAGAAATGCTTGCCGACGGAACGCAGGAGTCAAATACGGTCGAACCGCGTCGGTTGAAACGTCGCAATATAATTCCGCGTCCGTACCCGGCAATTGCATTTTTTTTAGTTGAAGCGCGGTGTCGGATTGTAACAAAGCGCGCAGTTCAATGTCTTCTAACTGACTTTTCGCGAGTTCCCGAAAGTCGATTGCCTGCGAAATTGCAGACACTCGCGACAGTGCGTCCGCTACTACGTTATCTTTACCGGGCACGTAACAAATGTCTGTGGTAAATTGTCCGATAAAGTCTAGGTAGCGAAACTGTCGCGCCGTATGTTTTTCGGGCTTTTGCGCGAAAGCAAAAGTCAACGGTTTGTGGTCTGTATAAATCACGAATTGACGTCCCTCGACCATGTGTCGGAAATGTTCTACCGCTTTGTACATGGCGTACAGTTCCCGGTCATACGCGCTGTATTTACATTTGGCGTTACCCAATTTCTTCGTGAAGAAAGCCAGCGGTTGCCATCCTTCCTTCGTCTGCTGTTGTAACGCCGCGCCGATGGTGAGATCCGATGCGTCCGAGAAAATCGCCAGCGGTGCGGTCATATCCGGGTGTGCTAGGGAGGCGGCACGTGCGACGCTCTCCTTACACCGTTCAAAGGCCCGTTGTCTTTCGTCGGTCCACTCGACAGGGGAGTTCTTCTTCACCTTGCCCTGGAGTGCAGAATGCAGCGGTGCCTGAATCTCAGCAGCGGCGGAGATGAAACGTCGGTAGAAATTTACCATCCCGAGGAAACGTCGCAGCTGTGTCACTGTCTCTGGCCTGGGAAAATTGTCTATCGCTTGCACCTTACCGGGAGGCGGCCGAGTACCTGTCGCGGATACCGAGTATCCAAGGTACTGCACCTCCGACCTACCGAACACGCACTTGGAAGAGTTCACTAACACACCATAGTCATTTAGTCGGTGGAATAGTTCGCGCAAGTGTTTTTCGTGTTCCTCTACCGAACTTGACGCTACGAGAATGTCGTCTAAATACACGTAGCACCATTCGAACCCGCGAAGCACCTCGTCGATGAACCTTTGGAACGTTTGCGCGGCGTTCCGCAAACCGAAAGGCATGTACGGAAATTCAAACAGTCCGAAAGGTGTGGTGATCGCGGTTTTCGGCACGTCTTCGGCACTGACCGGTATTTGATGGTACGCGCGCACTAAGTCAACCGTGGAGAAAATTGACTTCCCGGCTAGTGTCTGCGCGAAATCTTCGATGTGCGGCACGGGATACCTGTCAGGAATCGTCCTTGCGTTTAAAGCGCGGTAATCACCGCATGGTCGCCATTCGCCTCCTTTCTTCGGAACCATGTGCAAGGCGGATGACCAACAGCTGTCCGATCGTCGCGCTGTTCCGTCCCTCACCATGGCCTCGAATTCATCCTTGGCGATTTTTAGTTTGTCCGGTGCTAGACGTCGTGGCTTCGTGAACGTGGGGGGTCCTGCCGTCGTGCGAATGTGGTGGCGAGTCGAATGCTTGGGCACTCGAAAAACCCCAGATGGTCTCGTGATGTCTGGAAATTCAGCGAGGATCGCGTGGTACCTGCTGTCCCCAGTTATGGCCTTGACACACTCTGGTTGCCCTCTTACCACTTGTCCTGCGGTGGCAAGGGTGGTTATGCCGTCGACAAGCGCCTTACGACGCAGGTCCACCAATAAACCGAAATGGCTTAAGAAATCGGCACCAATGATAGGAGTGGTCACGTCCGCGATCACAAAACGCCACGTAAAGTCTCGTCGCAACTTTAAATCTAGCCTTAGCGTAATGTGTCCATATGTGGAAATAACTGACCCGTTCGCCGCGAAAAGTTCGTAGGTCGTTTTCACTCGCTTTCCACATACTCGCACGCGCGGAAAAACGCACAGATCAGATCCTGTGTCGACCATAAATCTGGTCTTCGTCGATCTGTCCGTGACGAATAAGCGGCTCGTCGAGGGCGAAGAATCGTCTGTCGCCAGCAGCGATCGCCCTACGCGTTTCCCGACGGGTAGGTACATGGTTCGCGGCACTTTGTCGCGGAGGTACCGAAACGACGGTGGTACCAGCACCACGTACTGTTCACGGCATTGTCCGTTGCCGTTCCGTGCGCGGAAGGGTTTCGCGATCGCGAACTGTGTCGCGAATTGTTGCGCGATGACGATCTGTTTCGCCTACCTGTACGACCCTGTCGATGGTTACGCCCGTGATAAATGCGGAGAGCGGCGATTTCGCGGCGAAGTTCCTCGTTCTCCGCCCGAAGGCTGTCGTCCCGTGCGGCTGAGGCGGTAGCTACCTGGACCCGCGGGGACACTTCGATCACCGCGTCGGCGAGGGTGGCGAGCTCGGAGAGGTTGTCCTTCTGTCTCGTCATAAGGATGGCCTGAATGCTGCTTGGGAGACGTCCCAACCACAGCGTCTTCAAAAAACTCTCTGAAACCGTGTCCCCTGCGAGGTTTTGCAGGTGCCGCAAGAAAACTGTCGGCTTCCGGTCGCCTAATTCCTCGTGCTCCAGTAGTCGTCGGATATTGTGTTCCTTAGAATCCGAAAGACGCTGTATGAGCTCACTCTTAATCGTCTCATACATATTTGTGGCAGGCGGGTTGTTAATTATGTCGATCACTACGTCAGCGTACTTATTTTCCAAGTTCGCACTGACGTAGTGGTACTTGGTCGAATCCATTGTGATTCCGGACAAAACGAATTGCGATTCCAACTGTCGGAACCACGTCGTCGGATTTTTCTCCCAAAACGGTGGGACTCGGATTGCCACGCGCGCGACTTCTGGCAACGGAACGCTGTCCCCCGCACTCGGTACAGCTCGAGACGTACGCGGTACATCGACTGCACCTTGTTGGTCGGTCATCTTGACGCGAGATATTCACTCGAACACACACACGTTAACGTTAACGAATCCACAAAAACTTGCGCGTTGCTGATCCGCGGAAAAGAAAGAGGCGTTCTCTTAAAACAAAATTTTTCGCTGCGATGCGAAAATGAACCACGGTATCACGTCGGGGTCACCAATGTGGGATACGGGTGTTCGTTAGAAAGATAAGTAAGCTACGTAGCCGGTAAAAAATACTTTTCTTTATTAGATGCTGCTGTGATCGCGTCAGGGATGAGACTGACGGTTCGAAGAAGCTTTCTTGCCCGCGTCGCTCGCTCGAGCTCGTTGTTCTCGAAGCTAGGCACTTGAGACTAAGGATTCGGCGTTAGTCTAAACAACGCCTAGCTCGGCGACACGAGGGCTGCATTCCAACGGACTTTGTATACTGTCAATATCCGTTGGTTTCCTTTATCTCGTAACGGATATTTCGTCGTGCTACGATGAGACAAAGAATGCTCTATGGTATGATGCGCACGGCACGTACAATAAACGTGTGCCGCCACAATGTGTAATGCTTACCGTTTAATTCACTGAGAATAAACACTGCTTGAAGGACACTTCAATAAGTTTACAGAACAAGGTAAACATGAAAAGATTAGTATCGATGAATCGGTAAATCCGACACGATGTATCCGTTTGACGAGCAAGTCGATATACTTCTTATTTATGGCGAATGCCAACAATATTCTGTCAGAGCGAAAATCATGTATCGTGAACGATATCCACATCGGTCTCAGCCTTCGCGACAAACATTTAAAAATGTGTGTGATAAACTTAGGCAAACCGGTAGTTTAAATGTTCGTGAAATTGAACGCCAGAAACGTGTAACTAATGAAGAAATGGAAATCGATGTCCTTGCAAATGTATCTAGAAATCCTCATATTAGTTCGCGACAAATTGAACGCGAATCTGGTATAAGTCAGAGAAGTGTACTTCGCGTAAGTATTATCGCGTTTTTCTACCTTCTATGAGCTTCAATGACTTTATGCAATAGGTCGTTGAACTCGTTTTAAGATTCTCTATCATAATACAGAAATAAAAACATACCGATCCATTTTAAAAAATGGATGTAAGCTTCAAATGTCCCAAGTCCCTCCACCTGCATAAAAACTATTATCGCCACCGGATGGCCCCCTTCGCACTGTGCAATTTTATACAAATATTTCTGTGAAACTTATATTTCCGAAAATTTTTGAGGTGCTAATAGTTATTGCCTCACCTTGTAAATAGGGGAGGGGATTGGGGTACACGAATTACTGCTCATGTATGAGTGTCACACGGATTATTGCATCTAGAAACTATCCGTCTGCTTGAAACTAAAATGGGCGTGTAAACTTTTTCTATGGAAGTGGCCTCCCCCTGCAGACCATCGTCCCTTTACCGATAGCGCATTTCTCCGACTTGCAAAATGCCATAACTGACCTGCCGATTCTAAGAATTTCCCTCCTACCTACATCCTTCCACCTTTCCAAAGTCTCCACCCATCATTTCTTTAACCAATTAATACTTTACCGACCGGCAGTCGATTAATCGACTTTTATTCCACAGCGCTTATCGACCGGTAGCCGATTAATCGACTTTTTATTTTTCGTTAGATTCGATTAGGTTAGACCGGCAAGTAGCAAGCAGCAAGCATTTCTTATTTAGTATTCAGATACTCGTTGCTTTGCTCTGAAAGCACCCATATTTTTATACAATTTTTAAAAATTTAGCCTTCACGATGAATGAAAAGGATAGTGTTGGTGAGTTTTATCTCGATGATCTGTCAGATTGTCTTCACTGCTCTTCAGCAAGTGGTACTTATGACGAAAATGATAGCAGCAATGTAATGATTCGAAAGCGACATTCTGTATTACCACTAATATACAGTGATTCAGAAGGCGATGATATAAATAATAACGTTGAAGACAGTAGTGGTACATGGTCGACGATCGACAAGACTATAATTTTGGAACCTTTCGAAGGCAGCCCCGATGTAAAAATTATACCGAGTTCGCCTGAACGTGTAATGGATATTGTAAATTTATTCATTGGACATGACCTGATTCAGCACTTGGTGAGGGAATCTAATAGATATCATTATCAAGTCATAGGAAAATGTAGAATTATATCAAAAACGAAAAAATGGGCAGACATCATAGTATCTGAAATGAAGAAATTTTTGGGTCTAATAGTTCTAATGGGATAAGTAAAGAACGATGTTCTCTACGACTATTGGTCTCCGGATCTAACTATAGAAACGCCATTCTTCTCAAAAGTAATGAGCAGAAACAGATTTTTTCAAATAATGCAAAGCTGGCAATTTTGTAACAATGACAACATTTCTCCCAATTCACATAGGCTTGCGAAAGTCCAGCCTGTCGTTGATTATTTAAAGCAAAAATTTAACGATGTATACAGGGTGTCTCACCGGATTTTGACATCTGGATTTTCTCGCCTATTATTACTCGTAGCGAAAAATGTTTCAGATGAGAGTTGAATGGTATTGAGTGGGGCATATTTTGGTGTTATTACTTCTTTCGTGAGTGTGAATTAACTTTTTGGCACAAATAGGTTTATACTTTTTTATAACTAATGTTGAGCTTCATCGATGGATGTATTAAAAAATACATAATCCCATTTACAAAAACAAAGTTGACCTTTATGTGACCTTTACGCGTCCACTCACGAAAGAACTAATAACACCAAAATATGCCCCACTCGATACCATTCAACTCTCATCTGAAACATTTTTCGCTACGAGTAATAATAGGCGAGAAAATCCAGATGTCAAAATCGGGTGAGACACCCTGTATAAACCAGATCAACAATTGTCTCTGGATGAGTGTATAATTCCGTGGAGAGGTAGACTTTCAATCAAAACATATAATCCCGCAAAAATCACAAAATACGGAATACTTGGTCAGAGTGCTGTCTGAAGCTCGTACAAGATATGTATCTAACTTTTGTGTGTATGCTGCTGATGGAAAAAAATTAAATGAGACTGTATTATCGGTCATTGAACCGTATGAGAACATGTGGCACCATATATATGAAGACAATTATTACAATAGTGTCAACATGGCTAAAATTTTTTAAAAAAATTAAGTGCGAGTGTGCGGGGCAATTCGAAGGAACAGAGGTCTTGCTCAACCACTTCGAACGGCCAAACTTTCAAGAGGCCAGCATGAATTTCGTAGAGATGACCATATTCTATTACAAGTATGGGACAATGGCAAAAGGAACGTGAATATGATCTCGACAATACATTCTGCACAAATGGCAGAATCTGGAAGCAGAAGTAGGACATCAGATTGCCCCATACAGAAGCCTATTTCAATAATAGATTACAATAAGTATATGAAGGGCACAATATATGATCGCGCAGATCAATATCTGTCCTATTACTGCATTTTTAGGAAGACAAAAAAATGGACGAAACATGTCGTAATTTTCTTTATCAACTTTGTACTTTTTAATTTCTTGAAAGTATACAGGGTGTCCCAGGAATTTAGACGCACCCGGAACCAGGTGATAGCTGAGGTAATTCTAATATAGGGATGTAACATTCTCAACGACTTATCTCAATCCGTGACCGAGTTATTAAAGAAAAACGACAGCCACACACAGGACTCCGTTTGGCCCAGCCGCGCGACAGTTCCTACTGGTACGGTACCCTACTGGTGCAGAACTTCTACTGTTGCGCGACCGGGCCTAACGGACCCTTCTGATTAGCTGTCGTTTTTTTCTTAATAATTCGGCCACGGATTGAGATAGGATGTTGAGAATGTTACATCCCTATATTGGAATTACTTCAGCTATCACCTGGTTCCGGGTGCGTTCAAATTCCTGGGACACCCTGTATACAGCTCTAAACGGAAAGAAGAATACATATAAAAATTTTCTGCACAAAGTGGCACTTTCATTTATAGAAGATTGCGAAGCTAAAGAACAAGATAAAGATCTACCTAATTCCGAATCCACAAGAATCACATCCTGATTTGATCATCCCGGAAGTCTGGCAAATTTCGGAAAGCATAAACTGGTAAATATAGTGAGACGGTAGCCCCCATGCTGACAACCCCTGACTAGGTTGCGTACCTCTGCGAGAGCGAGTATGGGCGGGTGACTGGTCTGTGTATGTGTGAATCATCCGATGCGTTACGTAATAACGGCTTGAATGAAAAACCCCAAAAAACGGGATTCGTCGCATTCGAATTATTAGCAGAATGGTTGGATCAGACGATCGAACGATCGGGTATACAGGGTGTAACATATCATCGGGGACCTTTTTTCAGAATCGATAGTACGCACCAAAAGGTAAAAAAGGACCTAGGAAGTTAGGTCCGAAAATCACCGCCTAACGAGTTACAATCCCATTTGTAAAAAATTTTTAAAAAATCATATCTCCGAAATGGTACGTCGTAGAAGACCGATTTTGATTACAATATAACCCGAAAAGACCAAAGTTTACGAAAAGAAATATCACTATCTACGCAAAGGAAGATTTAGTAAATGCCCCCAATTTTTCCCAAGCTGTTAAAAACCTGCTGCGATATAGGTAATCGACGTTGCTTAGAGTAAACAAGAATAAATGCTATTTAACAGCAATAATCGCAGCAATTATATTTTTTTCGATTATCTTTGATCTTCTCTGGTTATATTGCAATCAAAACCGCTCCTCTCTGACTTACCATATCGGAGATATAATAAAATTTTTAAAAAATTTTTTACAAATGGGGTTGTAACTCGTTAGGGGGTGACTTTCGGACCTAACTTCCTTGGTCCTTTTTTCACTTTCTGGTGCGTACTATCGATTCTGAAAAAAGGTCCCCGATGATATGTTGCACCCTGTATATTATGTAAATATTAAACTGAAAACGTTTGTAATAGATAAAATAAATATTGTTTAGCACTAAAATCATTAAAATAAAAGATTTTATTAAACTTGGTTATCCTATAATAACACAAAGCGTACAATTTTACTAGAGCATAAGAAAAGCGCATATACATAATCCCGCGCGACAGTCTAAGCCGAAACCGAGCCCGTGTCTCGGACGATCTGCGGCTGAGTGGCCGGTGAGAAGGCCATAGGATTCTCGAACCGCTACCGGTCGGTAAAGTGTTAAAAAGCACAACAATTTTCCTAGCTACAGTATCCCACTTCTACGGACTTGTTCGAAAACACGGATCAAGGATTTCGGAACAGCAGATCAAAACTAACTTTCGACAAGAACAGAGCATAACGAACCTTTATCGAGATCGGACATACTCGTATCTATAGCTAAAACATCGAAACCGTCAGCATTTAGAATAAACAATCTATGTTGTAACTCAATTGTCTGTTGTATTTTCTAAGACGTATTTTTCGAAGCGAGGTTTACTCAGTTAATTCAGGGTGAACAGTTAAAATAGCGCTATTCATATTGTAGGGTATGAAAGATTTCTGTATGACAAAGCGCGGAGTGCAAGGAAAGGATGTTTGGATCAGGTGACTATGTAAGGTGCGAAAGACAAGTGATTGGACCGTGTGACAGTGTAAGGTGTATGGAAAGGATGTGTGAATCAAGTGACCGCATGGGGTGTGAGAGAACAGTGTTTGGACCGAGTGACAGTTGCGTTTGAATGAGTTCTATGAAACGATAAGAATAAATAGTTTCTAGGAATGCACCCGTAGAGAAAGAATGCATGAAGACCCATAACCGAAAGTCGGCACGTGGCAAGAATGTGTGCATACATGTGAGATTCATTGTCAGTGAGAAAATGGAAAAGTGTGAATGAGTATGAATAAGAGCGTACGGTGGGAGCGCCACGAGGATTCGTGTTGCAGAGTTTTTTGAGAGAGGATTCGTCGCGTGATTTTTGAGAGTATTCATTGTTGTAGAGCATTGTTGTGTACATCTTCTGAGTTAAGAAATATAGAGTTTTATTGAGTTGAGTTGTAGATTAAAGTCCACCTGAGTGAGCGGCTTTAATCTAATTAGTATTAAGAATTAGATTAATCGAGTTAGTGAATAAGAAGTATTAAGTCAACACAACGAATGTTTCCTGAAGACCACTGGTAGAAGAAACCAATCCCAACCTAACATCAATCTTCTACAAATTTGGGGGCTCAGCCGGGATTAAGAAAAAAAAACAGTGGTAAAAGATTGTTGAGTCCGATCTACTTGAGACATTTTGCGAGCTGAATTGTAAAGAGTGCGCGAAACCGAAAGTGACATTTTTAAAGTTTGTGTGACGCGCCGGGTAAAGAATCTATGCGTGTATTACGCGAGGTAAAAGAAGACAAATGAATCCAACCGACGCTACCATGGTTAAATTGAAAGATAAGTTGAAAGAGTTGAGACTTTCCACAGTTGGAAATAAATCAGAGTTAATCCAACGATTAATGGAGGCAGATTCGCTTGGTGTGTGGATCTAAGACATCGCAAGGGCACGCGAAACTGGGCGTGTGATCAGGGAATCGAGCGTCGCAGAGGCGGTCGTGACGGAACTGGCAGTTGCAGGAGCATGAGTTTCAGACGTAACATCTGAAAAAAGTGGCGAAGATATGGCAGGGGCCTATAGTCAGCAGGAAGCTGCTAGATATCAGCTGGAAAAAGAGTTACCAGAGCGAGAGCTGGATTTTGTTCGACAGGAACTCGAATTGGTAAGAAGCCGTCGAAGTTTAAATATGTTAAATGAGAGACAACACATCCACATTACGAGACCGACAGTTTTTACCGATAGTCGGTAAAGAGTTAATATCTTAACAGTGGCTGATCAATTAACCCCTTAACGTGCACGCTCGAGTTCATTCGAGCGCGCTAAACATTCGAAACTATGCACCAGTTAATTCCAGTTAATTCGAGCGGCGTTGTATTCTATGCTACCTTAGTTTTTTGATTAATTTTGTATTTTTTTTGTCAAGACAATGATCAAAAGTGTGTTTTTTACAAAAAAAATTGATTTTTTTTTACCGTTTTTTTTCAAATAAACCGTGCGTTAAGGGGTTAAGCAGCTATAATGGAGACGTAGGCGAGTACTAGAATTGGGAAAGACAGTTAAAAATGTTAAAAGTGACATACAAGTTAGACGACGAACAAGTGAAAATGTTAATGAGCAAGCGGCTTAAAGGAAGAGCACTTCAATGGTTACATTCAAGACCAGAGCACATCGGAATGTCTGTCACAGCGTTGTTGGCGGAACTGAGAGGTATGTTTCACCACCGGCAGAACAGGATAATGCTACGACAGTTATTTGAAGCTAGAGTGTGGAAAAAGGGCGAAACTTTCTATGAGTACGTCCACGATCAAGTAATAATAGGCAACAGAGTGCCGATAGCAGAAGATGAAATTCTGGATTATCTTATAGACGACATACCAGATATAAACTTGCGGGATCCAGCACGGATCTATAATTTTACGACGAAGACGGCACTTCTCGAAGCGTTTGAGAAAGTGTCACTACGAGACAGAAGCCAGAACAGCGCAACAGGGGGCACCAGACACACGAACGTGGGGCACAGCTGGCCAAAGACGGAGAGGACCGAGAGGACCGGCAGGAATGAGAGAAGACCAGAAGTCCGCAGCAGGGAACGTTTCTGCTATAATTGTGGTTCACCAGATCACATGAGTGACAAGTGTCCGACGAGGAATGACGGTGTCAAGTGTTTCAAATGCAACGAGCGAGGACACATTGCGTCGAGGTGTCCTAAAGGTCACGCCACACGAGGAGAGAGCTGCGTCGTATCTCAGGTTTCACGTAAGAAATGCATGACAGGTGTAAAGATAAATGGTCATCAAGTTGAAGCACTGATTGAAACCGGGAGTGATTTTTCTCTGATGCGGGCAGATCAGTATGTAAAATTGGGATCTCCTCGGTTGCAGCCGAGAGAACTTAGATTTGCGGGAGTAGGTTCCACAAACTCGACGTTAGGTGAATTTTATGCAGAACTAACGGTTGACTATAATTGTTATATTATTCTTGTACGCGTAGTTTCAGACACATTACTGAATCACAAGTTAATAATAGGCACTGATTTTCTTAACTCCGTAGAATTAAATATCAGGCAAGGCAGTATTAATATTATGCCATCTAGCAATGAACAAACATCTGCTGTTAATTCCAATCTGCCAGAGATATTTCAGATAGATTTGGTCGAAGACGCTAATAAAGTAAGTCTCACGCATATCCCGAATGTCGAACACAGAGAAATAATTACCGATTTAATAGAAAATTACAAGCCCACACAAATCAGAGAAGTAGGTGTGAAAATGTCGATCGTGCTTAAAGATGATGAACCCATTTATCAAAGACCGAGGCGATTGTCGCCGACCGAGCGTGAGTTTGTAAACGAGCAAATACAGGAATGGATGAATGAAGGCATAGTTCGACCGTCGATATCAGAGTATGCGAGTCCGGTAGTACTTGTAAAGAAAAAGAGCGGTTCCATTAGGTTATGCGTTGATTATAGACAGTTAAATCAAAAGATTATTAAGGATCGGTATCCACTACCACTCATAGAGGATCAGTTAGATTTGCTTGAAGGTGCGAAGTATTTCAGTACTCTTGATTTAAAGAACGGATTTTTCCATGTTCAGGTGGATGAAAGAAGCCGAAAATTTACAGCATTTATAGTCCCCGACGGACATTATGAATTTCTCCGAGTCCCCTTTGGACTGTGTAATTCGCCTTCAATATTTCAGGGGTACATAAACGCCGTATTTAAAGATTTGATCCGTGAGAAAATAGTTTTGACGTATCTTAACGATTTGATTATATCTTCGGTTGAATGTGAGGACGCCTTAAGAAAATTAAAGATTGCTTTGAATACCACTAGTGAAGCAGGATTGCAAATAAATTGGGAAAAGTGTAGCTTATTAAAAAATAGTGTAGGGTATGAAAGATTTTAGAGTGATTGTGAGAGTGCATCCAAGGGCATATGTTTTTCAGAATGGCTGAGTGTGGGATTTTAGAATACAAGCGGAATGAGTGTCGTGAGAATCCGAGTCTTTTCGAGTGCATGAGCGTGTGTCTGGCAAATGTTTTACGAAAGAGAAAGTATGCAAGTTTATGGTGGACAAGGGCAGCGGTTGAAGAGCGACCACCATGGGCGTTTTCATGGGAACACCCGGTCGACTCTTCGGCGGCGGTCTGCAGGCCCTTGTCCTAGGTATAAGGGATGAGTGTGAGTGAGAAAGTGAGGAAAGCAAGTGAGATGGAGAAACGTGCGAGTGAGAGCGAATGAAGAGTAAGAAAGAGAGAAAATGCATGTATAAGGGAGTGAAGGATGGGGAAGCGAAGAGAATGAAAGTTGAGCGCGTGGAGGAACGTTGTAAGAGTTTTTGAAAGATTTGCGAGAAAAGGACTGAGTGTCCTATCATTGTGAATTAAAGAAGTAAAGAGTTAAAGAAGTAGTAAAGAAGTGTAAACTTAAGAACTTAAGACGTGTAAAGAGTGTAGTTTAGGCTACTTGTTAAATATATTATTAAGTGTTTTGTTTTATTTAAATTGTCTTATGAGAAACTGTATCGCCTATCGTGTTCCACCACTAACACGTAGGAGATTTCCTACAATAGAGTTGAGTGTTTGGGACATATTGTGGAAAACGGGCAAGTACGTCCATCTGAGCGTAAAACGGAAGCAGTCAAAAAATTCCCCGACCTAAAAATGTGCGGCAGGTACAGAGTTTTCTTGGTTTTAGTTGATACTTCAAGAAATTCACTTGTAATTACTCACTCATAGCGAGACCTTTGTCTAATTTGTTAAAATCAGATACTAAATTCGTGTTTGACAAGGAACAGAAAAATGCCTTAAACCATCTTAAAGAGATACTAAGCGATAAACCTGTGTTAAGTTTGAACAGTTAAAAGTTTTGCTTTAACCAATTTTATTAAATTCTTGTTTCTTGGGAAAACTCAAGTATTCCGCAGAATACATATAATGAGGAAACATAGCCCGCGATTTTTCATAATTACTTACGTAGTCTCAAAGTGACCTTGTCTTAGCATCTACGCTAATATAAAATATCTACACTATTTCGTTTCGTAATCAGTGTTTTGGAAAAATGGATCAGCCAAGCGTGCGTTTCGAACAGGTATGGGAGACTTTATGTTTTGTGTTAGTTAGTAACGCAGTTGTCTGCGTATTTTGTGGTTTCCGTACCAAAAATGGTAGAAACTCCACAGTGCGCAGGCACTACGAGAAAAAACATGCAACTGATTACGATCACTACGTGGGTGAGGAAAGGCGAAATTTGTTAGAGGGGTTGAAATTAGTATACGGCTGCCATTCGGAATGTAGCAGTGATGATTCGTCAAAAGCTTCGGCCGCGTCGTGCACGATTTCAAAGTTAATAGCAGAGAATGATAGGCCGTTTGCAGATGGCCAGTTTATTAAGAAATGCCTCATCGAAAGTGCTAAAGCTTTCGGTGGCTCGATATCCTTAGCTCAAATAGAAAGCATTCCTCTATCGCGAAATACAGTCGCCTCCCGCGTCGCGAGCATTTCAGAATGCATTGTCGGAAATTTAAAAAATTTATTATCCACCTGTTGTTACTTTTCGCTCTGTTTGGATGAGTCCACCGACATTCGACACGTGAGCCAGTTGAGCATTTTTGTTTGAATCGTGCAAAACGATTTCTCATGTGTCGAGGAATTATTGGATTTTATCCCAATGCATGGCAGTACGACAGGTGCTAATGTTTATAGAGCCGTCGCGGATTGCTTATCAAAGTTTGGAGCAGATCTTTCAAAGTGTTCCGCGATCGTCACGGATGGCGCGAAATGTATGACCGGGCGCAATATAGGTTTCCTCGGCCAATTAAGGCAATGTAATTTCACATTTCCAGTGATACATTGTATTTTACATCAGGAGGCATTATGCGGCAGAGTGGTGAAAATCAGTAGGGCTATGAAAGTTGTGACAAAAATTATTAACGCTATAAAGGGAGGCCAAAAATTTCTTTCCCATCGCAAATTTCAATTGAAACGCGCCCGGAAACAGGATCCGATTTTTTTAAAACCTTAGACGCAAACAAATATCCCAAATTGAGGGACTTCGGGCTTAGGATTCTCTCAATGTTCGGCTCGGTTTACTTATGCGAATGTTCCTTCTCTAAAATGAAGCGCATAAAAACCGACAAACGTAACTTTCTAGGCGACACATCACTCGCTTCATTAATGCGAACTAGTTCATCTTCGCTCCTCACAGACTCGGATTCCGTTTCACAATTATGCAAACGGCCTAGGCGTTCCGAGTAGATTTTCAATTAATAGTTCTTTTTAAATTTTATTATTGCATGTTTAATACAACCCATCAAATTAGCCTTTCCTGTGGATTAGGCCTCCTGGGGAAACCACTTAAAAAAAACGCATCATGGATAGTACCTCATGGGTGATGTGGAAACTATCATCTGTAAAAATTTATTAATTATTATACAGTTTTCAGAAGGTTGTATCTGGGTAGGGCGCAACGTGCGTTTATGTGCACGGTACGCTCCTGAGCCGAAGCGCCCCCGAAACGTCTAACCGCTCGCTCACTGGCCCTTCCTTGAAAGTGGTGGGGCAGTGGGCGAGCGCCTCGAAAATCGGCCGAAATTGCACGACCTTGACATCACTGATGTAGACCATTTAGGACCGCTACCGTCGACTAGGAAAAGCTATAAACATATATTTGCAGTAGTCGATTCGTTTTCGAAGTTTGTGTGGTTATATGCAACTAAGAGCACGAGTACGGCTGAAGTGGTCTCGAGACTGCAGAAACAGTCAGCGATTTTCGGAAATTTGCGACGAATTGTTTCCGACCGAGGGACTGCGTTTACTTCTATAGAATTCGCGGATTATTGTTCAGAAGAAAATATCCAGCATTATCTCACAACAACTGGGATACTGAGGTCAAATGGACAGGTAGAACGCGTGAATCATACGTTTATACCAATATTAACGAAGTTAGCTGATCCGGAGAAGGGAGAATGGTACCGTCAATTAGAGAGAGCTCAGCAATTCTTAAATATAACAGTGCATCGAAGCATTGATATGCCACCGTTTCAATTGTTGTTTGGAACGCAAGCCCGTTTTAGAGGCGATCCGCATGTGAGAGAGCTGCTTGAGAATGAATGGGTTGATAAGTTTGAATGTGACCAAAACGAATTAAGGGCGCATGCGAAAGAAAACGTTGCCAAAATTCAGAGTTAGAACCGGAAGACATATGTATAATAAGAAAA
Organism: Mimumesa dahlbomi; assembly: GCA_917499265.3. Classification (NCBI taxonomy): domain Eukaryota; kingdom Metazoa; phylum Arthropoda; class Insecta; order Hymenoptera; family Crabronidae; genus Mimumesa; species Mimumesa dahlbomi. The sequence goes on from OU824120.1 coordinate 2,557,392, forward strand.
AGGTCGAAGCATATTCTTTATCCAGAGATGCGGCTAGAAGTTATATTTAGTGGATATTATGATATTGCCATAAAAAAATCACCAAAAAATTGAGGGGCACACTTTTGAAGATATTGAAGCGCAAATGAAGAACGTTGATCAATGCTTTGTTTCAATAGCGGCTGCTATCTGCGTCGCGGTATGAGCGAAGTAGCCCGCCAAATACAGACACCGCGGTGCATAAAAATTCATAACTCGAAAACTATTCCGAAACCAGAGATGCGACTGGAAGTTATGTTTAGAGGACATTCCGACAATAATGAAAAAAAATGTTTAAAAAACGTTCGAAGATACATATTTGACGAAATCCAAGATTAAATAATTAAAAACATTTTTTCAACAATTTAGAAACAAGTTGCAATAAATTTATAATTTTTTTTCTAAAACTTTGAGGCTTTCCGAATAATCTGGTATTTTGCTAATTTCTGTATCTATTTTAGTTTGAGAGTTATACATTTTCAAAAAAAAAACGTGCACAAAACTTTGACTGTCTGTAACTTTAAAAAAATTTATTGTTTTGAAAATTCCTTCAAATGGATTTTTTTCTCAACGTTACCTACAACATATTAAAATTTTATCAAAATCCGTTACATGACTGCAAAAACCCTGATCACTTAACGTGGAACGCAGCAGGTACAGGGTGTAACAAAAATTCTGGGACACTTTTTCAGTATCGATAGTACGCACCAACAGATGAAAAAAAAGTCTACAAAGTTTTGTCTAAAAACCACCCCCTATGGAGATACAATCCCTTTTGTAAACAATTTACAAAAAATCATATCTCCGAAATGGTACGTTGGAGAGGACCGATTTTGATTGCAATATAACCGGGGGAGACTAAAGTTTACGAAAAAAAATATCACTATCTACGCAAAGGAAGATTTAGTGAGTGCCCCTAATTTTTCCCAAGTTGTTACAAATCTGCTACGATATAGGTAATCGACGTTGTTTGGATTAAACAAGAATAAATGCTATTTAACGGCGATAATCGCAGCAATTATATTTTTTTCTATTATCTTTGATCTTTTCCGATTATATTGCAATCAAAACCGCTCCTCTCCGACTTACCATATCGGAGATATAATAAAATTTGTTACAAATGGGGTTGTATCTCGGTAGGGGGTTTTTAGACAAAACTTTATAGACTTTTTCTTCATCTTTCGGTGCGTACTCTCGATACTGAAAAAGTGTCCCAGTATTTTTGTTACACCCTGTATATGCCAGAAATGAAAGAGGGGGGAGGTAACTACAATTATTAATAAACGCATTTATATGTTGTACAAAAAGTCACAAAATTCTAAGAAATTGTATCATTATACATATATGTATAATTTGTTTTCTAATGGAAACTAAGAAGCAGTCAAAATGACTTCCTTGGGCAATCTAATGTTAAGAATATCATCGTACTTTTTGCGAAATTTGCCTCTTTAATGCCATATGAATAACCCGAAAACCGAGATCTAATTTTTCCTGTAAAGAGTGAAGGTGCTACCAGGCGGGACCTCTTGTACTTGGCCCGAGACAAGATCTCGTCTCTTAATTTTTTTCCGGTATATCTCCAAGGGATTACGTACAAACATCTACATTACCGGCAGAAAAATCATCATCGCAAGACGTGAAAATATGATCATCAGAACAGAATAAAAAATGCAAAGATATAGGCAAAGTATAAAGAGATGTGACTTTGGAATAGCTTGATGCATAACATAAACTTAATTTTACGAAGTATTCGAAATCAACCAAATGTGAGCAAGTACAAATTATTGTGAGCATCGACGCAATACTATCGCCAAGTAAATATATTCGGTTACCTAAATTTCCTAAAAATGATTTCTCGTCATTTAATTAATAAATCTGTTTACTGCTCTATTAAATGTACTTGGTGGTTGCTTTTTACGAAAGTTTCATGTTGAAAAATACTTACAGTGTCAGCTCTGAACTTTCCCAAATGTAAATAGTTTGTGATGTTCAACATTAGAAGAGAGTTAAAATAGAGTATAATATTGGCTTCTTACTGCACAGAATGAAAACCTTCTAAACACCTCATGTGGCTTTTGTACAAATTTATGTTAACACGTTGAGGACAGCACAGATTTTTCTATGTTGCGCCACCGGACTGAAGTAAAAATCGTACTATGCTTTATCTACCGGCGCCTTGCACACAATGTTGCTTACAAGCACAATGTTGTTAGCAAAACTTCAGGCCTAAAAGTGCAGTTTCTTTCGTCTAACAAAACTGTGCTATAAAAATTTTGACTGATGTGAGCCACCGGTGGTACACGCCGTCCTCAACGTGTTAACATCATTCGTTGAAACACATGGCAATAGGTATAAGTAATTTTCTTCTCAGATAAATCCAGATTGTTACCTTGTTAAATTTTTCAATTCAGATACATCGGGATTGTTAACTTGTTAAATTAGAAATAAATACAAATATTGGTTAAGTTCCATTTTCGACATCAGGCTTTGTAAGAAGCGACTACCACCACATTTAATAGAGCAGTAAACAGATTTATTATTTAAACGAGATGTAAACATTATTTGGGCATTTAGCGAATCGAATATATTTATTTAGGGATAATATGGTGCCGAAGCTATACAATAATTTGTACGCTTTCATATTTGTTTGATGTCAAATAATTCGTATAGTGAAGTTTATGATAATGAGCAACCAATTTCAATATCACATCCCCGGGTACCTGACCCATATCTTTGCATTTTTCATGCATTTTTAAGAATAAGCTATTCTGTTCAGACACGGCGTGTATACATTTAAGAAATAAGTAACACTAAAACATAAAGATTAATCTTTCACTAGCTTGCTGCAAAGAATGAGAATGTATTGGTTAGTGGAAAGACGCGAACGAGATAAAAAACGGCATCGAGAGTGAAAAGAGGCAGATAAATAGGTAGGATAAGACTAGATGTGATGCAAAAGTGTTCAGAGGAGGAGAAACTGCCATCTGGTGATGTCGCGTGTTTTTCTGTCGTGCATGTGTGTAGACCGTGTATTATTTTAGTTCTTTTTCTCTCTTCTTCTATTGACCTTACAAGATTGTAGACGCCATTGTATATAATTTTACTTCTGAAAACACTACACAATATGTCGTCTTATAAACTCACTTGTGATGTTGTGCTAATTCTGTTAAATCTCCAAATGGTTGTAAGGTCGGTAGACTCTTACATTTTGCCCAACCCAACGTTCGAAGTTTTAAAGCCGCGAGGTCTTCGGATATCGATACCAGGTAACAAAAAATTCATTACCCGATTATAGAATTAATTATAGAAAGAATTGTCGTAACTTCATTTTTCATTGATTAAGTATGTAATTAACACTTTACAGGCCGCATCACACAACATGTGTGTGATAGTCGAAACAAATTTTAGTCGCCGGTCGGTAGAGTGTTAAGTATTCGTAGTATTAAAATGACATTTCTGAAGTTTATTTTAACTCGTTTGTATAACATTTTATACATGCGACTGTGTAACATTATTACAGTTTTGTATCTTGAAAGTTGAGTATAACCTTGTTGATGTCAATCAACAGCAAAACTGGCTTCACTGCGGGGTACGGGGTGCGGGCGGATACGCACAGCTACTAATGCTTGCTTCACGTAGGTGATTTTCGTCCCATCTCTTTCTAATAATTCGTTTCTCTCTCTGACGTGTGTCTCGGCGTAGTAACAAGTGATAAGGACTACTTCGTCTCTTTCTTTTCGTCGTTTCGTCGCCTTCGTTCTAGCGAGGCATACGGATACGGCCAGGCATGTGTGAGATCGCGATCGTCAATTGAGGCAGCCATCAAATGCGGTTTTCGCCATGGTCCGAACTTTTCTCGCATAAGAGCCTCTCTTTTCTTCCTTCTGTCTGTCGCGCTCGCACTCCGATCGCGGCTCACAGACGATGGCCGAGCTCAGATGTGTTGGTGCGCCTTCGACGATCGCGATCGTTCATTCGTATTCTTCGGGACATTAATTCGTATTACTTTAACGGATATTTAATATTCATTTGCAATTCTTGATCCCATAGTCTCGCTGAGTATTAAATGCATTGCAATAGAATGATAATTACATGTTTCTTAATTATTTACTTGAATTCCAAAAATTATGGGACAAATAGAAATAATAATAATCTCATGTTCGATTTATATACAATCTTTTTTTCAATTGGTAACGATTCCATTTCGATAAATAAATAAATTACGAATACATTTCGCGATATATTTGAGCCTGGGAATATAACGCGAAGTCAATAATTAAAACACATGCAATTATCATCCTATTGCAATTCATTTAATACTCAGCAAGACTCCATAGATCAAGAATTGCAAATAAATATTAACACTAGAAGTACCAAGGCAGTCAAAATGACTGGTTCTTTCTTATTGAAATAGCTTACATTTATAATAGTGCATTTTCTGAAATTTTTCATAAATGCGTCTGTATATGTAAATTAATTAAATCGATCAATTTACTATCCACTTTCGTTCCCTTTTTCCAAATATATTTATCTAATGTTTCTAGACATACCAAAATAATCCTCGGAACTTCTACGTGTTAAATATCCGATAAAGTAATTCGAAATGTTCCGAAGAATACGAATGAATGATGGCGAACGGCGAAGGCGCACCAATACATCTGAGGTCGGCCATCGTCTGTGAGCTGCGATTGGAATGCGAGCGTGACAGACAGAAGGAAGGAAAGAGAGGCTCTTATGCGAGAAAGATTCGGACCATGGCAAAAACCGTGTTTGATGGCTTCCTCGATTGAAGATCGCGATCTCACACATGCCTGGCCGTATCCGTGTGCCTCGCCGGACCGAGTGCGACGGAGCGACAAAAAGAAAGAGACGAAGTAGTCCTTATCACTTGTTACTATGCCGAGACACACGTCAGAGAGAGAAACGAATTATTAGAAAGAGAGGGGACGAAAATCACCTACGTGAAGCAAGCATTAGTAGTTGTGCGTACCCGTCCGCACCCCGTACCCCGCAGTAAAGCCATTTTTGCTGTTGATTGTACATATGTGTTACTTTTGGGTATCCCCGGCGTTACGAGGATTTACGCGTAGAATCTGCTTTGCCTATAATTAACATAAATACATGAGTAACGTGCGATACGCATATGGATTGCGAAATCACCAAACATGGAACATGAGTCATACAATATTCTTATTCAAGGGTAATATAATATAGAATCCAAAGAAATGAAAATGCGTAGTACATTACGCAAACGATGTAACAACCACAAAATTAATCAGTAGCATTTTACTTACGAACGTTTGTTCATTTCAATGATCTCATTTGCAAACTAGTATTGATACATATAGTTGTATTAAGGTCATACCTTTTTCAAACTGCTCCGGCATGTCAAAAACTGACAGCGATTAGCTGCCCTCAGTTCTTCCTTCGCTTTGACCCACTCGACATGGACGTTTGTCAGGCGAACGTGGGTCTCCGCACGTTTGCAAGCATATTCCTTCCAAGGCATACGTACCTACATACATGTCACGATGTACAACATCGTACGCCAAACGTGAAACGTAAGGGTAATGAGCATTTCACAACTCAAAAACGAGTTCACATTGGACGTTCTTGAAAATTAAGAGATTAAAAACATTTCTCAACAATTCATAAAAACATTAAGTTATATTTCTAGGTTTCTAAGAAAAGTATGACATTTTTTAATCAAACCTTTCCTTGTTCACTTCTATGTATTATATATTTATTGTAATAATTAGAAATGTTTAGAATAAAGTGAAAGAGTGATCGCAGCCGGCGAAGGCTCACTAATCCACTTGCTACTGGCCGTCGCGCGTGCCGAAATCGAAGTACGAGCGCGATAAGCAAAAGGAAGAAACGAGAGGTTCATATGCGAGACAAATCCGGGTCATGTAAAATTTCGTACAGATGCCTTCCTCGGTTGTCAAATGTGCTGTCGCACATGCCTACCCGACTGACATCCGCGTGGGAGGTCTGGCTACTGCGAGTGCGACGGAGTGACGGAAATATAGAGACAAAGTAGTCGTTATCAACTGTTGATTTCCCGAGACATACGTCGCAGAGAGAGAGAGAAAGCGTATTTTACGTCCGAGAGAGAAACAAAGACACCTCGATCCATGCATTAGTGTTTAATTCAGAAAATTTCAAAGTGTTATTACGAATTCATAATTTTATTACAACGGTTACGTATTTTAATTTGTTGAAAGGTAGACGTCTTAAAAATTAAAAATAATTTTACCACAATTTGGTCTTAAACATATTTTTGGTTGCACTGCCAATGGATGGAGCATATATAAGTTTTTAAGAGATTGTTTTCTTTTTGCAAAATATCCCATAATTATGAAGTTATAACAATTTCAAAATGCAATCTGGAGACTTCTCATTTGAACGTTCCGGAAACGCCCGAGCTCGTCCGAAGTCGACGTGATGTCATAGGGTTACTCCCGAAGCATATGTTAGTAGGCGAAATACGTTCCCGGAAATAATACACAATCGAGCAAAGGTTTTTTGTCATCTTCGATATCGTTACTTACGACAATCTTTACCGATAACGAACTTCATACAAAGGAAGTGGAAGAAGTTGACAAAATTGAAATAAACGTATGCAATGTAATGCACTTAAAATCACGAGCTATTTCATCAATACAGATACCAAAAGCTACCTTGGTATTCAAAGGCAATGGTACTGGATAACAGGTATTTTACATTCACAAACTGATATTCCAGCAGATCACATTATATTAACGTTAATGAAAAGAAAAGTTGATGACACGTTTCAAAGAATTGGCGAACAATTCGGAGTATCATGCACCCAGGTGAGAAAAATATTTAGCTCCACTCTACCGCACTTAGCTCATATGTTAAAAACATTGATTTATTTTCCAGACCCAATAAGTGTGAGAAAAAGTTTGCTAATCCCATTTCAAGCTAATTATAGTCATGTGCAATCGATCATCGATTGTTTCGAAATTGTAATCCAAAAACCGACCAATTCGGTACACCAAGCTTTTACTTGGAGAAAATATAAAAAAATATGCCATTAAATATCTGATATCTTCGTCTCCCGATAGGTTTATTAATTTTATATCAAAAGGCTACGGGGGTAAGATAAGTGACACGCTTATTATCGAACAATCGGGATTTGTAGATGTGTTACCGAAAGGATGCGTTGTTATAGCTGACCCAGGATTTAAACAATTTCAGACTCTTCTCAATAAGAAAAACTGTACACTTATTCGTCCACCTACTGTCGTATCTGGTGTAAAGACTTCTAAAGCTGAAATTTTAGAAACTAAACGAATTGCGAGTCTGCGTATACACATTGAGAGAGTTATTCGATGTTTGAGAGAACATTCCAACATGCTTGCTGCATGTGAGGACAATATATCAAACGCTTCTCTTTATAAATTCCAAGGCAAATACTTCGCACAGCTCTTCTTCCCAGCTTTATACTGGCAAAGATACAAAGCGCGCGAATGAGCTATAACCCTCTGACGTCACATTCTACGCGACCAATAGCGTTGCGTTTTCGTCAGTTTGAATTTCTGGCAATATTCAAACTTTATTATTAGATAAAGGTTAACGAATAAACTAATTATTTTAGTATCAAATACTTTTATAATGCATATATTTTGATAAATCAATTGAATTTACCGATTCAAAATTGTTGTGTAAGACCCAATGCATAGAAACTGTGAAGCACTCTGTAAATTTTGATAAACTTGAAGGTTTTCTCAATTATACCGCTTTATGTTCAGTTCTATAGCGATAGCGGTACTATACTCGCCCGTGATACTTACACATACATACACCCCGTACAAAAGTATCCGGACACCTATGAAATTTATGTAAATACTGTATTTATGCTACAATAATGTAGAAAAACAGTCAAATTCCACCACTCGTTGCGTAACATCCTTCGCAGAACTAAACAAGGAAATCGCACCGCGTCGGTCTTCACAAATATCGCGATATAAAACACAACTCGTTGCTGTCACGTTCGTAGCAAATAAATATTATTTATTGAACGATACAGTCCTATCAGACACACATTCATATAAAATCCAAAATCTTATAATCCGCGTCGCGAACGGAGTGAACGGTGCTGAGTGCAAAGTGAATCCCCCGGCGGCCCTAATAAATTTCCACAAGAAATACCCATAACAATTTCCTATAAAGAACAAAATGGACCTAAAGATCCTACAAATCAACCTCCACCACAACCCAGCAGCAAAAGCAGCGGCTACAAAATTCGCCAAGGATAAAGGAATTGATATAATGCTCATGCAAGAGCCATGGATCTCGAACGACAGAATCGCAGGACTTGGTATGGCAGGCACAATGATCTGTGCAAATACTCCTGGGAAAAAATGGCATGTATAGTAGCCTGTACCAACAACACACTAACTCTTCTCCCGAATTTATCGAACAAGAACCTCACAGTCATTAGCATACAAATAAATAGTGCAAGTGACGGCAATAGCACACGCCAATCATCCACACTGATTTTAGCTTCCGTATATTGCGATGGAAAGATCAAGGCAAATGACTTTCCGGATGACAACCTCCTAACGCTAGTGGATTGGTGCGACACCAATAAATTCCAACTGTTCATGGACTTAGATGCAAATGCGAGAAACACCAGCTGGAGCAGCACGGATACAAACAGAAGAGGCACAACACTAAAAGATTTCATTGATATAGCGAACCTAGTGATCCTAAACAAGGACAACAAACCAACGTTTGAAACAGCCACTCGCAGCGAAGTACTAAACATCTCGATCTGCACACCCGAAATAAACACAAGCATAAGAAACTGGAGGGTCTCACAAGCAAACTCCCTATCTGATCACAAATTCATCAGATTCGAAATAACAGGGGCCAGCACAAACACTCCCTCACAATTTAAATACATAAAGTTAACCTACTGGCTACAATTTAGGAAAATCCTAGCCACAGAAATTAAAAAGTTCCCAAGCAAATATGGCAATAAAGAAGAGATCGACGAGGCTATGAACACCATAGTCCAAGCAATTCAAACAGCTCTAGACGAAAACTGCATAACTAAGATCCACAAGAAAGGCAAACGAATCCCATGGTGCACCAGGGAACTAACAGAAAGACTGGCAGTGAATGAAAGACTAAGGCGTAAGGCGAAAACAACCAAGAGAACCATAGATAAAGAAAGATTTAAACAAGATAAAAACAGACTAAAATAAAGCATCCTAAAAGCAAAAAAAGAAGCATGGAAAAATTCTGCCGGGAAATCACAACCATTCCTGAAATGGTAAGACTAAATAAAATACTAGCAAAGAATCCACAGGAACTTCTAGGGGCCTTAAAAAACAAACAAGTTTTACAACAAACTTTGAGGAGATACTTGACTGTCTAACGGAAGAACACTTCCACGGCTTCCACAAGGACACCAGCAGTTCCATACTCACCTCAGGACCAAACCTGTCGAAAGACGATGTACAATCAACCGCGAAAATGATTTCACTAAGGGGTACGGGGTGCGCGCGGGTACGCACAACTACTAATGCTTGCTTCACGTAGGTGAGTTTCGTCCCCTCTCTTTCTAATAATTCGTTTCTCTCTCTGACATGTGTCTCAGCATAGTAACAAGTGACAAGGACTACTTCGTCTCTTTCTTTTCGTCGTTTCGTCGCCTTCGTTCTAGCGAGGCACACGGATACGGCCAGGCATGTGTGAGATCGCGATCGTCAATTGAGACAACCATCAAATACGGATTTTGCCATGGTCCGAATCTTTCTCGCATAAGAGCCTCTCTTTCCTGCCTTTTGTCTGTCACGCTCGCATTCCGATCGCGGCTCACAGACGATGGCCGAGCTCAGATGTGTTGGTGCGCCTTCGTCGATCGCGGTCGTTCATTCATGTTTTTCGAGACTTTTTGAATTATTTTATCCGATATTTATTATTTATTAATCGGGAATAATTGGAAACCGGACTGGAAAATAGCAAATGAAATAGTAACCACACAAAGACTAGTATGGGCAGTGAAATCATTCAGCCCACACAAAGCAGCAGGAGCAGACAACATCACTCCGTCCCTCTTACAACAAGGGTTTGACGCTTTAAAAGGTCCTTTGACCAAAACTTTACGGGCTTGTATAGCCTTAAACATTTTTCCGTCCAAATGGGCGGAAACCAAAGTAATCTTTCTCCCTAAACCAGGCAAAAATACATACGACACCCCCAAATCCTTTAGACCAATCAGCCTCACATCATTTCTACTGAAAACTATGGAAAGGCTGATTGATCGAAGCATCAAAGAAAAATACTTGGTGGACAAACCTCTCCACAAATTTCAGTTCGCTTTCAGAGCTGGCTACTCGGTAGAAGCCGCACTGCATAACCTCACCCATAAAATAAAAAAGCAATTCTTAATCAGAAATACGCCATAGGCTGCTTCCTGGACATTGAAGGGGCATTCAATACAACGCCCATTCAAACCATTATGAAAGGCATGAACAACTTTCAGATCCCCACCACGATCAGTAGGTGGATCTTCAATATGCTACATAACCGCCACATATCAGCATCCAGAGGCAACACAGTCATCAGAGTTATGTCTCCTAAAGGATGCCCACAAGGGGGCATCTTGTCACCGCTATTATGGTGCTTTGCAGTGGACTCCTTTACCCACATCCTAGAAGACTGCAATGTAGATACGCAAGTATACGCAGACGACATATCCATTCGAGCATGCGGCAAAACTCTCCAAAACGAGAGGAACAACATCCAACGTGCCATTGAGACAGTACATGCTTGGTGTAACAACACAGGACTGTCAGTCGATCCCAGTAAAACTGAGATTATGATCTTCACCCGGAAAACACGCTTCGAAAAAGTGCAAAAGATCTCCATGTATAACATCGAAATAGAATTTAAAAATGATATACGTTACCTAGGACTAAAATTCGTCCCGAAACTACATTGGGGAAAACACATCCTCCAACAACAGTCATAAGAACAGCTCATCGCGTCAATTCTTGGGGGCTATGGGAGGAATCCAAGAACCCCAAATCTCACGCCAATATCCTCCTACAAGCAGGACCAATAATGGAGGACTCACATTACCTTCCATCTGACAGCATGTCAGCTAAACATGAATTCGGCAGAAGATTCCAACGCATCCACACAACAAGAGAAGTCTGGGCTAATGGCAAAATGCCATCCAAGGACTTCAACTAAGTATGGTACACTGACGGCTCGGTCACTAAAACAGGAGTAGGGGCTTCCTGGACAACACAGGATGGCACTGCCTCAGACTTTGTCTCCCTCTGGGGAGGCTCTACGATTTTTCAAGCAGAAACCACTGCCATAATAGGCTGTATAGAACGTCTCATTAGCAAAAATACTGTAAATAAGAAAATTCTAATATGCTCAGGCAGCCAATCCGCCCTCACCGCAATTGAAGGACCAGTATTCACCTCCAAATTAGTACACAAATATTATCAAAAAATTAATTCACTGGCGTTAAAAGGCAACAAAATATCTATAGTCTGGGTACCAGGACACAGAGGAATAAGAGGTAACGAGACAGCCGATGAGCTGGCAAAACAAGGGGCCACCAACGTATACATAGGTCCTCAGGCGACTACGGTCCTCTCACTCTCCACCTTTAAAAGATTCTTAAGAAAAAGAAGCACCTCCGCACGCGAAGAAGCATGGAAAGATGAACCAGAATGCAAAGAAGCAAAAATAATGCTAGAGACAAAAGCGATCCCAGCCAGAGCCAACAAGCTCATTTCATACAGTAAAGACCAGGTAAAGAAACTGACGTCAATGCTAACAGGCCATGGTCATCTAGGTAATATGCTCTACCATATAAACAAAGTAGATTCACCATTCTGTATCCACTGCAAACAAGAATGAGTCAAAGAAACGGCATCCCACATTATCGGCTACTGCGAAGCGTTCCTAACCATTAGAAATCAAACTCTGGGCAGTTTCATCATCCCAGAATAGGAACTGCCAAACCTAGAGATCAGTGCTATATGGACCTTTCTCCGTAAGACAAATCCATTCAGAGAATTCTAAATAAGTAAAAAGGGAATGAACATCACGGACACAAGTATAGCCAACTAACAAGGAAACACAGGAATCAAGAAAACTGTTTCAACAAGAGACACCTACACCAGCACACCAAGACAATGGACATAACACATTGGACCATCACAAACAACTAGGTAAGTATAACTTTACATAGCATATACACCCTCAGATATATAAACGCACCCCACAGTAAAAACCAAAGAACCAAGATTACATGATCACATCTAACACAATCCATAAGTTCAAATTGGCACAAAAACCAACCAACTAATCAATCAATTAACTAAATCAAATCACCTATCTATCAGCTACTAACTAAGATACAACAAGTTATCAACCCACATACCTACCTAATGATCTAAATAATTATGCATAATTCATTGGTTCTTTTAGGCACCACAGCTACACTTATTCCTATATTTATACTGTTTTATGTAAAAAATAACTTGGCCTTTTATTGCGATCTTCAAACTTCAAAAATGATATATGTATATAAAAATTAAAATTACTTACATGTTAAAATATAGTGTAAATTTGTGTATATCACCATCCACAGGTGAGAACATTATTCTAATAATCGAAAATTACGTCCTACGTTTCGATCCTTGTTGGGATCATCCTCAGGGACAATATTCTAAAAGAAATTATATTCTCAACTGTGGATGTAAATTAATTTAAAATTTTGAACGGAGACATCGGGTATGACACGTCTTACTCCTCGTACATGTTAAAGACTAATGTATCTTCATTATACGTGCATGCAAGCACGTATAAAAGCCCTGACTCTCTACCAAAACGCTCACCGGCAGAGATCTTCTGATCCACCCATCACTGTTGAACGCAACAGTTATGTCAAAAATGAGGATAACCTCAAAAAACCAATATAATGGCACAACGCCTATAAATATCTACGCTCCCTCGCCATGGAGGGAACGACTATTGTAACCGGAAGGTCATGTCGCAGTTCGGCTAGGCACGTCCGCTACTCGAAGCTCAGACAGCGCTGGTGAGAGAGGGGCGTTTCATGACGCCACTTCAACAGAAAAGACAAAGTGAAAAGAGAGGAAACGACTGCCCGCCTCCATGACTTACCACCTCATCGAGAAACTCACTCCTGTTTGCTACCAACCCCAACATTTTCGTACAATATAACCAGAGTATGACCACACCGGATAACCGATATAAAAAATATATACAGGGTGTCCCAGGAAATTGGACGCATCCGGAACCAGGTAATAGCTGAGGTAATTCTAATATAGGGATGTAACATTCTCAATGTCCCATCTCAATCCGTGCTCGAGTTATTAAAGAAAAACGACAGCCACTCAGAGGGTTCCGTTAAGCCTGGCCGCGCGACAGTTCCTACAGGTACGGTACCCTACTGGTGCAGAACTTCTACTGTCGCACGGCCAGGCGTAACGGAGCTTGTGAGTGGCTGTCGCTTTTCTCTAATAACTTGGCCATGGATAGAGATAGGACGTTGAGAATGTTGCATTCTTATATTATAATTACCTCAGCAATCACCTGGTTCCGGGAGCGTCCAAATTCCTGGGACACCCTGTATATGTATATTAGGGTCGTCGTTAAAAATTAAATCTTGTGCGATGCCCCCCAAAAAGCTTCCTTATAATGCAAAAACACTGGGGAAATTTTTTGTTTAAATTAAAAACAACGCGTGCCTCAAGACGATCTAAGTTAATTCTTTGGTATAATCATTTTTTGGGAATTTTTATGAAAGACGCAATTTTATTCGAAATACATACAAACAATTATCGAACCCAAATCAATAAAAAATCCCCAGTTAATCAAAATAACAATAAAAAAAATTTAATTCAAAAATTTTCCCAGTTGATTCGGTCTATTAACCTTTTAGATACTAAACGCCACTATAGTGGCTTTCGCGGATACCATCTTTCAGGACGACGCACCACTATAGTGGCTTTCGCGGATGTCATATTTGAACACTTTGTCAACTTTGAAATGGTATAAGAAATTTTATCCATCTACTTGACGTGGCAATATGGAATACGTATTGCCTATATATTTTTTTAAAATTATTATTTTATCATCAAATACTTCATTTGAATATATTCTTGCACAAAATGGCATTGCTCATTACACTTTGCAGTGCTGTAACGTTTTTACACTGTTCACGTCAGACTCTGCCGTCCAGGGAAATAGCCACGCGTAAAGTTCTGCCGTACCTAAAAGGTTAAATAAAAAAATGAAAGATATTCAAATTAATATTTTTATTTTATAACTAAATTAATACAAACTTAATTTTAATATCTAGATTTCTTCACTCCAAGGTTTAAGTAAACTTTGTTTCGTATTAACTTAGATCGCCTTGAGGCACGTGTTGTTTTTAACACGTTGAGCGCGGCGCCGATATTCCTGTCCTTTCCGTTCAGCCGGCAGCGAGCGAGCACTTGACGGCGAGCGCTTAAGTGATTTTTGGGTGGGAAGATTGAATAGAGGATTACTAGTCGTGACTTTTTGCAATACATGTAAATCTGAGACATATTTTTGGGTAGAGTGTTTTAATAAATATCATTGAAATTACTACATTTAATTTTTAAATATGACACTATCGGTCCCAGGGACCGACGCTGCCCAAACGAAAAGTCGACCGCCGGTCCCTAGGGACCGACGCCGCGCTCAACGTGTTAATTAAAAAAAAAATTCCCTAGTGTTCTTTCATCAAAAAGAAGCTTTTTAGGGGGCGTCGCAAAATATTTAATTCTTAACGACCACCCTAATATATGTATATAATATAACAATGCAGAACTCTAATTCTAACAACCTACCAAAATTACTCTCACCGAGCTTACCAAGTCAAATCACACTTAACTGGGGTTTTAAGGAATAGAGAGAAAGTTCGCTTCGCAACAAACGATGTTTTAATAAAGCAAACAGGACCAGAAAGTCTCTCAATCAGTTCCCCACCGTATCTACGACGGTCAGTACCTGTACATCCCATCACCGAACTCGCCCAACGTTAACCACGGCCCCCGGCCACTAGCTAACAAAGTAGGGAGCATGGCAGTTCGAGGGAATGTACAGAGTGTTGCCCCCAGTCCGAAGGTGAAACGAGGTGGTTCGAACCCGCGTTATGTACCACACGGAGTGACTGGACGTCTTACAAGTTGTTAGAGCTCATTATAAGGTCAGCCCCAGTGGGTCAAATGACCTAAGGCATTGGTGGGGGGAACCGTCCTCCCACCCGGCCTTCCAAACAACTACTACTACTACTACTACTACTACTACACTAATGTACCCATTTCTCAATGAAATTAATGTTTATGAAGCATTTAGTTATAGTAGAGTATACAGAGAGCATAGTTTACACAATTCTTCTTACAAAATGACATAAAAATGACTAAATTTCCTTTTCATTCATATGCCCTCCCCGTTACGAAGTAACCGTTGTACGACTCGCGGTAGGTTTGCGACCAATTTTTGTAGTGTATCGTTTTTAATTTCTCTCCAAATTGTTTTTAACATTGTCCATAACTGTTTTTTACTTTTTGGGCACTTCTCTCTCACTTTTCTATGCAATTTGTCCCATCACTTTTCGATACGATTAAGGTCCGGCGGCTGTGGGGGCCGCTGCATAATTTTCACTTTAGTCTTTCTTCTAAATCCTTTTAATAGTTTTTACATACTTTTGCACAGTGTTTTGGATCATTATCCTGCTTAAACACAAAATTGTTCCCCACAAATCTTTTCCCAGAGGGCACCGTACTGTCTTTCAGAATATTCAAATATTGTTCTTTTCGCAATTATTCCATCCATTTGCACTATATCGCCCACATTATTAGCCTCAAAACAACCCCAAATCATCCCTGCACCACCACCCTGTTTAACTGTAGGCAATACAGCCGGGAAGATATTTTTCATTGAGTTTTCGACAAGCGAAAATGCGCCACTAGTTACCAAATATTTCAAATTAAGATTCGTCTGTGTAAAGAACTTTCTCCCGTTTGAATATGGTCCAGTTCGAATGTTTTTTTGTTCATTCCAGCCTTTTTCTGATTTTGTAGCTTTAAAAGAGATCTTTTTAGTGAGACCCATCTTCGTAAACCTGCTTGTAATAATCGCCCCTTTACCGTGGTACCTGCAATACGGTCTACTCTACTTTCATTAACTTTTGCTGCAATTTCTTCAGCAGACATTTGTTTATTTCGCTTGCTCAAGACTTCGATGTATCCATCTTCTACTTCGGTGGTCTTTCAAAGTCTGTCTGACCTGTTTTTTTGAAGACAAATCCTCCGTATCAGCATACGTCGCTACAGTATCGCGGACCGCAGAGTTAGAAATCTTCGTTTATGCAGCTATTTTTCTAATATTATAGAATAGCCTCCATTAGTTAGAAATATAATAACGGCCTATTACTAGAAGTGATAGAAGATCATTGGAACTCTCAAACTGAAAATAAGTATTCCGTAAGTATGCGTGACACTGCTCTCGTGTTTTTCAATCTCAATTGGCCAATATCCACTGTATAGTATGAAAACGCATACGAATTTATACAAGGAGTATTCTAAATAGATAAATGCTAAAAAATATACCAAATAGAATGTGAGAAACGAACGGATTCGAGTTAAAATCGTCTAAAGCTGTACAACCTCATATCCCTTCTATATGTATGTTGCGTTACTTTGCTTTATAATAACTTTATCGACAGTATTAATTAATAAATATTGCTGGTCTTATCCAAGAACAACATCAAGATTAAAGGACAACATAACAAATCTTTAAAAGAAACTAAATTTAAGAAATATTTAGGCGAATTTGGCAAATGCGTAAGTGTCCGGATACTTTTGTACGGGGGTGTACATGTATACATATCTCCCAAAAAGCATACAAAATGCAAAGATATGAGCCAAGCGCAACCAGATATGACATTGGCAAGGATTGCTCATTAACAGAAACTTCATTATACAAAGTGTATTTGAAATCGAATAAATGCGAGCAAGCACATATCAGTGTACTTAAAACACAGTATAAAGTAGGCTTCTCACTGTACAGAATGAAAATGCTCTAAATATTTCATGTCGTTGGTTTTTAATTCATGTTATCATCAATCGTTGAAACACATGGCAATACGTACGTGTAATTTCCACTCAGGCACATCCAGATTGCTAACTCGTTAAACTTTTCAACTCATTGTCAGATGCATCCGGATTGTTAACTTATTACAGTAGAAATGAGTACAAATATCTGTTACATCACATTTTGGGCACCAAGCTTTGCAAAAAGCGGGCCACCAAGTATGTTTAATCGAACAGTAAACAGATTTATTAATTAAATAAGAGGAAATCATTTTTTGTGAAGTTTAGTTAATTGAATATATCAGCAAAAAGCATCGAAACTTCAATGGTATAGGCCAAGTACAAGAGGATGTGACTTTGGAATAACTTTCTCGTTAACATAAACTTGATTATACGAAATATTTGAAATCGAACAAATGCAAGCAAGTACAAATTATTGTACAGCATCGACACGATGCTATCGCTAAGTAAATATATTAAATTAACTAAATTTCCCAAAAAATGATGTCTCCTCATTTAATTAATAAATCTGTTTAATGCTCGACTAAATGTAATTGGTGGCCCGCTTTTTACGAAGCTTGATGTCCAAAATTGTACTCATTTCTAAATTAACAATCCGAATGCATCTGAGTGGAAAAATTTAGCAAGTTAACAATCTGGACGTGTCTGAGAGAAAATTATATATGCATATTGCCGTGTGTTTCAACGATTGATGCTGACATAAAAGGAAACGTAATGAGATATTTAGAGGATTTTCATTCAACACAATAAGAAGTTATTATACTGTGTTTAATACTGTTTATACTGTGTTTTAACAACTCTCTTTTAATGTCGAACATCCCGAACTATTTAAGCTTATTTTTCACCATTGAACCTCCGTAAAAAGCGGACCACCAAGTACATTTAGTCGAGCACTAAACAGATTTATTAATTAAACGAGGAGACATCATTTTTTGGGAAATTTAGTTAATTTAATATATTTACTTAGCGATAGCATCGTGTGGATGCTGTACAATCATTTGTACTTGCTCGCATTTGTTCAATTTCAAATACTTTGTATAATGAAGTTTATGTTAACGAGAAAGCTATTCCAAAGTCACATTCTCTTGTACTTGGCCTATACCTTTGCATTTTCGATGCTTTTTACTGATTTCACTTCATTCGTAGAATATTGTTAAGTGTAGTATTGCTTTTATTAAAATACTTGTTTTTAAAGAAATAAGGGAATAAAGAAATCAGGGAAATAAATAAGGGAATACAGGAATGAAGGAATAACAGAATGTCGGAAAGTAATGGAATAAACGGATCTGATTAATATGGTGATATGATGATGATATACGATGATATGAAGGAATATACCAAATTTTCCTTTAAACGTTATTTCCTTTAAAGAAATATAGTAATAAGAATTGTGTATTTATAAAATTTCCAAATGTTTTTTGAAGAAGTGATACACAAAAATCAGAGACTTTTTCGGAGCCAGGAAAATTTCAATGTATAGATGCGTTTCAGGTCAAGTATACAAGGTTCTCGCAGCATGTTAGACATTGTTTACAAACTTGCATATATTGTGGGTAATATTGAAAAGGAAAATAGATTTGACGGAATTATCAAAATATTAAACATTTAATTATTGCAAGATAGTGCAGGATGTGTATACGTTTGGATTTTAAATTCTCAATTCGAAAATTATAATCAACATAGAAGTGTACAAAAACAGTTTAATTACACAAAAACCATCTTATTAAAAATATCTAAATTTCAAATAATTATTTGTATGAATTGTTGAAGAATGCTTTTCATTTCTAGAAATCTTAGAACTTCAATATGGTCCTATGTATATCGTTGAAAATGTTTTTCAATTTACGTACAACAACGTCATCGTGTCCTCTAAACCTACCTATACTTTAACAATCTATTTGAAGAAAAAATAGTTTTTTTGAAATCATGAATTTTTGTATCACCGTGGCATCTTCTGATCTAATTTTACAGTATACCTGCAGAAAAATATACTAATTTCATTGTAAAGATGTGTAGGTAATATCATAACACTGTTATA
Organism: Mimumesa dahlbomi; assembly: GCA_917499265.3. Classification (NCBI taxonomy): domain Eukaryota; kingdom Metazoa; phylum Arthropoda; class Insecta; order Hymenoptera; family Crabronidae; genus Mimumesa; species Mimumesa dahlbomi. The sequence goes on from OU824120.1 coordinate 2,576,622, forward strand.
AACAGATATGGAAAATTTAGACATTCCATATCCGAGATAGTAAAGTTTCAATGCAAAACATGTAACAAATATTTGTTAACAGTACCGATAACTACACGTTTCGGACAGACCCAAAAATTTGCTTGCTTTATCGTGGAGGACCTGTTTACAGAACAATTTGATTATGTACTAAAAAAAGTTTGTAGAAATTTGAAGAGACGCTTTGCCATGTATCGAAGTTGTAGAAACTAAATACCTTTTTACAACAATGTATGCAACCATTATATTAAATTTATAAATTATTGATAACAGTTAAATATTTTCTGAATTACGGACTAATGCGTGCATCAAGAAGGTGTCTTTCTTTCCCTCTCTTTCGTATAATTATCGTTCTTTCTGTGGTGCGTAACCTACTATGGCTCAGGATATCAACACTGCATTCGACTCCATACTTTGTCTCTATCTTACCGTCACTCCGTCGCGCTCGCACTAGCCAAACACACGAACGTGGGTCGAGCAAACAAGTGTGATATGTAGTACGATTCACTATCGAGGAGGGTATCAATGCGGAATTCATCATCGTCCGAATTTGTCTTGCATAAGAGCCTTTCTTTTCTTCGTTCTGTCTGTCGCGCTCGCAGTGCTCACACTACGATCGCCGAGAGCAAGTGCGACGGTTTCTCTTTGCCGGCCGCGGCGACTCTTTCATTTTATTCCAAACATTTTTCTAATCATTTTATCGGGCATTTAACACTTTAGTCCAATATTTGATCCCACAGTGTCGCTGAATTTTAATTAAATAGAAATGGAATAATAATTAGATGTTTCTTATTCATTCATTTCGCATTATATTAATCCCCAGAATTTAATATTTCGCAAAATATTTTCCTTATTTACCGAGACAATATTGTAACTTTAAATAAATAATTGAGAAACATATAATTGTCATACTATATCAATTTATTGAAAATCCTATCATAGGGATCAAAAATTAGCAAGAAATATTAAATGTCCAATAAAATAATTCGAAATGTCCCGAAGAATGCGAATGAACGATCGCGTACAACCAAGGCGCACCGACACACCTAAGGTCGGCCATCGTCTGTGAGCCGCGATCGAAGTGTCTCTTGATTTTTCCGGCATGTCTCCAACAGATTACATATAAAAATCTACATTACCGACAGAGAAATTATCGTCGCATGGTATGAAAATCTGTTAGTTCGGATTGACACCGAGAGAACCCGCATAGTCGAAAGTGTGATACTGGAAAAGACGAAGCAGACGACTTATTACATAAAACAGACGTACTTTTGACATCAAATATCTCGTTACTGGGTGGACCAATGTTTTTGTAATTAGTCTCAATCGACTCGTCTCGACGCTGCCTCTAAGAATATCATCGCACTTTTGGGGAAATTTGCCGCTTTCATGTCGTTTGAATACCCCGAAAACCCCGAACTAATATTTCCGGAATAGAGTCAAGGGTCTTCTCTCGTACTTGGCCCGAGACAAGACCTTGTCTCTTGATTTACTTAGCAACAGTATTGTGTCGACGCTGTACAATAATTTCTACTTGTTCACATTTGTTTGATTTCAAATACTTCTTAATGAAATTTATGTTAACGAGCAAGCTATTCCAAAGTCACAATCATGAAATCTGACCTGCAATTTCTGGGAATTTTTTATGAAAAATACGATTTTATTCGAAATATAAACAATTGTAGTACCCAAATCAATAAAAAAACACTAGTTAATCAAAGTAACAATAGACAAAAATTTAAATTCAAAATTTTTCCCAGTTGATTTCGTCTATTAAATAAAAAATCAAAGATATTCAAATTGACATTTTTATTTTAAAACTAAATTAGTACAAACGTAATTTTAATATCTAGATTTCTTCACTCGAAGGTTTAAGTAAACTTTCTTTCATATACCAAAAATTTAACTTAGATCATATTGAGGCACGCGTTGTTTTTAATTTTAAAAAAATCCCAGTATTTTTTCAGCAAGAGGAAGCTTTTTAGGGGGCGTCGCAAAAAATTTAATTTTTAACGATCACCCTAATATGTATAGGCAGAATCACACGGATTAATGCACATGTGTGGGTGCCTCATGTACAGAGAGCTTATGTGTAGTGGTGCCAAGTAGTAAGTACATCTAGAAACTATCCGTTTGTTTGGAACTACAACAGGTAATCCAACTGTTTCTAGGGGTGTGTCCTTCCTATGCCTACAACTGATTACTAACTTGATTGTATGGCCCAAGCCTAAACACCGAAGACTTTGAATTATAAATGCATTTGTCGAAAGTACGGAATAGAGTATAAAATGAAACAGTATTTCTTTTTCCTTTTAACTAACAGATGAGGCAGGTTTGGGATTTTTTGGATTCCACGGAAATGTGAATAACGGGATAAGGGAAAGCGAACCGGGACAAATCTCCGGTGAAGTATATGCGGCTAGAAACGGAAAATGGTCCATTCAAGACACGGGGATAAGCCTGCAAGATGGAAACATTATAAATTACTGGATTTCCGCACAAGCCGATGGAAAAATATTCAAGAAAACAGCTCAAACATGGACAGTTACATCTTCATGTACGGAAAATTGTATTTATTTCAAATTATACTATATTTTATTTTATCACGTTCGGAATTTGTTTTCTCTAATTTGGAAAAAAATTCGATTTTTTTTGTTTATTATTGTAACATTCCTATAGACTGATATTATGTTTCAATTAAATCAAAAACTTTAACCGGCTAAGTATGTGCCTACACTATTCATTCACACTCAATTATACAGGATGTCCCAGGTAATTTACACGTCACGGCACCAGGTGATAGCTGACAGGTGATAGCTGAGGCAATTCTAATATAGGGAAGTGACCTTCGTAATGTCGTACCTTAATCCGTGACCGAGTTATTAACCAAAAACGACAGCCAATCAGAGGGCTCCATTGGGCGCGGCAGCGCGATAGTTCCTACTGGTACAAGTCAATGTCTTGTATTTAGTAGCGGGAGTGTTTATGCCGCCGCGTCAATGGCGCTCTTGAAAGGGATACAGACCAAGAACTAACACACTTCCACGAAAAATGTATCGATGAGTCAGTCACTGGGTCACTGTACTTTCCGGCGTCACCGAAATAAGATATAATTTATGACAGTACCTCTTGCGCGTTACCTATGGAATTGCACCGCTCGCACACCATCGGTTTACGCTGCAAACTTTACAGAACACCGCACAATAAATTCACATTAAAAAAAAAAAGACCGTTGCCCGATAATTTTCACCTTAGATTTGATTAGATTATTATAAAGAATGTATGCACTCGTACACTTGTTCCATTTGTTCAGCGAAAGGAATAGATTCTTCATCACCGAGAAAGTTTGATTATTAATCGATTACCAATACATCCGAAATTACGCGAACTTCACTCCGGGGTGACTTTTTCGTCTTTGCACTTCCAACCTTTTCCATTTTCCACACAAATACGTTTCCTTCGTAATGATAGATTTCTTCTTAGTGACTCGTAGAACTGTTCCGTACGGCAGAAAAAATGATTCTGTATTTCTTGGGGTAGTCTTCGTGTATGGGAACGTCCCGTTCCCCTCTTTGCTTTCTTTTAGCCCTTTGGCGTACTAAGGATGGTGGGAGGTACTGACGGAATGAATGTTTCAAAAATTTCTACAATCGCTACATTTGGCGTCCAGGTTTTCCATGTCGAACCGCTGCATGTGTTGCCGAGCTCGTCACTTGAATTCTTAACAGCGCTTTCATTGTTACGTTTCGGGTTTCAACAGCCTCTTACAGGAATGTGTTGGAGCGATACCAGACCGTTTCCTCGACATTTTTATAATAGGAAACATACGGTCGCGGCAGCATATGTTTTCTGCGGGATATTATTAACTATCGATATTAGTAACTTACCGTTTAGTGAACGAGGAAGTGTGGGACAATAATTGGAAAGACTTCGGCCTTAATCGTTTATTATTTTTGTATGTATGCCGTGTCTCGGCTCGGAGACAACTGAACATTCGGCATGCATCGCCGTGTCCAGAGGCCTCCCTCTCTTCTCGCCCGAGCGTTCGTTTGTTCGCCCCAACGTGTAATACATAAAATATCGAGGGCTATGACGCTGGCGATGACCGCGGCCACTGGACGGCGTCTCTGCGCGGCGTAAGGAATTTGCCACTACATCACCCCCGCACCAGAACAATCGCTTATGAATTAGAGAGTTCTATACAGTGTGAGCAATGAATATATACAAAGGTTATAATATAATCGCTTTTAGAAATCGCTATTTAGATTATAATATAAGATATTTAGATTATAATTATATTTAGATATTAATTATATTTAGATTATAATATTAGATTATAATATAGATTATAATATAATCTAAATAGCGAATATATACAAAGGTTCAAGATCTAAATTCTAAACCTAAAAAAAAACTACCGTTTTCCCTATTATATATTAATTGTGGCTCAACGTGGTTTTGCGCGTTGTCGTTTGGAATCACGCGTTCGTCATTTTCGGAGTTCTCATATAAGTATGAGTGTTCCGCGCGGTGATGTGGCGTATCCTGCTGTTCGTACACCGGTTTCAAACGATCGATGGAAACTTCGACATCTCGATTTGACATTCGCTCTACAAAATGTGTCTTATGTCGTTGTAATACTTTAAACGGTCCGTCGTACGGCTGTTGCAATGACGCTTTTCGCGCGCCCTGACGTACATACACATGTGTCGCGTTTTGCAATTCCTTGAAGACGAACGTTTTATTCGTTCCGTGGCGTGATGCGGGGATCGGCTGCAACGCTTGTATGTGTTCTCGTAACTTGGTGACGAATTCGGTCTCGCTTTCCATTGTTGACGAGCCGAAAGATTCGCCGGGCAAGCGTAGTGTACTCCCGTACACCATCTCTGCCGTGGTTGCGGTGATGTCCTCTTTCCATGAATTTCGCATGCCAAGAAGAACGACTGGTAAGACCTCCGCCCAGTCCGTCGTCTCGTGGTATCTTATCGCTGCTTTAAGTTGGCGATGTAGTCTTTCTACCATGCCATTTGCTGCAGGGTGATATGGCGTTGTTTTCAGGTGCGTTGTTCCTAACAAGTGTGTAAGTTCCTGGAACAAACGAGATTCAAACTATCTGCCTCTGTCGGTAGTTACCCTAAGAGAAACGCCAAATCGTGCTACCCAGTTTTCGAAAAACGCGCGTGCGACAGAAATTGCGTCGCTTTCCCGCAGTGGTGTTGTTTCTGGCCACCTGGTATTCCGATCTACACAGGTTAGACAGATAACCCTCGCGCGTTGGTGGTAACGGACCTACAATGTCTATGTGTACGTGGTCGAAGCGTCCACTCCTACTAAATTCTTCGATCGGTGCAGAAACGTGGCGCGTAATTTTTGATCATTGGCACTGTTCGCATGCCCGTGTCCATCTGCGGCAATCTTTATTTATAGACAGCCAGATGAATCGCTCTGAAATTAATTTTTGAGTCGCACGGATACCTGGATGCGCTAATCCATGCAAACTATCGAATACCTGCCGACGTAACGCTGCTGGCACGAAAGATCTTATCGTTCTCGTGCCAACATCACAAATTAATTCGATGTTTGTGGCTGGAATTTTTACGGATTTTAGAGTAAGCGATGTATGATTGTTTGTTAACATTTGTTGGAGCTCATCGTCAGTCGCTTGAGCATCGGCGAGCGCGGACGGTTCGATTGCTACGGTAATTATTTCAATTCGCGATAACGCGTCCGCTGCGTTATTATCCGAACCTATGACGTGACGAATATCGGTTGTAAACTGCGCAATATTATCTAAATAGCGAAACTGTCGCGGGGTACATTTTTCTGGTTTTTGTTTAAAAGCGTTAATGGTTTATGATCGCTAAATATTGTGACCACCCGACCCCCGATCGCGTATCGAAAACGTTTGATTGTGGCGTATACGGCCAATAATTCTCGATCATACGCACTATATTTCTTCTGCGCGTCGTTCAAACTTTTTGTGAAGTACGCTAATAGTTGCCACGAATCGTTATTCCATTGTTCCAAGATGGCTCCTAGCGCGAAATCTGACGCGTCGACTGTAATCGCGAGTCTCGCGTTTGAAATCGGATGGGCCAACATCGCAGCATCGGACAGCGCTTGTTTTATCGCGGCGAACGCGTCTTCAGCAGTGGTGCTCCACTCGATCGGTGCGGCGCTTCGATTTTTATGTCCGTGCAACAAATTATTTAGCGGTTGCTGCAGTTGCGCGGCGCGTGGAAGGAAACGTCTATAAAAATTTGTCATACCGAGAAACCGTCGCAAATCTTTTACGGTCTAGGGTGTTGGAAATTTTTGTATTGCCTCCACGCGATCTTCTAACGGGCGCGATCCCTTCGCTGATACCGCGTATCCGAGAAAGCAAACCTCTGTTTGTCCGAATACGCTCTTCGCCATATTTACTATTATTCCGAATTCAACGAGCCGCGCGAATAAAATGCGAAGATGTTCTTCGTGTTAACGAAGCAAACATCTAAATCGCGAAATACTTCGTCCATAAACCGTTGAAACGTCTGCGCCGCGTTTCGTAAACCGAACGGCATTCGCGTAAATTCATACAGACCAAACGGTGTTATAATCGCTGTTTTCGGGATGTCCGCTGATTCCATGGGGATCTGATGATACACTCGGATCAGGTCCACTGTCGAGAAAATCCTTTTTCCCGACAACATGTGTGAAAAGTCCTCGATGTGCCGTATGGGATAGCGATCTGGAACGGTTCGGGCGTTGAGTGCTCGGTAATCGCCGCATGGTCGTAAACCGTTGCCTTTTTTAGGAACTAGATGTAAGGCGGATGCCCATTGGCTCTTCGGTGGTCGAATCATTCCTTCCGCTAGCATTAAGTCGAACTCTGCTCTTGCCATTTTCGCGCGTTCGGGTGGCAATCGTCGCGGCCGACAATACATCGGTGGGCCAGGCGTGGTTTGTATGTGGTGCGTTACATTATGCTGTGCCTGACGCTGGTGTTCTGTCGGTCTCGTAAGCTGCGGATATTCTCGAAAAATGTTCTCGTACGGTATATTATCCGTTACTGTTTTTATGGAGAATATCTCGCCTTTTGTTAAATGACCGCGCACCGCGAGCATCGTGTTCCGGTTAATTAGTTGTCGGCCGCGCACATCCACGAGGCGTCCGTAATGATATAGAAAATCTGCCCGAGTATGGCATCTTCTACGTCGGCCACTATAAATCTCCACACGAAATCTCGGCGAAGCCCAATGTTTAATCGAAATGTGACCGTTTCGTACGTGTTAATGCACGTTTTATTCGCTGCGTACAGCGCGAACGCACAGAGATTTCTGCGTCCTGCGATTTTCGAACGCGGAAAAACACACAAGTTTTTCTTTTCCCTATGTCCACTAGGAAGGCGGTCTTCGATTCGGTGTCGGTGATGAACAGGCGGCGCGGATTCCGATCATCGCTCATTGCCGCAATCAACGACGATCGGTCGCGTTTCCCTGCTGCCGTCGAGAACACGGGGAACGGCAACGCGAAGCTCGGTCACCGAATCGTTGGTGATACCAACATTCGTTGCTGTTCGTCCCAGGGTTTTCTCTGCGTCCTCTGCTTAGGGACGATCTTCTCTTCCGTGAGGTCGATCTATTCCGCAGACGAGTTTATAACCGACCCAAACGCGCGACTATTGCGTTTAACGTGTGTCGCAATTCGTCGATAGGTACTGGCGTCGACTGCGTGACGGCCTGCATGCTTGCACCTATCGTTTCATGAATTTTGTCGGCTGAGTCGGCAAGCTGGTCTAACGACAGCGCGGATTGCGTCGCTAAAATAGCACGCATGCTGGCTGGTAATCGACTCATCCAGAGCGTCCTCAGGAATTCGTCCTGCACCGACGTACCTGCGAGCCCGCAAACGTGACGCAGGAACTGTGATGGCGATCGGCTGCCGAGTTCTTCCTGTCCGAGGAGGCGGCGTATTTGCTGCTCGTGCGACGCCGATAAACGTTTGATTAGTTCCACTTTAATTCGGGTATGCTTATTTTCTACCGGTGGGTTCGTTAGCAGGTCTTCTATCACGTCTAACTGTATAATGTCCAACGCACCGATCACGTGATTAAATTTGGACGTATCGCTCGTTACACCGGATTGTTCGAACAGCGCCTCAAGATGCAAAAACCACAGTTTCAGTTTCGCAGTCCAGAAGGGCACTGCTTTCATCGCGACTTTGCCAATGGAAACGCCTTAGTGGTTTTCCATTTTGCGCGGTTTTGCACTTCACTCGCGAACTCACTAATCGTTTTTCGTTTTGGTTCACGTCGGAGTCACCAGTTTTAGTGAACGAGGAAGTGTGGGACAATAATTGGAAAGACTTCGGTCTTAATCGTTTATTATTTTTGTACAAGGTGGCGCAAAATTAATCATCCGATGTTGATTGGCTGCATTTTTTTTTTAAATGAAAAACTTGGAATGTTTTTTTTTATTATGTTTATTTAGTCTATTAGAATTTATTCTGTCAATTCGAGAAAATGATATCGGTCAAATGGGTGCCACCAGAATTAATGACGCTACGGGCTCGTTTTATGGCATTTTTCATCACTTCGGCGAGAATCTCGGACGACAGATTTTCGCAATCGTGTCGAATGTTGTCCTTGAGGGCTTCCAGGGTCTGAGGCTTGTTTACGTAAACTCGAGACTTCAAGAAACCCCATAAAAAGAAGTCTGGAGCGGTCAAATCGGGTGATCTGGCCGGCCAGTTTAAATCGCCAAAACGAGAGATGAGGCGACCCGGGAACGCTGCCTTCAGAATGTCGGTTGTGGCTTGTACAGTGTGCGCCGTTGCACCGTCCTGTTGGAACCACATGTCCTCCAGTCCCAATTCATCCAATTGCAGCAGAAAAAAGTCGGTCAACATAGCCCTGTAGCGCACACAGTTGTTGTTTGGCCCGCGGCATTCTCGAAAAAAATGGCCCGATGATGCCTCTAGCGTGAATAGCGCACCCGATTTGACCGCTCCAGACTTATTTTACAATTCTACTATATTAGAATTGCCTCAGCTATCACCTGGTGCCGTGACGTGTGAATTAGCTGGGACACCCTGTATACATACATATATACAGGATTTTGAGCCCTCCCTCTACGTCGGTTTGTAACGGTTTTCGGAAAAGACAAGGAAGGCCCTCATCATGCATCCAAACACCGTTATCCAGAATACATTTGGAAAAGGATGTGACTAACTTTCCCTTTCAAGTGTCTCTTGAACAGGACGGGGTCTGGTGCCACGTTTACATTTCCTCGTGGACAAGGTCTCCATTGTGTCTGATGTAATCTGATGTTTAGAACTTTCTAATCTAAAGAATTTCGAAGTCTATATTCAGAACGGCTGAATTAGATTTATATATTTCTGTTGATACCATTTGCCAATCTCGACCAAGACGATCGCAGTGTTATTTCTTGAAGGAATTTACAAGTTTTTCTAGTGCGTCGTCCTGGCGTAGAACTGACAAAGGGTGTTTAGACGCAGGGACGTAATACTATCAAGAAGTTAATTTGTGTCTCAAGATTTACTTGCTTGTACAAATTTTAAACAATAATATATATTTAATTGAAAAATCAGTCATGTACAAATTGTGACAAAAATTTAACTATGGGGAATCGTTATTAAAGTTCTAACAATGTTTCACAACATTAATGATCAGAATGATAAAACCATGGTAAACGTAAGACAAATATGCCGCGAAATCAGAGGTTTTAAAACATGAAACAAATAGTTATATTATATTGTGGTCATTCCACGCCAAATAGATAAAAAATATTCGATCTTCACTAATTTAACCCATGTTCACTACACGTTAAAAGCCTATTTTGAAAATTGTTGCTGATTTCTTTAAACAAGGCACTTTAATACAATTGGTATTAAAACAATTATTCGTAACACGTCTGCTACTCAGAAAAACATGAACATTTCTTTGTTAATATAGTTAACTGAGACAACGTGCGATGTCCCGCACATGTGCTATTCTTATTAATATTTTTTTCATAAAGAAAATTGCAGTGCATAGAACATCTCGATTATCAAAAATTGTTTACTTTTCTACGCAAAAACAGTTAAAGGTGGTACTCCAATTCGTTTTTTTATTCATATTTAATCAGTATTTTATATACCTTAATCTTTTGTTTAAAATTTGTACAGTATATTTTGTGGCATTGCTATTTTTGGGAAACAATGGGCATTCTACGAAAAGACGTTATAAGTGCGACTATGTATGCATGTGCGGAAGACGTGCAGTTGAGTCAAGTGAGAGTGTAGTTAAAACGTGTTGAAAGAATAAATTCGGCGAATGCACGTGTGTGAAGTTGGGTGACCCGTGACTGAAAATCAGTACATGACAAGAATATATAAATACATGAGTGAATAGGTGAGTGTACCTACTGGCGAATGATAAGATATAACTAGGAGTGGATGAACAAGAAAGAATGAGATATGAGATGAGAGATCAGAGAAAAGCCAATGTGCGAGCGGACGTGTGATATTCGGAGGAGAAGTGTTGCGAGAAGAAGGACTGCGAGAAGGCTGTATTTGGGAATGGAGAAATATCAATAAACACCTCAAATACTATTTTAAAACAAATTTCATCTTGTCAAGCAATCTCACGCATGTATAGTTCTGGAGAGAAAAATTATGTGCACAGGTGTGGCAGTGCTATTTCGCGAAATTCAAGTCTTCATTGTTTTTTCTATTAGCAAAGAATAAGGACACGATGACTCAACATCAGCATTATTTGCAGTGGTTAAGGATACATATATAGTATATCAATTTGTGAAAAGTCTATGAAGGTTGTGCATTTTCTGTTTGATCCGACGAGATTTTTCCCATTATTTCATTACTCTTGTCAATATTCGAAATAATGTTACGCTAAAACGGGAAGTAACTGTGATAGGTTGGAAAATCTTGCAAAAACAGAATTTGGATTTTTGTTTCTAATTGCAGCTGCATCAGTGGAAATGCGGATGTCAACAAGCACCGAAGGACCTGAAACTTTTCCTAGTAATTTAGTATTTAATGAAAATTTTGATTCTTTGAACAAAACCATTTGGTTGCGTGAGGTTAAAATGCCATTGAGTCCAGTAAGTACAGTGATAGTCAAATTACAGTATTGATTTGATATACATAGGTCCGTTCTGGTGACTCGGTAAAAGCCCATCGATCATCCACACAATTGGGGGGGGGGGGGTCTCTCTCAAAATCAGTCGGTCGAGAAATGTGACACGGTTGCGACGTCAAGTTGCTGGGACTGACAAAGATTTATAGCCTTTGTATCGATGAAATTACACTAACTAAAGGACAAAACTTTTTAATTTCTGGACATTTTTTTATGAAAATTTTATTAACATATTGGTTGGATTTTGCTGTTTAAAATAATACCAAATACGGTATATGAATAAGTATGTGTTTCATCGTTGCAGTAGTGCCTCATCGATACGCAGGAAATTAATTTTTATCATTTTCCTCGATCTTAGTTCCCCTCACTTTTATGTTCAGATTGTTGTCAGTGAAGATTTATCGGTCTAGAATTTCGCTTCTAAGTCTCGTTATAAACGTCAAAGAAGTCACGCCGAGGGGGCATTTACCGAGCTAAGGCGTACATCTGAAATGTATCCAACGTTAAAATATAAAAGTGTAAAAAGCTACAACGAAAATTTTTCTCTTACATGTGTTGATTTTATGAATATACGTATGTATGTAATATGTGTATACGCATGTATATAGTAAACTCATTAAGTCTATAGATTTGAAATACACACAACATTGGAACATGAAATTGTAAAAAACTATAATGAATAATTTTCTATTGCCTTTATGAATACAGAAGTATATACTTATGTATACCCTAGGTGGAACGTGAAATAATGTAAATCTCAAGTGAACACAGTCGGTAAAATACAAATTTTAGTGCCTTTAACTCAGTTAAGAGTCATGCGTTCGCGAATTTTGCATCTGGGTCTCGCTAGAAGATCCAAAGGATACCCAACGAGCGGGCTTTTACCGAGCCCATACTATATGTATATCGTAGCAATAACTTTACAAAATGGAATTATAAACTATTTCGTCACGTACTTTTTATACTTATTAGGATTATGAGTTTTGCGTATACCACAATGACAATCACGAATCCATGGTGCAAATTACCGATGGTCTACTTCGTTTGAAACCACTGATTCTTGAAGATTATTATGGAGAAAATGCAACTGCGTTCGGGAGAATGCAACTTAGTGGGTGAGTACGTTGTATGTATGTACATACAAGTACATACGTATAATGCATTTTTTATAATTTCATAATTGTTTTATTCGCAAATGATAGAACATAGCGCTCCGATCATAATAGACACCTTAAATAAATTACTATTAATGATATTAATCCGATTATTGGAATCAAACATCAAATTCTAAATAGTAATAGTAACTAAATTAATATTTCCGGCTATCAGTACGATCTACTGAAACTAATAAATCGCAAATCAAAACAGAATTACTTATAACATTCAGCAATCAGGAATCAAGTGTATTCTTATCGAAAAACTTTCCAACGTTTCGACCCTCATTGGGCCCTCTTCAGGGAAAAAATCCTTAACCGAATTCCATCTTCGTAACACCATACACAAAAGAGGAAAAACGAAGAAAACAAAACAAAAATATTAATTATTTCAGGCATGAGAATCATAATGTGTGAACGAAAAAGTCAACTAAAAAGGGTACTCCCTGATTGCTGAAGTGAAACTATTCTAATCTTAAGACGAGCTGGAAACAGATGACGGGTTTCCTCATGTTAGGTTCTGTCGATTAAATGCGCACTGAAATCAATTTACCCTCAACCAGAAGGAGGACACGACCATAGTAAAAGCTGGGTCGCCTGTTTTAGTTTCCAAAAACACGGATAGTTTCTAGATGGCACCACTTTGTCTCACCACTACACATAAGCTCTCTGTAGGTGAGACGTTAACACACATGCACTAATCCATGTGCCCTCCCCCCCCCCATATATATATATATATATATATATAGGTATATATATATATATAGGTATGCTATTAAAAGAAATAACAGAAGATATATAAAATACACTAAATTTATTATCTCAAATATTTAACAAAACAGAAAAGGGGCACAATATTTAAAATTTCTTCTCAATTAAGGGCCTGGTGTCTTAGCACATCTTCACATGATAGTCTATCTGGTCTTCATCAGAGTTCTTCGGTGTTGGTTCCATAATTGTCCCTTCTTGAATTATAGCGGATGGAGTTGTAGTCTCTGAAACAATCACGATAAATTTTGAATTAGTACACATATTTTTAAAATATTGATTCCATTGAGACTCTACCTTGATTATTCAAAAATACTCCCTCTGTCCCATAATACTTGATAGTTTTCTCCTTTTCTCTTGTCCCATATTACTAAATATGTTTCTTCAAAATTAATTTTTTGAAAAAAAAGTTAGTATATTCTTATTTCAGAGTAATTTATTGTTCAAAAAATATTAAACTCATAAGAAAAAGAAATATTGAAATTGAGCCATATATGTATTATGATAAGTTGCTGCCATGAAACTAAAACTATCAGGTATTATGGAACAGTGGGAGTACATAATAACATATTTTGGCATGAATAACCCTACTTCATTGCAATTGTTCCTTATTATCAGTTATAAATTAATTAAGTACTTCGAAGTGAATAAATTTATTCATTCAAACTTGCTTTCTAATAATAAGATTCAAATAATTAATCTACCTGACTATGCTTATCCATTTCATTACGTTTGCTTGCCAATCGATTAGATATGCGTTGAATCCCTATATCCCAGTGATCCTTATACATATACATCATCCAATCTAAAACAAATAAGATGTCTAAGGCATTCAAAACATATTAATTGAAGCAGGGATAAAACATCTATTCGCCCTCTATACCTTATTTCCCCTGCAGCTTCACAAAAGTTTCCTTTATATAATTTCTTCATATCTTTATTACTCGAGGTCCCTGTGTGATGCATTTTGAACCTAGTAAACTATTAACTTAAAAGTTAAAGGAGCAACTATATAAGAAATGAATATTATATTATGTTTTGTGGTAATAATACTAAAAGATGTTTTGATTTCTTATAATTCAGTATAGTTATCTAAAATATTCAACCGTAGGTTTATTTTTCTCACCATTGTAACAGTATGCGTCCGTTTCGGCTATACCAAGAAATAATTTCGTCACTTATCCATTAGTGCAAGTGCTTTGTTCACTGTAACATTTATTTCCAGGTAAACCAGGTAGTTTAAGGGATTTCCATTCTTTCCATGCTGCGCCATAACCAACTATAACCGCCATCAGCCGCTATAAAACCCGGTCCCGACCAAAACATGGTCGACCTTTCCAGGTCATCACACGGATTGGTTCTCGGTCAGATGTGTGAGTTTCTCACGCATTACGAAAACTCACGTGTAGTGGTGAGACCAAGTAGTGACATCTAGAAACTATCCGTGTTTTTGGGAACTAAAAAGCGTACCTCATTCTCCCATAAGAGTGTCCTCTCCCTGCCCTCAACCGAATCGCACAACCATCCGATCGTCTATGATCCATAATCGATTCTCATTGAGCCAACGAAAAACGAGCCAAGAAGCGCGGAATTCAAATATGACTGAAGCAAACGAGAAGTTTAAAAATAAAGAAAAGGGAAGAAAATAGACAGAAATTGCCATCGTATGGGAATCTCATCACTTTTTACTGTGATGGGACACCCACTTGTTAGTCTAAATAGTATCAGCAAAAAGCATCGAAAATGCAAAGGTATAGGCCAAGTACAAGAGGATGTGACTTTGGAATTGCTTTCTCGTTAACATAAACTTGATTATACGAAGTATTTGAAATCGAATAAATGCGAGCAAGTACAAACTATTGTACAGCATCGACACGATGCTATCGCTAAGTAAATATATTAAATTAACTAAATTTCCCAAAAAATGATGTCTCCTCACTTAATTAATAAATCTGTTTACTGCTCGATTAAACGAACTTGGTGGCCCGCTTTTTATGAATGTTCGATGGTGAAAAACAACTGTAGTATCAACTCCCCGAAGCTTAAATTGTTCGGGACGTTCGACAGTAAAAGAGAGTTGTTAAAGCACGGTATAATCAGGGCTTCTTACTGTACAGAATGAAAATCCGCTATATATCTCATGTCATTTCTTATTAATTTATGTTGTCATCAATCGTTGAAACACATGGCAATTTGTATGTGTAATTTTCTTTCAGACACATCCTGATTGTTAACTTGTTAAATTTTTTCATTCAGATGTATCCGAATTGTTAATTTAGAAATGACTACAAATATCTGTTACGTTACATTTTGGACATCAAGCTTCGTAAAAAGCGGGCTACCAAGTACATTTAGTCGAGCACTAAACAGATTTAGTAATTAAATGAGGAAACATCATTTTTTGGGATATTTAGTTAATTTAATATTTTTACTTAGCGATAGCATCGTGTCGATGCTGTACAATAATTTGTACTTGCTCGCATTTGTTGGATTTCAAATACTTCGTATAATCAAGTTTATGTTAACGAGAAAACTATTCCAAAGTCACATCCACTTGTACTCATTGAAACTTCACTATCTCGGATATGGAATCTCCATATTGTCCTTTATTTATTTACAACAGTGTTATGATATTACCTAAATACATTAAAAATGAAAAGTTGAGATTGACAAAATCAGATCAAAGGATACCGCGATAATACAAAAATGCGGAACTTCAAAAATACTATTCTTTGTAGTACAAACATGTCATTGAAATATACAATGTGTTCAGACGACATGATGGCATTGTTGTACGTAAATTAAAAAACACTTTCAAAAAAAAGTGGGCCGCAAGTACATTTAATAGAGCAATAAATAGATTTATTAAACAAATGTGGAGATGTCATTTTTTGTGAAATTTTGATATCTAAAATAATATACTTATATAGGGATAGTATTGTGTCGAAACTGTCGAATAATTTGTACTTGCTCACATTTGTTTGATTTTAAATACTTCGTTTAATGAAATTTATGTTAATTTGCAACCTATTCCAAAGTCACATCCCGTTGTAGATGGACCATATCTTTGCATTTTTTATGCTTTCTTGAGGGTATATTAATCTGACACATTTCAGATGTACTAGCATGAAGGATGTAGAATGCACACGACAGGCCGTTGCTTATAATATTTTACCGCCCGTTCTATCTGTTCGCTTCACCACAAAACAGAGTTTTTCCTTCCAATACGGCAAAATTGAAATAAGAGCAAAGTTTCCTGAAGGCGATTGGATATATCCAGGTAAATACTCTTGAAAATCATGAATGGTAATGGTGTTGTTCTTCTTCTTACTTGTTAGTGGTTATTCGAGAGCGAGATTGAATTAAAATGGCCCCTGTAACCATTTGCGCAGTTGGACACTTGAGATGAGCGCAAGGGGTTAATTTTAAATAGTTATATTTAATAAATATCTACCTTGCGAACAGCATGTTAACTCCGTATAACTCTTTATATGCTTTATTTCCTACACTCCGATCTGCTCTGCGCTACGATATGCCTTAACCTGCATCTACGGTTCCCTTAAATCTAATTCGCACTTGTAACGGTACGTCCCTTGGCTGACCGATCCACAGCGTTTTTAAAGGAACGAGCCTTTACATTTAAAGAGTTCGGAGCAGGTGGTTTCAAGAATTGGGAAAGATTTTGCACACACACTCTCTTGATTTATTTCGCGTCGTCTTAAAGTCTATATATACATGTCCTTATCCTACCTATGCTATCACGCATTCGTCCGTTCTTGTCACTCTTATACTCGACCCGCCGTCGGTAATCCGTCACGCTCGATGCTCACTCACACTTACACGCCTTTATATACACTCACTGCTCACGCCTTTGCACACACTGACAGATAGAATCGTACATTATCCGTACCTATGAACAGGTGTTAGAATTTCACACCCTTTTATACTAATTCCTATTATTTCGCAATTGGCTTAGTCATGCGTCGATTATTCTGGCTTTGTGCGGATATGATTCTGCTAGGTGCAGTCGAGATGGGAGACGAGATCGGGGTCTGTCTCAAGTCGTACAGCCGCTACTCCTTTTTCTAGGAGGATATGTCGTTTTGGATTGAATGGAACTCTCGAAATCGATAGTCCACGCCTAAATGACGTGGGGGTACGCCTGTCGAGAGGAGGGTATTCTCCTTGAGATAGGCTCAGCCTATATGACTGAGGGGTACTCCTCGGAGTGTAAGTAGGAATAACACTTGAGATAGTCACGGCCTAAATGACCGTGGGTTACTCCTCGTGTTTTCAAGGTATATGGAATTTTTGGGATAAAATTTATATGCCAGCATTCACTCTCTCCCTCTCATTCCTCCACTCCTCCTATGCTATCTTATGTGCTAGTATTTACAGCAATTTACACGCGCTTCTAAAAAATATAAGATTCTATACATGTGCATATACTCAATGATATTTATATAACTTGAGAAGATATCGACGTATAATATAAAATATCATACATCAGGAATCTATCACAAGTATTGCAATTCGTGCATCAGAGACTTCATACATCAATCTAATTCGGTACGTAATCGTTAACTAGCGGTTCGCAAGAGTTGCTATTCAATGGGCAAGACAAGCTGAAAATTTTATACCAAGTGCCAGCGCTCCGTTGCTCTGCGTCTTAAATACCCGATCGTTCGATCGCACGATCCAATCATTCTACTATCAATTCGAATACGACGAATCCCGTCCTTTGGGGTTTTTCATTCGTATCGTTATTACGTAACGCATCGGATGATTCACGCATACATAGACCATTCACTCACCCATACTCGCTCTAATAGAGGTACGCAATCTCGTCAGGGGTTGTCAGCGTTGGGGCTACCGTCTCATTGCCCCCCCAGGTCGGGCACTCCTTGAAGACCTTCAGGATGACCGACCTCCTTTGGCCGCTTGTTCCGCTGGACCTCTGCTTCTTTTATGGTGACCGCTACCCTCGTACCCTCGTGCGTTGTCTCTGCGACTCTCTCTCTCGTACGTTGTCTCGGCGGATGTCTCTCTCGTACTCTCGTGCGTTGTCTCAGCGACTCTCCCTCTCGTACGTTGTCTCTGCAAATTGTTGAGGGCAACGCCCGTTTTCGCCGCTGCTCGCCTGCAGCACCTTCCGCCGCTGCCTCCCTGCAGCACTTTCGCCGCTGCCCCCTGCAGCACTGTCGCCGCGGCCCCGTCCACCGCCCTCTTTCTCGCGGATCACATTCACCCTTTTTTTTTTTTTTTTTTTTTTTTTTTAAATTATTACCAGAAGAATTGCTGGACATTCTCCATCCACCACTCGCGAAGGTTGAGGGGGGTGGGATCATTCCAGTCCAAGTGGATGTTCATGATTTCTTTTCCATCCTTTCGTCCATACCAATCATAACGCCCGACTCGGTTGATGGTGGCGTGGTGGAAGATCCTTTCTTGTTTCGCACTCCACCTTCCGTGTGCTGGTTCTGGTTCTACCTTCCTTAAGGCACACCTTACCGCACGTCCTTCTTGTGCTGCATAATATTTTGGCAGCGCATACACATCTCCCATCGAATAGTCTTCTTCCCCCCCCGTTACAAGCTTGCGAGCCCTCACCTTTCCATGGAGTATTTGAGTTATCTCTGCGCGCTCATAACTCTTTCTCCATCCTTCTATTTTTGGCACGGCAATTATCACTTCTTTTACCATTTGATGTGGCTTAAGCCACCATAGTAGGTCCCCGTCCCGGTATACCAGACGTGTTAGCTCTATCTGGTCAATTAATATGTCTTCTTCGTCCATGCACCATCGAACCCAGAAGTCATTCGGATTACGTGATGCCGTAATACGTATTTTCTGCCGATTATCCACACTTGCCATATTTAAGACTTTGATAGATGTTTCGTGTTAACTGTGTCTGGTCGTTCTCCGGCGTTCCATTTATAGACTCGCTGATCTCCAGGTCCCCCCTTTGATTTCAGATTGATCCCGCGGATTTCGATTGGCTGTGGCTCCTGGAATATTCACGCGCGCCGTTTTCGCGCCCTCTTCGGCTCCCCGGGACTCACGCGTAACCCGTTGGAAATTTGAATTTTCTAAAATTGCTGCTCTTTCTTGCCCGTTAGATTCTCCCATTTTTCGAGGAATTCCATCATGATGAGGTAATTTCTTCTTTGCCAAATGTATGGACGCCACTCCCGGTCCTCGCGGAGGCGCTCCAGCCTTTTCTTCTTCTCTATCAGCACTGACTCCTGATATTTCCGCGCCCACTCCTTTTGTTTTAAGGAGGGCTCCTCCACTTTTCGGATCCTCAATGTCGTGGGCGTCGTTTGTGCCTCTTTCCCATTTCTGTATAGTCGTTTCATCCGGCATTGAGTCGCTTTCCCCTGCATATATTTCTCCTTTCCCTCTTTCCACGGATTTTTCGCGGTTAATACATGACCCTGGACCCTCTTTGGTTCCCATGTGCCGGTCAGTCCCGTCTGTGTACCGATGGTGCGGGTGAAATCCTCTTCTTTCACCTGAATTCCGACAGTCTTCGATTCGCTCATTCTGAATTAATTTAGAGAAATTATAATTTCGCGACTTCTGCTCGTTGATCGATCGCCGAATTTGCTTGTCGATGTTTACTGTTAGCGGATTAATCGGTTGATTGACTCGAGCGCTATTGTCTATGCTCGCGTGATCGGAATCATCATGCGTGACCGGTAAATAATATCGGCGTAAATTCGACGTATGAAACATACCACGTTCCTTAATTCGATCTAAATTTTCTAAAATATATGTGGCGTTCGAGATCTTTTTCTTAATTCTGTATGGTCCCTCATATATTGCAAAGAATTTAGCTAATTTTTGATTCAATGCATTTGAGACATTGCATGCCTTGACCAATACCAAATCGCCTTCATTGAATGTGGTCAACTTATGTCGTTCGTCGAATCTTTTAGCACGTCTTCTGCCTTTTCTTATAATTCTGTCCCTGGCGAGGCGAAGTTTTTCTTCTTGTGCTTCTTCTTCCTTGTCATCCTTTTTCAATTTCAGCCAGGTTTTCCAGATTCGTAAGGGCTTTACACCGAATTGCAATTCGACCGGGGTATATTCAGTGGTATCATGGTATACCTCATTCATAATGTCCTGTATGATGCCCACCCACGTCATCCAGTTCGTGTGCTTTTCTCCCACGAACGTTCTAAAGAATCGTCCCAATTCCCGATTTACTCTTTCTACGATGTTCCCCTGCGGATGACGAATTGATGAGAACACAGCCTCAATATCTTCCTCCTGTAGCTTTTTTAACCATTTTTGGGCGGTGAACTGCGTACCATGGTCGAACTGTAGTCGCTTCGGCTTTCCTATGTTCGGAATATAATGCGTGAAGATTTTATTCACCGTTGCTGCCGTCGTCGCCTTTTTCATAGGGTATAGTACGACATATTTCGAGAATGCGTCTATCGTGACCAGTATGTGCTTGCATCCACCTTTTGATGTGGGCAGTGGACCAAAATAGTCGATGGACACCAGATCACCGGGTTTTTCTGGTACGATCGTTTGCATAGCAGCATAACATGCCTGGTTCGTTACTTTATTTCTTTGACATGAATCACAAGTGGTCAAGATCTGCTTCGTCTTTTTCAAGAATTTTGGATAGCAAAATTCTTCGGCTAATAATCTAAAGACTTTCTTTGGACCGATATGACCGTGTAATTCATGGATCTCCTGGATTAAAAGACCGACCAGACCGCTGGGCAAACAAATCTTCCAAGTTCCCTTCCGATCCTTCTTTTTCAGATACCCGTCTTCTATTTTATATGTCATTTTATCGGCGTTTCCCTTTTTAGTATCGTTTTCTTCTATCCGCGTCAATATCTCCTTAAGACGAAGGTCATCCTTTTGAATTTCTCGTAGTTGGCGCATCTTCTTCGTGACGTCTCGATTCGGCTTTCGTGCTAGTATTGTGTACATACAGATGTCCCTGGTAGTATCGTTTTCTTCTATAGGGTCCTGTGACGTCATACGGCTTAGTACGTCGGCTACGTTATTCTTATTTCCCGGGCAATGTTCAATTTCTAAGTCATAGTCCTGGATGGACAGGATCCAGCGGGTCAGCCTTGCATTTGTAAATGGACACGTCTGTATGTATGTTAACGCCTTGTGGTCAGTTAGAATTCGGACCTTAGCACCTAGAACATACGATCTAAATTTTTCCAATGCCCACACGATCGCAAGCATTTCTTTTTCGGTAGTGAAATAATTCAACTCTGCTCCTCGCAGCTTCCGACTAGCAAATGTCACCGCATGCAGCTCTTCGTTATCATCTCGCTGTCCCAAGGTAGCACCCAGCGCATAATCGCTAGCATCCGTGTGAAGAACGTACTCCTTGTTTACGTCTGGATGTTTTAGGATGATCGTATCCTTGAATAACTCTTTCACTTGATCAAACGCCTTCTCCTTGTCCTTATCCCATTTCCACCTTGATTCCTTTTTTAAAAGCTCGAGAAGCGGTACCGTCGCCGAGGCATGGAGTCGCGTGAATTTGGTGTAAAAATTCACCAGTCCTAGGAATCCTCTTAATTGTTTTTGGTTTCGCGGTGCCGGAAAATTCTTGATCTCTAAGACCCGGTCTGGCAGTGGTTTAATTCCCTGCGTGGTTAATACGTGACCCAAAAACTTTACTTCTTTTTGGAAAAAATGTGACTTTTTAAAGTTTATAGTCATTCCACTTTGTCTGAATCGTTCAAAGAGTTTCCTTAAATGTTCTAGATGTTCCGGTTCATTCCTGGAGATGCATAACAAGTCGTCGACGAAATTTATAATATTATGTCCCATATCGTGGAGAACAAAATCTAGCCCTCTGATAAGGCTTGCGCTACTAGTTTTTAGACCGAACGGGGTAACGGTGAATTCATAACATTTTCCCTCGTGCAAAAATGCCGTGTATTTTCTGGATTCTGGTGTTAGTGGAATTTGCCAGAAACTACTCGTCAGATCTAAATTACTCATAATTTTTGCGTTTGTGCATCTCTGGAATAACTCCTCGATGTTTTGCGGCCTTTCCCTGTCCTCCTCCAATACCTTATTTATACCTCTTGCATCTAAACATAGCCGAATCGATCCATCTTTTTTTACTACTGTCACCATTGGGTTGATCCACGGACTATTGGATCTTTGTATTACTCCGTGTTGCAGCATTCGTTCTATTTCTTCCCTTACTGCCTCTCTTCTTGCCATGGGTATCGGATACGATCTCGCGCAGAAAGGTGTCGTTGTGTTTACCTTTAGTGAATGGTAATACGCCGATATTCTTCCTGGTCTTTTCCGGAAGATGTCACGATATTCCTTGATCATTAGTCGGAATTCCCTCCTTCGTCCCTCAGAGAGTTCGCTACTTTCCAAAATCTTTTCTTTTACCTCCTCCTCTGTCAACTCTTCCTCCTCTTTTCTCGTCCACCTACTCTCCCTTCTTTCATCTCCGGGTTTTGAATTTCCTCCTACGCAAGCTCTCATGCATTCGACCTCTGCCCCCCCATTCTCTCCCGTTTTCTCGCCTTCTTCTTCTACACTCCTTCGGACCTGTCTCTTTGCATGATCTGCCTGACTTCTACCTTTCATCTCCTTATCATAACCCGTTTCCTTCATCTTTCTCTCTACCTGCTCCTCGTGGACGCTACTTTTAACCAACTTTTGCTGCTCCTCTACTTCCCTGACCTTGGACAGCGATTCCTCATCCTCTGGCATCCCCAATTCTCCGACTAATTGGATCCTATGACTTTCTTTTTCTACCGATTCCCATTTCACGACAACTACTTCGCCTTTCCTATCGCCGTTCCTCACCTTGACCTGCTCCTGTTCCATTTCAATTACCGCCTGTACCTT
This sequence comes from Mimumesa dahlbomi, assembly GCA_917499265.3. Classification (NCBI taxonomy): domain Eukaryota; kingdom Metazoa; phylum Arthropoda; class Insecta; order Hymenoptera; family Crabronidae; genus Mimumesa; species Mimumesa dahlbomi. Next base: position 2,599,566 of record OU824120.1, read on the forward strand.
CCGCATCAAATCCATCCCAATTATACATCTTCGCGTTAATTTCGGGACCACAATGATGTTTTGAGCGGACGCTACCCCTCCGATCTTTATTTTCGCCAAAAACTGTATTTTTAGTTTCCCTGATGCCTTTCCCGTCGCGCCGATCACCCTTATTCCGACCATCGGTAATGTAGGACAATTTTCGAACCGATTCACGTTTTCCTGATAGAACTCTTCCGATACGCATGTTACCTCGCTTCCTGTATCTAAGAGCGCCTCTACTGTCTTGTCCTCGATTTCTACCATTATAATCGGACAGCCTTTTCTTTCCCTTTTTTCATTCGTCTTATCTTCCTCCCTTAAATAGTCCCTTGGAGATTCGAACGTGACGTTATCTATCCGTTTTTGTTTGCGCGGCCGTTCCGTTGTGCATTTCCGGGATGCTGTTGGTCGTTCATCCCTTTTTCGATGCACAACGTTTATTCGTTTCCCGGTTCTCGCTTGCTTTCCTTCCTTGGCGCTTCCACCGACAGATTGCTCGCGAGATTTCGTCGATCGGGAGGTTCCGGTAGCATACGGATAGCATTCACCTGTGCTGGTCTCGTAGCGTATATCCCTCGTGCCGGATGTGCTTGCAGCCCCCCCCGATTCTGTGGACCTTGCCCTTTTGGATGCGGCCGCCGGTTCAAAGGCGGGGCGTTGTCGCGTCGATCCAGTATGACTAGTAGGCGCCTGCATGTGCATACCTCTTGGTCTATTATCTTGTCGCGTGTTGCTTCGTCAAAATGCCGGGCGAGTGCGTCAACAATATTTTCTTCGGCCAGAGGTGGCGTTAGATCCATTACATTGCTAATGACGCGGGTCGCATATTCTACCCGGGTTTCCCTCCCTCCTTCGTAATAGTGGCCTCCGAGTAGATTCCGATGTATCCGTGCTTGGACATTCTTGTTCCAATATCTACTTATAAATTCGTGTCGGAACTCCTCGAATGTCACCGCTCCTATCCTCAACGTATGCCACCATACTTTGGCCATACCGGAAAGGCATTGATTCACGGAGACTCCTACATCGCCCCGTTGACCATGCGTTTCACGGCAGTATGTCTCCATATCCCGCAGAAACTGCATTGGAGGTATGTGGTCCGTGCCATCGAAAATCGGCATGATTAGCTGGGGCGTCCTTGCTTTCGCTGATGTGGCGTTACTTACTCCCCCTACTCCTTGGACCCATACGTCCTCTATTTCAGTCAATCTTTTTTCGTGCTGTTGCATTTTCAGCTGTGTTTCGCCTAGATTCTCCGTGATTGACTTCGTATCTGTGTCGAGCCTTTTTATGTGGTCTTCTTGCTCGCTGACCCTGTCTGCCATTACTCCTAACCCCCTTTCCACAATCCTTCCGACCTTTACAATTTGTGATTTTACTTGCATATTGTTTTCCCTTCGATATTGTTCCCATTGCGCCGTTATTTCTTCGCGAAGAGACTTCGTGGCTCCCGTCACCATCGCTGTCGTCTCTTCTTTTGATTCTTTTATCGTCTCTTCCAAGAATCGATGTTCCCCTGCGCACTCCTTCCTCAGCTCATTGGTCTCTCTTGACACACATATCCGCACCTTCTCGTCTGTTTCTTTCTGCAATTTCGGGACCAGCGCGTCTAATGTTAGCTGTAATGCCCTTATCGCAGATCTTAGATCATCGGAGGATGTATTTCCCGATGACCGTTCCTGGTGGCGAATAATGACAGGCTCCGTTATATCACCCATGGCAGCATCTACCTCTTCTTCCTCAATCGGCGATATTATTCTCCTTGCCCATCGCCTATGGGTCGGCGCTGCTTCTACGTGGGGGTGACCCTCTACCTCCTCCAGTTCGTCTCTGATGCTCTGTTCATCTCCACTTTCCGCCGGTACCACTCGCGTCAACGACCACCGATCGGTGGCGGTTATGTCATACGACGTATCATCCCCGTCGATTCCCGAATCTCGCGTACGGCACTCGCGTGTTTTGTCCATTGTCACTTATGTTCTCTTTCCTTTCTTTATCACACACCTGCCCCACGTTGGGCGCCAATTGTAACGGTACGTCCCTTGGCTGACCGATCCACAGCGTTTTTAAAGGAACGAGCCTTTACATTTAAAGAGTTCGGAGCAGGTGGTTTCAAGAATTGGGAAAGATTTTGCACACACACTCTCTTGATTTATTTCGCGTCGTCTTAAAGTCTATATATACATGTCCTTATCCTACCTATGCTATCACGCATTCGTCCGTTCTTGTCACTCTTATACTCGACCCGCCGTCGGTAATCCGTCACGCTCGATGCTCACTCACACTTACACGCCTTTATATACACTCACTGCTCACGCCTTTGCACACACTGACAGATAGAATCGTACATTATCCGTACCTATGAACAGGTGTTAGAATTTCACACCCTTTTATACTAATTCCTATTATTTCGCAATTGGCTTAGTCATGCGTCGATTATTCTGGCTTTGTGCGGATATGATTCTGCTAGGTGCAGTCGAGATGGGAGACGAGATCGGGGTCTGTCTCAAGTCGTACAGCCGCTACTCCTTTTTCTAGGAGGATATGTCGTTTTGGATTGAATGGAACTCTCGAAATCGATAGTCCACGCCTAAATGACGTGGGGGTACGCCTGTCGAGAGGAGGGTATTCTCCTTGAGATAGGCTCAGCCTATATGACTGAGGGGTACTCCTCGGAGTGTAAGTAGGAATAACACTTGAGATAGTCACGGCCTAAATGACCGTGGGTTACTCCTCGTGTTTTCAAGGTATATGGAATTTTTGGGATAAAATTTATATGCCAGCATTCACTCTCTCCCTCTCATTCCTCCACTCCTCCTATGCTATCTTATGTGCTAGTATTTACAGCAATTTACACGCGCTTCTAAAAAATATAAGATTCTATACATGTGCATATACTCAATGATATTTATATAACTTGAGAAGATATCGACGTATAATATAAAATATCATACATCAGGAATCTATCACAAGTATTGCAATTCGTGCATCAGAGACTTCATACATCAATCTAATTCGGTACGTAATCGTTAACTAGCGGTTCGCAAGAGTTGCTATTCAATGGGCAAGACAAGCTGAAAATTTTATACCAAGTGCCAGCGCTCCGTTGCTCTGCGTCTTAAATACCCGATCGTTCGATCGCACGATCCAATCATTCTACTATCAATTCGAATACGACGAATCCCGTCCTTTGGGGTTTTTCATTCGTATCGTTATTACGTAACGCATCGGATGATTCACGCATACATAGACCATTCACTCACCCATACTCGCTCTAATAGAGGTACGCAATCTCGTCAGGGGTTGTCAGCGTTGGGGCTACCGTCTCACACTCTGCATTCCGCCATTCATTCTGCTCTCATAAATACATCTTAATTCTCTCATAGCTTTATTCGCACAGTCAGATACTCTTGACCGTGCCGATTTGCGATCACGGCACACCACAATTCCCTCACGTGCATTCTTCGATCCCTTGTCATACTATCACTCATCGGTACTCATCCGAATGAACTATTGCTCGGTCCAAACATACTTCTTCCACATATTCCCTTTCATTCTATTTCTTTTCACATCCTACGATGCTAATTATAAGTCTAACACACAGTAGGTTGCGTTCAAACGTGACCATGCATGAGGCCCACACAAACAGTAACTTCTGTTATTTATTGCCATTATTTATTTATTTCTCTGGGGCATACATCGTAAGCAGGAAAGGGGAAGGATCACGAAAGACAAAGATAGTTGTTGAAAGAAGAGGAAATTGTATGAAGTTATAAAAAGTGTAATATTAGAATGTAGTGGTCGGGTTAATGCGGAACCCTGTCGGTCCATCAAATCGGCTGGTTAAAAAACTCCTATGTATACTACGCACATCCGTCTGTTGCAGTACAAAAACAATGGCAGAGCTATTGTTTGTTCGGCTCGCACATATGCTCGCCCCTGAACGCACACTTATACTGTTGGCTCACCTGTCATAGAATAACACACACCATAGAAACAAATGTATACAGGGTGTAACAAAAATCCTGGGACGCTTTAGGTGTATGGATAGAACGCATAAAAATAAGAAAAAAAAGTTCTTTTGTAAAAAACGTTTTAAAAATTATACCTCCGAAACGGTAAGTCGTAGAAAACCGAATTTGATTGCGATATAACCGGAAAAGATCAAAGTTTAATACAAAACAAATATAACTGCTTTGATTAATACCGTTAAGTTGCATTTATTCTTGTTAATAAAAAACAAATGTGATTATTTCTACATTAGAGGCTGTTTATCAACTTCAGAAAAATGTGGATAATGCATTGAGACTTGCTTTGCGAAGACAGCCAAAAAAATATTAATATTATTATAAAGTTTAGGAGCTAAAATGAGTAGTTAGTGTCCCAGAATTTTTGTTACACTCTGTATAGTGTTACGTTTTGACTATGCGTCACGCCTCGAGGTTACGGACACGGTGCGCCTTCGAATTGTTTCGCAAAGTCAGAGTTTTGCCCCCTTGCGAGTCAATGGACAGACCAATTTACTCGAGATGGGACTGAGTCGTACAACTGTCAAAATGGTGATGATGAAGGGGTGAGGTCGTGGTAAGGATGAATTCAGGCTAATTGACAGTTGACACTGGTGATATATTCTTCATTAACTTAATATTTAGCATCACTGACACAGACATGTTGCACAGATTTGTCTCACAGGTTCTATTTATATTTACACACTTTCTTTTTATTTTACAACCTGATCAAGTGTTTAGTTTTTGAGCATTATAGATGAAAAGTGTGAATGTCACTGGTTCTTCAGTACGGCTCATTCCATGTCAAATCGATCATCTTCTGGAGCAGCATCTGCGATTTTGTTCAAGTTTACATATGTTATAGTGCTTGGCGTACCATACACGGAACTGTTTTTGTTTTTTCGAAATTCTGAAAATTGTCAAAGTTACAGCCGCTCAAAGTTTTGACTTTTGCAAAAACAGCCGAACTTTAAAAAATCATATCTCTGTAACCGTAAGTCGTACAGCAATTTTCGTTGTAAGAATTTTCATCGGAAAGAATCAAATTTAAAAAAAATACAATTTGCATAATTAACAGTGTAAAATACTATTTTTATCGAATTTTGTTAAACAATTGACTATAACTTTTGCAGGTATGTTTTTAAAAATTTGAAAAAATTCATACGCATTCTTTGAACCTTTATCTTTAATATTCCGTTTTAAAAAAAGGTGACACTTTTATACGTCACCTTGCAAAATTCGACAAAGTTAACCGTGCAACCGTGTTACGCGTTCCGACGAGCAATCGCCGGGCAGACGTTTCGTACGTTTCGTATCTCGACTAGTTTATTAATGCAGGTAAACGTTTAAAAATCTGGAAAAATTCAGGAAGGTGCTTAGGATATTCCTTTTCAGTCGATACCTCAAAAAAGAGTGTCACTCGTCAATTGTTAAATCCAGGGCGATATTATGTATATCAGTGTCAAAAGCATGTGGCCATTACATGCCGGTGTATTCAACGAATTGTTACTCGATTATTAGAAGAGTCACACTCTTTTTCGAGGTATCTACTGAAAGGGAATAGTCTAAGCTAAACCCCTGAATTTTTCCCGATTTTTAAACATTTACCTGCATTAATAAACTTAGTCCAGATACGAAACGTACGAAACGTAGCAATGCTAGGAGTGCGACGCTGTATGTAGTACGTCGAAGTGGAGGGGGAAATGGCTGCCCGGCGATTGCTCGTCGGAACGCGTAAAACGGTTGCACGGTTAACTTTGTCGAATTTTGCAAGGTGACGTATAAAAGTGTCACCTTTTTTTAAAACGGAATATTAAAGATAAAGGTTCAAAGAATGCGTATGAATTTTTTCAAATTTTTAAAAACATACCTGCAAAAGTTATAGTCAATTGTTTAACAAAATTCGATAAAAATAGTATTTTACACTGTTAATTATGCAAATTGTATTTTTTTTAAATTTGATTCTTTCCGATGAAAATTCTTACAACGAAAATTGCTGTACGACTTACGGTTACAGAGATATGATTTTTTAAAGTTCGGCTGTTTTTACAAAAGTCAAAACTTTGAGCGGCTGTAACTTTGACAATTTTCAAAATTTCGAAAAAACAAAAACAGTTCCGTGTATGGTACGCCAAGCACTATAACATATGTAAATTTGAACAAAATCACAGTTGCTGCTCCAGAAGGTGATCGATTTGATATGGAATGAGCCGTTACACTAGAATGCGAACAAGTTTTAATCGAGTATGTATAGGCCGCCCAGATAATAGTGAACCATCTCTGGGGATAGTCCGGCGAGGGGATTGACTTTGCCTTTGTGCCGCGCCACGACGCCGCGTCACGACAAACGAATCGCGCGAGGCAAAATCAATCCCCTCGCCGCACTACTCCCCTGAGATGGTTCACTATTATCTGGGCGGCCCGTACCCGCTCTCGATTACTCGCTACGGACTGTTTTGATCTGAACCGAGTATTAACAAAAAGGATCCCGTTTAACGTTGGTTACTCACGGATGCAACGCATTTAATTGAGTACCTCGGGTTCTCAATTACTCTCGTGATCCAGCTTTACCTCAATTATACGTAAGGTGAAGGCTGTGAAGGTTATTTGGGATTTTTTTGGATAGGAAATTTTGGAGTAAAGACTTTCACTTAAACTTTAGTTGAAGGTGTTGCACTAACCAAACTCTGAATGGAAGACTCACTGCACTCTAAGACTGACTTGCTCTAGAGTGAAAAAACTGTAGGCTGCACTTTTCTGAACTAGAAACTAACTCGAGAATAACTCTTCACTGACTGTCTTTTTCTTACTGCACTTCGCGGCGGAGGGCACCAGTATTAGTACATACAGGATTTTGGGCCCTCCCACTACGTCGGTTTGTAAAGGTTTTCCGAAAAACAATGAAGGCCTCATCTTGCATCCAGACACCCCTAACGAGAATGCACTTGGAACGGATCGGCCTAACTTTCTAAGTGTCTCTTCTCGTGGACAAGGCCCCCGTTGAGTTTGGTGAAATCTGATGTTTAGAACTTTCTAATCTTAAGGGTTTCAGAGTTTACTTTCTCAACGTCACGATTGGATTTATGTGTTTATTTCGATACCATTTGCCAGTCTCGACCAAGACGATCGCAATGTTTTTCGTAAAGGAATTTACAAGTTTTCAAGTGCGTCGTCCTGGCATCGAACTGACAAAGGGCGTTTAGTCGCGGGGACGTAATAATAAAGTATACTTATTTTTTGTATATCAACATTTTATTCATCAGAATTCCATATTCAACTATTCTCATGTACGTACAAATCAAGCATCATTCTGAATGTATTAAGTATGCTTTCGAACAAAAATAAATTGAACGTTCGAAGGAAAGAAAATGATTTTGTAGGAAGAATTTAATTTAAACAGAAATGTGGCTGGAACCGAAGTACAACAGTTACGGTCGAGGATATGACAGTGGACGCGTTCTTCTCGGAATATCCCGTGGAAATGAGAATTTAATCAAAGTCGGCACGCGAGCCATCTTCGACTCGAGAAAATTAGATTTCGGTGTTATCGTACGTACGGCCACGAACATTAGTGAGCATCTTGTTTCGAAGATGCAAGAAAATAGGCCACGTTGGACTCGGGATTTTCACGTTTACACAACGATTTGGACTGCAGACGGTTTCAAATTTTTGGTAGATGGACAAGAAGTTGGTAGCCTAAGTCCTGGAACAAGTGGGTGGCTCGAACAAAACATGGCCCATATTCCAAAATCTGCCCCGTTCGATCAAGAGGTACGGTTCATATTTTCTATTTAGATCATACTCTATTCAATGTTATAAGTAATTGTTCTTATACATATCACGTACATACACACGTAACTGCATGCAACTCAAAGATTGATAGAAGATAATTTCTATTCAGGTTTCAGTTGTTTGCAAATGTCCATATAGCTGCGCTATTAAACTCATGTCAGTAGAATACGTCATATTATATTTAACTACGTTTTTGGAATACAATAATCGCTTCCAAATTTTAAAACACTCGGGACCAAATCTGGACATTTTCGGAAAAGTTTGTAAGCTGCATCGCACCTTATAAATTTCAACTGATTATTGACATGATGCAATTCCGATAACTTACATTTTTTCAAAGACATGGGAAAGAATGTATTGAGTTACGAAAATGTCATCATTTGGTATTATGGTAATCAGAAAAATATTACCAACATGTTGATAACAGTGTCGAAAACAAAAACAAAGAACCGAAAATAAACAAGATTTATCGTTAAACTAGTGTGGTGGGTGACCTATACATAGGCTTTATCTTTTGAGTCGCCTCGACCTCGCCACAGTTGCTCGTTTGTTTTTCTTTGCTACTGGCTCTGGCCCGGGACACAATTTCAGAGTGAGGTGCACATCGAACGTTGGCATGCAATTCTAAATGCATTAAATTGACTTATTGAACAATTTCGTCAAGGGAGAAACGCATCCCATTCTTATCTCGCCAGGTCATTCATACATATGTTTACATATGAGGTGCCTAGAATACAAGGGGTATAACTGACTTTTATTTAGTTCTGAGAAAGTTAAGTTCAAAGTTCACAAATGCTCACAAATCACAATATAGTACAACATTTTTGTTTTCAAGTATGGGTACACCATGTACAGGGTGGGCATTTCACTTGTTAGATCCTTTTACCACTAAATAGAATGATAAATTCAGAGTTTCATGGCACAGATCTCAGTTCTTTTGAGAAAGTCACTTATACCCCTTGCGTTCTAGGCACCTCATATGTTCTGAAAATAAGGAAACATTAGTTGATCATAACTCGTGGGAAAAACACAGGTTAAGCACAGTTCGCATAACAATATCGGTCTTAACATCCCAACTAGCCTGTTTATTGTCTTTTTTCCTACGCCTACGTTTTTTTCTAAGAATATGATTATAGAATTGTCACAGAACAATTATTAATAATAAAAATGTTTTATCATTGTATTGATGTTATCTCGCCGATCTTAAGGCTATTAATCTTTTTTGGAATTCCGAAGAGTCGTCAAGAGCAGACGTAGTCGTATTTGTACCTGGCTTGATCGATTATGGGAGAAGGGGGGGGGGGACTTGTTGAACAGTTTGGGAGCGATTACTGTAGTCTAAATATTTAAATCAGTGTCATATTCCTGAACATTACCGTAATGATATTCCTTCCATACATTTCCAAGAAATGTTTAACGACGAAATATTAAATAATAATAATATTTATTTTAACATAATTTATTAATAATAAGACATTCGATTATTTACAATATAGTTTTATTTAACTGTCGGCGTTGGTGTTGGCGGCATTCGCATTTTCCCTGATGAAACAACCAGTTCAGGATTTCCAAAGCCATGGAGAAACGTTGGAGCAAAGGTAAGACTATTTATAGGGTATATTTATTCATTTTTCACACATTTTTATGTAACTGAACAAGCGAAGAAAATATAAGGAAATGAAGAATAATTAGGGAATGCGGCCTACGCTTTTACTGTCGCAAGCGTCAACCTGCACGTGATATGTTTGCGAGAAAGATCACACATGACTTAATGTTTGTCGTTTCGATGTAATTTTGACAATACAGAATTTTAAATGAATTTACACATCTTAAAATTGTTTTATTATTATATAGAGGACATTATTATTATATTACGGAAAATTTCTGTAGATGTATGTGAGAAATATGCTGGAGAAATGCAAGTATATACAGGGTGTAACAAAAATGCGGCGATTTTTTCAGAATTGATAGTACGCACCGGAAGATGAAAAAAAATCTCTAAAGTTTTGTCTGAAAATCACCCCTTATCGAGATACAACCTCTTTTGTGAAAAATTTAGAAAAAATCATATCTCCGAAATGGTACGTCGTAGAGTACCGATTTTGATTGCAATGTTACGAGCCGGGCGGGTTTCTAGAACGTGGCCGGCGAGCGTTATGGAATAGACGCGACGAGACGTTAGTTTCGTCACTTCCTTGACCTAACTGTAGCAGGGGGTATCGTACGTCAATAGTAGTGGGAGCTACAAATCGACGTATGATCTAGGAAATGATATTTAATTCAACCCAGATGAGCCTACGGCATAAACCGTAGGGCGCTGGCCTTGAATTGAGGTAGGGAGAGATACAACCCAGATGAGCCTACGGCATAAACCGTAGGGCGCTGGCCTTGTATTGGAATGAGTGAAATCCAGACCCAGATGAACCTACGGCATAAACCGTAGGGCGCTGGCCTCCAGAGCGGTTAGAGTTGAGGATGAATGAATCCAGATGAGCCTACAGCATGAACTGTAGGGCGCTGGCATTCACTCAGGTGCGAAAGGATTTCAGGAATGACACAATCCAGATGAGCCTACGGCATAAACCGTAGGGCGCTGGTCTTGTATCGGTTAAAAGGAATCTGGACCCAGATGAGCCTACGGCATAAACCGTAGGGCGCTGGCCTCCAGAGTGGTTAAGATCGAGGAAGAATGAATCCAGATGAGCCTACGGCATAAACCGTAGGGCGCTGGCATTCACTCAGGTGTGCAAGGATCTTAGGAGTGATACAAGCCAAATGAACCTACAGCATAAACTGTAGGGCGCTGGACGTGAATCGGTGTTGAAAGGAATCTAGACCCAGATGAGCCTACGGCATAAACCGTAGGGCGCTGGCCTCTAGAGTGGTTAATTAGATTTTAAGGTAAGGTGATACCCCGAGGTAGATGTACTTACAGGTGGACTGCAAGGTGCTACTCTCTGGTTAATAACGATGCACTTCCTAGGACGGCAAGTGGTCGCACAGGCACGGAAAGTAAGCCGAAAGGCACACACAGTCCGATACCCGTTGTTCGTGATTTTGACCTGCTACGGTAAGGTCGTAAAATAATAAACTCTCGTAACTTTTGTTTCACTCCGAGCGGTTAGAGTGAAATAATTTGTGGGTACGTTACTCGATTATGTTTTAAATTCGTTTCGAGAGGAAAGGTTTTAATTTCTAGAAATAATTCTTTACTCGAATTTTATGTTTCTAGTAATATGTTACAAGTATATTCTTTCAATCGAATATATATACATGTATGTTAAGTGTTTTGTGTATGAATTTAAGAAAGTAGAATAATTATTGAAAAGTTCTAAGTGTTTACCCTTGGGCAGTGACGGTTGACGAGACTTCACAATAAGATGACTCCGAACTAGTTCGCGAGTGACTCTAACGTGAGTTGAACGGGGGAACTCCGACCAAGAGTTGAATTGCCAATGGACAGACTAATCTTCCGAAGGTTAAAGAAAACTCGAAAAGGAACTGGGCCTAATCTCGTAGTGTAATGCTCAAGAGTCGTACTGAGAATAACCCGAAGATACGCATTTTCGTGGCCCTTATATAGGTCGAAAAAGTAGTGGGGAATTGAAAATTCTAGAAAATCCATCCTATGGAGGGAGTAAAAATGCTGTATGAAAGACAGTTGGAAACGGCTGGAATTACGTGGCAAGCGCAAGACCCTCGCTTTCGAGTTTTCCTTATTACATGGGGTCGAAAGTGTAGCTATCCGCGGGCCCAAGACCAGAGGCCAAGGGCTGTATGTATATCGTATCCTGTTTACCTTTGAAAAAGGGGACAAAACGCTCTGGGTGTCGCCAAGAGAAAATTCCACGATGAGAAATTTTCATGAGAATCATACGATTCATACGTAACAGCAATATAACTGGAGAAGATCAAAGATAATACAAAAAATATAATTATTGCGATTATGGCCGTTAAATAGTATTTACTATTGTTTAATCCAAACAACATCGATTATCTATATCGTAGCAGGTTTGTAACAACTTGGGCAAAATTAGGGGCACTCACTAAGATGCCCTTTCCGTAAACTTTAGTCTCCGGTAATATTAAAATGAAAATCAGTCCTCTACGACATGCCATTTTGGAGATATGATTTTTTAAAAATTTTTTTACAAAAGGGGTTGTATCTCGATAGGAGGTGGTTTTTAGACAAAGCTTTAGAGACTTTTTTTCATCTTTTGGTGCGCACTCTCGATTCTAAAAAAGGGTCCCCGCATTTTTGTTACACTCTGCATAGGGAGTAGAAATATTGTTTTATTGCACGTGAGCATCGTCTTGTCACAGTTAAGGCTAAAGTCTCCAAGATACTTTTTTAAATTGGATTGCCCGCTTGACCCAGCCGATTCATGTCTTTTGAAATCCTAAAGTTATGGGGTCTAGACTAAACAATGATTATTGCAACGACGTAAGAGCTATGCCAACGTACCCTAATTATTTTATATTTACGAGTTACACACGCAGTACCTAGTTTTTTTATTATGCTCTGCCGCTTTAGAATAAAATGTGCGCATGAGTGTCACCAAATATAATTTCACACTTGGGTTGCCAGTATTCTTTCAAATACGCAATTGACAGATCTTCAGTATCGTTTTGTAGTGTGCAACCAACAGTGCGAGATAATGCAACGAAAATATCTCACAATCAGTTATCTCAATATGTGTAATAAGTCCTAGAAAATTTCAAAGCACATGACCCCAAAACGCTTTAGTTGGTATGGAAAGGAACGATTAAAAAACGTAAAAAATCAAACGCCCATTGCACTTTGTTTCGGATTTTTTATTTCAATACACGGGAAATGTGGCCCGACTATGACCACGAAACCGACTGTAAAGTTTCTTTTTTTTGTCAATCCGTTGGTCGTAATCAACATACCTTGTCCTTTGTCACGAAGCGCGATCGTCATTTCTTTCGCATTGACGCAAGACGACGCCTTGTCCGCTATCCATACATACATGTATGTACAGGGTGTATAAAAATTATGGGTAAAGACCATCATAGGGGGATTCTACACCTTCGGATCGGTGGACATTTGTAAAAAAAATTGCGTGCAAAATTGTCTTTGACCTTGAAGTTCAAATTCAATTTTTTTTGCTTGCATCGTATTCTACTCGTCGCGTAGACAAAAAGTGTCAAAGAAACCATGGGTCATAGGTCAACCGTTCTTATAAAAAATGATCTTAAAATTCCAATACGTTTCTCACTTACTTTATTTACACTTTACGGAGAATATTATCGTCTCCTGTTCCTTCATGACCGTCTACATATCGTCTATACATATATCGTCACCTGTTCGTTCATGACCGTTATAACTTTAAGAACGATGTGTTTACATTTTCTAGCGGGCTGCTTACAATTTCCTATCGTTGTGACATTCATCAATTAGTCTATCGTTGATACTGAGTGAAGTAGTGAGATAACATACAGATTTGATACTGAGCGGAAGAGAAGTTAGAGTGAGGGAAGAATAATGACTGCTTATAAAAATATTTGGCAAATGTTACGAGCTATTGATGAAGCAGGCGGAAATTATCGGTTATCTCGTGAAATACAGGGTGTCCCAGCTAACGTGCACGTCCCAGAACCGGGTGATAGCTGAGGTAATTCTAATATAGGGAAGTGACATTCGCAATGTCGTATCTTAATTCGTTATCGAGTTATTAACGAAAAACGATAGCGAATCATAGGGCTCCGTTGGGCCCAGCGGCGCAACAGTTTCTACTAGCGCAGTACCCTACTGGTGCAGACCTTCTACTGTCGCGCCGCCGGACCCAACGAAGCCCTCCGATTGGCTATTGTTTTTCGTTAATAACTCGGCCATAAATTAAGATACGGCATTACGAATGTCACTTCCCTATATTAGAATTACCTCAGCTATCACCTGGTTCAGGGATGTGCACGTTAGCTGGAACACCCTGTATATCGGGAGACAGTGAGGTATAATGGAAGACCGTTACGTGCATCGGAAGTTCCAAGACACCGCCTCACTATGGTCGACCTGTCCGGCAATTTTTATATGAAATGTTCGGGACCCGGTGGATAGGACGCAGACCAGCTCCACACTTATGGCCACCTCGTTCGCCGGATTTGACGCCCTTAGACTTTTTTCTTTGGGGAGCAGTCAAAGAAATTGTTTACGGTTCTGAACGGCAATTTGCATCGCCGGAGCAATTAAAACGTAAAATAGAAAACGCTTTTCATCGCCTAAAAAGAAGACGAGATATAGGCGAAAAAATTCGACGAAATTTGGAAATCAGATTACAGGACTGCTTGACCATAATGGTGGCCATATAGAAGCAGGATCACAGGCACGCCTATTACGAATGATACGGCAAGATGGTGCAGCTCTTTGGGTCCGTAGAAGAAACAGGAGACGATGACATTCACCGCAAAGTGTGAATAAAGTAAATGGGAAACGTATAGGAATATGAAGATCATTTTTTAAGAGAACGGTTATATAGACAATCAGCGATGCAGGGCCCCATGGTGCGTTCTTCGCCGAGGCGTCGGGTGCGACAGCATAATAAAACGTATCGACCTGAGTAATCACGGGTAGCGTATTTTTCGTGTCCTACCTTCCAATAGATACAACAAGTTGCGTTCCACGTGAAGTGATCAGGGTTTTTTCCACCATATCACGGATTTTGATAAAATTTTTATATGTTGTAGGTAACGTCGGAAAAAAAAATACCCATTTGAAGGAATTTTCAAAGTATTAAATATTTGTTAAGGGGGGAGTTAGGGTTTCAGGCTAAAAATAACACTTTCTTTGCGATTTTTTTTCGGACGTATGAATAAAGCAAATTTATTCGGACCTTTTGCACATTATATATTAGTCTTTCAACAACATTATGTAATTTTTTGGTTGCAAAATATCAAAAAATACGCCGGTGACAGAGCTTTTTCGAGAGCGCGTTTCGAAAAACTCGTTTTGCGATGACCACTGTATCTCAACAGAAAATTATCCGAAATCAAAATAACAAGAAAATTTAGTTAGAAAAACATTAAATCCTATCCCCAACGTTCCCTAATGGTTATTTTTTTTGTTTTTAAACTTTTGGTGGTGGTTTGAAGAAAAAATTTCGATTTTTTACTAAAATTTCCGTCATTTTTGAGTTGGAAAAACCCCTTAATGTAAAGGGAAAAAAACTCATCGTTGGGGGGAGGTATTTTATATATAGAAGGTATGTACCAAGTTTGAAAAGAATCGGTGAAGTATTTTTCAAATGGCAGTGGTCACAGACTTTGAAAACGTGAAAGTCGTAAACGTGTTCCGTAGTATCGACTCAAATTATCGATCACTTTTCCGGTGCGTTTCCTTTTGCCGCTGAGTAATTTGTTTCTCCATTTTTTCCCTGCATTTTTGTGTCACCTCGACACTCAGTCTAAACACTTTTAATTTACACTTTTTAATCGCGCAATTCAGATTTTCCTATCCCACACTACTGTTATAAAATCACTGAGCGGCAAACGCGCGACTGAAAATATAACGACTAACTGGTCAATAACTTCGAGAGTTTTGATCCGATTATCTTCAAATTTTGGGAGAATACTATCGAAATATTTCTCGAAATATTAAATAACCAAAAAATCGATTTTTCGATAATGCAAACTCCCTCCTTAAGTTACAGGCAGTCAAAGTTTTGTCCATGGGTTTTTTTGAAAATTGATAACTCTCAAACCATAATAGATACAGAAATTAGCAAAATACCAGATTATTCGGAAAGCCTCAAAGTTTTATAAAAAAATTATGAATTTAATGCAACTTGTTTTTAAATTGTTGAAAAATGTTTTTAATTTTTTAAACTTAAATTCCGTCCAAATTGTCTTTTAAACTTTTTTTAAACTTTTTTTTTTCATCATTGTCGAAATGTCCTCTAAACATAACTTCCAAACGTAAATTCGCCCAATTAATAGTTTTCGAGTTATGAATTTTTCTGCACCGCGGTGCCGGTATTTGGCGCGCGGCTCCGCCCATATCGCGACGCATATACTAGCTGCCGCTATTGCAGCAAAGTGTTGATCATATGCGCTTCAATATCTTCAAAAGTGTACCCTACAAAGTTTTGGGTAATTTTTTTATAGCAACATCATAGCGTCTTCCAAACATATCTTCCAGCGGTATGTTGAAACAATAAATTGCTTTCAAGTTAGAAATTTGTATGTAAGTACCGCGGCGTTCGGGTTTTTCGTCCGCAATTCCAGCCGTACCGTAGCACTTATTCCTGCCGTCATTGGGAAAAATCCTTGTTCAATGCTCTCTCTGATTGTGATTTTACATCTAGAACTACCAAGGGGGTCAAAATGACCGGTTCCGCATTTCTTCTAAGAATCGCTTAAATTTATAACACTGCGATTTCCAAAATTCTTCATAACCATGTTTCTCTATGCAAATAATTAAATCGATCAATTTACTATCCCCCTTTATTTCTTTGTTTCAAACATATTTATCCAATGCATCTAAATATACCGAATTAATCCTCGGTAGTTCTAGTGTTAAATCTGCAGAAAACGATACCTCAATAAACATTTGCCATGCATTGCGTTAATATTTGCGATTTGCTTTGTCTTTCAAAAAAAATGTTTCACTTCTTATAGAATATAATGAACATGGTTAATGACCAACGAATGGGAAGTACTGATAAAATCTGCATTTTTGTGGCTCTATCTGTCGTCTTTCGAAACTTTTCTTTTAATTGAAGAATGACAGAATCTTCATCATCACTTCAATCCGGAACAATTATTTTCCTCTTTATGCACTTTCCCAATCTTTGCTTTGAATTTGAAAAATTAGATTGGAGATTGTCAAAATTTTTGTAAAATTTCATTTAAAACATGTATACTGGAATTTCTATCTACTTCAAAAAAACTAATGATACTAGAAGTGGAGGCTGTTTCACTACTCTTATCGTTTGATTCTAATGCTTGTTCTAACTTACATGGACCTGCTTCTCTTCGACGTATAATATTAGATGTACGTACTGCATTTCATCTCCTTATTCTAGTCTCGCAAAGTCTGCGAATAAATTTCAGCAATTCTAAATCTAGATATGAATCCCGCAAAAGATTGGAAACGCAACGGATATTCTTTTTACACTGCTTGTGCTTTGACAGCTTCAAGGGATTGCAACAATATTCGAATGACATATTGTCTTTAATAAAACCAGCGGAACCACAAACGTCTATTTTTACACTTTTTTACTTTACTCGTGTAAAACCGAAAACTCACTGAGAGAATTCCAGAAAATGAGTCACATGTAAAGTCTAACTATCACAATGCATGGCAAATGTTTATTGAGCTATCGTTTTCTGCGGGTTTAATGCAAAATGACAGTCAGCCAGAGCATTGAACAAGGATTTTTCCCAATAACGGGAGGAATAAGTGCTACGGTACGGCTGGAATCGCGAGCAAAAACCTGAACGGCACGGTACTTACATACAAATTTCTAACTTGAAAACAATTCATTGTTCCAACATGCCGCTGGAAGATATGTTTGGAGGACATTACGATGTTGTCATAAAAAAATCATAAAAAATTTGCGGGGTACACTTTTGAAGATATTGAAGCGCAAATGCAGGACATTGATCAACACTTTGCGGCAATAGCGGTAGCTATGTGCGTCGCGACATGGGCGAAGCCGCGCGCTATATACCGGCACCGCGGTGAAGAAAAATTCAGAACTCGAAAACTATTAATTGAGCGAATTTGCGTTTAGAAGTTATGTTTAGAAGACATTTCGACAATGATAAAAAAAAATGTTTAAAAAAAGTTTAAATGACACTTTGAGCGAAATTGATGTTTAAAAAATTAAAAACTTTTTTCAACAATTTAAAAACAAGCTGCATTAAGTAAATTCATAATTTTTTTATAAAACTTTGAGACTTTCCGAATAATCTGGTATTTACTAATTTCTGTATCTATTACGATTTGAGAGTTATACATTTAAAAAAAAAAACGTGCAACAAAACTTTGACTGCCTGTAACTTAACAAATATTTAATATTTTGAAAATTCCTTCAAATGGGTATTTTTTTCAACGTTACCTACAACATATACGAATTTTATCAAAATCCGTGACATGGCGGAAAAAACCCTGATCACTTGACGTGGAACATACTACATACAATATTTCAAAGTACCGTCACATTGTCGCCCTACAAATTAAAATCACCCTTTTAACATTATTGAAGGAAAAACTTTGAAACCTCCCGTGTTCTCGACCGTATCCATATAAATTACAATTATCGATTGTGAAAAAGTTCACGTAAAAGCTCGAAAGAATATGAATTATTTAATTCTTTAAACGACTGCCTAATTCAAACTATACGGCATAGAAAAAAATGCTATCGTTCAACTACTGTTATCTCACCGACAAGAAGACTATTCACTCTTGGTTGGGTCCTGGCAACTCGTCAAAGGGAGCCGCAGTCGTGTTGCCATTCACGCTTGACTGATTTCTAGGTGAACCCTCCCACGAGTGTGGATCACGGAACAACATTTTGCGTGACCTACTTGTTGAACAGTTTGTGAGAATTTACTGTATTAAGGGGTTACACCAGTGTAACAGTCGAAAAAAACGATATTTTCATGAATTATTTTTTGAAACATGGAAAGGCGCCAACAAAAAACTCTTAAGGTATGTTGTTAAGCATACATTTAAGTACAAAAAAAATTGTTTTCATCAAAAAGTAATTCAAAATGGCGACTCTACAATAATTTTCCTGAGACATCTTGACGAAAACGCGTTCCACGGCACGCACTTGACCACGTGCAATTTTGAAACTGTTACAAAAAAAAATTTTTTTCTTAATCAGCATGAGTATAGCTAGAGAAACACGTAGGCATTTTTAAAAATACGAATTTTTGGATATTTGACAGTTGTTTGAAGCCAAAACTCACTTTTTCGCCAAAAAAAACAGCAGTTATTTGGATATACAAATTTTTCTAATTAACATAATGTAGGGTATGAAAGGTTTTAGCGTGATTGAAAGGTGTAAATAAAGAATAATTGTATCGTGTGACAAAGTAAGGTGCGAGAGACGAGTGTTTGGACCGTGTGACAGAGTAAAGTTTATGAAAGGATGTTTAGATCGAGTGACCGCGTAAGGTGTGAATGACAAGTGTTTGGACCGAGTGACAGTTGCGTGCGAGTGAGTTCTTTGAATCGATAAGAGAGAATGGTTTCTAGGAATGCATGCGTAGAAAAAGAATGCATGGTGACCCGTGACCGAAATTCGGCACGTGGCAAGAGTGTGTGCATACGTGTGAGAATGAATGAAGGGATGAAAGTGTGTGAAAGAGAGTTTTCGTTAAGGGGTTACACCAGTGTAACAGCCGAAAAAAAGCGCTATTTTCATGAATTTTTTTTGGAAATATGGAAAGGCGCTAACAAAAAACTCTTACAGTATGTTGTTAAGCATACATTTAAGTACAAAAAAAAATTTTTTTCACCAAAAAGTAATTCAAAATGGCGGCTCTACAATAATTTTCCTGAGACATCTTGACAAAAACGCGTTCCACGGCACGCACTAGAGCACGTGCAATTTTGAAACTATTACAAAAAAAAAAATTTTTTCTTAATCTGCATGAGTATAGCTAGAGAAACACGTACGGATTTTAAAAAATACGAATTTTTGGATATTTGGCAGTTGTTTGAAGTTAAAACTCACTTTTTCGCCAAAAAAAACAGCAGTTATTTGGTTATAAAAATTTTTCTAATTAACATATCGAAAATTCCGTACGTGTTTCCCTTCAAAATGTTGTTGCAAAGATGTGTATAAAATTTTATATGAAAATATGCAAAATTGATGGAGTTATGCTGCGTGCCGATTTGAAAAATCGTGTTTCGAGAAAAACGCATTTAAAGTTTTAAAATGAGTTTTAGACGTGAAAAAGTTAAAAAATCGACTGAAAAAAATTTTTTAACATTATTCTGCAATCCCAGGACCATAAAGCTGCCCTTCCTGGTCCAAAAATTTCTCCTGATCCTCTTTTCTTAAACATTTGATGTTGGATCGCGCTGCTATTGCCTCATCGGCCAACGACAACTCGGCCTGCTTGACTCGCTTAGCATCACTTTCAAGGCAAAAATCATAAGATTGAAAGCCGATATTCATTTCTAAAACCATCATAACTCGTAATATACTAGTTAGACCATCATTGACGTTTTTACCACTTGAACGAGACTTAGGAGCCAAATTCCAAACTGTAGCATTGAAACTTTCGTTACTATTCTGCGTGTAGCCTCCTAAGCCGCGATTTAACAACTCATTACGACTCAATTCATCATAAATTGGTATGTTAGCTTTGTACACTTCTTCAGGTAATGGCGATTTATGATGAAATTCACTCAAAGTTACATTTACCGCTGTTCGTCGCATAAAAGACGTTCGAGGCGCTTGAGGAAAAGCGCAAAATTTCATACAAAAAAATTGTTTTCAGGTATAAAACGTTTTGCCTCATATTCTTGAAGGTTCAAAGTACCTTGTGAGCTAATAAAAAAAAAATCGATTTTTTGAAAATTTTACACTGGTGTAACCCCTTAAGCGAAGAGCGACGGCAGGACAACAGAATGAAAGCAGCAGCCGAAGTATAAAGAGTTAAAGGTTAAGGTGTAAAGTGGTAAAGAGTTAAAGACGTGTAAAGTTGTTAAAGTTGTTAAAGTTGTGAAGTTGTGAAGGTGAAAAGTGTAGAGAGTATAGTTTAGGCGAAGTGTTAAATATATTGTTTTGTTATCTGTTATTTAAATTGTTAAACCATATCACCTTAATCCTATTGTTCACCACACACGTAGGAATTTTCCTACAATAATGAAAATTCCGTACGTGTTTCCCTTCAAAATGTTGTTGCAAAGATGTGTACAAAATTTCATATGGAAATATGCAAAATTGATTGAGTTATGGTGCGTGCCGATTGGAAAAATCGTGTTTCGAGAAAAACGCATTTAAAGTTTTAAAATGAGTTCTAGACGTGAAAAAGTTTAAAAATCGACTAAAAAAATTGTTTAACATTATTCTGCAGGGCCCAGGACCATAAAGCTGCCCTTCCTGGTTCGAAAATTTGTCCTGAACCTCTTTTCTTAAGCATTTGTTGTTGGATCGCGCTGCTTTTGCCTCATCGGCCAACGACAACTCGACCTGCTTGACTCGCTTAGCATTACTTTCAAGGCAAAGATCATAAAATTGAAAGCCGATATCCATCTCTAAAACCTTCATAACTCGTAATGTATACTAGTTAGACCATCATTGACGTTTTTACCATTTGAACGATACTTAGGAGCTAGACTCCAAACTGTAGCATTCAAACTTTCATTACTATTCTGCGTGTAGTCTCCTAAGCCGCGATTTAACAACTCATCACGACTCAATTCCTCATAAATTCGTATGATAGCTTTGTACACTTCTTCAGGTAGTGGCGATTTATGATGAAATTCACTCAAAGTTACATTTACCGCTGTTAGTCGCATAAAAGACGTTCGAGGCGCTTGGAGAAAAGCGCAAAATTTCATACAAAAAAATTGTTTTCAGGTATAAAACATTTTGCCTCATATTCTTGAAGGTTCAATGTACCTTTTAAGCTAATAAAAAAAATTGATTTTTTGAAAATTTTACACTGGTGTAACCCCTTAAGAGAACAGCAAATTATAAGAAAATTTGGAAAAAGTGAATGTCGGGTGGTTTCAAGATAGGCAAACACAGAAGTGACGATCATAAATTTTAGTAGATGTTTCAAAATAATGTATTCATTTTTAAGGTGAAAGCGGGGTGTGTACATACTTTTTTCCCCACTCGATCCAGTTAGCATTGGACGATTTGTTGATTACGACATGACATCTGGGTCCTATGTTTTTCCGACATCGCGTTTTAATTAACCATAAATTTATATAGCATCAGACGGACGGACGTAACGGCATGTGCGTTTATATTTATTGAGGCGTGACTGGACGTGTCTGTTGATCCGGAATTTCAGTACATTTGACATAAAATAACGTAATTATCTTATCTAATGTTTTAGGCAATGTTAAAATTCTGGCATGCGAGAAATGAATGGTTACCGAGTTGGAAACGGGAAAACGGCAGGAAGACTGCTTTCGAGATTGATTACATACGAGTATGGACCTTTTGAACACGATATTACATCAGCTCAAAAAAGGCAGAACAAAGCAGTACTTTTGTGTGCACCTGTACGTAATATACGTCTATACTGTAAGAAATAAGAAAATAATCATTGGTAAATTCTTCACGTGATAACTAAATACTGGGCTTGCTAACAGAACATCTTGAAATTGGACAAATTTCCCGTGTACTATAGTCTCGCTAGGAATGTGAAACAAAAATTAACATGTTACACTTTATAAATAAATTAGTATCAAACAGTAATAAAGACATCTTATCTGTCATTGACTGATGAAACTATGTATATATTTACCCCCACCAAATGGATTTGCAAGTGATTACGCCATACGGTTTCCTCGACTAATTCTCAGCTGATCGTTATGTTCGGGTCGCGTTTTAAAGGGAAATGTTTAAAGTCTAAGGATATTTTGTTGTATTTTAATAAACCTCATGCGGGGTGTAAACATAAGCGGAGTAAGAGTGTTCTGTGCATACCAGTGTTTGGAATGAATGACCAAGTGTCTGTCTAATGTTAGCTGTAAGAACAGAGCAAGTAAGAGTAGATTTCTGGCAAACGAGCGAAAACGGCTAAAGGACGAGCACCATGAGTATTTTCCGTGGGAAAACTTGATCGCTCCTTCCGTATCGCTCCGCAAATCTTTACCTATGTAAGTATACTATAAGCCTTATAGAATAAGGGTTGAGTAAGCGTGAGAGGATAAAGAATACAAGTGAGATAGAGTAAAGTATGAGTCAGAGAATGAGTGTATAAAGGTACGAGTGATAGTTGATCGCGGGTCAGAATGATGTAACTTCGCTACTAGAACGGTCGTATTTAGTTAGAACAATATGACATTCAGAGCGTTAAAAGTGTGACGTTGAGCAAGTTTTACGAGTACGGGCAGTACCGTGCCTACGAGGGGGGGGGGGGGGGGGGGGGGGGTCGGTACGCACCGGGCGGCACATGTTTGGAGGCGGCATTTTTTATATTTAGTTTTAGTTGTAAAATCCAACTTGTTCACTTTATAAGTTGACTATTAAATTTCTACGAGTTATGAATTACGCCGTGCTACCGACCAACCTACTAAAGGGTGTCCCAAAATGCACGCAAGATTTGAATTACGTAGAAAACACAGTTTTTAGTCATTAGGTTGTTATTTTTTTTATTGAATCTTAATGTACATAGTTTAGCGTTAATTATGGAATAATATATCGGGCAAATGGCCTCCACGGCTTTGCTGGCACATACGTACTCTTTTATCGAAATTTTGCATCACTTTTCTGCATAATTGTGGATGAATTTCGCTAATGCAGCGTTTAATTTTCTCTTGTAATGCAGGGATGGTTGTGGGCTTGTTGACATAGACCTTTGACTTCAAATAACCACATAAGAAGAAATCAAATGGTGTTAAATCACACGATTTAGGGGGCCGATACTGATCACCGAAACGAGAGAGTACACGAGCAGGAAAGGTCTCATGCAGTAATTGAATTGTTTCACTGGCTGTATGGCATGTGGCACTGTCTTGTTAAAACCACATATTGGCCACGTCAATAGCATCCAATTTCGGCAGAAAGAACTGTGTTATCATGCGATATCGAGCACCAGTAACAGTTACTGCTTGACCAGCCTCATTCTCAAAAAAGTATGGTCCAATGATGCCTCCAGCCCAAAATCCGCACCAAACAGTGACACGTTCTGAGTGCATTTGTTGTTCGATAATCAGATGTGGGTTCTCCGAACCCCAAACATGGAAGGTGAAGAAGAAACAAAAAACTTTGTAAAAGAAACGAGCATCAAAAGATATAAAGGAGCGTTCGCACAAAGTTTGAAGCGCGGGCAGTTCGAATATATATTTCAACATATTTGCATTGTTCATTGTATTTGGCATGATTCCTCTCTTCTATGTAGCAATAGGTATCCAGTGCAAATGGAGTAGAAGATTTAATACAAGGCTTAAAAGAAAAATGTAGGAAATTGTAGTTAAATTATGAGAAATCTTCTCAGACTTTAGTTATTTTAATGGTTCGAATTAACAATAAAGATTGTCGTCCACGAATCGTGCTGGATGTTGCTCCTTCCACCAGGAGTTCAACGAGAACGATGAGCGTCAGACCATTCTACTTCTGACGCCAAATTACAGTCGCATCGGCAAGTAAGTTAACGATCCATGCCTCGTACCAAAATTGAAGAAATTGATAAGATAATAATATCGAATGGGTCCATTTTGTTATACATATAGTTAATAATGATATCATGAATAGATGAGTGTAAAAAAAACATTATAATACTTCTCTAGTAATGAACAGAATAACCAAATACACAATAAAACTAAAATAGAAGCGTCGGAAAGTAAGTTAACGCATCCTACTTTTTGTAATATTTTCATATTAAATTATAACTTAATATTTCGTGTGATATCCTTTTATTAGTATAACAGCTCGTAGACGGTTTGGTATACTTTGGACTAAAGTTTGTATTACTTCTGGACTGATGTTGTTCCATTCTTTGCATAAAGCTTGAATAAACATACCCTTACTTTTCCTCTCGTTTACTTTTGTACTTCTTTTTAAATGATCCCACAAATGTTCGATGGGATTTAGATCCGGACTTTGTGGGGACCATACCAACATGTTTATATTGTTGTTCTCTAAAAATTTCATAATTAATTTTGCTTTATGCCTCGGATCGTTGTCCTGTTGAAGCACGTATTGATTTTCTAATCCCATTTTTCGGGCGGAAATAAATAAATTCTTTTGTAACATTTCAATGTATTTAACTGCTGTTAATTTGTTGTAAATGGTGACCAGGTTTCCATCACCGTGTATACTGAAACACCCCAGGTCATAATGGAACCACATAAGTATCCGGACACTTACGTATTTGTCAAATTCGCTTAAATATTTCTTAAATTTAGTTTCTTTTTTAGATTTGATCTCGATGTCGTTCTTGGGTAAGACCAGCAATATTTATTAATTAACCCTTTGCGCTCGAGCGGTGCCTCTCAGGCACCAAAACAAGAGGAAAATGCAAAACTCTCGAGTGCGAAGGGTTAATACTGTCGATAAAGTTATTATAAAGCAAAGTAAGCTGAAAACTGCATACAGGGTGTAACATATCATCGGGGACCCTTTTTCAGGATCGGTAGTACGCACTAAAAGGTGAAAAACGGACCAAGGAAGTTACGTCCGAAAATCACCCCCTATCGAGATACAACCCCATTTGTAAAAAATTTTTTAAAAATTTTATTATATCTCCGATATGGTAAGTCGGAGAGGAGCGGTTTTGATTGCAATAACCCTGCGCGGTAAGCGGGGAGAGGGGCACAGCTGTCGTTCGGCGAAATCTCAGCTGAGCGTCGATGGATACCCCTCTCCCCGCTGACCGCTCGCCTATACTTTTCTCGCGTATATGCCTCCAGCTGATGTTCGAACCGCGCGAGCCGGAAGACAGACCACAATATTTTGGAAGCTTCTATCTCCAAAACGGGGCTTCAAATCAAAAAAAGGTAAAGGAATTTTCGATTTCTTTTGTTATAAACAATCTGCTTGTTCCTGCTTGCCGCATAATTTTGGGACACCCTGTATATACATATTGGAATCGGAAATTGACTAATACCGTTGAGTAGACGTTCTACGACTAATACTGTTTTCGGTAGAACGACTTCAAGAACAAGATTATCGGTACGATGGTCATCCAACAGTATCATTAGTTTTTCGCTCTCCTTTAACCCCTTGCACTACCGCGAAACTCTGAAAAAGCCGTGCCAAACTTGTCTGCCGGAACGGTGAGAAAAGGGGCCGAAGCGGCACAGATATCTGTATATAGTATCTACGTTTATTTATATTGTAGCCGTTATCTCTAATCCCATGATATTTTCTTTATAGGAACAACTCGAGACATTTAAACTTGGCTCAAGAGTAAACAAATCATTGAATTAATTGTTTGAATTCTTGTTTGGTTCGAAATTCCGATCACGGGTCTGACCCGTGACATCCACGTTTGGCACAAAATTTTCATCACGTGTCAGACTCGTCAAAGTAGTGCAAGGGGTTAAAAGAATACCGAAATAGATTGCCAAAATTCCCCTATAATTATAATGCCTACTGTAACATCACCAGCATGAAAATGAATATATCTCGAAAATATTATTCATATTACATTACGATGTACGGAGAAAATACGACAAATTCGAACACAATATATAATTAACAACATTACTTCTTTGTTATTAAGGACACTGTTAATTCTACAGTTCGGTAAATTAATAGGTAAGATAGAGGTAACAAACTTAAATAGCTTTATAAATAATCATTACATTTAAGACTGTATCACCGATTCTGGTAACTTGTGTAATTCAACCTGCACAAACAAAATGACATATTCAAATTAAGTTTTTTCTGCAATTTTTTTATTCTAATGAGAAACAAACTAACAAGGGAACATACCGAAGTGTCCGGAGCCGATTTTAACGAAACATCGCACGTTTAACGGGTGAAAACACCCTTCGAAGCTACACTAGAAATATGCTAACACGTAAACTATCATAGATGAGAACAAATTTTATAAGTAAAATTTCATGGTTTTCTACGTACAAAGGGAATAAATTTACAAAATGATTAAAAAATAGTTATTTTATAACCAAAAAATTAATTGCCCCTTTGTTCTTCTCGATATCAACATTTCTATAATGACACACAAGAACAGGACGTATAACACAATAAAGTTGCTTTTCGGAATTTGGCGTATACGTATATGTATAATACATGGGCGCACTGTGCAAATCAGCGAAGCACTGTTCCAAAGCCTTTGGTATGTTCTCTTGCAAGTAGTCCTTGATGTATTCACAGTTATTATAAACTATCATCTCTTATCATATTGATAATATTGCAATTAAAATTTAATTTCAATACTAAAATCTTAATGAAAACCATTACACATTTAGAATAGCACTGTCTTTTTAGACAGGAAGCCTGAAGAGCTTATACAAAGCCAATGCTTAGTAACACACTGTCAGTATAACAAAGATCGTTTATAATGGTCGTGAACTCGTCAAGTACCATTTAAAAGTGTAGGTTTAATTTAGCAGTTAGGAACAATTAACTCCAGCAAGTTAAAAGTAAAAGAATATTCATCAAACATAATAATAATTAACATCCTGGCACCTTTGTAACTTTCATTGCCACTCCCTCTGGGAGATTTCTCTGAAGGTATTCGAGTAGAGTATCTGCCGTGGAGCCCGTCAATTTGACAAAATCAATAAATCTGTAGTACGTTCTAGTTTCATATTGTACACGATGCTTTTTATAGATATGAACGGATTTGAGTACTGTATATCGTTCGTGTACAGCTTTTCGTGGTGCTGTGCTGTGGGTTGCAAATTTCATTATTATTTACCTTTATTCTTTACTAACAATAAGTATTATCCAATCTGAAGAAATATAAGTTCTTTGATATATTACGTACTTTCTTAACACATTAATGTTCAAATTCTTGGCCACCATAACAACAAACTGCCCGTAACTCCATAACACAGCACGATCATTTCCCCTAACTTCCATTTCTACCTTTTCATATAACTTGTCAGGGTTATTAGGAATAAGCTGAAACATAATAAACATGTACAGATTTTAATTTATTTACACTGAAACGAGGCACGAACGAGGTATCATGGACCTAATAGTTTCAAATTCCAAATATTATTTAACATATGTTCTTGTATATATTTCTATAGTAACAGATATATTGAAATTTTTACATTTGTTTGGAACCGTACTATTAGGTTATTTTAGTTCACTCATGGATAACGAGTAAAGAATAAACTTATCTTTCATTTTCGTAAATTTCATGAAATTTAAAGTAAATGATTCTCTTATACTTGTACAATTGCAGGCAGAGTAGTACAATCGGTAAGATAACGTACTATGCCACACCAAACCTCATCGAGTAAGCAGTTGCTCATAACCTAAGCTTTAACACAAAGCGTATATCTGATAATGTTACGCCAGTAGTGTGTAACACCGCAAAATAATCAAGTTAAAATTTGGAAATGAAAAAAGGATTCAAATTTCCGACAGTTTGCATTACAGCACACTGAAATAGACAGGTAAACTCTACTGAGAAGTGGAAATGAAAATAAGTAAAAACGTATTATTTCGTGTACTTACCTCGTTCGAATGTTGTTGCGAAAATAATCTGCATTGAAAAAGCCTTGAACTTCCAGCATCATGTGGAATCTTGCTTCGAATATTTCGTAAAAAACAAGACACCTATAACACGATTTAGGTTAATTCTTATCTGTTTCTGAGGTTTTATTTTCTCAAATATAGAAATTATATTTCAAACAATGTACCTTTGACTGAATCATTTGTTGACGATATTTCTACAACGACCACAAAAGTAAATGCGTTCTTTCTAATTTATGTATACAATTGAAATATTGTTATTTCTAGTAGGATACAGTAAATGTGTACCTACGGTGCTACCAGAGGAAGAACACTCCTCCAGAACACTCTTGTGGGATAATTGTGCAAGTTTTTAGTTGTAAAAAGGCAGAGAGTTTCTAGATGTCACCACTTCGTTTCACCACTCTGCACCGCTCCACGTGAGCTTTCATTCTATGCATACATAGGTATGTATACGTATACGTATAAACTTAAATTTCATCCAATATGTATCCTCAAACATTTTTTAAACATTTTTTTTCATCATTGTCGAAGTGTCCTCTAAACATAATTTCCAGCCGCATCTCTGGCTTCGGAAAACTTTTCGAGTTATGAATTTTTATGTACCGCGATGTCCGTATTTGGCGCGCGACTTCGCCCATACCGCCACGCAGATAGCAGCCGCTATTGAAACAAACCGTTGATCAATGTTCTACATTTGCGCATTAATATCTTGAAAAGTGTATCCCTCAATTGTTTGGTGATTTTTTTACAGCAATGTCATAATGTTCTCTAAACATAATTTTTAGCTACAACTTCGCACAACTTACAGTTTTTAAACTACGAATTTTTATTTACCGTGGCGTTCGGATTTTCGCCCGCGATCTCGGCCGAACCGTAACACGTATACCTGCTGTTATTGGAAAAAACCCTTGCTCAGGGCTCTCTCTGATTCTCATTTCGCAGTATATGTACCTGCAGAAACAGATACCTCAATAAACATTTTCCATGCATTGTGATAGTTATGCTTTAAATACGATTCATTTTCTGAAATTCTGTCGGTGTGTGTTTCGGCCTTACACGGGTAAAGTGAAGAAGTATAGAAATATACGTCTGTCATTTTTTAGTACTTTATACAGTTGCGCTGGTTTAATTAAAGACAATATGCCATTCCAATATTGTTCCAATCCCTTGAAGCTATCAAATCACAGGTGGTGCAAAAAACATATCCTACATGTTTCCAAACATTTGCGGAATTCCAATTTAGATTTAGAATTCGGGGAATACATTTGCAATCTTTGCTTTAGTAAAATAAGAAGGCGAAATGTGGTAAGTACAACAAATATTATTCGCAAAAATGAAGCAGGTCCAAGTAATTTAGAACAAGCATTAGAATCGGACGATAAAAGTAGTGATGCCGCCTCCAGTTCTAGTATTATTAATGTGGGATATTCCGTGGTGAAAACAAGATGTACTTTGTTAATAGTGTAAAAAGTGTTTATTAACAAATAATTAATATTTAACTCCCGATCACACTCTCCTCGCAATAAAACTCCTCGCAATAGAAACTATTCACAATAACACTCCTCGCAACTCCTCGCAACCAATTCTCCTCTTCGACTCCCGCTTTCATTCTGTCGTCTCCGACACGCTCTTCGCTTCACGAAAACTCGCATTCACACTGTTTCATCCCTCATTCATTTTCACATGTATACACACACTCTTGCCACGTGCCGACTTTTCGGTCACGGGTCACCATGCATTCTTTCTAGATCCACGCACAAAGAGTCACTCGATACATCCAACCGAAAAACTGTCACACGATATAAACACACTTTTCTCGCACCTTACGCAGTCACTCGATACAAACATTCCACGCTCGCTATTGATAGTCTTCTAAATACTTTTTCCTCGCACTCCGTAATCACGCAATCCAACTTTCATAAAATATTATTGATTCATTCATACAAATACCACATTAATTTTCCTGAAGTAGATAGAACTTCCAGTATGAATGTTCTAAATGACGTGTTACCAAAATTTGGAGAATCTCCCGTGTAAGTTTCTAAATTAAGAACGCCTTGTTAAATCAAAGAAAAAATTGGTAAAATACAAAGTGTCATAAAAAGAAAAGTAATTGCTTCAGATTCAAGTGATGACGAAGATTCCGACATTTTTCAATTAAAGTTCTCGGCCGGGATCGCGGGCGAATTCCGAACGCCGCGGTAAATAAAAATTCGTAGTTTAAAAACTGTAAGTTGTGCAAAGTTGTAGCTAAAAGTTATATTTAGAGAACATTAAGACATTGCGGTACAAAAATCACCAAACAATTGAGGGATACACTTTTCAAGATATTGATGCGCAAATGTGGAACATTGATCAACAGTTTGTTTCAATAGCGGCTGCTATCTGCGTCGCGGTATGGGCGAGGTTGCGCGCCAAATACGGACATCGCGGTACATAAAAATTCATAACTCGAAAAGTTTTCCGAAGCCAGAGATGCGGCTGGAAATTATGTTTAGAGGACATTTCGACAATGATGAAAAGAAATGTTCAAAAAATGTTTGAGGATACATATTGGACGAAATTTAAGTTTAAATAATTAAAAACCTTTTTTCAACAATTTAGAAACAAGTTGCATTAAATTCATAATTTTTTTCTAAAACTTTTGAAGCTTTCCGAACAATCTGGTATTTTGCTAATTTCTGTATCTATTTTGGTTTGAGGGCTATAAATTTTCAAAAAAAAACCCATGCACAAAACTTTGACTGTCTGTAACTTAAAAAATATTAATTTTTTTGAAAATTCCTTCTACTGGATTGTTTTTCAGCATTACCTACAACATATTGAAATTTTATCAAAATCCGTGACGTGACTGCAAAAACCCTGATCACTTGACGTGGAACGCACCTCTGGCCGGCCTCGTATTGACGGTGTTGTAACGTATTTACGTCCCTTTCGTGGCTATTCTCCATTTATCGTTTACGAACGGGCCTTTACTAATATGAGTTCGGAGCAGGTGTGAGTAGACCCTCTCCCCTACTGTCTGGAATATACAGGGTGTCCCAGCTAACGTGCACGTCCCTGAACCAGGTGATAGCTGAGGTAATTCTAGTCAGTAAAAAGCATCGAAAATGCAAAGGTATAGGCCAAGTACAAGAAGATATGACTTAATAGCTTTCTCGTTAACATAAACTTCATTATACGAAGTATTCGAAATCAAACAAATGCGAGCAAGTACAAATTATTGTACAGCTATTATTAAATTAAATAAATTTCCCAAAAAATGATTTTTCCTCATTTAATTAATAAATCTGTTTATTGCTCGATTAAATGTACTTGGTGGCCCACTTTTTACGAAAGAATAAGGGAATGAAGGTATCAAGGAATAAATAAGGGAATACAGGAATGAAGGAATAAAAGAATGTAGGAAAATAAAGGAATAAACGGATCTGATTAATATGGTGATATGATGATGATATACGATGATGTGAAGGAATATACCAAATTTTCCTTTAAACGTTATTTCCTTTTAAGAAATATAGTAATAAGAATTATGTATTTATAAAATTTCAAAGAGTTTTTTGAAGAAGTGATACAACAAAATTAGACTCTTCCGCAGCAAGGAAAATTTCAATCTATAGTTGCCTTTCAGATCAATACATACAAGGTTCTCGCAGTATGTTAGACATTGTTTAAAAACTTGCATATATTGTGGGTAATATTGAAAAAGAAAATACATTTGAAGGAATTACCAAAATATTAAACATTTAATTATTGCAAGATAGTGCAGGATTTGTATACGTTTGGTTTTTAAATTCTTAATTCAAAAATTATAATAGACATAGAAGTTTACAAAAAACGGTGCAATTACACAAAAACCATCTTATTAAATGTTTAAATTTCAAATAATTGATTGCATGAATTGTTGAAGAATGCTTTTAATTTCTAGAACTTTTAGAACTTCAATATGGTCCTATGTATATCCTTGTAAATGTTTTTCAATTTACGTACAACAACGTTATCGTGTCTTCTAAGCGTACCCATACTTCAACAATCTATTTGAAGAAAAAATAGTTTTTTTTTAAATCATGAATACCTGCAGAAAAATATTCTAATTTCATTGTTAAAATGTGTAGGTAATATCATAACACTGTTATAAACAGATACGGAACAATTTAGAGATTCGATATCCGAGATAGTAAAGTTTCAATGCAAAACATGTAACAAAGATTTGTTAACAGTACCAATAACTACACGTTTCGCACGAACCCACAAATTTGCTTACTTTATCACGGAAGACCTGTTTACAGAACAATTTGATTATGTACTAACAAAAAGTTTGTAGAAATTTGAAGATACGTTTTGACATGTATCGAAGTTCTAGAAACTAAATACCTTTTTACAACAATTTAAGCAACCATTATATTAAATTTATAAATTATTGATAACAGTTAAATATTTTCTGAATTACGGACTAATGCGTGCATCAAGAAGGTGTCTTTCTTTCCCTCTCTTTCGTATAATTATTGTTCTTTCTGTGGTGCGTAACCTACTATGGCTCAGGATATCAACACTGCATTCGACTCCATACTTTGTCTCTATCTTACCGTCACTCCGTCGCGCTCGCACTAGCCAAACACACGAACGTGGGTCGAGCAAACAAGTGTGATATGTAGTACAATTCACTATCGAGGAGGGTATCAATGCGGAATTCATCATCGTCCGAATTTGTCTTGCATAAGAGCCTTTCTTTTCTTCGTTCTGTCTGTCGCGCTCGCAGTGCTCACACTACGATCGCCGAGAGCAAGTGCGACGGTTTCTCTTTGCCGGCCGCGGCGACTCTTTCATTTTATTCCAAACATTTTTCTAATCATTTTATCGGGCATTTAACACTTTAGTCCAATATTTGATCCCACAGTGTCGCTGAATTTTAATTAAATAGAAATGGAATAATAATTAGATGTTTCTTATTCATTCATTTCGCATTATATTAATCCCCAGAATTTAATATTTCGCGAAATATTTTCCTTATTTACCGAGACAATATTGTAACTTTAAATAAATAATTGAGAAACATATAATTGTCATACTATATCAATTTATTGAAAATCCTATCATAGGGATCAAAAATTAGCAAGAAATATTAAATGTCCGATAAAATAATTCGAAATGTCCCAAAGAATGCGAATGAACGATTGAGTACGACCAAGGCGCACCGACACACCTATGCTCGGCCATCGTCTGTGAACCGCGATAAGAGTGCGAGCACGACAGACGGAAGGAAGGAAAGAGAGGCTCTTATGCGAGAAAAATTCGGACCATAGCGAAAACCGCGTTTGATGCCTTCTTCGATTGACGATCGCGCTCTCACACATGCCTGTCCGGCCTAAGGCCGTGTGCCTCGATAGAATGAGTGCGGCGGAGCGACGAAAAGAAAGAGATGAAGTAGTTGTTATCACTTGTTACTATGTTGCGACAGACGTCAGAGAGAGAAACGAATTATTAGAAAGAGAGGGCACGAAAATCACCTAGGTGAAACAAGCATTAACAGTTGTGGATACCCGCGCGCCCCCCGTTCTCCGCAGTGAAACCATTTATGCTGTTGAGTGTACTTGGCCAGAGACAAGACCTTGTCTCTTGATTTTTCCTGCATGTCTCCAACAGATTACATATAAAAATCTACATTACCGACAGAAAAATTATCGTCGCATGGTATGAAAATCTGTTAGTTCGGTTTGACACCGAGAAAACTCGCATAGTCAAAAGTGACACTGGAAAAGACGAAGCAGACGACGAAAAGGCATAAAAAATGCAAAGGTATAGGCTAAGTACAAGAGGACGTGACTTTGGAATCGATTGCTCATTAACATAAATTTCATTACACAAAGTATTTGAAATTAAATAAATGTGAGCAAGTACAAATTATTGTACAGCATCGAGACAATAGTGTCGCTAAATAAATATATTCAATTACCTAAATTTTCCAAAAAATTATTTCTTCTCTTTTAATTAAAAAATCTATTTATTGCTCGATTACTGTACTTGGTGGCCCGCTTTTTACGAAGCTTGATGTCTAAAATGTAACGTAACAGATATTTGTACTCATTTCTAAATTAACAAATTAAGAACCCGGATGCATCTGAGTGGAAAAATTTAATAAGTTAGCAATCTGGATGTGCCTGAGAAGAAATTACACATACATATTGCGATGTGTTTGAACGATTGATGATAACATAAATTAAAAAGAAACGACATGAGATATTTAGAGGATTTTCATTCTGTACAGTAAGAAACCCACTTCATACTATGTTTTAACAACTCTCTTTTAATGTCGAACATCCCGAACTATTTAAGCTTCGGGGAGTTGATACTACAGGTATTCTTCACCATCGAACCTTCTTAAAAAGCGGGCCACCAAGTACAGTAATCCAGCAGTAAATAGATTTTTTAATTAAATGAGGAGAAATACTTTTTTGGAAAATTTAGGTACCTAATAGAATATATTTATTTAGCGACACTATTGTCTCGATGCTGTACCATAATTTATTTAGCGACACTATTGTGTCTATGCTGTACAATAATTTGTACTTGCTCACAATTATTTCATTTCAAATACTTCGTGTAATAAAATTTATGTTAATGAGCAATCGATTCCAAAGTCACGTCCTCTTGTACTTGGCCTAGGTACATCTTTGCATATTTTATGGCTTTTTGTGGATTTCACTTCATTCGTAGAATTATGTATACTTGCAAACTGCAGTACCTATTGTTTCCATTAAGATACTCGTTATTAAAGACTTTTTGTTAATGAGCAACCGATTCGAAAGTGAAATCACCTAGTACTTGGCTCATATCTTTGCATTTTTATGCGTTTTGCGGAAAAAGTATTCACAAATATATTGGGTTGTTCGGAAAGTAATTTCGTTTTTTTTTGGTGAAAATGAAAGACGATTTTCTTAGTGTTAAATATTTTTTGGAATTAAAATATATTCTCCGTTTTGGCCCAAAACCTTTTGCCATCTTTTTGGTAGAAGCATGATTTCAAGCTCATAAAATTTTTGACCTTTTTTAGCAATATACTGATCCAAATCATTTTTGACGTCCTCATTTGAAGTAAAGGTCTTGCTGTCTAAACAATTTTTTAGAGACCGGAATTACCGGTATTACGTCCCATCCAAGCTGTAAAAGCTTGAGGAAAATTCACAAACTTGTATGAGTTCGCGCATTATCTTCGTGAAACACTATACCTTTTCTATTGATCAATTGTGGACTTTTCTGTTTAAGTGAATTTGTTCAATTGATGACAATACACTTCAGAATGGATCCTACAATTACATATCTGGTATAAGCTCAAAAAGAACGATTCCCTTAAAATCCTACCAAATAGACAGCATCACCATTTTTTGGTGAATATCGGCTTTCGAATTGTTTTCAGCCGATTTATTTTTTTAAATCCATGATTTCTTGCGTTTAATACTGTTGTTGACAACCCATTTCTTATCCCCAGTGATAATTCGCTTTAAAAATGCTTCATTTTTCTGATGTTTGAAAAGCAAATCACAGGCTTCAATGCGACGGAGCAAGCTTCTTTCTGTAGGATCATGCGCAACCCATATATCGAGTTTTGAAATTAAACCAAGACGTTTCAGATGATCATGAAGGGTTGAATTCGATAAATTTAATCTCTCAGCGAGTTGTTATTCGGCAGTTTGCATTAATCAATGCCTTTATTTTGTTTTCATCAGTTTGAATTGGTCTTCCAGAACGTGGTGACTCTTCAACATCAAAATTGCCGGTGGGAAATTTTACAAATCAGTTTTGCCACTAGCATTCTATTAATACATCTTCTCTATACACGTCGAGTATTTATTTTCTCGCTTAAACAGTATTTTTACCTGTTTCATAGTAAAAAAGTAAAATATGTCAAAAATGCTGCTTTCGACTTTCCATATTTGATAGGGCAGCAAATCAAAACTATTAGGCAGAACCAAACAAACTTTTTCACGAACAATCCTTGTTACATTAGCTATAAAAAATATATAATAACAATGCGGCTTAAGTGTGAAGTTAGCTGTGAAAAAATACATTGATTCTTATGCTGGAAAAAACGAAATTAAGTACTTTCCGAACAACCCAATGTTTAGGAAACTTTCCTCTTTCAAGACATAAAGACCCAGTAAATCGAAATTTCGTTGAGTCTTACATGAACCATTTTAACCCTAAAAAATATTGTACTCGATCTACGTCAATATTTCAGAATTATCATTTTCGTCCAATTGCAATGAAACGCTCTCTGAAACGTTAAAGTTGGTACCTTCCTGATCGATCTTATCGTAGTTTATATGATATGACTTTTTTAATAAAGCCTTCATTAAACTCTCCCTGTAACTTGAAAAATTATCTCCAACAGATAACATATAATAAAAATCTACGTTGGCGGTAGAAAAATTATCGTCGCATGTAGGAAATCTATGTTGACGGTAGAAAAATTATCGTTGCATGTATGAAATATGACTAACATCACGCTGCGAGACACGGTTAACGGAATTATGAAAAATATGACTAACTTCACGATGTGGACAGGCGACGGAGGAGGAGAAGACGACGTTTCTCACAAAAATCACGACTTTTTAGGTCACAATATCTCGTAACTGGCTTGACGAATTTTTTCGTTGTTAGTCTAAAATTACTCGTATCGACGCCACCTTTCCGAAACATATCATATTTTATGAGAAATTTGCTGTTTTAATGCCGTTTGAATACCCCGAAAACCCCGATCTAATCTTTCCGGATAAGATACAGGTCTGTCGGCCTAAGGCTCATGCACTTGCCTTGTCTTTTGATACATCTTACAAGGAGAGTAGGAAACTTTCGGGCATCCGCTCAGACTAAAACTTTATATACTAATATGTACATACACTTGGTCGGCCTTTTTATATCTGATTATAGCATCAAACGATCATTACTTGTCAAGATACATACTTATAATTAAAGATTTCAAACTACATTGAATTTCTGGATAAGAAATGTTGTAGTGCCAGAGTACCATATGAAATTCCACTTTCGAGTACTTTTCGTAACGTTACAGTTAATTGCCGCAAATGACGGCTATAGCCGTCCTGCACAAGAAACAAGAAACGTCATAAGTACGAAGTGTACTAATGCATTTATTTTTTAACTATTCCAAATAACATATCAATTGTTTATCTGTATAATTTTTCATGCTTTAACCATTCGGAATAATTTTGCATCCAGAAAAATGTGTTTTTGAGAACGGTCCTCAAATAAGTGTGCGGCAATGGGTTAACAGGTTAACATCACAGGAAACGCCGGAAAAGTTACATTTTGTCTCCATTCGTACTTGTGAGTGGCAACTGTCGCGTCACTGTGATTGGTTTCTTTCCCTCGTTAGGTGGATCGAATTCTTACCTTTGATATAGTGAGTCAACTGTAAAAGCAAAAGACTAATGGGAATACATTGCAATTTCTTCAAGTCTACATTGTGCGTAGGTGGTCCATTTGATTGACATGTAAAAATTTGCTGATGAAAGGATAATATTTACCTGAGAACTGCCATGGCAGAATTTCTCGGCATTTTAATCGTTCGACGATTATACAGTGGCCGAAATAATCCTAGGTTCACTTCAATTTCCTAACAGAAAAGTATGTCTTGCGTAGTATTTTTGATTTTATTTACTAGTATTTATTCTTTCTTATATAATTAACAAAAAACACAAATAAATTAAATAATAGAATGTTTATTAGTGCTAATTACAAACTTTTATCACAAAATTGGAATTTTAAGTGCGAAATAAATATAAATTCATACTATAATTTTGCATGAAAAGTTGAATTAATGAAAACCAAATCATAACTTATTCCTTAGTTTGTCCTTCTTTGTTCTTTATTGCCTGAAATATTCTTTTTTGCATTGTTTAAATCAGTCTTTGTAATGTTTCTGGTTCAATATGAGACCATGCGGCCTCTGGTGCCATTTTTTAATTCAGAGACATTGCAATACTTTTTGCCATTAGCATAAACATTTAGTGCTAGAAAACTCCCCCAAAGGTTTTCAATAGGATTTAAGTCTGGACTTCTTGATGGCCAAGGTAAAACTTCAACTTTTACCCTCTCAAACCAGGTATGAAATATTTTCGCCAATGTATAGGTGCACTATCATGCTGAAATATGAAGTTAGGCCTACCAATTTCGCCGCCATATTCATCCAGAACATATTTCAGCAATTCCTGGTATTCTTGCGCATTTGCTTTTAGCGGAAGCCACACTATCGGGGTGTTACTGCTGTATCGAAATGCAGCCCAAACCATGACGCTAGCTTCTCCATGGACTCGTATAGTTTTAATTTGTTTTTTGTCGCGCAAAATCATGCCAATAGTATTTGCATATACTAATGATACTAATAATACGATTATTACCTAAGATTATTTCGGCCACTGTACCCGTATTTCTTTTGTACATATAATATATCAGTCAAAAACCCTTCTTACGTTTGTGGTGGTTTCTGGACTTCGATATCAATCTTTTTGAAAATCTTTAGTAAAAACTGGTTATGTTTTTATTTATAAGTACAGTTATTGTTGATACATGTGAAGAAACTTTAATTACAGGTATCGTGTCGTTAACCCCGTGATAAAGGTCAGCCGTGAAAATATACGTTTTAGTATGGTAAAACAGTATAAATATAATAGGTTTAGAGGCTAAATACACGTATGTACGTAACATACCGTACGGTAGGTGTAAGTATGTACACTCCCGTCCATAAGTCACCGGACACTTACTCGTTTTCATCAAAATAATGATTAAAACACAGATACAGCTCTCTAGCTTGATTTTATTGTTGATTTTGTAATATTTAGGTATTTTACGATAATTTCGGTATGTAAAAATGGAAATAAATATTAGTTATTTAAACAAAACGTTTAAAAAAGGAACTGCCTGCGTAAACACTCATTTCGTAAGGTTTCCATTCGGTACATTTTGGGACATATTTGTTCGTTTTAGACGTTCAAATCTATCAGAGGATGATATTTGGAACATTATGAAGAGTTTATAAACACTGTAAAAGGATTTTTAGACTAAAGAGAGATGAGCATGGAGCTGCGACGGTGAAGTCGCTGTTTCTTCTTTATTTCAAGTTTGACAGTGCATGTGATCAGTATGAGCAGTTCTAAAAAAGAATTATCCATTCAAAAGCGTTCGAGTATTATTACTTTTGCTAAAGAAGGCTATTCTGTGCGGGAAATTGCGATAAAAACTAAAATTCCGAAATCAACAGTGCATGATACAGCGAAGAAGTTAACAGATTCTAACACTTATGAATATAAAAAACGAACTGGACGGCCCAAAAAAACAACAGAAGATGAAGACCGATATATTCAAACGTTAAGTAAACGAAACAGGAGGATGACAGCAACAGAAATTGCGGTAGAAGTGAATAAAGATCGAGAGGATCCAATTGGTACGACGACAGTCAAGAGACGTCTTTTGCAAGCAGGGCTTCGCGGGTGTGTTGCTGTTAAAAAGCCATTGTTAAGGGCTCAGAATAAGAAAAAAAGACTGCAGTGGGCAATACTGCATAAAGATTACACTGCTGAAGATTGGAAAAAGGTATTGTGGACCGATGAGTCGAAATTTGAGGTGTTTGGCACAAAACGACGAATCCATGTGCGTAGGAAACCAAGTGAAAAATTAATTCCCGATTGTGTTGTACCCACTGTGAAGCATGGGGGTCAGTCTGTGATGGTGTGGGGTTGTTTTGGGGCGAACAAAACTGGTGATTTAGTTCAAATCGAGGGAATTTTAAAAAAAGAACAATATTTGCAAATTTTACGTGACCATGCAGTGCCGTCTGGTAAACGCTTAATAGGACAAAACTTTATATTTATGCAGGACAATGATCCCAAACCTACCGCAAAAATGTGTACAAATTATTTGGAAGACCAAGAAAATAATTATGAATTAAAAATTATGGTATGGCTTCCGCAATTACCCGATATTAACCCAATAGAAAAATTATGGGAAGAAATAGACAGAAACCTACGGAAAGTGTGTCCAAAGTCAAGAAAACATTTATGGGAACTATTAGAGAAAAGTTGGACAATAATAAATTCAGAAAAATTAAAAAAACACTCGACAGGATGCCGCGACTAGTCCAAGCAGTGACAGCCGCACGCGGCGGATATATTAACGAAATGAAATTATAAGATATTTCGGTAAGATTTTTTACATTTCTCCACTACTTCTTTATCGTAAAATACCTAAATATTACAAAATCAACAATAAAATCAAGCTAGAGAGCTGTATCTGTCTTTTAATCATTATTTTGATGAAAATTAGTAAGTGTCCGGTGACTTATGGACGGGAGTGTACATACGGCTGCCGGCACAAGTCGTTCGACGCTAAAAAAAGTATAGGCAGTGTACACACAGAACTGGCATCGGGGGAGGTTGACATTTTCCTCTTGGTTCGTGCTCCGAGAGGGAACAGCCGAAATCGTCCCATGTGCGTGCTCCGTATACTCAGCGTTGAATGAAATCCTCCTGCCGGCAGTCGTACAACTGCCTTGTAGCATGTGCATCTGGCACCTTAAATTTGTTCGGCCATGTCAGTGCCTCGTAGTACGGATAGGCACTGAAGCAGCCATGTAACAGGTTTCATCGCATAATTCAACAAATCTGTGAAGAACAAATTCGCGCAATTCTACGCAAGAATTGGGATAAATTGAAGACTAATGCTTTTCAAGATATTCACTATTCTGTAAAAATGCTTGGAATTTTCCAATTTTTTAGTGGTCATAATTCAAACAATTTTGGGAAAAACGACTTAATAAGTTAACGAATTGTCAAGTACGAACCTTTATCACCTGATACCGAATGTCCAATGTACATATAAGATGTGTGTGAATTGTTTAAAAGCAAACGCGATGTTCCAAAATAGATAAGTGTTGTTTTAGGCGTTTCTTTTCAACGGAATCTCTTTGTCGCAAAAACGATTTGAGTGTGTAAATATTTGTTTGCCTCGATTATCAGTATTGAGCAATGGACCGTGATTGTAATTGCAATCGCTCTATAGTAAGGCGACGAGTAATTTTACGAGTATCAGGATGATAAACATAGCATACCGTTACATGCGGCTTGTAAATAATTGTATTCAAGTGTGTAGATAACCAGTTAAAAAGGTTATTTTATTTCGAATCGTGACATCTTGTGAAATTACCATTTGCCAGCCATAAGAATGACTAGATTCGGAATGCATTGTTCCCAATCACTACATGAACGTGTACTACATTACCGTTATTACAAAGTACATATTTTTACGTTGCCATGACCAATCATGCCCGACATTACTATTCCTTTCATGGAAATGCAAGTTTATTTATAAAGTACAATATAAAGTTATTCTTTACATTGTCTCAAAGGAGATACATACAGCACTTTTTTAAAAGACCTGTTACTTTTTAGAAACAGACACGTTAGAACGCGTTTACAAAGTCTGTGATTATAGAAATTAATATATACTTATTTTTAAATTGCATAATCTGTAACGACACATCTTCTTAACACTGTTAACACTTGGTTTGCTGAGAAATATCAACCCAACGGAGAAGGCAGAGATAAACGAAAGAATTAAATATCCAAATTATCTTCGTTTGGAAAGGGACTGGAGAAATATGACAAAAATAACATTTATGTATTAGGGTGGGTAAAAAAAATTGACTATTTTTTTTTTAAATTCCACAGACGAATTGGTTCATAGACACCTCTAGAAAACTCTCGGCAAAGCTGAGCTCTTAATTTTAATGGGAAGGTCCTCCGCATTATAGTTTTATATTTTTTACGCATCCTTTAGAAAAAAATTCATATCTTGCTCATAGTTTTACCGATTTGCAAAAGTAAATATATAATTTTGTGGGAAATTGAACGCTCTACAAAAAAGGACTCTTATATTTTTACCGTCAATCTCACCATTTAGAAG
Source organism: Mimumesa dahlbomi (assembly GCA_917499265.3). Classification (NCBI taxonomy): domain Eukaryota; kingdom Metazoa; phylum Arthropoda; class Insecta; order Hymenoptera; family Crabronidae; genus Mimumesa; species Mimumesa dahlbomi. The sequence goes on from OU824120.1 coordinate 2,641,699, forward strand.
ATAATATGTATATTTCGATTGGAACAGAAACTATGAAATTCCCCTTTGCGATCAATGCAACATAATAATCCGCACATTCTAACGAACTGCATCATATCTAATTAGCGTTTACGTTAACATAAGCAACGTGGACGTCTTAACACAGGTCTTTATATTGTGTAGTAGAAAACGGACGTTGCGATTGAAAATTGAAAGTTTGAGATTGGCCGAATCCAAGATTACTTCCACTTTGCCAACTATTCGATGGACCCTTCCTTCCCATGTCATTTTGAGGCATCCATCGCGATTCTCTCGAGTTTTCATTGCGATTTACGTTATTTTGCCAGTGAGACTTTGGCCCAAGGGACTGGACTTTATTTTTCCAATTGTCTTTTTGTTTCGACCATGAGTCTCCTTGTTCACCCTCCCGCATTTCTCGCGTCCACGTAGATGACGAAGCAGCGTTATCAAGCTTGTGCCATCTCTCCTTCAATCCGAGATTACCGTCGTCACCCCATGGATCTCTCGCATCTTCCGGTAGATCGTTCCAGTCTTCTTTGTCGGTTTGTTTCCAACAATCTTTAGTATTTGCAGATTCCCATCTGTTTGAACTCTGATTATCCATCCAAGGTTCCTCGCGAGCAGTGAAACTCTCTTTCCCACGGATGTTCCAATTATCACCGCCCGAAGCTGCATTAGGAATTGTAATCCTCCACCATCTACTGTCGGATCCCTGTTTTGCCGATGCGGGTTTGGAACTCCAGCTACTTCCTTCGTTATTCCACGTAGTCGAATCTTCGCGACAAGTGTCTTGTCCAAGAGATCTTGTTTTCCGATATCTCTCGTCGGTCGAACCGTCATCCCAATTTGCGTTAGAAGTCGTAGCTGAGGTGCTGGTCGAGGCCACGGCTCTTTCGTTACGGATGGTTCGAACGTTCCACACATTCTCGTTGGGCCGGACCCAAGTGTTTTGTTCGATGGCTCCTCTGCTAGGAATATCCCAGTCATCTGTAAATCTGGACGGTGGCGTCAATTGATGTCTCGGTGGGGTCTGTTGCCGCTGTTGTCGTCTTGGTGGCGACGCTGGACGACCGAATGGAAATCTCTGTGGGGATCCTCCGCGTCTGACAGGTGATGCACGTAAGTCTTGCCTGTCTTGCCTGTCCTGTCTGTCCTGCCTGTCCTGCCTGTCCTGCCTCTCCTGCCTGTCTGGTATCGACGACATTGATGGCGTCGACGTCATCGATGGCATCGGTGGCATCGGTGGCATCGGTGGCATCGACGGCATCAACGGAATGGCTGGCATAGTTTGTCGCCTGGAGGCGGAAACCAAGACCGATCGGCTCGCCTGCATAGCGTTGGGCGGAGATATCATTTGTCTAGTGGGAGGAGAAATGTCTCGTCGTATTGGAGACATTTGCCCCCGGGAAGAAATGGATAAGGCATGGGTCGTTGTTGGTGCAAAGGGTGAAATAGGTCTGGACATCGGTGCTAAATCGGTACGTCTTGGCTCAGGCATCGGACGTCGGACTCGCGACGGCGATAACACACGTTTTAGTGGTGAATTCGAGCGCCTATATGGAGAGACTTGTCGTCTAAGAGGTGAACGTTGTCTGAACGGAGACGTTGGACGACGAAGTGGAGAGAAATGTCTTCTAGGAGGAGAACACGGACGTCTCGGAGGGGATAGCAATGGTCGTTTCGGAGAAAATTTTCGTGTTGGTGATTCGCGGTGCTTCATTGGAGAAGTTTGCCTCTTAACGGGCGAATTAATCTTTCTCAAGCCCGAGGCATCGTTCCATCGATTCTTTTCAAATAACATACTTCGATCCCAAGAATTCCCTTGGGTTTGTTTGCGTACATCCGATGCAATTGCGTGATATCGTTCGGGGGATTTCTGCAACGATCCATCTTCTCTGTGGCTGCTCCCGATAGAGGTACATACTGGCATTATTGTATTTGGTTCCAGAGGTGGTACGTTATTATACTTTCGATAAATTGGTTTCGGCGTAGGTTCCTCGTCGTTGATAAATTTTCTATTTTCCGTGGTAATTAAAATGTCCTGAGTTTCCAATTCTTGAATGTAACGACCTTTCAGAAGGTGATCATCTTGCTTACTTTCTCTTTGACTCGAATGGCTGAGATTTTCCGGCGGCGCGATACGATCCCAAACTGAACGGGGAAGTTGACTTTGAAGCTTATTCGTTTGCTCTAAAACCATGTTTAACATGCTTTGTAACTGTTTAGCCGTTGTTACGTCAACCGTAGGAGCGGGTCCACTTAGCTTTTCTTTCGCTATTTCTAGCATCGCTTGATGCTCTTTTACTTTCTGTGCAATGTCCGTATCGATGCGATTGCTGGATAGTCTTTCTCGTAAATCAGCTTGCTCTTTGTTTTCTCGTAACTTTTTCTCGTACAGCGGATTGATACGTAGCGGTGTATTTTCTGGAACCCAGTCTTTCTTCTTCTTTGTGGATAGATCTAATTGCAAAATAAAGAGTTAATCTTATTTGCTTAAACATTTATTTCACACTTTTACGATATTTAATCTTACCTGAACGCCAAGGCTTAGGACCGAATTTGTCGAATTTTTTTATTAACTTTTTTGGTGGCACTTCATTTTTCTCTGGGGAATGACCTCGTTTTCCTTTAAATTTACTTTTTACTGTCAGAGTTTCAATATTTTTTACCGGCGATACTTTCTTTGCGATCGCTACTTTTTGTTTTTTTGTAAAAACAGACTTTGCTAGTACTTTGTCAGCAGGTTTCTTTGTTTGTGATTCCAATAACTTTGATCCCTTGTTAGCGATTATATGTTCATGCTCTTCTACTTTTCCATCAGTTTTAGCATTAGTATTTAATGTTTCGACAGTTTTGATTGTTTCAGTCTTGTGGAACCGCGGTTGGCCAAGTTTATTGATCATTCGACGTTGCATCAAAATGACGGCTTCAAAATGAGGCCCAACAGGCAAAGTATCAACGACACATGCCACAACAGGAATAAACGGATGACCAAGGGTGCGATCGAAAGGCCGAGCCAGTTCCAATATAGCACGCACCGACTGCTTGGTTAATGTGGTGATCATCACTATCCTCTTGAGGGAAGTTACTTTCCTCAAGCAAGTCATCACTTCGATCGCTACAAAACAAACAGATTTCTTTCACAAGTGCAGATTATTCAACACTAATTTGACACCCGAATTACGTATAATTCATTCATTATTATACAGGGTGTCCCAATAAGTTGGACGCACCCGGAACCAGGTGATACCTGAGGTAATTCTAATATAGGGATGTAACATTCTCAATGTCCTATCTCAATCCGTGGCCGAGTTATTAAAGAAAAACGACAGCCACTCAGAGGGCTCCGTTAGGTCCGGCCGTGCGACAGTTCCTACTGGTACGGTACCCTACTGGTGCAGAATTTCTACTGTCGCGCGGCCGGGCCTAACGGAGCCCTCTGAGTGGTTGACGTTTTTCTTTAAAAACTCGGCCACCGATTGAGATAGGACATTGAGAATGTTACATTCCTATATTAGAATTACCTCAGCTATCACCTGGTTCCGGGTACGTCCAACTTCCTGGGACACCCTGTATAATATAATTAATTTAACCGTATAATTCACTTGTTTTCAAAGGCAACATGTTTTTGTATTTTCCTTCGCGATCTACTTATATGCACTTCTTAAAAAGAAGTCGAATGGGAAACTGATAATAGAATTACACGTATACATATACGAACAAGAATAAAGTGTCTCATATACCTCTGCCAATGTTGGTGTTTGCATTAATCACTGCACACGTTTTACGATTTTTAACCGCTGCGCTGATTTTGCTTGTCACTTCGGTGGGTGAACCCATAATAAACGAAACGTTTTTTATGTTATTCAACTCGCATGTCATTTCAGCTTCTTCTACTTCCGATGGTGAATCTACTCCTATGACTGTTTTACATTTCTGTGGGAATATGTAAGAAAAATTGTATAACTTGGAAGACATTTCCAATTTGAATATATTTCTCCACTTACGGATGCCATCATTAAACCAATTAGGCCTATACCACATCCTATTTCAAGCACTGTGGTCTTTACAGTGGGTGCAAGCAACTCTATAACTGCCTTTGCTACGTTCTCTGCTCCAGTAGCATTCGACCAAAAATTTGTTTTCGGCGCAAGTTGCACTTTTATTCCACCTACTCTTTCATCCAGTGCTTCTGATCCAACCAGAAATGTTGTAACAGTTGTATTGTCACATCTAAAATTACAATAATTGCGATTTCCATGTGACTTAAAAGAAGAATCCATGCTGCTTTTGCAGACCCTTCTGCTTCCAAACTATGATACCTCGTCTTCGTCTGCTTTAATAGCAACTACGCAGCCCTGTGAAAGCGATAATTTAAAAGCAGAAGGGTGCTGCAGTCGCATCGTTCTACAGAGATATTTAAATTCAGAATTAAAAGAACAAACATACGGCCGTTATATTTGTAAGACTCGTAATAGCATATCTTACCTATTCACAGATTTGCAATAAAGAGACTTCACATTGCAATCTTTTCCTGGGCCAGATTCGTAAACCTGTTTCAAACGATCCATAGTGGAACGACTGATATTTTTCCCAGTAGCGAATAGCATAAGTTCATCCATACTGTTACACCGTACTAGTAACCACAACCACTGTTGCTTTGCTTCGTTATTGATTTCTTTTTCCGAGTCGATTTCCATAGATATGTCATCGGAAAAGTTTTCACTTGCTACGTCTTGTATTATTGGTTGTTCCGTAGTCTGAAGGAACTCTTCAAATATCTGTGTAGAAATAAGTTCCAAATATGCAGACTTTGTCCAATCAGTGTACAGTGCGTAACTGAAGTCACTCTACTTGGCATAAATTCAACATATTGTATTTAAAAACGTAAAAATGTAGGAAATAATTTGATTTTTTATTTCTTTATATGTACTTTAGCAATTACTTATATTCAATTCAAGCATTACTGTAGAAGAGTGATCTCAGTTTTAAATTTTCTTAGTAATTTCTATGTGTCGTCTCAAACGAGCAACTGTTCAACTGGTACATCGCATGAATATAATATATAGCTCCATCAGCATAGGAACAGTAAATACGTAATGAAACGTCATGTTGCCTTGATTTATAATGTAATAGTATATTCGAGAATAAATCTTAATTTATCCATGCGATATCACATTGCATTTTATATTCCATAATTTCATGTATTTAAAGTGGAGCATGTACGAAATATATAACACTTTTTAACACAGGTGATGAACATATTTAAACTTGATCCCATTATAATCGTGCAGAGTACACTTTCCAAGGATCAAGTCCTTTTTTTAGAAGAAATATTAGAGTCGTGTTTGATATGTTTTTTGCATCGAACAATGAACACTGCATAAATCACAGCAAGTTTGCATACTTCCTTTAATATCTACTTGCTGGTATCTTTCCAGGAAAGTGTATCGGTATAGACGTTCTTGACTATTCGTATAAGCTTTGCATTTTTGATCAGAATTATTGTCATCCCTCTTGATGTTCCTTTCACGGAAGCTATTTTTCTAAATTGTATATAGCAGAGAGTGTTTATAGTAAAACAGATGCGCGCAAACCCATTATCTTGTGACATTTTATTACTAAAATCTGCAGAGGATTTTATAGAATTAATGCCATGCATATTACATTTCGTACGAAGGATCCTCATTCTGAATTGACTTTATTGCCATAGAGTTTGATTCTATAGTACAGTCATGGAATATATCTTTAGAGTATATTATGTTATCTATGTCATATATTCTGATAACAATTATTTCATTCGATATTGTTTATATACGGTTGTGAATCATATCTATGTATATGCATCAAGTCGTTTTCGTTCGTATGCAGTTTACAAATTTTATGGTGATCACATGTTTCCCTCGTCACGTATGGAAATATCGACATTTCAAATAGTATGAATTCAGATAAGGTTTTTATTCTATGTATTCGTTGGTTTCTATTCCACGTACGGTTTCCATGAAAAGTTCCAGTACATTGGTATCAATACTTTATAAACATTATCCACGTTTCTGTAATTTGTCAAATCATTTCTGCTGGCCGTAGGCAATGGTACAGTTTCCTGCCCATTTTTTATTTTTTAGGTCACTTCTTCCTATCACATGGTGGTCACAATATCTTTTGAAGCCTACATGTTTTACACAATCTGTAACACTTTTATCAAATCTGGTTATACATGCACATGGTACACGTATCTGGTGAAATTTCACCAATCTTAGTTTGAATAATATTTCTACGTTTAAATTGCACTTTCATATTATACGTCAACCGTGACTTCACGACATCAAAAGGTTTTCCAGTTTACCGAACATAGTTTTAGCGTATACATTACGTTTTAATTTGTATTTTATGTTGAAAGACATGTGTTGTCCGTCTCGTACTATTGTTGCAGAATTATAAGCATACTTAAATTTATTTTAATGCGTATTAATTTAATACGATTAGAAATGATTATGTTGTTCACTTTAGTATGGAAGTTAATCACCGATGTATCAAATGAAGATTATATTATTCATTAAGAACAATATTATACTGCAAATTCTATAGCTATTTGAAAGTAAGGGCCAGACGAATTTCTACCAAAGCAGAAACAAGGTACTAAAAGTACGTTTACTTTGGTCTAAGAATTCTCACATTATCTATGCTTCAAAAAGCATAAAATGTTTAAAGAATTTGTTTTCTTGCAGACATTTGGATGATGCATATGCATGTTATACATGTAAGCAATACACATTTCCTCTACCACCAGAAGAGTACGTCGGAGTAATTAAGAAGTACTTAATACTCTTTCAGGTATTCGTTTATACACACATGTTTCTATAGGCTTTTAATATCACTCGATGAAAATTCACTTGTTTCTTCGAAATAGTCCAGTTCTGATGAAACTTGAGTTAGTTGTAAAGATATTTGTGTAAGCTTGTCCAAAAGCTGAATGGTGTGCTGAACTGCATTTATAGAGCAAAATTAAGAATACCTTTACAGCACGTAATACAAAAGATGGAAACTCGAACTCATTATTGGGATTAACACCCCATGCCCCAGTCGCGTCCAGTCGCCAGACAGTTTCTATATTCTTGTTAATGGAAGTGTCAGCATCGTCCATCTTCTTAGTAGACTCCTGTACACTCTTTTTGCTGCCTAAACATGCCATATTAATTCGGTCATCTAGTTACATCTACATATTATCCTCCATTTATCAATTTATCAAATACTGGAAATTTCCAATGATACATGCTATTTAATACACCAGAAAAGACTATACGGTAAATTGAAATAGGCTCAGAAAAAAGCAAGTGGTTTGAATATCTATCAAATTTCTATTATGTGTCTTATTCTTATTGAACAATAAATATCAATGCCATAATAGGTACGATAATGGAACAGTATTGGCATCAATGGATAATATTGAACTTTTCTGTTTCGTGTAAATAAGTGCAGTTTTATATTTTATTCGGTACAAGTGGATGCAGTTTTAGAGAATTTAAACTAATATACAGTTTGTTACTGTTATATTGTTACACAATTCACGTGTTTAAGAAAATGCATACGGTAATCAAGTTTACTTGAATACTCGTATCTTTGGTATAGTAGAAGCGTAAGGGAATGCTCTGCAGCACCCTCATCTGCTAATTCATCAAAGAATATTCCGGAAGTGGACATATTCTAGGATTTCATATAGGAAATCATTTAAAATGATTGGGAAACAATGTATTTCCTGTTTATTTTGTGTTTTGAACACAGACTTTTTTGCAATGTATGACACAGATTTGATTCATCCCATGTCAGAATGAGATGAAATCTATGTATACTGCAATTCATATTACTTCCATTTGTTGTGAAAGCAATATCCTTGTCAAAAGACAAACTATGTTGTTAATAACAAAATTTGTAGTCATTGCACGAAGAATCTGCAATGGGAAGAAAATAAAAGAAGACGATAGAATTTTTGTTGAAATTCTGATTGAATTTCCAGTCGCTCAGAACACTTTTAACGAATATCATTCATAACAGTACCACAGATTATGTGGTACAATGCAAATTGTGTGGATAATAGTAGTTTCTGTAATACGTTCAGAAACGTCCAAACAATTTGTGTTACAGTACCAATTGGTAGAGTGGATTACTATGAACAGCATGAACTGTATTAATTTCTACAGGATCATTAATCTCTGCAAGTAATACAGCTGATACTTTTCATATTGTTGTCTGTAGATAGCGTGCTGTGCATTTAACCATACTGATGTTTCATAGGTTTACACCTTAACGCTTACGACACGTTAACGCATTATCGTGTCTGACATTTGTTCTCTTAGTGTCATAGTAAACCTGATCGTTTACTACTCCGAACTATCATTAACTGGCACTTTTTAAAGTTTCAATCATATATTACAATTTTTAACCGTTTAAATAAAATGTAGCGGTCAACAATAGGTCCTCTTTTATTTATCCTGATCTTTAAGGATAAGTATTGTAATATTTGATGCATGCTTGTTGAACGATGAATAGATATTTAAAGATTAGGATAAATAGATTACTTTGTTTTTTAACAGAAGGCAGAAGAATAGTGGTGTAATATGAAGATTACTGAAAAGTTGTCCAATACTTACAGACAAATTTCCAACGGTTAGTATATGGTTTATCCAAGTTGCAGCGTCGAGCCACTTTTAACTTGCACAAAGGAGATCCATTTGTTTTTTCTTCCCATTCCAACCATTTTTCATACGATGGATAAGAGATTCCTAACACCCTGGCTACTTTTGATAATCGTTCTTTAATAATTATTTCTTTTTCTGCAAGCTGAAAAAGATATTAAAGATTATATGTTATGTACAATAAGCTATAATTTAATCGTAGCGTATCATATTGTTTTAAATAGGTGATAAAAACTTAGTCGCATACATTACCTTTGTATCATACCAACTAATGTCCTTGGCACTTTCTGTTTCAATTTCCTGTTTTATTTTGCCTGTATCGGCGAAAGGAACTTGTTGATTGATATTAGTAGCTTTGCATGTTTCCAGTTGCATAGGTTCTTCTTTGATAGCAGGTTCTAGTTTGACATCCTCTTGAGAAGTTTGTTCACTTTCTTTGTGTATTTGAAAAGTAGCAGCATCTAAGACGATATTCTCAATTTCGTCTAAATGATTCAAAACATCTTCATCCGTCATATCTTTCTGTTCATCTAATTGATCTAAACTAATGTCAGCAGTAAAATCAATTGTTTTAACGTTCGATTGTATTGGGCCATCATTTTCTACATCTGGTACATTGTTTTTGGTGCTATCGTCAGTGTTTTCAGGGTCCGGTAGAGCATCAGATGGACGTAAAGTTGAGACTTGCGTTTGATCTCCATTTTCATCTTTTTTCTGTTCTTGGCATTGATCCGCATTACAGTCGGTTGTATTCTGTAATACAGCCTCTACACAAGTATCCCTTGCAATTTCTGTAGTATTCTCAGGAGATTTTTGTGGCACAGAATGTGTTGTATCTTCCTCGCCTATGCATTCGTCTACTACTTGATAATCTTCTCCCTCGATCATAACTGCACCCGTACTTTCTGTTACACACACGTATACACACACGTTTTAGGTTACTTTCCAAATACTGAAACTTTATTGAAAATTAGCGATTACATCTCTACCGTTATCGTTGGAAAAAATAGCGTTGGACGAGAATTTGATAATAAATTATGTTTTCGACGAAATCAATGCGTAGAACCTTTTAATACGAATATAAAATGATCATATGATAAATGTACGATTAAGCTTATTAATATCAACGACTGTCAGGAAGATAATTTTTGGGGTTGAATACTTGGCGTTTAATAACATTTTCGTGGTTCATATGCATTTGCTCATGATCTGACGATCGCAAACGATATGAATTGCGGTGTACAGACAAAGGCTTACCCATTTTTACTGATTTTTCCTTGATTACCGAACGTAGCTTTTTGGTTTACCTCAATATGCAATCTATTAGACAAATGACACTTCTTAATAGAACAAACGTTCCGCTACCGACGTTGGTCTTAATATCGGTAACTGACTGACTTTATTACTTTATGACGTAATACATGCGTATGTATGCAATCAACGATTGAACCATCAAACCGATCAAACAAGTAACGGACGAATAGTATTTTCATTGCCATTAAACTACATCATCTCTTCCGTATGTTATACATACGTCATTTATCAGCAATAAACTTTAACGAGTAAATGATATTTATGAATATCCTTTATCGCGTAGAAAGTATTCCGATCTCACAGGAATTTAGAAATATGGGAATATTTATTTAGTCTCTTGTCACACTTCTAACTTACTTGTTGCTCAAGTTATCTTTATACGATACTGGGTTTCTTTCGATACTTTGCTTTTATAACCAGAAAGCAGTAATAACGTAACGGTGTAAAGGGATGAGAACGTGTAAAATCGAATATTACGCGGTGCACTGAATACAACAAAGCAAAGTCCAGCAAAGAGAAGTAAATTTTGCGTGGTGGATCGCGCCTGATCGCGCCGTTCCGAGAAAATTAGCGTTCCGAAAACTATCTTATCTGTTACTATCATGTAATCAACAATCAATTACTCACATAACCACAATCGACCACAATCACTTTCTGTTAGTTTCAATTGCTTTCTGTAGTTTCTGCCATAGAGCAGGTGTAGGTGGCAGGTCGCAGGAAAGTATGAATGTAGGTACTGTACTCAGGCTAATTTTAACGTCCACCTTAAATTGTAGTTAGCCAGAGTCCCCGTCACCTTTCATGAAAGGCGCAAAGCTACGATATCAGACGTAGACAGCAATTGTTCTTTTTATACGACAATAGTGTCTATACAACTAAAACTGTTTGAGCCTTTAGTATTATTCGGTTCAAACACACTATTGCATGCTTTCTACGTACCTACACTATGTAATAATAGTGCATGGAAATGCACGGAAAGAAATGCCATCGGTCTCGCCAGCGTTTTAAAAATCAGACTTAAGGTTAAAAGATGCAACATGGCAAACGACAGCCAACAGCAAATAATGTTCTACGAGACAGCCATGTCATTAGCTATATGCTTTTAAATTTATAAACTTCGTGTATTGCATTATATAATATATATATATATTATATATATATATATATATTTATTTATTATTATATTTATTATATATATTTATTATATATATATAAATTCATGATGGTTTGTCAGGATGGTATGTTACATATGTTATACATATATGTTACACGTTAATTTAGATTAACGCGTCAAAAATTATCGGCCGTAATTTTTCCATCTCGGATGTCACGAAGAAAATGTTTAATAATCCGAAAGAAATACCTTATACTATCTCATATGTTGCACATAATTTAGAACATGACATGAACTACACAGACGCTTGTAGTATATGTATTTACTGGACTGCTACCATGAAGTACACACTTTCTTACGGGCTGGAACAAAGTTTAGCTGTTATTTGCAAACTAATCTCACGCGTGGACTAAAACATATTTCACATTGGTCATTCAGAGCGACGCTATGCCCAATATTTGTATTCTATAACCTATAACTGGTTGCTTGTGAAACCGATCAATTTTATCAACAATTGTATTCCGAATCTTCTTAATACGTTCGCGGACATCGTATTGAGCGCTTTTCCATACAGAGGGAAAGAAAATCAAATGAAAGTACACGGTAAACCTGTTAGGTATTGTATCGAAGCACATAATAGTTCCAAAACATTTATTTCACACTATATAGAATGGAATGTTGATAATGTGGCAATCATGTCATATCGCGACAATGTTTGAAGAATTAAATATGTTACGGATTTCGCGGTTAATACTTCGTCCTTGTTTTCCTTTTAAAGATGTAAACAGTAAATCGGAATCTATAGTGCGTCAACCATCCCCATTTCTATAACAAGTTAGCTGTACATTTATTCCACGAGCTAGTAAATACATACAGGGTGTCCCAAAATTATACAGCAAGCGGGAACAAGCAGATTGTTTATAACAAAAGAAATCGAAAATTCCTTTATCTTTTTTTTGTTTGAAGCCCCGTTTTGAAGATACAAGCTTCCAAAATATCGTGGTCCGACATCCGGCCCGCGCAGTTTGAACGTCGGCTGGAGGCATCTACCCGAAGCGGAGTATAGGCGTGCGGTCAGCGGAGAGAGGGCTTCGGACGATCGACGCTCAGCTGATCGCTGCTGGTTCGCGCGCCGACCGTCCGAACCGTACATATGCATCTATGTATGTATGTATGTATGTATGTACATACATGCCTACAGGATATTTGATGAGTCGGTGAGACCAGGTGAGACCCAGTGAGACCAGATAAGGTGAATCAACCGGTATTTGTTATGTACGATAAAAATAAAGTGTCGCACACGAATCGTTGCTTCTCGAGTTCGTTATCGATATATTTCATGGAAAGGAAGTGAACGCGGCACCGTCTTCTAGAGATATCACTAGTAGTATACGTATCTCGATCCGAGTGGAATAAATGGCATATCCATGATGTTCACTATGCAATTTGTTTTAAATCGTCCTATAAAACCTGCAGATAACCACCACAAGAGACATATGTTATTCATTCTTTATGTACACACAGTCAGCTACGTACTGAGATTCGTATGATTAAAGTTAAGCTAAAACCTGTTGATCATTGTCTGTAATTTTTATAAAACACTATTTTAATTGCCTTCCAATTTTGTAATATATTTTATAAAAATAGGCTTAACAATGGTGGAGCGGTTCAGCTCGAGGTATATACCGTAGCACAGAAACTAAATTAGCGCTATAACAATGAAGTTGCTATGAAAAGTAGGTTATTGTGGTACTTGGTATCTTATATTTCATATAATATCGATTGTCTTATCAACTGCAATATTATTAATTCATAATAACGATGAATTACTCTCGTGATTTGAAAAGATGAAATCCTTTTCAATTACACTTATTTGCTGGTAAAAGATTGAAAGAAAATCAATCCACGTAACTAGTCACAATATGACTCCATAGTGCAAAATGTATATCGATGAATACGTTCACTCCAGAGCCTATTGTAATTCCTATAGCGACTTTTGTAATTTTATATAATTAATGTTACATGTCTTGAAAATAGGATGCTCTTCGATTGTAACTGCTCTAATAAAGGCTTATAATTTACTAATCCAATCTACATATTCTAATGATTTCGGAGTCTGTGCAAACTTTAAAACGAGTGTTTGAAGAATTCAGTTTTTTCTCTAAATTACCTTTCTGTGGTGTATTCGTGTGTAGCATATGTACATATGTATATCCACCTTTAAATGTGTGTTTATTGCAATGTGATCATTACGTTGTTGGTATTATCGACAGAACTTATTTAATTTTGAACAATACATTATAATCCATAAGGAAACAGCAGCGATAGTGATATAAGTATTTATATTATTTTTAAATTGAAAATATTCATTTATGTAAATATAGCATGCTGTATGTCATAGAGTCTACGATACAGACCGCAGACCAATTATCATTATAATATTCAATGGTTTTTATCCCCTGTATCCCTGCTTTATCCCCTATATATTATTCCCTTGAGAGGAAAAAACTACCTCGTCCGGTTTTGGGGCAGCTTGCTGTATCATAAAACGCATTTTTTGCTGGAGATGCAACTACGGGCTTGTGTATATTTGAACATGCTTCCAAATGGAAATACTATACTAAACTATAGGGTTCAATGAACCCTCATCGGAGGCTCGATTGGAGATATACATATGTAGTTGAATTCTTTGGAAGCCTCCGAGTCGTCTTTATTTACAGCCATAGCCGTTGTGAATGTCGCCCTCACTCAAATTAATCTGATATTTTGTAACAAAACTGGATATACTAAAAAAATGTCAATTTTTAAAAAAATTATCGCTTTTTTGAAATTAGGAAAACTACGGTGTCGAACTTTTTTGAATTTTATAAATTCTCCATTTAGACTGAGATATGTGATAGTGACTTGTATATGTTTGGTTTATTTCCAGTCCACGCGTTTAATTTTTTCTGAAAACTTTACCGAAATTGTCTTGGTAGTTTTGGTGAAATTTCCGACACACACACATACACACACGCACGCGCGCGGATTAGTTGCGTCCAGTGTAGCTTCGAAATATAAAGATGAAACTCTTAAATGTTTGAATATGAACAAAACTTGTTGGACATTCAACATTTGATTAAAACTTTGATTAAATATAATCGGTTTTCGATAGTCACATTCAGTATCCCATTTTTGATCATGGACCATTGAAAATAAGTCAAAATTTAATACTAGGTTTACTACGAGTTTTTATACATATATGTATACCTGTTTCTATGAAAGGTTTCTCCGAAACCGGAAGGCTGAAAAGATTAGATTTGATATTATATGTTTTATAAATGTAAGTTAACATTAATTCAAGTGTTCTCATAAAATACGGCAAGAATTTTCTTGAACAAAATTCAACGAAAAGTTATTTCATAGAGTTCAAAGTGACCTTTTGGCAAATCTAGTGTTAGACCAGCTATTTTATCTTTAACGTTTCATCTCTTTTGTTCACAGTTCCATAATAGCATGAATGTTCGAGTATGTGATTCGTAATTAATTTCTTTTTATGCGAAGCAATAAAAATATATCCAATGTGCCCACCAATGGCAAAGTCATTTATTTTTTAGACTTTTAGCCTATGCCTGGAACCATATAACACAAATATTTCGAGCAGCAAGTTATTCAAGAAAAGCAGTTAATGAAAAAATTTTCAATCGTTTTTACCCGATCGGTTGCGTCTAGGGCTGTCGAAATTCCGTAATGGTAGAGTATCGTTCTCAGGCTGATCGCTATACAACACTCTTAGGTGGTAAGGGTTTTTCTATTCCTACGTTATAACTACATTTATTCGGCAGGTTCTCACAAAGGTTTTTGCTAGAGCGGGGGCAAGAAATAGTGAAAGGACAGAAATATTAGAGCAATATGCTATCGTTGCATAGAAAATACTCGGATTTGTGCGAATTTCGAGCAATAAATCTGTAAACGGTTCTGGTGCATTTGCGCGCTGCATCCGTTATCTCTTATCTCTTTGTCTCCTTTACAGTTAGACCAAACTTTTTCCTATTGTTTGCTTCCTCTATAGGAAATTGTAGATATCATATAAGAACGAATTACTGTAAGGTTCTTGCTCCGAAAGCATAATAGCTACGAATCTGGTAGTGACATTGCGACATGGCATAGAGTTTGAACAGGTCCTGTCGCAGGAGATCGTGTTAAAGATTATTTGCGATTGGAACAATTTGGACCAGAAACATTCCGGTCGACGAATCAATTTGGTTCGTTTCAATTTGGTTGGTTAGACGCATGGTTAATTAAATTCAATGATTGAATCTCTCAATACTGTTTGCTAATTTCACCAAATATTTCCTTCCATTTTTGTCTTGTATCGGCTCAAGAAATCTACCCTTGAACGACATTCCGAACGTGTTGCAATTTTTGTGAGATAGAGTGAAGAAAATTGATAGAAATTTCTGGGCCAAAAGAAGATAGGAAAGGCAGAATTTTTCGGGAATTACGTAAGTTTGTAGAAAAGTTACATTCTTCGGAGCAATGGAAGAAAGTATCATGTACATATTTGTTGCAATAATGTTTATTTGTAAAGTATACGGTGTGCCGGTAGAATGTGCCGGTTGAAAGCTGTCGAACGAACTGTGTAAAAGTCGGCATTATTGGTATATCTATGCGATTGGTCTTTTCAATTGAATTTCACCGTGCGTTAACGGACATGGATCCTGTTATTGGATCTAGCGGTACGGTGATATTTAAACGAAGGTGACTGAGGTGCAGACGTCGGCGAAGCTTAAGAAACTTGTAACCTTTATTTGCCGAGGCAGTTGGACGCGGATGAAAGTGGCAGCGAATGCAGGCCGTTGAAGCATAGGTGTTTTCGGGTGTAAAATTGTTACGGAATTGGTAGAAGAATTGGGCATAAGGGCACGAGGTGAAGGATGAAGGTAGGATAGCGCAGACGCGGCTCTTATGGATTTTCCCGTTGCGCGTTAGTGGGCGCAGGCGGTGCAGAAGGAGCGATGCGCGAACTGGGCCGGCGTGACGCGCAGGGGTGTAGGAGAAGGCGGAATAGATGGAATAGGTGGAATAGGCGAAATAGCTGGACAAGTATACAGTGAGAGAAGCGACGGGCTGGGCCAGTCGTCTAGTTGCCCGATCAGGAACGAATAACCTTTGCCAAGCGATGGAAACGGTGTAAAGGATCCTGACATGTGATGTGATCAAGGCTAGTTGCCCCTCAGAGGTGCACCTCTTTGCTGCACAGCTATTCCTATTCTACAGTTGCGACTCGCAATTCGCTACTCGCTACTCGCTACTCGCTACTCGCTACTCGGTACTCGGTACTCGGTACTCGACCACCACGTGCCACGATCCGTCAACCGCGTTCAACCGGGTTTCAACCGTGTTTTAACCGCGTTCTTACCACGTATCTTCAATGGTAAGTTTCGCTGCTCTTTACTTTTATTATTTTCTAATATCGCTTCTCCATTGCTTTATATTCGTGCCGATGCCTCCTTGCGGTCTCGTCTTCTCCGATTTGTCAATCTATTATATGTATATATTACTTTAGTGGACTGTATATCCATCATAGTCGTACGACGAGCTATGAAATAGCTATACGTTAAAACTTTCTCTATTGCTTTGACGGAGTCGTTTTAGTATTGTTGCCTTTATGTTCCTGAAAATTTCCGTTCGATCGGTAGGTGTGTTAATTTTACGAATCACCGAACCGACTGAAAATAGCAATTTTTTCGTGCAATATGTATCAGTTGGCCAACAATATACGTGTGGACTCATAGTTACATAATATAATAATGAATAGTGATTACGAATTTTCTGGTGCTTGTGTAAGCTACCGTATTTTCCGTGGTTTTGTTCAGAAACCATTTCCACAGAGTTTAAAACATAGACAAGAACCTGATTTTGCATATTCCTAATATGGTAAAACTATACAAAGTCGACAAAGTGACCTGCATACTGGTTTACCGTGATTTACTTTAATTGCTTCGTTGCATTATTGGTTGTATGGAAAATTTGCTATTTTGAAGTTATTTTTCTTTAGTTAAAGTACTTTTAGTTGCTCAGTTATTTCTGTCTCCAGTTTCATTTATGGTATAGCTCACATAACACACTAAATTTTAGTTACGAAGAACTCACATTATTAAGAACACGCGACGTCTTCGTGTATGTAGATTTTTTATTTATTTTTTACACGGTTATCAATGTTTGCGACATAAATATATGTATACAATGTAAATAGTCAGTCAATGATGGCTATTTTACTATTTCTTACTGGCTATACGTATACGTATAGTGTGCGACGTATATTTCTGAATATAATATTTCGTATTTATCGATTACATTAAATAATGTTTCCTTTAAGTGCAATAAATAATATTACGTTAAATTACTATTACTATATCAAATAGATCTAGCCTTATGGCTTTTATACAGTTACCGTTGATAGATTTGTCTATTTCTAAACTCTGGTTAGCTGTTTTCAAACGTATAGAATGTCGCATGGTAAATAAATTGTATGCAAACTTTGTAAGAGCCGAACTTTATTGGGGGTTGTACAAAATGTCCTACTCACTACGCTTTACAGGTTTATAAGAAGACTGCTTATACCATTTGTCGCGTGCAGGTTTGGTTTAATCCATTGTCGTGTAGGTTAGAGAAATCTTGACTATGTTTCTTACTATATTTCACTTGTCTAATACAACCAATAAGAGTTACATATGTATATATGTTATCGGCCAGTAGAATGATATCGCTTCTCAATGCATGATCGTTGCTCTTGTTATATGGAAGTTGATAAAGATGACCAGTTTTGCAAGTAACAAAAAGTGTACATTCGCGTGTGATATCGCGTTCTATTAATTCTTTTAGATTTAGCATAAGAACAGTCGCCGACTTTTATATGCTTCTCAGAATATACTAAAGGGACGTCCAGTCGTGAGCATGAGTGCAACCCAACAACAGACAGTATTGCTCATTTTTCCGTTATTCTCTGCCGTTTCAGCAACTTGTGAGCTTGGGCTTGTACGACTGGAAAGCTTCAAGGGCCTGTTTACGCCGATCCGAAATCATATCGGTCCACCAAAAAGGAGTTTGCGGTTGAGTAAGGCGCCTTGTGTCGACTACGCTGTTTACGGGCCGCACCGTGACTTTCGTCTTGTTCTGTGGAATCAAGAGAACGAGATATGTAGTGGGACGAAAGTACTTCAGTTGTACCGAAATGCGACACAAGCCGGTATAAAATTTACGAAGTGTGTGACCCCAAAAAGCAAAAGTCCATTCTTGATTTCTGATTTTCAGTACGTTGTTAAAGGAATTGAAACATACCATCGATATCACGGGATGTGGGGGATAAAAAGCTAAAAGAGTCTGCAATTAGTTTCGCGGTATATCAGTTATTAAAGAAATGGCCAGCGAAAAATCTTGCAAATGTTGCGTCAAAAGTATAAGTTCATTTTGGAAATTGTTGCTTACTTTTTTACTCAAAGTACAAACTGTAATGTATTTGGCAGGAAAATTATTGTCGAATTATTCGTAACACACCTGCTACTCGTAGAAAAATTAACAGTACTTTGGTAATTTTGTTGGCCGACCAAACGTGTGCAGTGACTGGCACCCATTCCATGAATATTTCATCAAAAAACGCAAGAAACATAGAATTATTTATACGGCTTCAATGCATCGCACTGTCTGCTACGATTTCTCATCAATTTGTAGTACGTAAAAAATCCGGATTGTCAACGTGTTCACTTTTTCTAAGCAAACTCGCGGAAGTGTTCTGCACCACTGTGAACTTTATTTTTGTATCTTCCGTTGCACGCGAGTATTCGAGGGAAATGTCGGGGTAACGCAATGTGCAAAGTTCACGGATCAATATGAACCATCATTCAACATTGTTAGCTGGCAGATTTTGTTTCCGCGGCGAAGTCAATTTGCGCGAAGCGACTCGAAGAGTCGTAGTAGACAATGCTGCGAATCTAATCTGTATGACAAGTTCTATGTTTCATACAGTTGATAATGAAATATTTATAGATATAGTTGAAATGGGTGCCGTTCTACACGTTTTACTAAATAACTTAATTAACAAAGTTCTTTTTATGGATCTTTGCGTAGCAGGTGCGTTTCCATTCCAATGATTCGACGATTATTTTACTGTCAAATGCATAAAAGTTTGTGCGATTGTAACGACATTAGTAACAGTTTCCAAAGTGAACCTACACTTGTGACGCATCATTCTTAAGATTTTTCGCTGGCAATATCTTTCATAACTGAGATACAACAAAACTAATTGCAGACCTTTGTAGCATTTAACCTCTCGCATCCTGTGGTATTGGTCTTTTCATTTTTTTTTAACAATACATATACCGAAAATCAGGAATTTCGTAAATATGCGTCGGAGGTTTTCTAGTGGTTTGTTGTCGCATTACCGTAGATTTGAGATTCTTCCACCGCGCTATCTTGTTCTCTTGTCTCCAAATAACGAGGCGGTAGACCAAACCTGTCGATAGCGTAGTTGAAACAAGACGACCTACCCAAATGTAAACTTTTCTTTGGTAGACCGTTGGAGTGGAGGGGTAATTGGCGGCCCTGCGACTGCTTGTCGGAACGTGACAAGATTCAAAACATGCGTACGGATTTCTTAGACTTTTCAACATTAACCTGCCAAAGTTATATACAATCGTTTAAGAAAACTAGATATTAATGATTGCCCCCACCTCGATAATTTTTTGCAAACTGTTTTTTTTATAGACAAGAAAATTTATAGGCAAGAAATGTCAAAAATAAATTGCAAAGCTTTACCGTTGCTGAAGTATTAGCTTTTGCATCCTATAAAATTTCGAGCATAAGTTTCGGACTTGAGCTTGACATTTGTCGTTTTAGTCGTTCGAAAGCGACGATCGTAGACAAGGGCGTTGGGTAAAAACAAAGAGGGGCCGTGATCGAGGAAAATGATGAAAATTAAATCTGTGCATATCGGTGAGACAATACTAATAATAGAACGATGAAATTTTCTCATATTTTTATTTCATTTTATGAAAATTTTATTAACACGTTGGCGAGGTTTTTCTGATTAAAATGATGTCAAATATAACATAGTTTGGATTCTTTAGAATTTATCAGAAGTATGTAAAAAATC
This sequence comes from Mimumesa dahlbomi, assembly GCA_917499265.3. NCBI lineage: Eukaryota > Metazoa > Arthropoda > Insecta > Hymenoptera > Crabronidae > Mimumesa > Mimumesa dahlbomi. Next base: position 2,661,953 of record OU824120.1, read on the forward strand.
GGGTAATGTTATGTAAATATCATCGTGTTTGGTATCATTTTAATCAGAATGACCTTGTGATTGTATTAATAAAATTTTCATATATAAAAATACGGGAATATAAAGCTTTCATAAGTGCATAAATGCTTTTCTCGCGTCGATCTTTGTAAGTACGATCGCTACTGCAAATCTGTGAAACCTCGAACGAATATCGTGCCGTGGTATCCAATCCGTGCGCAATTATCTACACCAGCGTCGTGCAAAGATCCACAATTGAAACTAAATTGTACTCTATCTGAATGAAATAAACCAAATAAACGAAACCAGAACAGCTGTCATTGAATGGTCACGAAGTAAGAATGAATCCTCGGGTGACAATTGCACGTACAATTTCCAAGTACTTCTCCGTTATCATTTCATCTAATTAATATCCGAAATTATTTATTATTGTAGCTTTTATAAAGCAATTGGTGCCCGGCTGTAAATGATATACATATACATACTTGTATACATATGTACCTGCGACACTCCTGCAAAGACTGACACATAGGACGTACATTACCTCTATATTATTATTGATTTCGATAAAATTATTATGGAAAATGCCGAGAACAAACATACAAACCTTTTTTTGATACAGCTTGACAAATTTCAGTGTAACGTGATGCTTAAAAATTCATAACTCTTGAGCAAGATATGGCACTAAACTTTGGCAGTCCGTAACAAAAAATTTGTTGAACATTTCGAAATTTCCCTTAAATGCTACTTCTACAACCTACCATAATTTTATTATTTTTGTATTTTGAAAAGTAAGACAGACTTACATTTGTATTATTGATTAATAATAATTTTCGTCAGTTTTCGAAAGAATTGACAAAATATTCGATTCGAACAGATTTATCGGCTAACTGGAAAGTTGATCGTCTTATACATGTATATTAGGGTGGTCGTTAAAAATGAAATCTTTTGCGACGCCCCCCAAAAAGCTTCCTTATAATGCAAAAACACTGGGGATTTTTTTTAATTTTTTAAAAATTAAAAACAACACGAGCCTCAAGACGATTTAAGTTAATTTTTGGTATAATCATGTTTTTGGGAATTTTTATGCGAATACGATTTTATTCGAAATATAAACAATTATAGAACCCAAATCAACAAAAAAAATTAGTTAATTAAAATAACAACAAACAAAAATTTAATTTCAAAATTTTTCCCAGTTGATTTGATCTATTAAATAAAAAAATTAAAGATATTAAAATTGATATTTTTATTTTAAAACTAAATTACTACAAACGTAATTTTAATATCTAGATTTCTTCACTCCAAGGTTTAAGTAGACTTTCTTTCGTATTCTTAATGCCTTTACTTCTATAATCAATTATTGATAACAAAAAAATTTTGAATTTAAATCTTTTTTATTGTTATTTTAATTAACCAATGTTTTTTGGGGGGCGTCGCAAAAGATTTAATTTTTAACGACCATCCTAATGTATATGTAAGTACATACAGGGTGTAACATATCATCGGGGACTCTTTTTCAGGATCGATAGTACGCACCAAAATGGGGAAAAAAGGACCAAGGTAGTTAGGTCCGAAAATCACCCCCTAACGAGTTACAACCCCATTTGTAAAAAATTTAAAAAAAATCATATCTCCGAAATGGTTAGTTGTAGAGGACCGATTTTGATTGCAATATAACCGGAAGAGGCCAAAGTTTATAAAAAAAATATCACTAACTACGCAAAGGAAGATATAGTGAATGCCCTTAATGTTTCCCAAGTTGTTACAAACCTGCTACGATATAGGTAATCGACGTTGTTTGGATTAAACAAGAATAAATGCTATTTAACAGCAATAACCGCAGCAATTATATTTTTTTCTGTTATCTTTGATCTTCTCTGGTTATATTGCAATCAAAACCGCTCCTCTCCGACTTATCATATCGGAGATATAATAAAATTTGTAAAAAATTTTTTACAAATGGGGTTGCATCTCGATAGGGGGTGATTTTCGGACCTAACTTTCTTGGTCCGTTTTTCACCTTTTGGTGCGTACTATCGATCCTGAAAAAGGGTCCCTCATGATATGTTACACCCCGTATAGAAGAAATGTATAAAAAAGATCTAGAAATCTAGAATTCGACCCGACGTTGCTAACAATAAGTGCGAAGACCCTTTACAGCTGGTAATGTCAGCAGCATATGGGTCTTGAACCAACTTCACAGACGGACCGAGGGGTGTGTCGGCTATCACTGAACCTTCGATACACTCTTACATCATATCTCTTAAAATCAAATATTCGAATATCTCTTAAAATCAAATATTCGTCGTCAATATCTCTTAAACGCTTAATTTTATCAACTAAGCATATCAGAACTTTTTTGTAGAGCATTAAATTTCCTACAAAATGACGTTTGCACGTTTCATAATTCATATTGGTTCGCGAGTTATTAAATTCATAAGCAAAAATCAAATTTGTCTAAAAATCGTCAAACTTCAATCGCCAATATCATCTAAATGATGAGATTGACGGTAAAAATATAAGAGTCCTTTTTTGTAGAGCGTTCAATTTCCTACAAAATTATATATTTACTTTTGCAAATCGGTAAAGTTATGAGCAAGATATACATTTTTTTCTAAAGGACTGCGTAAAAAATATAAAACTATAATGCGGAGGACCTTCCCATTAAAATTAAGAGCTCAGCTTTGCTGAGAGTTTTCTAGAGGTGTCTACGAACCAATTTTTCGGTGTAATTTAAAAAAAAAAATAGTCGATTTTTTTTACCCACCCTAGTATATACATATGTATGTTCGGAAACGCCAAGTACAACAATTAACTGTAATTTTAGCTTTAACTACAAAAACTATTAGCTTCATATTCGATTTTTCAAACGGCCAAATATTTTGAAACTACACTCCGCGACAAAACTATAAGACATGTGCAAATTTTAATGAAAACTCTATGTAAATCTGGAGTTTTGTCTTTCTCCATTCATAGTATTATTGTTTACATTATAAATAACTATATTCTCCAGTGCTACGAAATATTGAAGGGTTCAATTCGAATAACTTGGGAAATGTATGTGAACATACTATTTCCATCGCGACAAAACTATAAGACAGTCGCTTGTTGTCAGTCGATGTTATGCTCTAATCGCAATCAGAGTGTTAGAAGTAATTCTGTACTTAAAATTAAACATTGGTAATTTTGGTCTTACATAATATAACTACAATGCTGTGTAGGAAAAAGCTGATACACAGTGAAATAAGAGTTATCGTAAACTTAAAGGAAAAGAATACTTCTATCTCAAAAATTTCAAGATTGATTGGGCGCAGTCGATGTGCCGTACTTAATTATTTAAAAAGTAGGGAGAATTATGGAAACAAACATCCTGGTGGTCATCCAAAAGCGATAACAGAAGGACAACTGAGCGATAACGACGAACCATTCTGAGGGTAGCGTCAAATTCTAGCGTGACAGCACGGCAAATTGCAGCAGAAGCTAATGTTCACACTAATACTCGTAATGTGCAATGGATAATTAAACGGGCCAAGCAGTTAAAAAGACAAAAATTGCAGAGAAAACCGCCACTTACAAATCGACACAAAGTTGCCAGGGAAGATTTTGCGGAAAGACATCTCCAGTGGTAAAAAAAGTGGAGAACAGTTGTCTTTTCGGATGAAAAACGTTTTAATTTAGATGGACCGCATGGTCTTTAATATTATTTTCATAATTTGCGGAAGGAACAATTGTATTTATCAAAGAAGTATATGGGCGGAGGCGGCATCATCTTATGGGCCGCAATAGGGTACCACGGGAAAACCGATATAAAATTTATTAACACCAGCATGAATGTAATTAAATATATAGAAATATTAGAAGAACAATTAACGCGATATGCCAGCACTTTGCAGGTGAAAATTATATTTTTCAACATGATGACGCCGCTGTGCATACAGCGAAACGCGTAAAAAAATACTTTGGAGACAGTAATATACAAATTTTACCATAGCCTGCGAGGTCTACAAATTTAAATATACATATATATAAAAAGCATCTGGGGAATGTTAGCCCGTGCTGTGCATAGAGACGAGAAACAGTTTATATCGATGGAAGAGTTGAAAGCTCGTATTGAAGAAGAATGGGCCAAATTAAGTCAAGATCAAATAAAAAATTTAAATGAATCGATACCACGGCGATTAATTGAAACTATACAAACAAAGGTGATACAACACATTACTAATAAATAGAAACAAATTTTTTTCATTAACTTCCACCCACTTTTGCTTGCTTAAAATATACACTGTCTTATAGTTTTGTCGCACCTTATTTTATCAAAAATTAGAAATTTTAATCAAACTTTTTTCAATTTAAGTTAACAACATTGCCGCTATGGAAATATATGTATTTTCTTTGATTCTTTGAATTAATGACGAATACTTTTACGAAAAAATTATAGAAGGGATAAAAAAGAGCTTACGAAAAACAGACCCTCGCCCCCGACAGTATTTCAACGCGAGTTCCGATAGTGGGAATTTTGGACGATCGCCGATAATCTACTAAAGCTATTGACGTCCGTTAAAAACTAGGCATACCTTTGTTTTCGAAAAACTATGCTTGACAAATTCATTTCACATACGACCTTTTAACTACTTGTAGGATGCACTATACAGGAAAAAAGTTTGGGCACTTTTCGACGATGGAAAAATTGGGATGTTTAAACTAATGTTCTGCAAAAACGGCTGTCCATGGGCTGCTAATATGTTACATAGTTTACATACTCGCGATCCCCTATCGTTTCGCCTACTCCCATCCAATTTCACGAATTTCACTTCGCGTCCTCCTCTTGTGACTTAGTTTTTCGATAGTCTACATTAAATGTGTATTTGTTTATTCATTCATCATGCGAATTTATTGCTTCATGCGTTCATTTATTCTTTGAGAAAAGCGAGGTACACTAACCAGCAATGAAGATGACCGGTTAGTGTACCTAGAGTCACAGGTAGCACGTACCTATGTCTGTCCCTTTTGAAGGCATAACTGTGTGCCATGTCATAAATTAGAAAATACTCTTCAAGAAACAACTCAAGTCATATTACAATTAAATTAGGATATCGAATGCTAGTTTCGTATTAAATCCATCATAATGGTTAAATGTGCTAATACCAGTGATTCAATTATTAATACACTGTTGTACTTCGCAAATGATATCAGGATTGTCCGTATTTTATTCAAATCCAATTGTTTGAAAGGTACATCAATGAGATTTATTTTGCACATTCTAATGAGATATTAATTTTCAATTAATAGAGTATTGAAAATTTTTAGAAAAAAATATTTACCTCTTATTAAGCCATTTGTTTAGGTTAACTATACTGTATTGCCAGCTTTCCTTTATACTTTACATGTGTGACATTGTAATTCAATTTTTTTATGCACTTTACTACCATGAAAGATCTATAATTTAACATTCGCAGAATAAGAGTATTCTATCTTTATGCTTATACACGTGTATAATTTATTATGATTTATTATAACTGTATATAATTTTTCTCCCGCTAAAAGGCATAGGGATCCTAGGACCTCCTTTTCGTGACACAATAACTTGCCCGGCGTGTATTGTCTACTCTTATGGGTGGTCTGCCGAATGACTAAAATCATTCGAAAGTTTAGAATGGTCGGTAGTCTATACGATTGAGTAAAAAAATACAATGAATTTGTAATTAACGAAAAGCTCTGCTCACCACAGCGTGCATAACACTGCGAAACCGAGACAGATTTTTTCTGTTCCGTTCTGTTTCAAAAGTTAAGGTCTTGACTCGGGCCAAGTAAAAGAGTTCCCGACTGGTAGACCTGAACTACTCTTTTCCGGAGAAATTAGATCGAGGTTTTCGGGGTATTCAGACGGCATTAAATCCGCATATTTCCCCCAAACTATGGTGATATTCTTGTAGGGGACGTCTACCCGAGTAATTTAAGCCTAACTACGAGAAAATCCATCGAGCCAATCGCGAGATATTTTGATCTAAAAAGTCGAGGTTTTTGTAAAAAACGTCGTCTTCTTCCTCTCCTCCTTCTCCATGTTCATCTCCAGCCTGTCACGCAGCCCGGTGTCAAACCCTAACATTTGTTTTATACCGTGCGACGATAATTTTTTTGCCGATAACGTAGATTTTTCTATGTAATCTGTTGAAGACATGCCGGAAAAAATCAAGAGACAAGGTCTTGTCTCGGACCAAATACAAGAGTCGCTTATTGGTATTCAGAAAATCTTCAATGGTTATCAATAATTTATAAATTTAACATGATGGTTTTTTCAATTGTAGAAGAAATGTATTTGATTTTTGAAACTTAGGCTTAACAATGTATCGCAACAATACGCTTAAAACAGATTAAACGCCGACTTTACTTCAAATGAATAAAAAATAAATTTAAAAATGTTGAAAATAAATATTACTCAAATGCCCGATAAAATAATTAGAAATGTTTAGAATAAAATTAATGAGTGACCACGATTGGCGAAGACGCACCGAAATATTGCTCTCGGCTGTCGCTACGGCTGCGATCGGAGTGCGAGCGTGACAGACAGAAGTAAAGAAAGAGAGGCCCTTATGCTAGAAAAATTCGAATCATGTTAAATTCCGCATTGCTTTCTCGTCAAATGCGCTCTCACACATGCTTGCGTGGCCACGTCGCGTCGTTTGTTTGGCAAGTGCAAGCGCGACGGAGCGACGGAAAGATAGAGACAAAGCGAAGTCTTTGTCAGTTGTTTATATCCGGAAACATAGTACGCCACATCGAGAAGGAATTATTACGAAAAGAGGGAAAGGTAGACACCTTCGTGATGCACGCATTAGTACGTCATTCGGAAATTTTCAAAGAGTTATCAATAATTAATCTGTTTCATTTTTAGAACTTCGATACATGTCAAAGCGTATCTTCAAATTTCTACAAGCTCTTCTTTAGTACATAATCAAATTGTTCTATAAACAGGTCTTCCAAGAAAAAGTAGGCAAATTATTTTTATCGGGTTATCCGGCACTGTTAAATAATCTTTGTTACATGCTTCGTATCGACACTTTACCATCTCGGCTATTAAATCTCCAAATTGTTTTTTATCTATTTGTAACGGTGTTATGATATTACTTAAAAACTATTTTTTGTTCAAACCCGTCGTTGAAATATACGTGAGATTAACGGACACGATGACGTTGTTATACGTAAATCGAAAAATGTTTACAAGGATATACATTTGACCAAATTAATGTTCTAAAAGTTAAAAACATTTTTCAGCAATTCACGCTAACCATTGTTTTAAATTTACCCCGTTTTCATAAAACCGTTTTCGCCACTTCTATGTTTATTATAACTTTCGAATTAAGAATTTAAATACCAAACGTACAAAGTCGTCACTGTCTTGCAATAATTAAATGTTTATTATTTTGCTAATTCCTTAAAATGTGGTTTCTTTTTCAATATTACCGACAATATATGCAATTCTTTCAACAATCTCTAACATGTTGCAAGAACCTTGTACACATGACCAGAAACGTACTTAGACTAAATGTTTACTGTCTCCGGAAGTGTCTCTGATTTTTTTATTCACGTCTTCAAAGAATTTAAAAAAAATTTTAAGGTAATTCTGATTACTATATTTTTTAAAAATAAATAATATTTAAAGGATAATTTTTTACATTTTGCCACATCATGATTGCAAAATTATTATAATAATGAGATCTGTATATTCCTTTATTTTCCTGCATTCCCTGATTTCTTTATCCCCTTGTTTCTTTAATAACAAGTATTTCAATAAAAAGCATACTGTGCTTTACATAATTCTACGAATGAAGTGAAATCCACAAAATAGCATCGAAAATGCAAAGCTATGGGCCAAGTACAAGAGAATGTTACATTGGAATAGGTTGTTCATTAACATAAACTGCATTTTACACAGGATTTGAAATCAATCAAATGTGAGCAAGTACAAATTATTGTAGAGCAACGACACAATACTATCGCTAAGTAAATATATTCAATTAACTAAATTTCCCAAAATATGGTGTCTTCTCATTTAATGAATAAATCTGTTTACTGCTCTATTAAATGTACTTGGTGGCCCGATTTTTTCGAAGGTTCGATGGTAAAAAATACCTGTAGTATCAACTCCCCCAAGCTTAAATCGTTGGGGATGTGCTACATTAAAAGAGAGTTGCTAAAACACAGTATAAAGTGAGTTTCTTACTGTACAGAATGAAAGTCCTTTAAATATCTCACGTCGTTCCTTTTTAATTTATTTTAACATCAATTGTTGAAATACACTATCAATATGTATATGTAATTTCCTCTCACACACATCCAGATTGTTAACATATTAAATTAGAAATATTTGTTACGTTACGTTTTGGACATCAAGCTTATCATTTATAGGAATTTTTAAAAAATTTTCAAAATGGCACTTTTCGAGAAAATCAAAATCAAAATATTGTATTTGACGTCTCAAGAAAACTTTTTACAACAAAGTATATTGTGTTGTACATCAAAAGAAGGGGCGTTTAAAACCGAGTAAAATGACACGACTCCCGTCTCTCTAGCTCAATTAGAAGAAAAGCTATGGTGATTTTAACATAGGTCGGTTACGCTTTTTTGGCGGATTTTAGGAAAATTTACATAGCCGTAATTTTGAAACCGTTTGAGATATTTGAACAAAAATTGGCATTTTTCTTAATCGCTATAGGGAAAACCTTCGTACCAAATTTCATCAAATTCTGAGGTGGTCAGGTTTATACCCTGTGTTGATTTCACATGGAATGACCCTGGTGTAGAAGATGAGAGGTCCCGTGAAAACAATAGTCCAGTAAAAATAGCTTTGAAATTGCAATTCAAACTGGATGGACCCAATTTTGGGGTAACGTCTGTAATAATGTGACAAATTATTGTGCCAAAAATGAGCACCCTCAAACTCGCGGAAGGGTTGTAAAAAAATTAAAAACATAAAAATTTACTTTTAATTTTTCATCCGTGCAGTTTACAAAAAAAAGTTCTATACAAACATTGTAGAGTATTTTATTCCGCGTATTTTGACGCTTGAATCGTTGGATTCGGATGAAGGGGTGAGTTTTGACGGGCGCGAAAGTGTTTAAGGGAGACCGCGTGCCCACGTTTACTTTCAAAAATTCGTATCTTGAGTTTGATTAAATATTTTTGAATGCTTTTTTTTGTTCTCAAGAGGAACACTTGTACTTCAATTCTGGAAAAGTGAAATATTTGTACATTCCTTATTTTCTTTTTTATAACAATTTTAATTCTTCAAGCGTCAAAATATGCGGAATAAAATACTCTACAATGTTTGTATAGAACTTTTTTCTGTAAACTGCACAGATGAACAATTAAAAGTAATTTTTTATGTTTTTAATTTTTTTACAACCTTTCCGCGAGTTTGAGGGTGCTCATTTTTGGCACAATAATTTGTCACATTATTACAGACGTTACCCCAAAATTGGGTCCATCCAGTTTGAATTGCAATTTCAAAGCTATTTTTACTGGACTACAAAGCCCACTGTGCACACGAATTTTATACGTTCGTTTTTTTAATTTCCATAAGTAGCACTTCTGCCTGTTTAATATATGCATATCCTTTGTGCTACAGTTGGTTTTCGTTTCATGTAAATGAACTTAAATCCATCGTTATTTAACTCGGAGCGTGAAGGAATTAATCGGTATAACAAATTACAAGTCCGTTCAACTTCTTTTAATATAAATACATGGCAATTTGGAAAACACTGTTTGTATTAAACCCTATTTGTATTATACGTAATTCATGATAACGACAGAAAATATGGATGTATATTTTACAATATACTTTCCACGGTATCTGGTGGTGATTGGATGTAAGGTGAAGATTGTATAAATTCAACACACATTTCCAATGAGGTAGTAATAAAAAGTGACGAGCAAAAATAATACCTTTGCGTGCGAAGATTGACTTATATTCTGGTTCATTGCGATGCACCGTTTCTTTTGATTTCCTTCACGATGATATTTCCTTCAAACTGTAAAGTTTGGTCAAAGCGTTCATAATTCCTCCCCTACGTTTGCTATACGTATATTCTATAGTAACACGTATGTAGCATTCCATGACTAGTGTTCAAGCCCAATAACACGATATGAAATATACGTTTTCCAAAGTTCGCAATGTTGGACGTGGCATAGAAACTCATTTTATCCGTCATTTGTCCGTCTTTGATCCGTCGAGAATATAATTTTTCTCCTGAAAACTGCAGTTTTGATCGAAGTCGAGCACTGTTTACCTACTTAAGAATTAATCCTGAGCGGATTAAAAAAATCGAATGTAATTTGCACAGTGCGAATAGAGAACTTGACGAGCTTTGCAGAATGTATGTTTCAGATTTTCCTTCTAAACCGGCGCAACACATTTTCAAATCGCGTGCAATTTGCAAACATTTGTCGGTTGTCACTTCAAAAATTCGACGTAATTTGAAATTGGCTGAAACGTGTCAAAAAGCAAAGTTTTTTAGCTAATTTCGCACAAAATTTCATCTTAATTAGTGAACTCTGCAAAAACTCCACGACTGTATTATTATGAATAAATCGTTACGTATGTTCACGTTTGCGATCTTTTGTGTTTCCCTCTTTGTTCAGGCCGAGTAGTTGTACTACATCAGAAACACCTTGCAGTACACATGTATCTAAATAAACAAAGAGAATATCATCTAACAACAGACTGTTACGAGACTTCTTTTGCTCAGAAGTCGTAATTAACGAGTTAATTAAAACAAGCTGTTTTATACTGTTCATACCTACGATTCCGTATAAAAGATACAATATCAATAGGTCTTACGATGGAAAGGATACGAATAATCCGTTATTCTACGAGTTGTTTTCACAACCGAGTTTCTCAAATTAAAAGGGAAATTGGAACAAGAGCAAATTGCAAAATAATAGATGCAGTGACATCAAGATTACTGGCGTGTATTAAAGAGTTTTATATTAACACGTCCCTTTTTTAAAAATAGCTAACGAGTAATCGATCGGTGTTAGTGTAAAATATAAATATCGCAAAAGATTGATTTACCATCGTCACATCAGCATGATTATGTTGGTAACAGGACAGTTAGTTGTTCGCAAATGTCGAGTGTATTTGTATAGCTAATTCCACTAGCGTACAAAGGTAAACCAACCAGTGAACAGTAATAACGTTACACGGAGAATTAGAGAAAAATTCAGAACGCGAATTGCATAGACAACACACTTAAATCTTTCCATAGAACGAGCAGAAGTTACCTTACTAGGGTGTATGAGGCCGAGTTGGCTATTTCCACGTTACTTGGAAATGGGTGTGCACGCGTGCCTAGCTCTTCTTAAAGAGCAATATTCCCTTGTCTATTAAAAGCAGATACACATAATGTTTCACAAAATGTTCAGATTGAAGCCTTTTCAGGCACATTTTTTTTAAATGGCTGACACGGTTTCACTGCACTTTAACACGTTCGTCGCCCATCGCGATTCGGTTAAGTTCTTTAGGGAGCTCGAATTCGACAATAATATCACATAGACAACACCGAGAAAGTGTCTCACCATTTAGAGATTCGTAAGAATCAGCCGGACAAGCCTATAAGAAGGATGTGCGCCATATAAGAAGCGAAGAAAATGGAAAAAACTCTGACCTATTGTTCTAATTGTTCCAAAGATTTCTTAATAAAGAAAATGTTTCTATCTTACAAGGGAAGGCTACGAGAACGATCAATGGTTTTTGGATAAAATTTGTTACCAAATGGTGGGGGATGATGAGTATAAAGACCCTGTAAAATATTAGCGGTATATGGCCAGCCATTTATATAAAAAATTGACTTAAAGATGAAAATATGTACATATGTATACGTACATACATATGTATAGGTATACGGATTCGGGATGCACCAGGAAGTGGTGGGAGACGTGGACACCGGACCTTGGTCTGTACTATCTCAAGGGTTGTCGAGTCACGGCTTCGCAAACAGGGTGACTAGTCCTAACTAGTTACAGCTTTGAAAATAGTTAGTTATCGGTTTATCAAAGATAGGTTGGGAATCCAACAATAACGTTGATAATAATTCTAGTGCTTATTCGGATGGCGTGTAATTTTATAATGCTATACTCTTCGAAGTATTACTATTCTTTAGGAGTGATGACTATAAAATTTATTACATATCTAGATATGCTATCAGCAGGCGGAAGCATGATTTATTCACAACTTTAACGGCAGCATTTTATTTTAACTCTAAACCATTTGGGCGTTCAACAATTTTTTAAAAATATCAATCCTACAGCGAGTCTCACTGACTTTCGTTTGTTTCTAATTATCGAAGTATAAAGTGCTTTACCCCGTTGAATATCTGAGACTCGATATATCGACTGTTGTGTACTCGTCAAAAATGCTATGGAGTGTTCGTACAACGAGAACATTTGGGTTATTCGTCGCCGAAAATATTTGCGCACTCTTCGATTAAAATTAATTTACCGAAGCAAAGTTTTGTGCTGCATCGTAGAGACTGCATCATAGAGATTGCCAGGAAGTTGATTTACTTTGATAGAAACGATTATACAATGGTCCTGGTCTGTATGATTGATTTTCTAGCTCTGCTCTCTACGGTTGATGGGTCTGTCCTGATCTATTCGATTCAAGTGTTTTTACTGATCTGTTGCGTCAAAAGCTCATTGTTTCTTCCCGTAGTTCTGCTCCGTCTCATGGTATCGAACAAAATTTAACTTACTAACAGGGATGGCGATAGACTCTACTGATAGGTCAGTAAATTGTGTCTCTAGACCGCTGTGCGGCGGTTCGGGAATTTCGCTTGCCTCTCCAGAACAAGTAGTTTTAGGAACGAATCGCATGGAGGATTTCTCAAAATCGGTTGCGGCAAGTCCCACTTGCCATATGGTCGAGTAACCCCTGCTGATTTATTATATTTTGTTGGCATGCGCTTGTTTTATTGGCGTTGTGATTTGGTGTTGTTACTCAAAAGAAATGACGTCCCTACCAGCATTAAATACGATGATGATGGACCTGGGTTCTATTGCCCATATCTTGGACATTCAGCAACTAACTGTAATGCCCACTGGTACAAGTTAATGTCTTGTAGTTGTCTTGTAGTCACTGTACTCCTCTGTGTATCCTAAGAGGAGTCTAATTCATGACCTGAGCTCTTGCACATAGCCTACGAAATAACACTGCTCGCACGCCATCGGTTTTGAAGAACAACGCGGAATGAATTCACATTGAACACTGTGACTATTGCCCAATAATGTTCACTTTAGACTTGTTAAAATTATTACGTAGAATGTATGCCCCCGTACACTTGTTTCACCTATCGCAGCGAAACAGGTTGATTCTTCGACCACTTTCCACTCGTACACAAGTACTGTTGGCCAAAACATACCTGGACCATCTCAGGGGGTAGTGCGACGAGGGGACTGACTTTGTCTTTGCGCCGAGCCGCGACAGACGAATCGCGCGAGGCAAAATCAATCCCCTCGCCGCATTTCCCGCCGAGATGGTTCAGGATCCGCTAGGCGGCGTCTACGCTTTACCGAAGAAGATGTAGTCAAGGACAGACGGCCGTTATCGGTAGAATAGTGACAGTACACAGATCTCCACAGATTGTCTGTATGATTGTACGCGTGGCCCTCAAAATGGCCCACTCTTAAGTTAATAAAATAAGCATAGATATTGCAGCCGTGACTGTAAGTTTCCTTTCATAAAAATGCCGAGGAAATGGTCTGGTGTCCATTCGATTCATTGCAGTAAGAAGTTACCGAAGCCCGTACCGTCACAATGAAAGTGACGTTATGGGTCCTAGCGAGGAACCCTGGTTTTTTCGGTAAATCACGCAGCGGTTTTACATGGGAAACCACCACGCCAAATGTAACGTTTGTGGAATCTGTTAAACATCCATTACGCCAGTACCTCCCAGCTATCCTTAATACGCGAAAGGGCTAAATGAAAGAAAAGTTCTTTCTGTCGACGTGAACAGTTTTACAAGTCACTAAAGAAATCGATCAGGTCGATTAATAATTGGCACTTTTCAGGACATCTGTGTACTGGCACTACTTTGCCGGTAACAGAGGCCTGCCCCTTGCTACATATTTCTTCAGAAATGCGTATTTGTGTAGAAAATCGAAAAGGTCGGAAGTTCGATGACAAAAAGTCACCGTGCAGTGGATTCCGTGTCCTTCCCGGTGTGTAAGTATTAGTAATTGATTAGTAACATTAATTATTAATTTTATTAATAATTTTATTTGATATATTACTAATTTTATTAATGTGGTATTGGTATTTTTGGGAAGAACGGACAATGTACGAATCGTTATTGCAAGTGCGAACTGTTGTGCGACAATGTAGGTAAGTGCGGAAGACGAGCGGGTGAATCGAGTGAGAGTTCGGTTAAAATGTATCGAAAGAATGAATACGGTAAATGCACGTGTGCGAGGTTTGGTGACCCGTGATATCGAAGATCCGCACGTTTCAAGAATGTGTGAATATGTGAGATTGCGAGGAGACTGTATTCGGAAATGGGGGGTTAGTAATAAACAGCTTAAAAACTATTTAAAACAAATGCCACCTTGTTACTCACAAGAATAATCTCTCATCAACAATTTTATTAATGATAATAATCAAGCTTTCTCACGGGGGAAGAATCTCACCCATTCGCTGAACAAACGAAACAACTGTACGAGTGTATACATGTTTTGTAATATTTAAAAAAATTCTAAGGTGAAACTTACCGGGCAATGATCATACTTTTCAATACAATGAGACAGTAGCCTCCAAATGACCACCACTATGGCGACTGCGAGCCACGGAGTGGTTCTCAATGTCAGTGAGCGAACGAAACAACGCGGTTATGTAATAACGGTCATATGGAAAAACCAGAAAGAGTTGATTTGCCTATTTTTAAAATAGTCGAAAACCATTGCATTAGGGCGAGAAAGTGTATTCTATACATGTACAGGATGAAAAACGATAGCCAATCAGAGGGCTGCGTTGGACGCGGCAGCGCGACAGTTCCTGCTGGTACAAGTTAATGTCTTCTTGTAGCGGAATTGTTTATGCCGTCGCGTCAAAGGAGCCCTTGAAAGGGGCACAGAACGAGCACACTACCACGAAAAATGTATCGATGAGTCACTGGGTCAGTGTATTTCCAGGTGTCACCGAACAATTTTACAGAAGTTTGTTCATCGAACAAACTTTACAGAACACCGCACAATAAATTCACATTGAAGAGAATGACCGTCACCCGATGATTTTCAATTTAGATTTGATAAAATTATTCTAAACAATGTATGCACTCGTACACTTGCTCCAATTGTTCAGCGAAAAGGATAGATTCTTCAACTACGAGAAAGTTTGATTATGTCGATTACTAATACATCCGAAATTACTTTTCGTCATAGCACTTCCGACCTTTTCGATTTTCTACAGAAATACGTTCTCCGAAAAAAGATGTAGCGAAGGAGAGACGTCTGTTACCGAAAGAATAGTAACAGTACACAGATGTCCA
This sequence comes from Mimumesa dahlbomi, assembly GCA_917499265.3. Classification (NCBI taxonomy): domain Eukaryota; kingdom Metazoa; phylum Arthropoda; class Insecta; order Hymenoptera; family Crabronidae; genus Mimumesa; species Mimumesa dahlbomi. The sequence goes on from OU824120.1 coordinate 2,677,489, forward strand.
CAGAAGAAGGCCGCCAAGTATATTTAATCGAGCAGTAAACAGATTTATTAATTAAATGAGGAGAAATCACTTTTAGTGAAATTCAGTTTATTGAATATGTTTACTTAGATCGAATTGTGTCGATGCTGTAAAATAATTTGTACTTGCTCGCATTTGTTCGATTTTAAATACTTCGTATAACGAAGTTTACGTTAAGGGGAGGATAAGGGTTTCAGGGCATAAAAAAAAGAACACTTTATTTGCGATTTTTTTCAGACGTATGAATAAAGCAAATTTGTTCGAACCTTTTGCATATTATATACTATCATTTCAACAATATTTTGTAATTTTTTTATTGCAAAATATCAACAAATAAGCCGGTGACGGAGCTTTTCCGAGAACGCCTTTGGAAAAAGGCGTTTTGCGGTGATCACTGTATCTCAGCAGAAAAGTATCAGAAATCAAAATAACAATAAAATTTAGTTAGAAAATGAGTAAATCCTCCCCCAACAATCGCTAATTGTTATTTGTTTCATTTTAAAATTTTGGTAGTCGTTTGAAGAAAAAATTATGGTTTTTCACTAAAATTTCTGTCATTTTGTGATTGGAAAAACCCCTAAATGTTAAAAAAAACAGATCATACTTATCGTTGGGGGTAAGTATTTTTGTATAGAAAGTATCTACCAAGTTAAGTGTTTTTTCTTGTCATTGTTTTCATTATTACGTTGTTTGACTATACGATATTAATCCGAATCAGTGTGTGGAGATTTGAATTCTTATCCCTATTAACAGTGACTTTATTCCATTAAGTTGGGGTAAAGTGTAAAGAGAGGGTTTAAACACGTTCGAATCTACTTCACGAAGCCAAGATATCCAGTTCTTGCACTGTACAGTGTACACATTAAGTATATTAAGTTTACAAATGATTGAAAACAGTTTGATATTTTCTGAATTACGTAATAATGTGTGCATCACGAAGGTGTCTTTTTTCCTCTCTTTCGTACATACATAATTCGTTCTCTCTGCGGCGTACCCACTATGTCTCGGGATATCAACAACGCTACATACGTTGACTCTATCTTATCGTCGCTGCGTCACACATGCACTCGCACTACTCAACACACGAACGTGGGCCGAGCATGCATGTGCGACAGCACGTTTGACGATCGAGGAAGGTATCGATTCATTATGGTCCGAATTTGTCTCGCATGCAGGACAAGCAAACGACGTTTCTTACAAAAAAACACGACTGTTGACATTAAATATCTCGTAACTGGCTGGACCGATTTTTTTGTAATTAGTCTAAAACGACTCGTCTCGACGCCGCCTTTAAGAGTTTTTTGGGGAAATTTGCCGCTTTCATGCCGTTTGAATACTCCGAAACCCCCAATCTGATTTTTCCGGTAAAGAGTCAAGGTGCCTCCAGGCGGGGCCTCTTGTACTTGGCCCAAGACAAGATCTTGTCTCTTGATACATTCTGTACACGCAGAATAGTATACCATTCTTAACTTTCCACAAATAGTATGGCTAGATCATAATATGGCTAGAATATCGTAACACTGTTATAAACAGAAGAATATCAAACTTGGAGATAGTAAAGTTGCAGTAGGTATAGGGCATGTAACAAAGATTTTTAAAAAATACCGATGACTATCCGTATCACCATAGACCGAAACACTCACTAAACGCACTCACTTGGACACCCTGACAAAGGAAAAACTTCTTACTTTTTGTAGGAAAATGTGCTTACTAAAGTTTAAAAAATTAAATACCGGTTTTCAACTATTCAACAAACCATTATATTAAATGTAAGGAAAGCCGGAAATATTACGTTTATTTGATATTAGTCGAGGTGACCGCGATTAATATTCAATCTAATATCACACTAATATGTAAAGAAAAGCCGGAATTATTGCGTCGAGCCAAAACTGCCTTCTTGCCTAGACGAGAGTCGCACAAAGATTAATGGCCGAAAATATGCATCTCGCTCCATTGTCTAAAACAGTTGATTAGCCATGGAGCCGATCCGTCGACGCCTCCGTATATTCCATGCAATTCCTTACATAAATTTATACATTATTGATAACACTTGAAGGTTTTCTGAATTATTATTCGTTCACTTCCACGTTTGTCGTAGTTTAGAAGATATGCATTTTGAACGAGATCTTGCATAAACCTACACGTGTTACTCAAAATATGTACTATCCAATATTTAAATAATACTGTTAGTGCTCAAGACCGCACGATTGAAATGACGACTTGTATGACAATTGTAATTGATTCTAAGTACATAATTAATAATTATCAATAGTATGGATATTATTATGAATGTTACTGTTGGAACGTATCTGGAACAAGTCGTAAATTAATATTACATCGTATATATGTAACGTGATATGGCGCGCCAAATACATTGCTGTCTCCCACCAAGTCCGGTACGCAAAATGTTTTTTTTGTCATCGTCACCTTCGGTTAGAGTGACAAACTAACGGGACTCCCAAAAAAGATAAATAGCCTCTTTTTGGCGGGATAACACTAATACAAAGCCTAAACATTTGTATTATTAATTATTGTCCTGCTACGATTATTTTCATATACTGGCGATGTTTTTTTCTATAAAAATGGTACCAAACACAATGCGACTTATTTAAGTATCGGCGATCCAGCAAAATAGGACTGGTAGTTAACGTGTTAATTAAGAGTATCATTTCCTCGCGGGGGTAATTTGTGTGCCTTGCGGCTCTTGAAGCCCATCAGCTAATCTGCTTGATTTTAGTAAAATTATTTTCTTCTCTTCGTTCTTATTTTTTTGTTAACATGTGTAAACATATGTATAAATAATAATATGAATGACGTGCCGGGATCAGAACGTAATCCGTTCCTTCCCTACCGAAACTGTTCATCTAAATGCGTTTTAACACCCGAAAGAGCCATTTAAATTTTCCTTCACCTCGCCGAAGCTGTTCAATAGACTGCTTAAATCCAATTAGAATTGCATGCCTCGACCCGAGGCTGTTCACCTCGATCTGAAACTGTTCCGCTGGCCAGACACGGCGGAATCGAGAAACAAAAAGATCTGATTGTGCGAGGTGAGGCGGCCCGAGAGACAAGGCCTGGCAATCGGAGACCGAACACGCTGATCAACGTTTTTTTATTCTAGGTTTTGAAACATGACCAAACATGATGACATTCTTATTCATATCTTAATAATTCTTTTTCGTGTTTCTGAAAAATAGATAATTTATCAAAAGCGTATCATGTGTGGTTCAATTTTAATAAAAAGTCCTTACCACTTTGTTAATAAAAGTTTCATTAGCATAAAAGCAAAAATAGAAAAATTCTCTTTCAACAATTTTTAGAGTCAATCCTGAGTGTTTCACCGTTTGGTAGTGTGGGATTCTAGAAATAAGCGGAATGAGTGTTGTCAAGTGCATGAGCGAGTGTCTGCCAAATGTTTTTCTGAAGAAAAAGTGTGCAAGTTTATGGTGGACAAGGGCAGCGGTTGAAGAGCGACCACCATGGGCGTTTTCATGGGAAAACCCTAGAGGTGTGCGGGTACCCGATATTTCGGGTTCGGGTCGGGTCGGGTATTTCGCTCGGGATCGGGTCGGGATCCCGAAAGTTTGTAATGTTCGGGTACCCACGATTTCGGGACCCGAAACTGAATTCGGGTCCGACCAGGACGGGATGATCCCGGAAGTCAGTAACCATGTAAGCTTCCTCGTGATTTTTTAATTGTGTTTTGTAGGTTTAGAAGTATTTTTGCATTTTGTAGTGTAATCAAATATAAACATCTACGAACAAGGAACGTAATAGGTAATATAATATATGAATTAATAGTATTTTATTTCAAATTTGAATGCAGAAAACATAATTGTTCCACTCTCTCTGAAATCAGCTTTGTTCTCGTGGCTGTAACAATGTTGCCAGCATCAAAAAAATATTATTTTCTGATCTGGCAACATTGTTACAGCCACGAGAATTCAGTTTCCGGCCCCGAAACCGCGGGTACCCGAACATTACAAACTTTCGCGATCCCGACCCGACCCGACCTGAACGATTCCCGACCGGACCCGAGCATCGGGTACCCGAGATTTCGGGTACCCGCACACCCCTAGAAAACCCGGTCGACTCTTCCTAGGCCCTTGTCCTAGGTATAAGGGTTGAGTGTGAGTGAGACAGAGTGAAGTGCGAGTGAAAACGAATGAAGAGTAAGAGAGAGAGAAAATGCGTGTATTAGGGTGTGAATTATGGGAAAGCGAGGAGAATGAGAGTTGAGCGCGTGGAGGAACATTGAGATGTTTTGCGAGAGGTTGTGCGAGTATTGCGAGTATTGCGAGTATTGAGAGTTTAACGAGTAGAGGACTGAGTGTCCGATTATTGTGAGTTTTATGAGTAGATAGTAAAGCCTTTAAATATAATTAATTATTAGTAAACATCGAGTCGTGAGAGTTTTTCGTGAATCAAACCATAATCATTTATTCCTAAAAACTTGGGGTCTCGTCCGGGATTTCAAACCAACCTTATCAACTCTCAATATTTTTCCTACAGTAGTGATTGCTGTAAGTATTTACATTCCGGACGTCGCGGTACATAAAAATACCAATTTTTCAAATACAGATTGGACGAAATTTAAGATTAAGAAATATAAAACCATCTTTTTCAATATTTCAAAACAAGTTATATTAAATTTAAAACACTTTTATTTAATCCTTACGGCTGCCTAAAACTATTAATAGTCTTTTTGTTTATTTCTGCATCTATTGTGGTTGAGGGTTATAAATTTTTGAAAAATCCCATGCACTAAATTTGGTCTGCCCGAAACTTCAAAAATATTGAATATTTTGAAAATTTCTTCAAATGGTTTTGTGACAGTTCCTACAGCATATTCAAATTTTATCAAAGTCCGTGGCATAAACATGTAATCAAATATGAAAAATATGCATGTGCACAAGTATGCTCGGTCTAATAGTCATAGATGTGTCTAATTTAGATTAAATATAATACGATACGCAGATTTTGCTTACTACAGTAAAGTACCTTATTATTTCCACTATCATGAATTTCTATACCTGTATCTACGTACATTGAACGTACATAGGTACACGTTATATGTAATCTCCTTCGAATGTCTGATAATCTCATTTTATTATCAACCATTATCTATTATCTGTAGTGTCCATTATATCGTAAATCTTTTGCCGTCGTATAATACCATAACCGTATCACGATTTGCATGCAAATACAATTATTATCTATATACGCTTACCCATCGGTTTCTGTTATCGCTTTAAATTATTTCTTGCGAAATTCATAGCATTATTTATAAATATGGACTATGGAATAATGAAAGCTACATGCATAACATACTCAAGTGTTGACGGAGCTATTATTTACCATTAGAAACTATAAAATTGGATAATAATTTCCATTTTAATCAATTTACTGAGATTCCTAATCTAGCACAAATTGAATACGATTAATTGCGAATTCAGTGTGATTTTACATTTAGGCGCTGGAATTCCTTGGTATCACATTACATAAAATTCATTATGGTTGCGAAAAATATTCGGGCGATGGTGGGCTAATGTATTTAGTAGCTGATAGGCGAAATATCGGATTCTTAGAAAATTATAAGTAATTAATAAGCAATGATATTTTTCCTCTGTCATGTGCTGAGGTGGATGCATGGGTGCGAGGGAGGGTAAGTTAAAAATGATGTGTTTATTGTGGTGAGACGGGAAACAAGATGAGAGCGACAGCCTATACCTAACGAGAGCTAGTAAGGAAACGGGTATGATGCTGCCCAACGTCGGCGGTTCGGGCACTGATGGGTGGTTAAGTCCCACGGTAGAACCGCGGGACATATGGTACATACCAGCCGTTGACACTAGGCATTTTAAACGAGAACGGACGAGAACATCGTCACAGCGCTGTTAGTGACAAGATTGGTAAGAAGTCGTCGTGAATTTGAAGTTAATACCAGATCAAGATATTTTATTTATTTTTTCAAGATATATGTATATGAACCTTATATAACAGTAGTTGTCAATATAAAAGTGATCCAATTTTGTTTAGAAATCCAAATTTTAGCTCGATATTAAAAGAGTTAATATGTATCAACAATTAAGTATTCACGTGTACGTATTAATACCTATACAAATTTGACAAATTCTGATGGCGTACAAATTATTTAACATGTGTTTTAATCTAATAGTAAATGATTTAGTAAAATGGAATTGTTTAAAAAGAACTGGCTTTGAAACTGAACATACATATTCATTGGTAGTACCGATTCAAACGTTGAATCTAAGGTGCACTGGCAGCTGACATGATGTGCTTATCGGTCGTTTATCAGTGTGGTTAATAATGAAAGCGAATATCGTGTCGCAAGTATCGTGACTGTATTTTATAGCCAGTTTTCATTTAAATTATCTGCCCCAATCGGACTAGTATATATGTACTTACACTTTCATATCTCAATTACATCCTTTTAAACTAGTTACAGGACAATTACCTAGCTGTCTATTACACAGCTGCCTTATCTACGATTCCCTATGATCCATTGCAGGAAATGTTTTCTGTTAGTCCCGACAAATTCTAATAAAAATGAAAGAATATTGTTAGTAAAAGTAGTGTGGACTTGGGTAGGAAAAGAACGAACGTGTTTATAAGGTAGCGTTAAATTGATGAAATTTTATATTTACTAGAAATGTCACTACGAAATACGTTATCATTATTACAAATATCTCCATAAAAAATCGGTGAGCAAAAACATTCAAAAATTTTTCTTTCAATAATTAAAAGATGGAGGAACTATGAACATTTTCAACAGATGGAGAACTATCAATGCGAATGATAATAAGGAGGACACTCTTTGTGATTGCAACTGACTTGAAAACCTACGGAGAACGTTTATGGTATACACTCGCTGAAAGATTTTTAATTTTTCTTCCATATTAGCAAAAAGTACAGTATTATATTTACAATAACTCATAAAATACCATAAACTATTGTACTCACCGATTGCTCTATATCACGGTGAACCGCTCCGAAAGGGTTACCTGGAACCCTGTTAGGACCTGCGGCACGCGTACATAAAATATAACAGGATTGATTAGTTTAAACACCATTTTATGACGATTACGGTAATTGCATTGGCGATGGAAGGTACAGAAAGAAAAATAGAAAAAAGTATTTGAAATGAAATAAATGTGAGCAAGTACAAATTATTGAACATCATCGACACAATACTGTCACTTATTGTTAGTAAATATATTCAATTACCTAAATTCTCCAAAAAATGATGTCTCCCCATTTAATTAATAAATCTATTTACTGCTCTATTAAATGTACTTGATGGCCCACTTTTTACGAAGTTTGATGTCCAAATGTGTGGGATTCTAGAAATAAGCGGAATGAGTGTTTTCGAGTGCATGAGCGAGTGTCTGCCATATGTCGGATTTGAAAGAGAAAGTATGCAAGTTTATGGTGGATAAGGGCAGCGGTTGAAGAGCGACCACCATGGGCGTTTTCATGGGAAAACCCGGTCGACTCTTCGGCGGCGGTCCGTAGGCCCTTGTCCTAGGTATAAGGGATGAGTGTGAGTGAGAGAGTGAAGAAAGTGAGTCAGATGGATGAAGTGCGAGAGAAAACAAATGAAGAGTGAGAGAGAAAAAATGCGAGTGTATAAGCGAGCGAATGATGGGAGAACGAAGAGAATGAGAGTTGAGCGCGTGGAGGAACATTCAGAGAGTATTGCGAGTATTGAGACGTTTTGTGTATTGCGAGTTTAGTGAGAGTAAAAGGACTGAGTGTCCTATTTTGTGAGTTTTGCGAGATTAGAATTAGTGAACATTTTAAATATAGTTTATTCCTACAAACTTGGAGGCTTATCCGTAGATTTCAAACCAACCCCACTCATTCTCAATATTTTTCCTACAAATGTAACGTAACAGATGTTTGTACTCAATTCTAAGTTAACAAGTTAACAATCCGGATGTATCTCACAAGAGCTTGTCAGAAGAAATTACATATAGGTACATATTATTGCGATATGTTTGAACGATTTATATTAACGTAAATTGAAAAAAAGGCCTTAGATATTTAGAAGATCTTTATTCTGTATAGTGAAAAGCTCACTTTGTACTGTGTTTTAACAATTATCTTTTAATGTCGAACATCCCGAACTGAGGGGATGTTCAGAGTTGAACTTACAGGTATTTTCACCATCGAACCTTCGTAAATGGCCTATGTCTTTGCATTTTTTATGCTGGGGAATCGAAATAAATCGAAGTAATTCGTCGATCTTTTTAATAAACGCGTGTGACCCTGGACGCCTAGCAACCGATCTAACAACACCTCCAACGGTCTTCGATGAAAGCCCGTCGCATTTTATTATAATATATAACGGTCAAATTACATTATGTTTACAACGTCGGTATTTTTGCAAACACGGATATTTCTCATAATCTTCACTTCGAATTTTAGCTTGTTTCTCTAACTAAAATAAAATTTTGCGTATATTTCGCTTTGCCAAATTAATGTTACGACTAGTATAGAAGAGGAAATTTCCAATGCAACGCGCACTTTTTGAACGCACTTCAACTAAAATGATAGGAGCTAGAGCAGCAAGTCGAGATATCTTTGAGTCTTACATGAGGCATTATAACCTTAAAAAATATTGTACTCGATCTACGTCAATATTTCAACATTATCATTTTCGTCCGATTACAATGAAAAAGCTCTCTGGAACATTAAAGTTGGTACCTTCCTGATCGTTCATATCGTAGTTTAGACGATATGACGTTTCTAATAAAACCTTCATTAAACTCTCCCTGTTAGTTGAAAAATTATATCCAATAGATAACATATAATAAAAATCTATGTTATCGGTAGAAAATTTATCTTCGCATGATATGAAATATGACCAACAAGTTAGCTAGCGTTGTTAGCGATACTTCGTACAAATTATCAGCAAAAAGCATCGAAAATGTAAAGGTATAGGCCAAGTACAAGAGGATGTGACATTGGAATAGTTTTCTCGTTAACATAAACTTCATTATACGAAGTATTTGAAATCGAACAAATGCGAGCAAGTACAAATTATTGTATAGCATCGACACGATGCTATCGCTAAGTAAATATATTAAACTAACTAAATTTCCCAAAAAATGATTTCTCCTCATTTAATTAATAAATCTGTTTATTGCTCGATTAAATGTACTTGGTGGCCCGCTTTTTACGAGGCTTGATGTCCAAAATGTAACGTTACAGATATTTGTACTCATTTCTAAATTAACAAATTAAGAACCCGGATGCATCTGAGTGGAAAAATTTAACAAGTTAACAATCTGGATGTGTCTGAGAGAAAATTATACATGCATATTGCCGTGTGTTTCAACGATTGATGATAACATAAAAGGAAACGTAATGAGATATTTACAGGATTTTCATTCAACACAATAAGAAGGCCGCTTTATACTGTGTTTTAACAACTCTCTTTTAACGTCGAACATCACGAACTATTTAAGCTTATTTTTCACCATCGAACCTTCGTAAAAAGCGGGCCACCAAGTACATTTAGTCGAGCACTAAATAGATTTATTAATTAAATGACGAGTCATCATTTTTTGGGAAATTTAGTTAATTTAATATATTTAGTTAGCGATAGCATCGTGTGGATGCGGTACAATGATTTGTACTTGCTCGCATTTGTTCGATTTCAAATACATCGTATAATCAAGTTTATGTTAACGAGAAAGCTATTCCAAAGTCACATCCTCTTGTACTTGGCCTATACCTTTGCATTTTCGATGCTTTTTACTGATATTATATACCGTTGGATTCAGCAACGAATTTCCATTCTTTTATGTCATTATAGAAATGATGATATCGCGTAAAACAAAGGTGAAATTAATTTTTTTGTTATAAATAAATAATTTTTTAAACAATGTGTAAACATATTCCTTGTGTATGCCAAAAACCATGAAACTTTTCCCTATAAAATTTGTATTTATCTACGATAGTTTACGAGTTAGCACATTTATGGGGTAACTTTGAAGGGTGTTTTCACCCCTTAAACGTGCGATTCGGCACGTACAAAAAAATACGTATCGATTATTTTCGCCTGCTTAACAAACGTACGAAGTTTCATTTAAATCGGCTGCGGACACTTGGGTATGTTCCCTTGTTAGTAATGAATAGGATGTGCGAAGTGCGAATCACTTAGCCCGTTCTTTACCCACTTGTTTCGAATTCATATAAAGTATACACATGGCTGTTAACTAATACAAGGTTTTGGACAACGAAATGGGATACAATATGTGTCTTCAGTGTACTATATTCTTTTCTTTAAGTGCAAAATGATTGGAATGTAGAAACGTTATCTCTGCTAAGGCAGAGCTGCGGATAAGCTTGCACCTCGCGGAACGCATCAAACGGAACCATATGAGTGACTTCTGAAATTCTCAGCGTAGGCAGCTTAGAGATATGGCGACGTCGTGGTATTTATACGAACGCGATATAAGCGAATTCGTCAGTGCAAGAATGGCTTCCATACTCATCTACATTGATAGTTTATTGGGTTTGACAGCACATCAATTCGAATATATAACGGAGATAATGCTTTTGAATCCATTCGATATCGATATACAATATTACAACATAACTTGGAGTGCCGTATACATCGTGTATTGTAATTACGGGGACCTTTTTTATAGGGTCGATAGTTTGTACCAAAACAAGGTAGATCTGAAAACCACCCACTATCAAAATACAACCCCTTTTGTAAATAATTTCAAAAAATTATATTTTCGAAATGGTAAGTCGTAAAGCATCCATATTGATTGTAATATAACCGGAAAAGATCGAGGTTTATAAAAACTAATATATTTGTTACGACTATTACCGTAAACTAGCGTTTTTTTCTTGTATACGCCAAACAACTTCGATTACCTATATCATAGCAGGTTTTTAACAACTTGGGAAAAATGAAGCGCTTGTACCGCTTTCATTTCCGTAGATGGTGATATTTTTGTCGTAAACTTTGATCTCTCCCGCTATTATTGAATTGAACATCGGGTCTCTACGACTTACCATTTCAGAGATATAATTTTTATTACAATCGATATTTAAAACTATCGACACTGCCAAAGATGAGCCTTAGCAAACAAATTACTTGAATTCGTGATTAAGTGAAAAGGTTTCTTCCATCACACATCCCGTTACCTAACATCTATCTGGAGCCAGCACCCATTACCATTATTATATATTAACGTGAATATAATAGGTAATCGCAGATTCCTATCGAAATCCGAAGATCTTGTCAGTAGTACCGAAGCACGGCAAAGTTCCCTTCAATAATCATCAGCCTCCAAGGTGGCCAATTAGGTTTTAGTTACTAGGAATCGGTGATTCCCAGGAAAAAACCAAAAACAACTAATGTTGCGTAGACCGATAAGGATTATACGCTATTTCTTGCCCAAAATTTCTAAGGACTATATGCTTGGTCCGGTTGAATAGCAAAAAAGAAGGGACTACGAATTTATACATGTAAAACAAACCCGCGTTATGTGACCGTATCTCCGAAGTGAAAATATACAGTCCAAGAAGAAGACTAACCAGTGCCAAGCATCAATGAACCTGACCACTCCGTCTTTTCATCCCTTCATTATCACCTCTCGAAAGTACTACGACTCAGCCTCGTCCCGAGTAAATTGGTTAGACCATTCACACACAAGGGGGAAAAACTGTGTCTTTGACGAAGAATTCGTATGCCACGTTTCCGTAAGCTCGGGACGTAACGCATAGTTAGGACGGAACATGTATCTTCCCACCGATGTTATATGTATTCCGCGCGGGAAACAAATCGGACTCGAAAATAAAATAACAATTTAATTTCTAATGATTTATACGAACACGTTCTGAAAATACAATATTCTATTAGTCTTAACTCTTACACAACGGGACTTGGTTGTGCCTTTACATTATTTGAATAAATGAACGGTGTGATGGCTAACGCGTATGCTCTCTGACTGCACACCACATTGACTGAACTCATATGCAGGGTGCAACAAAATTTCTGGAACACTTTAGATAAATCGATAGTATGTATCAAAAGAAGAAAAAACAATCTTAAAAGTTATGTCCGCAACCCCAACCCCTATGAAGGTACAACCTCTGTTGTAAACAAGTTTTAAGAAATTATATTTCCGAAATGGGAAATCATAAATGATCGACTTTGATTGTAATATAACCGGAAAAGATTAAAGTTTATGAAAAATATATAAGTGCCGCGATTAGTACCGTTAAGATGCATTTATTCTTGTTATTAAAAAGATGTGACTTTTTTTATGCTAGCAGATGTTTATCAACTTGAGAAAAATTTATATAATGCGTCAAGACTTGCTTTTCGAAGACAGCGAAAACCAATTAATATTAATATCAAGTTTAGGTGCTAAAATTTGTTAAGCGCTTGCCGCGTAGAAGCCTGCTTATATGCACCCATTGACACGTCAGATTGGTGCGACACTAGTTCTCCTGACTACGTCTGACCTACATATTATATCTTACTTTGTATCTTACTTTGGTCAGTGACATGACCCTTTGCGGACGGCTGTCTGCGGACCGCAGCCCAAGCACTTTTACCGTTCTGGACGCGTTTCTGTTAACAACAGTATAAATAGGATTTTTGTTATATTTAGATCGTCAAAGTCTTTCTTTAGTCCAATGCTGTCAAGGTCGTTCAGTAGGGCAGTGGGCAAACATTTGTTTATACAGTATGAAATATATAATTGTTACAAACGAATCTTCATGCGCTTACTAGCGTCCTACGAAATGCGTCCAGTCGTCCCGTACAGGCGGACGCTCGCGCGTCAGTGTGTCCCGTCCGCAAAGGGTTAAAATCTAAGGGTTCAAAACAAGTGACTAATTCTAAACAGGGAGTCACTCTATGACTCGCTTTTTTCGTTATTGCCGAAATGTCCTCTAAATATAACTTCTAGCTGCATCTTGACACAAAGAATAGTTTTCGAGTTATCAGTTTCTATGCACCGCAGTGTTGGTATTTGGCGCGTTACATCGTCCATACCGCTGTGCATACAGTTGCGGCCGCTGTTCTACACTTGTGCTTCAATGTTTTCAAATGTGTAGAGCTAAATTTTTCGCTGATTGTTTATATCACTGTCATAATGATCTCTAAACATGACTTCCAGCGATATGTTGGAATAAAAAATAATGTTCACGTTACGAATTAAGAGGTCACGTTTTGTCTCGGGCCAAGTACAAGAGGTCCTGTCTGACAGACACCTTGACTCTTTACAGGAAAGATTAGTAAAGATTAGATCGAGCTTTACGAGGAATTCAAACGGCATTAAAATTGTAAATTGTAATTGGACACGAATTACAAAAAAATCGGTTCAGTCAGTTACCAGATATTTCACCTCAAAAGTGGTGGATTTGTAACAGAAAGGTTATTTTCTTCTCTCACTCCTCCGGTGCAATTTTTCTGTTATGCATACCGTCGTAGTTACTTAACGTCTGACTGTATTAACACATTCGCGACCGCTGACGTGGATTCACGTCATGTAATTTTTGTTTCTGAATGCGGCAACATTAGGTGCTTTCGATAACACAGCACAACACGCATTTTAGTGCCTGCGATCTTAGACCTGATTTTGGTTATATCGGGCGCGCTGATTCCAAATATGGTGCGTTCCACGTCAAGTGATCAGGGTTTTTTCCGTCATGCCACGGATTTTGATAAAATTTTAATATGTTATAGATAACGTCAAAAAAATACCCGTTTGAAGGAATTTTCAAAATATTAAATACTTTTTAAGTTACAGGCAGTCAAAGTTTTGTGCATGGGTTTTTTTGAAAATTTATAACTCTGAAACCACAATAGATACAGAAATCATAAAAATACCAGTTGATTCAGAAAGCCTCAGAGTTTTAGAAAAAATATATATATATAAATTCGATGCAACTTGTTTTTAAATTGTTAAACAAATTTTTTTAATTTTTTAAACTTAAATTCCGTCCAAAGTGTATCTTCAATTTTTTTAAAACATTTTTTCCATCATTATCGAAATGTCCTCTAAACATAACTTCCAGAAAAATCTTGAAGCGATGAATAGTTTTCGAGCTATGAACTTTTCTGCACCGCGGTGTTGGTATTTGGCGCGCGACTTCGCTCATATCGCGTCGCAGATGATTGCCGCTAGTCAAACCAAACCGTTGATCAATGATCTACATTTGGGCTTTGATATCTGCGAAAGTGTACCCTTCAATTTATTGGTGATTTTTTTATAGCAATGCTATAATGTCCTCTAAATATAACTTCCAGCGACATGTTGCAGCAATGAATACCTTTCAAGTTAGGATTTATTATGTACCACAGGGTTCGGTTTTTCGCGTATCGTAACACCTATACCTGCCGTTATTGGGAAAAACCCTTGTTCAGTCCTCTCTGTGATTCTTATTTCACAGTATACCTGCAGAAAATGATACCTCAATAAACATTTGACATGAATTGTGATAGTTATGCTTTATATGTGATTCATTTTCTGGAATTTTCTCGGTGTGTTTTCGGCTTTATGTGGGTAAAGTGAAGAATTGTAGAAGTATACGTCTGTAATTTTTGAGTACTTTATAAGTGTTCCGCTGGTTTAATTAAAGACAATATGCCATTCAAATTATGTTGCAATCCTTTGAAGCAGTTAAAGCACAAGTAATGCGAAAAGAATATCTGCTGCGTTTCCAATCTCTTATGGGATTCAAATCCAGATTTAGAATAGGTCGAATTTATATGTAAACTTTGCGACACTAGGATAAGGTGGCAAAATGTGATAAATACAACTAATATTATTCGTGGAAAAGAATCAGGTCCAAGCATTTGGAACAAGCATTAGAATCGAACGTTAAAAGTAATCAAGCAGTCTTCACTTCTGGTATCATCAGTTTTCCTGAAGTAGATAGAACTTCCACTATACATGTTTTAAATGTAGTCTTTCCAAAATTTGGAGAATCTCCCATACAAGTTCCTAAATTAGAAACACTTTATCAAATTAAAGAAAAAATTGGAAAACTACAAACTGCCATAAAAGGCAAAATAATTGCAGCAGATTCAAGTAATAACGAAGATTCTGTCAATCCTTCGTTAAAAGAAAAGTGTCGAAAGTCAACAGATACAGCCAAAAAAGAAGAAGTGAAATATTCTTGCATGGCAAATATTTATTGAGGTATATGTGTTATGGTACGGCCGGAATCGCGGGCGAAAAACCAAACGCCGTGGTACATCGTAATAATTCCTAACTTGAAAGGTATTCATTGCTGCAACGTGCCGCTGGAAGTTATATTATTTTAGAGGACATTATAGCATTGCTATAAAAAAATCGCCAAAAATTGAAGGGTACACTTTCGAAGATATTGAAGCCCCAATCTAGATCATTGTTCAACGGTTTGGTTTGACTAGCGACAGCCATCTGCGACGCGATATGGGCGAAGTCGCGCGCCAAATACCGACAGCGCGGTGCAGAAAAATTCATAGCTCGAAAACTATTTATCGTTGCACTATACCGCTGGAAGTTATGTTTAGAGGATATTTCGATAATGATGAACAAAAATGTTTAAAAAAATTAAAGATGAACTTTGGACGGAATTTAAGTTTAAAAAATTAAAAACATTTTTTCAACAATTTAAAAACAAGTTGCATCGAATTTATATTTTTTTCTCTAAAACTTTGAGGTTTTCTGAATCAACTGGTATTTTTATGATTTCTGTATCTCTTGTGGTTTGAGAGTTATAAATTTTCAAAAAAACCCATGCACAAAACTTTGACTGCCTGTAACTTAAAAAATATTTAATATTTTGAAAATTCCTTCAAATGGGTATTTTTTTTCGGCGTTACCTATGACATATTAAAATTTTATCAAAATCCGTGACATGACGGAAAAAACCCTGATCATTTGACGTGGAACGCACCTATATCGAGTTTTGAAATTAAACGAAGACGTTTCAGATGATCATGAAGGGTCGAATACGATAAATTTAATCTCTCAGCGATCTCAGGAGTTGTTATTCGGCGGTTTGCATTAATCAATGCCTTTATTTTGTTTTCACCAGTTTGAATTGGTCTTCCAGAACGTGGTGACTCTTCAACATCAAAATTGCCGGTACGAAATTTTACACATCAGTTTTGCCGCTAGCATTCTATTAATACATCTTCTCTATACACATGGAGTATTTTTTTCTCGCTTAAACAGTATTTTTACCTTTTTCATAGTAAAAAAGTAAAATATGTCAAAAATGCTGCTTTCGACTTTCCATATTTGATAGGGCAGCAAATAAAAACTATTAGGCAGAACCAAACAAACTTTTTCACGAACAATCCTTGTTACATTAGCTATAAAAAATATATAATAACAATGCGGCTTAAGTGTGAAGTTAACTGAGAAAAAATACATTGATTCTTATGCTGGAAAAAACGAAATTAAGTACATTCCGTACATTCCGAACGAACCCAATGTTTAGGACACTTTCCACTTTTAAGACATAAAGACCCAGTAAATCGAAATTTCGTTGAGTCTTACATGAACCATTTTAACCCTAACAAATATTGTACTCGATCTACGTCAATATTTCAGAATTATCATTTCCGTCCAATTGCAATGAAACGCTCTCTGAAACGTTAAAGTTGGTACCTTCCTGAACGATCTTATCGTAGTTTAGATAATATGACTTTTTTAATAAAGGCTTCATTAAACTCTCCCTGTAACTTGAAAAATTATCTCCAACAGATAACATATAATAAAAATCTACGTTGCCGGTAGAAAAATTATCGTCGCCTGTAGGAAATCTATGTTGACGGTAGAAAAATTATCGTTGCATGTATGAAATATGACTAACATCACGCACCGTGACACGGTTGACGGAATTATGAAAAATATGACTAACTTCATGATGTGGACAGGCGACGGAGGAGGAGAAGACGACGTTTCTCACAAAAATCACGACTTTTTAGGTCACAATATCTCGTAACTGGCTTGACGAATTTTTTCGTTGTTAGTCTTAAATTACTCGTATCGACGCCACTTTTCCGAATCATATCATATTTTATGGGAAATTTGCTGTTTTAATGCCGTTTGAATACCCCGAAAACCCCGATCTAATCTTTCCGGATAAGATACAGGTCTGTCCAGGCCGAAGGCTCATGCACTTGCCAGTCGAGGACTCTTATACTTGGCCCGAGACAAGACCTTGTCTCTTGATTTAAGAAGAATATGTATGCGTCAAACAAATATGGGCAAGTATATTACAAATTATTGTACAGCATCGACATAATACCATACTATCGCTAAGTAAATATATTCAATTCACTAAACTTCCCAAAAAAATGATTTCTCCCCATTTAATGAATAAATCTGTTTACTTGGCCGGCCGTTTTTTACGAAGGGCCGATGGTGAGAAATACCTGCAGTGTCAAGTCTAAACTCACCTAATTGTAAGTTCAAATAGTTTGGGATGTTTGACATTAAAAGAGAGTTGTTAAAACACAGTACAAAGTGAGCTTCTTACTGTAGGGAGTGAAAATCTTCTAAATATCTCATGTCGCGTCTTTTCAATTTATGTTAACATCAATCGTTGAAATACATCGCAATAGGTATATGTCATTTCGCCTCAGACATGTCCAGATTGTTAACTTAATACATTAGAAATGAGTTCAAATATTTGTTACGCTACATTTGGACGATAAACTTCGTACAAACCGGGCCACCAAGTACATTTAATAGAGCAGTAAACAGATTTATTAATTAAATCAGGATAAATCATTTTATAAAAAATGTAGGTAATTAAATATATTTATTTAGCGACACTATTGTGTCCAAGTTGTGTAATAGCTTGTACTTGCTCACACTTGTTTGATTTCAAATACATCGTAAAATGAAATTTATGGTGACGCGCAAGCTGTTTCAAAGTTAGCCCATATCTTGGCATTTTTAATGCTTTTATGAGGATTATCACTACGTCCTTTTTGTTAAATCGTTGACGAAGAGCGACTCAAAATATTATATGCGATGGGAAAAAGTCGCAGTATTCCACGACAAGAGGATCAAGGCAAAGAAAAATCTCCGATTGAGATTCTCGTTAAACTATTTGTTGCACTGCACCACTAAAGGCTGCATTCGTTAATGGAAAGGGCTTCCAGCCTGATACCCGTGCACTACTTACCGCATGTCCACTTATTCAGATGTATGATACATACAGAATGAACCTGATCACTAATCGATGAACCTTGCCAGCAAGATAACAATAAAAAATAGTAAAAGCGAACTGAAAGTTGTGTATAATCTGTATAGTTTTCGTACAAACATTGTTCTAAATCGTTAAATTCTCAGGATAATCAACGGACCTCTATTGTAAACCTTACTTTATTCATTTCCAAAGTTTCATGGATACTCGGCCTATTGTGGGTCACGGTAGAACTTTAGCATCACAAGCTTCTCCGGTAGTAACACTAGAAAGTTAAATACGCCTGAAACCTTCGCCCATAATTACGTTACACGTTAATGAAACGCATCGAAGTTCACTTATTAGTTTGCGAACCAGAGGATCATAGACAGACTTACGCTTCATTTTGTACATGTGTATCTATATCCGTCAAATATCATCGAATTGATGACACGCATCATGCGGCGGATGATACATTTCCACCACATGTCCCCCTCCTTCTGACGCAACAGCCATACTATTCACTGGAACGCCTCGTGTTGACGCCCCGTATACTTGGCATTAGGCGGCTTGTTGCTTCAAAACAGCAACCATATAATTCTACGGTAGAAGCGTACTGCGTGTCTGCTGGTATCGTACAATTCATTTTGCTAAATTTTTCATCGCGCTGCATGGTGTATTACAGAATTTTATTATATTTTTATACAATGTTTGCTTCCCCAATATACGAAACATTGTTATAATTCAATTCATAAACTACGTATATGTGAATGTATACTGCGTAACGGGATTGAATAGTTGGACACAAACACGTGTTTCGTAAATATTAGAGTAATCTTTTTGGAATACCGGTTCAAGAAGGCCTGAGATTAAATAAACCGAGCGAGTCATTGAAATACCTTTAGGTATTGCGTAGATGCTTAGAAGCATCGTTTGAATAAAACATTCTACGTTAAACTTTCTTAATTCTGCCTTCACCTTAAATTGCCGTATATTTGTTAATTACATACAACATTTATATATAATATTTTAGTTTAAAAAGTTCATGTAATTGCACGAGTATTTTGTACTCAAATTCAGTGAAACTCTTGTGCAAACTTATGCCCATGCGGGTTGATAATGCCATGTGATAAGTTATAGGAATTGCTAAAAAAGTAATTTGCATGATTAACGATGTTCCGAGGCAAATGCGCATATTGGTTGTAGATTTATGTACCGTTGGCCGTTGTTTTCATGATGTCAATAATTCGGTAACTTTTTTAATTGCGAGATAACAATCACTTCAATGATTTTAAAAAGGGAACTCGACATTGTACCGGGTAACAGCACCACTCATAATCAATTAAAAGACAGCAAAAAGCATTTAATACAAAATAAGTGACGAAGTTGAGGCGGCATTTACTAGAGGATTGATTGAAAATAAAAGTTGCATTGTTGTTCTACGCGTTGGAAATTTTTTCTTTACGTTTCGTAGATTATTGCGCTGCGGAAAAATGTAATCACTATGAAAATTAATAAGTGAAAATATGTATATAGAAATTTCCAATTAAGATGGCATCGACACGTGATAACGGAGAGAAGAGCTTCTTGAATCAAACAATTTCTTCCGGTTGACACCTCGATTAGAAAAATTATTGACGTTTCACACTAAGAGGCAAAAGATTGCAGATAGTACAACTTGGTTTGAATCTTGTCTTACAGTACAAGCAGTCTCACCAATTAAAAGTAATGAATTCAAAGTAAACTGTATTTTTCGAAAAATGTAAAATCAGCTGCAAAGAAAAAAAGGATGCTACGAGACGTACGGAAAGTTCTAGTTGGTGCGTATTGATCTTTCTAGCTGCGAAGGTTTTACTGTGTGATATGCGCGTACATTATCCTAGTGTTAACAGCAGGTGATAAGATAGTGATGCATCAGACTCTACGAATGAACATCAGTAATACACAGGTGGTGCGCGAGTGAACATCGGGTGCTATTTTCAATTCCAATAACAATGTTTTTACTGTTAACTGCAACATAACCTTTTTCAAAATCACACACTAATTCTAAATTCGTTTTGGATTGTTTATCTTTAAGGATTTGCTGAACGTGATTATAGAATTCTGATTCAAGTTACTGTTTGTCGAGACACTGAAATATACAAAATGGAACAGTAAAGTAAATTCATACTTCGTTCATGTCATACTTATGATCACGTCTCATTTATATTAATACATTCTAGTATATTAATTGTTGCCAGGTCAGGTTGTTACGTTGACGTGCGTCTTTCTAACATTCAACCGGAAGGCGCTTTCGCTTTCATTCACAGAAAAATGTGCAGTATAACGTACAATATATTTCATTGACGAAAGTGTATTTGGTTTTTTACATGTCTGTCAGCCTAATAGCGACGCCGTTTTAATGTCGGCAATATTATCCAAAAATAAATTTATAATTCGTCGTTTGTTTTGTTCCATTTCCGTTAACGTGTCTGAAAAGGAACACAATTATGTACTACTTACTTAGTGTAGTTAACGTAAGATAAGTAATAGAATTGAAGTGCGCTATTTGGATAGAACGAGCGTACTTGTAATTATGTGAGTACCGGTCGAACTTTATAATAATAATAATAAGGAATTACAATAAACATGTCAAACTTTTCCTTCTAACATATAAAAGTATTTATTTGTATTTCTTACTACTGAGCATATGAATCCACGTGCCATAGTTAAAGCCTATTATTCAGAGAATTGCGATAAGACATCCTATATTTTTACTTCCGTTTAATTTCAATGACTTATGTTCTATTTATACACGTTCATTACATAAGCTTGTATGCAGATAGATACATAATAAAGGAAAACATTTCTTATTTGCTTTCTTTTCCATCTTGCAAAGAACGGAAATATTACTTGAAATTGAAAGTTACATATACGTTAATACAGCAGATGAACTATACACACAGTTTCGCGTTTAACGCAGAAAATATCGTTTCATGCATAAATTTCTGCATTTTTTTGTACTTTGGTTATTTTAGTTATAACACAGAAGTGTTTCATGTGCTTATAGACGCTTAAACTTCCAACCCGATTTTCCAAACTTGAATCGCTAACACATTGAACCGATGGTAAAACTTAAAAGAAAATTGAAATTCATGGTGCGGGGATACTAATTAATGTGTGGCAGACGGTGTTATTTAACAAAATGCGATATTAAGTTGCGTGTTATTGGTGATATGTTTTATTCGACATATCATATAATATCGTGGTTACTTCCTATAACAGGAGTGTAGTGAATATACGTGTAATATTTAGTTTCCGCTGACAAGTTACAGTTTATTATGGAAATATGCGGTTGCTCTTGATGTATCCAGTAAAAGCGTAGTATGTAAAAGCTTTGCCAATCGCGATCGAAAGTTGGGAAACAAATACTACTTACACCCTGTATGCTTTTGTTTATTATTCTTGAAATAATAATTCTTTATTTATAGGCTTATTTATACGTACGCATGACTAAATATAAAGGGAATAAAATTTGAGAAGTGTCCTTGAGCAGGGTCCAATACCTACGGACTGAAATATCGAATTGGTTTTCGTTACAAAAGCTTATTCGGCATAGTGGATGTAGAGGTAATAATTCTTTATTAACATTTAAATTTATTAGGTCGTTCTAAAAATGGATAAACATTAATACACTGTTTTTCTATTCATAAACATTGTCAAGCCAAGACTGTATTTTTCACTGATGTAACAAAATACATATTTATACATATGTATACATACATACATAAGTACATGGTGTGTTCCACGTCAAGTGATCAGGGTTTATTGCGCCATATCACGGAATTTGATAAAATTTTCAATATGTTGTAGGTAACGTCGAAAAAATATACCCATTTGAAGGAATTTTTAAAATATTAAATATTTTTTAAGTTACAGGTAGTCAAAGATTTGTGCATGGGTTTTTTTTTAAGTTTATAACTCTCAAACCATAATAGATACAGAAATTAGCAAAATACCATTTTATTTAGAAAGTCTCAAAGTTTTACGAAGAAATTATGAATTTTTTAAACATTTTTTTTCATCATAGTCAAAATTTCATGTCCTCTAAACATAACTTCCTGCCGCATGTTGGAACAATGAATAGCTTTCAAGTTAGGCATTTTTCTGTACCGTATCGTTCGGTTTTTCGCCCACGATTCCAGCCGTACCGTAGTTCCTGCCGTGTTCCTGCCGTTATTGGGAAAAACCCTTGTTCAATCCTCTCTCTGATTCTCATTTCGCAGTAGGTATAGCTGTAGAAAACGATACCTCAATAAACATTTGCCATGTATTGTGATACTCATTCGTTAATTAATGTGACTCATTCTTTGGGACTCTCTCAGTGTGGTTTTGGCCCTACACGGGTAAAGCAAGTAATTATGGAAATGTACGCCTGTAATTTTTTAGTGTTATACATATACAGTTTCGCTGCTTTAATTGAAGACAATATGCCATTCGAATATTGTTGCAATCCTTTGAAGCTGTAGAATTGGAGTATGTATGTATGTACAGGGTGTACAAAAATGATGTGCAAAGACCATCATAGGGGGATTCAACACCTTTGGATCGATGGACATTTGAAAAAAATGCGTACAAAATTGTACTCGACCTTGAAATTCAAGGTAAAATTTTTTTCTATCATCGTATTCGATTCGTCGCGAGGACAAAAAGTGTCAAAGGACACGTGGGTCATAGGTCAACCGCTCTCTTAAAGAATGATCTTAAAGTTCCAATACGTTTCCCACTTACTTTATTTACATTTTACAGCGAATATTATCGTTCCCTGTTCCTTCTACGGAGCCAAAGCGCTACACCATCTTGCCGTATCATTCGTAATAGGCGTGCCTGTGAACCTGCTTTTATATGGCCACCTTTACCGTCTACTTAATCAGTCCTATATAGTCTCATTTCCAAATTTCGTGGGATTTTTTCGCCCATATCTAGTCTTGTTTGTAGGCGACGAAAAGCGTATTCTATTTCATGTTTGAATTGTTCCGGAGATGCAAATTGCCGACCTGAACCATAAACAATTTCTTTGACTGCTCCCCAGAGAAAAAAGTCCAAGGGCGTGAAATCCGGCGAACGAAGTGGCCATAAGTGTGGAGCTGGTCTGCGTCCTATAAACCGGGTCTCGAACATTTCATATAAAAATTGCCGAACAGGTCGGCTATAGTGAGGCGGAGCACCATCATGCATAAAATAGACGGAGTGACGTCTATGTCGTGGTATAGCATTTCGTTAATTCGGTTAGGAGACGCGTACGTGAAAACCGTAAATATGTAGTACTTGTTAACGGCGCAGGCAAAAAAATTGGTCCAAAAATGTGGTCTCCGATTATTCCAGTCCATACGTTCACTGTGAAGTGTCCTTGATTAAATCTTTCGATTATTGCACGAGGATATCTATCGACCCAAATTGAGGAATTTTTATGATTGAGAATATTAGAGCTCGCGAAACTGCTTTCGTCAGTAAACAAAATACGTTTAAAAGTCTTTGGTTCGTTTTGTAATTTATGTAACATCCAACTGCAGAACTTCCGTCGATGAACATAATCAGTTGGCTGGAGCGCTTACATATGACGAATTCTATAAGGTCGTAGGCCTTCATCTCGGATTATTCTTCGAACTGTCATGAGGTTAATTCCTACGCTCCGACCTGTCGTACGTAAGCTCATTAGTGGATATGCCCGAGCGACAGCGATAACCCGTTCCTCTTTACGCGAATGGACGCGACGTCGGCCCGCTCCACTATGAGGTTTAAGATGACGCAAAATCAATGCTTGATCATCAAATTGTTGACCAAGCCGCTGAAAATCACGTTGCCTTGGAACTTCCGATACATGTAATGGTCTTCCATTATGCCTCACTGTCTCCCGATATATTTCACGAGCTAACAGAGAATTTTTGAATATTTTTATAAACAGCCATTATTCTTCTCTCACTCTAACTTCTCTTCCTCTCAGTATCAACTCTCTATCTTATCTCACTTCTCTGACTCAATATCAAATTTGTATCTTATCTCCCTTCTCTCAGTCAGTATCAACGATAGACTAATTGATTAAAGACACAACGATAGGAAATTGTAAACACCCGACTATAAAATGTAAACACATCGTTCTTAAAGCTAGAACGGTCAGGAAGGAACAGGAGACGATAATATTCGTTGTAAAGTGTAAGTAGAGTAAATGGGAAATGTATTGGAACTTTAAGATCATTTTTTAAGAGAACGGTTGACCTATGGCCCATGGTTTCTTTAACACTGTTTGTTTTCGCTACGAGTAAAATACGATACAAGCGAAAAAATGTGACCTTGAAAAGGACAATTTTGTACGCAGTTTTGTTTTACAAATGTCCACCGATCCGAAGGTGTAGAATTCCTCTATGATGGTCTTTACACATAATTTTTATACACCCTGTACATCTAATATTACACGTCGCAGAGAAGCACGTCCAAGTAATTTAGAGCAAGCATTAAAATCGGTGGATGATAGCAGTGAAACAGCGTCCACTTCTAGTATCATTAGTTTTCCAAATTCAAGTATACATGTTTTAACGTAGTCTTATCAAAATTTGGACAATCTTCCATACAAGTTTATAAATTAAAAACACCTTATCTAATGAAAGAAAAAATTGGGAAAGTACAAAGTGCCATAAAAAGGAAAATAATTGCTTCGGATTCAAGTAATGACAAAGATTTTGTCATTCTTCAATTAAAAGAAATGTTTCGAAAGACAGCAAATATAAAATGCACATCTTATCGGTACTTCCTACTTGTTGGTGATTAACGACGTTCTTTATATTTTATGACAAGTGGAGTATTATTTCTTGAAGGACAAAGCAAATTGCAAATATTAACACAATACATATCAAATGTTTATTGGAGTACCGTTTTCTGCAGGTATATTGTAAAGTAATAATCAAATACAGCATTGAATAAGGGTTTTTCACAATAACAGCAGGTATCCGTGTTACTTTAATTTTAGAACTGAATAACATCAAAAAGATATAGTAAGTAATAATATATCTTAATGCTACGTAATAAATATGGATTATAACATTGTTTCTTAAGAAGCATCAGAAGAGATAGAAATAAATGTGGCACATACAATTCAAACTGAAAAGTGTGCAGTACTTCTTCTGTGTGTGGTCAATTTTCTTGCTGGGAGCACTTGACGTTGGCGAAGGTGAAAGGGTATCGTCATCATCCAATTCAATCTAATCAGGATTTCTATTAATCCTGCTCCTGAATGCTCCTGGTGTTGTAAGTAACTACATCTCTGGATGATTCCTCGTGTTCTGTTCGTATATCGGAATCAAAGATGCAGTTGTCGAAATTTTGTTTACGATTTCATTGGTGGTATAGTTTCACCGTTCGTAGGATTTGTCGTAAAAAAGAATAATCTTCTCAAGAATCACTAATGTCCAAACCAATGACAGCAGTTGCCGTATATGTATAATAAGAAACATTTCGGCACTAGTACAGATAGTAATATGGTTTACCAACGAGTACGTTGTATGTACTATGAATGGGCCTTTGAGTCGATTATTCAATATTTCGTCAAATATATTCCGAAAAACAGAATATTCTTCTCTATAAAAGACCTTAGTATACTTCTGCTGTGACTTACAGTTTTGTACTTGTGAAGTCAATTATTAATATGCATAAACTATAATTTCTATATCGTATTCTTACTAATAACCCATGGCCATCCTAGATTCGAACCCAAAATGGTAACGTTGGGAGCGACACCAAAATAATAAGGGGGCTCTAGAGCCTCCAAAATCGGGGACACCGAAAGTATGGGGCTGCATGGTCTATTCCATACTTCGTCTGTGGTTAGGGGCCTGGCACCGGCGTATGGCTTGGAGGGGTCGCGTGACAGGCTGGAGGAGAGGAAGAAGACGACGTTTTTTACAAAAAACTCGACGTTTATGATCAAAATATCTCGCAATGGGCTTGATAGATCTTCTTGTAGTTAGGCTTAAATTACCCGGGTAGACGCTGCCTGCAAGAATATCATCATACTTTGGGGGAAATATGCGGATGTAATGCCGCTTGAGTACCCCGAAAACCTTAATCTAATTTCTCCGGAAAAGAGTAGTTCAGGTCTACCAATCGGTAACTCTTGCACTTGGCCCGTGTCAAGACCTCAACTGTTGATAACAGTGTTATGGTATTACCTATATTATTAACAATGAAATTAGTATATTTTTCTGCAGGTATACTGTAAAATTAGATCAGGAGACGCCGCGGTAAAAGCAATTTCAATGACCATATTTATAGCACCATATTGAAGTGCAGAAAATCAAAAACATTCTTCAACAATTCATACAAACAATTATTTTAAATTTAGACATTTTTAATAAAACGGGTTTTGTTTAATTAAACCGTTTTTCTCCAGTTCCATGTGTATTAGAATTTTCGAATTAAGAATTTAACAATTAAACGTATACAAATTCTTCACTATCTTGCAATAATTAAATGTTTAATATTTTGGTAATTCCTTCAAATATGTTTTCTTTTTCAATATCATCCACAATATATGCAAGTTTTTAATCAATCTCTAACGTGCTGCGAGAACTTTGTACAAATGACCTGAAACGCACCTAGACTGAAAATTTACCGTCACTTCTTCAAAAAACTTGTTGAAATTTTATAAATATATAATTCTTATTACTATCTTTCTTAAAAGGAAATAACGTTTAAAGCAAAATTTGTTATATTCCTTCACATAATCATATATCATCTGTTGTATTTCGGGTTCAAGAAGTTCGAAGGTCAAGAATAATTCAACTAAACTTATTGATGTTCTAACTATTTAAGCGAACTAGTATATAGAATCTTAAACTCGGACAACGTATAATCTCCAACTCCGGCTTTCGTAGCAACTGGTTAAAACGCTTGAAGTTTTCAGAGAATAATTACTAACAAAGTACTCTAACTGGCTTACTGGTGCGGGTTTTTTGATATATACAGGCTGTCCCAGAGCACCCGTACCAGCCCTTTATGGTACCCGTACCGCCTCCATGGAATACTTAATACTACTGTTGATAAGATACAATCATCATTATATCACTAATATATAATTTCACATAAACTCGCAGAACAGTCAATTTAAAAGTCTGATAAATAATGTATGTATAGTGTGATGTTTGTACGAATGAATCAATAATATTATATGAAAGTCGGATTGCGTGATTGCGAAGTGTGAATGAAAAGTATTTAGAGGACTGTCATGAGCGAGCGAGGAATGTTTGGATCGAGTGATTACGTAAGGTGCGAGAAAAGAGTGTTTGGACCGAGTGACAGTTTTTCCGTTGAATGTATCGAGGGACTGCATGAGGTGCGAGAAAAGAGTGTTTGGACCGAGTGACAATTTTTCCGTTGACTGTATTGAGTGACTCTTTGTGCGTGGATCTAGAAAGAATGCATGGTGACCCGTGACCGAAAAGTCGGCACGTGGCAAGAGTGTGTGCATACGTGTGAAAATGAATGAAGGGATGAAACAGTGTGAATGCGAGATTTCGTTAAGCGAAGAGCGTGTCGGAGACGACAGAACGAAAGCAGCAGTCGAAGTCGAGATTTGGTAACGAGAAGTATTGCGAGGAGTATTGTGAGGAGTTGTATGTAGTTTTGATTGCGAGGAGTTTTTATTGTGAGGAGAGTGTTTTCAGGAGTTAGTTGTTAATTATTAGTGAATAAACACTTTTTTACATTACTAAACAAATACCATCTTGTTTACCACCACGGAATATCCCACAATAGTAATGAATAGATTTTAGTAGGTACCGGTTACTACAAATTATAATTAAATTAAAGGTACGTTTTAAATATAAAAAAATGTATAGCCTAAATTTTATAGCTAAATCGGTATAGTGCTCCTACGAGGTTTGATTCCCCGATACGATTTCAACATTGATAGGGGTAAAATTATGTCTCGAATGTCTTCCAGGTCGTCGGAGTCCTTGTCCAATTCCATTTGATTTGTTGTACGATTTATTTTTGCTACCTATCTAACAGGGTTGTATGACACAATATCCATTGATGACTCTCTATACTATTCGGTGCGGATTTCGGAGTTGAATGTACATTTAACAAAGTTTTTTTTTAATGATTAGTGGTATCGCTTCACCCGTGGTTGAACTTTTAGTGAAACGAAACAATCATTTAAGAAACTGCCAACAACCACACCAGCGACAACAGTTTCCACATATAGTAAGGACTATGATGGCAGCTTTTGCACATAATACAATTGTATACCATTGGGTATGCGTTGCAATGAAAGGTTCCTTTAGATGGTTGGTTAATACTTTATCAAACTCATCTAATTTCTTATCAGCGTACCTTAGGTCCGAAAAATCGATATTTGTTAGTCTCATTGCCTTTGAGTTTGTACTATTCAGATTTTTTCGTACGAACGGAACGATACAGCAATCACTGTCGATAATACTGACCAATGATACAAAATGTGTAACATTTTTGCTGGTAAATTTGGAAGTTTCCAAGGCATAAACATTTGTATAACCCTTACAATTACCTTTAAGATGAACCATACCAGATTGATGCAGAACAATATCTTCCATGTGATCTTTGTCTTCAGAACAAATAATAGTAAATATTGTCGGTTTCTGTAGGACATAGATGCAACGATTGTTTGCTAATGGCTTCCAGATTTCTATTCTGGCTTTAATTGTCTTCGTTTGGCAGTCCTCTCGAATACGGTCCATGTGCGGTAGTAGTAGTTGGACCTCACAGGTTGGAATGTCGGATGTCTGACTTGTGTGTATGTTTCCACATATATACATACGTACTTCCTGTTCGAATACTTTTTGCAATTAGCCAACTCTTGCAGAAAGGAAAAATAAGTTTTGCGGGAAGATACAAGTCAATATAGATCCTTAGGTATGATGTAGGAGTATATCGACGTGTTTGGATGTTAAAGAGGAAGCGGAATTAGGTGATACAAATCACAAGTTGTTCTTTTGACAAGTGGGAGTTTCATAGCAAACACAAATATGTTTTTTTTTATCACGAACTTTTCTACGTTTAAGACTTTATATGGTATGGCAAGTTGTAATTCATTATTTCCTCGAGTAAAATTTTAGGTGTTATAATAAATGGCGATATTACATAATACCTACCAAGATTTATAGCTTCTATGTATTTATTATATTCATTTGAAATTCTGTTTGTTAATGACAATAATGTGGTGATCTGTTGTGCAATTATAGACTCTAAAACAAGTCGTGAAAGGAATGAGTTTGTTTGTTGAGAGAACTTATCTATACGTTTAACATTTGCATGCGTTGTATCCTCATTTTCTTTGAATGATTGTAAAGAGTTATTAAAGTTTCTAATAGTGCTAGAAATGATCTGAATCTAAGATTTTAGGAGAGTTTGGGTTTGTTTATTATCGTTCAGCAATATACTTATGCTGTCCGAATAAAATTAATTAAATGTGTAAGATACACCATTAATTAACCCACGCCTTTTCCTATTAATGAACTCCGTCCCTGTCATATGATGCAGAATTTAATTTTTATTATCGATTTCTTCCAGTGATTTACTTATTATTTTCAGAGATTGCTAGCAATGAAAATGGTCTGAATTGTGCTCGGATTCATCGTTAGATATCACTGGACAAAGATTTGATAATCTTATGTAACTTGATTTTAAAGTATTTCTTGCCTCATTTAAATATGTAACATTGATCTGTGTTTTTAGTCTTAGTTTGTTATTAGAGATTTGTGCTGCTCCTATTTTGTCATAGAATAACCTACTTTCATGTGTTATGGGAGCGTTAGTATAGAAGGTACCGATTATTAGTTTCAGAAGTAGAAGGAATAGCAGAGTTTGCCAGATTACCAGTGTCATTTGGAACAATATATTGTTTCCACATGTTAGTATGATATTTCTTCTTCTTTCTTCCCATCTGTATTTCTACAGTTTGTTTTGGATACACGCGTGTTATTTTAAATGAGCCTTTAACGTTAAGAGATAGCTTTTTGTTTAATCCCGGCTTTGTCTGCTTTTGAAATATACACACAAGATCTCTAACTAAGAATTTCTTAGGGTTTGATTTTTGATCTTCATAATTTCTACTTCTAATTTTTGCTTGGATCAGATTTGTCCTAGCTAGCTCGAACGAAGCATTTAATTGATGTTGTAATGATTTCACGTAATCGTCATAAGTATAATTTATTATTGGCTCCTGAACAATAAATGTAGGTAAATAGGTCTTTCGGCCAACAAGTAATTCGTAAGGTGTGAATTGCGCAGATTTGTAGATAGACGTGTTGAAACTAAATATTTCGGATTGTAAATATTCTTCTCGGACAGAATGATTGGGTTTGATATAGTGTTGAAGGTAATCTTTCAATGTTAAATGAGAACGTTCGAGTGCCCCATTAGTTTGTGGATGGTAATGAGTTGTAGAGATGTTTTGTTTTAAGGGGTTACACCAGTGTAAAATTTTCAAAATATCGATTTTTTTTTTTTTATTAGCTCACAAGGTACTTTGAACCTTCAAGAATATGAAGCAAAACGTTTTATACCTGAAAACAATTTTTTTTTATGAAATTTTGCGCTTTTCCTCAAGCGCCTCGAACGTCTTTTAAACGACGAACAGCGATAAATGTAACTTTGAGTGAATTTCATCATAAATCGCCATTACCTGAAGAAGTGTACAAAGCTAACATACCAATTTATGATGAATTGAGTCGTAATGAGTTGTTAAATCGCGGCTTAGGAGGCTACACGCAGAATAGTAATGAAAGTTTCAATGCTACAGTTTGGAATTTAGCTCCTAAGTCTCGTTCAAGTGGTAAAAACGTCAATGATGGTCTAACTAGTATATTACGAGTTATGATGGTTTTAGAAATGAATATCGGCTTTCAATCTTATGATTTTTGCCTTGAAAGTGATGCTAAGCTAGTCAAGCAGGCCGAGTTGTCGTTGGCCGATGAGGCAAAAGCAGCGCGATCCAACATCAAATGTTTAAGAAAAGAGGATCAGGAGAAATTTTTGGACCAGGAAGGGCAGCTTTATGGTCCTGGGATTGCAGAATAATGTTAAAAAATTTTTTTCAGTCGATTTTTTAACTTTTTCACGTCTAAAACTCATTTTAAAATTTTAAATGCGTTTTTCTCGAAACACGATTTTTCAAATCGGCACGCAGCATAACTCCATCAATTTTGCATATTTTCATATAAAATTTTATACACATCTTTGCAACAACATTTTGAAGGGAAACACGTACGGAATTTTCGATATGTTAATTAGAAAAATTTTTATAACCCAATAACTGCTGTTCTTTTTGGCGAAAAAGTGAGTTTTAACTTCAAACAACTGCCAAATATCCAAAAATTCGTATTTTTAAAAATCCGTACGTGTTTCTCTAGCTATACTCATGCAGATTAAGAAAAATTTTTTTTTTTGTAATAGTTTCAAAATTGCACGTGCTCTAGTGCGTGCCGTGGAACGCGTTTTTGTCAAGATGTCTCAGGAAAATTATTGTAGAGCCGTCATTTTGAATTACTTTTTGGTGAAAAAAATTTTTTTTTGTACTTAAATGTATGCTTAACAACATACTGTAAGAGTTTTTTGTTAGCGCCTTTCCATATTTCCAAAAAAATTCATGAAAATAGCGCTTTTTTTCGGCTGTTACACTGGTGTAACCCCTTAAACAAATTACTCAGGTCCTTGATTAAGTCGGACATAAAGTCTGATCCCTCTCCGTTAAGAATGTTTCTGGAATTCAGAAATTCATAAAGTGTTTCGTTAATGTCCTTGCCGTTCTCTGAGCTTCGTGGTTTGGTATTGCCTCAGCTAGGTACGTATGTAGAATTTCGTAAGGTCGTCCAGTACCATAAGAATGAATCTATTTCTTGCTTCTGTTAAGGGCAAAGGCACTACTATATCCAAAGCTAAACGATCAAATGGTTTTTCGGAAGTGGATGTTATCTCCATCGGTTGCTTTGTAGGTTTAAAGTTCGTCTTATTAATTTGGCAAGAATGGCAACTTTTTATATAATTGTTAATATCAATCTACCGAAACGTAAAATATCGGTATTATACCGGTCGTAGAGGACCGGTTTTGATATCAATATAACTGGAGAAGATCAAAGATCATAAAAAAAATATAATTACTGCGATTATTGCCGTTAAATAGTATTTATTCTTGTTTAATCAAAACAACTTCGATTACCTACATCGTAGCAGGTTAGTCTCTCCCGGTTATATTGCAATCAAAATCGGTCCTCTACGACGTACCAATTCGGAGAAATGATTCTTTAAAAATTTTTTGCAAAAGGGGATATATCTTGATAGGGGGTGGTTTTTAGACCAAACTTTACAGACTTTTTTCATCTTTTGGTGGGTACTATAAATTTTGAAAAAGGGTCCCCGCATTTTTGTTACACAATGTCTAAAAATACCGGTATATTTACCGGTATGTATCGGTTACTTTTTCGGTTTCCCTGTTTCATTGTAATTTCCAAAATACATTTTTAAGCGAAGATCTAGATTATTTGTATACATTGGTATTATTCTACCACCATTACGCCAACAAAGTTACATCGAAACCGATATGCAGTACCGCAATCACGGATACCGAAACCAGAGTAATTATCAAGAGACAAGGTCTTGTCTCGGGCCAAGTACAAGAGTCCCCGACTGGCAAGTGCATGAGCACTGAGGCTTCGGCCGACAGACCTGAATCTTATCCGGAAAGATTAGGCCGAAATTTTCGGGGCAGTCAAACGGCATTAAAACAGCAAATTTCCCATAAAATATGATATGATTCGGAAAAGTGGCGTCGATACGAGTAATTTAAGACTAATTACGAAAAAATTCGTCAAGCCAGTTACGAGACATTGTGACCTAAAAAGTCGTGATTTTCGTAATTTTTTTCTCCTCCGTCTCCTGTCCACATTTTCTGTCCACATCGTGAAGTTGGTCATATTTCATACACGCGACGATTTTTTTTCTATACCGTCAACATAGATTTCCTACATGCGACGATAATTTTTCTGCCGACAACATAGATTTTTATTATATGTTATCTGTTGGAGATAATCTCAAGTTACAGGGAGAGTTTAATGGAGACATTATTAAAAAAGTCATATTATCTAAAGTACGATAAGATCGATCAGGAAGGTACCAACTTTAACGTTTCAGAGAGCGTTTCATTGCAATTGGACGAAAATGACAATTTTGAAATAGTGACGTAGATCGAGTGCAATATATTTTTTAGGGTTAAAATGGTTCATATAAGACTCAAAGATATTTCGATTTACTGGGTCTTTATGTCATTGATTGATAATCTTCTATCATTTCAGTTGAACTGCGTTTAAAAAGTGCTCGTTGTGGAATTTTTCGAAATTTCCTCTTTTATACTATTTGTAACATTAATTTAGTAAAGCGAAATATACACAAAATTTTATTTTAGTTACAGAAACAAGCTAAAATTCGAAATAACGATTATGAGAAATATCCGTGTTCGCAACAATACTGACATTGTAAGCATAATGTAATTTAACCGTTATCAAGAGAGAAGGGTCACACACATTTATTAAAAAGATCGTCGAATTCCTTCGATCTATTTCGATTCCTCATTTCGTCATTTTTTCTATTACCCCTACTACATGAAAGAAAATAGAATGATTTTCGAAAAATGAAGAAAATTACGTCAAAATTAAAAACTTTAGGAACTACAATTTAGTCTTAAAAGAGGAAAGTTTCCTAAATATATCTGTGTATACTTTTTCCGCAAAAAGCATAAAAAATGCAAGGATATGAGCCAATTACCAGGTGATTTCACTTTCGAATCGGTTGCTCATTAACATAATGTCTTTAATAACGATTATCTTAATGGAAACAATACTGCAGTTTGCAAGTATACATAATTCTACGAATGAAGTGAAATCCACAAAAATGCATAAAAAATGCAAAGATATAGGCCAAGTACAAGAGGACGTGACTTTGGAATCGATTGCTCATTAATATAAATTTCATTACACAAAGTATTTGAAATGAAATAAATGTGGGCAAGTACAAATTATTGTACAGCATCGACACAATAGTGTCGCTAAATAAATTATGGTACAGCATCGAGGCAATAGTGTCGCTAAATAAATATATTCAATTACCTAAATTTTCCAAAAAAGTATTTCTCCTCATTTAATTAAAAAATCTATTTACTGCTGGATTACTGTACTTAATGGCCCGCTTTTTAGGAAGGTTCGATGGTGAAGAATACCTGTAGTATCAACTCCCCGAAGCTTAAATAGTTCGGGATGTTCGACATTAAAAGAGAGTTGTTAAAACATAGTATGAAGTGGGCTTCTTACTGTACAGAATGAAAATCCTCTAAATATCTCATGTCGTTTCTTTTTAATTTATGTTATCATCAATCGTTCAAACAAATCGCAATATGTATGTGTAATTTCCTCTCAGGCACATCCAGATTGTTAACTTGTTAAATTTTTCCACTCAGATGCATCCGGGTTCTTAATTTGTTAATTTAGAAATGAGTACAAATGTCTGTTACGTTACATTTTGGACATCAAGCTTCGTAAAAAGCGGGTCACCAAGTACATTTAGTCGAGCACTAAACAGATTTATTAATTAAATGAGGAGACATCATTTTTTGCGAAATTTAGTTAATTTAATATATTTACTTAGCGATAGCATCGTGTCGATGCTGTGCAATAATTTGTACTTGCTCGCATTAGTTCGATTTCAAATACTTCGTATGATCAAGTTTATGTTAACGAAAAAGCTATTCCAAAGTCACATCCTCTTGTACTTGGCCTATACCTTTGCATTTTCGATGATTTTTGCTGATTTCACTCCATTCGTAGAACATTGTTAAGTATAGTATGGTGTTTATTAAAATACTTGTTTTTAAAGAAATAAGAGAATAAAGAAATCAGGCAATGAAAGAATGCGGGAATGCAGGTACCAAGGAATAAATAAGGGAATACATGAATGAAGGAATGAAAGAATGTAGGAAAAGAAAGGAATAAACGGATCTGATTAATATGGTGATATGATGATGATATACGATGATGTGAAGGAATATACCAAATTTTCCTTTAAACGTTATTTCCTTTTAAGAAATATAGTAATAAGAATTGTGTATTTATAAAATTTCAAAATGTTTTTTGAAGAAGTGATACAAAAAAATCAGAGACTCTTCCGGAGCCAGGAAAATTTCTATCTATAGTTGCGTTTCAGATCAATACAAGGTTCTCGCAGTATGTTAGACATTGTTTAAAAACTTGCATATATTGTGGGTAATATTGAAAAAGAAAATACATTTGAAGGAAATACCAAAATATTAAACATTTAATTATTGCAAGATAGTGCAGGATTTGTATAGGTTTGGTTTTTAAATTCTTAATTGGAAAATTATAATAAACATAGAAGTGTACAAAAACGGTTTTAGAACTTCAATATGGTCCTATGTATATCCTTGAAAATGTTTTTCAATTTACGTACAATATCGTCATCGTGTCTTCTAAACGTACCTATACTTCAACAATCTATTTGAAGAAAAAATAGTTTTTTTGAAATCATGAATTTTTTTATCACCGTGGCATCTTCTGATCTAATTTTACAGTATACCTGAAGAAAAATATACTAATTTCATTGTTAAGATGTGTAGATAATATCATAACACTGTTACAAACAGATGCGGAACAATGTAGAGATTCGATATCCAAGATAGTAAAGTTTCAATGCAAAACATGTAACAAAAATTTGTTAACAGTACAGATAACTACACGTTTCGGACAGACCCAAACATTTGTTTACTTTATCGTGGAAGACCTGTTTACAGAACAATTTGATTATGTATTAAAAAAAAGTTTGTAGAAATTTGAAGAGACGCTTTGACATGTATCGAAGTTCTAGAAACTAAATACCTTTTTACAACAATTTATGCAACCATTATATTAAATTTATAAATTATTGATAACAGTTTGATATTTTCTGAATTACTTACTAATGCGTGCATCACGAAGGTGTCTTTCTTTCCTTCTCTTTCGTATAATTCGTTCTCTTTGTGGCGTACTATGGCTCGGGATATCAACAACACTGCATTCGACTGCATACTTTGTCTCTATCTTTCTGTCGCTCCGTCTCGCTCGCTCTAGCCAAACACAGGAACGTGGGCCGACCAAGCACGTGTCATAGCATGTTTGACGATCGAGAAAGGTATCAATGCGGAATTCATCATCGTCCGAATTTGTCTTGCATAAGAGCCCATCTTTTCTTAGTTCTGTCCGTCGCGCTCCCGGTGCTCGCACTACGAACGCCGAGAGTAAATGCGACGGTGTGTCTTTGCCGGCCGCGGCGACTCTTTCATTTTATTCGAAACATTTTTCTAATCATTGTATCGGGCATTTAACACTTATGTTCAATAATTGATCCCATAGTGTTGCTGAATTTTAATTAAATATAAATAGAATAATAATTAGATGTTTCTTATTCATTCATTTCGTGTTATGTATACCCCCATGATTCAATATTTCGCGAAATTTATTCCTGATTTACTATATCAATTTATTGAAAATCTATGATTGGATCAAAAATTAGCAAGAAATATTAAATGTTCCATAAAATGATTCGAAATGTCCCGAAGAATGCGAATGAACGATCGCGTACGACCAAGGCGCACCGACACACCTGAGCTCGGCTATTGTCTGTGAGCCGCGATAGGAGTGCGAGCGCGACAGGCAGACAAAGCAAAGAGAGGCTCTTATGCGAGAAAAATTCGGACCATGGCGAAAACCGCGTTTGATGCTTTCCTCGATTGACGATTGCGCTCTCACACATGCCTGTCCGGCCTAAGTCCGCGTGCCTCGACAGAATGAGTGCGACGGAGCGACGAAAAGAAAGAAATGAATTAGTCATTATCACTTGTTACTATGCTGCGACACACGTCAGAGAGAGAGAAACGAATTATTAGAAAGAGAGGGCACGAAAATCACCTAGGTGAAACAAGCATTAATAGGTGTGGATACCCGCGTGCACCCCGTACCCCGCTGTGAAACCATTTATGCTGTTGATTGTACTTTGCCAGAGACAAGACCTTGTCTCGTGATTTTTCCCGCATGTCTCCAACAGATCACATATAAAAATCTACATTACCGACAGAAGAATTATCGTCGCATGGTATGAAAATCTGTTAGTTCGGTTTGACACCGACAGAACTCGCATAGTCGAAAGTTTGACACTGGAAAAGGCGAAGCAGACGACTTATGGCATCAAAAAGACGTACATTTGACATCAATTATCTCGTTACTGGGTGGACCAATGTTTTTGTAATTAGTCTCAATCGACTCGTCTCGACGCCGCCTCTAAGAATATCATCGCAGTTTTTGGGAAATTTGCCGCTTTCATGCCGTTTGAATACCCCGAAAACCCCGATCTAATATTTCCGGAATAGAGTCAAGGCCTTCTCTCGTACTTGGCCCGAGACAAGACCTTGTCTCTTGACCAATACTGTAATAAACAAGCGAAATGCCGACAACAAGA
Organism: Mimumesa dahlbomi; assembly: GCA_917499265.3. Taxonomy (NCBI): domain Eukaryota; kingdom Metazoa; phylum Arthropoda; class Insecta; order Hymenoptera; family Crabronidae; genus Mimumesa; species Mimumesa dahlbomi. Next base: position 2,715,262 of record OU824120.1, read on the forward strand.
AATTGGTCGGTGGCAAACGTGAGAGAAAGTTGTATATTAGATTTGCATTATATATTTTGGGAGTATTGCCTATCTCTTAGGAAACCAGCGAGCTAAGGAATAGGTGTCTACTAATTAATAGACGCGAAATGTATGCCTCTGATGGAAGTGGCATTTAGGAACTTATACAGGGTGTAACAAAAATGCGGGGACCCTTTTTCAGAATTTATAGTACGCACCAAAAAATGAAAAAAAGTCTCTAAAGTTTGGTCTAACAACCACCCCCTATTATGATATAACCCCTTTTGTAAACAATTTTTAAAAAATCATTTCTCCGAAATGGTACGTTGTAGAGGACCGATTGCGATTGCAATATAACCGGGAGAGACTAAAGTTTAAAGTCTTACTGAGTGCTCTTAATTTTTCCCAAGTTGTTACAAACCTGCTATGATGTAGGTAATCGAAGTTGTTTGGATTAAACAAGAATAAACGCTATTTAACGGCAATAATCGCAGCAATTATATTTTTTTATTATCTTTGATCTTCTCCGGTTATATTACAATCAAAATCGGTCCTCTTAGACGTACCATTTCGGGGATATGATATTTAAAAAATATTTTGCAAAAGGGATTGTATCTCGATAAAGTGGTAGTTTTTAGACAAAACATTAGAGACTTTTTTTCATCTTTTGGTGCGTACTATCGATTCTAAAAAAGGGTCCCCGCATTTTTGTTACACCCTGTATCAGTTGATACCTGACGCCATTCAGGTTCTACCGTTCTGTGGAAGAAAATTTTTTACGACAAACGTGGAGTTACCATACTAGTGAAAAACATCAACATGAAGCACCATTTCGTTTGCGAGGGTTTACGAAAAATTATCCTCAAAATAACACAGATATAACATATGGTTCCTGAAAATACAAGCGGGAGAACTGACACCTACCGTGGCGCTAATGCATTAGTTGAATATTGTATTCTTGAGTCTAACTTCACGTAGTATTGAATAAAATGTCGTGACAATATCACGAGTTTCCTTCTTCGTTTTATTAGTGGTTCGGTACCTGGGTATTATACGTTTTATAAAGTGAGTCATTCTCTTACACCAGTCTTTCTGCAAATTAGTCTTTCAATGTAAGATATGTACCAATTTATAATTAACAGATATTTGAAATATCTAGATGTGACGTTAAATTGACATAAAATGCAGCCATTATACTTAGTTTAATAAAATTCTTATAGATTTAGAAAACTATTCTGCTTCGTATCACACACAAAAGGTACAAAGGGGTCAAGTTTCTAAATCCCTGCACTTTTTGTAATTAGGTTGTTTTTGCTTGTTTAGATGAAAAACATGGATACGAGACTGGCAAATTCCTTCAACGCATCAGGCGAGTCCCATTTTACGTTACAACCCAGAGATATATTTTATTATGTTACGATTATCCTCCATTTTCACGGAAGAAACAGATGCTTTATTGGATGAGCCATAGGCTAGGAATCTTTCTTGCTCTCTCCGGATGTGTTTGTCGTACTATCTTGTATACGATCAATAATGTATGTCATTAACCGTTGGGTGTACAAATCAGTTCAGTTATCCTACTATTAATGCTTCTTTTTTAAAATAACCCATAGAATCTATTTACTCCAGATTAAAAATTGTTAAGATTAGCTAAATAAAGAAGCTGGGATGGTATTGTGCTGTCAACCACGTTATTCTGATTTTATGCAGCTCAGGTGAATGCAGATCATCAAGTCTCTGTATTATTAAGGCACTCCAGACACTTTACATACTTCATCTATATAAAAATTGTGACAAGAGAACCAGGCTTATTCCATCCAGAACGGTCCTCGGTCAAATACTTAATCAACATTTGCTGCCATGTGTTCCGCACAGCATCAGAGAGCTGCAGTTGGCAGTACGTTACCATCCCTGCCTCTTTCTATAATTAGTATGGAACCAGTTGTTTCAGTTGAATGCAAAGGTGGCTGCGATGATTGTTTAGCGACGCTCCTGTTGTTTCTGTTATAATTACGAGTTCTTTTTCTACTCCTGATTGTTACGAGTAAAACTGAGACATAATATCACCAATAAGATAAGGTTTACTAGAGCATCACTGCAGTCGCTATAGGAATATTGTTTATGTAATAGTTAACTGACTAATTAATAATAGGTACATACTTAAACCTTGTAAGGGTACGTCCCCGTCCAACCACTGTCCACGAGAACGGACCTTACTTATTATGAAGTTCGGTGCCGGCCAAAAAAGAACTTGGAAATATTTTACCCTTTTAACACTAGATTTATTCAAAACGCTCTTACTAACTAATAGAGTCTTACACAAAAATTTTGAATCGGTACATTCAATTGATTTATCAAAATATATGCCATATAAAAGTGATTGATACTAAAATAATTAATTTATTCGTTCAACTTTGTCTAATAATAAGGTTTGAATATTGCCAGAAATTCAAACTGACGAAAACGCAACGCTATTGGTCGCGTCGAATGTGACGTCATAGGGTTATATCTCGTTCGCGCGGTTTTGTATCTTTGCCAGTATAACGCTGAGAAGAAGAGCGGTGTGAAGTATTTGCCTTGAATTTTAAAAAGAGAACGTTTAAAATATTGTCCTCACATGCAGCAAGCGTATTAGAATGCTAAAAGTCTGTATTATTCTCTCAATAGGAATATAAACAAATTCAGTATGCGACCGATAATCTGACCATGCGGACGTAACGGTTCACTCCATTTTCATTTCCACAATCAAAACAGCATATGTACAGTATTCATCAGTCCTTTTCGTGGAAAGTTAACAGTTTGAAGGAGTTTATTTCTCTATTACCAGCATGAACAAAGTAAATTCTATTCTCATACCAGCAGGGCCGACGCAAGGCGCGTTCAGCGCGTTTTGTGATGCGCTCGGCGATGATTTTATCGTGGAAGTTAAGTGCCAACTGTTAAGTGCAAATGTAAATGCAAATGATCGCTACAAGCAAACGGAGAAGCCTTTTCTGCGTTGCTGATTCGAAGTTTGAAAAGTCAAGACAGGTTACTGTTATTTGGGTAGATTATGATGACGCTTTCGCGAAATCAATAATCGCACAGGCTGTAGCTTTCTGGAAAGATTATATTTTTCCTAAACTTATACATAATTAAAATATTCATCACGAACATCGAGATACAAACGTAAAATAAACTATACATAACAAAGATTGATCGACTATTGTATTTTTTTCACGTTCACCCTTTTTCATGCCGCTTTTACACACTTTTCAAGTTTTGATTATTGGAGTCTGCAAATTAATGAGCGCTGATGCAATTGTCACTATCCAATCCGTTTGGGTAGCAGTTTATGGTGAATACATGCATGCGGTTTCAGCATTTCGTATTCTCTCAAACGTCGAATAACTCTCTCAATATGTATACGCAGACTCGCAATTCGTTTAGTTTCTAAAACTTCAGCTTTAGAAGGCTTTACACGAGATACGACGCTAGGTGGACGAATAAGTGTACATTTTTTCTTATTGAGAAGAGTCTGAATTTGTTTGAATCCCTGGTCGGCCATAACACCGCATCCTTCCGGTAACACATCTACAAATCCGAATTGTTCGGTAATAAGTGTATTGCTTATCCTACCCCCGTAGCGTTTTGATATAAAATTAATGAGCCCATCTGGAGACGAAGATATCAGATATCTCATGGTGTTCGTTTCTTTACATTCCGACCAAGTAAGAGCTTAGTGCAGGGGTCAGCAACCTTTTGAGTCGGAAGAGTCAAAAATTACAATTTACAAAATTTCAAAGTTTTTAAAGAGCCACAAAATTTTTTCTTCCCAACAATAAATAGTACTCGCATAAATAAAGGTTTTTGATAAAAAAAAACTAACTTGTACTAAACAATGTAACTTGTACTTAAAATAAAAAAAAAACCATTAACATACATTTGGCAAACAAATTCAATGTGAGGGTTGGCTTTGCATCGTTTTAGATTTTGCGTATGGAACTGAAGAGCCGCAGCTTCACATCCAAAGAGCCGCATGTGGCTCGCGAGCCGCAGGTTGCCGACCCCTGGCTTAGTGTACCAAATTAGTCGGTTTTTGAATTTCAATTTCGGAACAATCGATGATCGATTGCACATGACTATAATTAGCTCGAAATGGAATTGCTAAGTTTTTTTCGCACACTTATTGGGTCCGGAAAATAAATTAACGTTTTTAATATATGAGCTATTCGCGGTACAGTGTAGCTAAATATTTTGCTCGCCTGGGTGCATGATACTCCGAATTGTTCGCCAATTCTTTGAAACGTGTCACCAACTTTTCTTTTTATTAACGTTAATTTAACGTGATCTGCTGGAATATCAATTTGTGAATGTAAAATATCTGTTATCCAGTACCATTCCCTTTGAATACCAAGGTAGCTTTTGGTATTAGTACTGATGAAATAGCTCGTGATTTTAAGTGCATTACATTGCATACGTTTCTTTTCAATTTTTCCAAATTCTTCCACTTCCTCTGTATGAAGTTCGTTATCGGTAAAGATTGTCGGAAGTAACGATATCGAAGATGACAAAAAACCTTTGCTCGATTGTGTATTATTTCCGGGAACATTAGCTGCATCCTATGTGTTTTAGACACTCGGAGTTTTGAGCCGGTGAACAAGCCAAAATTCTGTTAAAGTGAAGCGTTCAGCACGTATTTCGCCTACTAACATATGCTTCGGGAGTAACCCTATGACGTCACGTCGACTTCGGGCGAGCTCGGGCGTTTCCGGAACGTTCAAATGAGAAGTCTCCAGATTGCATTTTGAAATTGTTATAACTTCATAAATATTGGATATTTTGCAAAAAGAAAAAAAATCTCTTAAAAACTTATATATGCTCAATCCATTGGCAGTGCATCCAAAAATATATTTAAGACCGAATTGTAGCGTTCATACAAAACACTGTAAAGGCCTTCTTTTCCAAGAAAAAAGTCGGACAGTTACTACTAGCCACCTTTAGCATTTAGACGTAACGGTACTGCACAATTTCATGTCGGATTAAAAAAAACGAACACCATTAAATATCTGATATCTTCGTGTCCAGATGGGTTTATTAATTTTATATAAAAAGGCTACGGGGGTAGGATAAGCGACACGCTTATTACCGAACAATCGGAATTTCTAGATGTGTTACCGGAAGGATGCGGTGTTATGGCCGACCGGGGACTCAAACAAATTCAGACCCTTCTCAATAAGAAAAAATGCACACTTATTCGTCCACCTAGCGTCGTATCTAGTGTAAAGCCTTCTAAAGCTAAAGTTTTAGAAACTAAACGAATTGCGAGTCTGCGTATACATATTGAGAGAGTTACTCGACGTTTGAGAGAATACGAAATGCTGAATCCGCATGCATGTATTCACCATAAACTGCTACCCCAAACGGATTGGATAGTGACGATTGCATCAGCGCTCATTAATTTGCAGACTCCAATAATCAAAACTTGAAAAGTGTGTAAAAGCGGCATGGAAAAGGGTGTACGTGCAAAAAATACAATAGTCGATCAATCTTTGTTATGTATAGTTTATTTTACGTTTCTATCTTGATGTTCGTGATGAATATTTTAATTATGTATAAGTTTAGGAAAAATATAATCTTTCCAGAAAGCTACAGCCTGTGCGATTATTGATTTCGCGAAAGCGTCATCATAATTTACCCAAATAACAGTAACCTGTCTTGACTTTTCAAACTTTGAATCGGCGACGCAGGAAAGGCCTCTCCTTTTGCCTGTAGCGATCATTTGCATTTGCATTTGAGCTTTGCATTTCTTATTAATTATTCCGTTTGGCCAAAAGTGGTCAAATGTTTTTGATTTCGACGGGCACTTGCCTTCCGCGATAAAATCATTGCCGAGCGCCTTACCGATTCAAAATTTTTGTGTAAGATCCAATTCATAGAAACAATTATTTTAAATTTAGAAATTTTTAGTTAGACGGTTTTTGTTTAATTAAACTGTTTTTGTCCACTTCTATGTTTATTATAATTTTCGAATTAAGAATTTGAAAACCAAACGTACACAAATCCTGCAGTATCTTGCAATAATTAAATGTTTAATATTTTGGTAATTCCTTCAAATGTGTTTTTACCCACAATATGTATATGGTGCGTTCCACGTCAAGTGATCAGGGTTTTTGCAGTCATGTAACAGATTTTGATACATTTTTAATATGTTGTGAGTAACGTTGAGAAAAAAAAAACCCATTTGAAGGAATTTTCAAAACAATAAATATTTTTTAAGTTACGAGCAGTCAAAGTTTTGTGCATGGGTTTTTTTAAAAAATTATAACTCTCCAACCAAAATAAATACAGAAATTAGCGAAATATCAGATTATTCGGAACGCCTCAAAGTTTTAGAAAAAAAAATAAATTTAATGTAATTTGTTTTTAAATTGTTGAAAAAATGTTTTTAATTTTTGAATCTTAAATTTCGTCCAATATGTATCTTCAAACATTTTTTGAACATTTATTTTCATCATTGTCGAAATGTCCTCTAACCATAACTTCCAGCCGCATTTTGGGCCAAAGAATACTTTTCGAGCTATGAATTTTTATGTACCGCGGTGCCGGTATTTGGCGCGCGGCTTCGCCCTTAGCGTGATGCAGATAGCTGCGGGTAGTGAGACCAAAGTGTTGATCAATGTCCTGCATTTGCGCTTCAATATCTTCGAAAGTATACCCCGCAATTTTTTGATGATTTTTTATCGCAACATCATAATGTCCTCTACAGATATCTTCCAGCGGTATGTTGAAACAATGAATAGCTTTCAAGTTAGGAATTTCTATGTACCGTGCCGTTCGGATTTTCGCCCGCGATACCGGCCGAACCGTAACACGTATACCTGCCGTTATTGGAACAAATCCTTGCTCAGTGCTCTCTCTGATTCTCATTTCACAGTATACCTGCAAAAAAAGATACGTCACTAAACTTTTGCAATCCATTGTGTTAATATTGGACATTTGGTTTGTCTTTCAAGAAACAATATTTCAATTGTTATATGATATAATGAACATCGTTTCCGCTCTGTCTTTTCCGGGCTTGGGACCGGCAACGGCCACATTAAAAACGTTTGTGCATTCTAAGTCCAAGTAATCTTCAATATATGTGTATATGTATGTAATGAATGTAAATTCGTGTTCTATGATCATTAACGCCGAATTCAAATAATAGTGGCTTCGTTTGCATTTAAAACAGAATATGGTTTTATTGCAACTTCATTTTTATTGAGAAGTATTACTGCATGCAATTTATGAGTACCGGGAATTGGTTTTCCTGTACTGTACCGACTACTAAGTAGAATTTCATCATCACTGTACTCTTCATTTAAGCAATATGCAAATGAGATGTGACTGAAGTGATCTTTTGCCATTCGAATAACTCCCGCGAATTTGTGATTTGATTATTTTCCCAATAACGGCAGGTATACGTGTTACGGTTCAGCCGGGATCACAGGCGAAAACCGAACGCCACGGTACATAGAAATTCCTAACTTGAAAGCTATTAATTGTTCCAACATACCGCTGGAAGATGTCTGTAGAGGACATTATGATGTTGCGATAAAAAAATTACCCAAAAATTTGTAGGGTACACTTTTGAAGATATTGAAGCGCAAATGATCAACACTTTGCTGCAATAGCGGTAGCTATATGCGTCGCGCTAAGGGCGAAGCCGCGCGCCAAATACCGGCACCGCGGTGCAGAAAAATTCATAGCTCGAAAACTATTAATTGGGCGAATTTACGTTTGGAAGTTATGTTTAGAGGACATTTCGACAATGATGAAAAAAAATGTTTAAAAAAAGTTTAAAAGACAATTTGGACGGAATTTAAGTTTAAAAAATTAAAAACATTTTTCAACAATTTAAAAACAAATTACATTAAATTTATTTTTTTTTCTAAAACTTTGAGGCGTTCCGAATAATCTGGTATTTCGCTAATTTCTGTATTTATTTTGGTTTGAGAGTTATAAATTTTTTAAAAAACCCATGCACAAAACTTTGACTGCTCGTAACTTAAAAAATATTTATTGTTTTGAAAATTCCTTCAAATGGGTTTTTTTTCTCAACGTTACTCTCAACATATTAAAATTTTATCAAAATCTCTTACATGACTGCAATAACCCTGATCACTTGACGTGGAACGCACCATATGCAAGTTTTTAAGTAATCTCTAACATGCTGCGAGAACCTTGTACACATGATCTGAAACGCACCTAGACTGAAAGTTTACTGTCTCCGGAAGAGTCTCTGATTTTTTGTATTCGCTTCTTCAAAAAACTTTTTGAAATTTTATAAATGCAAAATTCGTATTACTATATTTGTTAAAAGGAAAAACGTTTAAAGGAAAATTTGTTATACTCCTTCGCATAATCATATACCATTGTCATACCACCATATTAATCAGATCTGTTTATTTCTTTATTCTTCTATGTACATACATTCTCTTATTCCTTCATTACTGTATTCCCTTATTTATTCCTTCGTACCTACATTCCCTTATTCTTTAATTCCCTGATTTCTTTAATAACAAGTATTTTAATTGTGGGACATAGATCGGAGAAACAGGAAAGTTAAGGATGGCGAAAGTAAGGATTGTTGTTAAGGGGAAAGGAAGTAATACGGAATGAATAAAAGTATTGTCAGGAAGATCTAGGATACTGGAGGAAAAGAATGAGTCGGACGATGAAGAGAAACAAAAGATGTATTCGTTAATAATGATCAAAATGTACTGCCCTAAATTAGCGGGCCACCTAGTACATTTAATCTCTTAGATACGGCGCCACTATAGTGGCTTTCGCGGATGTCATATTTGAACACTTTGTCAACTTTGAAATGGTACAAGAACTTTTATCCATCTACTTGACGTGCAATATGGAATACGTATTGCCTATATATTTTTTTAAAATTATTATTTTATCATCAAATACTTCATTTGAATATATTCTTGCACAAAATGGCATTGCTCATTACACTTTGCAGTGCTGTAACGTTTTTACACTGTTCACGTCAGACTCTGCCGTCCAGGGAAATAGCCACGCGTAAAGTTCTGCCGTACCTAAAAGGTTAATCACGGAATAAACAGATGTATTAATTAAATGAGGAGAAATCATTTTTGGGGAATTCAGTTAACTTCATATATTTACTTAGGGATAGTATTGTGTCGATGCTGTACAATAATTTGTACTTGTTCACATTTTCTGAATTGCAAATACTTCGCATAGCGAAATTTATGTTAACGAGCAAGCTATTCCATAGTCACATCCTCTTGTACTTGGCTTATACGTTTGTATAAGCAAACGTATAAGCATACTGTGTATTTTTACCTGTATACAGGGTGTCCCAGCTAACGTGCAGGTCCCTGAACCAGGTGATAGTTGAGGTAATTCTAATATAGGAAAGCGACATACGTAGTGCCGTATCTTAATTTATGGCCGAGTTATTAACAAAAAACGATAGCCAATCGGAGAGCTTCGTTTTGTCCGGCGCACAGTGGAACGAAAGCGCCGAATCTTGGACATCGATAGATATCTCCATTAAATAGCGAAATGCATTGGTTATTTCCTACGGATTTTTCATATAAATTATTTATCTATATATTACCCCATTTTTTTTGCAATTATTTATTAAAAAAAAAAAAGTTTAAATATTACCGTTTACGAATCCAGTTTTTGGAAAGCTAAGAGATTGAAAGGTATTGGTATGACAATTGAATTTACTTTGTGCATACTGGTAATAAAGAAATAAACTCCTTTGAACTATTAGCTTTCCACGAAGAGCACTGATGAATGATGTACATATGCTGTTTTGACTGTAGAACATGAAAATGAAGTGAACGGTTACGTCCGCATGGTCGAATTATCGGATGTACCCTGAGTTTGTCTATAGTTAATTTTATTACATGTTAGCAGCTGACTTTTAAGCGTTCTAATATGTTCTAATACGTTCTTGATGCATGTGGACGCGATAGAAGTTGTATATAAAAAAGTTTCTGATGTTTCGTTACCTCCTGTATAATTTGTATTCTTTTCTTTTTTTCAGTTTGTCTTGCTGTCTCTATAAACTACTATTAAAAATATTAGAATCATCGTCAGCATTAGAATTACTCGAAGTAAACCTGTAATTGTACTTAACTGATTCGGTGCCCCGCCATAGCGCGCCGCACGGCGCGCCGCAGCCTCATTTTGTAATTTAAATTTCTAGCGAAAAACAGCTAAAAGCAAAAAGTACTTGCATGGCTATAATCTGTAAACCTTTAAGAAACAAATGGTGAAAAGTTTTTTCTGGGCGATCTTAGGCGATTTTTGTAATTGACAAAAACATTTTTGACATCTATTATGAAGTGATATAACATTTCATTATGCATTAAAATTTTTTTTCTGCTCATTTCATACTTATTAGAACTCTAACATTATATATTGAATGCATTCTTTAAGTAAAGTCGTAAAATAGAGATAATAATGGCAAATTAAAAAAGAGAAAAAATTTGTCGAGGTACCTCTTATCTGATATCAGGGCATAAATAGTGGCGCAAAATGGAAAAATACTATTGAACATAATGGGGAAGGGTCTATAGTTTCATGACAATGTATTTAAATTGTAATATTTGAACTTAATTTTTTTGACCAAATGTCCAACGTTACAAGAGGCACTCGGTCCACTGTGCGGCGGCGCGACAGTAGAAGGTTTGCACCAGTAGGGTACTGCGCTAGTAGGAACTGTCGCGCCGCTGGGCCCAACGGAGTCCTATGATTCGCTATCGTTTTTCGTTAATAACTCGGTCGCGAATTAAGATACGACATTACGAATGTCACTTCAGTATATTAGAATTACCTCAGCTATCACCCGGTTCAGGGACGTGCACGTTAGCTGGGACACCCCTGTATATAAGGAAATCACTGATGTATCCGGTGTTACTTTCACATACCATATATAATTTAACACCAAATCTACTTCTTTTCGATGGAATGTACTGTTTCTAAGATAGCCTTCCTTTCCATAACAAAAGAGACTCATCTACTGTTATGTCCTTATGTGGTATGTATAAAGTCTTGAATTTAGTTCTCAAATAGTTCAAAATTGGATCGATGTTGTATGTTTTTTTGTTGCACATTGTTGGATCGAATGCATTATTATCACTAAAGTATAAAAATTTCAGTAACAATTGGAATCTTTTTTCTGACATATTTTTATAAAAAAAAAAGGAGTCTAGACTTTTTCGCTTTGTGAAATACAGCTCATATGAAGGTTTTCCTATTATTCCTTGCAAAATAAGTAAGAAAATAAACAGTCTTTTTTCTTGGTTATTGGTGTCAACCCATGCAAGACATCTTGAACGTGGTTTCAATGGAGGATCTTTTTCAAAAAATTGTCCAGCGTACTCTTTTGTTTCTTCCACAATAAGTCTTACAAAATTGTCATCTATAAATTTCTCAAAATAAATAAAGCAATCTTTTTGTTCGGGTCCTTTAAATGTAAGTCCAGATTGAGACAGAAATGGAAAAGGCGATCCTATTATTCCCTTACTTTTCCACTCATCAGATGTCGATTCTGAACTTGCGACTATAATATCATCATCTTCTGATTCCACATAATCCGATCCATCCGTAAAAAAGTCGTTATCGCTTTCTTCTGAACCACTACTGCTGCTTGTTATTCGACGTCATTTACCTCTTTTCCCGGGCAATATTTCATCGTCACTCTCGAGCGATTCAAAAATATTTTCTTCAGCCAAATAACTTTTAGGCATATTTTGAAAAAATTAACAAATACTGAAGTAAGCAAGTTATTACTAATGCGTAAAATATTCCTCGCCGACTACTTCCCTGTCGACTAAGCTCGCAACGACTAATCTCATGAACTCTTTTTTGACTCATCTCGCGAAATCACCCTGACGCCCTTTTTACTCATGCACACGTTACCATTACATATCTCCAGATAAACACATGCATTCACACACTCGTGACGCGCACCGTCTTCGGCGACAGGTCACACGCATTCTTTCACGTTGGTCGAAAATGTCCGTACCTAAAATTTACATTTTTAACACATTACCGACCGTTCGCCGAATAATCGGCTTTTTTCTGCCAACGCTTAGCAACCGATCGTCTATTAACCCTTTGCGATCGGCACATTTTTCGACTGGGAGTACCAGCTAGTCGGGGCAAATTTAGCTAAAGTTATTTTTATTATATTTTTAGTTATTTATAAAATTATTTCTATTTAAGTACGTATCATATGTATATTTCTCGTTGGTAAAATAACTCGTGAGACGTGCAAAATAGTTCTTTCTGTTGAAACCCCAAAAACAATGTACAGTTTGTGCAGGTCATAAAAAAGAAGTAGAACATGTTTTGTTTCTAAATTTTGCGAAGTTCCACTACACAAAGGCGACTGTTTTGAACGATATCATGCTTTAAAAAAATATTAACTATTTCTTATTTGTAGTAACCACTGTAATACATAAAATAAATATAATTTAGCATTAGTATCATTAAAATAAAAGATTTTATTAAATCTAACTATCCTATAATAACAGAAAGCAGACAATTTTATTTGAGCATACAAAACGCACAGACATGCGTATACTGTTGAAACGCTAGCGGTCGGTAAAGTGTTAATATGGGAAATATTCGGATTCTGATTTTGCCCTTGTTGCTGTTGTTCAGCATTTTTGTACCGAAGCTTCGTACATTCTTCTGTAGTGTGCCCCGATCCTTTGCAATACCGACATTGTTTAAACGACTTAGGTTGGGATTGCGGGTTTGTTACTTCAAATGCGGTTTGATTGGCTTGAATTAATTATGAATGGAAGGATGGATTTTATTTTTATAGCAACTACTTACTGTGTGGTATGTGCGACCTCAAATTTTACAATTAGTATAGTTTCTCTGGTAAGTTAACCGTAATAATTTTTCTTCGGCTTTTGCACCAGTAAGAGCATTGTTAATGTTGTCGAACGCTCTGTACCGAAGCGTTTGGGAAATCTGAGGATGCGTATGATAAATAAATCTATTTAATGTAATATCTTTGATTATTAATACTTGCCCACTTATTGCTTCTTCGTTTTTCTCTTTAGTATGAATGACCCCTAATACTTTCCAATTTAAATCTTCTAGTCTTTCATAGAATTCAGATACTGTTTCATGCGATTGCTATTCCATATGACTCAACTCTTCTAATAATTGGTCAAGTGACTTATTATATTGATAAAGATCAACAGCTCCGAAATTTCATTCCATGTAGATAAATTGCAATGTATGTGTACGTCTATTTGCTCGCGTGCTCTTCCTGTAATTCTGCTGTTTACGCATAATAATAGAGGTACATTCTGACATGGTTTCACTAACTCGAATTCCGCATCTACTTGTTTTATAAAGGTGTGCAATTTGAATCTGTCATCATCAAAGGTTTCGGGTATTAGTATAATTAAAAAATCTAATGAAAGTTCTGGGGGAACCTCCCATATTGTCATTGAAGTACTTGATGTACTAGTATTTACGTTATTTATTGTATTTGGTACGATTCACCCTTGTATGTAGCGATAGGGTTCGATTGAAAAAAAGGAAGGAACAGGAGATGTAATACAAAGGTTAAAGAAGGAATTTAGGAAGTTGTAGTCAAATTATGATAATAATCTTTAGATACTCACTGCAGTCGTTTCTCTGAAGGTTGGTCACTCTTCGTAGGTTTTAGTTGATTCGATGATCCAATTTAACTACAAGTTTGTCGTCCACGAATCACGCTGGAGATTTCTTCGACCAGAGGTTCGACGAGATTGATGAACGTCAGACCATCCTACTTCTGACACCAAATTATGTCGGATTCCGCGAAGAGGAACAAGTACAACACCTATAATAACTAATTTGATATGGCCGATTCGAATTTATCTCGCATAAGAGCCTGACTTTTATTTTTTCTGTATCTCGCGCTCACAATCCTACGCGGGGAACGGCGACTGCCGAGAGCAAGACGTATGTCGGTGCATCTTCGCCGGTCGCGGCGACTCTTTTATTTTATTCTAAACATTTTTCTAATCATTTTATTGGGCATTTAATATGTATTTCTAATATTTGATCCCTCCGTATCTCTGAATTTTAATTAAATGGAAATGGAATAATAATTAGATGTATCTTATTCGTTCATTTTGAGTTATATTCTCACAATTTATTAATATTTAGCGAAATTTATTTTTTATTCAATTATTTATCTCGGTAATGTCGTCAGTATTTGAAAAAAAGGCGTGAGCGTTTAATCGGTTTTAAGCCTATTGTTGCAATTTATTGTTAAGCCAAAGTTTCACAAATTAAATGCATTGCTTCAATAATTTATGAAACTATTTTATTAAATTTATAAATTATTGAAGCCCTTGAAGATTTTCTAAGTACCAGTCGGGGACTCTTGTATTTGGCCAGAGACAAGACCTTGTATCTTGATTTTTTCCGGCATGTTTGTAACAGATTACATATAAAAATCTACATTACCGGCAGAAAAATTTTTGTCACGTCCCGGATCGTCGCGGCCTTTTTTAAAAGGAGTTCGGAAGGAGCTCGGACGAAACGGAATAAAACCGCTAATTTCGGGGCACTAGTGCCGTTCCGGGGATCGCGCGGTTTCGCTACCATGGGTGATAGAATATACTTGTATCTTAATCCCTTAACCTACAATGACGGGCATAGCCCGTACGAAGTAAACCAAATAGCAGGTAAATCGTAGGTTAAGGGGTTAATACTTACCTGTGGTCCAGGGATTGTCTGCTGAGATGATCCTTATTTCGGTGATTCTGGGAGTGGCAGGGCTGGTATTTGTTAGCTCGATGATACCGAATTGGGTTTCGAGGATGAAAACGCGTTTATTCAGGTAGATTTCGCGCTGCGGATCATTGAGAGGTATTTTGTATGGGGGTATATTAAAATGAGTGAAACGAATAGGAGTCGCCTTATAATATATGAGCTTTCCTCTGTCTCGACTCCTAGTAGTTCCTGATACGGAGAATAGCTGTTGCTCAACAAGTTTCGCAAACGGCGTATTTGGTTTTTACGCCCTGCTCTACGGGTACGGGTCATGCGGGAGGATTTCAAGATAATTGAGTGGAAAGATTAAAATGGGACACCCTGTATAAACGACTTGCGATGCACGAGAGCTAATGCGCGGATGTCCTCTCGGAAAGCTATGGTCTCTGAGCGGATGTCCTCTCTGAGAGACCAACGTGTAAGCAAGTGTATAAATTTATAATTGTCAAACAGCGTGCTGGGTTTGGGGAAGGTATGGTAGGATATTGAAATAAGAATACTACTTGAATTAAAGAAAAATATGAGAAAACACTATATTATTACAACTATATATAATTAAAACTAGTACTCCGGGGAGTCTGAATTAAAGCTAGAATTTGACGACCAGGGAAAATCTGTTCCCTGACCGGACTGGTCTTGTAAGAGACGAAGAAAATGAACTGGGATGATTAGCAAGAGGATTAAGAGCTGGATTAACAGCTGGATTAACAGCTCGATTAACAGCAGCGATTTGATCCATTGCACCGCCTTATATAGGCCTGAAATATTATTATTACGCAGGCGCATTGCGTTTTGGCGATCCCCTAGTAGAGGGGTCGACGATGACTAATTTTTTATCTCATTTGATTCCTAAACAATTCTCTAGCTGGATGCTCGGCTAGGGTACAGGTTAAGGGGGGAGTTAGGGTTTCAGGCTAAAAAATAACACTTTCTTTGCGATTTTTTTTCGGACGTATGAATAAAGTAAATTTATTCGGACCTTTTGCACATTATATATTAGTCTTTCAACAACATTATGTAATTTTTGGGTTGCAAAATATCAACAAATACGCCGGTGACGGAGCTTTTTCGAGAGCGCGTTTCGAAAAACACGTTTTGCAGTGACCACTGTATCTGAACAGAAAATTATCCAAAATCAAAATAACAGGAAAATTTAGTTAGAAAAACATTAAATCCTACCTCCAACGTTCCCTAATTGTTATTTTTTTCGGTTTAAAACTTTTGGTGGTCGTTTGAAGCAAAAATTACGATTTTTCACTAAAATTTCCGTCATTTTTTAGTTAAAAAATCCCCTTAATGGAAAAAAATTTTTAAAAAACTCAACGTTGGGGGAGGTATTTTATATATAGAAGATATGTACCAAGTTTGAAAAGAATCAGTGAAGTATTTTTCAAATGGCAGTGGTCACCGACTTTGAAAACCTGAAAGTCGTTAACGTGTTCCGTAGTATCGACTCAAATTATCGATCACTTTTCCGGTGCGTTTCCCTTTGCCGCTGAGTAATTTGTTTCTCCGTTTTTTTCCTGGATTTTTGTGTCACCTCGACAGACAGTCTAAACACTTATCATTTACACTTTTTAATCGCTCAATTCAGATTTCCCTATCCCACACTATTGTTATAAAATCACTGAGCGACAATCGCGCGACCGAAAATATAACCACTAACTGGTCAATAACTTCGAGACTTTGGTCCGATTATCTTCAAATTTTGGGAGAATACTCTCGAAATATTTAACTATAAGAAAAAGCAAAGAAAAAAAATCGATTTTTCGATAATGCAAACCCTAACTCCCCCCTTAAGGTATGCGCTGAGCGCGCGTAGGTAGAACGAGAAAGAGAGTAAGCGGCGAGAGTAGGGTATGAGTGCGAGTGAGAGAGCATCCGAGTGAGTGAGAGAGCATGTGAGTGAGTGAGAGGGGGTATGGAGCGAGTGAGAGAACATGATGATCCTTGGCGGGCTGCCGCGTGTCAGGGACTGAGGATTTTTAGTGGAGTCGAGATGGTAGTATGAAGTAAGGATTGGTGAAAAATACAAACGTAGGAAAGGCTAAGGCGCGTAATATATAGCTAAATGGTGGAGTAGTCGAGTGGCGTACGTAACATTATCGTCGCATGGTGTGAATATATGTTAGATAGGGCCTGACAACGGCGTATGGCGTCGAGGAAAGTTGTGTTGGAAAAGGAGAAGGAGAAGCAGACGAGTTATGTCACAAAAAACTACTACTTTTGACATCAAATATCTCGTAACCGGCTAGAGGGTTTTTTTTGTAATTAGTCTCAATCGACTTGTCTCGACGCCGCTTTTAAGAATATCATCGTTTTATTTGGGAACTTTGCCGCTTTAATGTCGTTTGAATACCCCCCAAAAAATTATCTAATTGTGGGATATTCCGTGGTGGGAACAAGATGTAGTTTGTTCAGTAATGTAAAAAGTGTTTATTAACTATTTAATTAATAGCTATAACTCCCGATCACAATCTCCTCACAACAAAAATTCCTCGCAAAAATACTACATACAACTCCTCACAATACTCCTCGCAATACTTCTCACAACCAAATCTCGACTGACTAACCAGTGCACGACGTCGCCCTGACGCCCTTCTAAATACACATCCATACTTTTCCATTTTCTCACTGACAGACTCACACACATTCTCATGCTCGTACCATGCACCGTCTTCGACCACGGGCCACCCTCATTCTTTCTAGATCCATGCACAAAGAGCCACTCGATACATTCAACGGAAAAACTGTCACTCGGTCCAAACACTCTTTCCTCGCAGCTCACGCAGTCACTTGATCCAAACATTCCTCGTTCGCTGGTGACACTCAGTCTAAATACTTTTCTTTCACACTTCGCAATCACGCAATCAGACTTTCGTATAATATTTCGTGGTCAGAAATACAAATACCACATAATTTTTTCTCTAAAGAGTCAAGGTGTCTCCAGCCGGGGCCTCTTGTACTTGGCCTGAGACAAGACCTTGTCTCCTGATACAAATTGTCAGAAAACTTTCTTTTTCTAAGACTAAATTAAAATTTATAGTATTAGTAATTTCGACGTAAATTTCTTCACTTTTGCGAAAATTATTTGTAGGGACGTATGTAGATCAGAGAAGAGATAGTTTCTCGTCGGCGATCGGGGTAGGTATGTTTAGTTTCAATACTTGAGATACCGTCGCCCATCTCTCCTACGATCATCGACGACGTTTTCTTTGTTACATAAATCGTTCGAAAAGGGGCATTATGAGGAAAAAGGCACTGTTCAGGTAATCAACAACGAACATTGTATTTATAGCACTGATGTGCAGTCACAGTCTTTATTTAAACAAATAACAAATAACAGTAAACTTATGTGAAAAATAACAAAATATAATATGAAATAAAACAAGATACGAAAAAAGAAAAACGGATTAAGTGAAGTGTGAATGTTGTCACTGATGTGAGTCTTTCAGTTGTTTTTGAATTTCTGCTCGTTCCTTGACACCTTCCGTTTCTCGTGGCTACCTTTTCCTCCTCCAAGTTGCCCAGGGCGGCCCTTAGACCTTGGTAGGATTTTGCGACAGCCACTCAGAGGGAAACGGGGGTGTTTTCGGAATTTTGGGAACGGCCCACAAGTACCTACTGCAAGGGGTATGCAGGTACATCATGTGAGACCGTTACTTGTACTGACTGATGCCTGGTATTTTCCCGTGATCCGTGTCATCGGTCTTCCAGCACGTTTTGCCTGATTCTGAATTTAACTTTACGATGCGTCTATTGCTATTGAGCATTCGAAAGTAAGAGTTTGGAAGGTATTGCAGATGGGGCGCGGAGGCCTTCTCCGCCATAAACGAAAAGACTTCCAAAATCTTAACGATCGAATGTGCCAAACAGATGACTCGACTTGGAAGCATTCTTTATTACACGGAAAATTGCACTTCTCAAAAATAGCGTTTTAGTCACGTCCGAATCGTAAAGTCCCTTATGCGTTGTCCTCGACAAGCTCTCTCGTTGGAGCCCCTTGCCAGGTGGGCGGACCGTCTTTGTTAACACTAATAATTTAATATTATACGCATATTTCTGTTAATCGCAAAGCATTTGTTGTGGATTATTAAATAGACTGTAAAGAATTTGTGAACTATCTGAATCTATCTTTACCCACAAATTAGATTTTCTTTCATGTATATAGCAGGGGTATCAGAAAATATAGCGGCAAGCGGAAATCGAAATAAATCGAAGGAATTCGACAATCTTCTTAATAAATTTGTGTGACCCTGGACGCCTAGCAACCGACCAAACAAGACCTCCAGCGGATGTTTGACGAAAGCCCGTCGCATCTTCTAACGGCCAAATTATATTATGTTGTGAACAAGGATATTTCCCATAACCCGCATTACCAATTTTAATTTGTTCCTGTAATTGCAATAAAATTCTATATATATTTCGCATTACTAAATTAATGTTACGAATAGTATAGCAGGGCGAATTCTGGTACAACGAGCCCTTTTTGAACGCAATTGGACTGAAATGATACGAGATTCTCAATGATATAAAGACCCGGTAAATCGAAGTTTGCTTGAGTCTTACATCAATCATCACGGCCTTAAAAAACATTGCACCAGATCGACGTTAATATTTCAAAATTATATTATTCATCTACAATGAATTCTATCCAATTGCAATAAAAAAGGTCGCGGAAACGTTAAAGTCGGCACATACCTTCCTCATCGTTCTGATCGTAGTTTAGACGGTATGAATTGTTTAATAAAGCCTATATTAAACTCTACCTGTTACTCAATAAAATATTTCATCGTATGACATATAATAATGTTATATGACATATAGTAATGTTACCGGTAGGAAGATTGTCGTCGCATGATGTGAAAAATGAGTAAATTGACGCTGTGGTTCGTCGCGTGGCTACTAGTGGCTGCGTTACATTCCAATGTTATTGTGGCGACAACGTCGGAGGAAGAAGGAACATGATTTTTCTTCCAAAAATCTCGCCTATTGAGGTTTAAATATTTTGAAACTGGTTTGACAGATTTTTCATAGTTAATCTCAAATTACTCCTGTCGACGCCACTTTTCCGAAGATCATCGTCCTTTTTGGGAAATTTGGTTGGAATGTCCAGAAAGCCCCGATCTAATCTTTCCGATAAAGATACAGGCCTGTCAATCAAGTACTCTTGCCCACGATAGTCGACCATCCTTGTATTTGGCCAGAGACAAGACCTTGTCTCTTGATACTTTCATATAGTAAATGTGAAACACAAAACAAGGTAGAATTATAGTAATAGGCAAAAGTGGCATGGAAATTAACATAAATATTTAAATAATTTATAAACAAAAAGAACTTTTGGCGCAGGGTTTCTTCTTGCATTTTATTTTGATAATAATAGTCCATAAAAATATATTACAGAGCTTTTGTCTTCATGATCTACTACAATTTAAGCACATAGAAAGCTGAGAACACATCACAATAACTTTGTTTGTATTAGTACTTGGCATTTAGTGTTTCAGAAAAAACATTGAATACGAGTCGCAAGTTCACATTATTTATGTAAATTCCATCAACGGCGCTGATTAACTTAACACCAAGTCTACCGTCAATTTATACATACACTTTAGAACCCAAATCGGCAAATAATCGGTCTTTAAATTAAAGTTGTATTTTGTGGAATAAATAATAGTTAATTTAGTACGAGCAATAATAAAAGAAAATACGTTTAACATAATCATAAAAATTGGATTTTACGTAGTTTAATTGATGACAATAATGTTAAAAGTTATAACATTGAATTCGCAGAAATTCTAGTAAACAGTTTAAGCACTGTGTAATACGCTAACTATTTTTACTTCACATGTGGTAATACGCATTTAATATTGTTTTTGCAGTGTATAAAGGGTGAATATCGCGGGGCAGGATGAGAGTGGCGTATGGCTAGATAAAAATTTCTGGCTCGTTGCTGTGAAGGAAAGTTGCGGCATGGGTTTGCCGCGTTTCTCTCTGAAGAGATACTTTTTCTACGTACTATGCTCGACTGGTATGCTGCTGGTTGTCCTAAATCTCCTCCAGGTAGAGATATGGCAACGCATGCGACCTCATCCTGTACAGACTCAATCTGTTCATGTCGTCGCCGAACGACAAGACAGTCCCGAAAGATCCGATCACCTCGATGGCCCCAAGGTATTTATCCACATATAACCACAAATAAATTTTTAGAAATATTTCTTATTTTTTTATGTTACGACCGTCAGAACTTTCCTTCTATTTCATTTCGATAAAATGTTTATACCCTTATTCCGTACTTTATTATGTAAAATTTACGTTTCTTTTATCACAACCCTGCATAAAATCACTTGCGCTATTAGGATAGGAATGATAAAATGATGTGTATAAAATTCTAATTTGTTGAAATCAGTACCAGTATGTTCGTATGGTTTTTATTCCGCGCGTATGATTGCACTCGTATATCCACTTGGCTGTGCTGTATTCCTTATTGAACGGTACGATTTCGAAAACGTTGGCTTTGATCTTATGAATATCTTTATACGACTAGCGCACATTGTGAGTTGAATAGCCGAACCAATTTGCTCTCTACTTGTACCGGAATCGTTAGATTGTGTTTGTTTCAAAGAGCGTTGGGTCAGTTTTACTTTCATGAGCTGTTATACAATTAGTTTTAGCAATTATCCAACATATACCACACGATTTCCAAAAGTTTGTGATAGTCAGCAGTTGTTACCTTTCACAACGTTGTGGCATCCCTGGAGTTTATGGTATGGTCATGACTAATCTGTTATTTTTGAGATTAACGTTCAGTACTTTTAGTTTCAATTTTTATAACAGCCTCATATTTCTTAAGTTTAACTTCATCAGTTTCGCCACACTTGATAGCAATGACATGCCATAAATTTCTTAATCGACCTAACAGGTCATCGAGATAAGATCCGGATGTCTGCTCCCTTACACTAGCAACATTTCACGGACCGACCATATCGTCGGAGGGAAAAACCAAGGACCATCTGCGTCACAAGTTGTACAGAATTTCCCACCAAAGAGTGCAAGTCTAAAACGTGATTCTACTTAGAGCGTCTTCGGCTTCAACACACTTTCCACTGTCAAATGCATCGACAGGATGATAGCAGGGGAAATAGTGATGAAGGTAGAGAATTCCGGGGACTGAAAGTCAAGTTTGGGACCAGTTTGAGAGTTCCCTTCAAATCTGCACGCGCTAAGCACTTCGCTTAAGGGGCTATCCTAGTGTGAAAATTTTTTTAAATCGATTTTTTTTTCATTTTTTGATAGTTCATTATGTATAGAATGACATCCTAAAGTTTTAAAGTTGTATCTAAAATAGTTTTCAAATGGTAACTCTCGAAGCGCCGTTGTTCGGAGGACAAAAATTCTGTAGCAACGCATTTTCAAAAAGAAAAAATTTCTCACGCTCATCGATAATTGGGGGAGGCATGTTTAGTCTAGGCACTGACTGTCGTCAACCTTAGGCGGAAAAACCAGGGCTTAGGCGGAAAAAGTAAAGATACGGTGAAATTGACCATTGCCATCATCAATAAGCTTCAGAAATACTCGGCCTGGCTGTCACCAGGTATCAAGATGATGTAGATGCTATGTACAACGCCATTTGGGTTACATATTTTCACTTGCGTTCAATAGACAAAAATCCGATGCACGGCAACTGACTGACTGGCGCGGAGGGCTGGTGTAAATACCGTCGCGCGCTGGCCGAAGGACTAGATATAGCAAGGTTTCAGCATGATTATTTTCCGCTAGATCCACAAATTCAAGAAGTTTTAAAGCCAGTGTATACTGATCTGAGACGACGAGAATTATTGGACAGGTGCAAAGGAAGCAACACCCCGAACAACAATGAAAGCTTTCATGGCTTGCTTTGGTACTTCGCTCCAACGCACCTCCACAGCGGTGTTAAAACTATACAACTGTGACATTTTTCTGCAGTAAATATATTTAATGATGGTTTTAAAGCCATCTTAAGAATCATGCAAGTTATAGGAGTATAATTATTGGCTCTGCGGCCAAAGAATATGCCGGAAATCGTGATGAGAGCAGAATCCGGCTAGCCGAAAAGCGCTATGAAGAGAGTTCAAAGAGGCTCCGACAGCTAGGAGGATAGCTGCTACAGCCCAGCAGGCACTTTTCGAAGAAGAGGAAGGTTCTTTATACCGGCCTGGGATAGCAGATTAATTATAAATCTGAAAATAGTCGCGTTATAACAAAAAAATCTGTAGTTATAACTTTAAACGTGTTTTTCTTAGAACGACATTTCACAAATTTGCTGCCACTCTACCTCGAATGCAAATCATAGAATCATCTTGAAATTTGTTGAGCATACTCATTGTCAGTACGTGTTTTGCTATACGATGACCCTCTAGTTTTTAATTTGAACAAAAATTGTCAGTTTGTCATGCAAAAAACGGCCAATTTTTCGGGCAAAATTCAACATTTTTTTTCCATACTTCGCCATTTTGTGAATTTTTAATATTTTTTTAAATCCGAGTCTCATCGTAGGGGAAATATCTTCTAGTTTAACAGGCATTTTGTTTTTTTTTATTTCACGCACTCTGAAGGAGCCAATCGTGGCAGCAGTTGACCAACTTTTTTTTTACTCCAGAGAGATTGCGCATAAATCTGCCAAATTTAAATATGTTTACCTGAAAAAATTCATGTAAGAACTCAACATATACAAGAATATATCCTCCAAGTTTGAACCAACTTGATGCAATAGTTTTTATTTTATAAATTCCAGAAAATCGCCTAATTTTTCGCAAGTCACACTAGGATAGCCCCTTAAGGACATTCTCGCGTTTACACATTTTTGCACATCATTATTCACGTACAGGCACATACATTCACGATTAGAATCCATTATACAAGGTGTCCCACGGAAATAGGCCGAGTTATATCTTTGAAAAGATTGATGATAAAGACAAATGTCATGGTATTAAATGGTATTAAATGTTATATCTTCCTATGAAACTTTTATCCATTTTTGTGCATCAGTGCACTTGTACGGTGCAATTGCACTTTTTTTTAAAACTGAAACTCTAATATTCAATCAATTAATCGATGCAGTTGTTCACCCTCTACAAAATATGTTAATGATGTCATGTCTGAAAATTGTTAGTTTACGTATTATTTTGATTTCGAGCATTCTGAATAATTTCAATATTTAGACGTACTCTTTCATGCGATCCTTTCTGTCAGTATCTTAATTGTAAATATGGATATACTTTTGATATCGATCAATGTGAAATATCAAATTAATGTCGATAAGCCATCAGTTGAGAACCGTTCAGAAAATCATGGCTTTTACACATAGCGAGAAAGTGGATATGTTATTTGTTTTTATTGAATGCAGTCGGAAATCTAGTGAGTCCACAAGGCTATACCGAGAAAAATACCTGATCGAACTCAGCCAATACGAATGTATTTTCGTACGTTCGAATGTAATTTTCGCAAACATGGCTTGTTTGGAAAGACGAAAAAGGGAGTGCCACAACCAATCTCACAAAATGGAGAATGTATTAAAACAATACTGGAACATGTACAGCGTTATACCTATGCATCAGTTCGAGAGGTATCAAGGGGAAGTGGTGTTTAAAAATTTTCTTAATATTTGTATCCTAAGGGGTTATACCTACTCAGGAAGGTGAAAAAAAACGTATTTATTGGAATTAAAATAGAAAAAACTTTTAGGTATTGTAGGGTATGGAATTCTTTGCTCGCGTAGCAACAGTATATTCAGTGCGTCAGATTGTCGTATGCTGTTAAGAATTTCAAACCATCATCGAACTCCCGCGCTTTGTACGCTGCGTGGCTTGCGTCACAGTGCGCTGCTAGTCTGCGCAACGTCCGGCCAGTATCGATCTCGATCCTTCTAGAAGGATTGGACAACTCCAATTGTCGAAGACAACCATGACCTGTCACAGATTGAGAAACTACACTACTTGAAGACGTCTCAGACAGGTGTGGCAGCTGAGATCATCTCAAACTTGCCCATGACAGGCTTTCGCTGCAGCATGGGCGAAGATCACTTCAAAGTTTGAGAGCAAGCGCAGGCTGGTGACTGTGCAGGTAGCCCTGATCTTTAAGGAAGTGAACCCGCCCAGGACCACATCATCAGCCCACCTCACGTCGATCGTCACCAGGATCGACAATGCGCTCAGTGCCATCCAGCTGCTTGGCCAGTCTACCGACAACTGGAATGCATTCATTGTGTACCACATCACCAAGCAGCGGAACATATCCAGTTTGAGCACATATCCGATTATCTGCTTAAATTTTTGTTTATACGTGAGTTTTGTGTTGCTGAACACGAATCCGAAAGCAAAAATTGGCGGTCGGTTATAGTTTCCGAGATATAAGCACTTAAAGTCGACGTTTTTCGAGGTTAAAGCGACACCATTTAACACCCGCAGAACGGCACTGTTACGGAACTGAGCATTTATAATTCGATATGCGCATGCGCACTGCACGCTGTAGCTATGTTTTTACTGTGATCTAGAAGCGGGACCTTTAAATCTTTGCGGCTCCGAAAAGTGCCGTTTAAATGTTTTTGGCCCTGAAAAGGGCCGTTTAAATGTTTTTGGCCCTGAAAAGAACCGATTACATGTTTGTGGCCCTGAAAAGGACCGTTTAACTTAACCGGATAAAAGGATAGGGAATAATATGGCAGGAAAAATGTTTGAATTTGGGATTTACATTGGGATTTTGGGAAAGGGTTCATTGGGGTCCTCTACTAAAATAAAATCGTCGTGGCGCAAAGGATTATACACCTCCCCGGCCCAATTACAGAATTCAACAAGGCGATCGATTTTGGTGGCTTTACAATGTTTAAAGAAAATGAATTTAGCCAAATAGCCGCAAAAAAACTGTTTTTTTCCGATTGTACTGACCAGTCTCGGGCCAAGTACGAGAGAAGATATTGACTCTATACCGTAAATATTAGATCGGGGTTTTCGGGGTATTCAAACGGCATGAAAGCGGCAAATTTCCCAAAAATTGCGATGATATTCTTAGAGGCAGCGTCGAGACGAGTCGATTGAGATTAATTACAAAAAGATTGGTCCACCCAGTAACGAGATATTTGATGTCAAATGTACGTCTTTTTTATGCCATAAGTCGTCTGCTTCGTCTTTTCCAGTGTCACACTTTCGACTATGCGAGTTCTATCGGTGTCAAACCGAACTAACAGATTTTCATACCATGCGACAATATTTTTGTTGTCGGTAATGTAGATTTTTATATGTAATCTGTTGGAGACATGCGGGAAAAATCAAGAGACAAGGTCTTGTCTTTGGCCAAGTACAATCAACAGCATAAATGGTTTCACTGCAGGGTACGAGGTGCGCGCGGGTATCCTCAACAGAATGCTTGCTTCACCTAGGTGATTTTCGTGCCCTCTCTTTCTAATAATTCGTTTCTCTCTCTGACGTGTGTCGCAGCATAGTAACAAGTGATAACAACTACTTCATCTCTTTCTTTTCGTCGCTCCGCCGCAGTCATTTTATCGAGGCACACGGACTTAGGCCGAACAGGCATGTGTCAGAGCGCGTTCGTCGATCGAGGAAGGCATCAAACACGGTTTTCGCTATGGTTCGAATTTTTCTCGCGTAAGAGCCTCTCTTTCTTTCCTTCTGTCTGTCGCGCTCGCACTCTGATCGCGGCTCACAGACGATGGCCGAGCACAGGTGTGTTGGTGCGCCTTCGCCGATCGCGATCGTTCATTCATATTCTTCGGGACATTTCGAATTATTTTGTGGGACATTTAATATTTCTTGCTAATTTTTGATCCCATCATAGACTTTCAATAAATTGATATAGTAAATAAGGAATAAATTTCGCGAAATATTGAATCACGGGGGTATACATAACACGAAATAAATGAATAAGAAACATCTAATTATTATTCCATTTATATTTAATTAAAATTCAGCAACACTATGGGATCAATTATTGGACATAAGTGCTAAATGCCCGATACAATGATTAGAAATATGTTTCGAATAAAATGAAAGGGTCGCCGCGGCCGGCAAAGACACACCGTCGCACTTACTCTCGGCGCTCGTAGTGCAAGCACCGCGAGCGCGACGAACAGAACTAAGAAACGATGGGCTCTTAGGCAAGACAAATTCGGACGATGATGAGTTCCGCATTAATACCTTTCTCGATCGTCAAACATGCTATCACACATGCTTGGTCGGCCCACGTTTCTGTGTTTGGCTAGCGCGAGCGCGACGTAGCGACAGAAAGATAGATAGATAGATAGATAAATGTAATATATTTGCGTCCTAGGGATGGACCCTTTGAGGACAACGACAAAAATATATACAAGAAACATACAACTACGAATAAACTTAAATTATAAATAAAATTAAAATTAAAATTAATTAAAATAGAATAAAGTAAGATAATACGATAATATGTATAATACACAGACTAAAGCATAAGAGAAAAGAAGAGAGATGTAGATGAGACATAAAGAAGAAGATGCATAGATGGTGGTGCAAGAGAGTAGACAGAATGATGAGAGAGAGGATGATGCAAACAGAAAGCACAGAACTACACAAACACAACTTGCAAACGCAACTTAAAAAGTAAGGACTGGCAATGAAAACATAAGCGCATACAAAACGCAAACAAAAATAAGTTAGACTTAGAAATTAAAAGCATAAACAGCCAGTACCGGGAAACTCTAGGGCGCCAAAACCATGAGATGGCCATACAGAAGCTGTTTAAATGCAGCTCTGGAAGAGCAGGACCGTACGGAAGTTGGGAGGCTGTTCCAAAACCGTGCCCTAGCGACAGTAATTGAGTTCCTCATGGTGGTCGTGCGGTGCTTCCGGATAATAAGCGGGCGCGAGGAGGACCGCGAGGAGGAGCGAGCGCCTATATCCTCTGCCGATGCGAAAGTACCAGCGAAAGGGTCGGAACCTCCCGGACGGTTGAGGTGAACACGGTCAAAGACAAATAACCCAAGGAAGTAATCACGGCGGGCTGATGGCCATAACCACCCTAGCTGAGTATAAAATAGGGAGACGTGAGCATCCAAGGAGGCGCCAAAGATGAATCTAAGGCCGGAGTTAAAAGCCCGCGTGAGACGAATATCTTCCACCATACCGAGATCACGATAGACAAGAGTGCAATAGTCAATGTGGGGGAGGACGAGAGATCGGACAAGTTCAGCCTTAGTCCGGACAGGAAGGGCGAAGCCGTTCCGCCGAAGCTGGAAAAGTGTACTCCCAACCTTATTGCAAATCGAGACTACCTGTTCCCGCCAATCCAACGTCGAACTGAGGACAACACCTAGAGATTTTATGGAATTAGAGTAAGGGATGGGAACTCGGCCAACAATGACAGGAGGGGGAGGAAGTGCATAGATGGAATGTACATAACGCGAGGATCCAAAGATTATTGACTGGGATTTGGTAGGATTAAAGGAGAGAGAGTTGCGTGCACACCAGTCCCCCAAACGAGCAATGTTATCATTCAATAACTGAATGGCGTCAGGGAAACCGGCAGGCAGGCAATGGACATACAACTGGATATCATCCGCATATTTCACAATACTAACATTGGAGAGGACAGCATTCACGTCAGACAAGTAGATGGAGAAAAGAAGGGGACCAAGAACGGAGCCCTGCGGGACCCCGGAGGAGACGGGTGACCAAGGAGAGAGCGAGCCATCAGCGAGCACCGCCTGCCAACGACCGGTGAGATATGAGCGAAACCACTGCAGAACCGACAAGGAGAGGCCAAGACCCGCAAAGTTGGACGAGGAGGGTCGCATGATCAACGGTGTCAAAGGCGTTAGAAAAGTCAAGGCTGACCAGAACCGTAACCATGCGACCGTCCACAGCTTCACGAACATCTTCAAGAATGCGTAGTAGAGCGCACTGGGTGGAGCGACCAGCCACAAAGCCGAATTGCGTTGGGTCAAGCAGCCCCCGGAAGGTGAGAAACAGGAGTAATTGACGACGGATAACACGCTCGAGGATTTTGGAAAATTCAGGAAGAATGGATATTGGGCGGAAGTCAGAAGGAGAGGAAGGACAAGAGACCTTGGGAATAGGGAGGATAAAGGCCGATTTCCACGGCAGAGGAAAAGTAGATGAAGAGAGGGAGAGATTAAAAATATCAAGGAGGAAAGAAAAAAGGGTACGGAGCGCAAAGAGAGAGGAAACGAGGAGGGAGCTGGTCCGGAGGAGAGGTGGAGGAGGAGGAGAAAGTATAGCTAAGCAGAAGGGAATCAGGTGTAACATATGAAAAGAAGAAACGAGAGTCAGAGAATTGAGTAAGATCGGTGAAAAGTGAAGAAAGAAAGAGGGAGGATGGGGAAGAAGATGACGAAACAAACACAGAGGTGAAGAAATTATTAAGCTGAGTGGGGGTGATGGAGGGAGGAAGGGCAGTAGAGGGGGATGAACGGACCACCCCGAGAGCCCTCAACTTCCTCCACGCATCGGCAGTTGAAGAAGCCCCACCCAGCGATTCACATATAAAGGCACCACGGCTCGCTCTCACCAAGGAGCAGACCCGGTTTCTCAACGACTTATAACGTAACTGCCACTCAGGGTCACCCGAACGAATATAAACCCGCCTGCAGAAGTCCCGTTCCTTAATAAAGGTACGAATCTCCTGTGTAAGCCAGGGAGCGCCAGATCTTCTCAAACGGATCGACCGAACCGGACAAAGTCGGTCAAGAGGGCCTACTAGGGATGTGCAAAGACACTCAAGTCGTTGATCCACCGAGTCGCCCGCAGGAGCAGGAAAAACAGAGACGGATGGTAACGGACCAAGATCACAAGACAAGGAAGAGAGAGAGTCTGAATTCAAATTAGAATAGGATCGACGAGACACAATCTTAGGAGGTAGACGACGGATAGGCAGGTCGAGAGAGATATAGATTAAGTCATGGGTAGATAAGAAGGGCACCGAGAACTGACCAGAGGATAAGACAAGGTTGAGGGAAGATACAGCACAAATATCAAGCCAGGTGTGAGAATGAGAGGTATGGTGAGTTGGAGAGAAAGAAACGAGGAGACAGAACGACGCAAAAAGGAAGAATCATGCAGCTCCGAAAGGAGATCAGCGTTGGCGTCGCCAAAGACAACCACGTCTCCCAACCGGGATGTGGCATTAGCAAGGACAGTATCAAGGTCCGAAAGAGCAATGTGCGGCGGGCGATAAAACACACAAAGTGAGTGTGACGAAGAGGAAGACGGGTCAGTAAGGACACCCGTCAAGTAGTCTATATCGCCTGCTGGAAGAACAGCGGAAGAGTCCGTAATAACAAAAGTGAGGGTGGACCTACTATAGACGCAGACACCACCCCCCATTCTAGATTGACGGTCAGATCTAAAAAGGTTGAATCCCTCAACAGCAAATATATCAGAACCCATATGAAGCTTAAACCATGACTCCGATACAGCGATCACATCATATGCGTGGGAGAGGATAAAAAGCCGGAACTCATCAAAATGCACTGGAACAGATTGCGCATTTACATGGCATAGATTAAGAGAGTGAAAAGAGGGAGGGATCCAACCAGCACGAGGAAGGCACGGGGTCGGAGAAGAACGGAGTCAGGGGAGGAGAGCTTCAACATCCGCTTCGAGGCCAATCTTGATAGGGCCAGATGTCGCCTCCTTCTTGACCATTACCGCATTCGAGCGCGCCCATGCTCGTGCATAGCCACGACGACGAGCCACAGCTCGAACACGATTTAATAGATCGGCCAAGGGGGCCGGGAGGATTCGGTTAACAAACACGCGGGACCCGCTAAAATTGGAGTCCACTGAGGAGGCAGTGAAAGACAGCTTCACATATCTCGCCGCGACAAGCCGCTCACAGTGCTCAGGAGAGGTTAGGCGGAGATGGATAGAACGAGGACGAGATGTGTTCCTCGTACTCCTGACCCTATTTGCCTGGACAATATCCGAAACAGAGACGTTCGCTT
This sequence comes from Mimumesa dahlbomi, assembly GCA_917499265.3. Classification (NCBI taxonomy): domain Eukaryota; kingdom Metazoa; phylum Arthropoda; class Insecta; order Hymenoptera; family Crabronidae; genus Mimumesa; species Mimumesa dahlbomi. The sequence continues at coordinate 2,746,049 of OU824120.1, forward strand.
CAAGCGCGGAAAAAAGTTGGGCAAGCAGCCCATTTAAAGATTCGCCGGGCTTCTCATCAAGTCCTGAGACGACAACCCAGGACTCGCAGGCAGCTGCCTCCAGACGGCATAATCTACTCGAAACGGCGCTAGAAATACCAGCCGACGAACATTGCTCTGGAGAAGAGGATCCAGGGTGAGCAGCAGAAGAAGATGATGGCACCTGCTCCTGAAGAGAGATGATGTCCGATCGGATGGCAGCAGTGGAGGCCTCAGAGACTAATAAGCGCCCAGACAAGGCAGCCAATAAGGATAAGCGCCCATAAACGCCCGAAGGCAATTTGCGGCAGTAAACGAAAAAGAAATAGCGTAGGACGAGATTAACGCGTGACAGTACAGGCCGCCCAGAAAATAGTGAACCATCTCAGGGGAGTAGTGCGGCGAGGGGATTGATTTTGCCTCGCGCGATTCGTTTGTCGTGACGCGGCGTCGTGGCGCGGCACAAAGGCAAAGTCAATCCCCTCGCCGCACTAACCCCTGAGATGGTTCACTATTTTCTGGGCGGCCCGTACTACTTACAGCCAGAGAGAGAGAGGACAAGTAGTAGAGACAAAGTATGCAGTCGAATGCAGTGTTGTTGATATCCCGAGCCATAGTACGCCACAAAGAGAACGAATTATACGAAAAAAAAGAAAGAAAGACACCTTCGTGATGCACGCATTAGTAATTAATTCAGAAAATATCAAACTGTTATCAATAATAATTTAATATAATGGTTGCATAAATTGTTGTTAAATGGTATTTAGTTTCTAGAACTTCGATACATGTCAAAGCGTCTCTTCAAATTTCTACAAACTTTTTTGTAGTACACAATCAAATTGTTCTGTAAACAGTTGTTCCACGATAAAGTGAACAAATGTTTGGGTCTGTCCGAAACGTGTAGTTATCGGTACTGTCAACAAATCTTTGTTACGTGTTCTGCATTGAAACTTTACTATCTCGGATATCGAATCTCTAAATTGTTCTGTATCTGTTTATAACAGTGTTATGATATTACCTACACATTTTAACAATGAAATTAGAATATTTTTCTGCAGGTATACTGTAAAATTAGATCAGAAGATGCCACGGTAATAAAAAAATTCATGATTTCAAAAAACACTATTTTTTCTTCAAATAGATTGTTGAAGTATGGGTACGTTTAGAAGACACGGTGACGACGTACATTGAAAAACATTTTCAAGGATATACATAAGACCATATTGAAGTTCTAAAACTTCTAGAAATCAAAAGCATTCTTCAACAATTTATGCAAACAATTATTTAAAATTTAGATATTTTTAATAAGATGGTTTTTGTGTAATTAAACCGTTTTTGTACACTTCTATGTTTATTATAATTTTTGAATTAAGAATTTAAAAACCAAACGTATACAAATCCTGCACTATCTTGCAATAATTAAATGTTTAATATTTTGGTAATTCTTTCAAATGTATTTTCTTTATTAATGTTACCCACAATATATGCAAGTTGTTAAACAATGTCTAACATGCTGCTACATCCTTGTACACTTAATCTGAAACCCACCTATAGAGTGAAATTTTCCTGGCTTCGGAAGAGTCTCGGATTTTTTTGTATCACTTCTTCAAAAAACATTTTAAAATTTTATAAATACACAATTCTTATTACTATATTTCTTAAACGGAAATAACGTTTAAAGGAAATTTTGGTATATTCCTTCACATCATTGTATATCATCATCATATCACCTTATTAATCAGATCCATTTATCCCATTATTTTCCGACATTCTTTTATTCCTTCATTTCTGTATTCCCTTATTTCTTTAAAAACAAGTATTTTAATAAAAGCCATACTACACTTAACAATATTCTACGAATGAAATGAAATCAGCAAAAAGCATCGAAAATGCAAAGGTATAGGCCAAGAACAAAAGGATGTCACTTTGGAATAGCTTTCTCGTGAACATAAACTTCGTTATACGAAGTATTTGAAATCGAACAAATGCGAGCAAGTACAAATTATTGTACAGCATCGACACGATGCTATCGCTAAGTAAATATATTAAACTAACTAAATTTCCCGAAAAATGATTTCCCCTCATTTAATTAATAAATCTGTTTATTGCTCGATTAAATGTACTTGGTGGCCCGCTTTTTACGAAGGTTCGATGGTGAAAAATAAGCCTAAATAGTTCGGGATGTTCGACATTGAAAAAGAGTTGTTAATAAAGAGGCCTTCTTATTGTGTTGAATGAAAATCCTCTAAATACCTCATGACGTTTTCTTTTAATTTACGTTATCATCAATCGTTGAAACACATGGCAATATGCATGTGTAATTTTCTCTCAGGCACATCCAGATTGTTAACTTGTTAAATTTATCCACTCAGATGCATTCGGATTGTTAATTTAGAAATGAGTACAAATATCTGTTACGTTACATTTTGGACATCAAGCTTCGTAAAAAGCGGGCCACCAACTGTCACTACTTCACAAACATCATAGTACACTTATGACCACTGCGGACAGGGCCACTTCATTATCTCCTGTGCACGATTCAGGGACCTAACATCAGCTCACCGACAGCCATCATTGTTGACAAGGCATTGCGTTTCAATTGTATGGGAAGGCACAATGTCAGGTCCTGCAGAATGCTTATTACGTGCTCAGTGTGCCGCATGCACCACCATATCATGCTTCATGAGGCACTCATCGAGCACAGAAATCAACGCTTACTTCAACCAAGCCATCTATCTCAACGCCGTCAACATCAAAGTGAAGAGACACAGCAGTCCCAGACAATTTCATTGACCACCTAACCTAACCCTGTCAACACCTAACTTCACTTAATCACACGTCAAGGCCGAACACTCCACAGTCAGTCCACTTCAAGACCACTCAATTCACACTTTACACTTCAATGCAGACGCCATCATCTGCGTTATTAGCAATTGCTAAGGCCAGGATTCCATCATATATTACCTCGATGCAAGCACGACTTCTCATCGACTCTGGCTCTGAAATCTCATTGCTTTCAGAACGCATTGTCAATCAATTAGGCCTACGTAGAGTTCACTCATCACTGATCACTATGGGTTTTAGTGGAACTTCAACTTCACAGCCAAAGGTGTAGTGCAATGCCAACTTCACGCACTACATTCACATCACAGTTTCAATCTACATGCTCATGTCACGAGCAGTCTTGACATAATACTACCTTCAAATGTCACTGAGTTGCAAGATTGGCCATACCTCAAGAAATTGATATTGGCAGATGATACATTTCTCACAAAAATGCGCATTTTTCGTGTTAAAATTTGTTTTCTTTTGTTCATAAAAAATCTATTTTTCATTAAAAATAAAATTCTTTCTTTCATCGATCAGTTTTTGAGATGTAGAACAAATATGCAAAGTTTCGTGCAAATCGGTACAGCAGTTCTCGAGATATCTTGCTCACCGATTTGAAACTTTTGGTAAAATGTGATTTCAAGAATATCGCGTTTAAAGTTTTCGGTTCAGTTTCAAGGGTGATAACATATTTAGTGCGTACCTTAAAATGAATCTTCGATTCCAGGCATATAGTGCGCTTCATCTACTGTTAAAAAAGCCTCTAGAACCGCAATTGGCTCTTACCTGCAATGCATTCTTGCCTCTCTTGTACTTCTTTGCGCTCGAGATTCAATATTGTGAATTCGCTCGTAGTCCACTTTAGCCACCTAGATGTCTCACATATCATTGTTATTTTGAAACCAAGTTCCGTATTCTATTGAGGTATTTTGTGGCATGTCGATTTTCTCCTGCTTTTCCAGTTTGTTCATTAACGCACTAAAACTGCTCTCGTCTCTCTTCGATGTTTTAGGATTGAAATGTTATTTCCTTTTCTTCGGTCTCGATTTTTTACACTTCTGAAAGTTTTTCGTAGCTCGCGTAACTTTTAACCGTGGATCTATGTTCACTTGGTATAGCGCACATTAATAGCGCACAAGTATCGCTGAAGTACTAATAATTACTTCTTGTCGCAGTTATTCACACTTATTTCCTCGCAGATATTTGTACTTCAACTCTTGACTTTGTACTCTATTCACATGGCGAAAATGACTTCTTACATATAACATGCATTTTTCCCTCTTCGGGGGCGTAGAGCCCAAAATGAAGGGGTGCCTCGGGCAAAACTTCACCCTCACGAAATCCCAAGAGAAAGAAATGCCTCTTCCATTACCATAATGACTGTTTGTGACCATCGAAAATGAGACAAGTCAGTCCGAGAGCAGCTCCGCGCAATTTGCGCGTCAAATTTTCCCTAACCGATAGCTCTTCAAACCAGCGTAGCTCCCTCAATTTTTAGCTGATTTAAGTGAAACTTTGAGGAAATATTCTAGACATGTCATACCAAAAGAAAATAGGGAAATCCAAAAATCGATTATCTTGAACCTGCTGTCTAAGTATAACCCTCTAAAGCATCAGAAACTTCGACCATTTCGATTTTCCATCAGACGAACATTGAAGCCTAGGAATGAAATTCGGTGTGTGAACTGTTGTCAGTATTTTTTAAGACGTATGCAAGAAAATGTAAATTTCAGTTTTCAATTTCTGTGAGCAGATGAAAAAAGGTTTACATTCATACATGCTCTGCTGAAAATCTTCATTTAAGAAGGAATACAAACAATCAAATACGATGCAGTATCAATGTCTGCTGCGGCATACTTAATAAGTGGATTATTGGATCATATTTTTTTAAAGAGAATTTGAATGCACAATGATACCAAAACTTTTTGCAATTTGAAGTACGAACTCTTTTGCACGAGACCGAAGTTCCCTTATTCACACAGCAAATAATGTATTTCGAACTTTCCAAGTGTATTCGCGTCCAATAAATAATGTCCAAGAAATTCAAGAACAAACAGTGTTGGAAATATCACAAATTACACCAAGTCAAATATTATAGGATATGGCGACACGCGTATAATGATACGTGCCGTGCGCACCACCTCTCAATCGAGCCTTTGTCTCTTCGGGCGTGAAGAACATTGAGTTTCAGAGATAAAGTGTCCAATATATGTATGCATAGAATGTCGAGGGTCCGCAGGAATGTAGCCCTTGCGTCGCCAAGGTAGGCGTTGTTTAGTCAAGTGGACAAACGCCAAGCCCGAATGAGGTAAGAAATCGTCTTCAAGACTGTAACGGTACATCCCTTGGCTGACCGACCCGCAGCGTTTTTAGTGGAACGAGCCTTTACTTTTTAAGAGTTCGGAGCAGGTGGTTTCAAGAATTAGGAAAGATTTTGCACACACAGCTTCTCGATTTATTTCGAGCCGTTTTAACTTCTATATTAATATGTTCTTATCCTACCTACGCTATCACGCATTCGTCCGTTCTTGTCACTCTCACACTCGATCCGCCGTCGGTAATCCGTCACGCTCAGTGGTTCGCACTCACACACAGACACATATTCACTGCTCACGCCTGTGCATACACTTACAGAGAGAATCTTATATTACACGTGCCTATGAACAGGTGTTAGATTTTCGCACCTTCTTATAATAATTCCTATTATTACCAAATTGGTTTAGTCTATTGTCGATTGTTCTGGCTTTGTGCGGAGAGGATTCTGCTAGATGCAGAATAGACGGGAGACGAGATCGGGGTCTGGCTCAAGTCGTCCAGCCGCTACTCCTTTTTCTAGGAAGGTATGGTTTTCGGTTGAATGGAACTCTCGAAATCGATAGCCCACACCTAAATAACGTGGGGTTACGCCTGTCGAGAGGAAGGTGTTCTTCTTAAGATAGTCTCAGCCTAAATGACTGAGGGTTATTCCTCGGAGTGTAGGTAGGAATGACACTTGAGATAGTCACGGCCTAAATGACCGTTGGTTACTCCTCGTGTTTTTAAGGTATGGGTAAGATTTTAGGTGAGATTTTTATATACCAGCATTCACTCTCTCCCTCTCAATCCTTCACTCCTCCTATGCTATCTTCCGATATACTATTTACAAGAATTTACACGCGTTTCTCTTAAATAGGAGATTTTATACATCGGCATATATTCATTAATAATCATATAACTTGCAATGATTTCGGCATACAATAGAAAAATATCATATATCAGCAATCTATCACAAGTATTGTAATCCGTAAATCAGAGGGTTCATGCATAAGTATTATTCAGTACGTGTTAATTCAGAAGCGATTATTCAGAAAATTTTCTATGAAGTGGTCTGCGCTCCGTTGCGCCGCGTCTTAAATACTCGATCGTTCGATCGCCTGATCCAGTCATTCTTCTATTAATTCGAATGCGACGAATCCCGTCTTTTGGGGTTTTTCATTCGTATCGTTATTACGTAACGCATCGGATGATTCACACATACATAGCTCAGTCACTCACCCATACTCGCTCTAACAGAGGTACGCAACCTAGTCATGGGTTGTCAGCGTGGGAGCTACCGTCTCAAGACGACAGACGCATCCTTGACGCGACAGCATTCGCATCGAATAAAGCAACCATTTTTCTAACCCTGTCGAAGTTTATTTCTATAAAACACACAGGATGTAATAAAAAGCGTACAGAAAACACCCTCCATACATACCGTATAGCTGTGGTAATTCTAACATAGAGATGTAACATTTTCAATGCCCTACCTTAATCCGTGGTCGAATTATTTAAAAAAATCGACAGCCAATCAGGCCAATCAGGGCTCCGTTGGGCCTGGCAGCGCGACAGTTGCTACGGGTAAAAGTTAATGTCTTGTGGTAGCAGGATTATTCATGCTCACGAAATTGTATCTATGAGTCTTTGTCACTGGGTAAGTGTACCTTCTGGCTTCACCGAAAGGTCTAATTTTCCGATAATTTTCACTTTAGATTTGTTAAAATTATTACAAAGAATATATGTACTCGTACACTTGTTTCACCTATTCAGCGCAAGGGGTGGAATCTTGGACCACTTCCCACCCGTCTATTTTCTATACAAGTACGATTTCCCGAAAAAGATGTAGCAAAGGAAACTTACCGATAGAATTGACCGATTAACCCACAGCATATATCCCAGGCAGCAGAGGAGAAGGTTGTCCCAATCTACGCGCTACTCGCTGCTAGGTTCGGGCAACTTTGTCCCGCAGGCGAACCTACCAGGAAGAACCGTGTAGAGTGGGAGGACTTTCTCCTCTGCTCTCTTGTTCCTATATGCTGTGGGTTAACCGCTCAAGTAATATGCCGCTTGGTGTACGTATGATAATACTCGTGGCCCTGAAAATGGCCCCATCAATGTATCCGTCTCAAGAGCCCCATTAACGTGGCGGTATAAACCATTCCGCTACTACAAGTCATTAACTTGTACCAGTACAAACTATCGCGCTGTCGCGCCCAACAGAACCCTCTGATTGGCTGTGGGTTTTCTTTCATAACTCGGCCCCGGATTAAGATAGGACAATGCAAATGTTACATCCGTATATTAGAGTTACCTCAGCTATCACCCGGATAAAGGTCCTGGATGGTAGCTGGAACACCCTGTACAAACCTGGATGCTCATTACATTACCTGAACGTGAAAATCAATGAGTGTCACGCGGAGGCACGCTTCCTTACTTTGCGAAGGCTGAAATTTTAGTGACTTTATTCTAAATTGGACTGCTGTATGCACTATTTCATCGAAAATTAATTAATGGTGTTATACGGTTGACATATACGTGAAATTCGAATGAAAAAATGTCCACTATAGTGTGATATAAAGCATTTAGTTAAGGTACAAACATAGAGTTTGTGATTCGTTGACGGTAGATCATACAGACATAGAAGCTATAGGCATGCAAGTAGTGAACAATTGATATGTGTTGATATAAATCTTTAATTAATTTCTTTACGTAAAAGTATTAGAAGCCATGATCAGTCAAATTTTTAACGACCAATTTCTGATACATTTGTTAAATAATTGCAAACTTTATAATTCGTGAAATAACATAAGTGTGAAATCATGTTTGATTAAAAGGGAAGTTTTGCGTAATCTCAGAATACCAATGGCTTTCGTTTGGCAGGAGTCGCTTTTAATATCGAAAAAATATCATTCTCAAAAGTCAAACTAAGGAGTTCATAAAAACACAATTAATAAATTTTGCCTAACAAGCGACGTCAAAATTGGTGTTCGAGAATTAAGCGGGAACTATACATTCGCTTGTTCTTAGCGATTATTCGGCCATGAAATAGAAGGAGTGCAATTGATCCGGTGGCGATAAATTATACTACTAAGGTGTTATACATTAACTCAAACAAAACTGTTTATTCACTTAATTGTAGATACAAGACGACCAGCTATTGCATAGCACCAGATTACGTCTGAGCTCGCCGTTCGGCGCTCGTCGCGTGCCGTTCGTCAGAGCTCCTCAAAAAACACTCGGATTGCCGATCGACGGCGACGATCGTCGACTCTTCATACACACATTATCACACACCTCACACACATCATTAACAAGCCCTTGTAAATGATGTACATAACCTATGCGTACGTGCGCAAAGTATGTGGCAGGCGCTCCGGGAACCCACGCTACAGCTTTCCAAACAATTCGGTTTTAAACGTATTTTTGGTTGCACTGCCAATGGATAGAGCATATATAAGTTTTTCAGAGATTTTTTTTTCTTTTTGCAAAATATCCCATATTTATGAAGTTATAACGATTTAAAAATGCGATCTGGAGACTTCTCATTTGAACGTTGCGGAATCGCCCGAGCTCGCCCGAAGTCGACGTGACGTCATAGGGTTACTCCCGAAGCACATAGTAGGCGAAATACAAGCGGAACGCTTGACTTTTACATACAAAACACTGTAAAGGCCTACAACTTTTTTCCAAAGAAAGTCTGACAGTCACTATTAGCCTTTAGCATTTGAACGTAACGGTACTGCACAATTTCATGTCGTATTCAAATATACACGTAGAAATCATGTCTCAATGCTGTACTTATTGTTAGTAAGCTGACCATTTTAAGGCGTTTTATATTTTTATTACCAAGCATGTACAAGTAAATTCATTTTCATACCAGTACCCTTCAAAATCTTAGCTTTCCAATTTCTCAATACCATCATAAACTTCATCTAAGTGCATCGACCGTGACCAGGTTCAGGTACGGCACAACCAGGCCCAAGTGTTGACTACGTGCACTCCGTTTGCCGCCAAATTTGAAATATGTGTCACCTCGGGAAAAACCCCAGGGGTGTCAGCTTGTACACATCACCTCCAAGAAAATTGGCATCAGGGCACCCCTTCCTATGAACCACTCCCACGTACCAAGGTGGAGGGTAATTCGACCAGGAACGCCACACATCATACCGATCAGATACTCAAAAACGTTTAAACCGCCTCGAACTGCTCTAGCAATTACAAATTCAGACTTCTCATTTTCATACCGGAATCAACTATTCAGATTCAGACTTCTATCATTTACAACATGGACAAAGTAGGTCCTTATCGGTGCTGTTGTGTACCTATGTATAAAAACACGACGAAAAGTGCGCCTTCCAAAGTATTTGTGTCAGTTCCACGTGAAGAATCGAGAAGGAAGTTATGGTTCCAATCAGCTCGGCGTTTGGAACCACCAACAAAATCCAATTATTTTTGTTGTGAGGATCATTTTGTATTAAAAGACGATATGGATAATTATGTGCCTCGTTTAATAATTCAAGGCCTTGTTTTTGAGTTAAGAGCTTTCAAAATATCGTGGTTTGACTTCCGGCCCGGATACCCCTCCCCCCGCTGACCGCTCGTCTATACTTTTCTCGCGTATATGTCACCAACTGATGTTCGAACCGCGCGGCCCGGAAGTCAAACCACGATATTTTGAATGCTCGTAACTCAAAAACGAGGCCTTGGATCACAAAAGGGTAAAGAAATTCTCAATTTCTTTTAATATAAACAATTTGCATGTTCCCGATTGTTGCATAATTTTAGGACACCCTGTATTGACCATTACGGTCCACTTGAGAAAAGTGGCCGGCGACTAAAATTCATTATTTCTGTAATCGCTGGTTTGATGAAATTTATCAAATTATATCCGTGTAAATCGGCGAAAACCGAGAGAGTTATAAAACTTGACACAATATTTTCAAACATACGGCAAACCCAAGAGATTAATTTGTAATCACGGAACTTTTTTCACTTCCACTAACTTTTAAGTAGGTAAGAGGGTAATCCGAAATGTAAGGTCTTCAAAGCGCTAGGAACGAAAAGAATGCGTTATTGCGGCTTTTGGCAATACTGTCGTGATTGTTGCTTCTCTCACTACGTATAAACAGTCGCGCATCTCACTGGGTCTCCCTTGGCTTAGCAGCCGTTTGTAATGGAGCTCCTGCTGATCGCTACCGCCAAATGCGGAGTTCGGGCAATTATTCGGTTTTCATGCGCAAAAGGCGTTCAAACGATTGAAATTCATAGACAATTCGCGGAAGTGTATGGAGATTCATGTATTCATGTCAAAAACGTTCACAAGTGGGGTAGAGACTTTACAGCCGGCCGTACAAACATTTACGATGAGTACAGGAGTAGCAGACCGTCAATTTCCAACGGCCGCGAGTTGTGTGACATGGGCATACAAAAACTGTCGCAGCGTCTCCAGAAATGCATGGACCGAAATGACGATTATGTAGAAAAATAGAAAAATGTTCAAGCTTTAAAATGTTGTATATATAGAAAATTGTATATTACAAAATAATTGAGTGCTTGTATTCTGAAAAAAATTGGAGACCTTACTTTTCGGACAACCCTTGTATATCGCAGGCAAACGGGCATGTCGAAGGATTTAATCATGTTATCGGGCCAATGCTTGGAAATTTGTTGCAAGATCCGGGAACATGGGATCCAGGTTTAGGATCCGTATAATACGCTTTAAATACCATCGTTTATCAGTCAGGGAAGAATCTCGGAGTATATTATTATTCGGTATTAACCAATTAGGCAAGGTTAATGACAATTTATGAACAATCTTCAAGTCATTGTTTGAAACCACTCAAGATCTGTGTACGTTTCGAAATATGACTGACAAAAATATTGCTAAAAATCAGATTGTAAAAAAAAATTTATGAAGTGAGGGACTATTTTATGTAATGATTAATAACACCGACGTTGCCCCTGGAATCAATACAAATCTAATCCAATAATTTAAAGGACCTGATGCCATAAAAAAAGTTTTAGAGAGGGATAGATATACAGGGTGTAACATATCATCGGGGACCTTTTTTCAGAATCGATAGTACGCACCAAAGGTGAAAAATGGAACAAGGAAGTTAGGTCCGAAAATCACCCCCTATCGAGATACAACGCCATTTGTAAAAAATTTTTAAAAAATTATATCTCCGAAATGCTAAGTCGGAGAGCAGCGGTTTTAATAGCAATATAACCGAAAAAGATCAAAGTTTATTTAAAAAATATAACTGCTTCAATTATTACCGTTACGTAGCATTTTTACGTAGCACGGGGTGGAGCACGTGTTTGAAGTCTCGCTGTGCGGTAACAGCAGTTTCTTGAGTTTTAAATGAATCGGGATTTCGGCTAGAATCCTGAGCGAGCGCAGCTTACGCTTCTAGGAATCGAGACACACACTAACCCATGCGTGTAAGTGAGACCTTGTGGTGGGGGGATGAACTTCTCCTCTTCCGCCACGACGTTCGAGGGGCGCCTTTGTGCCACAATTATATTTCACGAAATCGGCAAGAATCAGTCAAAAATACGGTTTACGCCATGTCGTTTTTAGGCCGCAATTCTAGACCGATTTTAACAAATAAGGTCTTATTTTAAAGCTAAAGGTTCAAGACACGAGCGTAGATTTTCGGATTTTTAAAAAAACAATATTTTCATTTACAAAATCGTATCTAAAAAAAGGTCATTTTTCAAAGCCGTATTCTGAATAAACAAAAACTTTTTTCAAAAATCCGAAAATCTACGCTCGTGTCTTGAACCTTTATCTTTAAAATAAGGCCGCATTTGTTAAAATCGGTCTAGAATTGCGGCCTAAAAACGACATGGCGTAAACCCTTGCAAAACGCTGGGGTACCCAACGCCCTTAAGACTGTCGCCATCCTCCCCTACGTTCTTCGACGACGTGTTCTTTGTCAAGGAAATCGTGCGAGGACGAGCGTCTGGAAAACGAAGCATTCTCGCTTGAACTCTCTCGGTGACAAGACCACGTTTTCGTATACATTTGTAATTTTATTCTGCAATCTTTTTTGTTAGCCGTAAGGCAGTTGTTTATTGTTATTAAATAGTGAGTAAGGGATTTGTGATCAATTTCAATCCACCTTTACCCACAATACATATGTATATGTCGTAGGTGAGGTAACCATTTTTACTGCCATCTTGATTTCGATAATCCCTGACGTAGTGCGTTTGAAAAAGCTCCCTAGAATTGACAACCACTTATTATTTCTAATAATGAAAACAGAATAAATTCGCAAGGTCTTCTAAACGATTGCTTTCAAAGCACATAGACTTACGAACAGAGTTAGCAGGTTAGGAATCAATGGATTCAAATTACTTTGCGTAAAATAAATGAAGTACGCATTGAGATGGCATCGAATGAACGGGCGAAACCGTTACTATTTAATTCCAACACAGTATATCCACAATGAGGAATTAAATTTTTTAATTTTCTTGAAGGGGGTCCAATGAGGACCGGAAACGTCGGAATATTTTTCTAAACGAGAATTAGTCTTCATTGTGGATGTGCAAGGTAATATTTTTCATCATCATTAAATATCTGAGATTTTGTTAGATCGTTCTAAAGGTCTAAAAGGATTAGTTTGGTTTAGTTCTATTATATTAACGCTCGTTAAATTGAATCCCTCCAGCATGACATAATCATGTTCACCTCTAATCATCATTTTCTCTATCGGTTGAAGGCGACCAACTTAACCGGAACTACGATTTTGACGCACAATTCAGTGGTTTCGGTGGATTCCATGGATTTTTCAAAGAGGCCTTGGTACATGAAAGGCGGAACAAGAAGACCACGCCCGGCCGCCCGATCTCGCCGTACCGGGCGCAGGCTAGCACGTCTTTGGCCCGAAGAGGATGCTTATGATGACCGAGTAACAAATCAAGTGAGAAAATAGATTATAAATGCTAATCATTCTATTTTGCATATTTTGTTAAAAAATAGGCTCTTCTATTCCTCCGTCTATTTCCCTGTCGACTCTTCAGTGACACTCCGTCGATTTCCTTCTAGACGTAAGGCATGGATGTGAGCGAGATAGAATGAAGTGCAAGTGAGAGAATGAATGTATTAACACGTTCCCGCCGCGGCAGTCTTATTTGTAGTTCTCGCCATCGGACGGCTCTCTTATTCATAGTTTGTCATAGTCTGTTTGTTAATTCATAATTGTTTTGATTCAGTCCATTTGAAATTTTTTTTGTCTTCTTATTAAGAAGAAAGACATATAAAATTGATTGCTTCATTTGTACCACTAGTGGTACATTCCGCCCGATGGAACAATTGTGTATGTACCACCAGTAGTACGTGCCGTCCCATGGGACCGCTGTCTATGTGCCACTGGTAGTACATGCCGGCGGAAATGTGTTAAGGAGCTGGTAATATTTTTGTGCAGTTACTGTCGAATACAGTATGGAGAGAATTGTTTTGCAGTGAATGTCGTAAGAAGTATTCACAGAGAATATTATGTGCCGTTTTAAAGATTAAGCGTAACGCACTGAGTCTTCTTGTGAGTTGTAACAAATAGTATTTGATACTATAGAAATGAATCCTACAGAATTGAAGACAATTTAGTGTAAATATGTGCTGAGGAAAAGTAAACATTTAGTTCATGAAGCCGTGCTCTTTACCTGTGTGTTTAAACGACAAAAACTATCTTGGGTTGTTTTTTGTGGGGATATTTACAAACAATTGTTTACTCATTGCCAGTAACTGACGAGAATATGCTTCGAGAACATATTGTTCACGAATGGGCGAAAATAGATAATCAGCAAAAAGCATCGAAAATGCAAAGGTATAGGCCAAGTACAAGAGGATGTGACTTTGGAATAGCTTTCTCGTTAACATAAACTTGATTGTATGAAGTATTTGAAATCGAACAAATGCGAGCAAGTACAAATTATTGTACAGCATCGACACGATGCTATCGCTAAGTAAATATATTAAACTTACTAAATTTCCCAAAAAATGATTTCCCCTCATTTAATTAATAAATCTGTTTATTGCTCGATTAAATGTACTTGGTGGCCTGCTTTTTACGAAGGTTCGATGGTGAAAAATAAGCCTAAATAGTTCGGGATGTTCGACATTGAAAAAGAGTTGTTAATAAAGAGGCGTTCTTATTGTGTTGAATGAAAATCCTCTAAATACCTCATGACGTTTTCTTTTAATTTACGTTATCATCAATCGTTGAAACACATGGCAATATGCATGTGTAATTTTCTCTCAGGCACATCCAGATTGTTAACTTGTTAAATTTATCCACTCAGATGCATTCGGATTGTTAATTTAGAAATGAGTACAAATATCTGTAACGTTACATTTTGGACATCAAGCTTCGTAAAAAGCGGGCCACCAAGTACATTTAATCGAGCAATAAACAGATTTATTAATTAAATGAGGAGAAATCATTTTGTGGGAAATTTAGTTAGTTTAATATATCTACTTAGCGATAGCATCGTGTAGATGCTGTACAATAATTTCTACTTGCTCGCATTTGTTCGATTTCAAATACTTCGTATAATGAAGTTTATGTTAACGAGAGAGCTATTCCAAAGTCACATCCTCTTGTACTTGGCCCATAGCTTTGCATTTTCGATGCTTTTTTGGGGATTTATATTATCCAAGCCTATTTTTTTAGCTAGCTTGACAAGTTCGTCAACATCAACAGTAGATTGTCTAATGTCAATATTTTTGCTTAGCTCTGGCAATACATTTTTCCAAACTCCTTTCAAACATTTCTCGGTCACCTCATTCTACGAAAGATTAATGTTGTCTACGGCATCCATGATGTTGTAGTTTTTCCAAAAATCTCTAATGGATTGTTTATCTGCTCCATCGGTTTTATCAATCAGTTATCGAAATGTCCGCGGGAGATAATAAGCTTTAACATTTGCTATTACGCTTTGATCCATTGGTTGGATTAACGATGTTGTATTTGGTGGCAGAAAAATCACTTCTACTGGAATGCATGTTGTTAAGTCGGACAAATGCGTCGGATGGTTTGGAGCATTATCAATAAAAAGTAGTAAAGCTTTCGGTTCTAGTTTTTTTTAATGCGCAGTAGCTTTCAACAGACGGGCAAAAATGTTCAGTAAACCAATTCTGGAAAATGTTCATAGTTATCCAAGATTTTTTATTGGATTCCCAAATTACTGGTAAAGTTGATTTTGAAGTTCTTTTCATTGCTCTCGCGGTTTTAGAATGATAAATAAGCAGTGGTTTTAATTTGAAGTCTCCATTAGCGTTACCACCCAGTAGAAGAGTTAAACGATCTTTTCCAGCTTTAAATCCCGGTGCTCGCTTACTTCGCGGAACAAAAATGTACGGTTTGGCATTCCTTTCAAAAAGGCCCGTTTCATCACAATTCAAAACTAATTCAGAAGGATAATTCCCTCGTTCAATTATTGCTTTTAATGTCGCTGGAAATGTAGCAGTTGTTTTTGTATCTCCACTTGCCGCATCTCCAGTAATCTGTATGTTATGAAGATGGTGCCTGTTTTTAAATCGATAGAACCACCCTCGACTAGCTACAAAATGTTCTCTGGTGTCGCCTTTTTCATTCTGAATGTGGTTGAAAATTGTTCTCGCTTTTTCCATTATAATTGCTGGACTTAATGGCATATTGCGTTCAACTGCATCGTTAATCCAGATGGAAAGTCTTTTTTTCCATTTTCTAATCACATTGGTTCTAGAACGGGTAATTTTTGTTGCAGAAGTCGTCGTGGTTATACTTATTGATAATATTATTTTTTCCTTGTTTTTTTTTTAAAATGGTACGTATTGTTGATGTTGACAAATTTAATGCAATGCCGACATCAGATTGCCGTTGGCCTGCATCTAATCGCCTTAACACCCGTATTTTATAATAGTTTCCAGCGAAATGCTTTTCTTGTCGCTTTGCTGATTTTCTCTTTGCAATCACGCATTGTAAGACATGAGAATTACGGAATTTATCACAATAAAATAAAATATTATATTTGTATCTTTATACACCTACTAATGTTGAACACTGCTTACAAATCAACTGTGACACAGGAAAGGAGCGTCCATACTGTATCTAATGTTGACAGACTAACAAAAGAGCGTAGTGAAACAAAAGATACATAGTGTTCACCGTCGTTGTACCAATACCGCGAGCGATTTCGAGGAATCCGAATACTACCGCATTATACTGAAACAGCATTAAGCGGGATCTTACTGTACTTCATTTTTGCGGAAGTCAGCCAATTTTTCAAAAACTGAGGGTTACAGAACATTTATGCTGTCGGATTCGTATTTAAGGCGAGAAAGTCTATACGGATCACCCAGTGGATATTGAGGGAAAAAATGGTGTTGTATAGTGTAATTAGCCTCAACTAATGTTCGGAAATAAGTTACTTGTATTGTTACGTCCCTACGTTCTGATGTCCTTTGTCAGTTCGAGACCAGGGAAATACACTTCGAAAAATCGTAAATCGTCTCTTAAAGCAAGCGCATTTCGATTGCCCTGGTCGAGACTGGCAGATGGCATCAGTAAAACACTATGAAACAACAAAACTCTTAGCGCAATAAACACGACGTCGCTCGAAGAGAAAGTTTCCAGATGACAAACTCCTTCGTGGACAATGCAGACCTTGTGCCGCGAAAATGTAAATTCGGCACCAGACCATGTGCTGGCTTGGGGACACTTGAAGGGATGATTAACAGCAGGCCCTAAAGCGAGTCTAACGCGATTTCAAACATTTTCCCTTGATGATGGTGTCGAGTTGCACGAAGAGGACTGCATTGTCTGAACCGAAAAACGTTAGAAACCGAAGTAGTGGGAGAGCACAAATTTTGTATATAACCGTGGTGCCCTTCGACATGTCACCATTCTTGTGACTGAATCGCGACCTGAGACGTCTCCACGAATCTTAAGTATTTCTTTAAACCAAGTGAAAATCAGTGCGAACGAGGAAGATCCTAGACGAAACATCGAACTTGGAGCAGATTTTATAATCAAAAAGTGAGTTACATTTTTAATCCGTGGTGAAGGGTTTAGTTGCACAAATACCTATCCTAAAACCATTGACTCCTCCAGTAATACTGGACTACGGCGTCAATCCTTGCAAAATAACGACTGTCCTACAAAGCGAAATACCGGGATCGAGTTGCCGGGAATCATACGATTCCAGGTGAATCATCTTTAACGGTCAGGAGTAGCTGCGAGGCGAATGTGTTATTGATCCTATCTAAATCCAATAAATATTGTAAATCTATTCAATAATTCTGGATACCCGAAAAACCTTAATTAACAACTGTCCTACAAAGCGAAATACCGGGATCGAGTTGCCGGGAATCATACGATTCCAGGTGAACCATCTTAAACGGTCAGGAATGGCTGCGAGGCGAATAAGTTATATCCTCAATTAAACCTTCCTATCCACAGTGGCAAGAAAACCCAATGCACGGTCGGGTTGGCGTAGCAAGTGGGCCCAGGCGGTCAAGCAGGACCCTTCACTAAAAATCAATTGGAGGGAGAAGCAGAAAATCTTCCGTGAAAAACTGCAAAAGGAAACACCACCAACAGAAAATCGTCCGTCCTCAACCAATAGCAAAATACACAAGAGGAAGGCTAAAAGAATCCTAAACCACTTAAAGAAACTTGCGACATCAATCCCAGGGGATTATGCGAGGGAGAAAATACAGGAGGTCCATCCAACAGGGGAGGTGTCACTTCCCAATATACCTCCGCCACCTGATGTCGTTGACAT
The DNA here is from genome assembly GCA_917499265.3 of Mimumesa dahlbomi. Classification (NCBI taxonomy): domain Eukaryota; kingdom Metazoa; phylum Arthropoda; class Insecta; order Hymenoptera; family Crabronidae; genus Mimumesa; species Mimumesa dahlbomi. The sequence goes on from OU824120.1 coordinate 2,763,965, forward strand.
AGTCGATTCTGAAGAAGAGGGTCGATTAATTAAAATCCCGATAAATTCAACTGTTTTAAGGGAGGATCCACTGCAAAACACTTTAGACCAATTAAATCCAGCGGACTTGGTGATGCTAGTTAATCCTGATGGGTCGGAGGCCCCAATGCATGTGTCTGCAACCATTCTAAAAGAGAAATTCCGACGAAGAGCACAAATAACCGAAATTAAAGAGAATTAAAGGAAATTAATTATTTACATTAAATAGTCTCTTATCATCATCCTACATTCACCTGTAATATAACTAGCCCCGTCCCGAGTAAATTGGTCTAACCATTGACTCACAAGGGGGCAACACTCAGACTTTGTCGAAACGAATCGATGCCGCACCGTTTCCGTAAGCTCGAGGAGTGACGCTTAGTCCTGACGTAACAGTATTTTTAATGTCAAACAGATCAATTTCCAAACACTGGTAGTATGTTCCAAGTTTTATTTATTACTGTCAGATCAATTGAGAAGTTAATTATCAGCTGTTTTCCTTAATAATTGTAAATGATTATTTTTGTGGAAACATTTTTAAGTGTAGCAGAAAAAAAGAACATAATTTTAACTTATGGGGAGACTGGAAGAAAGTCTCTATTTGTATACAGAGAGAAATCATCCTTCTCAAAGTAGTTTCGATTGTACAATTAAACGATCGAAAACTGTCACCAGCAAGCAACAGAAATTGCTGTGTTCGCTGCAGTAAGAAATATTCCCCAAACAAGTTGACAGAATATCGAACATTGTCATGGTACGAGGGTCGTCCCGAAAGTAAGGTCTCCAATTGTTTTTAGAATACAAAAACTCATTTATTTCCTAAAATATGTACATCATTTTAAAGCTTGAACATTTATCTAATTTTCGACATAATCGCCATTGCGGTCGATGCATTTCTGGAAACGCTGCGACAGTTTTTGTATGTGCATGTCATACAACTTGTGACCGTTGGAAATTGACGATCTGCTGGTCCTGTTTTCATCGTGAACATTTGTACGGCCGGCTCTAAACTCTCTACACCACTTGTAAACGTTATTGACACCACTTCCGTCAATTGTCTATGAATTTCAATCGGTTGAACGCCTTTTGCGGCTGCCAAGCCAAGGTTGTCAACAGCACAAAATAACACGTTCTCTCCGTTCCTAGCGCTTTGGAGACCTTACTTTTGGTTTACCCTCGTATTTCCAAATCAAGTGTGCACCGAACACTGCAATGCCTCAAATTCCATCTGTTGCACATTTGCCTACATTTGAAACTTTATAGTACCGATTTCCAAAATCGCGTGATGTTTGATAAGTGGAAAATGCAAAAAATCCGACTGGATGTCAAATTATTTTCCAACGCACTTTTCACATTCGAATCAAGTTTTGCCAACTATAGACAATTAAATATGCATTATATGTACTAGTGATTTGCTTTTTTATGGGGACCGTAGTAACACATCGTTTATCAATATAGTCCAACAACGCCCGTAAGTATGAGGATGCTAATTCAAATTGCATGTTCTAATATTAGGCAGGAAATGATAATGATGGCCAATGAATCATTTCTTTACCATGTTGCTCATTTCATTCAAAATTGATCACTTTTTGAAGTAACACCTCGGAACATTTTCAGAGTCACGGACGTTGTTGCCTTTAGCATAGCAAATATGGAACTAACATTATTTTTTCGCAATTTCAAAAATTGCCAAAATTACGGGTATTTAAAGGTCGACAGCTTTTGAAAACTCTACTTTCCAAAAATGTATGCCTCGCCAACGGTAAAGCATAGAAAGAATATTTTTTTTTAGTTTCACCAGAAAACTTTTCAATGAAAAATATAATACGCATGACGATTGATCTTATCTAACATTTACAATTAGTTTTGTTAAACAGTTTGGTATAAGTCATGAGGCAACGTCTTTAACAATCTGAATAAATTCATACGTATTTTTTTAACTTTCCTTTTGCAGAAACTGAAAGACCGCGTGGTCAACCTAATAGCAAGTCGTTACCTACCGCGCTGAGCTTCCTGACTGTCCTCCTCTTCCTCTTACTCTTCTCGGGTTATTAATTCTGAATCGAGACTCGGCCACGTCAATACTCAATCGATTCCTGCTCATTTTGCGGAAGTTTACTCCTCTCATGATTCCCCGTCTTCATACATCGGACGTTGTCTGCTTTCGGTCTCTCTTTAGCCCTTTACTCCCCGATCCACCATACGTGGGTCTTACTCCCATATGTGGCTAAATATTTGTGCTATCGCTGATCCTGATCTTGTTGCATTCCTTGGTCTATTCCCAGTCCCGCTCCTCTCTCATCAGAATTCCATTCACATTAAATATACCTTTCGCGTTCGCTGCCCTCCGCCTCACTCCTTCTCCTTCCATGTGTTCGCTAGTGTCAATCCTATTGCCCTTTCCCCCCCGTTTGATGGTCTGGATCTCGGTTATCTGCAGTTCCTTATTGGGGTTGATGCACTGCTTAAGACTCTAAACTCATAACTGGTGAGTGCCCTCAACATGTTATTTCCTTCCAGGACTCACTCTCTCTTTCTCTTTTCTCTCGGAGGCCTGTTACTCAGTGGCTATATTGTGAGATCCATTCCATCATCAAGGAACGGAATTCTCTCAGACTATTCTCACATTATAAGCAGTTTATAAATCGTATTTCTTAGCTTCTACGTTGTGGAAGGGCAACCAACATCCGTACCTGTTTCAGTGGAGCGTCGATTTCCGATGTTTGGTGGCATTTAAGGGGCTATGCTAGTGTGACATGCGAAAAATTAGGCGATTTTCTGGAATTTATAAAATAAAAACTATTGCATCAAATTTGTCCAAACTTGAAGGATATATTCTTGTATATGTTGACATATTACATGAATTTTTTTAAGTAAATATATTTAAATTTGACAGACTTATGGGCAATCTCTGTGGGGTAAAAAAAAAGTTGCTCAACTGCTGCCACGATTGGCGCTTTCAGAGTGCCTAAAATAAAAAAATACAAAATGCTTGTTAAACTAGTAGATATATCCCCTACAATGGGGCTCGGGTTTGAAAAAATATTAAAATTTGACAAAATCGCGAAGTATTGAAAAAAATGTTGAATATTGCCCGAAAAATTGGCCGTTTTTTGTACGGCATATTGACAATTCTTGTTCAAATTAAAAACTGGAGGGTCACTGTATAGTAAAACATGTACTGAGTATGTGCAAAAAATTTCAAGATGATTCTACTATTTGCATTCGAGGTAGAGTGGCAGCAAATTTGAGAAATGTCGTTCTGAGGAAAACACGTTTAAAGTTTTAACTACAGATTTTGTTCTTATAACGCAACTATTTTCATACTTACAATTAATCTGCTATCCCAGGCGCGTACACGGAACCTTCCTCTTCTTCAAAAAGTGCCTGCTGGGCTGTAGCAGCTATCCTCCTAGATGTCGGAGCCTCTTTGAACTCTATTCATAGCGTTTTTCGGCTAGCCGGATTCTGCTCTCATCGTGATTTTCGGCATATTCTTTGCCCGCAGAGCCTATGATTATACTCCTATAACTTGCATGATTCTTAAGATGGCTTTAAAACCATCATTAAATATATTTACTGCAGAAAAGTGTCACAGTTGTATAGTTTTAAGGGGGGGTAAGGGTTTGCGTTATCGAAAAATCGATTTTTTTTTGCTTTTTCTTATAGTTCAATATTTCGAGAGTATTGTCCCAAAATTTCAAGATAATCGGAGCAAAACTCTCAAAGTTATTGACCAGTTAGTCGTTATAGTATCGGTCGGGCGTTTGCCGCTCAGCGATTTTATGAGAGTAGTGTGGGATATGAAAATCTGAATTGCGCGATTGAGAAGTCGAAATGAAAAGTGTTTAGACTGACTGTCAAGGCGAAGTTCGAGAGTGTTTGGATGCGTGTTTGAACCCAGTGATAGCGTTAGGTGTGAAAGAAGAGTGTTTGGTTCGTGCGACAGTTTTATTAGAATGAGTTGTAGCGATTGTTTAGAGTGAATGTTTGTACTAGGAACGTGAAAGAATGCGGGTGACCCGTGACCGAAGTCGGTGCATCTCATGAGTGTATGAATGCGTGAGTTTATAAGTGGGAAAATAAAAATGTGTGAAAGGGTATGAAAAAGGGCATCAGGGCGATGTCGCGAGTATTATAGTGAGAGCATAGTGAGAAGACAGTTGCGAGTTAATTTAAAAATGCCGAAAGTATCTAAATGTTCTAGAGACGAACGAAGTGATTCAAGTTTCTATATAAGCAGATCGAAGAAAAGGCCTAATCCAACGAAACGAGTTAAGGCTCAAGCTAATACGAAGAGTACATCGTAAAAAAAAATAAACTTGAATACCAATGACAGCGTACCAGAAGACGTTAAAAAACAGTATAGAGTTATCGATTTTTTGCTAGTCTTCTCAGCAATTTCAGCTTTTGTTAAGTGTGCTCAGTGTGATGAACAAGTGCAGTTCAAGAGTTGCGAAAAAGACGGTCTCGGCTTTAAAATTCAAATTAAATGTGCCAATTGTGATCTACGATATATACCGTCGAGTGAGAAATCTGGTCACCGCTACGAGATTAACACTCGATTTGCTTTTGTGATGCGTGTATTAGGTTTGGGTTTAGCAGGCTGCAATAAGTTTTGCGGTCTAATGGACATTACAAGTCATTTTTTATCCAAACCTTCTTATTTAAATATTATGAAAGCTATTTGCACTTCCGTCAAAACCACAGGTGAAAAATTTCTCCATTCCGCTGCAAACGAAGAAAAAGAAAAAACTAGAGAAAATTCCGAATCAAATACTTTGACCGTTTCTGGCGACGGCACGTGGCAGAAGCAAGGCTTCAGCTCCTTGTTTGGCGTTACTTCGTTAATTGGATACTGGACTGGAAAAGTTATTGATATCTTCGTAAGTAGTTTGTATTGTCACCTATGCACAATGTGGGAATTAAAACTAACTACTGCTGAATTTGAAGAGTGGTACGAAGAACACATTAAAAACAATGATTGTCATGCCAATCACACCGGAGCATCCGGTAATATGGAAGTAGTTGCAGTTATTGAGATGTTCCGCCGCTCAGAGAAAAAGTATGGAGCAAAGATCGGCAACTATGTCGGAGACGGCGATAGTAAAACCTATAGCAATTTAATGCGTGCGAAACCTTATGGTGAAAATTTCACTATCAATAAAAAAGAATGTGTAGGGCACGTGCAAAAGAGGATGGGAAAACGTTTACGTGATGTGGTAAAAAATACTCTTCAAGACAAAATTGTTAAAATCGGAAAAAATGTAGGGAAAAAAGGAAGAAGTAAAGTACTCGGCGGCAAAGGAAAACTCACTGGAAAAGTGATCGATAATTTGAGTCGATACTACGGAGCAGCAATAAGAAATAATTGCGATTCGGTGAAAAAAATGAAAAATGCCATCTGGGCAACATATTTTCATCTGCAGTCGACAGACGAGAAGCCTCAACACGAAAAGTGCCCGAGCGGCGAGAAATCGTGGTGTCGTTACCAGAAAGCTTTGGCCACAACAGGAGTGGAAAACTTCAGACACAATTACACTCCACTTCCAGAAGATGTTTTGCAAGCAATTAAACCTATTTACGAAGACCTGAGCAAGGATGAACTTCTGGAAAGGTGTATTGGAGGTTTCACTCAAAATGCGAACGAAAGTCTGAACCAACTAATTTGGAAGATTGCACCAAAAAAATTATCTGGGAGCAAACAAATCGTTGAACTTGCATCCTATGTGGCAGCATGCACTTTTAATGAAGGTGTTGGTGCTCTACTTATCTTTCTGTCTGATATGAAAATCAGTGTTGGATCGAGTGCTCACGAATTCGCAAGATTGGAGGACAGAAATCGAATAAAACGGGCCGAAATAGAAACTCAACAGCGGAGTAAAGAAGCCAGAATAAGTCGTAGACTTAAAAAAAAAGAAGCTGAAGATAACGCAGCTACTGCAGGAAGTGTGCTTTATGGCGCTCGAATCGATGATTCAGTGTAAGTTGAAAAAAAAAAATTTTTCTTCACTTTTTTAGAGTTTAAATCTTTAAACGCGATTTTCTCGAAACCACTTTTTCAAAATCCGTGATCACTGCCATTTAAAACATACTTCACCGATTCTTTTCAAACTTGGTACATACCTTCTATATATAAAATACCTCCCCCCAACGATTAGTATGATATTTTTTTGACATTAAGGGATTTTTCCAGTAGCAAAATGACGGAAATTTTAGTGAAAATTCGCAATTTTTGCTTCAAACGACCACCAAAAGTTTTAAAATGAAAAAAATAACAATTAGGGATCGTTGGGGGGAGGATTTACTCATTTTCTAACTAAATTTTATTGTTATTTTGATTTCAGATAATTTTCTGCTGAGATACAGTGATCACTGCAAAACGTGTTTTTCGAAAGGCGCTCTCGGAAAAGCTCCGTCACCGGCTTGTTTGTTGATATTTTGCAACCAAAAAATTACAAAATGTTGTTGAAATAATAATATATAATGTGCAAAAGGTCCGAACAAATTTGCTTTATTCGTTCGTCCGAAAAAAAATCGCAAAGAAAGTGTTTTATTTTGCCCTGAAACCCTTACCCCCCCCCCCCTTAACACCGCTGCGGAGGTGCGTTGGAGCGAAGTGCCAAAGCAAGCCATGAAAGCTTTCATTGTTGTTCGGGCTGTTGCTTCCTTTGCACCTGTCCAATAATTCTCCTCGTCTCAGATCCGTATACACTGACTTCAAAACTTCTTGAATTTGTGGATCTAGCGGAAAATAATCATGTTGAAACCTTGCCATATCTAGTCATTCGGCCAGCGCGCGATGGTATTTACACCAGCCCTCCGCGCCAGCCAGTCAGTTGTCGTGCATCGGATATTTGTCTATTGAACTCAAGTGAAAATATGTATCCCAAATTGCGTTGTACACTAACCAGCACTGAAGTTTAACGGTTAACCCAAAGCATATAGGACCAAGGAAGCGGAGGAGAAGGTTTTCCTACTCTACACGCGTCTCGCTGCTAGTTTCGGGCTGCGCGGCAATGATGCGCGGCAAATCATTCTAACACAGATCGTTCGAAAGAGCGGAGCGAAGCGCCTGATAATTTTAATACCCCTCAATTCTCTTTTATGAACTTAATTTATTATTTATTTTCTTACTTTTTAAACTTTTCGGGTCAAATTATTTTTTTTTATTTCGTCTTTATTTAAATTTGTTTCTTAATTATCTTCATTGAAATCGAATAGTTGCTGCTTCTCTTTTTTGGAAAACATTAGCTGTCAATTCTCCTTTATTAAGATAATTTATTATTTATTTTCTTACTCTTTAAACTCTTTGGGTACAATTACATGGCTATTTCGTATTTGTGTTAAAATTGTGAAATGAGAATCAGAGTGCGCATTGAACAAGGATTTTTCTGAATAACGGCAGGTATAGATGTTATGGTGCGGCCGGAATCGCGGGCGAAAACCCGAACGCCGCAGTCAATATAAATTTTCAAATTGAAAACTATACATTGTGCGAAGTTGCGGATGGAAGTTATTTTTAGAGGACATTATAACTGTTGGCGTCAAAGGCAACTGTGGGGGCACACGTAATGTTACGCGCCGTGCGCACAGTCTTCCACAGCGAGCCTTTGTCTCATCGGCGCGAAGACCGTTGAGTTCGGGAGACAAACGCTCAATGTTTCAAGTTTCCGGAGGAATGCAGCCGTTGCGTCGCCGGCCTAGGCGTTGTTTAGGCTAGAGAATTCTTTGTTTTCAAGTGCGTCCAACGTCTAACCGGGTGGAGAATGGGAGTGGGTGAAGAATCTATCCCTTTAGCTGGACAAATGGAACAAGTGTGCGAATGCATACATTCTTCATAATAATTTAATCAAATCTAAGGTGAAAATTATCGGGCAACGGCCATTCTTTTCAATGTGAATTTATTGTGCAGTGTTCTGCAAAGTTTGCAGAGTAAACCTGTGGGGTGCGAGCGGTGCTATTCCGTAGGCTACGTGCAAGAGGTAAGGTCATAAATTAGACCTTTTTTCGGTGACGCCGGCAAGTACAGTGACTCAGTGACATAGACTCATTGTTAGTGTTCGCTCTGTATCCCTTTCAAGAGGTCCGTTGACGCGGCGGCATAAATACTCCCGCCACTACAAGACATTAACTTGTAACAGTAGGAACTGTCGCGCTGCCGCGCCCAACGGAGCCCTCTGATTGGCTGTCGTTTTTGGTTAATAACTCGGCCACGGATTTTGATGGGACGCTGAGAATGTTACACCCTATATTAGAATTACCTGAGCTATCCAAAAGTGCCATACACCTCCTGGGAACTGGGACACCCTGTAATATAAAAGTTTAAACTCCTGTGCCCACAACTCAACCAACTTCTCACGTCCAATATCCACGTATAAGTCCATCTCCCTTTTTCCGATCTTTCCCATCCAGTCTGCCACTCCTCTATAGATGCCTTCCTTAGTTCTTCCCTATACTTTCTTAGTTCTTCTTTACTTTCCCCCCGTCGCTGTACGGGAACCACCTCGCGCTCTTTTCCTGCTCCATTCCTTCTTGAACAGGGTGGACCTTTCTTTCGCCAGCAGATGAATGGGCAGCACGCCCATAAAGGCACACAGTGTTTCCCCGGACACCCTTCTATACGCGCAGGCTACTCTGATCAGCCCAGATCTCTGTGCAGTGCTCATCACTCCCTTATTTCTTTCACTTGTGTTCTCACCGAACCATGCGGGTGATGCGTATAGGATGACCGCCTTTAGCATCCTCTTGTTCTGTGACGGCCCTCCTACATTATGCAGTACTCTGGATAGAGTCGAAGGTGACCCGCAAGTATTTTAGTGTTACCTTTACTACGTCGACACCGCCTGTTTCGCCTAGGCTGAACTCTTCGGATACCCTCTTTACGGACAAGAATATGGCATCCGTTTTGTTGTTTGCTAACTCCAGACCATTTCGCTTCATCCAGGAGTTTGCCATCTCTCAGAACTTATGGTATTTTACTCTTATTCCTTCTAATCTTGAGTCCGTGATAATTATTGCCACGTCATCCGCATATCCTACCATATTGCATAATTCCGGTACCTTGCAGGAAAGCAGGTTGTCGTATACTAGATTCCACAATAGGGGACCCAATATCGATCCTTGTGGAACTCCCATGTCTACCCTTCTAACCAACCATCCTTCAGGTGTTAGAAGCTGAATAGTCCTGTCTTTAAAGTAATTCGCGACAAATTCCTTTAAATATACAGGGAACTCTCTAACCTTCATTTCCGTCAAAATACTCTTCCAACCGAGCATGTTGAACGCGTTTCTTACATCTAAGCATACCAGTAGGATATACCATTGCCTATCCCTAGCCCTCCTTCTCAAGAATTCCACCTCATAGAGCGCATAAATCGTGCTTCGTTTCTTAACGAAACGGTATCGGTTTCTGGCAAAAGGTTCCGGGCCCAGGTGTTCTATTAACCTATTTCTTACCACCATCTTCAGAAGCTTGGTGCCGGCATCTATTACACAAATGGGCCGATATGCCCCAGGGTCTGTGTGATCTTTCCCTTCCTTCTTTATCAAAACTACTCTGGACCTTTTCATTCGAGCGGGTGTAGAAGCCCTGCCTAGAATTCCGTTGAGCATGCCCTGGATAATTGGTGTAGCCTGTATCGCCAGGGTTTTCCACATCAGTGATGGAATCCCCTCCATTCCGGATGCCTTCCTGGGTTCTATATCTTTCGCGACGATGACCACTTCATCCGCCGAGACCGGACGAAAATCAAGCCAGGTAGGATCCTTGTGATCCTCTGCCCTCCTTTCTCTTCTATACCTCGGGAGTTTCATCTCTTCCTCGAGCGTGGGGAATAAGTGGCTGAGTACCCTGTTTGCTCTTCCCTTACTGATCGAAGGTGTCGGGCCCGTACCCTTCATCTTATTGATTATACTTTTGTAGGGCTTCCCCCACATATCCCTATCCAGTGAGCTGCAAAATTCCCTCCATGCCTTTTCTTTGCTCCTCGCGATCTCGTTCTTTAAAAAGGCCCTTTTCTTTTTATACTCCCTCTCTTTGTCGCTCGCTACCTCCGGCTCTTTAATCCTACTCCTCTGCCACTACCTTTTTTTCCTGTTTTCCTCTTTCCGCAGTGCCGCTATCTCCTGTGTCCACCAGTAATTTGCTTTACTGCGTCCCCCTAACCGGCATTTTCCCATTGAAGGTCCACACGCTGTCATAACCGCATCTAAAATTATTTCGCAATCATCGTTGTTAAGGAGAGCATTCCGTAGCGCGTTATCTGTTAATTTATTAAATACCTCTATCAGTTTATCCTGGTCGAGCGATTTTTGATTCCATACGAGATTTTTATCCAGTGCTGCATTCATGCTTACCGCTTCGCTTATATCTACCTCATGGTATAAGTACCTATGGTCCGACGCAGTGAACTCCTGCAAGATCCTACTTGCTACAATTTTTTTCCTCATTATCGCATCGCAAGCCAGAAAATCTATCTTTGAAGATCCCCTAGACGATACGAAGGTTGGACCCCCTCCGTAATGACCGGGTGTAAATTAAGGCTGAGTAGACCATCGTATATTACTACTCCTCTGGGATCAGATAGATCCGATCCCCAAGCGGGCGATTTCGCATTTAAGTCACCCGTTAATATGACTTTCCGTTCTCCTCCAATGGCTTGCTCCAGTTCCCCGAGGAACTCCTCTACCTGGTCCATGGAAACATTTGGTGACACATAACCGCTGACTACCAGCGTATCAACAAGTTTAATTGCGACCATGAATTTTCCTGTGTATATGTGGTCTTCTCTCATAGGCGTTCTTTTCTTGTCAACCGTCCAAATCGCGGCTGTTTTCCTGTCCGACATGACCCAGTCTCCTCTGGTTCCATAGGGGTTCTGTAATTAGTACAAGATCTATGTGATTTTTCAGCGCCGTCTGCAGCATTAAATCCTGCTCTAACCTACAGTGATTTAGATTAATTTGTAAGATCCGTAATGTACTAGCCATTTATTGCTCTTTTTCGGTCTCCTGAAATAAATTCCCTGTACGTCGGACAGTTCAACGCACTTTCTATACACAAAGTGCAACTCCGTTCCCCTGTGCATGCCGAGATATTGTGCTCCTCGCTACCGCATTTCCTGCACAGTTCCCTACCCTTCATAGTGGCTGTGCAACTAGCCGCCATGTGTTCGAGTTCATGACACCTAAAACATCTTGTCACGTTTAGGAGGACCTTGATTCTGGTGACCGAGTAGCCAATCTTTATCCTATCTCCGTCGTGAATACCTTCCCCGTTCTTAGCAGGGACCTCAATAACTACAGATCTGAACCCCCTTGGATTCTCTCTAGGCTCCCGTACTTTAACTGCTGTAGTTTCCGCTATCTTATACCGATCGCACACCGCCTCTATTATCTCATCACTAGAGCAAATCGGGTCGAGGTCCCTCACTTCTACTCTAATCTTCGGGGCTAACATTCTCGTCATAGCTGAGTCCCCGATGGCCTCTTCTATCGCCTTCTTCACGGCTCTAATTTCTCCGTCTTTGCCAATCTCTATGAGCAAGTCCCCTGTCCTTGTCTTCCTGACCGCGCTAAGATTACCTAGTTTATCCTTAGATTTGTGAACTATTTGTTTAAACAACTCGGCGTAAGTCCTAGAATCAGTTCTCTTTATCAGTATTGCGTCCGCCTTTCTACTCTGTCTATGAATGGTTTCCCATTTCCCTCCTTGCTTCGTGTCTTCTCTGTTATGTTTTTTTGTATCTTCTACCGTTGGTGCCCTTCTTTTCTTCGATGCCACCACACTCCATTTATCTGTGTTCGCATCCGTACCTTCCTCTCCTTCGCATCACACTTCCTCTGTTTCAACTTCCTTCCTTCCTTCTTTCCTTATTGCTCCTCAACCGCTGACGCCTGGAGGAGGCTGAGGGCTCTTGGGGTGGTGAGGTCCCCCCCTCGTACTGGTCTTCCTTCCTTCCTTTCGTGTTCTCAATTAAATGACTATTTCGCTTCGGTGTTTGTCTCCTCTTCTCTCCCTGTGTCCTCCCCCTATCTCTTTTCACCCTTGCTTCACTTCTCTGACCGACGTTTCTACTTTTCCTGCATCACTCCGGAATCTCTCCTTACCTGCTATTCGTTCTCCTCTTCCTCCATTGCTCCTCCTGATCAACTTCCCCCGCGCTTTCTCTCGTTATGTTCGTCCTATCTTTTTCCACATCTCCTGGACATCTTTAATCACTCTCTCTCCTCTTCCACTTTTCCGTTGATGTGGAAGTCGGCTTACATCCTGCCCATTCCTAAGGTTCCCCGTCCGTCTTCCCCCTCAGACTTCCGTCCCATTTCCATTCTCCCAGAATGTTCCAAGATCCTTGAGCGTGTCGTCCGATCCCAGCTCCTTTAGTTCTTAACTGAACAAGGCCTTCTAGACCCGTTGCAGCATGGTTTCGCGTCGGGTCGCTCCACCCAGAGTGCTCTCCTACGGATCACCGAGGACATCCGGACTGCTATTGATGGTCGCATGGTCACGGTCCTCGTCTGTCTTGATTTCTCCAAGGCTTTCGATACCGTTGACCATGCGACCCTCTTATCTAAGCTTGTGAATCTTGGTCTCTCGATGTCTGTCATTGAGTGGTTCCGTTCGTACCTCGGTGGTCGTAGGCAGGCGGTGGTGGTGGATGGTTCGCCCTCGCCCTGGGCTTACGCCACCTCTGGAGTCCCGCAGGGGTCTGTCCTTGGTCCACTCCTTTTTTCAATTTACCTTGCGGATGTCAACGTTGTATTCTCGAATGTTAATGTCGTGAAGTACGCGGATGACATCCAACTCTATGTACATTGTCCGCCTGCCGGTCTTCCGGCCGCTATTGCGTTACTGAACGACAATATTGCTCGGCTGGTTGACTGGTGTGGTGGCAATTCTCTCTCCCTCAACCCTCTCAAATCTCAGTCCATCATCCTTGGCTCCCCTCGTTTCGTCAACTCGGTCTACTCCTCTCTGCCACCTCCAGTCGTTGTTAACCATGTCTCTATTCCGTACTCACGTTCTGTTAAATCCCTTGGCGTCGTCCTTTGTTCGACGTTGGATTGGCGGGATCATGTTGTCTCTATTTGCGGCAGGATTCGGCGCACCGTCTTCCAACTTCGGCGTAACGCTTTTGCTCTTCCTGTTCGTGCCAGGGCTGAGTTGGTGCGTTGCCTTGTCCTCCCCCATATCGACTACTGTTCGCTGGTTTACCGCGACCTCGGTGTGGTGGAGGACATACGTCTTACCCGTGCTCTCAACTCTGGCCTGAGGTTCGTCTTTGGCGCCTCCTTGGACGACCGCGTCTCTCCTCTCTACTCACGCCTTGGTTGGCTCAGGCCATCTGCCCGTCGAGACTACTTTCTCGGTACTTTTGTTTTTGACAGACTTCACCCCACGTCCTCGGGAGGGGATGACCCGTTTGGCCGAGTCTTTATTGCTTCGGGGGATCATGGAGCACGCTCTTCTTCCCGCTCGACCAGTTGCCCTCTTACCCTTCCTTTACACCGGACAGCTATCATGAGCAACTCGATAGCGGTGGCTGGCGCGAGATTCTGGAATGGTCTTCCACCAGCTATACGTTCCTGCCATTCGAGAGGTGCCTTTAAACGGTTGTTATTCGACCATCTCCGCTCTCTTTCCCCCTAGGCTGCCCCGGCACTTTACTATCTATGTATACCCACTGTTCCAATTGCTTCTTGCACGCACTCTGTTTGTGTTCTGACAGTGGGTGTATTTCAAGTCTCTTAACATTAACATTCCTTAAGTTAGTCAGGTGGTTTCATTTTCATTTTCATTTTCGGCACGTGTAAATAGTCTAATATTAAGTGATATTTACGTCTTCATGTCAATTTTTCTGTTTCCTTAGAGTAGTTTTAATTATTTTTAAGTTAGGTTTAAGTCTTATTGTTATCTTTTCTTTGTTGCGTATTACTTTTAAGTTAGGATTAAGTCTTATTGTAATCTTTTCTTTGTTACCTATTACTTTTATGTAACTTTTGTTCCGTCTAACTCGTCGTCCTTAGAGGGTCTATTCCCTAGGACCCCAATATATATAATACTCATACTCATACTCATACTCTCTCTTGCTTGTAAGTACTGGTAGCCACGTGCTTATCTTGTTCTAGCTTCTATTCTTTTCTTTTACTGCCGCAAGCTGCCTTCGGGCGTCATTTTGATTTCAGAACTTACTGATTCTGGCTGCTCTTACTTCGCCAGTATTCTGGCTCTATCTTCTTCTTGTGTACTTCTTTCTACTTTCATCATCTTCGTTGGTTGCTCCTAACCTCACTTTCTGTTGCTGTCTTGGCGGGATCCGGCGGGCTGTCATGGTCGTGGTTTCCACTGCAATCTACGCCATCTATTGAGTCCATCGCCTCCTCCTACTGCCACAGTCACTGCCATCTTGCGGACTGTAGCGGCGACCTGTGGTACGGCTCCATATTGTTTCACCTGTCATTTCTCGCTCCGAATTCAACTCCACCATGGGGAAGTGTTGCGGTTGCCGAAGAGAGGTGAAAGAACCTGTCACCTGTGATGCCTGCAGTGGAATCTACCATCCGTCGTGTGCTAAACTGATCTGCGTAAACTCTAGTACTAGCGATACGAAAATGTGCAAAGCGTGCGCGGTGGATCTCTGCCATGGTCCCTCCACCTCGTCATCCAGTACCGTGGCCGGTTCAGTACGTTCTTCTGCTCGTAGGTCTATTTCTCCTGCGACCTCGCCTTCTATTACGCTACTGTCACAGTGTGCTAAATCCCCTGCCCGAAAGAATTTAACGGTTGAGTGCCCTGGGACTGGTGTACGTGATGGTTCGCGGGACGTATTTTCTGAACTTGCCTCCATCACGACCATCCTGGCGGAGCTTAGCAGGAAGATGGAGGTTAATACGCTTACCCTTCAGGCTCTTGCCACTCTCCCCGCTGTGGTATCATCGATGGTCGCGAAAGTGGACGAATATGTGGCGAAGGTGGCGACCTGCTCCCAACAGGTCACCTCCTTGGCGGCTGCTCAAGCGTCGATTCTCTCGCGTGTGGACAGACTCTCAGTCTCTCAAGTGGCTCTGGATACTAGGCTGGAGAGTCTTAATTCGAAATTGGATGGTGTGAGTGCCAGTCAACGAGTGTCGGAGTCTGCAGTGGCTGCGCTGTCTGGCCGTTTGGCTGCGTCGGATGCTGCCAATGCCGTTATTCGGTCTGAGGTGGCCTCCATTCAAGAGCAGCTCGCCTGCGTTACTGCAGCTCCCCAGATGGACTCCTCTCAGCCTTCGTCTGCGCTTCTAAGTCCTATTGCGAATCGTCTCTGTCGTCTGGAGGCTGCGTCATGTGAGTCCTGGGTTGTGGTCTCAGGTCTCGATGAGCGTCCGGGCGAATCCCTAAAGGTGCTCCTCAGTAATGTCTTCACCTCCCTTGGTTGTAACCTTACTGAGTCTGATATCGTCCGAGCGTATAGGGTTAGAAGCACCAAGGTTACGCACCGCCCTAGGTCTATCCATCTTCATCTTTGCACGCCTGACCTCTGTGAAAGGCTAATTGCGGCTAGGCGTTCGAGGAGGGCTTTTATGGCATCCAGTGTTGACCCGGGCTTCGGGAATACAACTTTATTTATTAGCCGACTCCTCCCGGCTCCCTTGGCCGATCTCCTAAGTCGTGTTCGCGTTGTTGCTCGGCGCCGGGGTTATGCGCGCGTGTGGGCTCGATCAGACGCGGTGATGGTCGAGAAGGAAGCATCGTCTGATCCCATCAGGGTGGGTCTAGGGGAGGACGTGGAAACTCTCCTCTCTTGACTCCATCCCCCTCAACTTGCTGGCCTGTCTCCTGTTGGTCTGATTTCTGGTACGTCACCTGCTCCCCGTTCAATTCTTCAAATCTGCCATGCTAATGCTCAATCGCTTCCGGCGCACTTTGATGAATTCACACTATTTGTTAACTCACACACGTTTGACGTGATCACGATCTCGGAGTCATGGTTTAAACCGTACATGAGCGATGAGGTATTTGCAATTGAAGGCTTTAATTTATATAGGTCTGACTGCTTATCCAGGGGCGGAGGCGGTGTCTGTTTGTACATCAGTTCATCTCTTTCTTTCTCAGTGACGGAAACGTCCTTGGTACTTCCGGCGGGGGAGATTGACTACCTGTCGGGTACTCTGCGTGACCCGGTCTCCCTCTCCTCACTCTCTATATGTGTCCTCTATCGGCCACCGCATGTTGCGCTTTCAGACCTGGATAATGTTCTCGCTAGAGCCACTTCACACATGGGCGATGTGATTGTCCTCGGGGATGTCAAAGCGGACCTCCTGACGGGGTCGCATGATTCCTCCTTCTTGCGTCGTACTGTCTCCTCTTATGGCTTGTCCCTCATATCTTTCTCGTCTACACATCATACTTCTCATTCCCATACTTGGCTTGATATCTGTGCAGTCTCCTCTCCTGATTTAGTATCATCTTCTGGCCAATTTCCCGTCCCTTTGCTGTCTGCTCATGACCTCATTCATATCTCCTATAATATCCCGATCCGACGCCCATCTGTGAGAATTGTGCCCCGTCGCAATTTCTCCAATGTTTCTTCTGACTCCCTCTCTTTCCTGTTCCATGATCTGAATCCTTGTCCTCTTGTCTCTGTTTTTTCTTCTCCTGCGGAGGCCTCGGTTGATCGACCGGTCGTCTCCTTTACGACCACCTTCTTGCCTTGTCTGCTTAATCTGCCCTGGCACTGTGGCGATGCTTCTGCTTCTGTTTCTTTAGTTTAAGCTTAATTTTTGTCTAATCATTAAGTTCATTCTTAGGTTTAGTTTTAGGTGTAATTTTATGTTTAATTGATAAGTGTATTTTAAGTTTAATTTTTAATTTAATTTCATTGTAAATATTTTCTTCTCTGGATCTATGTTTTGTCTGTGCTCGTTGTCCTTATAGGGTCCATCCCTAGGACGCAAAATATATTATCTATCTATCTATCTATCTATCTATTTTTCGTTTTGGGTCTTCTACCGGAGGTGATCTTATTTTCCTCTTAGTCTTGCTCCTCCTATCCTTTTCATTTCTACCATCTTTGTTCACCAGCATGTCTGAGAGCTTCTCTACTTCATTTCTTGCTTCCTCTCCCGTGGAGTCCGAAGGATATTCCGTCTCACTCCGTGTATCATGGAAACCCGTTGTATTCCTGCTCTTTGGCCTCGTTTCCTTCTCTCTTACTACCGGTTGCCAGTCTAGCCCTGGACCATCACAACGTGTTATTTTTGGAATGAATTTATGAGTTTTTAAAGTGCGTTGGAATTTTACCAAATTGCATTCTTAAACTTAGTATTTGTATTATTGTACTTCCGTTTTCGGTTGCCAATTCATAAAATATATTTCAAAGTTTGGACGATCCTGTAATGGATACTTGCCGTACTAAATTATTTTAAATCTAAGTTTATGCCAGTTACCTAACATTGTATTGCCGGGTTTTAGAAAACAAGTGGAATGAGTGTCGTGAGAATCCGAGTGTTTTTGAGTGCATGAGCGTGTGTCTGGCAAATGTTGTTTTTACGAAAAAGAAAGTATGCAAGTTTATGGTGGACAAGGGCAGTGATCGAAGAGCGACAACCAGGTGCGTTTCTCTGGACAAACCCGGTCGACTCTTCGGCGGCGGTCCGCAGGCCCTTGTCCTAGGTATAAGGGATGAGTGAATGAGAAAGTGAGGAAAGCGAGTGTATATAGAAGGGAGAATGCGAGTCGAAAGGCAAAATAATAGTTGAGCGCGAGTAAGAAGAGTATGACGTGTAGCGAGTGTTTTAGAGAGAGTTTTTGGATTCATCGTATTCTTCTAGATTTCTGAGTGAAATCAAGTAGAGATCTTCTGAGTGAAGAATATAGAGCTGAATTGAGTTTATTTGAGTTGTTGATTAAAGTCCACGTGCGTGAGCGGCTTTAATCTAATTATTATTAAGGATTAGTTTAATAAACCATAGAGTAATAAAGAAGAAGCAATTTAACACAATTAATGTTTCTTGAGAATTACCACTGGTAGAAGAACAATCGCAACCAACATCATATCTTCTACAGTATAAACAAAGCTAAATAGTATTACAAATTTAAAGTAAATGGTACATATGTACCATTATACAGGGTGTCCCAAAATTATGCAGCAAGCGGGAACAAGTAGATTGTTTATAACAAAAGAAATCGAAAATTCCTTTACCTTTTTTTTATTTGAAGCCCCGTTTTGGAGATACAAGCTTCCAAAATATCGTGGTCCGACTTCCGGCCCGCGCAGTTTGAAGGTCGGCTGAAGGCATCTACGCGAGAAAAGTATAGACGAGCGGTTAGCGGGGTGAGGGGCACAGCTGTCGCTCGGCGAAATCTCAGCTGAGCGTCGATGGGTACCCCTCTCCCCGCTGACCGCTCGCCTATACTTTTCTCGCGTATATGCCTCCAGCTGATGTTCGAATCGCGCGGGCCGGAAGTCGGACCACGATATTTTGGAAGCTTGTATCTCCAAAACGGGACTTCAAATCAAAAAAAGGTAAAGGAATTTTCGATTTCTTTTGTTATAAACAATCCACTTGTTCCCGCTTGCTGCATAATTTTGGGACACCCTGTATATATATAAATATATTTATATATTATATAAATATATATAATATATAAAAAAATATATTTACATATATAAAATAATAATAAAGTTTTTCCTCTAAATTATTCATTTAAAAGAGTTCATCCGACTTCTGCAATTTCTCAATACTGTTGGGTAGTGGACTACCTTACCGAGCGGTATGGTTAAAATTATTACGTTTGTCGCTGTTCGCGGATCCCTGCCGACACACCTGCTTGTTTATTGGCTCGCGCGACGCTTCATTATAAGGCGCCGATTCGCCAATGGCTACTGCGTACTAAGCAGATTCGCCTATGTTCAGGCACTTGTTTCGCGAAGCCGTGGGGGGTCAGAGTCTTCTTCCTGCGCTGCTCTCGTGCGTACGTGTTCACGTGCGTCTCCGCGTGCTTTCGCCTTCCACACGCCATGGCGTGTTTCCTATAGCGTTTCTTCCTTCAGGATTGCCGTCGGCATCCATGTTCGGTGAAGAAACTTCCGTTCCTTCCTAGGTCCTTGGTGGCGTATCCCCGCGTGCACCTTGTGAAGGACCTCGATTCCACACCGAAATCCATTGTACGACGTGGACCTTGTGTCGTTTTCCATCTTTCCGAGGCTCACCGCGGCATCCGCCTCGGCCCTCCTCCTTCCTTCCTTACGTTCTCGGCGTAGTGAGTAGTTAAGTTAACGACGATTAATTTTATAAGTGATTTCTGTTCTATATAATAAAAGCTTGTTCGAGTGTGATCTTAACGCGTTGTGTCTTCACTTTTCTCTTTACACGTGATACTCCCCAGTATTCTCCAGCGTCTTTTTAGTTGCATGACGCCAACAAATACGAAATTGCCATAGTATGAAATAGTCTATAAGGTATGACATAATGAGATTTCGGTTTTAATTTGAAAATTATAAATATGTACATTAGGGTGAATTACCCTAAGTTTCGCTCCTGCGTACTTGCCAAATGTCTCGAAATTTCCGTTTAACACAGGGTAAGAACACGAGTTTCAGTACAGACATGTGTCGGCTTCATTGCTAAACAGTGTCTGTCAGGTAGCCCGTTACTCGTTTGGGCAGCAACTGTTACTATACTATTCGCAGAATAATGTAGCAGAGAACAGCATATATAGTTGTAAAGAGAATGTACTCTCTTTAAACATCGCGCGCCTAGCATGCTTTGCGCACTCTTACATCGACACCGGCTAGAAGTCTCGTTAGATGTCGATATCAAAGATTGATGAGTAAGATATAAGAAACACAAGAGATAAGAAGTGCGAGGTTATATAACATATAGAGTAATCTAATTATAATCGATAACAATAACTGGTAAAGCGAAACGTGAAGGAGAGACGAATAAAAAAACCTTAATTGTCGTTTCTCTTATTTGCAGAAACAAAACTCGGTTTATTTATTTAAGTCTCATAAAGTTGTCCTGTCTTACATAGTAATATTAAAGATGTAGTATATTTTTTTCTATAGGACTGATGTGTACATAAAAATCGAAGTTATATTCTGATTTTGCAGTTAATGTACATGCCGTCTGATTATAATAAGACAAGTGCGGAGCATCAGCTGAAGAAAATCATGGTTCCTCATGGCATGCCTGAGGCGAAAATCGGTTCCGACATTTTTCTTCAACATCGCTGCCCAGTAAATACTTGTGCGATCGTTCGTGATAATCCAGATGACGCGGATTTAATCCTTTTTAAGGATTACGTCACGCATATCGGAAGAAGACCATCGAATCAAGTACGTAGCGCTTATTATCTTTAACATTGACATTAATTAATTTATTAATCAATAAATATTATACCTGAAACCCAACGTCATGATGTAGTATTTAGTGTAACAATGGCAACATGGAAGAAACATTCACTGCGGAAAATCTGTGTAAAGCTGTTAAATTAATCAAAAAATAAAAATATACCATTATGTACATTGATCGAAACATTCAACGAGTCTAAAAATTTCATTAAAATTTAATTAAATGCTGCAGTGAATATCAGCCAGTTTTTGAAAACTCAGTAACAAAAAATATTGACAAAAACTGGTCCAAAGAAATTGACATTCACAGTGAAAATGAAGCCGAACTTTGAAATGTTTTAAGGGATGAAGACAACTTTATGCCAAATAAAAAGAAAAGATTTATTCTTTTGAAATACCATAGCGATAGTGACATCGAATAAAATTTACATACTGCCATTTTCTGAAATATCTTAATTATTTTTTTTATGTTATGTGAAATAAATATGCACACATGTACTTTTAAAACTTTTATTAGCTTTTATTTCCAAAACTTTTCCTTTTATATTAATAGATTTAACGATTTTTATTCGCGAAAATTAAATCCACATGGGACGGATATTCGCATAAATTCAAGGACGGGTGTAGCAATATTTAATTAATTCTTAATGGTTAATATAAACGGAATTAATTATGATTTATGCTTGCTACCTGTAAGGTGTTTGTCCTTAGAGTGTATTGCATCCTATGAATACTGGTATTGTAGAAACAAGGCAAAATAAGTATTTACAGATTTACTATTATTCCGAATTACTGTTACATCAATACTATGCGTCGCGCCTCGAAGTTACGGAAACGGTGCGCCTTCGATTTGTTTCGCAAAGTCAGGATTTTGCCCCCTTTTGAATTAATGGTCAGACCAATTTACTCAGGACGAGGCTGGTTCGTACTACAGTCGAAAGCTGATAATGAAAGGGTGAGGTCGTGGGGATGATGAGGTCAGGACAATTGATGATTGACACCTGCTATATTCTTCTTCAATTTTGTAATTATCTTCACTGACACAGATATGTTGCACGGATTTGTTACACAGGTTTAATTTATATTTACACAGTTTTTTTTACTTTTCATCCGGACCAGGTGTTTGGTCTGTAGGGATTATGAAGAAAGGTTGGTTTTAATAACTTTATCGGTCCCTTGTGGGTACCATCGTTGCAGAGTCTTTCTCCAAGAATCGCGCGATTCACAGTAACTCCTGTGCCGACTGTCACGCTTTGAAGATCGACAGTTGTGGTAAAGGAAGTACGCCGTTCTTCAATGCGTTTCGTAGATACTATAGTTACGTCGACTATGTAGACGATGTACTACGCCAACTTGTTTTACTTCTGTAGAAGAATGACTTAGGTATTGGGCAGAGATAAGGGTTTAATAAAGAGTGACAGGATATGTGATGAAACAAACTTTTCACCTGATCATAAATTCAAATAATTTAACCAGTACCGGAATTAAGAATAAAACAAGTTACTGAAGACTGACACACTTACTGGATTACTAGACTTGACTAAGAAACAGGACTGAAAACTGCACTGCTTGACTAGACTAGACTAGACTAGACTCTAACTGCCTCTACTAACTAATTAGACTTGAACTGCTCGACTTCAGTGCGGAGGGCGTTAAAATATGTACAGAATTTTGGGCCCTCCCACTACGTCGGTTTATAATGGTTTCCGGGAAATACCATGAAAGCCTCATCTGGCATCCAAACACTTTTAACGAAAATGCAGTTGCAAAAGGATCTGACAAACTTTCCCTTACAAGTGTCTCTTGCACTGGAGAAAGTCTGATGCCACATTTACATTTCCACGTGGAAAAAGTGTCCGTTGTATTTGATCAAATCTGATGTTTAGACCTTTCTAAGCTTAAAAGTTTCAGAGTTTACATTCACAACGGCTCGATTAGATTTATTTTTTATTTCTTAAAAGAATTTACGGGGTTATGAGTGCGTCGTCCTGGCATCGAACTGACAAAGGGCGCTAAGATGCGAGGACGTTATACACAGTCTCCAGCTACTCCTCTCGTCCCGAATCCGAGTGATAAAGGTTGTCCCAAAATGCACGCAAGATTTGAATTTGCTGCCATTTTTACAATAAATTGTTGACAACCCTGAAAAAAGAATAATTTGACAGCTGAGAGTTTAGCATTAGTAAAAATATGAAGCGTTATACGATACAACAACGTGTTTTCATTATTGAACAATATTTCCAAAGTAATGAAAGTTCCATCGTAAACGATGAAGCACATTTTCACTTTGATAACTTTGTTAATCGCCAAAATATCCGTGTTTGGGGTTCGGAGAACCCACATCTGATTATCGAACAACAAATGCACTCATAACGTGTCACTGTTTGGTGCGGATTTTGAGCTGGAGGCATCATTGGACCATACTTTTTGAAAATGAGGCTAGTTAAGCAGTAACTGTTACTGGTGCTCGATATCGCATGATAACACATTTCTTTCTGCCGAAATTGGATGCTATTGATGTGGTCAATACGTGGTTTTAACAAGATGGTGCCACATGCCATACAGCTAATGAAACAATTCAATTACTGCATGAGACCTTTCCTGCTCGTGTACTCTCTCGTTTCGGTGATCTGTAGCGGCCCCGTAAATCGTGTGATTTAACACCATTTGATTTCTTCTGAAAGGGTTATTTGAAATCAAAGGTCTATGTCAACAAGCCCACAACCATCCCTGCATTACAAGAGAAAATTAAACGCTGCATTAGCGAAATTCATCCACAATTATGCAGAAAAATGATGCAAAATTTCGATAAAAGAAGGCCATTTGCCCGATATGTTATTCCATAATTAACGCTAACCTATGTACATTAAGATTCAATAAAAAAATAACAACCTAATGACTAAAAACTGTGTTTTCTATGTGATTCAAACCTTGCGTGCATTTTGGGACACCCTTTACCTGAGGTATCTCTAATATAGGATTTAATATTCTCAATGTCCCATCACAATCTGTGGCCCGGTTATTAAAGAAAAACGACAGCTATTCAGGAGACGCCGTTGGGCACGGCAGCGCGACAGTTCCTACTGGTACAAGTTAATGTCTTGTAGTAGCGGGAGTGTTTATGCCGCCTCGTCAACGGGCCTCTTGAAAGGGAAACAGAGCGAGCATTAACACACTACGACGAAAAATGTATCGATGAGCCTATGTCACTGGGTCACTGTACTTGCCGGTGTCACCGAAAAAAGGTCTAATTTATGACCTTACCTCTTGCGCGTAGCCTACGGAATAGCACCGCTCGCACCCCACAGGTTTACTCTGCAAACTTCGCAGAACACTGCACAATAAATTCACATTGAAAAGAATGGCCGTTGCCCGATAATTTTCACCTTAGATTTGATTAAATTATTATGAAGAATGTATGCATTCGCACCCTTGTTCCATTTGTTCAGCGAAAGGAATAGATTCTTCACCCTGAGCTATCTCTTAGAGCTTTTTAGAGACCCACAAGGTTAAGCAGGCAGAGTGCCCAAGATCTGGGAGGCCACCAAAGATATTTGAAAATTGTGGCAACAGAGCCTAGCATAAGAAGGTTCAAAATTTGATGTCTACGTCTAGTGTAGAAGAACTTTGTTTCGCGACACAGGTAAAATTAAGAAAAATTGGGAAACGTTCTGCAGCGTCTGTTATAAATGAAGTAACGAAACCAGACTATAAAAAACCCGCGAAGAAGCATAGGACACGGGAAGATCAACAGAGAATTACACCCTTGACACCAGTAGAAGCCTTAGCTTTGATTATTGACACAAAATCAAGCAAGGCGACATATCTGGCGTACAGGATGGCTGCTAAGAGTTGCAATGCAAATATATACCCGTCCTGGAACAACATATTAAGAGCGAAACAGGATTGCTATCCCGACCAAACTGCTATTGTAATAAGAGATACTGAGGTTCAAATCAGGCTCGAGGATCTACATTTAACAGTAAAACGTATATATGTAGATTACAAGAGGATGTTCTGAACTCCCTCTCCAGTACGCGACTGACTCTTGCCTCCAAATGGGGTATAGATGGGAGCTCAGGACAGAGCAATTATAGACAGTTGATCAACGCAGATAAGAGTGATTCGTCGGTGTTCATTATTTCTTTTGTACCTCTACAATTGCATGTCAAGGAAGACAACTCCAAAATTATTTAGCAAAATCCAGTCCCGTCTTCTACAAGATTTTGTAGAGCAATCAAATTTGTTTTTGCAAGGAGGCCACTGCCCTAATTCAAAATGAAACAAAAAACATTCAAGATGAAATAATGGAATTAAATAACTTTGTTTATAATGAGAAGTTTATTATCAACTTTAAACTCGTATTAACTATGGTGGATGGTAAAGTTTGCCATTCCTTAGCTCATATGAAATCGACACAAACGTGTTATATCTGCCAAGCAAAACCCATAGAAATGAACAATCTAAAAAATGTTTAAAAAAAATTGGCTGATACAGAAAAGTATAATTTTGGATTGTGAACTCTTCACTCTTGAATTCGATTCTTCGAATGTTGTTTGCACATTGGATATAGAATTGATATAAGGAGTTGGCAAGCAAGAGGAGAAAACAGAAAAAAATGGAGGAAAGGAAGCAACGTATCGTTGAGGGCCTTAAACATAATTTGGGTATATTGGTTAATCAGGCAAAACCTGGTTATAGATCGACCAATACAGGAAATACGGCTCGAATATTTTTTCACAATTCAGTGAAGGCTGCCAAAATTACTGGTGTCGATGAAGAACTTATAAAAAGATTCTTTGTTATTTTACAAACAATTTCTTGCGGATACGAGGTAGATTTTGAAAAATTTAAAAATTACACGATGGAAACTGCTAAATTGTTTATAACAAAGTATTCATGGTTTCACATGCCAGTCAGTGTCTATAAGGTCTTAATACATGATGCAGAAATAATTAAACATGCAATTTTGCCAATCGGACAACTTGGGGAAGAGGCTCAAGAAGCGAAAAACAAAGATTTTAAATTTATTAGGGAGCATAGAACTAGGAAAGATTCGAGTAAGCATACAAATGAAGATTTATTAAACTATTTTATACTTTCGTCTGATCCAATTATCTCATATTTGTCCCTTAAAAAGAAATGTCGGAAAAACACATTAAAACTCGAGACTGACGTTCTATATTTGTTAAAAGAGCCTCCTATTTCATTGAATATAGATTCTGAATCCTCTGGGTCAGAAAGCGAATAGTTGTATAGAAATATTAATACGTTTATTAAGATATTTACCAGTTATTAATGTTAAGTGTTGAATGTGTTTAATTTTAAAATATAATTACAAATTATGGATGGATGATGTAAATAATTGTTGAATGTGTTTAATTTTACGATATAAGTAATTGCAAAGTATGCATGGATGTTGTAAATAATTGTTGAATTTTATTTTGTTATTACCAGAATTATTTGTTATTATTATTTAAACAAAATTATAATGGATTTTTATACTTTTTCGAATGTTTGGAATTAATTCACGCTACGAGCGCGCTCTAGACCACTGTGCGATGTCGCGAGTTAGTCGAGTGAGTCGAGTTACCGGAGTCGAAGAGGAGAATTGGTTGCGAGGAGTTGGGAGGAGTATTGCGAGGAGTATTGCGAGGAGTATTGCGAGGAGTATTGTGTGCTGTATTTTTGCGAGGAGTTGTGAGGTGTAGTATTTTGAATAGTTTTATTGCGCGGAGAGTGTTTCGGGAGTTAAATATGAACTATTAATTAATAAACACTTTTTACACGATTAAACAAATACCATCTTGTTTACCACCACGGAATATCCCACAATAGTTAACTAAGAAAACTCACTAAATCTAAAATTGTAAACAAAATTTATAGTTATTTAAAATATAATTTAGAAATAAACAGAATTACAGCACAATTCTTAACTATACATATAGATTCTTGTTAGAATAGGTATTTAGAATTAAAGGCGATATAATAGAATAAAGGTATAGATATAATAGAATGCAGGAGTCAGTGATAGCATAGGTAGAATGATGACATGCATATACAGATTATTATACAGGGTGTCCCAGCTAACGTGCAGGTCCCTAAACTAGGTGATAGCTGAGGTAATTCTAATATAGGGAAGTGATATCCGCGATGTCGTATCTTAATTCGTGGCCGAGTTATTTAAGAAAAACGATAGCCAATCAGAGGGCTCCGATGGGCTCGACGGCGGCACAGTGTCTACTGGTGCAGAACTTCTACTGTCACGCTGTCAGCCCAAGAGAGCCCTCTCATTGGCTGTCGTTTTTCTTTAATAACTCGGCCACGAATTAAGATACGATATCACGGACGTCACTTCCCTATATTAGAATTAATTCAGCTATCACTTGGTTCAGGGGCCTGCACCTTAGTTGGGACACCCTGTATAACACATAAGATTAGAGAATAAATCCAAATGTTAGTACATTAGTTTCCAAATTCTTTATCGTCCTGCCCCGAACCTACTTTTAAGTAAGGTCCGTCCTCGGATTTGATAGAGAGGGTGCTCAAGAGCGCACGTACTGTTACAAGTGCTAAAGAGTGAAGGAAGAGGCGAGCACGAGGCTGTAGTAGTCGAGGGGGGGGGGGGGGGTAAAGGCCTATAGAGCGACAAGGGAAAAGTATTATCAGCAAAAAGCATCGAAAATGTAAAGGTATAGGCCAAGTACAAGAGGATGTGACTTTGGAATAGCTTTCTCGTTAACATAAACTTCATTATACGAAGTATTTGAAATCGAACAAATGCGAGCAAGTAAAAATTATTGTACAGCATCGACACGATGCTATCGCTAAGTAAATATATTAACACTAAACCTACCGAGGCAGGTCAAATGACCGTTTTCAAATTTTGTATTAAAATGCCTAAATGCAACGTTATAACTTTCAACGTTAATTTCTTTAATCAACATAAAGAAAACACAGTTCTTTATGTCAAATTAACTATTACACGAAATCAATCGCAAAGATTATAATTTTTTCGGATCCGATAAGAATATGTACCTAAACAGTCGATAGGTTTAGTGTTAAACTAACTTAATTTCCTAAAAAATGATTTCTCCTCATTTAATTAATAAATGTGTATTGCTTTTATTAAAATACTTGTTTTTAAAGAAATCAGGGAATGCAGGTACCAAGGAATAAATAAGGTGCGTTGCACGTCAAGTGATCAGGGTTTTTGCAGTCATGTCACAGATTTTGATAAAATTTTAATATGTTGTAGGTAACGTTGAGAAAAAAAACCCATTTGAAGGAATTTTCAAAACAATAAATATTTATTAAGTTACTAGCAGTCAACGTTTTGTGCATGGGTTTTTTAAAAAATTTATAACTCTCAAACCAAAATAGATACAGAAATTAGCGAAATACCAGATTATTCGGAAAGCTTCAAAGTTTTAGAAAAAAATATATAAATTTAATGTAACTTGTTTTTAAATTGTTGAAAAAATGTTTTAATGTTTGAATCTTAAATTTCGTCCAATATGTATCTTCAAACATATCTTGAACATTTTTTTTCATTATTGTCGAAATGTCCTCTAACCATAACTTCCAGCCGCATTTTGGGCCAAAGAATACTTTTCGAGCTATGAATTTTTATGTACCGCGGTGCCGGTATTTGGCGCGCGGCTTCGCCCTTAGCGCGACGCAGATAGCTGCCGGTAGTGAGACCAAAGCGTTGATCAATGTCCTGCATTTCCGCTTCAATATCTTCAAAAGTATGCCTTGTAATTTTTTTATAGCAACATCATAATGTCCTCTACAGATATCTTCCAGCGGTATGTTGGAACAATGAATAGCTTTCCAGTTAGGAATTTCTATGTACCGTGGCGTTCGGTTTTTCGCTCGCTATCCCGGCTGAACCGTAACACTTATGTCCTATATTTGATCCCATAGTGTCGCTGAATTTTAATTAAATATAAATGGAATAATAATTAGATGTTTCTTATACATTCATTTCGTGTTATGTATATCCCCCTGATTCAATATTTCGCGACAGAAGGAAGGAAAGAGAGGCTCTTATGCGAGAAAAATTCGAACCATAGCGAACACCGTTTTTGATGCCTTCCTCGATCGACGATCGCGCTATCACACGTGCCTCCCCAGCGTAAGGCCGTATGCCTGTATAGAATTAGTGCGGCGGAGCGACGAAAAGAAAGAGATGAAGTAGTTGTTATCACTTGTTACTATGTTGCGACACACGTCAGAGAGAGAAACGAATTATTAGAAAGAGAGGACACGAAAATCACCTAGGTGAAGCAAGCATTCAGTTGTAGATCCCCGTGCGCACCCCGCACCCCGCAGTGAAACCAGTTATGTTGTTGATTTTACTTGGCCAGAGACAAGACTTTGTCTCTTGATTTTTCCGGCATGTCTCCAAAAGATTACATATAAAAATCTACATTGCCGACAGAAAAATTATCGTCGCATGGTATGAAAATGTGTTAGTTCGGTTTGACACCGATAGAACTCGCATGACCGAATGTGTGACAGTGGAAAAGACGAAGCAGACGACTTATTACATAAAAAAGACGTACTTTTGACATCAAATATCTCGTTACTGGGTGGACCAATGTTTTTGTAATTAGTGTCAATCGACTTGTCTCGACGCCGCCTTTGAATATCATAGCACTTTTTGCGAAATTTGCCGCTTTCATGCCGTTTGAATACCCCGAAAACCCCGATCTAATATTTCTGGTATAGAGTCAAGGTCTTTCCAGACTTGTACTTGGCCCGAGACAAGACCTTGTCTCTTGATACAACAGAAAAGTGTGGCAAAATAAGAGGGAGGAGACTGAAAAATTCTTGAAGGAGGCGGAAAATGCAAGGTAGGAGGGGGCGGTCTGGGGGTTGGTAAATAGGGGAAGGAAGAGAAGGAAAATGGTGAATGAGGAGATAAGGATGAAGGAGTCGAGAAGGCACTTCATGGAGATGCGTTGAGGTTAATTATTCGAATTTTGCGCCTAATTTTATTCATGCGTATGTTTTACTCTTGCTTTGTTCTGTTTTGTTTAGCTCGTTTTTTTCTTTTGTCTTGTAACGACTGAAAATTCGATGAGCACGCGAATGTTTCAGACTAAAAACGAGTTTACAGTATCGTCTTTGCAAACTGCTAACATAAGAATGAAAACGGATTTTAAGACGAGATATGAATTATCCATGGTTGCATATTTTATTTGTAATAAGCTCTCTATCTGGATCAAAATATCCTTGCGGGCGTCTTTTTTGATACATTTGTTCTTTGTACATTTTATGACTGAATTAAACACAACATAAGCGGTAAAGTCCCACCCAAAGGAAGTGTATCAATAACCAATCCATCGATTATAATATTAACCAAAACAGATTATGTGTTCAGGATGTTGTTCTTTTGGTTGTTGAAATAAAAAAGACTTGTGACTTCTTTGGAAACAGACACGAAAACCATTCAACGTTCATCGTCATCATTCAAGCATATAAGTATCGAAAACTAAGTGCTCTAATTAGTCAGAAAAATCAAAGTAAGGTACGGAAACTGTCATTCGTGGATTCGGTTAATTTCAGATGGAAATTTGAACTGAAAATACGCAGGGAATTGTACACCATGGAGATTTAAAGTGAATTTAACGTTAAAATTGAAAGGTTTATTTCTAGCAGCAACTGGAGTTACAATTAAGCCAAATACACCCGAAAATAATGAATTAGTGAAAGCTTGGATCAAACAAAATTTAGAGGCTCAGATTTTCATAGATCTAAATGTAGGCAGTAATATCGCTATTAAAATTTAAAAATGTATCGCAGCGTACCAAATACTCGAAAAATTACATACTCTTTATGGCAAAAGGTCTGATTCAAATATTGAAAGTCTACAGCGACAATTTATTAGTTTTAAGTACGACGAAAATAAAACAGGAATTGAAAATTGTTATGCAAATTGAGCAACTTGCTGAAAATTCAGCTGTTGAAGGGGAAGAGGTCAAAGAAATGTGGACCTGGTACAAAATTCTTAGAGCATTAACGCCTAAAGTACAGCACTTTTATATCGCACGTCATAACGTTAGTGCTGCGGAAAAAAATCTGAATAAGTTTTTTGAAAGGTTACGTTTAGAAGAGGATAGACTATTAGAATCTGACCAACAATATGCAGGCCATGTGCAAAATACTTAGAATACTGAAAAAATAATTATGCGTGCAATAATTGTCAACAAAGGGGTCATTTTGCAAAGAACTGTCCCAAAGAAAGCTGTAGTCAAAACACTAGCAATACAAATAAAAGATCAACTGTAAATACAGATTATATTAGTTCAAAGCAGGGAAATAATTGCTTATGGTATCAAGATTGCGCTGCCGCAAAGTGTATGACTCCACCTAAAAACGGGCTATTAAATTATGTCAAATTCGATTAACCCACGACTGAGATAATTGGCGATGCCATCGAACTACAAGATATTATCATGGGTGAGATGGTAACCCCCAAATGACCACCACTGTGGCGATTGCGTGCCACTGAGAGGCCTACGCCGGTAACTCAAAACGAATAAATAAACAGGTCCGCGGAATAAGAAGTACAGTTACGTAATAACCGCCAAATAGAGAAACACGAAATTTGTGATTAAATAAACGATTGGATTAACTCACGATAAGGTTAAGTATAAAAGGCGCGACGCAATGCTGCGAAAGGCACTTATCATTTATCTCTTTTGCTTGGCACTTGGTTTCTGACTTGTTATCACTGTGCTTTTGCTTCACTTTTCGACGTGCACCATCATACGAAACGATATAGAGAATAAGATAGAATTAGGAGGAGTGGACGTATGTGTGATAGAGAGTGAATGTGTTTTATCCTAAGGGAAATACCTAATACCGGAAATCCGAGGAGTAACCCACAGTCGCCTGGACTGCGACTATTTCAAGGATTTTGCTACCAAAAACTCAGAGGTGACTATCCGTCTATACCGCTTAGGTTGTGGCTATCTCACTGAGGAAACCTCGTTCAATAGGAGTAGCCCTACGACACTTTAGAGGGTGAACTATCTCAGCTGAACGTCCCTTCAATCTACGTAACCTGTCCATAAATGACTAGCGGTTAGACAATCAGAGCCAGACCCCGATTTCGCCTCCCGACGCACAAAAAAATCCAATGTGCAGACGCATCACAAGAAAGTGGAACGATAGTTGGAGAGTAGGCATTTAAAGCCATAAATAGATTAACACGACTGTGAGTGAGACGGCGGGAAAGAAACGTATGTGAGAGAAGGAGTGTCAACAAGGCGAGCGTTCAGCTGTGCGAAAGTGTGTGTGTGCGCGTGCAAGTGGTCGTGTAATAGCTCTAAGAGATAGCTCAGGGCATTTTCGAAAATACCGAGTAAAACGGCCGCTTTTTACGAAGCTTGATGTCTAAAACGTAACGTAACAAACATTTCTAATTTAATATTTTAACAATCTGGATGTTTGTGAGAGGAAATTACATATACATATTGTAGTGTATTTCCACAATTGATGTTAAAATAAATTAACAAGGAAAGACGTGAGATATTTAAAGGACTTTCATTCTGTACAGTAAGAAGCCCACTTTATATTGTGTTTTAGCAACTCTCTTTTAATGTCGCACATCCCCAACTATTTAAGCTTAGGGGAGTTGATACTACAGGTATTTTTTACCATCGAACCTTCGTAAAAAGCGGGCCACCAAGTACATTTAAGCGGGGAATCCCCTCCAGACAACAGGTTTTTCAATGATTTTTTACAAAAAACTGAGAGTATTTATTGCGTTCAAAGAAATAATATATTGAAATTGAGGTTGAAATCTATGCACACAAATTTGTTTATAAGAAAAGAAATCAAAATGGCGGAGCTACAGCTGCTCAAACTTGGCTCCTTCAATTCGCGCCGTGGAATGCCCTGCCTCTTGTAGTCAACTGAAATCAACCAACCAAAATTTTTCCATTAGAGTAAGTTATTTCGCTTTGCATGAACCTATTTTTAACGAAAAAAAACAAAAATTGAAAATTTGGGCACAAAAAGAAAAAAATTACACTCGTTTTTTCATAAATACATTTTTGTAAACAACATTTTTAGTTATAATTCCTGCAAATTTTTAGGTTCATGCAAAGGCCAATACGTTGAACAATATCTGTGGAAAGTTTCAAGTTGATTTCTCAATTACTTTTCAAGTTATGTTCCACGGCGCCGAAAAAAACATGTTTTGAGAAAAACGCCAATAAAGTTTTCGTTCTTGTAAAATGGAATTAAAAGCAATTTATAGTTACCCAAACTTAATCTGCGATACCAGGACCATACAGTAAGCCTTCTGCTTCATGAAAATCATCCATTACGGCCACATTCTTTTCTTTCTGTGCAGTTCTGGCCTCTTTTGCCGATAGTAACGAACGCCGCTCTTGTCTCCGTACTCGATTGCTATCGTACAAGTCTGCGAAAATCTTGCTTTCCAAGCCTATTGTTCAGTCCAGGTCACTCATTACTTTGAGTATGAAGGAGTAGCCATCGTTAAAAATTCCTGCGGCTAAAAATGCTGTGATTTCAATAATTTTTGAGCCACAATGCAAGTGCTTGGGAGCTAAACGCCACACGGTTGAATTGAAAGACTCGTTCGCGTTTTAGGTGAAACCGCCAATGCAACGTTCAAGTAAATTATCCTGTGACAAATCTTCATAAATTGGCAGTATTTTTTTGTACGTCTTCGTGCAGTAGAGCTGGATGTTCATAAGAAATATTGTTGGCTTGTGCAGCGTTGTATTTACACCACGAGCCGATGCCAGTGGGACAGAACTGATGTTGCGGCTTTTTATTAGTCGAGATCAAGTGATAACACGTGGCCATAATCTCTTTTTTCATATCATCTTTCGACTGCGCATTTCTTCGTATCTCAAGACCATAGTATTTTGTTAGTTTTTCAATCAAAGCATCGGTTAGTTTGCCTTTTCCACCGAGCTTTGCGGTCTTTTTTAAATTTCTAAGGCGGCTTCCCATACGCTTTTCTACATGACCTACGCACTCACTTTTTTTCACCAACAAAAACACAATCCGAATAATCATCCGAAGTACCCCCTATTTGCCAAAAAGTAGAATATGAAACATATTTGGCTAAAAAATTAAAAGGTATGACCGTAAAGAGCGCGCGCTCGTTTAACTGCTTTCCGTAC
Organism: Mimumesa dahlbomi; assembly: GCA_917499265.3. Classification (NCBI taxonomy): domain Eukaryota; kingdom Metazoa; phylum Arthropoda; class Insecta; order Hymenoptera; family Crabronidae; genus Mimumesa; species Mimumesa dahlbomi. The sequence goes on from OU824120.1 coordinate 2,797,497, forward strand.
TTTCGACGCCCATCACTTCACTGACTTCCTAGGGGCTTTTTAGACTTCCGATTGGCTTAAAACATTGACAATATATTCTTAAGGTTGTAATTGAATTATTAAACCAAAAAAAAAAAAAGTGTAAAAATTTAAAGTTCTGGAGGGGATTCCCCCCTTAATAGAGCAGTAAACAGATTTATTCATTAAATGAGAAGACACCATATTTTGGGAAATTTAGTTAATTGAATATATTTACTTAGCGATAGTATTGTGTCGTTGCTCTACAATAATTTGTACTTGCTCACATTTGATTGATTTCAAATCCTGTGTAAAATGCAGTTTATGTTAATGAGCAACCTATTCCAATGTAACATTCTCTTGTACTTGGCCCATAGCTTTGCATTTTCGATGCTTTTTGTGGATTTCACTCCATTCGTAGAGTTATGTAAAGTACAGTATGTTTTTTTATTGAAATACTTGTTATTAAAGAAATAAGGAAATAAAGAAATCAGGGAATGCAGGAAAATAAAGGAATATACAGATCTCATTATTATAATAATTTTGCAATCATAATGTGGCAAAATGTAAAAAATTATCCTTAAATGTTATTTATGTTTAAAAAGATAGTAACCAGAATTATGTATTTTAAAATTTTTTAAAATTCTTTGAAGACGTGAATAAAAAAATCAGAGACTCTTCCGGAGACAGTAAACATTTAGTCTAGGTCAGGGGTCGGCAACCTTTTGAGTCGGAAGAGTAAAAAATTACAATTTACAAAATTTCAAAGTTTTTAAAGAGCCACAAAATTTTTTTTCCCCAACAATAAATAGTACTCGCATAAATAAAGGTTTTTGATAAAAAAAAACTAATCTATTTATTCAGAAGAAAAAATATCTATTTATTCATATATAAGTAGTGTTTTTCAAAACAAATTAGATAATATATATAATATAACATAGAAAATTTAAACTTTACTAAACAATGTAACTTGTACTTAAAATAAAAAAAACAATAACATACATTTGGCAAACAAATTCAATGTGAGCGTTGGCTTTGCATCGTTTTAGATAGTTTGGATAAATTTGGCTCATAACTAGTTGTTTTAAGTTTCAAACACGACTCTAAATTTTCATTTGTTAATTGGCTTCTTACTTTACTTTTAATTATATTCATGCAAGAGAACGCTTGCTCGCACGAATATGTCGATCCGAAAATTGTCAGCACTCCAAATGCCAACTTCTTCACCTCACTGTAGCAATCTGGAAGACTATTCCATGCATCTAATATAAGTGCTTCAACTCGCGGCATTTCTTTTAAAGCTGTCCACTTTTGTTGCGTTACGTACATACATTTCTGGACCTCCAACTCTTCCAACTTGCTTTTCAACTCTGTAAATTTTCCACTCCACAAAGCTTTACTTTTTAAATCGATCAATTCCATTTCTAGAGATCCAGTATCAATTCCAAATGGCTCAATGTGGATTTCGTTACTATTTGTGTTGAGAGGATTTACTATGAATGCTAGAGTGGTTATCCGTTAGGCGGCGTTGTGAGAGATAGAATCGGTGTCTAATCCTCGTTAATCGATTCAGAACGATTTCTAAATGTTTTTTTTTTAAATAAAATAAAATAAATAATATTTGCGTATGGAACTGAAGAGCCGCAGCTTCACATCCAAAGAGCCGCATGTGGCTCGCGAGCCGCAGGTTGCCGACCCCTGGTCTAGGTACTAGGACTTGCATATATTGTCAGTAATATTGAAAAAGAAAACACATTTTAAGGAATTAACAAAATAATAAACATTTAATTATTGCAAGACAGCGACGATTTTGTACCCTTGGTTTTTAAATTCTTAATTCGAAAATTATAATAAACGTAGAAGTGGCCAAAATGCTTTTATGAAAACGGGGTAAATTTAAAATAATGGTTAGTGTGAATTGCTGAAAAATGTTTTTATCTTTAGAACTTTAATTTGGTCAAATGTATATCCTTGTAAACATTTTTCGATTTACGTATAACAACGTCATCATGTCCGTTAATCGTACATATATTTCAGCGACGGGTTTAAACGAAAAATAGTTTTTAAGTAATATCATAACACTGTTACAAATAGATAAAAAACAATTTAGAGATTCAATAGCCGAGATGGTAAAGTGTCGATACGAAGCATGTAACAAAGATTATTTAACAGTGCCGGATAACCCGATAAAAATAATTTGCCTACTTTTTCTTGGAAGACCTGTTTATAGAACAATTTGATTATGTACTAAAGGAGAACATGTAGAAATTTTAAGATACGCTTCGACATGTATCGAAGTTCTAAAAATGAAACACATTAATTATTGATGACACTTTGAAAATTTCCGAATGACGTACTAATGCGTGCATCACGAAGGTGTCTACCTTTCCCTCTTTTTCGTAATAATTCCTTCTGGATGTGGCGTACTATGTCTCCGGATATAAACAACTGACACCGACTTCTTTGTCTCTATCTTTCCGTCACTCCGTCGCGCTCGCACTAGCCAAACAAACGGCGGGACGCGACGTGGCCACGCAAGCATGTGTGAGAGCGCGTTTGACGAGAAAGCAATGCGGAATTTAACATGATTCAAATTTGTATAGCATAAGGGCCTCTCTTTCTTTACTTCTGTCTGTCACGCTCGCACTCCGAGCGCAGCCGTAGCCACAGCCGTGAGCAAGTATTTCGGTGCGTCTTCGCCAATTGTTAACGATTGAGTGAATCGTTGCTGTATTACTTGCAAAGTAGTTTTTTCTTGCCGCACTATCACACACACGAAAGAACTGTGGAAAGTGCCCACTGTTTAAGAATTTCTTGGTTCAGCAATAGCGCTCAGTTTTAGAAGTTTAATATCTTTATTTTGCTTACGCTCTGTACAGTTAACAGACTAATTGTAAGACTGGTAATTGCTGGTTTTAAAAACGTCGTCGGGTAGACAAAAACTAACGGGCGATGAGAGGGATACGCGGAAAGGGAGGTAATAGGTTTAAAGGAATAAAAGAGGGGAGACAGTACAAGTCGGTAAACGATGACACGTCGAAAATCGACGAGGCACAGATAGGAGAGACAGTAGGAGAGAGAGGGATGGCGACAGAAACGGTAGAAGAAGAAAACACGTAAACATAACGAGGTTTGAAGGCAGGTCAACGCTCCCACGATCTCAGCTGATCGGAGCAGTTTGCAACACCAATCGCGGTTACTCATTAATTTTATTCTTAACATTTCGAATTATTTTATCAGGCATTTAATATTTATTTTCAAAATTTATTTTTTATTTATTTAAAAAAAACATCGTCGTTTAATCTGTTTTATGCGTGTTGTTGCGTTTTATTGTGAAGCCTTAGTTTCAAAAATCAAATACATTTTTTCTACAATTTAAGAAACCATTATATTAAATTTATAAATTTTCTGAATACCAATAAGGGACTCCTGTATTTGGTCCGGGACACGATCTTGTCTCTTGATTTTTTCTGGCATGTCTCTAACAGATTACATAGAAAAACCTACGTTACCGACAGAAAAATTATCGTCACATGGTGTGAAAATATGTTAGTTAGGGTCTGACACCGGCGTATGGCTACGAGGGGTTGCGTGACAGGAGGGAGAAGACGACTTTTTTTACAAAAACCTCGACCTTTTAGATTAAAATATTTCGCAATTGGCTTGATAGTTGGGCTTAAATTACCCGGGTGGACGCCCCCTACACGAATAGCATCATACTTTGGGGGAAATATGCCGATTTAATGCCGTTTGAATACCCCGAAAACCTCGATCTAATTGCTCCGCAAAAGAGTACTTCAGGTCTACCAGTCGGTAACTCTTCTACTTGGCCCGAGTCAAGACCTTAACTCTTGATGTTTAGGTCTACCAGTCGGGAACTCTTGTACTGGACCCGAGTCAAGACCTTACCTTTTGATACAATTTAAAAAAATTTCATCTCGATATTATTTTTACGCTCATAGATATTGGCTTATAAGTATTCCATTATTTCTGAGGATAACTAAAAATTTGGGTAGAAGTTTATTCCACCTACCTTGACTTATTCAACCATTTAGTAATCAATGATACAAGAATTACTCATATGAAAATTAAAATCATTTAATATAATGGGACGAGAAGGGGAAAGTAAGAAATTAATTTTTAATATGTATATTAAATACGTGGATTAAAATTAACATAATTTTCAGCAGGCGTGGATGCTGTATTTTCTAGAGTGCCCTTATCATACGCAAAGCGTGAAGAACGCTGTTATTAATTGGACAGCTACTTATCGTCGTGATAGCGATATAGTCGCACCGTATGAGAGATGGCAGTATTATGATCCAAGTATCACTCAAATACCACAAACTTTTAATTATGCAGCCAACAAAACTAAGAAGGTATGATAATATTTTATTTAACTTAACGGAACAGTGTTGTAAATATGTTGTTTACTTTCTTATATGATAATATTAAAAAATAATAACGAACCACCTTTTTGCAAAAGAGGGTGATAGTATGTATAATACACTTAAATTCGTGGGTTTATTATACAGGGTGTAACATATCATCGGGGACCCTTTTTTAGGATCGATAGTACGCACCAAAAGATGAAAAACGGACCAAGGAAGTTAGGTCCGAAAATCACCCCCTAACGAGTTACAACCCCATTTGTAAAAAATTTTTTAAAAATCATATCTCCGAAATGGTACGTCGTAGAGGACCGATTTTGATTGCAATATAACCGGAAGAGACCAAAGTTTACGAAAAAATGTCACTATCTACGCAAGGGAAGATTTAGTGAATGCCCTTAATGTTTCCCAAGTTGTTACAAACCTGCTACGATATAGGTAATCGACGTTGTTTGGATTAAACAAGAATAAATGCTATTTAACAGCAATAACCGCAGCAATCATATTTTTTTCTGTTATCTTTGATCTTCTTTGGTTATATTACAATCCAAACCGCTCCTCTCCGACTTACCATTTCGGATATAATTTAAAAAAATTTTTTTACAAATGGGGTTGTATCTCGATAGGGGGTGATTTTCGGACCTAACTTCCTTGGTCCGTTTTTCACCTTTTGGTGCGTACTATAGATCCTGAAAAAGGGTCCCCGATGATATGTTACACCCTGTATAATATATGCAGCAAGCATGGTAGAACGCTAAAAGTCTGCTGCAGTCGTTTAATAAAAATTAGATATAGACAAATTCAGCGTGCGCTCAATAATTTGACCATGCAGACGTAACGGTTCATTTAGCTTTCCAAAAATGTCTATAGATCATAAACACAACCAACTTTACCAACTATGACCGTTACGTTCAGTTACGGCGCGTCCAAGCCCATGCCGTGATTACGTGCATCCATACGGCTTAAACACTGCGTTCGTCACCTAGGGAAAAACTCGAATGTTGTCGGTTCACCGGAAGTGCCTTTTGGCACAGTAGTATCATAGTACTCCTACCTACGAACTACCCTCATGACCAATGTGGAGAAAAATTCGGGAAGAGTTGTTCCAGAGAGTTGAGTAAAAACAAGCGTCCAGATCAGATCAACACAAACCCAGAATATTCAGAAACACTAGCTACACACATCACTTCTCGAATACATTGAGCACATTGCGATCAGTATTAAGTTACATTAAGTACATAGTTAATGTTAAAGTGTTGAATCAAGTCTATCGCTGAATCGTGAATACGTTAGTCGAGATTATTTTAAGAAGACTTAAATGGGTTCAATGCAGGAAACTAAGCTCTTCAGATAACGTCCAACGTAATGTAATAATATAATGTATAAGAGGCTTCGCTACCATGCGACACTTCCCTAAAGTTTCCAAAATACGAAGGAACATGTGCATTGCTAGTCTAGCGCCATTGGATGACTAAATAGTATTGAAGTGAATTGTAATTTGTTCATCGACTTTGAACGTTGCAGTGCCGCCATAGTTCGGCTGTGAACCAGACTATGATTTTGATCGTTTTATCGTACACAGTTGCCCTAATTCTACGTTTCAGATCAATTTTCGGTTCACGCTAATGATTGCAGTGATCTCATAGTTCTTCGATAACAAGTGTTATTAATTTCATTGTACTTCGGACTTTATCTTTGCACATATTACTGCGAGCAGTTTCATTTTAATTGTATACACAAATACATTTTCTAAGCCTTCCATATAGTGATGTCCGAACTCTCAAAAATTTCGGGATTTCTGTTGATTTCTGGAAATGCATTTCTTATTCCACTACAAATAAACTTAATATATAATTTTAGAGTGTTAATTCAACGATACAACCACACTGTAATACGTAACCCAATTAATTCTTTTCGAGCATTTTCTGCACTCCCCGTATAAAGCATATAGTGCGTGTCTTTTATTTTTCACGAATTATTCTTTCGAATTTCAAGAACCATGCATGGTTCAGTAGATGATCAGCGGCAGTACTGGCTGATTGTCGTCGGACTGAAAACGTATGCCAACCATAGTACAGGAATTCAGCAGTATTTAAGGGACAACATCTGCTTGAAAAAAAAATTTTTCCCATTTTTTTTATTAGCTTAATGGGGGAGTTAGGGTTTGCATTATCGAAAAATCGATTTTTTTTCTTTGCTTTTTCTTATAGTTAAATATTTCGAGAGTATTCTCCCAAAATTTGTAGATAATCGGACCAAAGTCTCGAAGTTATTGACCAGTTAGTCGTTATATTTTTGGTCGCGCGATTGTCGCTCAGTGATTTTATAACAGTAGTGTGGGATAGGGAAATCTGAATTGCGCGATTAAAAAGTGTAAATGATAAGTGTTTAGACTGTGTGTCGAGGTGACACAAAAATCCAGGGAAAAAACGGAGAAACAAATTACTCAGCGGCAAAGGGAAACGCACCGGAAAAGTGATCGATAATTTGAGTCGATACTACGGAACACGTTAACGACTTTCACGTTGTCAAAGTCGGTGACCACTGCCATTTGAAAAATACTTCACCGATTCTTTTCAAACTTGGTACATACCTTCTATATATAAAATACCTCCCCCCCAACGTTGAGTTTTTTAAAAATTTTTCTCCATTAAGAGGTTTTTTTAACTAAAAAACGACGGAAATTTTAGTGAAAAATCGCAATTTTTACTTCAAACGACTACCAAAAGTTTTAAAACGAAAAAAATAACAATTAGGGAATGTTGGGGGTAGGATTTAATGTTTTTCTAACTAAATTTTCTTATTATTTTGATTTTGGATAATTTTCTGTTGAGATACAGTGGTCACCGCAAATCGTGTTTTTCGAAACGCGCTCTCGAAAAAGCTGCGTCACCGGCGTATTTGTTGATATTTTGCAACCCAAAAATTACATAATGTTGTTGAAAGACTAATATATAATGTGCAAAAGGTCCGAATAAATTTCCTTTATTCATACGTCCGAAAAAAAATCGCAAAGAAAGTGTTATTTTTTAGCCTGAAAACCTAACTCCCCCCTTAAATGATGTATAAACATTTCAAAAATAATATGCAATAAGAATTTTTCATGGGTAAAATTTTCAAACAATTTTTTAAGGTCATTTTTTGAAGCGCCTCTGGCGCTCGGAAGCGTAGAAAGTGTCGCGAACTTACATATTTTATTTTTGAATTCCAAAGCATAATGGCGCGATTTCTTTTTATTACCGATGCCTGATATGATTATAAAGGTAGGTATTTGTCTCTCTAATTGACGTTAAACATAAAAATTTTATATGTTATGCCAGTCTAGATAATTAGTTCTTTGCTCTCCTATCCTGGTATCTCCAGTTCATTCTCTCAATAGAAATTAAGGATATAAACAATCGCGACTGTGAATTACGTGCTAACGTCTACAATTTTATATCTCAATATGACTGACAAAGTGTACAGTGGCCGGAAGGGCTCGAAATATAATTCACAGAATAGCAAATAGAGTAAAATATCGAACAGGAAACCGCCGAATCGACACTCTTTTGAGTGTCTTTGCAATGCATATTGATGTGTATAATGCAATTAAGCCTATATACGAAGAACTTAACACTGATAATTTACTTTCTCGCTGTCTTAGAGGCTTTACACAAAATTCAAATGAATCATTTAATAATAAAGCTGTCTGGACAGTCGCACTAAAGTGCTTTCATAGTGGCAAAACTATTGTTGAAATTGCTTCTATAACTTTCAACGATGGTTTATCAAGTATCATGCACGTGTTGGATTGTCTTGGACAAGTTATGGGCCGAAATTTTTACGATTTTGCCATGGAAGCCGATGCTATTCGTGCCACGTCTGCAGAGCGCTCAATGTCTGACGCCGCCAAAATCGTCAAGAAAATAAATGGAAGACCTTTATTTGAGTTTGGAAGGCCTGTATATGATCCTGGTATCGCTGGGTAAAGGTAAAAAAATCAGCAAGCTATTATTTTAGAAATTTCATGTTGATAAGTAGTTTTGAAACTTTAAACGCGATTATGTCGAAACCATGTTTTCACAATCAGCTGGCAGTAGATCTCAAACAATTTTCAACCGATTGACTTGAAATTTTAACTGTACCTTCTTACAAGTTGTACTTGTTAGATAAATTATCTAGTGAAGTACACAGGATTTTCATGATTCATGAACAATTACGATTTTTATAAGCAAATTAGTGTAGATTTTTTGGACAAAAACGAAACTTTTTCCTCAAAACAGTGTCAAATGGACAAAACTCAATATTTTTTAATAATCCTGTGTACTTCACTCGCAAAACTCATAGATAATGAAAAAATTTTTTGTATTCCTCTAGGTCATGATGGACGGCACTTCTACTGCCAGCCGCAAAAGCATATGACGAAGAAGACGTCTTGGATCACAGCGCTCGCAGCCGCCATGTTGTTTTTAAATAAAAATAAAAAAAAAATGTTTGTGTACTTGAAAGTGTAATTAATGGATACCCAAAAGGATTTTTTGATTGCTTATTTAGTTTAGTCAAAAAAAATCCCAAAAATACACGTTTTTTCCAGGTTTCAAACAGATGTTGTCCCTTAAATGACAATACGATTTTCGGAATCCCTTGAACGCGATTCCCTAAATTACGAACTGAGGGGAAAGTACTTTATAGACATATTTCCAAATTTATTCTGAAATACATCTTACAGTACCTTTCGGATGCGCTCCGCCGTTGGAAGATCAATTTTAGAAATTTAATGGAGATCAATAAAAAAAAGAGTTTGTCAAATAGGGCAGACGATTTTTTATAAAAGATAGCAGATACCATTCGTGCTATGATCTTGGAAATGAAAGTTAGAATATAATAAGGCTAGCAACACTGATTGTAAAAACGTTTTAATTTGTATCCGAATGACTGACAATGAGGTTTACAAGATCGGAGGAGAAAGCAAATCATGTTAATGACAGGTCAGCATAGTACAGTTCAGGATATGAGTATTTGGGGCATATTGAATCCAAAAATATATTCTATTCGCATCACGGGCAATGAATACCTAATTTTTGTAGATGTTCGAGAAGCATTCGATAGAAATCTGAAAAAATGTATTATTTTGGGGTAGTTAACTAATGGTAGTTAATAGTTTAAGTGCCTGTTTAAGTGTCAAAAATTTACGGGCCGACGTTAAATTAGGTTGATGCATAGATTATTTGCACCACAGTACAGTCTTGATCAATCCTTTTCTTGATTCTTTACTCTCTATTAGCTACTGTAACCTCACTAACAAACACTTGTAAGGATCCACTCTTATTTTAACCTATTAGGTATGCTTTGTATCCCTAGGGTGACTTCTAAATGTTTGTTGACTAGTTAAAAGAAATTTCACGTTTTTTCCGTTAAGGGGTTATATACAGTTAAGAGGCGCAAAAAAAGCGATTTTTCAAGAATTTTTCCTGAAAAGACAGTTAAATTGATTAATGTACAAATTTGTACACATATTGAGATAACTTTTAACTGTATTTTAACATTTTTTATTTGTAAAAATAATAATTTTGAGAGCTGTTATAGCCGATCTCCAGGAGCTCCTCTAAAAAAAATCGCTTTGCGGTGACCACGATACCTCGGGACTGAATCTTTTAAAATGAAAAACCAAACGGATTTCGTTAAAGTAACGTATAATCTAGTAATTAATCGAAGGAATAAACAAAATAAAAGTTTTTGACAAAATGGCAGCTTGTAAAAAAAAATCGATTTTTCACACAAATTTTTGCCTTAAATTGTTCATAAAAAAAATATTCATCGGTGAAAAGAAACCTAAGATTAATTACTAAAAAATATAGTCAACAAGCTTGTGTTAAAATTTGAGACTGTTCGGTACAGCCGTTTTCGAGAAATCGTGGTCACTACCTTTGAAAATACAGTTTGGAGAAAAACACATTCAAAGTTTGAGCAGCCGGTAATAGAAACTGTAGTATAGGCAACTTCAAATTATTTAGTAACAACAACCAAAGTCGGAAAAATTAAATTTGAATGTAATTGAGCCAACACCAATTTCAGTTATCCAAATATCAACAACTGTATCTAGTTGCCGGAACTAATTAAGGGGAACTAATAATTTTTTCGGTGTAGACCAACTACTTTCAAACGCTCTGACACGTCTTTACAAATATGCGTGTAACTTGGACAATAATCACCGAATTGACTTGAAATTTTCTGTATGTGTACTTAAATGTACGTACATTACAAAAATGAAATAAAAAAATCGATTTTTTGAAAATTATAACTGTATATAACCCCTTAAATGTAATTTTTCTCTACTTGATTTGACCTGCTATTTACATGCGTTAGTGGTCCCGGACAACTATATTCTGTTCGCCCACATCACTCAAGTCGAATACAATTTTATTTAACATTTCTAATTTACTGCAAATTTGCAATGACAACGATAGATGAGAAAACAGGAACACAAAAGACAGTTTGGAGAAGTTTGGAGAAGTCCATACCGAAAAATCGGAAATGTGGCTCGACCCCTTGTACCCGGGATGTCCAATCAAGGGAGTGTGATGTACCCAAATTTCGCTTTGGTCATTGTTATAAACATTAAAAATCATGGCTTTATGATGCGGACATGCAACCCCAGGTATTTTTGAGGTTAACCGATTTTTGGATTTCTGTCTTGAATTTCATTTTACTACTTGTTCCGGTAGAGAGTCAAATAATTGGAATTTGTGATTACTTTATGCGCGATTCTTTTCGTTAGATATTATACTTCTAAGTTCTTGACTGTCTGAGCCTCAAAGCTATTGACTTCTCGTAATCTTGCACCTGAGACTGATACGCACTCTGGCTGTCTTACAGGACAAGAGTTACACGGAATGCCGAATTTCCGATGTCCTGCTAGAGTTATGGGCCTTTCCGCGAACCCTACGTTGTCCATGCGTGCACGAACTGATATTCTGGTTGTAGATATTCAATGTTACAACTAATCAACGTCACGATCAGAGATATGATATCATTCTTTGATATCTCAAACTCTTTTAAGGATGACTGGCGGGTTGCATGATTTTCAATCGTATAAACATCAAACTACATCTCTGAACTCCAAGCAAGCAACTTGAGCCTTGCTCAAATCAAACTCAAACGATTGGTGGTAGCAACAGTCCTGGTGGGATGTCAACTCGTACTATTTAAGCCGGGTGTATGATTCATAGAACACATTATTAGATTGTAGTTACATAATTTAGAAGCAAATTTAACAAAAAATGTCTACATCAAATTGTCTAGCGTTACACTATGTACCGTAATCTACGTATGTAATTGAAGAATTTATACGATACTTATGAATTTGGGAATTGAGTACTCGTATGTAACATTAAAATTTGCTTGATTTCAGGTGGCCTGGTTCGTTTCTAATTGCCATCCACGTAATCAACGTATGCACTATGCGAAAGAATTATCAAAGTACATTCAAGTGGACATTTATGGCACCTGCGGTACTTTACGATGTCCACGTTCACAAGCCCAGGCATGTTTCGATATGCTTGACGAAGATTATAAATTTTACCTTGCTTTTGAGAACTCAAACTGCAAGGATTATATTACGGAAAAATTCTTCGTCAACGGACTTGGGTATGATTCAGTTTCTACATGCTTGTCGTTTCATATCTCTGTTATGACATATGTAATATAAATCTATCAACAGATTTATACAACGTAAACAATAGAAATTTATGATGTAGGCTTATATACGTATATTGTTTAAAATTTGTGACACGATCTCCATTACTAATATCAAGTGATACTGTGGGATAGTTATTACGAAATTGGAAAGATCAGTATGTCGGGATATTATTCAAAGAGATGTTCGGATCTGATATAACTTTTTACGCGGTTCGACGGTTCAACGCTGTGATCTATCTCTCGACACGTTCTCGCTCCCGTCCCTTTTATACATTTCAGAACAAGAGCGCGAAGACTGACATCATGGGACCATGTCCCCATAACTACGGGATAAACATATTTTAAAACATGATACATCATGGTTCGATCTTGTACGCATAGGCATGAGACCAACAACGCATATATACGCACGCTCGCACGAACACTCGGATGAATAAATCTCAACTTCTTTTATTTTATTTTAAAAACTTTTAGAACTTATATCTGTTGAAATAGTACATATACAGAATGGGGCAATAACTATTTTGCACCTTTGATATTTTCGAAACTACAAGTTTCTCAGAAATATTTGCTGAAATTAAATTGCACAATACGGAGAGGCCATCCGGTGGCGATAATACTTCTTTTGCAAGTGAAGGTACTTCGGACATTTCAAGGTCACCTCCATTTTCTTAAATGAAATGGTATGTTTTTGCTTCCATGGCATGATAAAACATCCTAAAACGGGTGCAACAATCTACTAGATAAGGTAACTGAAGGTCGTAGAAGGTAAATAAACGCGATAATAGTTACGGTGTTGGTAGTAAATGAAACATACGTATTGTAAAAAGTGTGTGATACACTCAGTGTCAAGGACAACGCATAGGGGACTTTACGATTCGCACATGACTAAGACGCTATTTTTGAGAAGTTCAATTTTCCGTGTAATAAAGAATGTTTCCAAGTCGAGTCATCTGTTCAGCACATTCGATCGTTAAGATTTTGGAAGTCTTTTCGTTTATGGCGGAAAAACCCTCCGCGCCTCGTCTGCAATACCTTCCAAACTCTTACTTTCGAATGCTCAATGGCAATAGACGCATCGTAAAGTCAAAGTCAGAATCAGGCAATACGTGCTGGAAGACCGATTGCACGGATCACGGGAAAAAAATAGCATTCGGTCAGTACAAGTAACGGTCCCACATGATGTACCTGCATGCCACTTGCAGTAGGTACTTGCGGGCCGTTCCCAAAATTCCGAAAACATCCCCGTTTCTCTCTGAGTGGCTATTGCAAAATCCTACCAAGGCCCAAGGACCGCCCTGGGCAACTTGGAGGAGGAAAGGATAGCCACGAGGAATAGAGGGTGTCAAGCAACAAATCAGAATTTCAAAGACAGCTGAACTAGTAACATCAAGCGTACACGCTACACGTCACACCAGTGACAACACTTCCAACGCTTCAAAAAATCCGTTTTTTCTTATATTGTTTTATTTTGTATTATATTTTGTTATTTTTTGAAATAAGTGTTATTGTTACTTGTTTTTTAAAAATAAAAACTGTGCTTGCACACTAGTGCTAAATATCCTGTGGTCAACGTTAATTACTCAAACACTCAGGCAAACCAGTAGTTGAAATATTCGTAAAAGCGAACACCAGATAAAGCAACTACCGAAGGAATGAAAACCGATGTGCTTGCAAGTGTGTTAGAAATCCTCTAATTAATTCGCAACAAATTGAACGCGAATCTGGCTACTAAGAGGAGCGCATTTCCCTTTTTGCACCGTCACATATTTCATCCGTATCATGTTAATCGTCACCAAGAATTGCATGGGAACGACTTCATGAATCGTGCTGAGTTTTGTTGGTATTGTACATGACAGATTCAAAGCAATAAGTTTTTTTTAAATACCGTCTTATTTACTAATGAAGCAACATTCACAACTAAATCACGGGAATGTTAGTTTGCATAACATGCATTTATGGGCAGCGGAAAATCCACATTGGCTGCGACAGGTTGAACATCAAAAACAATGGTCTGTGAATGTATGGTGCGGAACCATAGATGATAAAATTATTCGTCTTTATATTATCAATAGAAATTTGAAGGTCAACATCTATGATAATTTTATTAAGGATACATTGGGTCTTTTATTAGAAGAAGTACCTTTACTTACAGGATAAACCATTTGGTTTCAACGTGATGGATGTCTAGTACATTATTTATTGATTGCGCGAAGGGAACTTGATAAGAATCTTCAAAATCATTGGATTTGATGCGACGGTCCAATACCGTGGACAGCTCGTTCTTCAAACTTAACATCTTTAGATTTCTTTCTGTGAGGAACACTGAAAGATAAAGTGTACAATGAAGTACAAACTATACCTTACGACATGCAATAGCGAATTATTGCAACTCGTGCGTCAAGAAGTTCGGATGTTGTAAGTCTTGCAAGTCAATCAATCGTAAAAAGAATCAAATGTTGTATTGACAAGGATGGTCATCATTTCGAGCACCTATTCTAAACGTCTGCTTCATTTACTACCAAAACCGTAAGTATTATCGCGTTTCTTTACCTTCCATCACTGTCAATTACTTTATTTAATAGGTCGTTGAACTCATTTTATGGTGCTCTATCATGCTATGGAAGCAAAAACATACCGATTCATTTAAGAAAATGGAGGTGACCTTTAAATGTCCGAAGTACCTCCATTTGCAAAAAAACTATTATCGCCACCGGATGGCCACTTTGTACTCTGCAATTTTGTTTCAGCAAATATTTCTGTGAAAATTATATAATACATGTTAACACATTCGCGGCCGCTTACGTGAATTCACGTCATTTTGATAATACACATGTGGTTTGTTATCTACAATACCTATAAAGCAAGTATACAAATTCAAAATATCCTTATATTTAACAACACATAATTGAACATTGATATTTCAAAACCAATTTTATAATTTTTATCCTTGCTTTAATGATACAAGTCTGTGGCAATTAGCTTCAGAATTTCATTATTTTCGCCGGTACTCAGTATTAAAACGGAGAAAATTTATCGGTCGCGAATGTGTTAATAATGTATAACGGTACGTCCTCCTCAGACCACTGTCCACGAGAACGGACCTTACGTTTTACAAGGTTCGGGACAGGCCCATAAAAAATTTGGAAAACATTGTCCGATTGACATTAAGGTTTATTCAAACACTCTTACTCACCAATTATACAAAACTTTATTCTACCTACCTACCTCCTATTTGTACCGTGAGTTTCGCGATTATTTTTTTAATCTAACGGATTGTAAGGCCGTGTACGCGTGGGAGGTTCGCGACGAAATTCGAAACGCTACGTCGTACGACAAATTAATGTGGCACAAATGATTGAGTATAAACTGGATGGATGAACTTGAAAACGACAATATATTTCTCCAAATTTGACAAACACAACAAAATAATACAAAACAAGTGATAGAATGTAGGCGGAAGTTTGCTGAAGACTGTGTAAACAAAAATGAGGTTCGTTGGTTTTGTTGGACTTGGTTTTTCTGGAAGAAATTTGATTGGTTACCGGAAAGGGAAGGAAAAGTGTGAAAGTGGGACGTAAAATGTAAGGATTGGTTAAACGGAATCAGTGGGTTTTTGAAGGCGGTGACTATTTTGGAAGATGATGGAATCGGTCAGGTAGTGCGAGGGAAGTTGCGGATATGACGCAGGTACCGTTAGGGGTATACCATAGGACATGTGCGAGGTTTAGGTAGCTGAGGAAATTTAGCGAGGATATTGAAAGCAATCGTTTTATCAGAGGGAAAGTTTGACGGAGTCAGGAATTCTAGGAAGTCAGGGTTTATTGAGGAAGTGCATGGTGAAGCAGGAAAAATGTAGGATGAGTGCGAAGCAGATGTGTAACAGAACCATGGTGTCGAAAGGAAGGTAGATTTCGAATATACTATTAAAAACCGACACTGAACACTATTCTAACGCGGTATGTATTTACAAAAATTCCCCTAATCTATCTCCTAAAGCTATACACGGACACTCTCGTTCGCACACACTTTCTCGCACAGCTGATCGCCCGTCGTGTTTATATTAGCACTTTCTCTCTCACACTCTTCTTAATCTATTTATGGTTTTAAATGCCTCGCACTTATATTCTATAATTCCCGATACATGCATTCACGAGTGCAGGTAGGGTGGCGGAAGCAAGGAAGAGGTCGGAGTCTGACCGCAATGGCCAGCCGCTACTCTTTTTAGGGTAGGTTCGTTAGTCCGGATTGAGCAGATTAGTGCGGGGACGCAATGCCTCGCCGTCGCTATCTTTTCGAACTACCGGGGCCTTTTTATGTGTTTTTCGGGGTGCAGGATGCCCGTTAGAGATAGTCCACGGGCACAATGCCGTGGGCTTACTTCCGTGCCTTTGGGAAATTTGGAAATATAGGTTCTGGGAAAAGAAATCACTCTCACGTTCACTCTTTTTCCTCACATCTACCCACTCCGTCTATTCTATCTTATCCTATTTACACATCTAGAGCAGTGCTGTCAAGGTCGCGCACATTTCAGTCGATTTTCGAGGTGCTCGCCCACTGCCCCACCACTTTTAAATAAGGGCCAGTAAGCGAGCGGCTAGACGTTTCGGGGCCGTTTCGGCTCATGCGCGTACCGTGAACATAAACGCATGTTCTGCCCTACCCAGGTATAACTTTTTTAAAATTTTGCGTACCAGTTCACGGTACGCTCCTGAGCCGACGCGGCCCCTAAACGTCTAGCGGCTCGTTCACTGGTCCTAATTTTTGAGTGGTGAGGCAGTGGCCGAGCGCCTCGAAAATCGACTGAATTGTGAACGACCTTGACATCACTGGTCTAGAGCATAGTCTTTGACAATCCGCAGGTATTACTCTTATCGGGGCGAACTTTTAGGAGACAAGATTTCAAGTGTCTATCTCGGTTTGCGTCGCGCCTTTTATATCGGTTGGCCTCCACGCCCTTCGCCAATTGTTTTTGCAATATTTCGATTTTAGCGAATCGCGCCCCTTCGAGTTTTTCTAGGCGACATTTAACGTTTATCCGCGCTCGCAGACCTTCATGGTCCCTCACCGGCACGCATACACACCTCCCGTGTCGCGTAATAGGCGCAGCGGTTGTCGCATGGAGGTTTACCGTATCAAGTGGTAAATCGTCGAATATTTTTTTTCTACAACGTGCAATGAGTAAAAGAAAATTGGATGATAAAAAATACATATCCAACGATTACTGTGATTTATGTCATAGACACCTAGAGCATTAGTTGATGTACAGGTATTCTTGATTTTATTTAAACTTTTCTCAATAAAAATCTATTTTGAATTTCACAGAGACTTTTGCAACGTGTCAATAAAAAATTTGCTGATTTAACCACTTAATATAGAAGGGAACATATCAAGAGACAAGGTCTTGTCTCGGGCCAAGTACGAGAGAAGACTCTTGACTCTATTCCGGAAAGATTAGATCGGGGTTTTCGGGGTATTTAAACGACATGAAAGCGGCAAATTTACCGAAAAGTGCAATGATATTCTTAAAGGCAGCGTCGAGACGAGTCGATTGAGACTAATTACAAAAACATTGGCCCACCCAGTAACGAGATATTTGATGTCAAAAGTACGTCTTTTTTATGTAATAAGTCGTCTGCTTCGTCTTTTCCAGTGTCACACTTTCGACTATGCGAGTTCTGTCGGTGTCAAACCGAACAAACAGATTTTCATACCATGCGACGATAATTTTTCTGTCGGTAATGTAGATTTCTATATGTAATCTGTTGGAGACATGCGGGAAAAATCAAGAAACAAGGTCTTGTCTCTGGCAAAGTACAATCAACAGCATAAATGGTTTCACTGCGGGGTACGGGGTGCGCACGGGTATCCACAAATGTTAATGCTTTCTAATAATTCGTCTCTCTCTCTGACGTATGTCGCAGCATAGTAACAAATGATAATGACTACTTTATTTCTTTCTTGTCGTCGCTCTGTCGCATTCAATCTATCGAGGCACACGGACTTAGGTCCGATAGGCATGTTAGAGAGCGCGATCGTCAATCGAGGAAGGCATCAAACGCAGTTTTCGCCATGGTCCGAATTTTTCTCGTATAAGAGCCTCTCTTTCCTTTATCTGCTGTCGCGCTCGCACTCCGATCGCGGCTCACAGACGATGGCCGAGCTCAGGTGTGTCGGTGCGCCTTGGTCGTACTCGATCGTTCATTCGCATTCTTTTGGAGATTTCGAATTATTTTATCGGACATTTAATATTTCTTGCTAATTTTCAATCCCTATGATAGGATGTTCAATAAATTGATATAGTATGACAATTATATGTTTCTCAATTATTTATTTAAAGTTACAATATTGTCTCGGAAAATAAGGAATAAATTTGAATTCTGGAGATTAATATAATGCGAAATGAATGAATAAGAAGCATCTAATTATAATTCCATTTCTATTTAATTAAAATTCAGCGACACTGTAGGATCAAATATTGGACATAAGTGTTAAATGCCCGATAAAATGATAAGAAAAATGTTTCGAATAAAATGAAAGAGTCGCCGCGACCGGCAAAGACAAACCGTCGCACTTGCTCTCGGTGATCGTAGTGCGAGCACTGCGAGCGCGACAGACAGAACGAAGAAAAGAAAGGCTCTTATGCAAGACAAATTCGGACGATGATGAATTCCGCATTGATACCTTTCTCGTCGTCAAACGTGCTATTACACATGCTTGCTCCGCCCACGTTCGTGTGTTTGGCTAATGCAAACGCGACGGAGCGACAGAAAGATACAGACAAAGTATGCAGTTGAATGCAGTGTTGTTGATATCCCGAGCCATAGTACGCCACAAAGAAAACGAATTATACGAAAGAGAGAGAAAGAAAGACACCATCGTGATGCACGCATTAGTACGTAATTCAGAAAATATCAAACTGTTATCAATAATTTATACATTTAACATAATGGTTGCTTAAAGTGTTATAAAAAGGTATTTTGTTTCTAGAACTTAGATAGATGTCAAAGCGTCTCTTCAAATTTCTACAAACTTTTTTTTAGTACATAGTCAAATTGTTCTGTAAACAGGTCTTCCGTGATAAAGTAAGCAAATTGTTGGGTCCGTGCAAAACGTGTAGTTATTGATACTGTTAACAAATCTTTGTTACATGTTTTGCATTGAAACTTTACTATCTCGGATATCGAATCTCTAAATTGTTCCGTATCTGTTTATAACAGTGTTATAATATTACCTACACATTTTAACAATGAAATTAGAATATTTTTCTGCAGGTATACTGTAAAATTAGATCAGAAGATGCCACAGTAATGTTACGAGCCGGGTTGGTTTCTAGAACGTGGCCGGCGAGCGTCATGGAATAGACGCGACGAGACGTTGGTTTCGTCACTTCCTTGACCTAACTGTAGCAGGGGGTATGGTACGTCAATAGTAGTGGGAGCTACAAATCGACGTATGATCTAAGGAATGATATTTAATTCAACCCAGATGAGCCTACGGCATAAACCGTAGGGCGCTGGCCTTGAATTGAGGTAGGGAGAGATACAGCCCAGATGAGCCTACGGCATAAACCGTAGGGCGCTGGCCTTGTATTGGAATGAGTGAAATTCAGACCCAGATGAACCTACGGCATAAACCGTAGGGCGCTGGCCTCCAGAGTGGTTAAGATCGAGGAAGAATGAATCCAGATGAGCCTACAGCATGAACTGTAGGGCGCTGGCATTCACTCAGGTGTGCAAGGAGCTTAGGAGTGATACAAGCCAGATGAACCTACGGCATAAACCGTAGGGCGCTGGCCTTGAATTGAGGTAGGGAGAGATACAACCCAGATGAGCCTACGGCATAAACCGTAGGGCGCTGGCCTTGTATTGGAATGAGTGAAATTCAGACCCAGATGAACCTACGGCATAAATCGTAGGGCGCTGGCCTCTAGAGTGGTTAATTAGATTTTAAGGTAAGGTGATACCCCGAGGTAGATGTACTTACAGGTGGACTGCAAGGTGCTACTCTCTGGTTAATAACGATGCACTTGCTAGGACGGCAAGTGGTCGCACAGGCACGGAAAGTAAGTCGAAAGGCACACACAGTCCGATACCCGTTGTTCGTGGTTTTGACCTGCTACGGTAAGGTCGTAAAATAATAAACTCTCGTAACTTTTTATTTCACTCCGAGCGGTTAGAGTGAAATAATTTGTGGGTACGTTACTCGATTATGTTTTAAATTCGTTTCGAGAGGAAAGGTTTTAATTTCTAGAAATTATTCTTTACTCGAATTTTATGTTTCTAGTAATATGTTACAAGTATATTCTTTCAATCGAATATATATACATGTATGTTAAGTGTTTGGTGTATGAATTTAATAAAGTAGAATAATTATTGAAAAGCTCTAAGTGTTTACCCTTGGGCAGTGACGGTTGACGAGACTTCACAATAAGATGACTCCGAACTAGTTCGCGAGTGACTCTAACGTGAGTTGAACGGGGGAACTCCGACCAAGAGTTGAATTGCCAATGGACAGACTAATCTTCCGAAGGTTAAAGAAAACTCGAAAAGGAACTGGGCCTAATCTCGTAGTGTAATGCTCAAGCGTCGTACTGTGAGTAGCCCGAAGATACGCATTTTCGTGGCCCTTATATAGGTCGAAAAAGTAGTGGGGAATTGAAAATTGTAGAAAATCTATACTATGGAGGGAGTAAAAATGCTGTATGAAAGACAGTTGGAAACGGCTGGAATTACGTGGCAAACAAGACCCTCGCTTTCGAGTTTTCCTTATTACATGGGGTCGAAAGTGTAGCTATCCGCGGGCCCTAGACCAGAGGCCAATGGCTGTATGTATATCGTATCCTGTTTACCTTTGAAAAAGGGGACTAGGCGTCTGAGTGTCGCCAAGAGAAAATTCCACGATGAGAGATTTTCATGAGAATCATACGATTCATACGTAACAGTAATAAAAAATTCATGATTTCCAAAAAAATATTTTTTCTTCAAATAGTTTGTTGAAGTATGGGTACGTTTAGAAGACACGATAACGTTGTTGTACGTAAATTGAAAAGCATTTTCAAAGATAAACATAGGACCATATTGAAGTTCTAAAAGTTCTAGAAATTAAAAGCATTCTTCAACAATTCATGCAATCAATTATTTAAAATTTAGACATTTTTAATAAGATGGTTTTTGTGTAATTAAACCGTTTTTGTACACTTCTATGTTTATTATAATTTTTTAATTAAGAATTTAAAAACCAAACGTATACAAATCCTGCACTATCTTGCAATAATTAAATGTTTAATATTTTGGTAATTCCTTCAAATCTATTTAATTTTTCAATATTACCCACAATATATGCACGTTTTTAAACAATGTCTAACATGCTATTACATCCTTGTAGTACAATTAATCTGAAACCCACCTATAGAGTGAAATTTTCCTGGCTTCGGATAATTTTCTCTCAGACACATCCAGATTGTTAACTTGTTAAATTTTTCCACTCAGATGCATCCAAATTGTTAATTTAGAAATGAGTACAAATATCTGCAACGTTACATTTTGGACATCAAGCTTCGTAAAAAGCGGGCCACCAAGTTCATTTAATCGAGCAATAAACAGATTTATTAATTAAATGAGGAGAAATCATTTTTTGGGAAATTTAGTTAATTTAATATATTTACTTAGCGATAGCATCGTGTCGATGCTATACAATAATTTGTACTTGCTCGCATTTGTTCGATTTCAAATACTTCGCATTATCAAGTTTATGTTAACGAGAAAGCTATTCCAAAGTCACATCCTCTTTGCTGATTTCACTCCATTCGTAGAATATTGTTAAGTATAGTATTACTTTTATCAAAATACTTGTTTTTTAAGAAGTAAGGGAATAAAGAAATCAGCGAATGATAGAATAAGGGAATGTAGGTACCAAGGAATAAATAAGGGAATACATGAATGAAGGAATAAAAGAATGTAGGAAAATAATGGAATAAACGGATCTGATTAATATGGTGATATGATGATGATATACGATGATGTGCAGGAACATACCAAATTTTCCTTTAAACGTTATTTCCTTTTAAGAAATATAGTAATAAGAATTCTGTATTTATAAAATTTCAAAAAGTTTTTTAAACAAGTGATTCAAAAAAATCAGAGACTCTTCCGGAGCCAGGAAAATTTAAATCCACATATAGTTGCGTTTCAGATCAATACAAGCTTCCCGCAGTATGTTAGACATTGTTTAGAAACTTGCATATATTGTGGGTAATATTGAAAAAGAAAATACATTTGAAGGAATTACCAAAATATTAAACATTTAACTATAGCAAGATAGTGCAGGATTTGTATAGGTTTGGTTTTTAAATTCTTAATTGGAAAATTATAATAAACATAGAAGTGTACAAAAACGGTTTAATTACACAAAACCATCTTATTAAAAATGTCTAAATTTCAAATAATTGTTTGTATGAATTGTTGAAGAACCCTTTTGATTTCTAGAACTTTTAGGACTTCAATATGGTCCTATGTATATCCTTAAAAATGTTTTTCAATTTACGTACAATAACGTCATTGTGTCTTCTAAACGTACCTATACTTCAACAATCTATTTGAAGAAAAAACATTTTTTTTGAAATCATGATTTTTTTTATTACCGTGCCATCTTCTGATCTAATTTTACAGTATACTTGCAGAAAAATGTACTAATTTCATTGTTAAGGGGGGAGTCTACTGTTTTTTTTATCAAAAAGTCGATTTTTGGATTTCATCAGTTTTGCATACTATATGGCCGTAGAAATGTGGTGGAAATCGTTATTATTGTTAAAGCGGTCGGGATGAGGTTGAAAAATGAGATACAATGGAAGGTTCCCAACCGCGCGGTTTGTGTATCTCGCGGTTCAAGTCCTTAGCCTTTGTTTTGGAGAAGTAGTACGTGTGTTATTTGTGGGATATGAAATTCGGAGAATGCGTGATCGAAAGATGTAAATAAAAAAAATATGATTTGGACTGAGTGTCAAGAGTAAGCGAAGGATGTTTGGATCGAGTGTGATCTTTGGGAAAAAACTTTGAACGTGTTTTTCTCGAAACCATGTTTTTCGACCTGGCGACAACGATTTAAAAAAAACTACTGGACCGATCAGGCTCAAATTTTGAGAGGATATTTACGAGATGCATGTTTATCGTCCGTACCAAAATTATTAATAACCATAATTATTTAACGAAGTTTTTAAACAATTAATGTTGGAAAATAAGGGTCGAAAATTTCTAAAGTCCGCCATTTTGTTATTTTTCATTAAAAATGAAAAATTTTGGTACCGACTATAGGGACACTTCTATATTTTAAGAAACTATTTGATTTTTCTTCTTCAGACGTTCCTAACTGGAGATATGATTGTCGCCAGTATTTTACGGGTTTCTCTTCTGGCTGTCGTATCTCCGCCAGATTTCATGAAAAACAAACCAAATAAATTTTTTTATATATTTTAAGATGTACATTCTCATGTACTACAAGATCTATAAATAAAAATTATTCTAAGACCAAGAAAAAAAAACTTGAAAAACAGGTCGAAAAAAGTAGACTCCCCCCTTAAGATGTGTAGGTAATATAATAACACTGTTACAAATAAATACGGAACAATTTAGAGATTCGATATCCAAGATAGTAAAGTTTCAATGCGAAACATGTAACAAAAATATGTTAACAGTACCGATAA
This sequence comes from Mimumesa dahlbomi, assembly GCA_917499265.3. NCBI lineage: Eukaryota > Metazoa > Arthropoda > Insecta > Hymenoptera > Crabronidae > Mimumesa > Mimumesa dahlbomi. The sequence goes on from OU824120.1 coordinate 2,821,263, forward strand.
CTACATGTTTCGGACAGACTCAAAAATTTGCTGACTTTATCATGGAAGACCGGTTTACAGAACAATTTGATTATGTACTAAAAAAAAGTTTGTAGAAATTTGAAGAGACGCTTTGACATGTATCGAAGATCTAGAAACTAAATACTTTTTTATAACAATTTAAGAAACCATTATATTAAATTTTTAAATTATTGATAACCCTTGATGATTTTCTGAATACCAATAAGGGACTCTTGTATTTGGTCCGAGACAAGACCTTGTCTCTGTATTTTTTCCGGCACGTGTCCTACGTATTACATATAAAAATCTACGTTACCGGCAGAAAAATTATCGTCACTTTAGTTAGAGGCTGGCACTGTCGTTACGCTACTAGTGGCTGCGTGACAGGCTGGAAATAAACATGGAGATGGAGATGGAGAAGGAGGGGAGAAAGAAGACGACGTTTCTTACAAAAACCTCGACTTTTTAGATCAAAATATCTCGCAATTAGCTTGATGGATCTTCTCGTAGTTAGGTTTAAATTATTCGGGTGGACATCCCCTACAAGAATATCACCATAGTTTGGGGGAAATATGCGGATTTAATGCTGTTTGAATACCCCGAAAACCTCGATCTAATTTCTCCGGAAAAGAGTAGTTCAGGTCTACCAGTCGGGAACTCTTGTACTTGGCCCGAGTCAAAACCTTAAGTCTTGATATAGGGAAGTGACATTCGTAATGTCGTATCATTCGTGGCCGATTTATTAACGAAAAACGATATTCAATCAGAGGGCTCCGTTGGGCCCGGCGGCGCAACAGTTCCTACTGGTACTGTACCCTACTGGTGCAGAACTTCTACATTCGCGCCGCCGCCGGGCCCAACGGGGCCCTCTGATTCGCTATCGTTTTTCTTTAATAACTCGGCCACGGATTGAGATAAGACGTTGCAAATGTTACATCCCTATATTACAATTACTGGGACATCCTGTATACTTTGGTAAGAGGTAAACAATTGTTGGAGCCTATAGATAACGTCTTTAGTCTGAAGCTAAAATCTTCTTTCGAGCAGCGAAGCTAAAATTCTGTTTGTTAAGACAGCTATAATGTATGATCACGATCAGGCAACAATGTAAGTGCACAATCCGGCAACGTTGTATAGCCGCTAACATCTGACAGCTCTAACTTCGAATACTTTTCACTGTAGTTCTTAAATTAGCTGCTTTCTAGGCGCAGAGCTCAATTTCGGCCTCAGATACCTGATACACGAAACCCCATTAAATGTCGTGACTACTTCTATACGTCGTCTGTGCCAATAGATTACATATACAAATCTGCATTACCGGCAGAAAAATTAGATTCTCATGGTGTGAAAATATGTTAGTTAGGGCCTAACACCGACGTATGGCTACGAGGGGCTGCGTGACAGTAAACTTCTGCTGGAAAAGGAGGAGACAAAGGAGAAGGAGTCGACGTTTTTTTATAAAAAACCACTACTTTTGACGTCAAATGTCTCGTAACTGACTGGACCGATTTTTTTGTAATTATTCTCAATCGACTTGTCTCGACGCGGCCTCTAAGAATATCATCGTAATTTTTGAGAAATTTGCCGCTTTAACTCTTTGCGCTCGGTGCCACCACTGTGACGGCATTTCGAAAATGTCGTAGAAGTCCGTGTCGTCGCTGTGGCGGCATGATCACGTCTCGAAAGAGCTATCCAAAAAAATTGGGAAAAATCTGCCGAATGCAAAGGGTTATTGCTGTTTCAATACGCCGAAAACGTCGATCAAATTTTTCCTATAAAGAGTCAAGGTGTCTCCAGGCGGGGTCTCTTGTACTTGGCCCGGAACAAGACCTTGTGGCTTTATACTTGCACTTCTCTGGAGAAACCTTTGTTCAATGCTCTCTCTCTCTCTGATTCTCATTGCACAGTATACCTAGAGAAATGAACACCAAAAAAGTAAGGGATACGCTTCTGAAATTATTGAAGCGCAAATACAGGACATTGATCAACGATGTGCTCTCAATAGCAGAACCCTTTTATGTGGCGCAGCATGGGCGAAGTCGCGCGCCTAGTACTGTCGCCATGGTGTTCAAAAATTCATAACTCGAAAACCATGCTTTGAGCGAAAATGCGGCTGCAAGTTAGATTTGAAGGACATTTCGACAATAATGAAAAAAAAATGTTTAAAAAAAAGTTCAAGACACACTTTGGACGAAATTTAAGTATAAAAAATTATCAACACTGATTCAAAAATTTAAAAACAAATTACATTAAATTTACAATTTTTTCGGAAACTTTGAGGTTTTCTGAATCACCTGGTACTTTACCATTTTTGTGTCTATTGTGGTTTGAGAGTTATGATTTTAAAAATTCATATGCACAAAACTTTAACTGTCTGTAACTTAAAAAGTATTTACTGTCATATTTTGAATATTCCTTCACATGGTTGTTTTAATAAAAATCCATGACATGAAGAAACCTTGATCATTTGACGTGGAACACACCATAGGCAACATATCATACATGTATATTTATATTGATCGACTCATCTGCCTCTCTACTTTCTTTGGGGGAAAGCAAAATGAAATGAATTAGAAGAATTTGCGAGAAATACCCCGTCATTATATGAATTAATGGAGAGGAAAATGATTTATACAGGGTGTAACAAAAATTCTGGGACACTCTAGGTATATGGATAGAACGCATAAAAATAAGAAAAAAAGTCTTATAAGTTGTGGGCGCAATCCACCCCCTATGGAGATACAACCCCTTTTGTGAAAAAGGTTTAAAAAATTATATCTCCGAAACGATAAGTCGTAGGAAACCGATTTTGATTGCGTATGACCGAAAAGGATCAAAGTTTAATAAAAAATATATAACTGCTACGATTACTACCGTTAAGTTGTATTCATTCTTGTTAATAAAAAACAAATGTGATTATTTCTATGTTAGAGGCTGTTTATCAGGTTGAGAAAAATGTGGATAATGCATTGAGGCTTGCTTTGCGAAGACAGCCAAAAAAAATTAATATTATTATAAAATGTAGGTGCTAAAATTAGTAGTTAAATGCCTGCCGTGAAGACGCCGGCCGATATGCAGCCTCCGACACGTCAGTTTGGTGATGTCTCGTTCTACTGACTACGTCTGACCTACTTTTTACATATGGTACGGACTCGCCCTGTGCCAACGGCTGACCCACATCTTACATAATACCACCATCCCGTCCTGTGATTCACACTAAAAAATGTAATCCACATTCTATTACAGTATAAATCTTACCCTTAAACGAATTGTTGAAAATTGGTGTCCGTTCACCTCGATAAATTTCTGCAATGGTTTCTTCATTGTACACCGTCCATTGGCATGAACTTCCTCCGGGTTATTATTAATTTTCGCACATCCATTTACAATGTGTTACCACAGCACATTCTCGTCAGGCACTGGCGATGAGTAAACAATATGGTTTTTAAATATCCCTACACAAAACAGTCCAAGATATTTTTCGCCGGTTTAACACGCTGGTACAGAACACGGCCCCACCAAAAGATTGTTCTCGCAGAAACGTATCCTATGGACTCAAAGACAATTTAGCGTAAATATGTGGTGCGTTATGGTAAACAATCTTTTGGTGGGTCCATGGTCTGTACCAGCATGTTTAACCAGCGAAAACTATCTTGGACTGTTTTGTGTATAGATATTTAGTAACCATATTGTTTATTCATCGCCAGTGCCTGTCGAGAATGTGCTGCGCCAATACATTGTAAATGGATGTGCGAAAATTAATAATAACTCAGAGGAAGTGTTTGCCAATGTACGGCGTTCAATGAAGAAACCACTGTGGAAATTTATCGAGGTGAACGGACACCAATTATCAACAATTCGTTTAAAGGTAAGATTTATACTGTAGTAGAATGCGTAATACATTTTTTAGTGTGAATCACAGGACGAGTCGGTGCCATATGTAAGATGTAGGTCAGCCGTAGGCACAGGGCGAGTCCGTACCATATGTAAAAAGTAGGTCAAACGTAGTCAGTAGAACTAGACATCATCAATCTGACGTGTCGGAGGCTGCACATCGACAGGCGTCTTCACGGCGGGCGTTTAACTACTAATTTTAGCACCTAAATTTTATAATAATATTAATTTTTGTTGGCTGTCTTCGCAAAGCAAGTCTCAATGCATTATCCACATTTTTCTCAACTTGATAAACAGCCTCTAACATAGAAATAATCACATTTGTTTTTTATTAACAAGAATGAATACAACTTAACGGTAGTAATCGTAGCAGTTATATATTTTTTATTAAACTTTGATCATTTCCGGTCATACGCAATCAAAATCGGTTTCCTACGACTTACCGTTTCGGAGATATAATTTTTTTAACTTTTTTTACAAAAGGGGTTGTATCTCCATAGGGGGTGGATTGCGCCCACGACTTATAAGACTTTTTTTTCTTATTTTTATGCGTTCTATCCATAAACCTAGAGTGCCCAGAATTTTTGTTACACCGTGCATAATACCATTCTATGTATAGCCTCACCTTTAACTATCACATTGGCTTGAATTCATTATTTATTGTTCCTGACATTTTATTATTTGATTTTAATTAAAATTGAGAACCATTTAGAAACAAGGATGGTTGCAGCTTAATGAACAAAGTATTCATGTTACAATTCTAAATCGAAATGTTTTTCCGAGTTTTTGTTTGTTTGTAGAAATTGAAACGTTATATTTTAAATTGCGCAGCTTTCCGTCAAGTATATTACTTCTTCAGTTAGCATCCGTTGCTTACTGTTAGCGCGAAAATGGATTTTGCCCTGATTATATCGATTTTCTCCATTCTACCTACTAAAGGCATTAATTTGATTATTTTGTGTACTTTAGGCACAACGTTTTACCGATTGTCATGGGCGCTCATCCGACGGATTATGCTCGTAGCGCGCCTTATCGTTCGTACATTCACGTGGATGAATTCGAGTCGCCAAAAGAACTTGCCGGATACCTTCACCGTCTGGACAAGGATGATGAGCTTTACAACTCGTACTTTCGCTGGAAAGGGACTGGCGAGTTTATTAACACGTATTTCTGGTGTCGAGTTTGCGCTATGCTGCACGATGATCGGCCGGCAAAGTTTTATGAAGATGTAAACGAATGGTGGAGAGGCGATGGTGTGTGCACGATAACCTCATGGAGGGAACATGACTTGGCTCATGCGCCAAACCTAAACATTTGAGATTTTATCTTGATTACTTTCAATTAGTCAATTAGGTCAATATACAGCTGCTCAATCTAATTCAATCAAATAGAAAAGTTTAACAGTGCAGCGCCTTATCGTTCAACGATAACAATGTAATATGCACGTGGCAAAATACACGTACATGTACATATGTATGTATAAAAGGATTACCTGGACTTCTACAAAATAAGTATAATACAACTCGCCTTTTACTTTTTTCTTCAGCAAACACAACGTACACTTAACGCGTTTTCATTATTTACAGATATCAACGATATCTTTACTGAAGATCGTTAGATTCCTATTTCTTGCGATCTACGTTGTACGAAGTTTCCGCAATTCGAAAGATATTGTGCAGAGTATTAATGGAGTTTGCTTACTTTTGAATATGTGTAACGCCACTCAAACTTTTATGAAAGTAATACCATTTGAATGTTCTGTTAAACGAACGAACAAGACTGCCATTTCAAGCTACTGTCGAAGTGCATAGGATTATGAGTATCCGACTTTACACATTTTGTCGAAAAGTGCAGAATTTTACACATTAATCGACAGGATTCACTATATTAGACGTATCACACAACATTGATAAATTGACATGTTTCAGTTGCAAATCTAGAAAATGCACTTGAGGCAACAATAACGAATTCATCAATGAATACGATATCGGTTCGTTAATTTAAAATATGAACAGATAAAATATAAAGTTCGATCTTGTGTTTTTTGTGCACTGGAGTTTTGTTCTTTCTATTAGGAAATTTGCCTTTCTTAAAAAATGTAATACATTCGCGTAGCTCAAAATTATACATGTTATTAATCTTTTCGTGTGTACACATGTTATATGCATTTTGTTTATCTGGTTCATTAATAATTACGAACTATGAACTAAGCACAAGCAGTAATGGCACTTTACAAAAAAAATAGTTGCTTAAATTAATTTATTTTGTTTTTTATTCAGTATCATCTGGATTATTTGTTTCCTTTATTTTTCGATAACTGCACATTTTATACGCATCCTACTAAATGAAATTGTCGTTGTGTTCAATACATGGAATAATAGCGTCAGATGAACCCCATGTAAGCAGTTATTTGAGGCTCGTAACTAGTAGAACTGTAATTTATGCATATACATTAATGTGATTTCCCGTATTGAATGCAATTGCTCCTTCTTGTCATATCAGAAGGATTAACTCTCGCGTTATTTATAATGGAGTAAATGTTATTGTAGGTCCGAATTTAGAACATCTGAAATTAAATTTGTATCAATTATGCGTTATACGTATATATTACGAACTATTAGCTGAACAGTACTAATTTGGTCTCAACTTATTTTAAGATGTAAGTTATAATTTATGCAATTATAAAACATGACGTTCACGTAACATAAATGGTAAGAAAAGTCTGTATAGACAGGTGCGGTAGACACGAAAACAGTAATAATTCACTAGTTAACAGTTCTACATTATTTCTCCGTTTGGAATACGATTTAGAGCAGTGTTTCCCAAACTTGGGAAGTTACTATTCCCTTCGTTGCACAAATGCATGCACAACGCTACCCCCCCCCCCTGTAATCTTAAAAAAATAAATATCACAGACTATACGAACGAAATAGAAAGTTAATCTGAATTTACTTTACAATAAATAAGACAACAATTTATTTTCCAAGAACTTATGTGCGCATAATTGAATGAAAAGATGAGTTAACTTATATTTTTTTAAATTTCGGGTAGCCTGGAAGTTTTATTGAAATTGTCACCTGGGGAATTGTTTGAGAATATGTGGACAATTCCATGAAAGTTTAAAATATTTGTGGCTCCGTTTTAAGCGATAAAGGAAAATTAGCGTATCAATTACACGTCTTTATCACGACGTCGGAACCGATCAGTACGTAAAATGAGTAATTACTTCATGTACACACACACACGCACACGCACACGCACACACATATTTAATTCCAACTGCAGAAGGACTCGTTCTATCGAAACTGCTTCAATGACGGACAGAATGAGTCTGATCTCCTTCAAATTTCAAAGTAATCGATAGTTGCCAAAGCAGTCGCATATGATTACCGTTCAGTGCTTGAAGCGCCCCCCTAGCGCCTCCTCGCTTAGTTTCGTCCCTCAACATTAAAGCAACGTTCCGAAGGGACGGTGGTACCCACTTTGAGAATCACTGGTCTAGAGTATTTCATAGAATATTTTCGGATACAAAAGCAAAGACAAATACATTTCAGAAATAACTTTATAAGTTTAATGTTATTTTGTTATAGGTGGTACTGATACAATGTTGTTGATAAAAGATCTATCGTTCTTGAAACTGACATTATAAGAGTATGATGTTTGGACTTTTTGATATTCGAACCTATACGAAAACGTATACATGTATAGTGAAATTAAGAATGTGTGTATGTCGTGGTCACTCCGATCTATTTGTAAGTGACCTTCCTCGAAATCGATTTTCCGTGTTATACCGATAAATCAATTAAACAAAAGTTTAACGCGGTGTAATATACAAATGTTATTCGTAAAGTATGTCATCAAGTGTGCGCCATCTAGTCAAAAGTGAATTTCATTCTGATTGTATTGTACGCAGAGAGTGTCTGTCCGAATGATTAGTATGCAACTAGTACGTATAACTTGTTTCGAATTTAATTACACTTAAATTACCCAATAATTCACTTAAATGTCAATGCACATTGACGCATCATTCCTTATTTTGCTCGGCGTATCCTACATTGTTGCAGGATATATCTGACAAGTATGTCGGGACTATACATTGTGTGTGGGTTCTACTTATTCTAACTAATCGCTGGTACACAAATTTTATGCAAATATATTTCTGGTATTTCTTGCATTTGCAATATTTCAGCAGATGTATAACATTGTGTTCATCTTATAATGAAAAGCTCATTGAGAGAAACAACAATCTGATATTATTTTCTCAAGTGTCATTAGTTTATTCATTCAATTTAGCATCTATGACACGTTTAGATCACAATTTGGCAATCCAAGAAAGACATACGATTGCAATAAGACGATATATTGATCCTATGTTTACAAAGACGTTCTATTTGTAAAATATTGTAATAGTTAGTGTAACTTGCTCCGTACTAAGCTCAATATTTTAGAAGCAGCCTATATTGTGGAATATGAAAATATAAATTGCGTGATTGCGAGGTATGAATGAAAGTATTGAGTCTGAATGTCGAGTCAAAGCGTAGCGAAGAGTGTCTGGGCCGAGCGATAGCGTTAGGTGCGAAAGAAGAGTGTTTGGACCGTGTGACAGTTTTTCCGTTGGATGTTTTGAGTGGATTTTTGTGCATGGAACTTGGAAGAATGCGGGTGGCCCGTGACCGAAGACGGCGCGTATCACGAGTGTGAGAATGCGTGAGTCTGTTTGTGAGTGATTAGTGTTGTGTGCATGTGTATGAAAAATGGCATCAGGGGATGTCGAGAGAGCAGTTGAGGAAAGGAATTCGTAGCGTCTAGATTAGTGCGAGTTTAGTCGAGTCTTGAGTTTTGTGTGTCGAGCGATTGTTATCAAAGTAGCGAAGTGTTTCTAAAATAGCGTCGTGGCGTAGTATATTTTAATTAGTTTAGTTTAGTCTTTGAATAAAAGCAATTTTAGTTTACCAATTCACAACTTTTCACCTTTACCATCCATCAGTATCCCACAATATTATACATATGCAATACATAAAACAAACTATTTATGTTTGCGGTATTTTTAGTTTCAAAATACTGTTTCTTCTGTTTTGCTTCTAATGAATATATCAATTGCTGACAATAGGATCACGATTCGTATCTGCCACAGTCTTTTTAAAACAACAATTTAGAAAAAGAAAATGAAAATAACATTTTCGATGTATAAGTTGTCTCCGTACAAACTCTTCTAAACAGTACAATCAGCAATGTCGAATGGTTGCAAAATTGATGCACATTGCAGGAAAATTAGTATTCGTTTCTATAATTCTACAAAGTAGTTGCGTAAGTGTCATCGGATGGTAAATTATAAAAGTAAGACTTGCAATTTTAGTCTTTTTATATATTTTATATTTTTTTACGTTTGTTCCACATAGTGAGATGTATGCGTATAGTAGTGGAAAGATATTTCGATATTCAATTTATTCTATATACAATAAGTATTCTACTGCAAAATTCTGCACCTACGACAAAGAAAGAAACCCTCGTAAGGGTTTCAGACTTTCAGACTTTTCGAAAAAAAAATTGAATATTGTATATTATACGAGAAATGATCCACGATAAATTCTTTGTTATAGGAGTAGAAGTATTATTGTCTTGTAAATTTTGTTTATTATTTTGCAATATTTGTTACGTATGTGTGCTAAACGTTTTCTAATGAGATCTGAAAGGATTCCTACGGAACAAGTGAAATGAAATATTTTATTTTAGGGCAATAGTTATCGTTAAATAACATTGCTGATAGTATGAAAATATACAATATTTGGATGTTCATAACATTCTTGTAAGCACAATCTTAACGAGTTTCTTTTTCTATAGTATACCGTGGATATTTTGATGATTTGGTTCCTAAATATATAAGCCTTTTAAAAAGCACAAAAATTGAAGAGGAAGTAAAACAGTTTTGGAAACTGATCTTACGATTCCAAAATATACCGAGGAAGGCAAAGAATATAAAATTTGTGTACAATAGATGAAAATACCTATAAAGTATATATTGTGGGAAAACATTTTCAGAAAGACAAAATGCACGCATGAATCTGCTATCGAGTGTCTTTAAAGTGAACTTTGCTACGGCTTTCAATCGGTTCCTATATAGTTGGTCGTTCTATGCGCGCACAAGCAGATTAAGTATTTAGATAGTTCAGTAACTGATTAATTAATTAGTTAACTCACCAGCTTCAAGCAATGATGTCGACATAAAGTCAACTTGCCAATTTATCAAGATATATACACGTTTCTCTCTTATCGATAACATAGGCGTACCATGGTACATGTAGCATACATCTATGCACATACGCACACACGCGCGCGAACACACACACACAACACGAGTACTTTTGTTGTAATAAGAGCTTTTTAATACAATGTTTCTCGCACAATTGCTTCTCTCGGATAGTGTAAGGTCTTTTTCAATAAAAATTATTCACGGCAGTCAAATTCAATCATCTTCGACATAATACTGAACTACAATTTTATTGAAAAGAATAAAATAGATGATAAAGAGAGAGGAATATTATATGAAGGTATAGTCAGATAATTCAACAATTTTTTATAAATGTAGTAACAACTGTTTTCTAGAAAATTTGTATTGGATGCACGTAGCGGCTTAAAGTAATTATGAATAAATGGGTTCATTCATCAGATTCAAATCAGGTTATTCTGATTTATAGCTTGTAATTCAAAAATTAATACATTGGCATAGCATTAACTCTCTATGGAATTTGCGACACCTAAAACCTTTGATTTAGAACTGCAAAGTAAGTCGAAGACACATCATTTCATAGTTTGTAATTTGATACGTTTAAAATACTAACTTTATTTATCATTATTTACGCACATGCTTTGCATTGGTCGCGCAACGTGCATTTGAGACTACCAGAACTTGATTTGAGAAATTGCGCAAATAAAAGCCGTCTAGTTAATCTCCTTTAAAAAATAGAAAACTGAGAATTAAAAAAATATGTAATTCAGCAATTTGACTTCGGATTGGCTTATCTAACTGTACTAAAATATACCTATGGCCACGTGCTGGCATGGAAGTTAAACGATTATTTTGCAGCATATAGCCCACGCAGCAGATGGTAAGGTCTTCCCATTCTGCACACTTCCCGCTGTTAGGTTCGGGCTGGTCGACAAAGATACGTAGAAAGTATTTCTAACACAGATTGCTCGATGCAGCGCATTGAAGCGTGTAGTACCTTTAACACGAGACCGATATCCTTACGGATCGACTGTGCCTACACTTTCCGTTCACGCGATGTTGAATCCCATGTATCGGTCATAGATTTTCCATTTTTGCCACTCCGCCCCACTGATCCTTGCGAGCTGAACACAAAATGGAGCATTTTCATTTTTTGGTAAACATTAACTCCGTACTTCTTTTCACTAACTTCATTGTTTATTTATTCAATTGTTCTTAATTTTTGTAGCTCTCCTATTTCATAAATTATTTTTTACTCCATCGTTCTAAATTCGCAAAATTCCATTTTTGTTTAACCAAAAAATGTCTGTGTCGTTCAAACGAAATGATTAATCTGCCAACTACTTTGCATGAACCGCACGCGAGTAACCTAGGGGCCGGCGTGATAGTTCACGTGTTAAAGGTATTAAACGCTTCGATCCGTTGTGTCGAACGATCTGTATTAGAATGTTTGTTTACGGATCTTCGTTGCACAGTGCGAAACTAGCAGTGTGAATCGTACAAAGTAGGAGAACCTTCCCCTTTGTTGCCTTGTTCGTATATACTGTGAGTTAATCGGTTAACATCCATGCCGCCGCCTGACAACTACACTTCCTTTCGTAATAACATGAAAAGACGACGCTGATTGAAAATTCTGAAAAATTTATTTCTACATCTAATATTCAAGTATAGTACACAGAAATATGTTAGAAAGAATAAATGTTATTGAAAAGGATCGAAATTCTTAGAATAGTAATCTTTCCTTTAACCGTATATTATTAAATTCGGTATTATAGTTACATAAATTGGTAAAATGTGTGTGGTTCGAACGGTCAAGAAGTTTGAATGGTAAACGAAGATTGTTATGCCTCCCATGAGAATTGTGATGTGTGATTCCGATTAATTTATTAATAATTGGTGCTGGTTGTAATAATTGGTGCTGGTGCATGGCGCATGGATATTTGACCATGTTCAAATTTCTATTCTTACGATGCGCGTTGATTGATAATTATGAAAAATTAGTGTTTAAATATTAGAGTGCACGAAAATGACGTTCGAAAATTTTTATTTTAAATTTAGATTAACGTTTTTTTGTCTTGTAACTCGCAAATATTATATTAGACACGTGCAACTATCATGACAGTACTAACGTCACACATTGATAAGATGAACATGAATTACTATATTTTGCTTATTATTTCACAAATATTCAACATGGAATGAAAAGAAACGATTAAAAAAGAACAAGACTACGAATAAAAGTACATGACCATCTCTCAAAGCCCAACTAATTGGATAAGAGTCGGTTTTAACACAAATTATAAATTAGTAGAGTGTATTATGGCATAATACTTTTATGATCGAAATATTATAGTATATCTGTGCAGTGTGTAACATAAATAGTGAAACCTTTTTTAGGTCCGATAGTATGCACTAAAAGAGAAACGAAAACGAACATTTTATGCCCGAAGACATACCAAATTTTTTAAAAATATCGCCTGAAAGGTAATTCGTTACCGGGAGAGATCAAAGTTTACAAAAAAATATCGCTATCTACGGATAGGAAGTCTTGGTGAATGCCAGTAATTTTTGCCAAGCAGGCAATGATCTGCAATGATGTAGATCATCAAAATTGTTTGAAGTAAACAAGAATAAATGCTACTTCATAGCAACAATTATATCTTTAATCGCAGCAATTATAGTTTTTTTTATAAATTTTTATCATGTCCGGTTATTTTGCAATCAAAATCGCTTCTCCGTGACTTATCATTTCGGAGATATAATTATTACACAATTTTTTACAAAAAGAATTGTATATCGATAGGGGGTAGTTTTCAGACTTGACTTTTTTTTTCATCTTTTAGTGCGTACTATCGGCCTTGAAAAAAGCTCCGACTAGTTACGTTACGCCCTGTATACCGTACTATTAATTGTCATATTTGTACATGTAAAATACTTGCAAGAATGTTTTAATTTTCTTAGTTAACAAGTGTTTGATATTTAAGATAAAGTGCAGCGTAAACTCGAACTAAAACGGATGTTACATTCAAATCTAAATGATAACGAAATTTGTGATATACTAAAATATAAAATCTATGTGCATTATGTAACTGTGTCTTATATAGTTTGAAATAATAATTTCTCAAGACACAACATGATAGAGGTATAAATGTATCTCTGATAGAATTTGACAGTTATTTCCGTGCACAAATAATTTAGTTATGTGATAACGACGTTACTAATAATTAGAAATTAATTCTCAAAGTGAGACTAGATAGCGCGATGATTTGTAAATAATAGCTTGTACGGTAATAATACTACACTAAGTATAAAAGAAAATGTCAGTGCATATTTAATAATAATATTTCATGACTTAACATTCGAGGCATGTCGATATACTTGCGGAGGACTCTTGGGTAAATGTATGTACATATGTATGATATTTTGATTTCTTTCAATTATTTAATATCTATACAACGATTAATGTAAAAAGATCGTAATGACGAATACTTGTCGAAATTATATAATATTCTATCGTTATCATTTGTTGTTACTGTTTATTATTGCGACTATTTTCGTTATATTTTGACAACAGTATTAGTTTATTGTCCTGTCTCCTCCGCTAATTAGAGTCGAATTTACATTAAAATCAACTATGCTAGTTGCATCGATATTTAGCGATTTTCTCGAAAAAATGCGAATACCGACCGTAACATTCTGTATATACATTTATACTTCTTAGTTTTAATTCTTGGGAATTCGACAGTTTTATTGATATTCACTTTCATCGGTAAGGTTGATACTTCCTCATTCAAATATAATATTACCATTGATTCAAAACAATGACATTTTAAGTTTGGGATAGCAATTCACTCAGTTGAATGTAAATGTTAAGTTATGTAAAATGTAGTTGTACAATTGTATGAATGTCATGTACATTCCTGATTAAAGGAATAAAGACGACTACTATTCTTACTTCTTCATTCTTTCTGTTGTTTTATCTCCTACTTAAGTAATATTACTTGTTTTCTGAATACATCACATTGACGTGTAACAAATGCGTTCCGCATACATATAAAATATATATAAATTTATTGGTATAAATTTAAAAAGTAATTAAACAGATGTATTCAAAACGGACTGAGGACATTTCAGGGCATTAAAAAACCAATTGGTCAGTCCAATCACAAACGGTGAAAGTAGTGACAAGATCCTAATGGATAAGTAGACCACATGGCTAAGATTCGACCAACATTACTTTTTGTATATCATAATAACGCCAAAGAATTTCAGATGCAATCAGAGCTGAATTTTGGCTCACTATTACTCAATCTGGAAAACCTGTACAACATTTTCGAGAATTTCCTCAACTTACGCCGCTGTCCATCTAAAATTTCATATCCGCTAAATTTGTAACATAATCATCCGATTACATTTAAAGTCATACATTCGTAAACACCTCCATCCTTTCTTTCTAAACTTGTATTATATAAAGTTTTCCCTTGCAATATACTAGTTTACTTGATAGACAGATACCGTTTCGCATCCAGTCAAGCAACATTAAAAGAAACATCTAAACGTTACCGAGTAGCCATTTCCCGTCTTGGATGTTTGGGAGAACTTGTGTTCGCTTTCCGCTCATATGTTTCTTGTCTCAGACTTCACAACGAATCGATTCTATGGTTGTATGATTATATACGACTGAACAACACTTAAACAGTTATTTAACAGAAACCGTACATTCAATGATTGAAACTCTACTGAGAGCTGTATCAGTTTGCTAAAAAGGTTACGCAGTGAATTGTGGTGATCGTTGGATGTTTAAAGCCGAAACAGTTTCTGGTTGTTAGCAAAATATGCATGTGTCGGAAAAATTGTATATAAGGTTCAGAAGAAGGGATCACGACGCTTACTAATTGCATATTCTATTGTAATTGGTTGATTTAGGGAAATCCCGATGAGAAATTTCTGAAATAGTGATGTTTTTAGGTTGTGTAGTAGTAGTAGTAGTAGTAAGTGGATGGGCAGGCCGGGTGGGGGGACGGTTCCTCTCACCAACACCTTGGGTGAGTTGACACCTACTAGAGGCTTTGCTGATCTTAAGTTTAGCTCTATGACATTCAGTTACTCCAGGAGACACATAGCGCGAATTTGAACCTCCGTGTTTCACCGTCCGACAGGGGCAGGACTCTCAGTAACCTCCGAGCTGCCATGCTGCCTACTTTGTTAGCTAATGGCCGGAGGCCGTGGTTTACGTCGGACAGCTTGGTGTTGTGGTTATTCAGATAGCCGCCTATGGCGGGGAGCTCTTTCAGAGTCATTTTAATCCTGTTTGTTCTATTAAGAAATTGTTCGTTGAGAAGCGAACACTTCCCCCCAATCCCTAGCACCCCTTTAAGCGTGGCTTTGCCCATTAGACTCGAGAATTGCTTGTCCAGACTTCTATCGCGGGAATCTTATGTAATAGTAACAATAGTCGCGCCCTTCTCTTTTTTCCCAGAGCCGTGGAGTTGTCCGCGTGTAGCGAGTTTTCCGGCAAGCTCATGCAGGCTTCGCATCCGTTGATTTGTATCAATGGTTTCTCCGATTTATTGCGCGAGAGGTGTTGTGAGCCGACTGTCACGGCAACTCCCGTCTGGGTTAGGGACGGAAGTGAGCCCCCCCCTTTCGCACGGTGCTGGACCTGGTACCCACCATCCTACTCGCGGCCGAAGTTGGGTTACGTATCATCAAGATTGCAAGGGCAGATAACAAACAGGAGTGAACTTCCTAAAGAGGTGACGAGTCACGGGGCCGGTCGGTGACTGGGCAGACACCGTGACTATCGATCTTGGTTATTCTCTTTATATTGAGAGAGAGAGTGTAGTTGTCGACGCATCGTCGTATTATATTCTCAGCTGGCTTGCTGTGGTGTTTACTTGCTTGTTAGACAGTTATTTGTGGATTGAAAGATCCTACCGATATTCGTTCCGGAGTGAGGCATGGTCCGCTTACTCCTTCCCGTATCGGCAAATTTACCTCTCTAGGGAGACTTGTAGTCGGACCGAAAGACTTCAGTCGCGAATTGTCTACGCCTTGAAGAGGGAGATGTTTTACATATCGGTCGAGACTGTATCTCCAGTGATTCAGTTCTCCTGCTCGCGAGGCTTTGCTTATTTAATATCGTGCATTATTGTTTTTTTTTAAATATGTTGTAGTGTGTGCTTTGATGTCAGTCAAATCAGTCAGTTTGACCTCATCCTTACTCTTTTGTTATTGTGTTTTTGTATTCTACATGGTTCTAGTTGCGTTGTTTCGGACTGATTTAGGGCTGTTTCTGTTGGTGATATACCGTGTGAAGTCACTTCGGTGAGTTCTACTAAATAGTGTGCTTGGATTTTATGTTTGTGCCTATTACGTAGCTTTTTGTATTTCTTCGTTTGTTTAAGGAACGTTCTCCCTTTTTCTATATACGGTCTCCGTACTGTATTGCCTCCTAGTGGGGTTGGATTGTATTATCTGTGGCTTTTACTTGCTGTGTCGCGCCTCTTTGGGCAACTCAGTGTCTATGACTGTTGTCGATTTGTGTTTCGAGTGTTACTTTTGCAAGTATTCTCGGATTTTATGCCGTGGTTTGTGCCTTTTGTTTTATGTGTTTTTTTTGCGGACTGCTAAATGTAATGTCTTTTGCGGCGTTTATTTGTTGATATGGTGAAGTTGTTGTTGCCGTAGATCAGTTGGCCTCATGTTGTTATGTTGTGGAGCTTAGGTGAATTGAGGTGCCTAGAACACAAGGGGTATAAGTGATATTCTCAAAAGAACTGAGAATTGTGCCATGAAACTCTGAATTTACCATTCTATCGAGTGGTAAAGGAATCTAAGTAAAATGTCCACCCTGTACATGGTTTACCATTCTTGAATAAAAAAAAATGTTGTATTATATTGTGATTTGTGAGCATTTGTGAGCTTTGAACTTAATTTTCTCGGAACTAAATAAAAGTCACTTATACCCCTTGTATTCTAGGCACCTCAATTGTAGTTCTTTTTTTATGAGATTGGTTGACTTTTTTGTTTCTTATTTGTTCTGTTGATAGGTAGCTGTAGCGGTTGTTTGTGGTTTGAAGCCTTTGAATTGGTCTACAGGCTAGGTGTTTCGGCCGAGATTTATTGAAGTCGTAGTAACGTTATTAGATAGGCAATATCTTACTCATGGGGAAGAGTGGAACTTCAAGGCCATTGATTCAACTACCGAGCTTTGATTGATGAGTACTGATGGGTGTTAATTCATATGATGGGTGTTAATATGTATCGTATAACGTAATGTGTTGCAGAATAAGTTGTAATATAATACTATGTATTGTACGTAATGTATAAATTATAGGGTAATATACTGTTCTCTAAAAAGTGTAGAGTGTGTATGTTTATATTTTATATGTACCTCTATATAGAAATAATAGAATACAGTTGTTACGTCAGGACTAAGTGTCACGCCTCGAGCTTACGGAGACGGTGCGGCTTCGAATTGTTTCACAAAGTCTGAGATTTGCCCCCTTGTGAGTCAATGGTCAGACCAATTTACTCGGGATGGGGCTGAGTTGTACTACGATCGAAAGGTGATGATGAAAAGATGACGAAGGTTGTGGTTGTGATGAGGTCTGGCTAATTAATAGTTGACACTGATTAAAAACTTCTTCAATTTTATTTTAAGTTCAATGCGGGGTCGCACGACAGCGTCGTACATCCATTTTACGATTTTGGGTTCCAGGCTCCAAGTTGGTCCTACCGCTCTGCAGAGGGAAGCTAAGTAGTTATTTGCTTTGGACGTTTGTTTACGGATGGGTTTGCCCCATCGTAGGTTAGGCGTGAATTGGAGGCCTAGGTATCTGATTTCTTCTTTGAATTCTATTCTTTGATTGTACATTTGTGGCCGGGATTTCAAAGCCTTTCATACCTTGTATGATGATATGGATTAGTGTCGTGTTGAATGCGCCTTCGATGTCGAGAAAGCAGCCTATGGCGTATTTTCTATTGAGAACAGCCTTCTCTATCCTGCCTGTAAGGTTATGTAGAGCCGCTTCTACTGAGTAGCCGGCTCTGAAGGCATATTGGGCCTCATGAAGTGGTTTATTCATCAGGTATTCCTCCTCGATCCTTCTGTCGATCAGCCTCTCCATGGTTTTTAACATGAACGATGTGAGGCTGATCGGTCTGAAGGATTTTGGAGTTTCATAGTTACTCTTCCCTGGTTTGGGAAGGAAAATGACTTTTTTCTCCGCCCAGTCGGACGGGAAGATGTTCATCGCTAAGCCGGCGCGGAATATTTTGGTCAGTGGACCTTTGAGAATGTCAATTCCTTTTTGAAGGAGGACCGGTGTTATGTCGTCTGGTCCTGCCGCCTTGTGTGGGCTAAATGATTTTATGGCCCATGTTATTCTTTCGGAGGTCACCATTTTGCTTGCTAGTTTCCAGTCGGGTTTCCATTTGCACCCCGATGCTGGTGCTGCGATGTCATCTTTATTTGTGTTTTGTGTCGGTGTGAGGTTGTGACTGTCTGTGTCTTTACAAAAGCCTGGAAAGTGTTGTCTCGTTAGTAATTCCAGTATTTGTTCGTTACTGGTTGTATATATACCTTGGTCGTTTTTCAGAGCTCCAAGTTGCTCTTGTGCGTTCTTTGCCAGTATTTTATTTAGTCTGACTGATTCCGGAATGGTTGATATTTCCTTGCAGAATCTATTCCATGATTCCCTTTTTGTTTTTATTATTTTGTTTCTCAGTAGATTCTTGTCTCTCCTGAAATTATCTATGTCTGTTATTTTACCTGTGTATTTTGCTTTACGTCTTAGATTTTCATTATTGATCAGGTGTTCAGCCAGTTCTTGCTCCACCATGAAGCTCGTTTTTCTTTACCCGGGTTCCTTGGTTCGCAGCTACGTTCCAGTGCTGTTTTTATTGCGTTGTTGGTGAACTTTATCGCTCTGTCGATTTCGTCCTGGTTCCCGTATCTGGTGGGGAATTTTTTCATTTCTGTTCTTAGGGTTTCCTTGTATACCTCCCAGTCGACGAGTTTGGTGTTCTATTTTTGTGTGGGGATGTTGCTATTGGC
This sequence comes from Mimumesa dahlbomi, assembly GCA_917499265.3. Taxonomy (NCBI): domain Eukaryota; kingdom Metazoa; phylum Arthropoda; class Insecta; order Hymenoptera; family Crabronidae; genus Mimumesa; species Mimumesa dahlbomi. Next base: position 2,840,444 of record OU824120.1, read on the forward strand.
TCCTAGAATGTTAAACAAAATGTATCTGTGGTCTGACATGGAGTTTGCAAGTGAGACTCTCCAGTTTTCTATGTGTGTTCCGATGTCTGATGTACAAGCGCCGGCAGAATAGTTGACCGGTTATTCCACAGGGTATATCCCAGGCAGCAGAGGAGAAGGTCCTCCCGCTCTACACGCTTCTTGCTGCTAGATTCGGGCTGCGCGACGGAGATGCGCAGAAAATCATTCTAACACAGTTCGTTCGATACAGCGGATCGATGCGTCTAATACCTTTAACACGTGAACTACCATGCCAGTCCCTAGACTACCCCCGTGTACGGTTCTTGCAAACTAATTGTGTGATTAAACATTTCGTTTAGGCGACGTCGATTTTTGTTCAATGAAATGAAGTTTTGCAAATCTTGAAAGATGGAATACAAAAGTATTTTATAAAATAGAAGAGCCAATAAATTAAAAAAAAAGAGAATAAATAATCAATGAAGTTAATAAAAGAGAATTAGAAACTAATGTTTTCCAAAAAAGAGAAGCAAGAACTAATGCATTTATATGAAAATACGGACACCGCGGTGCATAATAATTCATAACTCGAAAACTATACTTTGGGCGAAAATGCGGCTGAAAGTTATGTTTAGAGGATATTTCGACAATGATGGAAAAAATAGTTTAAAAAAGTTTGAAGACACACATTGGACGAAATTTAAGTTTAAAGAATTAAAAACGGTTTTACATCAATTTAAAAACAAGCTGCATCAAATTCATAATCTTTTTCTAAATTTTTGAGGCTTTCTGAAGAAATTGGTATTTTGCTAGTTTTTGTATCTATTGTGGTATGGGAGTTATAAATTTTCAAAGAAACCCATACATAAAGCTTTGACTGCCTGTAACTTAAAAAATATTTATTGTTTTGAAAAAATCCTTCAAATGGGTTTTTTCGACGTTACCTACAACATATTAAAATTTTATAAAAATCCGTGACATGGCAGGAAAAACTCTGATCACTTAACGTAGAATTCATCTATTAGACGCGTCGATCCGCTGTATCAAACGATCCGTGTTGGAATGATTTTCTGCGCATCTTAGTCGCGCAGCCCAAAACTAGCAGCGAGAAGCGTGTAGAGTGGGAGGACCTTCTCCTCTGCTCCCTTGGTCCCATATGCTGTGGGTTAACCGGTCAACTAATCTGCCGGCGTTTATACACAGCGTGATATCTAGTACTGCACTTCTTACTGTGGTGATGAAGGTGGGTCTATTTCCTTTATTTAAAATTGTTAGGTCTGCTATGTCTATGAAGTCTTTCAGGCTGGTACCTCTGTCGTTTATATCAGTGCTACCCCAGCTGGTGTTCCTCGCGTTGGCATCGAGGCCCAGGATTAGTTGGTGCTTTTGTCATCGCACCAGTCTACTAGTGTTGATAGGTTATCATCCGGGAAGTACACCGCTTTTATTGTACCATCACAATAACCTGATGCGATTATTATGGTTGTTTTGTTCATGGTGTTATTGTTATTGATGTTATTGTTACCTGGTTTCCTTATTTCTATACTTGTTACCGTTAAATCATTGCTTGATAGGTTTGGTAGGAGCGTTAACGTGTTTGTTTTACATGCCACGATACATGCTCTCTTTCTTCCCGGTTTGTTGGAGCAGATTACAGTTCCTGCTGTCCCCAGACCTGAGATCCTATTGTGTGGGATCCATGGTTCCTGGATTAACATGATGTCTACTCCTTCTTTCTTGGCAAACTCTACTGTTACCGCCGTTGCTGCTGGACTATGGTGAATGTTAATCTGCATACATTTCAGGTCCATGTTGTTTATGTAATGTAAAGTGGTTTGTGAGTGTTTGTGTGACGTGGGTGATAAGTTTGTTGTTATGTATTTGGTTCTTTTCTTCTTTTGCTTCTTTACTTCTATGTTCCGTTATGCTTGGTATTTGGTATGATTATGTCTGTTTGTGTTTTGTGTTGTCTTTGTTCGTTATTGTATTTTGTTTGCTGTGTTGTCTTCCCTCGTTGTTGGGTGTGTGTGGCCGTTTTGTGTATTTTGGTGTTTGGTTGTTGTTCTGGTTATGTGTTTGTTATGGGTATGTTTGTGTGTTCGTATTATTTATTCATTTATATATTATTAGTTTTTTCTTCAGGTAAGCGGCTCTCGCTATTCCGAGGTCTGAGACATTTTGTGAGGTGGTGCATACTATGGTTTTGAACTTTCCGGCGTTTTTGGTGCTGTATTTGGGAGTAATTAATACATCTTTAATTGGTGTGTTTGTTTTGTATATTTGATTTTTTTTTTATAACACTTACTATTTTCAATTATTAATCTTTATTATGACATTGTACATTTATAGTTACGATCAGATAGATAGGTTGGGTTAGGAGTATGCTTAAATTAATTTAAGATTATAATTAAATTTTAATTGTTACCTTAGGATTAATCTATAGTTCTAGTTATGAACCTATGTAAAATTAAATTTAATGGACGATGTCCTGCAGGAGAGTTTATAATCTCTCCTTTTTATATGCCGGTGATCTTCTCTGGGGATTAGGACTTTCATCCTAAATCCCCTTTTCTTGGATTCTTCTAATTCTTCAAGTAATGCCCACTCCTCGGCTACTAGTTCTGGGTAAGTGAAACTGCACCATTTTATTATTGTTACAAAGCTGGTTTTCGCCTCAAACGATCTTACGGTGCATGGGATCTTAAATCTAAGATGTTTAAGACTTCCTCTTATTAGATCCTTATGCCCTGCAGATTCAGTTATATTGTCTATGATGGTGTTTCACCACGCCACCGTTTTGGCGTTCCTGCCCACAATAATTACACCCCAGTTTTTCATGTACGATCTCTCGATCTCTAGTCCCCTCTTACCAGCCTTGGCAGCTTCTAGTAGTTTGTCTGCGATTATGTCTAGGAGTTCTTCCTTCCTGCTCTCTGCCATGGTTGTTTGGGGGTGTTTTTTTTTATAATAACCACTGCTCTCTCTGTGAGCGGTGTTTTTCTTGGGCTGAAAGACCTTTTACTTGATCCGCTGTCTTGGGTGGGTTCCCTGTATCTTCCATTTCTTTTGCTGTATATTGATGGTCCGTCGCTTCCTCTTTTCCTCCAGGGAAGGCTGTCTTCATTCGTTTGTTCCCTGACCCTCTTCGGTTGGTTTCGCTGCGATAAGTCTGAGTTAGATGACTCCCGTGTCCACTCCTTGATGCTCCATACTGGGCTGATCCCCCCTTCTAGGATCTCGGAGACCGGGCTATCCTGGGCTGCTGGGTTGTCGTTAGATTCTGCCAGATCCTGGAACAGGATCTTAAAATCTTCTTCGTCCATGGGGCTGAACCTCGACAGAGAGTTGCTGATGTTTTTCCTTCCATGTCGTAAGAACGGATTGGCGAGTATTTGGAATTAGGCTGATCAAGGTTGACTTTTGCTAGTTGGCCTTGGAATGCTAAAAGTGGAATTTGTGCCCCTTTATATATTTTGGTGAGCTGGGCCTTCACGTCGTGGTGGGGTAGTTGGGTCTCCCAGGGGTAGGGGTAGTTCAGTGGTCAGTTGTACAACTACCCTCTCGCAGGTTCATGGATGTCGAGGAGCAATGGACTCGTGAACGATTAGACCTTACTATCGGGTGTTCGACTAGTATGTCATAGTCGGTCATTTTTTTGAGTGTTTTTTTATATTGAGTTTTCTCTTGAGTGTGTTTGTTTTTTTTTGTGTAAGTTGTTTCGAGCCGGGCGGGTTTCCAGAACGTGGCCGACGTGATCTCGTCTCTTATTCAACTTTACTGTAGCAGGAGGTATCCTACGTAGTAAGTAGTGGGAGCTACGAATCAACGTATGATTTAGGAAATGACGTTAACTCAATCCAGATGAGCCTATAGTAGATGCTATAGGGTGCTGGCGTTAAATCAGAATTAATGGAAATCTAGATCCAGATGAGCCTATAGTAGATGCTATAGGGTGCTGGCCGCTAGAACTGTTACTGTAGTGGATGAATGAATCCAGATGAGCCTACAGCATAAACTGAAGGGTGCTGGCGTTCATTCTGGTGCGAGAGGAACTCAGGAGTGATGCGAACCAGATGAGCCTACGGCATAAACCGTAGGGTGCTGGTGGTCGTATCGGAATTAAAGGAATCTAGAACCAGATGAGCCTATAGTAGATGGTATAGGGTGCATGTGTCTAGAGTGGTTGAGTCGAGGAAGATGAATCCAGATGAGCCTACAGCATAAACTGTAGGGTGCTGGCGTTCATACAGGTGCGATAGGATCTCAGGAGTGACGCGAACCAGATGAGCCTACGGCATAAACCGTAGGGTGCTGGTGGTCGTATCGGAATCAAAGGAATCTGGAACCAGATGAGCTTATAGTAGATGCTATAGGGTGCTGGTGCCCAGAGTGGTTGTATATGTTAGGTAAGGTGTGACCCTGAGGTAGATGTACTTGCAGATAAACTGCAAGGGGCTACTCTCTGGTTAATAACGACGCACTTGTTAGGACTACAAATGGTCGCACAGGTACGGAAAGCAAGCCAAAGGGCACGCGCAGTCCGACACCCGCTGTTTGTGGTATTGACCTGCTACGGTAAGGTCGTAAAGTAATAACCCTCGTAACTTTTTGTTTCACTCCGAGCGGTTAGAGTGAATAATTTGTCGGTACGTTACTCGATTACGTTTTAGATTTACTTCGAGAGGAAAGGTTTAAATTCCTAGAAATAATTCTTTACTCGAATTTTATGTTTCTAGTAAAAGTATAACAAGTATATTCTTTCAACCGAATATATATACAAGTATGTTTAGTGTGTTTGTGTATGAATTTAAACAAGTTAAGTAATGTAATTGAAAAGCTCTAAGTGTTTACCCTTGAGCAGTGACGGTTGACGAGACTTCACAATTAAGTTGACTCCGAACTAGTTCGCGAGTGATTCTAACGTGAATTGAAACGGGGGCACTCCGACCAAGAGTTGAATAATGCCAATGGACAGACTGATCTTCCGAAGGTTAAAGAAAACTCGAAAAGGAACTGGGCCTAATCTTGTAGTGTATTGCGCAAGCATCGTACTGAGAATTACCCGTAGAGATGTAATTGAAAATTTTAGGAAATCTAGCCTATGGTGGGAGTAAAGATACTGCACGAAAAGACGGTTGGAAACTCTGGAATTTCGAGGGAGGTAGACCCTCGCGTTCGAGTTTTCCTTATCGCTTGAGGTTCGGAATGTAGCTATCCGTGGGTCCTAGAAGAGAGGCTAAGGGTTACGTGCGTATCGCACTTAATGTATCCTGTTTTCGTTCTAAAAAGGGGACTAAGGCGCCTGGGTGTCGCCAAGAAAAATTCCACGTTGAGAATTTTCGTAAGAATCACGGGATTAATACGTAACATCTCCCCCCTTAAAATGTAACATCATATTGTTATGTTGCTTTCGAAATTTGGCGGCACCCAAAGCGTTTGACTAAGAATTGGTTCAAATTTTAGTCGGAATTTACAATATTCGGGGAATTAAAGAAAAACGGAAAGCTATGATTCAAATGAAACAAGAATGAAAAAAGCAAATAATCGCGGTGTATGTTTGTGAAGTGTTATGAGGTGTACTTATCAAGTCTATTTGATACGTCGTGCTGGGATTAGATGCTCATCTTTGGTAGGCCCTGATGTCCAATGGTTGGTCGTCAGGAATTTTACCGCCTGGATCCGATTTCGATGACGCCGTCTGCGTATAGTCGAGAAAGACATCCACGACCCAGTTCGTTAAGGAGGTCAATGCACTCCGAGCAGTCGGTCACCATTCCACAGGTTGCCAAGGGTCGACCGCATTCGTTACATTCGATGAGGTTGCGGGAGAGGTGTGCCATAGCCACGACGTGACCGCTACCCTTCCTTGAAGTCAGTTTCAGACTCTTCGGGAGAGATTGAAAACATGGTTCACACACCCGGACCTCGCGACGTATGGTGATTATTGGTTCACCCAGGTCCCGGAAGCAGCGGAATAGTCGCCAGACACTCGGGTGCTCCACAGGATGAATTCCCTTTGTTGGTTCCTGTTGCTCCTCCTCTTTGTGGATTGTGGCCAGTATAACACACATTGTTGATGTCGTCTGAAGGCAAAACGATAGGTGATGTTATCGTCAATTTTTGGTAAGAGCGTCATTAGCGCGCTCGAAAATTCCTCATCCAGTGGGGGACATGGTGTCCCATTGGTTTACGACCCGCCAGGGCACCATTGTTTTATGGACTCGTCGTCCAAATGGACGAATCCAAAGAGCTCCTCCATTCGTTTCTGTTTTCGACGACCTGGCGGGTTTGAGAGGTCCTCCCCTTTTCTGGTTTAGATGTGGGACCATTGGTGCTGAACGTGCTCCCTGGTGACAGGAGGCGTCCCTTTCTGCGCTCCTGTAACCATAAGGCTGGCTCGCCTGTCTGTACGGCTACCATCCGGCGACCCTCGCAGTTCTCGGTTTGCACACCAACACTCCTCGACATTTTTTTTTAAATGGCGAAGAAGAAATTCTGTAGCCCTTATATAGTGTTACTCGGTCTCCCCTCTCTCCTCTGGGTGCAAATGCTTCATCCCTCTGTTGAGTTGCACCGTTTAGAATGAATTCTCAACGGCCAACTTGTGTATTGCACAGTTTCTTCGTGCCTATCTAGTGTGATATTCGAAGGACCACCCTTTTTTGTCGAGAAAGGGAACACGATTAATACACGTTTTAGTGAACAAAAATAACTGTATTTACAAACTTAATAATTTACAAGAACTAACTGGATAACTTAATGTGTCTAGCGTGGTACAAATGAATCTTAAAGTTTTCTCAAGTGTTGTCGCTATGACTCTTAGAATGTTTCTGACTTGAGAGATTTTCACTCCTCCGATTCTGGCGGAGCTCCTCTCCCTTGGTGCCTTTTTAGATTTTCAGTTTTTTCTCTGATCAGGGTGGAGACTTTTCCAGGTTTGATTCCATTGGTTAATTAGAATTTGTCTCCACCCTGCCTAAAGAACCAAGGGAGGGAGTAAAATTTTGCGGGGCCTGGTGGTTAGCAGATGTGTATAATGTCGCCGTCCGAAAGTTTTCTACAAATACTTTAGGGTCTCTGGCAGGCACGTTTTATAACGTGATTTTTCTGCGAAATGTATAAACATTGCCTACGTGCCTGACCAGAGCCCTAACGGTACCTCGCGTGACATCCTGTGACCATCTGTGTCCCTCCAGGTATCTTGTGTTATGGCTTCCTTAATCCTAACATGCCACCCGCCATGAACGATCTGCGTTCAAGACCTAATGTGTGGTAATTTGTATGACCTTATGCTATTACAGTATACAGAATGAAAAATAATTTACAAGGTTATTCTATACTTGATATTCTTGATTGTGATGTCACTTAACTATAAATTACTTTGATATGATGTTATATCTAATTAGTCTAATTAGTGGTACGCCTAAAAAACAGAGCAGAGGAATTATGTTTCTGTGATGTTTTTGTTTGTGCCTGCGGGCACATCCTCATCGTCCAAGGGCAATAAACAGATCTTGGTGACTGGACGCTTCATAATTCCATCTGTTGTCTTTATAGAAATCACTCTAGTGACCCCATCGGTCCCAGTGTGAAGTTGTGTAATTCGTGCTCAGCGCCATTTTAGCGGTGGAAGATTGTCTTCTTTGATAATAGCCAGTGCTCCGATCCTTAGTTGTGATGGCTGTGCTGTTCTCCATTTGTTTCTTTGCTGAAGGTTGTGCAAATACTCCTTCTGCCAACGCTGCCAAAAATGCTGGAAAAGCTCTTGGGTTAGTTGGAATCTATTTAGCCGATTCTCCTTGTCCTCGCGCAAATCTTCTTGTGGCAAAGTAGTCATTGCATCGCCGATCAGGAAGTGTCCAGGTGTGAGAGGATTGAGGTCATTGGGATCGTTTGATAGTGGATATAGTGGTCGGGAATTCAAACAAGACTCTATCTGCGTTAAATGGTGTACAGTTCTTCGTAGGTTAATCTTTGTTCACCTATGACTCGTTTCAGGTGGTGCTTGGTCGATTTTACGGCACTTTCCCATAATCCCCCGAAATGAGGAAAATGTGGCGGGATAAGATGCCACTCAATTTCTTCGTGATTTAATAAATTTTGAACACGCCTTTGGTGATTTTTTGTGTTAAGTAGCAGCCCTAATTCGTTTAATTCATTTCGGGAACCAATGAAGTTCGTGCCATTGTCCGAATGGATAGAACGACATTTTCCCCTGCGTGCTATAAATCTACGTAGGCGGTTGAGAAATGCATCGGAGCTTAAATCGGTGGCCAGTTCAATGTGAATGGCCTTTGTTGCAAAACATACGAAAATGCAGATATAGGTTTTAATCGCAGTCCGGTTTCGGCCCCTTTCCTTTATTATTAAAGGATCAGCGTAATCTACTCCGCAGGTATGAAAAGGACGTATTGGTGTTACTCGAGACGCAGGTAGCGTGCCTGTAACGGTACGTCCCTCTAGCGTTTGACAACCAAAGGACCGCACCTTACTTTATGAATAGGTTCTGGGCAGGCCGATAAAGAAATGTGAAACCGTATAACATGAACTTCTCGATTTATTCAGTTCTCTTAATCTCTACTGTACAATTGCTTATTTTCCTACGCTATCACACATTTCCCATACACGCGTTTTCCTAATTATATTCCTCTTAATGTAAATTCCCTATTCTAATGTTGGTATTTACAGAAGTCCCTGCGCTAATTCCTATAGTATTGCCCGAACACACACTCTTGCACACGTACGCGATCAGCTGTTTGGCGCTGTTTTCACTCGATCTCTCTCTCTCTCTCTCACACGTCGTTCGTCGTCTCACTCGCACTCGACTTATTCTATTTTCGGCTTTAAATGCCCAGAGTTTCTTTTCGCACTCTTCTCAAGCATTCAGAGAGGGGGAATATGGATTATGGAACGATGGATGAGATCGGGGTCTGACCGCAATGGACAGCCGCTACTACTTAGGTACGAAGGTGCAGATTTGGTTACTTTGGTATGGTAGGAAACCCCTTTGGAGATAGGTCCGGTCGCAATGTCCGGGTGTTACTCCCTCCAGGGTGAATTGTCCTTCTCGAGATAGGTCCGGTCGCAATGACCGGGTGTTACTTCCGAAGGAACGAAGGATAGACACTCGAGATAGGTCACAGCGCAATGCCGTGGTGTTACTTCCGTGTCTTTTAGGAAAGTGGAAATTGGTGATATCAGGATATGCTCTCTCTATCTTTCTCTCTCTCTCTCTCATTCGCTCACTCCTCCTATTCTAATCGCAATATTCTTAATATTCATTTATTTAATAATCAATTTATCGAAGGTTGTTCAAATTGTGGTTGAATGCTACGTATGTTTTCAGTTTGACTGAGGAATAATAAGTAAATCTAGGTGCGTTTTGCGCCGCCTTATATACACTTTGTTGTCGCACGCGCCGCCCAATCAAAAGCCTATACTCTATGCGAGGCATCGAACTCTTTAGTTTTTTGTGTATTATCTAATTCTGCCGACTCATCGGCGCTGCCCGTGGTTCGCAGCTCCGGCAGTGGCAGTCAATTGGGGTCTACCGTCTCATGCCCATGACGTACCTTGTGGTGGCGGGTTTTGCCTTAAAACAATTTATACACCTACGAATCACCCTTTTTACGGTGTCTTTACATGCCAATGGCCAATACCGTGAACGAATGGATGTCATGGTCGCTTGACAACCTGCATGCAAAAGTCTTCTGTGTTCATATTCTGTTATCAATTCAGTTGGCCGGTGCTTCGCAGGAATTACAACCGGGTGTTTTTGGTCATACGGAATGGGAGCATTAGTAAGCCTTCCCCCCACCCTAATTAATCCTTTATCGTCAATGAACGGTTTCAATGATATGAGAGTGCTTGAGTTATGTACCATCCCCGTCTGTGTTAGTGCTTTCATATCAGTTGCGAAGTCGCGTTGAGCAAGTCGCAGTAGTGTGCACCGTGCGTGCTCTAATTCTGTCGTGGTTAATGTCGAATCTATCTTTCTCGAAGAATAGTGTTCATGTGTAGTGTGATCGTTGGTGTGTTTAGCCGCTGAACGTGAGTTTTTAATAAACCGGAGATAGTAATCTGTGATTCTAATAAGTTTCATAAAGTCTGAATAGCGCGAAAAAATATCAAAATTGGATACGGTGGTTGTAGCTAAGGTAATCTGGGATTGGCGTGCTTCAGGAGCCTCTGACACTCCTGTGGTTATCGATGGCGAGTTCACTGATTCTTCAGTTAACCAGGCAGGGCCATACCACCATAAATTGCTGTCTTGTAAAACGGTCGGAGTAGTTCCGCATGAGATCAGGTCAGCTGGATTGTGTTGAGAGGCAACGTGGTTCCATTGACTTTCCATTGTTAGTCGCCTAATTTCTGAAGTTCGATTCGCGACAAAAGTTTTCCACCGATTTGGGGAGGATTTTATCCAGGCTAGCGTTATCGTGGAGTCCGTCCAATAGTATTCTTTGTCTATGTTTATGGCTAATGCGGATTTTACGTTGTGCGCGATCTGTGCTACTAAAAGTGCGTCGCATAATTCTAACCGAGGAAGTGTTACGGATTTAAGGGGTGCAACGCGTGATTTTGAATATAAGAGTCTGACAGACCAGAGTCCGGTTTTATCTTGTGATCGTATGAAAATACATGCACCATATGCCTTTTCCTAGGCATCAGAAAAACCATGTAATTCGATTTTTTTCGGGTTGTTGCAGATAACACGACGCGGAACGGCTATGTTTGTGATGTTTTCTACTTCCTTACAGAAAATTGTCCACTGTGTGTGTATGTCTTGGGACACGGATTCGTCCCAACCTATCTTTAGCTGCCAAAGCTGTTGCATTATTATTTTTGCCTGTGTTATGATAGGTCCTATGACCCCAAGAGGATCGAAGATTTTCGCAATTTGTGATAATATTGTGCACTTTGTCACCCGCGAGTGATTTGTTGGATTAACTGAAAAATGTAATTCATCTTTGGATGTACTCCATGATAACCCTAATGTTTTCGGATCTTTATCGGCTTTGATTTCTACTTTGTTTTCTATTGTGTGTGATGCTTCTAGTATTCTATGGTCGTTAGTTGCCCATTTCCGCAACTCGAAACCTGCTACTAACAATGTTTTTTCAATCCCGTGTTTTAATTTTTTTGCGTCTTCTAACGAATCTGGTTCCGTGAACAGATCGTCAACATAAAAATCATTTTTTATGGCGTGGCTAATCTGTGGGAATTCCTTGGCGCATTCGAGGCCTACCTGATGTAAAACCCGAGTGGCTTGTTACGAGCCGGGCGGGTTTCTTAGAACGTGGCCGGCGAGCGTTATGGTTTAAACGTAATGAGACGTGATTTCGTCTCTTATTAAAACTTTACTGTAGCAGGGGGGGATCGTACGTCAACAGTAGTAGGAGCTATTAATCGACATACGATCTAGGAAATGGTATTTAATTCAAACCAGATGAGCCTACGGCATAGACCGTAGGGCGCTGGTCTTGAATTGAGGTAAGGAATGATACAACCCAGATGAGCCTACAGTAGATGCTGTAGGGCGCTGGGCTTGTATTGGAAAGAGTGAAATCCAGAGCCAGATGAGCCTACGGCATAAACCGTAGGGCGCTGGCCGCTAGAGCGGTTAGAGTAGTGGATGAATGAATTCAGATGAACCTACGGCATGAACCGTAGGGCGCTGACGTTCACTCAGGTGCGAGAGGATCTTAGGAGTGATTCAGGCCAGATGAGCCTACGGCATAAACCGTAGGGCGCTGGTCGTGAATCGGTTAAAAGGAGTCTAGACCCAGACGAGCCTATGGCATAAACCATAGGGCGCTGGGCTCCAGAGTGGTTAAGATCGAGGATGAATAAATCCAGACGAACCTACGGCATAAACCGTAGGGCGCTGGCGTTTATCCAGGTATGACAGGAAGTCAGGAGTGATACAGGCCAGATGAGCCTATGGCATAAACCATAGGGCGCTGGTCGTGTATCGGAATAAAAGGAATCTAGAATCAGATGAGCCTACGGCATAAACCGTAGGGCGCTGATCTCCAGAGTGGTTGTATATGTTTTTAGGTAAGGTATTTCCCCGAGGTAGATGTACTTGTAGACTAACTGCAAGGTGCTACTCTCTGGTTAATAACGACGCACTTGCTAGGACTGCAAATGGTCGCGCAGGTACGGAAGCAAGCCGAAGGGCACGCGCAGTCCGACACCCGCTGTTTGTGGTTTTAACCTGCTACGGTAAAGGTCGTAAAGTAATAACTCTCGTAACTTTGTTTCACTCCGAGCGGTTAGAGTGAATAATATTTGTGGGATCGTTACTCGATTATGCTTTAGATTTACTTCGAGTGGAAAGGTTTTAATTCTAGAAATAATTCTTCACTTGAATTTATGTTCTAGTAAAATATAACAAGTATATTCTTTCAATCGAATATATATACAAGTATGTTTAGTGTTTTGTGTAATAGTTTAATGAATGTAAATAATAATTGAAAGCTCTAGATGTTTACCCTTAGGCAGTGACGGTTGACGAGACTTCACAATTATGATGACTCCGAACTAATCGCGAGTGATTCTAACGTGAATTGAAACGGGGGAACTCCGACCAAGAGTTGAAATAAATGCCAATGAAAAGACTGATCTTTCGAAGGTTAAAGAAAACTCGAGTAGGAACTGGGCCTAAGTCTCGTAGTATCTTGCTCAAGAGTCGTACTGAGAATAACCCGATGAGATGCATTTTCGTGGCCCTTATATAGGTCGAAAAAGCAGTGGGGATTGAAAATTTTAGGATATCTGGTCTATGGTGGGAGTAAAGATGCTGCAGGAAAAAGACGGTTGGAAACTGTGGAATTTCGGGGGAGGTAGACCCTCGCGTTCGAATTTTCCTTATCGCGTGGGGTCTCAAGTGTAGCTATCCGAGCGTCCTAGGCGAGAGGCCAAGGGTTACGTGCGTATCGCACTTAATGTATCCTGTTTTCGTTAGAAAAAGAGGACTAAGGCGCCTGGGTGTCGCCAAAAGAAAATTCCAGGCTGAGAATTTCCGTAGGAATCATACGATTCATACGTAACAGGCTAAGTAAGGGACTGATGCGGTACCGTAGGTAACTGTATTTAATTCATAGGTTTGTAACGGTAAGTTAGAGTCGGTACGCCATAAAATTCTTTGAAATTTCCTATGTTCTTTGTTTATGATTATTTGTCTGTACATTTTTGCAATATCGGCTGATAACACGTACTTGTGTTTTCTAAAGCTGATGAGGATACTGACCAAGTCTCTTTGTACAGTTGGACTTACATGTTGGATCTCATTTACGAGTTTTAGTGGTCGTGCTTGATTCTTTGCGCACCGCGTGGTGCGGAAGGTAGTATGCGGGGGTTTCGTCATCTTCGTTGGGAATCTCCGACATGTGACCGAGTGTTTCGTATTCTTGCATGAACGCGACGTATTCTTTCTTTAATTCCGGATCACGAGATAATTTGCGTTCTACTGAAAAGAATCGTTTCTTGGCCTGCTCTAACGAATTTCCTAATTCTTGTGTGGTCTCCTTGAATGGAATTTTAACTATGAATCTTCCGTTTATATCTCGTGTAGTGGTTTCAACAAAGCGTTTTTCACAGTTATCCGAACTGTCTAAAATTGAGTTGTTTTCCTGTTTCGTGTTTTCCTCTATGTCCCAAAACTTTGCTAATTGTTGTGATAATTCCGCGTTTGTGATCGTGTGGCAGTTTGTTGTTTGTTACCTTGTGTTTTGGTATGTATTGCACCTTGAAAATATCCTTACTTCTGATCTTTTAGCAATGTGATTTTTGTCACCACCTAGTCCGTGGTTAAAAATTTTTTTTTTATTGAAAAATAATGTGACAATGTTTGTTTACACGCCTTGTAATATGACGATCTCAAGAAAAGGTAGTCGGTTGTTGCCCACTCTAGCATCTACAAAAGTTATTAAAAATGACTAATGCAAGAATTTTTATAAAATATATGAGTGTAGTTGGAGCCCCTACTAGAATCATCAATGAAAGTCGAAAATTTAAAAAATGGCGGATATTTGAATGTTCTTTTTCATTTTTTCACCTTTTTTTCGCTCTTTAACGTACTGTAATAAAAAAATAATGCATATATCCTCTTGATTCTAGTAGGGGCTGCAATAAATCAAATCTACTTCAAAACAAAACAAACAGAAAGGCGATCTATCAAGTAGTTTTTGAGGAATCTTGGGCAACAGTTTGAAAAACACGATTTTTCAGGAGAGACGATTAAACATTCGATCCACGAATTTGTGTTAACGTCTAAATATTATCCTTTGTGGCTAATCAGCGATTCCAAGGCCATACATTAGCCCCTCCTCAAGTTCATACTGTTCGTGCAGATTCATCCAAGAATAAGATATCCTCCGCTCAAACTACCACTCGATTTCAATTTTTCAGTCAAAAAGTAGTTCTAGTTTTTATTCCATAACTTTTTTAAAAAATTATATCCGACCAAACGGTTTTGGGAATATATTCTAAACATAATTTACTATCAAAAACTGAGACAAAAAAAATTTCGAATTTTTGGTCGGTCGTAATGAGAACCTCCCCTTAATGCCGAACTGAGATAATGAAATTTTCTTATATTCGTCAGGCGATCGTTACTGTCCACTAATGATTCGAACGTTTCCCGGAATTTGACCCAATCGTTATAATTCCCGTCGAAGACCGGCAACGTTATGCTAGGAAGCTGATAATCTCTATAGTCAGAAAAACTCGGAGATGTGTTTTGCGCCGTGGGAGATGTATTGCTCGCGCTAGGCCGTGACTGAGAACGTTCGATGTATTCCTCAACCAGCGCTATTAAATCAAAGTACGTGGTTTCGAAACTATCGCGAGATGTTGCGTGTGCTTGCGCTAATTCAGTATTCGCGACTAATAACTCTATTTTTGACTGCACCTCGTCAAATTGTTGTATGAGTATTACATTTTCATCTAACCGTTTCTGTAATGCTCTAATACTGGTCTGCTGACCCGATGATTCGAAAAAGTTTTTGAAACGAGTCAAGGCTGCTTTGAGTTGTCCGCGTTCCGCGATTAAAGATTTTATTGAATCTTCCATGCTTGGCTAAATGTGTTTAACGCAGAAAGAGAGAAATTGTCTGAATGGACTTACGGGAAGGAGATCAACGATGTTGGCTGGATCCGTTTGCTGCAGCTTCGAAGCACTCTTCCTGTGATGATATCAGCAACTCGCCCGTCGTTGTTCTTTCGTCCTGGTAGACCTTGGTTGTCCTTGATTGTGGTGATAGTTTCTGGACCAGACACGATGATGATGCCCAGTGAAACCCAGTGATTCCTGATCCAGTTGACTTCGATACGGTTGTAGTTCAAATCGTGATGGACCGAGACACGTGTCCACGATTTGTCTCCTTGTAGTAGTCTTCTCGTAGTAGTATTTTCGTTGTAGTATTTTGGTCACGTTCAACTATGATGATTAGTTGTCACTGATGAAATATCCGGCTCGAAGGACCAATGTTGAGTTGCACCGTTTAGAATGAATTCTCAACGGCCAACTTGTGTATTGCACAGTTTCTTCGAGCCTATCTAGTGTGATATTCGAAGGACCACCCTTTTTTGTCGTGAAAGGGAACACAATTAATACACGTTTTAGTGAACAAAAATAACTGTATTTACAAACTTAATAATTTACAAGAACTAGCTGGATAACTTAATGTGTCTAGCGTGGTACAAATGAATCTTAAAGTTTTCTCAAGTGTTGTCGCTATGAATCTTAGAATGTTTCTGACTTGAGAGATTTTCACTCCTCCGATTCTTGCGGAGCTCCTCTCCCTTGGTGCCTTTTTAGATTTTCAGTTTTTCCTCTGATCAGGGTGGAGACTTTTCCAGGTTTGATTCCATTGGTTAAGGGGAGGTTCTCATTACGGTCGACCAAAAATTCGAATTTTTTTTTTTCATTTTTTGATAGTAAATTATGTTTAGAATATATTCCCAAAACCGTTTGGTCGGATATAATTTTTTTTTAAAGTTATGGAATAAAAACTGGAACTACTTTTTGACTGAAAAGTTGAAATCGAGTGGTAGTTTGGGCGGAGGATATCTTATTTTTGGATGAATCTGCACGAACAATATGAACTTGAGGAGGGGCTAATGTATGGCCTTGGAATCGCTGATTAGCCACAAGGGATAATATTTAGACGTTAACACAGATTCGTGGATCGAATGTTTAATCGTCTCTCCTGAAAAATCGTGTTTTTCAAACTGTTGCCCCAGTTTTCTCAAAAACTAGTTGATAGATCGCCTTTCTGTTTGTTTTGTTTTGAAGTAGATTAGATTCATTGGAGCCCCTACTAGAATCAAGATGATATATGCATTCTTTTGTTTTTTGCAGTACTTTAAAGAGCGAAAAAAGGGTAAAAAACGAAAAAAAATTCAAATGTCCGCCATTTTTTTAATTTTCGACTTTCATTGACGATTCTAGTAGGGGCTCCAACTACACTCATATATTTCATAAAAATTCTTGAATCAGTCATATTTGATAACTTTTGTAGATGCTAAAGTGAGCAACAACCGACTACCTTTTCTTGAGATCGTCATATTACAAGGCGTGTAAACAAATATTGTCACATTATATTTCAATAAAAAAAATTTTTTTTGTACCTTTTGATTCATTCAACAAGTGACGAAAAGTTAGAGTCCTTCATTTATTTCCTTCAGTGAGAAAAAAATTCGAGAAAATGACCTTCTTTTGGGGCTCTCAGATGAGAACCTCCCCTTAATTAAAATTTGTCTCCACCCTGCCTAAAGAACCAAGGGAGGGAGTGAAATTTTGCGGGGCCTGGTGGTTAGCAGATGTGTATAATGTCGCCGTCCGAAAGTTGTCTACAAATTCTTTAGGGGCAGGCACGTTTTATGACGTCATTTTTCTGCGAAATGTATAAACATTGCCTACGTGCCTGACCAGAGCCCTAACGGTACCTGGCGTGACATCCTGTGACCATCTGCGTCCCTCCAGGTATCTTGTGTTATGGCTTCCTTAATCCTAACACCCTCTTTGTCCTTATACTCTTCGTCAGAATCTTCCTCGTGCAGAATTGTGTATCGGGACTCATCGTACAGACGACCTTCGGATTCACATAAGTTAAATAATTCCAGTACTTCAACGGTACACTCGTCGCAATCCCCGGCTTGTTTTGGGTCTAACCAGATAGTTGGTTTGCAAAATACACAAAGAGTACAGATTTCCTCTCCATGATGGACAATGTGCACTTATCTAGGTGTAAAACGCTGTTTCAGGCCCATTGTATCGCAGCAGGTGAGACAATAAAGGCCTTCTTCCCGGTT
The DNA here is from genome assembly GCA_917499265.3 of Mimumesa dahlbomi. Taxonomy (NCBI): domain Eukaryota; kingdom Metazoa; phylum Arthropoda; class Insecta; order Hymenoptera; family Crabronidae; genus Mimumesa; species Mimumesa dahlbomi. The sequence continues at coordinate 2,857,763 of OU824120.1, forward strand.
CTCGAAAACAAATCCGGTCGAACAAGATGTTCTCATTAATGCCGTCCTGATTCTGGCTATTACTTGGTTTTGCTTTTTCTTTTTAATGGGATGTCCAGCACACATTCTGTATCTAAAAAGATTTGATAGAAAGGCGGTTATTTTTCGGCAAGTCATCCCTTACGGGATTATATCATCTCTACAATTTCGGCGGATTTTGATGAAATAGGGAGATTTGAAGTGGTGGGTTGTTTGTCCTGTACCGAACTATGGACTTCTGTAACCCCTCTTTGTCGTTGTGTTGGTTTAAAACAAATCGCCACGCAGTTAAAAATAAAACGGCGGTAGTATATCAATATAATCAGAATCATAATTAAAATGATCGGGCTACTACCGGAGTAGACCACATTATGGATTGTTGATGTTGTTCTGTGGTGTCCAGCCAGTATTCTTGCCTCTTTTTCCAAGACTGCCAACGATTTGGAAGCTAATGAATCTTGCCAATTGTTATTGTGAACATGGGTTGCATTGATGTTGTGAACATGGGTTGCATTGATGGCATAAACTTCTTTATCATCAATGGTTGCTGAGATGTTCATAGAAACAGTAGGTTTATAAACGTATTCTTGAGTGTCTTCCAGAACATCTAATGAAGTTAATTGTGCAGAATCTGCAATTGCGGTACATCCCGGTTGGTTATATAACAGTCCAGTACCTTGAATAAATTCATATCCTGTTGCATGGCCTCGGCAAGTCATTTGAACCCTTTTACTGCTGTGAGTATAATATAGCCAGGTTTTCTTCGATTCTAGTTGTTGGAGGAGAATGTCTGCGGTGTTAATTAATTGAATGTTGCAATGGTTCCAATCAACAATCGATGGGCTTAAAAGAAGGGTGACTTCGCATGAAGGTCTTCTGTCTACGTTATATAGCGGTAAAGTCATAGGTGCAAGGTATCTTTCGCGCTGTTGGAATACAGTTCGCATGTATGTTTCAGTCGGTAAAAAGTACGTTTGTTCATCCAGTGATATTGCTAGGTAGCGAGTAGCCGGTTTGATAAATCCAGTGAGGTTGTGAGACCCGTAAACTTGGGTGGATGGACAAGGATAAATTCTATATAAGTTAAATTTACTATTATCCAAAAGTAGAACGGTGATTTCCAGAATGATTCTTCCATCCTTAAACGCAGTCTTCATTTTTGTGATTCCTTCAAGTTGCTCGGAAAATAGCTCCTGAGGTGTTACCGGAAATTCAAATTTAGTAGAGGTTTTTATTTTCTGGGCTGCGCTATATAATTGTTGAGGAGAGAGTATAGCCGGATGTAGTATTCCTTGTTTTACTAGTAATATGGCGTCTAATAAAATAATAAGATTCGATCGGTAGTTATCAACTTCTCTCCCCAGTTGTAACATCCAATCTCGCATGGAGTCTTCCAGTTTCATTTTATTAACTTCCGAGTAAAGCTGTTCTAAGTTATTTGCCAAAACTCCTACTTGCGTCGACATTCGGTTTACACTCTCGGATAAAATCTCGGCCTGTTGCTGAAGATTTTCAAACTGGGCTCTGATAATATGTGCTTGATTCCCCACCAATTCTGCCATTTTGTTGTTGTCAGCATATAATTTATCTATTTCTTGACTGTAGTAAATCATATCTTCTTCTGATAAAGTACCGAACAGGGTATGACTTACGGTGCCAATAAAAGCGAAAGGTGCCGAACGTGGTTTCCTGGTCCTTTTAACCTTTCCTCCGATGGTGGTAAAAATTAAGGTTTCGAATCGTACTGCATCTTTAAGTTCTTTTTTATATTGGTTTCCCATTTCTGTGGCAATGCAAGGTACAATGGTGTGATTTTCACAGATTTCTTCTGCGATCTTCAAATGACTAGTAACGGTTGGTTTTCGTAAGAGGAATTCCCTTAGGTCAAGTGCAGTGACTAATTTCCATTGCGTTCTAAATAAGCTTATGGTATCCATTTTATCAAAGTATAATCCAGGGTTATGTTCAAGCGGTATTATGATGAGGCCGGTGTCAACGGGTTCAGTCGCGGTTCCAGAATTACTCAGAATTAGAATCGCAAGAATCACTATCAGAATCATTCGCCTTAGATTGGTCATCTTGCTGATCTGTAACCCCAATATTTTTCTTTGATGAGTATGCGTGTTTTATTTTGTCCTGATGTTTTGTAATTATTCTATTGTCAGGTGTTTGTAAATCTACATTGTGTAAGTCTGTGATGTCTATTACAGTGTAAGGGCCTACATAATGTGGACTGAATTTACTTGTTCTCGGCTCTAATCGTACGTATACATGATCACCAATTTTAAATTTTTCGGTCGTACATGTCTATCGTAATATTGTTTTGATCTGAATTTAGCGGATTTTAAGTTGTCTGAAGCGATATTTTGAATTTCAGCCATTCTTGTTATTAAATCAACCAGGTATGATCCGTATGTCTTTAATTGTTCGCCTTCCGGGAATGCACTTGGTAATCGGGCAAGTTTTCCAAACATTAATTTGTGTGGTGTGAAATTGGTGGATTCATGTACGCTGGTATTGTAAGCATGGTAAATGGTATTAAGAGATCCCAGTCTTCATATGTATCCATGTAATGTTTTAAGAATTCAGTAAGTACTATATGACTTCTTTCTAAGGATCCGTTGGTTTGAGGTCTGTAGCCAGAGGTAGTCACTTGTCGATTTTTAAATATTTCTGCCAGTTGTGTTAATAATTTTCCAATGAAACTGGTGCCTTTGTCAGTAAGTATTGCTTTAGGGGTTCCAAAGATTGCGATAAAGTGTCTTGCAAAAGCGTCGGCGATGGTTGTAGCTCGAATGTTCGGAATAGCAACAGCAAGACAATATTTGGTTAAATTATCCTGCATTGTCAATATGTATCGGTTTCCACTAGGAGTTTCTGGCAATGGTCCTACAGTGTCTAATGCAATTTTGTCAAAAGGCTCGGCGGGTGTATCTGTAATAATCATTGGCTGTCTGGTTTTTGCTCGGACCAATTTCTGTTCTTGGCAGCTTGTGCAAGTTTTGATGAATTCCTGAATTTCGTTACGCATTCCTGTCCAGTTAAATCGAGCGCGTAAGCGATTATATGTTTTTGTAATACCCTTATGTCCTCCTATAAGACTGCTGTGGGCTTCTTGAATTAATTCTTGCCTTTCCTGTTTTGACGGTTCTTTTGTGACACCTTCACATAGAATTATATTAATATTAGAATCTGAAAAAATGGATTCTAAGAGATTTCGGAAAGTTCTAAAGGGAATGTGATCATGGTTTTCGTTTGTTGCTGATATTCGGATGGTCTTAATATTGGTTCTTAAAATTGCTGTCTTTAAATCTGTCAATCCCTGGACTAATTCTTGGATAGTCATTTTCTCGTGATTGTAATTTGTTGTAATGATGCTGAATATCTTGAATTTTCCTCTTGATGATATGATTATTTTTCCCTTTTTCGGTTTTCCATCGGATAACATTTTTTTAGAAAGTAAACCAGTGTCGCATAGTAATTTTGTAACCGGGCTATGCATGGTGCAATCTGCAGGTATAAAGTGTGCGATGTGTCCCTTTTCGGATACAACAGTGTTCGGCGAGACAATGATGTCTCCAATTACCGTCTGCAGAGTTTCAACCTCTTCGTCCCTACTGCAGGGGATGTCGTAAATTTCGGAATCGGAATCGTCGTCTGGTGATTCAAATGCGAGGTCCGTGAGCGTGACTTCACAGGGCTTAAGTGGTCTTGCTGGCGTGTTTTTTATGGTTTCCATCGGTGACATGGGGTTGAGGCATGGCGTCGGTAAAGATGGCAATGGTCGGGATAATATACTTCTACAAGTGGTGTTGAACTCGGAACATCTTGAAGTCATTCCTCGTCGGATGAACTTTCTGCAGGCAAGGGTGGCAATTCGACAATTGCAGGAGTATCCCTTGCCCTAACTGTATTTTCAAGGACAGTGTCTTCTGAAGTGTCGTTAAAATTTATTAGATCCTGATGGTCAGTTACCGTTTTATTTGGTGTATTTGTTGGAGTTACTCCTTTTACAGCGGATGTTTCCAGCTGAGTTGAATGTGCAATTGGTATGGGGTTCATGCTTGCAGCATGTTCGTCTCCAAGGGTTTTTTCGATCTCTAAACTAGGAAGAGATCTTCGCAAAACAGACCTTGGTTTAAATATTGCATCTGATTTATTAGCGGCAGGAGTTTCTTCTTCCGAGGTAGAGGTATCTTCGTTGTAATAGGGTTGATATTTAGTTCTTCTTCTGCTTTCGGTGACTCGTTTTGCTATCGTGCTGGTTTGATCGGTTGGCTTGATTGAATATCCTTTATAAGATGGATCATCTTCATAACGTGGTATTAAGGGTAGGCAGACAGTTGGTGGATTTCTTGATAATGCATCTGCATTCTTATTTGCTTTACCGGATTTATGGACCAACTGATATTCGTATTCCAAGAGCCTGAGTTTCCATTTCACTAGGCGGGAGGTCGGATCTTTTACTGAATGGAGCCATACCAAGGGTCGATGGTCAGTGACAAGAGTGAATTTCCTGCCATAAATATACGGTCTAAAGTAATTTACGGCGTACACCATGGCAAGGCACTCTTTTTCCGTAGCAGAGTAATTTCTTTCTGCAGGGTTTAATACCCTCGATGCATATGCCACTGGAAGATCTTTTCCGATCACTCCTTGACTCAATACGGCACCAATTGCAAATTCTGAAGCATCGGTTGTTACTACAAATGTTTTATTGAAATCCGGAAATTGTAAAATCGGTTGTTGGCATAGTTCGTCTCGTAGTTGTTCGAAGCTTTGTTGTTGATCTTTTGTCCAGTTAAAGCGGATTCCTTTTCCCAAAAGATTTGCTAGTGGTTTCGCTTTCTTTGAAAAATCTTGAATGAATCGGCGATAATATCCGGCAAGTCCCAAAAATTGTTGTATATTCCCCTGTGATTTCGGTACTGGAAAATTTTTTACTGCGTGTAATTTCTTCGGATCGGGTTTTACTCCTTCCGAGGAAATTATATGTCCAAGATATCCTACTTCCTTGCGTAGGAATTCGCATTTGTTTGTTTGTAATGTTAAATCATGTTCTTTAAGCCGATTCAATAATTTTCTGACCTTTACTGCGTGTTCTTGAAGTGATGATGAATAAACCACGATGTCATCCAGGTATATGAACAGTTCTGTGCCTTGGAGTCCAGTTAAAACTTGATCCATGAGGCGTTGAAATGTGGGTGGTGCGTTCTTTAATCCAAATGGCATTCTTGAAAATTCATAGTGTCCAAATGGTGTGGTGAAAGCAGTCTTTTCTCGGTCTTTTGGATTCATTGGTATTTGATGAAAACCATTTGCTAGATCAAAAACTGAGAAATATTTTGCTCCGCCTAAACGGTCCAAAATTTATGTTATCTGTCGAAGAGGATACCGGTCTCCTATTGTTTTATCGTTGAGAGCTCTGAAGTCAATTACCATGCGCCAACGTTTGTTACCGTCCGCATCTGGTTTCTTCGGTACAATCCACAGGGGTGAATTGTATGGTGACTTGGAAGGTGTTATAATACCCTCCGAAAGCATAGCACCGACTTGTTTTTGAATTTCTGCTTGATGTATGGTCGGATAACGGTATTGTCTGGTATTGATAGGAATATTATCAGTGGTGTGAATCGAGTGTTCGAAATCTGAGACCTTCCCTAGTTTATCTCCAGGTAACAAGAAACTGTCAGGAAAATCTTTAATCAAATCTAACACGTGATTAACTTCTTCAGAGTTTAAATGATCCATGCGCAGAATTTTCTGAATTTTATTAATTCTATCTCGTTTATTGACTACCGGTGGATCGTTTTGCAGGTAGTATTCTTCGTCCGATGAGCTGTTCAATTCGTAAGGTATTAAATGTTGTGGTTCCAGGTCGAATTCTACGTCCTTTGTATCGGTGTTATAGGCAAGGACTTGACACTCACCTTGTCTATTCGTTACAGCTGCATTACCAATGTACAATTTCTTCGGGGTTTTAATTCGTGGTAAAAAACCTTCTCTAATATTGGTATTTGCAACTCGAACGGAGATTTGTTGCATCGTTCTTCCTGGAATGCAGTGTTTTGTCTTTGAGGTAGTCTTCTGAATTTTGTCATATTCGTCGAAATTCGTAAATTTTAATGGTCGAGTTGGTTTGTCCCGAAGTACAACGGTACGGTGGCAATACGATATTTCGGCCTCTTCTTGTAATAGGAATGGGCTGCCGATGAGACCGTCGACGGATATCGGTAAGTGTTTTACAACGTAAAACAATGCTGGCGTCCCGTCGAGCTGTAAGATCGTTGTACCATGGGTTAGAATCGGTGTAGAAGAAAGTCCAGTGATCTCGATTTCATCACGTGAGGTCACTTCCGATCTTTCTCCCAAGGCTTTTAAGATGATTAAATTGACTGAGGCTCCTCCGTCAATTATAAATTCTCCCGTTCCCGTTTCCAATTCCGGGACTTTGATTCATATTCGCGGGCTGGATACTTCCTTGACGAGCTGCCTATCTGCTCGTTCCTCGCGAACGTTACTGTTTTTAGACGAGTTGGTTCTTGCTTGCTCACCGCCTCGTCGGTACGATGAGCGTCGTGGAAGTTTAAAGCTTTCTTTGAAGTTACTGTGTCACTGTGATAAGTTATAGCCTTCATCGGTGTTTGTGTATCGTCGTGACAAGTTAAAGCTTTCATCGATTTTGATATCTCAAAACGGGGTGATTTTGATCTTTCCCTGCAGTATTTTCCATCGTGCCCCTTAACTCCACATCTATAACAGAAGAGCCTAGCAGGATTACGGAATCTGCTATTACGTTCCCCGCTGTGTTCTCTGCTATGTTCCCTGGTACGTTCTTCATATTCGGATGCATCTGAGTGGGGCGACTGGAAATGCAGAAGTCCTGGGCCTTCGTTCATCAGTTTCTTGATCCGATCCAGAATGACTTCTTCCTCTGTATCGATATCTATCGACTGGACTTGGAGACTGAGGGTAGGATACGTACCGACGTTCATGACGTCGAGGAGAATCATTTTCACGTCTACAATCTGACCTCGGTCTTCTATCTGGAGATTCTTCCATCGTCAAATTTCTTCGATTTCGTTGACTTCTTTCAATCTTCATTACTGCATCGAAAGTGTCCTCCAGTGTCTTTAACTTCACATTACGTATAGCTAACCTCCATGCAACTCTCTCTGGAAGTCCATCAATGAAATTCTGTATTGTATCTTCTTCTAATTCTTCGAGGACTTCTCCTAAGTTGTTACTGTAGCGATCTTTGGCCGCTGCTTGTGCGTAATACATAAGTTTTGCAGTTCGGTCGATATATTTTCGCACACTTTCGCCTTCTCGAATCTTCAATCTGTCAATTTCCGATTGAAACGAAGCAAAACTTCTCCCCAGTGCAAAACGTTTTTTTAAAAGTTTAAGTAATCCCTCAATATTTGTGAATTTCGCGGCCTGAGCACAGATTCTCGCGGAACATTTGAGTTTTGTCAGAACAATCGCGAGATATTGGAATTCAGTGTTTGGTGGAATTAAAGCTAATCCATTTGTAACTTCTTGCGCGAATGTTGATAAAGAAGGGTTTTCCCCGTCAAATGAGGAAATGCCTTGTGTCGCGTGTTGTATGCAATTTTGAATAGCGATCCAATTCATGGAACGAGACATAGACAAATTTTCGACATCGGAATTACTCGTATTACCGATACTATTTGCTGTGGCCATCTCTTAGCCTTTAATTGACCTTTCTAACTCGAAACAAAATTATAAAACAATGGTGAGTATCCCACCGCTGTCACGAGTTTGTTACGAGCCGGGCGGGTTTCTAGAACGTGGCCGGCGAGCGTTATGGAATAAACGCGACGAGACGTAGGTTTCGTCACTTCCTTGACCTAACTGTAGCAGGGGGTATCGTACGTCAATAGTAGTGGGAGCTACAAATGAACGTATGATTTAGGAAATGATATTTAATTCAACCCAGATGAGCCTACGGCATAAACCGTAGGGCGTTGGCCTTGAATTGAGGTAGGGAGAGATACAACCCAGATGAGCCTACGGCATAAACCGTAGGACGCTGGCCTTGTATTGGAATGAGTGAAATCCAGACCCAGATGAACCTACGGCATAAGCCGTAGGGCGCTGGCCTCCAGAGCGGTTAGAATTGAGGATGAATGAATCCAGATGAGCCTACAGCATGAACTGTAGGGCGCTGGCATTCACTCAGGTGCGAAAGGATTTCAGGAGTGACACGAGCCAGATGAGCCTACGGCATAAACCGTAGGGCGCTGGCCTCTAGAGTGGATAATTAGATTTTAAGGTAAGGTGATACCCCGAGGTAGATGTACTTACAGGTGAACTGCAAGGTGCTACTCTCTGGTTAATAACGACGCACTTGTTAGGACTACAAATGGTCGCACGGGTACGGAAAGTAAGCCGGTAGGCACACACAGTCCGACACCCGTTGTTCGTGGTTTTGACCTGCTACGGTAAGGTCATAAAATAATATACTCTCGTAACTTTTGTTTCACTCCGAGCGGTTAGAGTGAAATAATTTGTGGGTACATAACTCGATTATGTTTTAAATTCGTTTCGAGAGGAAAGGTTTTAATTTCTAGAAATAATTCTTTACTCGAATTTTATGTTTCTAGTAATATGTTACAAGTATATTCTTTCAATCGAATATATATACATGTATGTTAAGTGTATTGTGTATGAATTTAAGAAAGTAGTAGAATTATTGAAAAGCTCTAAGTGTTTACCCTTGGGCAGTGACGGTTGACGAGACTTCACAATAACATGACTCCGAACTAGTTCGCGAGTGACTCTAACGTGAGTTGAACGGGGGAACTCCGACCAAGAGTTGAATTGCCAATGGAAAGACTAATCTTCCGAAGGTTAAAAGAAAACTCGAAAAGGAACTGGGCCTAATCTCGTAGTGTAATGCTCAAGCGTCGTACTGTGAGTAACCCGAAGATATGCATTTTCGTGGCCCTTATACAGGGTGTAACATATCATCGGGGACCCTTTTTCAGGATCGATAGTACGCACCAAAAGGTGAAAAACGGACCAAGGAAGTTAGGTCCGAAAATCACCCCCTACGAGATACAACCCCATTTGTAAAAAATTAAAAAAAAATTATATCTCCGAAATGGTAAGTCGGAGAGGAGCGGTTTTAATTGCAAAATAAGTGGAAAAGATCAAAGTTTACTAAAAAACATATAACTGCTTCGATTATTACCGTTACGTAGCATTTTATTTGTTTATAAAAAAAAACTTTGAATTTTTCTATGATAGCGGTTGATTAACAATTTGAGAAAAATAAGGATAATGCGTCAAGGCTCCCTTTTCGAACACAGCCTAAAAAAAGTTTAACATTATTGCACGGTTTCGGCGTCAAAAATTGTTAAATACCGTTACATTGCCGTGCTACCGACGAACCTAATGCTACTGTCGACAGCTGATCCACATAACTAATTTTTTGAAATCAATAAGAATTGTTAAAAAAGAAACAAAGTACTACTGTTGGATATTACCGAGAAAGTGTTTTTATTCAAATATACAGGGTGTCGCATTTTAATCTTTCCACTCGATTATCTCGAAAAAAATTAATTATTCGAACAAAATTTTTATACGAAAGATACTCTATTTAAAGAGGAACATTCAATGGTGAACACTGTTTTTTCGTAGGTGGAGGCGCCTCCGAAATATATACGTGACCTTTGTTTTTTTAAATGGAACTGTAGCATTTTTTCACGCTAGACACATAGCCTGACTCAAGACAAATCCACTGGCCTAGAATATGTTGACCTTGAAACGCCATGGAAGGTCATTTTCAGTCACTTGAAATGAGCGCAAGTGTGTCGTGTCGCGAGATTTTTAAGAGAGAGATTCGTTGTGAGGTTTTCTGAGTGAAGAAAGTAGAGTTTTATAAAGTTGTGTATAGTTGAAAGCCCACGTGCGTGAGCGGCTTTGCAACTATTTAATATTAAGTGTCGATTTAGTTTAATAAAACCAGTTTAGAAGTAAAAGCAATTCAACACAATTAATGTATTCTGAAATACCACTGGTAGAAGATCAATCCCAAACCAACATCTTAAATCTTCTACAAATATATGATTATATATACCTATATCAAGAGACAAGGTCTTGTCTCGGGCCAAGTACGAGAGAAGACTCTTGACTCTATTCCGGAAAGATTAGATCGGGGTTTTCGGGGTATTCAAACGACATGAAAGCGGCAAATTTCCCCACAAGTGCGATGATATTCTTAGAGGCAGCGTCGAGACGAGTCGATTGAGACTAATTACAAAAACATTGGTCCACCCAGTAACGAGATATTTGATGTCAAACGTACGTCTTTTTTATGTAATAAGTCGTCTGCTTCGTCTTTTCCAGTGTCACACTTTTGACTATGCGAGTTCTGTCGGTGTCAAACCGAACTAACAGATTTTCATACCATGCGACGATAATTTTTCTGTCGGTAATGCAGATTTGTATATGTAATCTGTTGGAAAGATGCGGGAAAAATCAAGAAACAAGGTCTTGTCTCTGGCCAAGTACAATCAACAGCATAAATGGTTTCACTGCGGGTTACGGGGTGCGCGCGGGTATCCACAACTGTTAATGCTTGTTTCACTTAGGTGATTTTCGTGCCCTCTCTTTCTAATAATTCGTTTCTCTCTCTGACGTGTGTCGCAACATAGTAACAAGTGGTAACAACTACTTCATCTCTTTCTTTTCGTCGCTCCGCCGCTCTCATTCTATCGAGGCACACGGCCTTAGGCCGGACAGGCATGTGTGAGAGCGCGATCGTCAATCGAGGAAGGCATCAAACGCGGTTTTCGCCATGGTCCGAATTTTTCTCGTATAAGAGCCTGTCTTTCCTTTATCTGCTGTCGCGCTCGCACTCCGATCGCGGCTCACAGACGCTGGCGGAGCTCACAAAGGTGTGTCGGTGCGCTTTGGTCGTACTCGATCGTTCATTCGCATTCTTTTGGACATTTCGAATTATTTTATCGGACATTTAATATTTCTTGATAATTTTTGATCCCTATGATAGGATTTTCAATAAATTGATATAGTATGACAATTATATGTTTTTCAATTATATATTTAAAGTTACAATATTGTCTCGGTAAATAAGGAATAAATTTCGCGAAATATTGAATTCTGGAGATTAATATAATGCGAAATGAATGAATAAGAAACATCTAATTATAATTGCATTTCTATTTAATTAAAATTCAGCGACACAGTAGGATCAAATATTGGACATAAGTGTTAAATGCCCGATAAAATGATAAGAAAAATGTTTCGAATAAAATGAAAGAGTCGCCGCGGCCGGCAACGACACACCGTCGCACTTACTCTCGGCGATCGTAGTGCGAGCACTGCGAGCGCGACAGACAGAACGAAGAAAAGAAAGGCTCTTATGCAAGACAAATTCGGACGATGATGAATTCCGCATTGATACCTTTCTCGATCGTCAAACGTGCTATCACACATGCTTGGTCGGCCCACGTTCGTGTGTTTGTCTAGCGCGAGCGCGACGGAGCGACAGAAAGATAGAGACAAAGTATGCAGTCGAATGTATTGTTGTTGATATCCCGAGCCATAGTACGCCACAATGAGAACGAATTATACGAAAGATAGAGAAAGAAAGACACCTTCGTGATGCACGCATTAGTACTGTAAGGCAAGAAGAGAAAATATAGGATATAGCGGTACGAGGCGAGGACACGAAGGCCAGGCAGGGTCATAAAGGCAGGACCCGAGAGGACCCAGGAGCGGGGGCTGACGTCGGAGGACCCGACGAGGACCCAGGAGCGCGAGCCGACGTCGAAGGGGCTGACGTAGCCGACGGACATTCGGTGTTCGTCTACGTCATCGAGCGGATCTAGTTGTCTAGCGAGCGAATACTCATGTTTGAGTGTGTCTAGCATTTTAGATTATTGTTTTAGTATCTTGTAGTTTACTTAAATAACATTTAATCTTACATATCAGAAGTGGGATTAGTAATCACACGTGTCTTGTGTATCGTGTGACGATGGGTCGTCCAAAGGGTGAGGCTCGTGAGGCGCGCGACCGTTCGCGTCATCGCTCACGAGATCACTCCCGTGATCGTTCCCGCGACCGTTCGTGTCATCGCTCACGAGATCACTCCCGTGATCGTTCCCGCGACCGTTCACGTCATCGTTCGCGAGATCATTCTCGTGATCGTTCCCAAAACCGTTCGCGTGATCGTTCCCGCGACCGTTCGCGTCAATGTGCGCGTGATCACTCTCGTGATCGATCCCGCGATCGTTCTCGCAATCGTTCCCGTGGTCATTCCCGTGATCGTTCGCGAAATCGGTCGGAGGAACGCCATCGACGTGCGAAGGACGTTGAACGCAGTCGTTCACGAGAACGACGTTGTAATTCGCGAGGTCATTCGCGGGAAGCGAACAGAAAACGTGCTCGAGGCTCGCCGCGAGAACGCTCGCGAAGCCGGACACGATATCGTTCGCGCAGTTTGTTGCGAGGTCCATCGCAGGGACGCGAAAATTCGCGACTTACCCGGGACAGTGATGCGACAGTGGAATTACAGAACACTGTACAAAGACTACAGCAGGAATTGGACGCTATAAGGTGCCGACCTGCTTTTGACGAGTGTTCTGTGCCGGTGTTTGATCCGTCGCGCGATAGTGCGGATGTCGAACAATGGGTGAAGGACGTTGATCGCCTTGCCCGACGATATAGGTGGAGTGCGGACAATATTTTGTATATAATTGCTCGTAGTTTAAAAGGCACGGCCCGAGAATTATACGATGAAGAGCTGCGGAATGATCATACGTGGGAAACATTTAAAGAAATACTCACGAAGAGTTTTCAAAAACCACTCCCATTCGCGAGGTTGTTCAGCGAGGCCGCATTGTATTCGGCAACACCAGGACAATCGTTGGGAGACTACAGCTTCGAGAAGCTGACCAAAATGCGGGCTACACGGTTAACTATACCGGACGCATATTTAATAGACGCCATCATAGGAGGTATCGGCGACCCCAACATTGAGAGGACGGTACGAGCCCACCGGTGCAAAGATGTGCATGAACTACACGTCGTGATGAAGGAGATGGGAACGATGCCGCGGATTCCATCGGCAGTCGCAGCAGCCCCATTCCGACCGACGGGACGACGACGTGACACGACGGCGCCGACGGCGAAACCATTCTCGACGGAACGGCAGTTCCAGAAACGAGTGGTCGCAGAACAACAGCCCGCGGCAGAACCGGCGATTGAGGAGGTGGTGCAGCGTCCACAGGTTTGCTTCAATTGTGGACGGAACGGACACATATCCAGGAATTGTAACAAACCCTACGCAACGTGTCGGTCGTGCCAACGACAGGGACACACGGAGAAGTATTGCCGGCGAACGAAACACATCGCCAATACGATGCAGGTGAGCTCCGAACAAAAAAATATGTATGTAATGACGGCTACCGTTAACAAACATAAGGTCCAAAGTTTGGTGGACACGGGGAGCTCGAACACCTTGGTTCAGAGACCTGTGGCGTTACGGGTGGGAGCAGAGTTGCTCGAGGATAAAGAGATAGAATTACGTGGTTTTCTGGGAGTAGGGACCCGTAGCAATTTAGTCGCGGATATAGAAATAAAGATTATGGAAGTAGTCGCGAGGGTACGCGCTATAATTATTGAAGCGGGCGAGATGACTTATGGAATGATTGTCGGTAGAGACTTTTTAGATCAACCGCACGTCATGCTGATTAAGCGCGAAAAACGAGTTTTATTAACAGAGTTACCGTGTATTGAAAATACCAGTAGGCTTATCGCGGAGATAAATATAACCGAGACGATGGAAGAGGGAAAAGCGCTAATTGTAGGAGAAATTTCCCGTCGCAAAATAAAACAATGCGAGGATTTGGTAAACTCGTACTCGGATTGCGTTTCGACGTCAATGAGCACGTTAGGAAAGACACAGGCCGTGAGGATGGAGATTAGATGTTCAACGGATGAACCCATTAATTACCACCCGTATAGAATGTCGCAATTCGAGCGAGAAATAGTTCGGCAAAATGTCCAAGAATTGTTAGACAACGGTATCGTTAGGGAGTCTGTTTCGCCATATGCGAGTCCTATTCTTTTAGTAAGGAAAAAGACGAACGACTATCGGCTTTGCGTAGATTACCGACGTCTCAATGCGGTGACGATAAAAGATAGGTATCCGCTACCACTGATCGAGGATCAAATTGACCGCCTCGGAGGCAATAAATACTTTACCGCGTTAGACCTAGCCTCGGGATATTATCAGGTACCGATGGAGGAAAAATCTGTCTCGAAGACAGCATTCGTTACTCCAGACGGCCATTACGAATTTTTACGGATGCCGTTCGGTTTGACAAACGCGCCCGCAGTGTTTCAACGATTGATTAACACCGTACTAGGATCATTAAGAAACACAGTAGCATTCCCGTACATTGACGATATTATAATACCATCCACCACCGTCGCGGAAGGTTTAGAAAAATTGAAATTAGTTTTAGAAAAGTTACGCGAACACCGGTTGACACTAAAGCTTAGTAAATGTTCATTTTTAATGACGCGGATCGAATACCTGGGACGCGAAATAAGCGCAGATGGGGTAAAACCCGGAAATAGAAAAGTCGAGGCTGTTCTGCAGATGGCAAAACCCTCCACGGTTACGGAGGTTCGGCGATTTTTAGGGTTGGCCGGATATTTTAGGAAGTTTATTCAGGGATACGCGACAATAACAGTACCGCTGACACGGCTATTGAAGCAAAACACCCCTTGGACCTGGGGACAGGCCCAAAACGCGGCAGTAAATAAAATTAAAGAAGTACTAACCACTCGACCCGTTCTTGCCATATATAACCATGCGTTGCGAACCGAAGTGCATACAGATGCGAGTTCCTTAGGGGTGGGTGCCATACTGTTTCAATTCACCGAAGAAGGGACGCAACGGGTGGTCGATCAGCAAAAGTACCACTCGTACGAACTAGAGACAATGGCAGTTGTTTACGCGCTACAGTATTTCCGCGTTTACCTGCTCGGGAGACCCTTCAGGGTCATTACGGATTGTAACGCGTTGCGCACCACGTTTACAAAAAAGGACTTGATACCTCGAGTCGGTCGATGGTGGCTTCAGGTACAAGACTATGATTTCGAAATCGAATATCGGGCCGGGACAAAGATGCAACACGTAGATGCACTTAGTCGAAGCGCATTAGTTGTAGAAGCGTATCCAATAGATATCACCGAAGCAGATTGGATACTAGCCGCACAATTGCAAGACGAGCAAATTAGCAGGGTCCGCGCAATATTGATCGAAAACGTAAGAAATAGTGAAACGAAGCAGTATTTCACTAATTACATGTTAAAAAACGGAAAAGTTTACCGACGCTTAGAAAACGGACGCACGGCATGGGCAGTACCGCGGGCCGCACGGTTCCAAATTTGTAGGCTGTGTCACGACGACGCGGGACACTTAGGCTTAGAAAAGACGTTACGCCGTATTAGAGAAAACTATTGGTTTGCCGACATGACTTCGTTCGTGAGGAAATACGTAGGAGCGTGTTTAAATTGTACATATTACAAACGTACAACAGGATTAAAGCAGGGTAAATTGCATCCGATAGAAAAAATACCGATACCCTTTCACAACGTACATATTGACCACGTCGGACCTTTCGAGATTAGCGAACGGAAGAATAAGTATCTTTTGGTCATTGTCGACGCGTTCACTAAATTCTCTATAATAGAACCGGTTAAGGATACCAAGGCAAAACGGGCCATTAAGATATTGCTGGACGTAATCCATTTATTTGGGGTACCTAGCAGGATAGTTAGTGACCGCGGGACGGCATTCACGGCGAAAACTTTTAAAACCTTTTGCGAGACGTACGGTATTAGGCACGTGCTCAACGCGGTGGCTACGCCTCGGGCCAACGGTCAATGCGAGAGGTATAATCGGACGATAGTAGCATCCCTAGCAACAACGACAGCCGGTCAGGATTCGGGAAAATGGGATGATTTCGTAAAGCAGATTCAAAGCGCGATGAATACGACGCATAATAAGAGCATCGGAGTTACTCCTACGGAGGCGCTCATGGGGTACCAGGCGAGGAGTACCGCGGAATCACGATTGCTACAAGAGACGCAGGTCGAAATGGATAGGTTAGATTTACCCAGATTGCGTAAACAAATATCAAGTCACATTACAGAGGACCAACGAAAACAAAAAGAAAGGTACGATCGAGCCAGACGAGAGGCTAAACGATACCAGGAAGGGGACATAGTGATGATCGAAATCACAAGTGAGAAACCTACAGGGGAGAGTAGGAAACTCCACCCAAAATTTAAAGGCCCCTTTAGAATTTGCAGAGTTCTCATCAACGACCGATACGAGGTCGAGGACCTTCGAGAAGGCGGTCGAAGAGCCAAGACGGTGATGGCGGCCGACCGGTTGAAACCGTGGGTAGCGGCGGTCGAGTAAGGAGTACACCGAGGACAGCTGGTAGCGGGTCTACATAAGCGGCTGCGGGCGGAAGTACCACCTTCGGTTAATTTTGTAATGCCGTGGCCGATGCCAGGATTACTGCAGGTTCAGAAGTCTGGGCAGTGACGTGGGACGTCACTGTAGGACGGAGAACTTTGGTTAATTTTGTAATGCCGTGGCCGATGCCAGGATTACTGCAGGTTCAGAAGTCTGGGCAGTGACGTGGGACGTCACTGTAGGACGGAGAACTTTGGTTAATTTTGTAATGCCGTGGCCGATGCCAGGATTACTGCAGGTTCAGAAGTCTGGGCAGTGACGTGGGACGTCACTGTAGGACGGAGAACCTTGGTTGATTTTGTAATGCCGTGGCCGATGCCAGGATTACTGCAAGTTTAGAAGTCTGGGCAGTGACGTAAGGCGTCACTGTAGGACGGAAAACTTTGGTTGATTATGTAATGCCGTGGCCGATGCCAGGATTACTGGAAATGAGTTCCGAAGTCTGGGCAGTGACGTAAGGCGTCACTGTAGGACGGAAGACTCAGGATTGTCCGTGCAATGCCGTGGCGGGTGCCAGGATTGCCGGATGAAGAGTCAGGACTACCTGGACAGCACAACCGCAGGAAGGAGGGACTCATTCGGCAGTACCGGCATACAACAAAGGAGGATCGCCGAATAAAGGGGAATCAACGCAAGGAACGGAGCCGACGACTCGGTGATGGCCAGGCTCCAGAGCAGAGAAACTGCATCGCATCAGGATGAGAACAGCGATGCACTGAAAATCACAGCGATGTCATGCACGGACATGCTGAAAAGGGGAAGTAACTTCAGGAACAAATAAAATTAGAGAATAAATGTTTTAGATAAATAGGTCATGACTGACACACAAAAATATTTTTAGATAATACCAAACTCAGTTGTGTTCTTCGATCCTTGTATTACAGAAACCAAAGCAGGCTTGAGGACAAGCACGCATGTCAGGATGGACGAATGTAAGGCAAGAAGAGAAAATATAGGATATAGCGGTACGAGGCGAGGACACGAAGGCCAGGCAGGGTCATAAAGGCAGGACCCGCGAGGACCCAGGAGCGGGGGCTGACGTCGGAGGACCCGACGAGGACCCAGGAGCGCGAGCCGACGTCGAAGGGGCTGACGTAGCCGACGGACATTCGGTGTTCGTCTACGTCATCGAGCGGATCTAGTTGTCTAGCGAGCGAATACTCATGTTTGAGTGTGTCTAGCATTTTAGATTATTGTTTTAGTATCTTGTAGTTTACTTAAATAACATTTAGTCTTACAGTACGTAATTCAGAAAATATCAAACTGTTATCAATAATAATTTAATATAATGATTGCTTAAATTGTTATAAAAAGGTATTTAGTTTCTAGAACTTCGATGCATGTCTAAGCGTCTCTTCAAATTTCTACAAACTGTTTTTTAGTACGTAATCAAATTGTTCTGTAAACCGGTCTTCCATGATAAAGTCAGCAAATTTTGCTGAGTCTGTCCGAAACGTGTAGTTATCGGTACTGTTAACAAATTTTTGTTAGATGTTTTGCATTGAAACTTTACTATCTTGGATATCGAATCTCTAAATTGTTCCGTATCTGTTTGTAACAGTGTTATGATATTACCTGCACATCTTAACAATGAAATTAGTATATTTTTCTTCAGGTATACTGTAAAATTAGATCAGAAGATGGCACGGTGATAAAAAAATTCATAATTTCAAAAAAACTATTTTTTCTTCAAATAGATTGTTGAAGTATAGGTACGTTCAGAGGACACGATGACGTTGTTGTATGTAAAATGAAAAACATTTTCAACGATATACATAGGACCATATTGAAGTTCTAAAATTTCTAGAAATCAAAAGCATTGTTCAACAATTCATACAAATAATTATTTGCAATTTAGATATTTTTAATAAGATGGTTTTTGTGTAATTAAACCGTTTTTTTACACTTCTATGTTTATTATAATTTTCGAATTGAGAATTTAAAATCCAAACTTATACACATCCTGCACTATCTTGCAATAATTAAATGTTTAATATTTTGGTAATTCCTTCAAATGTATTTTCTTTTTCAGTAGTACCCACAATATATGCAAGTTTTTAAACAATGTCTAACATTCTGCGAGAACCTTGTATACTTGACCTGAAACGTACCTATAGATTGAAATTTTCCTGGCTCCGGAAGTCTCTGATTTTTTTGTATTACTTCTTCAAAAAATTCTTTGAAATTTTATAAATACATAATTCTTATTACTATATTTCTTAAAAGGAAATAACGTTTAAAGGAAAATTTGGTATATTCCTTCACATCATCGTATATCATCATCATATCACCATATTAATCAGATCCGTTTATTCCTTGATTTTCCTACATTCTTTTATTCATACCTTCCTGTATTCCCTTATTTATTCCTTGATACCTGCATTCCCTTATTCTTTAAAAACATTATTTTTTTAAAAACAAGTATTTTAATAAAACCATTACTATACTTAACAATATTCTACGAATGAAGTGAAATCAGTAAAAAGCATCGAAAATGCAAAGGTATAGGCCAAGTACAAGAGGATGTGACTTTGGAATAGCTTTCTCGTTAACATAAACTTGATTATACGATGTATTTGAAATCGAACAAATGCGAGCAAGTACAAATCATTGTACAGCATCCATACGATGCTATCGCTAAGTAAATATATTAAATTAACTAAATTTCCCAAAAAATGATGTGTCCTCATTTAATTAATAAATCTGTTTAGTGCTCGACTAAATGTACTTGGTGGCCCGCTTTTTACGAAGGTTCGATGGTGAAAAATAAGCTTAAATAGTTCGGGATGTTCGACATTGAAAGAGAGTTGTTAAAACATAGTATAAAGCGGCCTTCTTATTGTGTTGAATGAAAATCCTCTAAATATCTCATAACGTTTCCTTTTAACTTACGTTATCATCAATCGTTGAAACACATGGCAATGTGCATGTGTAATTTTCTCTCAGGCACATCCAGATTGTTAACTTGTTAAGTTTTTCCACTTAGATGCATCCGGATTGTTAATTTAGAAATGAGTACAAATATCTGTAACGTTACATTTTGGACATCAAGCTTCGTAAAAAGCGGGCCACCAAGTACATTTAGTCGAGCACTAAACACATTTATTAATTAAATGAGGAGACATCATTTTTTGGGAAATTTAGTTAATTTAATATATTTACTTAGCGATAGCATCGTATGGATGCTGTACAATGATTTGTACTTGCTCGCATTTGTTCGATTTCAAATACATCGTATAATCAAGTTTATGTTAACGAGAAAGCTATTCCAAAGTCACATCCTCTTGTACTTGGCCTATATCTTTGCATTTTCGATGCTTTTTACTGATTGTACAATACAGTAAATTACTTAACCAATCTACCATCTTCAAATCAAAGCTATCTGATTCAATTTCAGGTAAAATTCTTTTATTGTAGTATGTAATATTTTAGATATTTAATTCAAGGCATCTCTCCTTTGTGGACTTCATATACAATCTAGCTGCCACATTTCGAAATATTGCATAGATACACCGTACTCTTTCTTTAAATTAATGTCATGTTCGTCCGTATTGGTCAAGAATTACGGACGAGAAATTTTTTTGGCGCATATCCTTGTAATACACGGCGCGGTCTACATGTGCCGATCACCGCTCAATGCATTTGCAAGGAGTTACGCCATACTATTTCCTGGTCGTAATTGTTGATCGATTTGTATGATTCAGGTCTTCTTGTAAAGATAAAGGTTCAACGCACGAGCGTAGATTTTCGGATTTTCAAATAATCATGTTTTCGCTGAAAAAATCGTCTAAAACCATATTAATTATTGATCCACACTATACGTATCAACACAAACTTTTTTTGAAAATCCGAAAATATACGCTCGTGTCTTGAACCTTTATCTTTAAAATAAGACCGCATTTGTTAAAATCGGTCTAGAATTGCGGCCTAAAAACGACATGGCGTAAACCCTTGCAAAACGCTGGGGTACCCAACGCCCTTAAGGTGTTAATATCACCATGGTATTATTGGGAACAGCCTACTTGTTATATTGAAACATACTTAATAAAAAGAACCAAGTGGTGTCATATATTGCAAGATGGTATCATGTAAGATGTTCATTAAGTCAAAAGTTTAATGACATTTGCATAGTAATCATGCACTTCTTGGTTCTCTGTTCTTTTATTAACCGTGTTATGGGTCATAATGGAAAATGTTTCAAACAATAGGCTTTTGTTTAAATTAGGTTCAGAGCTTAATATTTTTGCTTCTTCAAAATTAAATGAATGTCCGAACTCCATGTAGTGATGCACTAAATCAGTAGGCATAACATTTAAATTTCTGATTGATAGCTTATGTTCATTGATTCTACTTTTTAAATATTGTTTCGTCTGTTCTATGTATGATACGCTACAATCTTTGCAAGGTATGTTGTAAATGATGTTGGATCTTTTGTCTTTACAAATCTTGTCCTTAGGACTTTTATACAAGAGATTGTGGCTAGTGTTTGTGACAGAAAAACAAATACTGATTCCTACCTTCCTAAACTCATACAGAATGCTATCGCTAAGACCTTTTACACATGGTATAACACCTCTTTTTGTTGACACATTATTATTTGTAGGTACATTATTACTGCTGGATAACCCAGAATTATACAATTGATGAATATGTTTGGAAATATGAAAATCTATGAAAGTTGGTGGGTAACAATTATTAATTAATGTGTCTTTTATGAGTTTAATATTCTTTTCCCAGAATATATTGTTAGATAGTTTTATAGCTCTGTCAACTAATCCTTTGATTAAATCTATTTTGTGTGTAATAGGATGTGATGAGTGGAAATTTAAAAATCTGCCCGACCAAGTGGGTTTTCTGTACCAATCAGTAGTGACTTTCCCTGCGTTATCGGTGTCTCGTATAAGCAACACATCTAAGAAGCTAATTTTACCGTTTGCCTCCATTTCATGCGTGAATTTTAACCTGTCATAGTAATTATTGAACACTTCAAGAATCTCTGTTATACTATTAATTGGTACAAGTGTCATGATATCGTCAACGTATCGTTTGAAGTATGGTATATGGACAGATAATTTACTAAGGCAAGTAGTTTGTAAAGATTCCATTACCAGTTCTGCTAGTACTGGCGATATTGGCGAGCCCAATGGAGTTCCAAATGTTTGTTTATAGATGGTATTATTAAATTTGAAAATCATAGAACTCATAATAAACTCGATGGCTTGTTTGAATTGTAATTTGGTAATCTTTGTGTACTTCCTTATTTTGTGACTATGTTTTATCTAATATTTGTAATACCAGGTGTAATGGGATGTTGGTGAATAAGAACGATACATCCAACGATATTAAAACATGGTTATAAGGAATGAATAGACTGTCAACGCTTTTCACAAACGACCAACTATCTTTGGTGAATTGGGTGTTATGTCCCACTACATTACTAAGGATCCTGGCCATAAAGCTGGAAATTTTGTATGTTGGTCCGCTTATCGTATCATCGATAACCATGTTTTAATATCATTGGATGTATATATGAAACATTTTCCATTATGATCCATAACACGGTTAATAAAAGAATTGAGCACCAAAAAGTGCATGATTACTATGTAATAGGTTTTACATCCCCTGTTTTATCTGGTGCTCTCATTACGTTTCATAATGTGTAAGCAATAATACGTGTTTTATAGTTTGTCTCCAATGAATATTACATCCACAGTAGGTAAGTGGACTAATTATGTTCCTAACGAACAAGTTTTTACATCAGTCTAAATAATATGTGCAGTGATTCATATAATTTAAAATATTATTTACTAATTACAACAAAATATGGTTTATATTCACAAATATTCAATTTTTTTTTTATCTTTCACTTATACTATGTTTCCGGTATGATATTTTATTTTATGTTTTTATAAAAAAAAGGGAACATAGTTTTATGAAAAGTGTCCCTGAAGAGGGTTCTAAACAGGACCGAAACGTTGGACCAATTTTTCAATAACAATAAATCTGTTCCTCACTGTGGATGGGCGAGATTTTTACTTCATATCTATTTTAGTTATATGTAACTTCAATTTTTATTTAAAGGTTTTTGATCGTTACATAGGCCGGAGTAAATTAATTAATAATTATATTCGAAAACGATCGTTAAAATTAAAGAGTTCAAAACAAAAATTTCAATAAAAGCAATACTATACTTAACAATATTCTACGAATGAAGTGACATCAGAAAAAGCATCGAAAATGCAAAGGTATAGGCCAAGTACAAGAGGATGTGACTTTGGAATAGCTTTCTCGTGAACATAAACTTCATTATACGAAGTACTTATTTGATATCGAACAAATGCAAGCAAGTACAAATTATTGTACAGCATCGACACAATACTATCGCTAACAATAAGTGTTACGTCAAGACTATATCTCCCGCCCCTGTGTTCTGGTTTTGCTCAACTTCAGGTTTGATTCACGATAATCCTTTTTGGTTTGCACCCTTTCGAGTCAATGGCCGAATCTAATTTACTCGGGACGGAGCCGGGTCGTACAATCGGTACAGGTGGTTTGAGAAAGTTGAACACGTGAAAGATTTTGTTTCTAACAAAACCCTTATCTGCCTGATACGGGGTGTGTTGGTAGCTGTATAGATCAATACCTTGGTTCTTGGTCACCGTCTTCTATCTCAATTACTTCCAGAGAGGGGTGAGAAAACGGGGGTATATCTGTTTTGACTATCACCGGAGCAATTTTAGTCGAGTCATAGTTTCCCTTGACTGACGCTGGTGGTCGTTTTATGGCTTCGATCTTCCGAACTGCTTTACGCTTGCTGTTTCTAGGCTTCCCTTCCGTGGTTTTTGAAAAGGATGGCTCAGAGAGCGGAGAATTTCCAGCCTCTCGGAATTTCTTCTGGTTCTCTACTCTATTCTTCAATAGGCTAGGATCCACACGTACCGCGGCTGCCCACCTCTTTCTCCACCCAGATCTATTATTGGGTCTTTTCGGCACTAAGGAGATATGATAATTACATAATATAACATCATCGGTCCGCTACGGATATCATCGTTCTATAGTCTTTCACTGAAAATCTCAGCGATTTCCAGCTAGTCCTTGTCCCGATGATGACGCTTTGGAGATCGACAGTTACGGGTAGGAAAAGCGCTGTCGTTCAGAGCGTGTCATAGAAGCAACAACTACGTCGAAAATTTACGATTTCCAACGACAGTTTGTTCTATTCCCGCTGAAGAATGACTTCGGTAAATGGATGCAGGTATTTGGTAAACATGGGTGTATGGATACTCAAGGGGTTTAGACTGCTGATCTTCAGGCTTCAGAATTTGTGATTTTCAAATATTTGATTACTCACTATTTGTTTTGGAGTGAAGTAGCTTTGCCAAATACGATGATAAGATCCTTCTGCTGTACTGTTAATGTAGTTGATCTCTTGATGTAGTTTTTACTGATCACGTTTTGAACACACGGAATCACGACACGGAACACTTTCTGTTAGAAACTCGGTACAAAAAGTACAAGCTGCGTCGGAGGGCAGCAGTATATTATACAGGGCGTCCCAGCTGATTTACACGGCACGGCACCAGGTGATAGCTGAGGTAATTCTAATATAGGGAAGTGACATTCGTAATGTCGTACCTTAATCCGTGGCCCAGTTATTAACGAAAAACGACAGCCAATCAGAGGGCTCCGTTGGGCGCCGCAGCGCGACAGTTCCTACTGGTACAAGTTAATGTCTTGTAGTAGCGGGAGTGTTTATGGGACCGCGTCAACGGAGCCCTTGAAAGGGATACAGACCGAGCACTAACACACTACCACGAAAAATGTATTGATGAGTGTGTCACTGGGTCACTGTACTTGCCTTCGTCACCGAAAAAAGGTCTAATTTATGACTTTACCACTTGTACGTAAGCTACGGAATAGCACCGCTCGCACACCATCGGTTTACGCTGCAAACCTTACAGAACACCGCGCAATAAATTCACGTTGAAAAGAATGGCCGTTGCCCGATAATTTTCACCTTAGATTTGATTAAATTATTATAAAGAATGTATGCATTCGCACACTTGTTCAATTTGTTCAGCGAAAGGAATGAATTCTTCATCAACGAGAAAGTTTGATTATTAATCGATTACCAATACACCCGAAATTACGCGAAATTCACTCCGTGGTGACTTTTTCGTCTTTGCACTTCCAACCTTTTCCATTTTCTACACAAATCCGTTTTCCAAAAAAGATGTAGCGAAGGAGAGACGTCTGTTACCGAAAGAATAGTAACAGTAAACAGATGTCCACAGAAGAAGACCGCCACAATGTCAATCTACGCTAAAAGTATGAGTAGTCCTGAAAGGAGCCGATAATTTAATCGATCTGTTTGATGTCCCCACGTTGAATGTACGCGTGGCCCAAAAAAAAGCGTATTCGGTAAGTTAATAATATCGATAGTTAATAATATCCCGCGGAAAACATATTGCTGCCGCGACCGTGCGTGTCCTGTTATAAAAATGTCGAGGACACGGTCTGGTATCGTTCCAACACATTTCTGTAAGAGGCTGCTGAAACCCGAAAAGTAACAATGAAAGCGCTGTTAAGAATTCAAGTGACGAGCTCTGGTCTTCTCGACAACACATGCATCGATTCGACATGGAAAACCTGGACGCCAAATGTAGCGATTGTGGAAATTTTTGAAACATCCATTCCGTCCGTACCTCCCATCATCCTTAGTACGCCAAAGGGCGAAATGAAAGCAAAGAGGGGAACGGGACGTTCCGATACACGAAGACGACCCCGAGAAATACAGAATCATTTTTTCTGCCGAATTGAACAGTTCTACGAGTCACTAAGAAGAAGTCTATCATTACGAAGGAAACGTACTTGTGTAGAAAATGGAAAGGGTTGGAAGTGCAAAGACGAAAAAGTCACCACGGAGTGAAGTTCGCGTAATTTCGGGTGTATTGGTAATCGATTAATAATCAAACTTTCTCGTTGATGAAGAATCTATTCCTTTCGCTGAACAAATGGAACAAGTGTGCGAATGCATACATTCTTTATAATAATTTAATCAAATCTAAGGTGAAAATTATCGGTCAACGGCCATTCTTTTCAATGTGAATTTATTGCGCGGTGTTCTGTAAAGTTTGCAGCGTAAACCGATGGTGTGCGAGCGGTGCTATTCCGTAGGTTACGTGCAAGAGGTAATGTCATAAATTAGACCTTTTTTCGGTGACGCCGGCAAGTACAGTGACCCAGTGACACACTCATCGATACATTTTTCGTGGTAGTGTGTTAGTGCTCGGTCTGTATCCCTTTCAAGGGCTCCGTTGACGCGGCCGCATAAACACTCCCGCTACTACAAGACATGTACCAGTAGGAACTGTCGCGCTGCCGCGCCCAACGGAGCCCTCTGATTGGCTGTCGTTTTTCGTTAATAACTCGGCCACGGATTAAGGTACGACATTACGAAGATCACTTCCCTATATTAGAATTACTTCAGCTATCACCTGGTGCAGTGCCGTGTAAATCAGCTGGGACACCCTGTATACAGCATTTTGGGCCCTCCTACTAGATCAGTTTCTAACGTTTTCTGAACGAGACAATGCAGTCTTCTCCTAGCAACCCAACACCACCGGCAAGGAAAAGTATTTAAAAAAATATTGGTCTCCACTTTAGCATGTGCTGTTTATTTTCCCTTCAAATGTCCCTAAGCCAGCACGAGATCTGGTGCCAAATTTACATTTTCGCGTGTACAAGGTCTGCATTATATTTGAAGAAGTTCGACGTCTGGAAACTTTCTCTTTCGAGGGATGTCGTGTTTACAACCCTAAGAGCTGTAACTAGTTTATGTGTTTTCCGAATACCATCTGCCAGTCTCGACCAAGGAGATCGAAATGTGTTTTTTCTGAAGAAGGATTTATGATTTGAAGTGCATCTGCCTGGCCTTGAACTGACAAAGGGGAACGGGGCGCGGAGACGTAACATAAGTAAATATATTCAATTAACTAAATTTCCCAAAAAATGATTTCTCCTCAGTTAATTAATAAATCTGTTTACTACTCAATTAAATATACTTGGTGGCCCGTTTTTTACGAAGTTTTGACGGTGAAAAATACGTGTAATATCAACTCCTGTAAGTTTAAATAGTACGGCATGTTTGGCAATGAAAGAGAGCTGTTAAACATAGTATCTAGTGGGCTTCTTACTATACAGATTCAAAATCCTCTGTATATCTCATACAGTTTCGTATTAATTTATAATAACATTAACCGTTGGCACATATGGAAATAGGTATGTGTAATTTCGTCTCAGATGCATCCAGATTTTTAACTTGTTATATTATTACAATCAAATACGTTACATCTCGGATATCAAGCTTTCTAAAAAGCGGGCCGCCAAGTACATTTAACAGAACAGTAAACAGATTTATTGATTAAATGAGAAGAAATTATTTTTTAGTTAGTTGAATATATTTACTTAGCAACAGTATTGCGTCGATGCTATACAATAAATTGTACTTGTTCACATTGGTTTGATATCAAATACTTCCTACAATGAAGTTTATGTTAACGAGCAATCTATTTCAAAGTAATATCTTCTTGGATTTGGCCCATATCTTTGCATTTTTTATATTTCTTTGAGGATTCAATGTTCGTTACTTTCATTTACATGAACAATGTCCTAATTTTGGTTTCTATCATAATTTAAAACACACTTGGTACATCTTTCTCGACTTGCGTTTGATTAGCAATAAAGTGGCAAAGTGCAACGATTATGGAAAGATGATGTACCGTTGAGTCGGATTAACTGGTCGACTTGTTGTTGGCGTAACGCGGATATTCTCGTCAGAGTCGTTTGCTAATTCATGCGAGGGCACTTGCTCGCAACTTTTCTTCGGTTGGCTCAGTATATTACTAAACGAATTACTTACGCTCCTGATGAAAGAGACTGACGGCGTTCTCGATTAAAGTTTAGTGGAGCTTATGTAAGCTCCCTTAGTAATTGTCGGTTCATATGTCTTTAGCTTACACTCTATTTCTCCATATCTCGCTAACAAGTAACAACGTGGATAGACGTATATTGACGCTGCTTTGTCGAAACTGAGCCCTCGAACGAGATTGAACTACACTCCTCCGGTGCCAATATACTCTGTGTATACACAAGTAAATATGTATGTATCTATGCTCTTTGTTTAATTTCAGATCTCCTCATGCAAATCTACCTAGAACTATTCTGTGCCATTACTCATTACGTATCATTCCATGAATAGCTCAACTTTCGCGCTAACGTGTTTTTATAATTTGACCGCATGCTAACTATGAATCATACTGTAAAATTATTCATATTTTTTATTAAAAAATCTAGTTCCGTCGAATAAACAGTTGTTTTCTGTTTTATGGAACAAAACATGAACGGGGAATTTACTACAGCACTGAAGCATGTCGCATAAAAATAACGTACACGTGGAGGGCTACCATGTACGTTCAGGATTGGAGTCTGTGTAAAACGAATCTGTAACGAGATATTTATAGGAGTGCTGTTCGATATCAGCTTATTATAACATATCAGCTTTTTCTGCAAATACTTGCGTCATAGGAAATTTAACTTTTATTTACCTAAAGTTTTTTATATGCAATATCGTCAAAAAGCATAAAAAATGATAATAAAAGGTACAGACAAAGTACAAGGGGATGTCACTTTGGAATAAA
This sequence comes from Mimumesa dahlbomi, assembly GCA_917499265.3. NCBI lineage: Eukaryota > Metazoa > Arthropoda > Insecta > Hymenoptera > Crabronidae > Mimumesa > Mimumesa dahlbomi. Next base: position 2,886,032 of record OU824120.1, read on the forward strand.
TTGCTCGTTAACATGAACTTCATTATTCAAAGTATTTGAAATCAAACAAATGTGAGAAGTATAAATTATTGTACAACATCGACACAATACTATCACTAAATAAATACAGGGTGTCCCAAAATTATCCAACAATCGGGTACTTGGAGATTGTTTATAACAAAAGAAATTGAAAAGTCCTTCACCCTTTTGTGATTCGACGTCCCGTTTTTTATTTACGAGCTTCCAAAATATCGTGGTCGGACTTCCGGCCCGCGCGGTTCGAACCTGAGTTGGAGACATATACGCGAGAAAAGTATTGACGAGTGGTCAGCGGGGAGAGTGGCACAGCTATCGTTCGGCGAAATGTCAGCTGAGCGTCGATGGATACCCCTCGTGGAGCGTGACAGTCTCACATAGAGAAAACATGTGATAACGATTTTGGGACTCCCTTTATTGGGAATATTAATAAACCATCCACAATAAGTGAGTATTTCTAATTTATCAGAAGTTTATATATTGCAATGATCCTACAATGAATCTTTTGTTGTATTACAAAATAACCACTTTTCTTTTCTTCCACTATATGATCAATACTTAATTCACTAATTTTTGTTTTTCAATTAAGGGTTAATTATACCGCAGTTTATCCCTGAAGAGGGCCAAAAATGTAGCCGAAACGTCGGAAATTAATTACAGTTAAAGTTAATTCACCTTATTGGGATGGTTTACGTAAGTAGATTCATTTTTAATTAACATTAATCTTTTCTTTATCACTATTTAGAGACCCCTTTTGTGTTATACTGATCGATTATGCCAGATAAATATTTGTTTATTTTATTTCATATATCAAGGAAAGGATGTATAATTTAATATGCATAATACAACAAACCAATAAATTTATGTAGGAGTGATTACGTCGTAGGGCAATGAACTCGCAAGGCCGTTAGCCGAGTCGAGTTAAAGAGACGAGCGTGTGAGCGAAAACATAAACACGGCCGATCTCGAGAATCGACAGCGGTCGCGAGGCCGTTTACCTCGTTGCGTTGAAAAAATGTTCGAGACCACGAACGCGACGAATATGTAAAGACGAGCCGTGTCGCGCCGCGATCAGTTCGCAACGAGCAGTTAGCTATTAACCATCAATAGACAAGGTCTTGTCTCGGGCCAAGTACGAGAGAAGACTCTTGACTCTATTCCGGAAATATTAGATCGGGGTTTTCGGGGTATTCAAACGACATGAAAGCGGCAAATTTCCCCAAAAGTGCGATGATATTCTTAGAGGCAGCGTCGAGACGAGTTGATTGAGACTAATTACAAAAACACTGGTCCACCCAGTAACGAGATATTTGATGTCAAAAGTACGTCTTTTTTATTTAATAAGTCGTCTGCTTCGTCTTTTCCAGTGTCACACTTTCGACTATGCGAGTTCTGTCGGTGTCAAACCGAACTAACAGATTTTCATACCATGCGACGATAATTTTTCTGTCGGTAATGTAGATTTTTATATGTAATCTCTTGGAGACATGCGGGAAAAATCAAGAAACAAGGTCTTGTCTCTGGCCAAGTACAATCAACAGCATAAATGGTTTCACTGCGGGGTACGGGGTGCGCGCGGGTATCCACAACTGTTAATGCTTGTTTCACCTGAGTGATTTTCGTGCCCTCTCTTTCTAATAATTCGTCTCTCTCTCTCTGACATATGTCGCAGCGTAGTAACAAATGATAATGACTACTTCATTTCTTTCTTGTCGTCGCTCTGTTGCACTGATTCTATCGAGGCACACGGACTTAGGTCCGATAGGCATGTGTGAGAGCGCGATCGTCAATCGAGGAAGGCATCAAACGCAGTTTTCGCCATGGTCCGAATTTTTCTTGTATAAGAGCCTCTCTTTCCTTTATCTGCTGTCGCGCTCGCACTCCGATCGCGGCTCACAGAAGATGGCCGAGCTCACAAAGGTGTGTCGGTGCGCCTTGGTCGTACTCGTTCGTTCATTCGCATTCTTTTGGACATTTCGAATTATTTTATCGGACATTTAATATTTCTTGCCAATTTTTGATCCCTATGATAGGATTTTCAATAAATTGGTATAGTATGACAATTATATGTTTTTCAATTATTTATTTAAAGTTACAATATTGTCTCGGTAAATAAGGAATAAATTTCGTGAAATATTGAATTCTGGAGATTAATATAATGCGAAATGAATGAATAAGAAACATCTAATTATAATTCCATTTCTATTTAATTAAAATTCAGCGACACAGTAGGATCAAATATTGGACATAAGTGTTAAATGCCCGATAAAATGATAAGAAAAACGTTTCGAATAAAATGAAAGAGTCGCCGCGGCCGGCAAAGACAAACCGTCGCACTTGCTCTCGGCGATCGTAGTCTGAGCACTGCGAGCGCGACAGACAGAACGAAGAAAAGAAAGGCTCTTATGCAAGACAAATTCGGACGATGATGAATTTCGCATTGATACCTTTCTCGATCGTCGAACGTGCTATCACACATGCTTGCTCGGCCCACGTTCGCGTGTTTGTCTAGCGCGAGCGCGACTGAGCGACAGAAAGATAGAGACAAAGTATGCAGTCGAATGTATTGTTGTTGATATCCCGAGCCATAGTACGCCACAATGAGAACGAATTATACGAAAGATAGAGAAAGAAAGACACCTTCGTGATGCACGCATTAGTACGTAATTCAGAAAATATCAAACTGTTATCAATAATAATTTAATATAATATAATGGTTGCTTAAATTGTTATAAAAAGGTATTTAGTTTCTAGAACTTCGATGCATGTCAAAGTGTCTCTTCAAATTTCTACAAACTTGTTTTTAGTACGTAATCATATTGTTCTGTAAACCAGTCTTCCATGATAAAGTAAGCAAATTGTTGGGTCCGTGCGAAACGTGTAGTTATTGGTATTGTTAAATCTTTGTTAGATGTTTTGCATTGAAACTTTACTATCTCGGATATCGAATCTCTAAATTGTTCCGTATCTGTTTATTACAGTGTTATGATATTACCTACGCATTTTAACAATGAAATTAGAATATTTTTCTGCAGGTATTCTGTAAAATTAGATCAGAAAATGCCACGGTATTAAAAAATTCATGATATCAAAAAAACTATTTTTTCTTCAAATAGATTGTTGAAGTATAGGTACGTTTAGAGGACACGATGACGTTGTTGTATGTAAATTGAAAAACATTCTCAAGGATATACATAGGACCATATTGAAGTTCTAAAATTTCTAGAAATCAAAAGCATTCTTCAACAATTCATACAAATAATTATTTGAAATTTAGATATTTTTAATAAGATGGTTTTTGTGTAATTAAACCGTTTTTTTACACTTATATGTTTATTATAATTTTCGAATTGAGATTTTAAAAACCAAACTTATACACATCCTGCACCATCTTGCAATAATTAAATGTTTAATATTTTGGTAATTCCTTCAAATGTATTTTCTTTTTCAGTAGTACCCACAATATATGCAAGTTTTTAAACAATGTCTAACATTCTGCGAGAACCTTGTATACTTGACCTGAAACGTACCTATAGATTGAAATTTTCCTGGCTCCGGAAGAGTCTCTGGTTTTTTTGTATCACTTCTTCAAAAAACTCTTTGAAATTTTATAAATGGTGCGTTCCACGTCAAGTGATCAGGGTTTTTTCCGTCATGTCACGGATTTTGATAAAATTTTAATATGTTATAGATAACGTCAACAAAAAATACCCATTTGAAAGAATTTTCAAAATATTAAATATTTTTTAAGTTACAGGCAGTCAAAGTTTTGTGCATGGGTTTTTTTCAAAATTTATAACTCTGAAACCACAATAGATACAGAAATCATAAAAATGCCAGTTGATTCAGAAAGCCTAAGAGTTTTAGAAAAAAAATATAAATTCGATGCAACTTGTTTTTAAATTGTTAAAAAAATGTTTTTAATTTTTTAAACTTAAATTCCGTCCAAAGTGGATCATCAATTTTTTTTAAACATTTTTTTTTCATCATTATCGAAGTGTCCTCTAAACAGAACTTCCAGAAAAATCATGAAGCGATGAATAGTTTTCGAGCTATGAATTTTTCTGCCCCGCGGTGTCGGTATTTGGCGCGCGACTTCGCCCATATCGCGTCGCAGATGGCTGCCGCTAGTCAAACCAAACCATTGATCAATGATCTAGATTTGGGCTTCAATATCTTCGAAAGTGTACCCTTCAATTTTTTGGCGATTTTTTTATAGCAATGCTACAATGTTTTTTAAATATAACTTCCAGCGGCATGTTGCAGCAATGCATACCTTTCAAGTTAGGAATTTTTATTTACCGCGGCGTTCGGTTTCTCGCCCGCGATTCCGGCCGAACCTTAACACCTATACCTCAATAAATATTTGCCATGCAATAATATTTCACTTCTTCTTTTTTGGCTGTATCTGTTGACTTTCGACACTTTTCTTTCAACTGAGGATTGACAGAATTTTCGTTATTACTTGAATCTACTGCAATTATTTTTCCTTTTATGGCAGTTTGTAGTTTTCCAATTTTTTCTTTAATTTGATAAAGTGTTTATAATTTAGGAACTTGTATAGGAGATTCTACAAATTTTTGAAAGACTACATTTATAACATGTATAGTGGAAGTTCTATCTACTTCAGGAAAACTGATAATACCAGAAGTGAAGACTGTTTGATTACTTTTAACGTTCGATTCTAATGCTTGTTCCAAATACTTGGACCTGATTTTCCACGAATAATATTAGTTGTATTTATTACATTTCGCCACCTTATCCTAGTGTCGCCAAGTTTACATATAAATACCCCCAATTCTAAATCTGGATTTGAATCCCGCAAGAGATTGGAAACGCGGCAGATATTCTTTTCACATTACTTGTGCTTTAAGAGCTTCAAAGAATTGCAACAATATTGGTATGGCATATTGTGTTTAATTGAACCAGCGGAACTGTATAAAATACTCAAAAATTACAGACGTATACTTCTACACTTCTTCACTTTACCCACGTAAAGCCGAAAACACACTGAGAGAATTCCAGAAAATGAGTCGCATATAAAGCATAACTATCACAATGCATGGCAAATGTTTATTGAGGTATCGGTTTCTGCAGGTATACTGTGAAATGAGAATCAGAGAGAGCACCGAGCAAGGGTTTTTCCCAACAACATCAGGTACACGTGTTACGGTTCGGCCGGGATCGCGAGCGAGAAAACGAACGCCGCGGCAAATAAAAATTCCTAACTTGAAAGGTATGCATTGCTGCAACATGCCGCTGGAAGTTATATTTAAAAAATATTGTAGCATTGCTATAAAAAAATCGCCAAAAAATTGAAGGGAACACTTTCGAAGATATTGAAGCCCAAATCTAGTTCATTGATCAACGGTTTGGTTTGACTAGCGGCAGCCATCTGCGACGCGATATGGGCGAAGTCGCGCGCCAAATACCGACACTGCGGGGCAGAAAAATTCATAGCTCGAAAACTATTCATCGCTTCATGATTTTTCTGGAAGTTCTGTTTAGAGGACACTTCGATAATGATGAAAAAAAATGTTTAAAAAAATTGATGATGCACTTTGGACGGAATTTAAGTTTAAAAAATTAAAAACATTTTTTTAACAATTTAAAAACAAGTTGCATCGAATTTATATTTTTTTACTAAAACTCTGAGGCTTTCTGAATCAACTGGCATTTTTATGATTTCTGTATCTATTGTGGTTTCAGAGTTATAAATTTTCAAAAAAACCCATGCACAAAACTTTGACTGCCTGTAACTTAAAAAATATTTAATATTTTGAAAATTCTTTCAAATGGGTATTTTTTGTTGACGTTATCTATAACATATTAAAATTTTATCAAAATCCGTGACATGACGGAAAAAACCCTGATCACTTGACGTGGAACGCACCAAATACATTACCCTTATTTATTCCTTGATACCTGCATTCCCTTATTCTTTAAAAACATTATTTCTTTAAAAACAAGTATTTTAATAAAACCATTACTATACTTAACAATATTCTACGAATGAAGTGAAATCAGTAAAAAGCATCGAAAATGCAAAGGTATAGGCCAAGTACAAGAGGACGTGACTTTGGAATAGCTTTCTCGTTAACATAAACTTAATTATACGATGTATTTGAAATCGAACAAATGCGAGCAAGTACAAATCATTGTACAGCATCCACACGATGCTATCGCTAAGTAAATATATTAAATTAACTAAATTTCCCAAAAAATGATGTCTCCTCATTTAATTAATAAATCTGTTTAGTGCTCGACTAAATGTACTTGGTGGCCCGCTTTTTACGAAAGTTCGATGGTGAAAAATAAGCTTAAATAGTTCGGGATGTTCGACATTAAAAGAGAGTTGTTAAAACATAGTATAAAGCGGCCTTCTTATTGTGTTGAATGAAAATCCTCTAAATATCTCATTACGTTTCCTTTTATGTTATCATCAATCGTTGAAACACACGGCAATATGCATGTATAATTTTCTCTCAGACACATCCAGATTGTTAACTTGTTAAATTTTTCAACTCAGATGCATCCAGATTGTTAATTTAGAAATGAGTACAAATATCTGTGACGTTACATTTTGGACATCATGCTTCGTAAAAAGCGGGCCATCAAGTACATACAATGGAGCAGTAAACAGATTTATTAATTGAATGAGGAAAAATCATTTGTTGGGAAATTTAGTTAATTGAATATATTTACTTAACGATAGCATCGTGTCGATGCTGTACAATAATTTGTACTTGCTCGCATTTGTTTGATTTCGACTACTTCGTATTGTTACGTCCTCAGACGCTGATGGCCTTTGTCAGGTCAAAACCGGGAAGAAACCCTTAGAGAAAAATCGTAAATCGTCCCATAAGGAAAACAGATTTGAATTGCCCCGGCCGAGACTGGCAGATGTCATCAGCGAAACGCTATCTGAAAATAACTAAAACGCTCCGTGTTGTAAATACGATGAAGAGAAAGTTTCCAGACACGAAAGAACTTCGAAGACAATGTAAACCCTGTTCACATGAAAACGTAAACCTGGCATCGGACCACGTGTTGATTTTTGGGGACACTTGGCGGAGTAATATACAACCGTCCCTAAAGTGGAGACAAATGTTTTCCTGAACACTCTCGATTGCTGGTGGTGTCAGGTTGCGAAGAGAAGGAATACATTGTGTTCTACAGAAAATGCATTGAAAACTGACGTAGAGGGAGGTCCTGAAATTCGTATATATACTGGGCCCTTCGACAGGGCCAGGGCATTATTGAACTGAATCTCCGAGTGTCAGGAAGTATATCTAAAACAGTATCCAGCAAAAGTGACTTGTGCAAGTAGAAAGAAGGAGTAGAACTGCATCAGTATTATAGTGGCAGAATACCAGCAGTCAGCCGAAACCACCCAACCACCGAATCAGCACTACAACTTTGATAGAAGAAGAAATAGTGAGTAAAATAAAATTCATTATTCACAAAATCCGAAACCCAAGGATCAGAGGTCTAAAACACCTGAGTATCCACATACCAATATTAACCACACACCTGCGTCCGTTAACCTAAGTCATTCTTCGGCGGGAATAGAACAGACTGTCTTTGGAAATTGTAGATTTTCGACGTAGTCGTTGTTTCTATGACACGCTCTGAAGGACGGCGCTCTTCCTTTCCATAACCGTCGATCTCCAAAGTGGGATCATCTTGATAAGGAGTAACTGGAAATCGCTTAGATATTCAGTGAAAGACTCTTTAAGGATGATATCCACTGCGGACCGATAAAGTTATTAACAATCATATTTCCTCAATGAGGAGACATCATTTTTTGGGAAATTTAGTTAATTTAATATATTTACTTAGCGATAGCATCGTGTGGATGCTGTACAATAATTTGTACTTGCTCGCATTTGTTCGATTTCAAATACATCGTATAATCAAGTTTATGTTAACGAGAAAGCTTTTTACTGATATTTCTTTTTTAGAAATTCTATTAATCGCGTTTGAAATAAATGAACACCGATGGTATTGTGTTCCAAGCAATCGGAGATCACAACAAAATTGTCATAAATTACCTCATCATTCTCCTTGTGGTATGCAATAAATGTATGAATTGTAGCTTGGTTATTATTCCAATGAAAACTAGAAATTTCGTCTTGAACTACAAAAGCATAATTTTCCGCATAGTCGCTGACGACTACGAATTCGGAAGACTTACATTTTCAATACTATTTTTAAAAAATTTGCTTTGAGATTTTGCTGTAAAGTCATGGGTCTGTAATTTTAGCATTCGTTCATGCAATTTCTGCACAAATTCAGTTGGACTATAATTTACTGTCTCTAAATTCCATCTATCTGCAAATGTCTATTCTTTACATTCAATTGAAACAATTGAATTTTGTTTAAAAACTGCTACTAATTTTTTGCCAATAGGATCAAACTTTGGACATTCATGACACTTTTGTACGTGACAATTGGATGTGGGAGTTTCACACATCATCTGTTTGAAAAAGTCTGCGTACGTAGTGGGTATGTCTGAATAATCGGTTTGAGATTTATATAGTTTTGCCCCAGCTAGCATTAATTTTACATTCTGATGAAATGGACAAACGCAAACGGAATGTGTGCCAGATGCGCCCGGCAACACACATTCGGCTGGTCTTAATTCCGCGAATTTGCTAAAACCAATGTTTAGTGAGGGATGTGACTCTTTGAAAAATTTATACAACTCTTTCAAGTTGTTTAGAATTAACCGTTTTTGAACGTGCATTCTGAACCCGTCTCGTTTAACTGAAATGAAATCATTTTTCCCCGGCATTACCCTGCTAACGTCGTCGCTACAATAAAATTGTTGAACAGCAGACAAAGTGTCTTCTGATAAGGCATGTCCGGGTTTCGGAATAGGATAGGAAAGGATTCCTTTGTTAATATGCAATTGCCTCGCAGCAGTTGCAATGTGGTACGTGCAACCAATTGCATCTACCACACGCCTAATGATCCAAGACATTAGCAGGACTGTTAATAAGTGCAGTCTGTCGCGGTACGTTGAGAGAGATTGGTATTTTTGGCGTAACTCTACGATAAAGGCCCTGTCAAAACCATTTCCCTTATCTGACAAGTTATTATCTTAAGTTATAACTTATCAGTAACTTATAAGTTCATAACTTATCTTAAGTTATGAACAGATGTACTGCAACTAGTACAGTAACGAGGCCGCATTGCACGTTCTTTAATAATTTACGTTTGAGTCTGCGATGAATGTCTATTAATTTTTGAGATATTCCATGTTGCGAGCTTAAATGAATTGATGTAATGGGAGACACGTTTATTAAAGGGAGGGTTTCATTTAATGTGGGAATTATCACATTCTGATCTAATTCTACATCAGCATCGGAATCTACTATTTCGGGACTATTCTGTACATACCTGCTTTGCAATCCAGATGTTGATGATTCCGGTGAAATTTCATGAATGACTGTTATTTTTTGCCGGTAACATCTCACTCGACAAGCGGCGCAGAGAAGTTCACCCTTCTTTACTAAGGGGCACATTTTTTCAATAGCCGCGGATACTTTCTTTACACCGTTGTAACATCGATAGTGGCTTTTTAAGTTAAATGGATTTATACAACACGACCGATTCATGACTGCACACTTCAAAACAATGCGAGTGAAGGCGGATAATAAAAATATTATAATTTAAATTATAAAAGCGAATAACTTTTCCGGCGGTAAAAGCTAACGACAATTTTAAAATCACGAAGTGACCAAGAAGAAAAACTCTAATTCCGTGCTTGCTTCTCCGAACAGTTCACCGTGATTGAAAATCGTTAACTGACAATATGCAAATCGATGTATCACTTTGAAAAGTATGGAGTCCTCACATTGGTCAAAGCAAATTCCAAAGGTTTGAAAAAAGGTGGGGTGCTTCAATTTCATTGGTGAATATCATTTCGAAAAAGGGTCAATGTATAGCAGGTCCACGGTCCAAAGGGAAAAGGCTGTCAATGTATACCTTGCAAGACATAACAGTCATAAACGGTGATATTTTGCCGTTCACCGCGCGATATACATGTACGACGCAGGTATAAGAGTAAAACAATGCGCGACCTACCTATACCAATCGTTATTGGCAAAGCACTGAATACAATACAATTCTTACCGTTCCAAAGTCGAAAATGTAAATTAGTTTAATGAAATCCTGTATGTCATAAAAAAATTTAAGTTATGAACAGATGTACTGCAACTAGTACAGTAACGAGGCCGCATTGCACGAGAAACTACAATCAATTAATATCCGTTAAGGATTCTTGAGCTCGTCCTTTTCAAAACGAATTCTAAAAGACGGTAATTCCAAAATTTTACCTAGATTTTACCCTGGTTTTAAACAAAGGCGATCGCTGAGAAACTCAGAGCAATATTATCCTTTCTTTTTCCGATGGAAGTTGCTCACCACCTTCATGTGGTTTTTATCGAGCAATAACATTTAACAAAGAATAACATCATAATGATATGCTGAATATGTATTATATTCAAATGTAAATAGTTATTGGCAAAGTGTGAGCCAATTCCAAAAGTAAACTCAATTGCAACGAATTCTTACGAATTGTTACTTGATAGTTAGACGACTTGCATTGTATCGCATGGTTAACTGTAACGAATTGTTTTTCAAGGTATCTACTAAAAGGCAATATCTTAACACGTTCACGCCGGCGCGGGCCACCGGTGGCCCGCACTAGACTGTCTCATCGGACGGCGCGTACCATCGGTGGTATGCATTCGATTGTGCTATTAGACGCTGAAAATTGTAATAATGAAAATTTAACGTATATTCATTAAAAACATTTATTTTTATAACAATTATAATTAATAACGTATCAATATTATTTTATTTATCACTTCATTATTTATTGTTTTCTGTGCAATTTGTTGAAGCATTTCAAACAAAGTGCTGGCTGACCCTCGAAATGCCTACAATATGTTTTAACTCTCGTAGTTTTGTTAGTGGCATAATCTCTGCTCTTTTTTTTCGACAAATTTCTATAGCATTCCTTGCATCGTTTACGGGACTCTCTTGCAGATGCCTCATACGATTCAAGAACATGCTTTTCTGACGGTATAGGACGGTATACAGGTATTTGTTCATTGGCCAAAAGGTGATCATTAATAACTTCCCTAAATTGTAATATATTCATATTTTTAGTGCCCCATTTTTTATGAATATACCAGGCATTCACGAGGGAAGTTCCGCATATTAATTGTATTATTACTTTTCGGTACCATTTAATGGTTTTTCGTAAACAACTGTAATACCCCGATAGTTGATCTGATAAATCAACACCTTTTTTTGCAATATTATAATCCAACACAGCATCGAGCTTTACTTTGCCATTTGTTCTTCGCACAAATTTACACCGGTGATTCTTTGAGGTAGTTAACATGCAAAACTGGTCTTTTGTCAGTCCATTTCAGAAATTTTACACCGCTACGATTTTCGAAACTCATCATTTCACCACGTTTTTGTTTTTGTTTTGCCTGCGGTGGTAGAAATTTTTTTGTTTATTTTTACAGTATCACAAATAAATGTATTATTCTTTAAAAATTCTTCACCCAAAGGAACACTTGTATAATAATTATCAATAAATAATTTGCGGCCCTCAAATAATAAGCCATTTAGTAATCTCATTACTACATCATGAGCATGTGATTTTTCAATGATCGTTTCATTTTTCCCGGCATAAATTTCGATATTATAAGTGTAGCCTTTAGGCAAATACAATTTGTATAATTTTACGCCATACTTATGTCGCTTTCCTGGGATATATTGTCGAAAACCTAGACGTCCTCTCCATGGAACCATGATTTCATCGATAACGATATTTTTGCCAGGTTTAATAAAACTATTGAAGGTAGCCACAATTGCTTCAATAATGTTTCGTATTTTGCACAACCGGTCTTCAGTTCTGGCTGTTGTATTGTCCGAAAAATGTAAAAACTTCAAAATCGATAAAAAACGGTCACGTCTCATTGCATTATTTATGCGTGCATTCGCATACATGTCATTCTTAGACCAATACAATCTAATTTCTGCTAATTGCACTACACCCATAACAAGCAATATGCCAAAAAACGTATTCATCTCATCTTTTGTAACGGACTGCCAGGCCTGTCGGTGCAATCTACTGCTACATGAAGAATTATTTCTACATTGTATAGCAAATTTATTTGTCTCTTCAACTATCATCTCTAATATGTCATCCGTGAAGAATAGCTTATATAACGCAAAAGGGTCATTGCAGTCAATGTTGTCATGTAAAAATTCCTCTTCTTCCGAATATTCATTTATGACTGAACTTCTTTCTTTAATTTTTTGCCATTCTTCATCGTGATCCTCGTTCTCTGATTTAGACATCAAATCTTCCTCTGTGGATTCGTTCACTTCACTGTTTACAAAATCCTCGTCTGAAGAGGAAGAAAGTATCCGTAATCTTGTTACTTTTCTCCTGATTCTATTCATAGATTCATCAGAATCACTTATTTCCATATCCATGTTATCTATTTTTTATAAGGATAAAAATTTTTTAAAAATTTTTTACTAACTTTCTAGTTATACTTACTGGCAGAAATCTGTGGTCAGGATGAAAAAATGGCACGAGTTACACAACTTGCACAATAAACACTCACTGTACGACTGAACAAACAAACAACGCGTATGCAGGTCTGAACAGACAATAATCGCGCGCCGCCAGATGAAGCGCAACAGTAATTCGAGCGCTGCCTCATAGTAAAACAAACGAAAATCGGCCCCGACGTGAACGTGTTAAGCTACCTTTCTGAATTTTTCTAGATTTTTAAACATTTACATGCATTAATAAACTAGCCGAGATACGAAACGTATGAAACGTAGCAATGCTAGGAGTGCCACGTTGCATGTACGTCGAAGTGCAGGGGGAAATGGCTGTCCGGCGACTGCTCGTCGGAACGCGTAAAATGGTTGCACGGTTAACTTTGTCGAATTTTGCAAGGTGACGTATGAAAGTGTCACCTTTTTTTTAAAAACGGAATATTAAAGATAAAGGTTCGAAGAATGCGTATGAATTTTCTCAAATTTGTAAAAACATACCTGCAAAAGTTATAGTCAATTGTTTAACATAATTCGATATTAATAGTATTTTACATTGTTAATTATGCAAATTGTATTTTTTTTTTAAATTTGATTCTTTCCGATGAAAATTCTCAGAACAAAAATTGCTGTACGACTTACAGAGATATGATTACAGAGATACATATGATTTTTTAAAGTTCGGCTGTTTTTACGAAAGTCAAAACTTTGAACGGCTGTAACTTTGACAATTTTCAAAATCTCGAAAAAACAAAAACAGTTCCGTCTATGGTACGGCAAGCACTATAACATATGTAAATTTGAACAAAATCGCAGATGCTGCTCCAGAACATGTTCGATTTGACATGGAATGAGCCATATGTAGAAAGTAGGTCAAACGTAGTCAGTAGAAGTAGATATCACCAATCTGACGTGTCGGAGGCTGCACATCGGCCGACGTCTTCGCGGCAGACGTTTAACTACTAATTTTAGCACCTAAATTTTATAATAATATTAATTTTTTTTGGCTGTCTTCGCAAAGCAAGTCTCAATGCATTATCCACATTTTTCTCAACTTGATAAACAGCCTCTAACATAGAAATAATCACATTTGTTTTTTATTAACAAGAATAAATACAACTTAATGGTCACTAATCGCAGCAGTTATATGTTTTTTATTAAACTTTGATCTTCTCCGGTTATATTGCAATCAAAATCGGTTTCCTGCGACTTACCGTTTCGGAGATATAATTTTTTAAACTTTTTTCACAGAAGGGATTGTATCTCCATAGGGGGTGGGTTGCGCCCAAAACTTTTAAGACTTTTTTTTCTTATTTTTATGTATTCTATCCATAAACTTAAAGTGTCCCAGAATTTTTGGTACACCCTGTATATAAAACTACCGTGCAGATCAACTTCGCTGTCATCACTTGCTGAATGCAACAGAAAAGTTTTCGAGCATGTTGTACTTTTATACTTGAATCCGGAACGTCATAATGGTCAAAATCCACTGGGGAAACTAAATTTTAATTTAAAGGATACAATTATATTATTTTTTAAATTTGTATTTGTTAAATTTAAATACAAGTTGACAGCACTTACTCATAATAGTAATTAAAAATATTTTTACACGAAACTAAAACTTGTTAAGCATATACTGGATTGACCTAGGTGTAACGGTACGTCCCTGTAGCGTTGATAACCACAAAACCGCCCCTTACTTTATGAATAGGTTCGGGGCAGACCGATAAAGAAATGTGAAACTTTTTAACATTAACCTCCAGATTTTTTCAATTTACTTAATCTTTACTGTACAAATCCTTCCTTATCTACGCTATCATCCATTCATTACACGCGCGTCATCTTAAAGTAAGTTCCCTGCTCTAATGTTGGTATTTACAGAAGTTCCTGCGCTATTTCCTATATTATTACCGCACACACACACACACACCTGCACACGTACACGCAATCAGATGTATGGCGCTGTTTTCGCTCGATCTCTCTCTTTCACACACGTCGTTCGTCGTCTCACTCGCACCTGACTTATTCTATTTTTGGCTTTAAATGGTTTCCTTTCGCAATCTTCTCATGCATTCAGAGAGGGGGTATGGATTATGGAATGATGGATGAGATCGGGGTCTGACCGCAATGGACAGCCGCTACTACTTAGTTAAAAAGGTACAGATTTGGTTGCTTTGGTGAGGTAGGAAACCCTTTTGGAGATAGATCCGGTCGCAATGTCCAGGTGTTTCTCCCTCCAGGGTGGATTGTCCTTCTCGAGATAGGTCCGGTCGCAATGTCCGGGTGTTACTCCCTCCAGGGTGGATTGTCCTTCTCGAGATAGGTCCGGTCGCAATGACCGGGTGTTACTTCCGAAGGAACGAAGGATGGACACTCGAGATAGGTCACACCGCAATGCCGTGGTGTTACTTCCTTGTCCTTTAGGAAGTTAGAATTGGGTAAAATATGGGATATACTCTCTCTCTCTCTCATTCGTACACTCCTCCTATTCTATTTTATTGTAATTACAGCGATATTCAAGTATTTTATTTTATAGTTTAATCAAAGCTTGTTCGAATAGCCAAGTCGCTAGCTCAATAATAATCGATGCGTTCAGTTTGACTGAAGAATAATAAGTCATTCTCCTAGGCACGTTTTGCGCCGCCTTTTATACCATTTGTTGTCGCACGAGCTGATCAATCGTTGGCCGCGACTATGTACCGAGGTAATGAACTCTTTAGTTTTTTCTAATTGCCTAAATCTGCCGACTCATCGTCACCGTCAGTGGTTCGCAGCTCGGGCAGTGGTAGTCAACTGGGGGCTACCGTCTCATAGGTGATGTACTCCAAAAGGGATGAAACGTGATCTGTGGCATCTAAAAGATAGTGCTGATGGAATTGTTAAGCCTTATCTATAAATTAAAGTGTTATCTTGTTGAAGATATATTCAAATGCACCGCATGCGCACAAGCGCGTATAGCGCCAGCCAATACGCATGCGTGCGTGCTTTACTTCCGACCTCTAAGAAGCTAGAAACGTGTAACGTGCGTGATCTTTGTAAAACCTTTTGTATCCAAAGTGTATCCTGTAACCTCCTAATAAATCGTAGTTGAAGCAAAGTGAGGTGACGTTCAACACGTCCAACTTCAACAGGTTATGGGCCCAGCACGCTTTCACTGCGCGAAAATTAATATTTTGGTTGAAAGAAAGCTGGCACGCAACATAACTGCACTTTTGCTGATAAGCCACGTGGGCTGTACGATAGTTATTTGGAAAGTTAAAGCGTATTAAGTTTTTTTTCTTTATTTCTCCTCATCAACACAATGCAGAACACGCACATTGAAAAATTAATTAAGGAAAATTACGATTCCTGGAAAATGCAAGTTGAGGCAATTCTCATAAAGAATAATCTGTGGTGCTATATAAACGGTTCCGAACCAAAACCTGTTCCCAGTACGGAAAATGAGACAGCGGTTGCTGCATGGAAGAGATTCGACCAGAAAGCAAAGGCCGACATTGTACTTGCGGTAAGTGCATCGGAATTATGCCATATAGAAGATTGTGCGACATCCAGAGATACAAGGAAGGAATTGGTAAAGGTATACTCTTCAAAAGGGCCTGCCAGAAAGGCCACCCACCTAAAGCAATTGATATTCACCAAGCTGGTAGACGATGAGAGTATAGCGGACCATCTAAACAAGCTATTCCATACCGTCGATAAGCGGATAGAGATGGATGTAGAAATAGCGAACGATCTTCTCACAATCATAATTTTATGTAGCGTACTGAATAATTATGAGAATTTCAGATGCGTCATTGAATCGAGGGTTACCCTGCCAGATCCACAGTCACTAAGAATAAAGCTTCTGGACGAAGCTGCAGCAAGAAAAAGGGCGGAAGGAAATGACAACTCACAAGGTGCTTTCTATATGAATTATGGAAAGAATAGAAACAAGCCACTGTACAACACGATAAACCAAAGCACCAAAAAAGAGAATGCTGAAAGAAACAAACGAGTTAATGTTAGCAACAAATACTATAAGCTTTTCAAGTGTAACTATTGCCAAAAGCCTGGACACAAGGCAAGCGTTTGCAGGAAGAAAAGGAGTAGGGACAACGAGCAGCAGGCATGTCACACTGAAGAGCACGATGAAGCGTTTGTAATGCATACGGTAATGAACCACCATGAGACGTTGACAGTCACCACATTAAATGTGACGTTAGGCAGCAGATCCAATTGGTGTATTGATAGTCGCGCTACGTCGCATATGGTGCGTTCCACGTCAAGTGATCAGGGCTTTTCCGTTATGTCGCGGATGCTGATAAAATTTTAACATGTTATAGGTAACGCCGAAAAAAATACCCATTTGAAGGAGTTTTCAAAATATTAAATATTTTTTAAGTTACAGGCAGTCAAAATTTTGTGCATGGGTTTTTTTGAAAATTTATAACTCTCAAACCACAAGAGATACAAAAATCATAAAAATACCAGTTGATTTGGAAAGCCTCAAAGTTTTAGAAAAAAAATATAAATTCGATGCAACTTGATTTTAAATTATTGAAAAAATGTTTTTAATTTTTTAAACGTAAATTCTGTCTAAAGTGATTCGTTAATTTTTTTTAAACATTTTTTTCATCATTACCGTAATGTCCTCTAAGCATAACTTCCAGGGGCAGGGTGCAACGATGAATAGTTTTCGAGTTATGAATTTTTCTGCACCGCGGTGTCGGTATTTGGCGCGCGACTTTGCCCATATCGCGTCGCAGATTGCTGCCGCTAGTCAAACCAAACCGTTGATCAATGATCTACATTTGGGCTTCAATATCTTCGAAAGTGTACTGTTCAAGAATGTGGTTGCTAGCGGCAGCCGCATTCTCGCGTGGCCGGCACCTGCTGGACACACGTACTTACGCACTAACGCCGCGCAGCGACGTCACTAGCGTCCATGCGTGTGGACCCCGGGTCTTTCCGGGCCTTGCGACCATGCTTCCGCATTCGACACTCTTGTTCGAACGTTGGAGCTGACTACACGCAATCTAGTGCTTTTCTATCGTGAACTTTAAATAGTGCGACGCACGTTGGCCGTTATACAACGTTTCTCGAGTGCTGCGCACGGGAGACGATACGGCGTTAACGCTGCGTAATTAATATAATTACGCAGCGGTCGTGTTCGCGACGCGACTCGATCCATAACCTAACAATCTTCAAAAAGGCTACAGGATTAATATAATCTTGTAGCCCGTCGACGACAACACCTAGCTGCTGCATATAAGGACGGTTCCACATCACCATCCATCCCGGCATCTCGTTCGCCTCGAGTTAGAGACGTGTTCGAGGAGGGGGATCCGTGTCCACCCTTTGGTGGGCCACCTACCTCTCTCTCGGGCACACTTGCTCTGCTCGTTGCGAACAGTACCCTTCAATTTTTTGGTGACTAGGCGACACTAGAATAAGGTAATGAAATGTGATAAATACAACTAATATTATTCGTGGAAAAGAATCAGGTCCAAATATTTAGAACAACCATTAGAATCGGACGTAAAAAGTAATTAAACAATCTTCACTTTTGGTATCATTAGTTCTCCTGAAGTAGATAAAACTTCCACTATACATGTTTTCAATGATGTCTTTCCAAAATTTAGGGAATCCTCCGTACAAGTTCCTAAATTAAGTATAAACACTCTATCAAATGAAAGAAAAAATTGGGAAACTACAAACTGCCAGAAAGGGAAATATAATTGCAGTAGATTCAAGTAATAACGAAGATTCTGTCAATCTACAATTAAATGAAAAGTGCCGAAAGTCAGCAGATGCAGCCGAAAAAGAAGAAGTGAAATATTATTTCTTGAAAGACAAAGCAAATTGCAAATAGTGACATAATGCATTGCAAATATTTATTGAGGTATCTTTTTCTGCAGCTATAATATGAAATGAGAATCAGCGAGAGCACAGTACAATGGTTTTTTCCAATAATGGCAGGTATAGGTGTTAGAGTACGGCCGGAATCGCGGGCCAAAAACCGAACGCCGCGCTAAATAAAAATTCCTAACTTGAAAGGTATTCATCGTTGCACCATGCCGTTGGAAGTTATGTTTAGAGGACATTTCGATAATGATGGAAAAAAATGTTTAAAAAAATTAAAGACTCACTTTGGACAGAACTTAAGTTTAAAAAATTCAAAACATTTTTTCAACAATTTAAAAACAAATTGTATCAAATTTATATTTTTTTCTAAAACTTTGAGGTTTTTTAAATCAACTGGTATTTTTATGATTTCTGTATCTCTTGTGGTTTGAGAGTTATAAATATTCAAAAAAACTCATGCACAAAACTTTGACTGCCGGTAACTTAAAAAATATTTAATATTTTGAAAATTCCTTCAAATGGGTATTTTTTTTCGGCGTTACCTATAACATATTAAAATTTTATCAAAATCCGTAACGTGACGGAAAAAACCCTGACCACTTGACGTGGAACGCACCATACATGTATGTGCAATGATAAATCTCTGTTCTCTGAATTACAAACTGTTATAGATCAAAAGGTCAGTCTAGCAATTGATCACACTACTCAAGTCAAGGGCGTAGGAACTGTAAGGTTAACAGTGACAGATGGCAAGTGCCTTAGGAATATAAGATGCGAGAACACCTTGTATGTCCCCGAAATCAAAACAAATCTTTTTTCCCTGTCAAGATGTGGCATTTATGGGAAATAAAACTGAGATAAAGAAAAGAAACGGTGATGGTTGCAACGGCACGAAAGTTCGGAGACATGCATTTCATCGAGCCAGTATCAAAAGAAGAATGTAACGTGGCAAGACATGGAAAGGACAAGAAGACCCCTACATGGCACAAGATATGGACATGTGAATGAACCTGACATTAAATCCCTAGTCTCTAAAAATATGATGAAGGGATTGACATTAAAAGATAAAGAGCCAATGCCTCTGTGTGAAACCTGCATAAGGGGCAAGCACGTTACAGCTTCGTTCAAGGATAAGGGCAGAAGTAGAGAGCGAGTTCTGGATTTAATACATTCAGATGTCTGTGGGCCTATGCGGACAAAGTCTCTAGGAGGAGCCCATTATTTTGCGACCTTTACCGATGACAAGTCCAGATGGACTGAGATGACAAGTCCTGATGGACTGTCTATTTCCTAAAAACAAAAGATGAAGTAAGGGGAGCGTTTCTGAAATTCACGACGAATGTTCAAAATAGGAGTGAAAGATCAAGGTTCTACGAACTGTTTAGGTTAAAGCGTAGATCCGCACATAGGAACTCGCCTTCTCACCGTCTCACTCTCTCCCTCCCAAGTGGATCGAGCAGCTTGGAAGCGGGGTGTGCGGGCGGGGAGAGAGGAAAGACGATTTGTAACGACCTGGTCTCGTTACTGTTTGCTTTTGACTGTTTACCGTTGCGTAATTCGCCTCTAACGGTTTTCGCAGCACGTGCCACCTAGCGACTGATTTTCTGCTTATCGAATCTCATCGCCTTTGTTCATGCCGGGTCTGTGAACTTATTATGACTGCATTTAATAAACGGCACGGTAAAAGGGTTCCACGTGTTTTTTGATCTGCGTCCATTATCGAGAACGTTCCTCGGACCGTAGGAGTTACCTCCTTACCCTCTATACTTTGTTCGTCGGATTCGAAGCAACAATTTTCGGAGTTCAATCCGCTACACGGAATGGGTTAAAGTATTGTGGAAGAGAATTTGAGAAAGATCTTGACAAATGTGGAATCACGCGTGAGAGAACAACATCCTATAGCCGACAGCAAACTGATGTAGCTGAAAGATTCAATCGAACGCTAATAGAAATGGCGAGGTGTATGCTGTTAGAAGCGAATTTGCCAATGAAGTTTTGGGTGATCTATACAAGCGATCTACACAACAGCCTATTTAAGAATCGGTTGTCCTTCCAAGTGTCTCCCAGAACTTACGCCGCACAGTGGAGTATTATACCTCAAAACTTGGCCAAAATTATTTATTGCAATTTTTCGCATTCACATAAAGACTTTTGGTATTAGTTTATTTTTTTAGTAAAAAAAATGTTTTTTTGTCAAAAATATTAATTTTTTTATTGTGATTTTTTAGATATTTTTCACTTTTCTATAGCTTAACAATAATTTTGTAAAAAAAAAAGGTTTTAATAAGCATTTGCGAATTTATAAAAATATAATTAAAAAAGATATTAATTTTTTTTCTTGGTTAATCCCATTCTGAACCACTTTCGTCTTCTTGTTCGACGTCTTCTTCGGAACCATATACATCTTGATGTGGTTGAAGAAGTTTAAGTGCTTCACTCGAAAACGGCTTACCCTTCTTCGTTGATTTCGGGCGTGAGCAGCTTAAAAAAGGATCACTACTTAAAAGCAACCTATTGAGCACATCTCTGTTGCATGCTTCTCTGTTGCATTTTCTAGAGTATGACATTCGATACATTCTAAAATGTTTGTTTCTCGCTTCTGCTGCTTCTTCTGAAAGTTGACCAATAGGAAGAATGGCTTCTTTTATTATCGCTGTTCCGTGTACCAGCACTTTGTGCAATGTTGGACTCCTTGGATACCATCGGTAAAGGCTGAGATAAAGCTTCGCAGTTTCTTCCGCATATCGTTCAAATTTTTTTTCGTCAATATAATGACAACTAGAAATGACCTCAAGTATAACTTTTAATCTTTTGATCAGATCTTCATTTACTCCAGTTATACGAGAGGCCATTTCAGGAGCAGCAAAAAAGCTTCTTGACGCATTTCCGTCATTTGTGTTGCCAAGTCCTTGCTTTGGAATATCCACAAGCAACCCCATTTCTTCTCTAAAGGAGTTTTGAATTTTGATCTTTCTTTCTGCTACAATTCTTTTGTCTTCATCACTTTGTGCTTGCCACTTTTTAAGTGGAATTTTGTAAGACAAGTGAAGAATGGACTCAAAAAACATTATCCTACTGTGAAGTGTTGACAAACCAAATTTAAAGCTTTCTGGGTTTTCAGTAAAGTTCTTATTTAATTTATTGAAGTCCTTTGACGTTTGACCACAAACATAACACTTCATAGTTGATGTGGTTCCTGTGGCAGCATTACATACTTTCGCATCCCCCATTGTTAAAAACAATGTGTGTTTTATTTTTACAAATCCGCAAACAGTTTTGATTTCTGTTTTCTTTAATTCCGCTATTTGATTTTCAATGTAATTGATTTGTTCTCTTGTCGCATGAGCAGTTTCATTTATGAACCTTAGCCGGATAGGTCTGCAAAACCTAGTAGAGGATGGTGTTGGGTTTTGCCAAATTATCTCATTGTTACCGTTTACTTTGGAAATTAGCTGTAAAGGCACAACCGAACTTTGAAAAATATTAGAGTCGCTGTCGCATAAGTTTTGAAATTTTTGCTTGAACTGTGATTGGTGTGACCCATCGCAGCCCCATTTGCACATGAGCACTAAGTGGTGCTTTTGCTCCAAACTTAAAACGTCCAGCACATCTTTTAAATAGCTACATAAACGAGTTGATGTATGATCCAGCAATGCTTGCAGCTTAACCTCAACGAATGTCTTGAGACGGTTCACCACTCAGATGACAACCACTGCTCCGCTAG
Source organism: Mimumesa dahlbomi (assembly GCA_917499265.3). Taxonomy (NCBI): domain Eukaryota; kingdom Metazoa; phylum Arthropoda; class Insecta; order Hymenoptera; family Crabronidae; genus Mimumesa; species Mimumesa dahlbomi. The sequence goes on from OU824120.1 coordinate 2,908,215, forward strand.
AGCGACACGAAGGGCGTGAGTGCGTCGGTGAGTGAATCGTGACAGTGTGCGTGACAAACAAACGCAACGGTCGGGTATAAAAACAAAAGAGGCGTGATTCGCTAATTTTGAACTATACAGAAAACGATTGGCGAAGGGCGAGAGCCCATGTAGTATAAAAGGCGCGCCGAAAACCCGGACCAGACACTTATTATTTTTACCTCGTTGTTGCTTGAGGATACCGCAAGGAGAAGCCCCGTGAATAGTTAGACTTATGCTTTATGTACAGTTAATCTAAGATAGAATAGGCGGAGTGGGCAAATGCGTGGTGATGGAGTGCAAGTGAGAGTAATTCCTTTTCCCAAAACCCACACTTTCCATTTTTCCAGAGACACGGAAGTAACCCCACGGCATTGCGCCCTTGGACTATCTCGAGTGTCATCCTTCGCTCCTTGAGGAGTAACCCCCGGTCATTGCGCACCGGGACTATCTCTAAAAGGGCAGTCCTCCTCAACAGGAGTAACCCCACGGCATTGCGCCCGTGGACTATATCCTTTGAGGCATCCTACACCTTGCAAAAACACCCTAAATAACCCAGGCATCTTTTCCAATTTTCCCAAAGACACGGAAGTAACCCCACGGCATTGCGCCCGTGGACTATCTCGAGTGTCATCCTTCGTTTCTTAAGGAGTAACCCCCGGTCATTGCGCACCGGGACTATCTCCGAGAGGACATTCCTCCCCAACAGGAGTAACCCCACGGCATTGCGCCCGTGGACTATCTCCTTTGGGGCATCCCGTACCCGAAAGCAGACAAAACGCACCCATCCTAAAAAGAGTAGCGGCTAGCATTACGACTAGACCCCGATCTCTTCCTTGACTCCGATATCCTACCAATACTCAATATCTCCATGAGTGCATAAGACGCGAAAACGAATATAGAAATAATAGCGAGGCATTGAAAGCCGTAATAGGATTAAGACGAGTATGAGAGAGAGACCGTGACGACTCTCTTAAGGGTCATAGTTAGCAAGCAGTCCCCTTTTCGTGGGTCCCGCCATAAGTACCGAAGCCGCAAGGCCGAGGGAAACTAAGAACTGCCTCTGTCCAAACCAGATCTTGTGGGTTGCCAGCCCGCTCGATCTTCTAAGTCGGCCCAAAATTAAGAAACAAGCCTCGGATGAAATCAAACATTAATTTAGCCGGGGAGTCCGCTGACCCTCCCGGCCCGACTTGCGAGAGTCCTTCGGACTCAGGTGATACCAGCTTCCAATGCAGGCATCCAGACTGCAATAGGACTTTTCAATCCTCTAGGGGCAGAGGGTGCATGAACAAAGAGCGCACAAGAATTGGTACGATGAGGAAATGAGTGCAGCCATAGTGACCAAAAAGGCTCACTGGAACATCGAAGAACTATCTCTCCTCGCTAGACAGGAAGCGAGACTCACACTTAGTGGTGAGAGATTTGTGAACCAGGCACTGGTTCCACTATTTCCTAACCGCACTCTCGAGTCCATTAAAGGCGTTGGAACCAATAGACAGTGTGAAGTTTCAGCCCGACATGCTTAGCCGATTATGTTCGAACATAACCGAATGGCCCATAGATAGAGTCTTTGAACACCTTGAGCTCTATCTTCTAGAGATCTTCCCACTCCCGGAAGGGCGGAAGAACAAGAACCCGACCACCACTCCGGCGAGGCCACTTACGAAAAGGCAAAAGAGACGAGCGGACTACGGTTCGACTCAAAGGGCATGGAAAAGGAATCCATGTAACTGCCTCAGGAAGATCCTAAAAGATAAAACGTCGCTAAATACGCCAAATGAGGACGTGATGGTGCCGTTCTGGCGAACAATAATGACGGACAGCAATGCAAGCGTACCGAATCTAAATGACAGGGCACCCACGATAGAGGAACTGTGGGAGCCAATCGGCTCGTCAGAAATCAAGGAAGCCTTCCCTAAACTAACGACCTCCCCCGGCCCAGACGGGGTATCGGCGCGGCTCTTTAAAGCAGTGCCGAAAGGAATCACGACGAGGATATTTAACCTCTTCCTACTGTGTGGAAGGCTTCCAAAGCACCTACTGGAATCCTTCACGATCTTGATTCCTAAGAAGGATGAAGCTTCCGAGCCTGGCGACTACAGGCCAATTACGGTATCCTCGGTGATAATGAGGACGTTCCATAAGAACCTGGCCAAACGCATGATGAATCTCATCAAGCTCGATGGGAGACAGAAGGCATTTCGGCCTTTTGACGGGTGCGCCCAAAACATATTTGATCTTGACCTGATATTGCGCTACCAGCGCCAAAGCTTTAGGCCTCTCTATATGGCTTCACTGGACATAGCCAAAGCGTTTGACTCAGTGTCCCATGCAACGATTAGAGACACATTAATAGCCAAAGGTCTCCCTGATCCGATGGTCCAATATATAGTGGACGTTTACAAAAGTAGCGCCACTAAGCTCAAAAGCGAGAACTGGGTATCAGAGCCCATTTACCCAAAATGCGGTGTCAAGCAGGGTGATCCCCTGTCACCAATAATATTCAATTTGGTGATAGACAGGCTCCTGCAAATATTACCACCTGAGATAGGTGTAGAAATTCATGGCACCCGTTTTAGCGCACTTGCGTTTGCGGACGATATGATTTTCCTAGCCTCGACACCACAAGGATTACAAACGTCGCTAGACTTAGCGTCAAACTACCTGGCGCAATGCGAACTAAGGATCAATGCGACAAAGTCCTTTACTGTAGCAATCAGGAATGTCCCTCATAGAAAGATGACAGTTGTCGATGGCAAAGTGTCATTCAAATGCTTGGACCACCAGCTTCCAGCATTGCAACGAGCAGATGAATGGAGATATTTAGGCGTCCCATTCACACCTGAGGGACGTTCGGTAGGACAGGAGACGAAGCTACTAAAGGAAGCGCTGGAGAAGCTTACTCATGCACCTCTTAAGCCGCAGCAAAGACTCTTTGCATTAAGAACAATGGTGTTACCAATTCTCTACCACCTACTAGTCCTTGGTAACACAAGAATTAGCAGGCTTAAGAGAATAGACACTATAGTGCGTGGAGCAGTGAGGAAATGGCTTGCCCTGCCTCACGACACGATTAACGCTTTCTTCCACGCTGACGTTAAGGACGGTGGACTATCAATTCCGTCCATTCGCTGGCTGATGCCGTTGAAAAGAATGGTGAGGCTACAGAAGTTTGCGGCAAACGAGGAGAATACGGCCTCCTACCTAATGCAAGAAATTAATCGGGCAAAGCGAAGGCTCCGTGACGAGCAAGAAAACCTGGACTCGTCACAAAAGCTCATATGCCGATGGGCTAAACAGCTCCACGCATCTACGGATGGCAGAGCTTTGAAAGAATCTAGACTTGAGCCCCAACAACACCTGTGGGTAACGGAGCCCACGAGGTTTCTATCTGGTAAAGACTTCTTGCATTCCATTAAAATGAGGATCAATGCGCTACCTACGAGATCCAGAACCTCCAGGGGACGACCTAAAGAACGTCTCTGCAGAGCAGGATGTAATGCTGTGGAAACGATGTGCCACAGTCTACAACTATGTCCGCGCACTAATGGCGCGCGTATATCTAGGCACAATGCGGTCGTTGCTTACATTAAAAGAGCCATGGAGAGAAAGTATGAGAGAATCGACGAAGAACCAGTCTTTGAAACCAACGAGGGTAAAAGGAAGCCGGACCTTATTGCGAAACGACATAATATAGCTGTCGTTGTAGATGCGCAAGTGGTAGGAGACAACTTCAACCTCGCCGAGGCGCACAGAAGGAAAAGTGACTACTACAAGAGCTTGGACGCCAAAATTAAGGATAGATATGGAGTCAACAAAGTCACTTTTACTTCTGCAACACTGTCAAGCCGCGGAATTTGGAGCAAGGCTTCAGCTGAGGATCTGATGAACTTGGAAATCCTAAAGACAAAAGAGATGAAGATCGTGTCAACTCGAGTCCTTATTGGAGGTCTGAATGCCTTCTGGACATTCAATAAGTCGACAGCCTGCACGAACCACCGAAGACGGATTGGATGAAGAGGAGAACTCTCGCACTTACTAGGTGCTGCCTGCCATCTCAGGCATAATACAAGGTGGTGGTTTTAGTGGGTAGGCCCTACACGTAGGGAGAGTCCCACACTACCGGAAACATCATCTTCTGGTGTGCGTAACGCATTTCCCCACCTTCCAAAAAAAAAAAAAAAAAAAAAAAAAAAAACACGAGAACGATCAGCTGTGCGAGCAAATGTGTGTGTGCGTGACAGAGTCCGCGATTAGGTTTAAATAGATAGATTAGCATAATTTTTGTAAATACATCAGTATAGCGTAGGAAATTAGATTTAAGGCGATAGATTACAATTATAACACCGCGGAATGTATGGAAGGATGCGTGTTAGCTTACGGATAACGATTTTATATGTATTTAGCTGGTAAGAGTAAATGAATAAATTATAAGTTTGACCAAGATAAGTTTTCCAATTCTTCATCGGCCTGCCCTGAACCTACGAAAAAGTAAGGTCCGTCTCGACGATAGGGGTATAAAAGGGGACGTACCGTTACAGTCTCATTTACAAAAATATAATCTTCATCTGGATAGCACTCTTTTTTTGCTTTTTTTAATAAAGAGTAGCACGGATACACATCTTTGTTGGCAGATTGTATGACTTCATATTGTTTTCTCGTCAGATCAGCATCAACAAAAATACCAAGGGCTTCGGATGGCGTGTGTTTATTAATATTTGATTTTTGACAAATTGAAAGAGCTTTTTTGAATTTGGTAGCTTTCGTTGGAGTTTCAGTTATTTTTTGAATCATTTCAGCGGCTGCGTTGTTACCTGAAGCTCGTTGACTCATTGATGCAGCATATGTTAGCTCAGCAGTAGAATGCCTACGTAGCTCTTCTGTTTTTCTACGTTTGGATCTATTGCTAGCTTCTACAAAATCGAGTGTAGGTCGGCCAGGGACTTTACTAACTTGTCGAAAATTTGGTACTTTAATTTTTCCCAAGAGCCAATCAACATTTTTTTGTTGAAATCTTTCGTCTTTCCTATTGGCTGAAGACCATCTTTTTTTAAAATCCGATTTAAAATGTCTGAGGGAACGACTGCGTGAGCCTCGCTGGTCGTTAGGGCAGTCAGTCATGTCAGCAACTCGATTTTCCATGAACTGCAGCCTATTATCTATTGCCTGTTCGAAAGATTCCTTGATAAACTCGTAAAGAGATCTTCTAGTGAAATCCATTTCACTCTTTGCTTCTGTACTCAGAAGACTCCTACTCTCAACTGATTTCACTCAAAAATCTTCAACACTCTATGAATCCATAAAACTCTCTCTATAAAATCACGGGACACGTCACACTTGCGCTCAACTCTCATTCTGCCAGTTTTCCATCATTCACTCCCTTATACATACATTTTCTCTCTTTCTCACTCTTCATTCGTTTTCACTCACACTTCATTCTGTCTCATTCTCATTCCTCACTCACTCTCTCTCACTCGCACGCATCCCTTGTACCTTTAGGGGCCTGCAGAACGTCGTCGAAGAGTCGACCGGGTTTTCCCACGAAAACGCCCATGGTGGTCGCTCTTCACCCACTTTCCTCGCCCGCCATAAAACTCTATACATTCCTTTTCCCTTAAAGACATTTGGCAGACACGCGTTTACTCATTCACAACTTTCGCATTCACCCAACACTCAATCTGTTTAATTTCTAAAACCCTACAATTATTACTAGAGTTGGGATTTGTAATCGAAAAAATAAACAGGCGATTACTTTTTTTGAGCAAACAATTTTTTTTCACTTACCCCCCACCCCACGGGGGTCATATGGTGATTTTTGGAAAATTTAAGTACTACTTTTGAACTAAAAAAAATTGTATGGAAAAAAATTGAATCTTTTTTGAATGTAATCGAAAAAAAACGAAAAAGTATTTTTTTTAACTCTATTATAAAAATTTAATCGAGTCCGAAATTTACTCCAAAGACTTTTTTACTTTTTACTTTACTTTTTTGCCTAGCTCTGATTATTATGTTAATAAGAAATATAGTACAATAAACGAAAATATTAAGTATTCAAAGTCACCACCAAACTACAGTAAAGTAGCCCATTTTTTACAAAAAGATCTTATATTAAAAAATTGACTAATTAAAAATGGCGCATATAAGCGCAACTTTTTTTTTTAATTTAGCTTCCACATAGCCTATGTGTTAAAACTATGATTCAAAAATCTCCCGACAATGCCTGACAACCCTTTAAAAAGTTCATGCAAAATGATATTTTAAAAATAACAATTAAAATTTACGGCTTTTTATTGATGTAGTAGATTTTCAAAATCTGCTACTCCAAAGTAAAAAAAAACTATTTTAAAAAATATAAAAATTCACTCGAAAAACTGAAAAGCACGTCTAAAACTAACAAAATATTACGTTTGACTGTCTATAGTTCGCGTCAAACATGTCATACACACCTAAAATGGATTTTACCTGATGAGACAGTTACTAACCTGTTTTTTTTCAAAATTTAAAAAGGTATAGAAAGAAAAAACAAACCTTTTTGGCCACGTTTTACATCCAAATACTCCACTGTACGCCGTTCGAATCGTGGCACGGCAGATAACCGAGTGTGTAACACTGAAGAATTTATGTATGTGAAGGATATGTGTTAAATAAAATACCTGGCAAGGATAAGTTGCAGGCGAAATCGCGACCATGCGTTTTCCTCGGTTACGCAGAAGACGCAAAAGCATACCGACTATGGGATTTCTAAAGGTCGTCAAAAGTAGAGACGTCAAATTCGTTGAAGAAACACCAGTAAAAGGGAAGGAATGCAATACTATACAGACATCGTTCACGAACGAACCTGATGCATCAAGTAGAAGCGAGTCAGTTTCTCAGGAAGAGGACGTCAGCATGGACTGTTCGGATGACGAACCTGAAGATGAACAGCAAAATGCTAGAGAAAACTAGGAAGATGAAAATCTAAAGCGATCTGAGCTAAACCTCAAGAGGGGGTCAGGAAGGCCGAAGATCGTAACAACTGGGCAAAAAGGTATTTCTTAGGATTAGAATTTCACCATGATGTTAAGAATAATACAGTTTTAATGTTACAAAGAAAATATATTATAGATGTTTTCAATCGTTTTGGCATAACAGATGCCAAACCAGCCTCGACGCCACTAGAACCTAAGATGAGACTTGCGCGCTAACCGCGAACGTGAGAGGTCGTGTTTGAACGGTGTGGCGCGTCTTACAAAGGATTCTATTGTTCCCTTTGTGTCTTTATTCTTTGTGAATGTACAGTGGGTGTTATGGTCAGTTTGTGATTTAAAAACATTATTATATTAACAACTTTTTCTTTTTAGTGTAGTGCTATATTATTATCGTTCTCTGTAATTTTTCTATAAAGGCAAAGGTCTTCCCCTTTCTTTTAATTCCTGGGAAGTAAATTGAAAACCGCCCGTCGGGCGGCAGTAATAACATGGAAAACTCTTCCGAACCCTTAAACAAAGACCCCGCCAATAATATAATGATGGTCGATGATCTGTCTCCTTCTATCTCAGGATCGGAGCTATCCTCAAACAAAAAGAGACCACTCATTGATAACCATCCAAATTCAGATGCAAATTCTAAAAAGAAAATAATTAGTGTGTCACGCGATAACGTTGAAAAGCCATTGAAACTCGCCCCTCGCGCAGTTTTTATTTACGAGAGTTTCCATTCCGGGCCGTTCAGTGTCATTATTCAGCCAGCCGCTCCTACTGAAAACTCTAGAATTCAGGATGTTATCATTGGAAAGTTGTTGATCCACTCTTATCGCAATGATATAGTGTACATCAAACAGTCTGGAAGGGCTAAAGTTACAGTTACATTAAACAGCGCAGCCAAAGCTAATAAGTTGGTAAAAGACCCGATTCTCCATGGGAAAAATCTCTTTGCCTTCATTCCAAAACAAAGCGCAACAAGGCTTGGTATTGTTAAACGTGTACCATTGGACCTCGATGAGAACGAAATTTCTACACACGCTGAATCTAAATATAAAATCCTGGAAGCAAAGAGATTTTCTAGGAAATCCAACAATGAAAACGGAGAAACTATCCGTACTCCTACCCGTACCATACTCCTTACCTTTAGTGGACAAACCCGTCCTTCATATATTGCAATATACAAAGTTAAATATGCAGTGGAGGAGTACGTGCCGCAGGTCAGGCAGTGCTATAACTGTTTGAGATTTGGATATGTAAGCAAGATTTGCAAAAGTACAGCCCGCTGCGCCCACTGTGGCAATTCGGGTTACTCAAACGTTATTGACTGCCCTGATCATAATTCTTCGCCTAAATGTGTAAACTGCAATGGCCCTCACATTTCAACATCCAAAGACTGCCCTTCTCGATCCACGCAAGCCCTAATTCACAGCCTTGCTGTAAAAAACAACTCGTCATTTATGACCGAACTTATTAGGTACAGGGAAGCAAAGAAGAAAGGTGCCCACCTTAATTTTTCAGACTTCCCTTCGCTCGCTGATTCTCCAACCCCCGAAAATCTTTTCGCTACTCCGACCACTGATGTATCATATTCTTCAATCACTCGTAGATCTTCCAAAAGCTCTCAGGCTAAACATCCCTCTAACCCTTCAGTTGCTATAACCAGAAATCTGGGCTGCTCTCCCACCCATGTCAACGGTCAACTTCGTGACAACCTAACCTCTCCCGACGGCAGAGTTCCCTCTCCCTCCGGCAATGGGGTTGGTTTGACCAACAGCGGGGGTAACCCTCACCCACCCTCTCTAAAAGAAATTATGTGCTGCTTAAGCGAATGTTGAAGATCATTTCAATATATTTCTGTCCATCTCTCCAATCTATTTCCAAACCTCAATCTAAACAATGGTCCTCCTAACTCTTCCTTGTCCTCACCTGACTCCGTCTCTCAGTCTGCACAAGCTTCCTCTTCTCACTCGCCTTCACTTTCCCCACATCATCCACATCTATTATAACAGTATGCGTGAAAGATTATCGATTGCCCAAGTGACTACACTGAAAAATCTCTCACGCATGTTATTATACATTAGTGTGTGTCGCACGGCGGCTCAAAAACATATGATAGATGTGGATCAGCTGTCGTCAGTAGCATTAGGTTCGTCGGTAGCACGGCAATGTAACAGTATTTAACAATTTTTAACGCCGAAACCGTGCAATAATGTTAAACTTTTTTTAGGCTGTCTTCGAAAAGGGAGCCTTGACGCATTATCCTTATTTTTCTCAAGTTGTTAATCAACCGCTATCATAGAAAAATTCAAAGTTTTTTTTATAAACAAATAAAAATGCTACGTAACGGTAATAATCGAAGCAGTTATATTTTTTTTAGTAAACTTTGATCTTTTACGCTTATTTTGCAATTAAAACCGCTCCTCTCCGACTTATCATTTCGGAGATATAATTTTGTTTTAATTTTTTACAAATGGGGTTGTATCTCGATAGAGGGTGATTTTCGGACCTAACTTCCTTGGTCCGTTTTTCACCTTTTGGTGCGTACTATCGATCCTGAAAAAGGGTCCCTGCTGATATGTTACACCCTGTATACATATAAACACGATTGTGTATATACAGGGTGTAACAGAAATTCTGGGACACTTGAGGTTTATGGGTAGATAGCATAAAAATAAGGAAAAAAAGTCTTATAAGTCGTGGGCCCAGCCCACCCCTATGGAGATACAACCCCTTTTGTAAAAAATGTTTAAAAAATAATATCTCCGACACGGTAAGTCGTAGGAAACCGATTTTGATTGCGATATGACCGGAAAAGATCAAAGTTTGATAAAAAAATATTACTGCTACGACTAGTACCATTGAGTTGTATTTATTCTTGTTAATAAAAAAACAAGTGTGATTATTTCTATGCTCGAGGCTGTTTATCAAGTTGAGAAAAATGTGGATAATGCATTGAGACTTGCTTTGCGAAGACAGCCAAAAAAAATTAATATTATTATAAAAGTTAGGTGCTAAAATTAGTAGTTTAACTCCCGCCGTGAAGACGCCTGCTGATATGCAGCCTCCGACACGTCAGATTGGTGATGTCTAGTTCTACTGACTACGTTTGACCTACTTTTTACATATGGTAAGGACTCGCCCTGTGCCTACGGCTGACCTATATCTTACATATCGCACCGACATGTCCTGTGATTTACACTAAAAAATGTATTACGTATTCTATTACAGTATACATTTTACCTTTAAACGAATTGTTTAAAATTGGTGTCCGTTTACCTCGATAAATTTCCGCAATGGTTTCTTCATTGAACGCCGTACATTGGCATAAACTTCCTCCGGGTTATTATTAATTTTCGCACATCCATTTACAATGTGTTGCCGCAGCACATTCTCGTCAGGCACTGGCGAAGAATAAACAATATGGTTTTTAAATATCCCTACACAAAACAGTCCAAGATAGTTTTTCCGGTTAAACACGCTGGTACAGAACACGGCCCCACCAAAAGATTGTTCACCATACCGCATCACATATTTACGCTAAATTGTCTTTGCATATTAACAAATTGTATTTGTTACAGCACGCAAGGAGACACAGTTCTTTATTCTTACTCTTTTAAACGATATACAACATTCTCTCCGACTCGTTCTTACGACAATCACTGCAAAACGATCCTCTTTACATTCATTCTCTCACTTACACTTCGTTGTATCTCGCTCGCACTCATCCGTTACGAGTCGGTGAAGGCCTGCGAAGTGTTACCGAAAATTCGACCGGAAGACCCCCGTGGTGGGCGCTCTTCGGTCGCTTTCGCTCGCCTGCCATAAACCTACCTTATCTGCTTTGTCCCTACAATTAACATTTGGCGAACACTTGCTTCCTCATTTATGGCAGGCAACCGAAACCGACCGCCATGGGTGTTTTCCGTGGGAAAACTCGGTCGACTTCGACGCTTCACAGGCCTCCACCAAGTCGTAAGGGATGAGTAGCGGCTACATTTTTTAATTAAACTTAGATCTTTTCCGGTTATATCGCAATTAAAATCACTTTTTTACGATTTACTGTTTCGGAGATATAATTTTTTAAACGTTTTTTACAAAAGGGGTTGAATCTCCGTAGGGGGTGAGCTTCACCCTCGACTTATAAGACTTTTTTTTATTATTTTTATGCGTTCTATCCATAAACCTCAAGTGTCCCAGAATTTCTGTTACACCCTGTATATTTTTGAAGAGCGTGTACCCGTCCGAGCACCGCAACGACAAACACGACACAACAGTAGATGTATTTGCAGGCGAACTGCCAGGTGCTACTCTCTGGTTAATAACGACGCACTTGCTACGACTGCAAATGGTTGCGCAGGTACGGAAAGCAAGCCGAAGGGCACGTGCAGTCCGGTACCCACTGTTCGTCGTTTTAACCTGCTGCGGTAAAGTCGTAAAGTAAAAAACTTTCGTAACTGATTTGTTTCAGTCCGAGCGGTTAGAGTTAATAATGTGTTTGTTAGTTACTCTATTATGTCTTAGATTTGATTCGAGAGGAAAGGTTTTAATTTCTAAAATTATTCTTGACTTGAATTTTGTTTTTCTAGTAAAATATTATAAGTATATTCTTTCAACCGAATATATGTAGACGTATAAAAGTATGTTTAGTGCCTTGTGTATGAATTTAGAGTAAAGTAAATAAAATAATTGGAAACCTTTAAGTGTTTACCTTTGGGCAGTGACGGTTGACGAGACTTAACAATCAAAATAATTCCGAACTGATTCTAGAATGACTCTAACGTTAGTTGAACGGGGGAACTCCGACCAAGAGTTGAATATGCCAATGGACAGACTAATCTTCCGAAGGTTAAAGAATACTCGAAAAGGAACTGGGCCTAATCTCGTAGTGTATGCTCAAGCGTCGTACTGAGAATACCCCGAAAAGATGCATTTTCGTGGCCCTTAAATACGTCGAAAAATCATTGGGAATTTGAAAATTGAAAAAGAAGCACCCTATGGTGAGAGGAATTTAGCGTGTGGGATAGTCGGTTCAAAACTCTGGAATATCGGGAGAGGCAGACCCTTGAGTTCGAGTTTTTCTTATCGCGTGGGGTCGAAAGTGTAGTTATCCGTGGGTCCTAGACAAGAGGCCAAGGGCCATGTGCGTATCACACCTAATGTATCCTGTTTTCATTCTAAAGAGGGGGACTAGGCACCTGGGTGTCGCCAAGAAAATTCCATAATGAGAAATTTTGTAGGAATCATGGGATTCATACGTAACACTTTAGAGGATAAACAGTATGCATATTGTTTGCACGAATTGTGTGGGAGCCGGTTTCAGAACAACTATTCTGTGCAGTTCATGCAATGCACGACTTAGTTGTAATTCATGTAAAATATATCCTCAAAAAAGCATAGAAAATGCCAATGTATAGGTCAAATACAAGAGAATGTGACTGTGGCCAGCAGATGCAAGCAAGTACAAATTATTGTACATCATCGACACAATACTATCCCTAAGTAAATATATGCAGTGAATGGGCTATCCTAGTGTGAAAATTTTTTTAAATTGATTTTATTTTGTTTTCATTTTTCGATAGTTTATTATGTCTAGAATGACATCCTAAAGTTTTTAAGATGTATCTTAAATAGTTTTGAAATGGCAGCTCTCGAAGCGCCGTTGTTCGGAGGACAAAAATTCTTTAGTGACGCATTTTCAAAAAGAAAAAGTTTCTCACGCTCATCGATGATTGGGGGAGGCATGTTTAGTCTAGGCACTGACTATCGCCAACCTTAGGCGGAAAAACCAGGGCTTAGACGGAAAAAGTAAAGATACGGTGAAATTAACCATTGCCATCATCAATAAGCTTCAGAAATACTCGGTCTGGCTATCACCAGAAATCAAGATGATGTAGGTGCTATGTACAACGCAATTTGGGCTACATACTTTCACTTGAGTTCAATAGACAAAAATCCGATGCACGACAACTGACCGGCTGGTGCGGAGAGCTAGTGTAAATACCGTTGCGCGCAGGCCGAAAGCCTAGATATGGCAAGGTTTCAACACGATTATTTTCCGCTAGATCCACAAATTCAAGAAGTTTTAAAGCCAGTGTATACAGATCTGAGCCGACGAGAATTATTGGACAGGTGCAAGGGAAGGAACACCCAGAACAATAATGAAAGTTTTAATGGCTTGCTTTGGCAGTTCGCTCCAAAGCATCTCCACAGCGGTGTTAAAAGTGTACAACTGGCAAATCTTTTTGCAGTAAATATATTTAATGATGGTTTTCAAACAATCTTAAGAACCATGCAACTTATGGGAGTAATCATTGGCTCTGCAGCCAACGAATATGCCGAACATCGCGATGAGAGCAGAATCCGGCTAGCCGAGAAACGCTATGAAGAGAGTTCAAAAGAGGCTCGGACAGCTAGGAGGATAGCTGCTACAGCCCAGCAGGCACTTTTCGAAGAAGAGAAAGGCTCCTTATACGGGACTGGGATAGCAGATTAATTGTAAGTATGAAAATATTTGCGTTATAAGAAAAAAATCTGTAGTTCAAACTTTAAACGTGTTTTTCTCAGAACAACTTTTCTCAAACTTGTTGACACTCTAACTCGAATACAAATCATAGAATCATCTTGAAATTTTTTGAGCATACTCAGTACATGTTTTGCTATACAGTGAACCGCCAGTTTTTAATTAGGACAAAAATTGTCAATTTGCCATGTAAAAACGGACAATTTTTCGGGAAAAATTCAACTTTTTTTTTCAATACTTCGCCATTTTGTCAATTTTTAATATTTTTTCAAACCCGCGGTTCACTGCAGGGAAAATATCTTCTAGTTTAACAGGAATTTTGTAATTTTTGATTTCAGGCACTCTGAAGCCGCCAATCGTGTCAGCAGTTGAGCAACATTTTTTTTTGACCCCAGGCAGATTGCGCATAAGTTTGCCAAATTTAAATATAATTACTTAAAAAAATTCATGTAATAAGTCAACATATCCAAGAATATATCCTCGAAGTTTGGACAAATTTGATGCAATGGTTTTAATTTTATAAATTCCAGAAAATCGCCTAATTTTTTGCATGTCACACTAGAATAGCCCCTTAAGGCACCAGACCACGGTGCACGCGCGATAAAAGGGTGTATTTTTCATATTTTTTTTCGGGCAAACGATGAATGATTTTCTTTTTATTCATACGAATATTCAATATATACATATAGAAGACACTATACATTTTTTTTATTGAAATCTTAAAAATAGTTTGCGGTGTACGCCGCTTCCCAAAGGACTCTCCGACGAAGTTGCTGCTTGATGGTTGACAGCAATTAGGTCATACGGTTCATCGGAAAAATACAAAAAAAATATATTCATAAACTAGACATATAGGTCTATAGCCCTACGTAGGGGAATTTCGATATCTAAAAAAAGAAAAAAATGGCGGACCAGCGAATTTTATTTTCCGTTTGCACAGAGAATTTTCATCGTTTATGGAATAAAAAAAATAGAAGGAGGCCTTTTATAAAAAAAAACCCTACGTGGTGCCATAGAGACTGGAATTTCGAACATTTTAAGACTTAGTAAATGCAAATCGGATGAATAGTTTTTTAAATTTGCTGTCAACCGTGTTGAAAAACGTAGTTTCGAGAAAAACGCGTTTAAAGTTTTGCTGAAGGATAATTCGACATACGAACTAAATTTTATATATGTATTTTTTGTTTTGTTTCTCACCATTAATCAGCTATTCCTGGACCATAGAACAGCTCCTCAGCATCTAGAGACGGATCATTTTCTCCGTGTTTTGCACGCAGATAACACTCATGCGTGTTGTGTTCGGCTTCGTGCTCGGCGTCGCATATCCGTGTCTCATCAATATTTAGACAATATTGGTAGAGTGCTTCACCAAGTTTTATTTCCAATATCTCCAATACATTCATGAGACCAATATGACCATTGTTGAAAAGCATTAAAGCAATATTAGCGGCAGTTTTAACTGTGGGTCTGCCGCTCGGCGATGTCTTTGGCGCAATTTTACATATAACAGAGTTCAAACACTCGTTATTCTGTACCCGACACTTGGATTCACCGTAACAGAATCTAGTTGGCCACTGCTTAACTTTTTCGCAGAGCTGCTGCTAGCTTTCCGCTCTTCTCTCTCCACTTTATATCTATTAGGCAGACCCGATTTCGACCGTTTCCTATCACTCCTTCTTGTTGGTCCTCCTTGTTTTTTTTTGTTTTTTTGTTTTTTTGTTTTTTTGATTTTTTATTCATCACGATACACAGAATACACAATACAAATCGAATGATAGATACGAATCGTACGACTGCCGAAAAACAACTCACTCTTTCGTGTCGGAATTTTCTACGCTTGGTTACCGGGTTTCTATTCAATTCAGTAACGGGATTTTCCCATCTTTTTCCTCCTAGCGAATACAATACATTAACCGAAATATATTAAACTTTAATAATTAAAGGGAGGTTAAAGGTTCATAGGGATCAACAAAGGATGGCGACGTAGCAAACCCGTCTAACAGCCGCACGTCTGCCGCTCGGTCGGTCGTGCGCTGGGAACGGTTTCACATAAAATGCTGTATCTTAATCAGTTTCACGAATTTCTTCACAAAATTAGGCGAGAGCATTCTTAACAAATGCATCTTTCAGAAAATGAAAGAAAAAAAAATGAGAAACAAATTTATTTTACCGTGGTCTGGTGCCTTAACTAAATTTCCCAAAAAATGATTTCTCCTCATTTAATTAAAAAATCTGTTTACTGCTCGATTAAATGTACTTGGTGGCCCGCTTTTTGCGAAGCTTGATGTACAAACTGCAACGTAACAGATATTTGTACTCATTTTCACAATGCGGATGTATCTGTTACGTCCTAGCTATGCGTCACGCCTCGGGGTTGTGATAACGATACACCTCCGATTTGTTTCGCGATAGTCAGAATGGTGAGGATGAGAAACTGGATATGTTTCGTTGTTTACTTATATGTTTAATTGAATATATCCGTTAATTGGAACGGGCGTTGAAACTTATCTTTTACTATGTTAGCGGGTATGGGTATGGGGACCGGAGCACCATCAGGTGCGTAAAATTGTATTAATGATCCTGCGCTCATCCGCTCTAGTGAAGCCCGGATCTCGGCTTCCTTTAAACTAAGCGATCCCAGATGTACATCCACTATAGCACCCTCGTCCTCCGAATCCACAATATCTATGACGTCTGGAGGGGGAGGAATGTTTGGGAGAGATACTTCTCCGGTGGGGTGAACCTCCTGAATTTTATCCTTCGTATAGTTACTGTTTGGAAAATAGTATTTCCCAGGGTGTCCAGTGTGGTGGCAGCACCACCTGGACACCGATCGCTCATCCCAGGTGGGAGCATGTCACCGTTGTGTGACGTAACGGTCATGCCCACTGGCCTAAATCGGCCATTATCGTTTCATCGCCTGTGGTGACCGGTATCTCCATATTTTCATTCAGCGTTTACGCACGCGCCGAAAGGCAATTTAGTGAAGAAAACTTCTCAACTAAAAATTAAAAGGAATTATCACAGGCAGGTCATCTCACAAAATAAAGACCTTCTCAAAATATAATCAAAGCGGACAAGTTTATGGCGAAATGAACGAGTATTCTCAAGAAGTGCATTTTCTCACTACCTTGCTGCCTAGTCGTTCTCACGCCTTCTCATTTCTCAAACATTTTGGTCCTTCGAGCCAGAGATGCAGCAAGGTCTTGAGGTAATTGTGCAAAAGCAGCGTGTTTTAAGTGAACTCAGTGTGCAATGGGTCCGCGTTATTGCTAACCGGAAGTCGTGCACGTGCCTAAGTCGGCCATGATGCCCTCTCAATCACGCACGTCCGCTCAGTTTAGTTTACTTTAAATCACTTTTTTGTCATTTCATTTACATGTGTTTTGTATCGTTGACTTGTTCACACGCCTTATTCTTTGGTGTTTATCGTGTTTTGACATTTTCTTACCGCCATGTCTGTTATTTTCCGCATGCTCATTCATTTGTACGTATCACAGATTTCATAGACTGAATAGACAGCTCATCGCACAGTATTGCAAAGTACATAGGAGGCTTAAGATACCTCTCACGAAGGAGGAGAAGAAGAAAGGTAAAGGCATTTCATCTGCACCTTCTCCTCTGAAAGTACCGAAGGCTGATCAGCCAGCACTGACATCTCACCAGGACGAATTAAAGTCCGTTAACACGTTCCCTGCCAAGCCGTCTTTGCCCAACTTGTCGTACAGGCCATTTGATATTTTGATTAAAGATTGGTACATTATCACATAATATTTCATTAAATCATCATTCGCTAAGTATTTAGCTTGTTTGGAGTAGTTACCACATCGTGTACCATTTATGGTACACGTGGCGCTAGAGACAGTTCGACCGTAAAAGTCAGTCAAATCGAAACTTTTCGAATAGTAAAAAGAACCTGCTGTATTCGAATTTGTTTAAAACGAATTAAAATACGAGATAAATAAAATATTAACAAAAGCGGGAGTAGGTAAATATACGGAGATAACATTTTTTGTTTCTGTTGGAAAACATGTTTCTATTGTAAACGCCGCACTTCTTGTTATAAAAAAATGTTAAAAAATTCGGCACTGAAGTTGCGCGATAGAAAACTAGAAGAGTAGTGACGTTCTGCAGTGATTGCCTGAACAAACTGTTTTTATGCAACTCTTGCCTTGACAAATTCAAACATTGTATGTAATTATTAGTTATTGTGTATATAACGATTAAACAAATTTATGTGCTTTGTTCTATATTGTATATCTTACAATGCCTCATCCTTTTCATGGAAAAATATTTTATAGAATCAAATTTCTCATGAAATGTATGTTTCCAGCGCTTTAAATGAATATGTCTGCGTGTACCATTTATGGTACACGTGGCCTGATGGTCAAGTTTAATGTGTACCATAAATGGTACACATGGCAGGGAACGTGTTAATCAAGACGACTCATCTGCAGAGGAAGAATCTCAAAAGGGCTCCTCATGCAGGGTTACTAGGGCCTGCTCACCTGCGTCATACCCTCGCGAAGTCATCATGAGACAGTATGCCCAGGAGGAGAGGTTAATACAACTCTCTGATATCGCAGAAGACGTTGAGACTACTCAAGAATTTACTCAGATGGGAGTGCAGGTAATCATCGACCAAGTGAGACAACTACACACTGTGTTCCAGTCGGAACACAGTTATTCAGTCAACCAAGGTCCGCCGTCTCAGGTGGCTCACCCGTATTTTGTGGGACACATGTCTTCTCAAGAGACTATTAAATATCATAAGCTAATGAAAATGCTCACTAAGCTTATGACAGACCTCTCACCTGCACCAGTTATCTCACCCCCTACAATGGACTACGCTCAACGAGTCCGCTCAAGATTACCTGAGCTCACTGTTCCACGGTTCTCAGGGGAGTACCTCAAGTGGCCTGAGTTCAAGGCTATGTTTACTTCTGTCATTACGAACGGGAAAGACACTTCACCCCTTGAGAAATTTCAATATCTTAAGGGAGCCGCCTCAGGTGCAGCAGCCGAGCTCATATAGAAGCAGATTATTATGGACTTGTCACTAAACCGAATATTATTAGGTTGAATGACACGGCTCCTATAGCTCAACTTTCCATCTTTGGATGGCTGGTGATTGGCCTAGTCTTCGCAACATCATCTGCCATCAGACGATCTCACCATGTCAGTATGCAACGACATGACTTTCATCTTGACGAGATGTTAGCCCGATTTTGGGTTCAGGAAGAGGCTTGTTTGCTACGCAAATAAAATAATATTCTTTAATTACGGACGTAACGGTACCATAATCATTCTAGCAAAACCTAGCTAACCATAAAGCACCACATCTTTCGAAACCAGCTGTACTTGGAAAGTTAAAAGGTTGAAAGACTTTATTTCTTTATTGCAGCGCATGTCTAAGTAAATTCCTTTTTATTTTCACTTTCTTTCAAACTCTTAGCCTTCCAAAATTCATAAACCATCGACCATATGCACCAACCGTGACCGTTACGTCCAGGTATGCGCGCATACAGGAAACCCTCTCGATCACGTGAACGACCGCGTGACTCAAAAATTCAGGCGATCGGTACATCGGAAAAACCCCGGTGTTGTCGGTACACCCGATGTACCTCAAGAAAAATCGGCATCGTCGCACCCCCTCCAAGAACCATCCCCAAAATCGGGGGTTGGAGGAGTGACGGCCTTGACGTGAACTTCAGAACACGTCGGAATTCAGAACATGTTAGACTACAGAACACGATAGAACACGACAAACAGTTGATCACGAAGTACATCAAATCACGCGAGGTCACGACATCATATAAAAACACAAAGTTGAAACACACATATCAATTTATACACACGACTTCCGCTATAAGTCTACATTTTAAACAGAACAAATTAAGCTCAGTTTTTTTAAGTGTTATTTGTTATTGTTATTCATTACTTTGTCAATATATGCTTGTTACATCAAATTCAGTGTGAATATATATACATCCCATCCTACGAATGGTGCCTTTATGTCATTCAGTTGTGGTAAAGGGAGAAGCATAGGGAAGAATTACACAATCGTTCGACTCTACTTCACGGAGCCGAGACAACCCGTTCTCGCATCGTACATTTTGGTCCTTCGAGCCGGAGAATACCGACGACGTGGAAACCGTGTCGGATTCACTACATATCGAGAGTCAGTTTCCGATCAAGCGCAACATCTCGTCATCAAGGGAGTCAACTGCCGAACAAGCGCAGCATCGCTAAAAACACAAGGAGAGTCGGCTGCCGAAGAAGCGCCGCGTCTCCACATCACATCACATCGAGAGTCAGCTGCCGAAACAGCGCAGCATATCACCACAAGTAGAGTCGGCTGCCGAAGAAGCGCAGCGTTTCCAAATCATCATCGCGGAGTCAGTTACAGGACCAGAGTAACATCCGCCGCTCACCAGCAAGCAGCATCGGAATTCGGATCAACTCAACGCATCACAGAACAACATCAACCGCAGCAACCACGCTGCAGCCCACGACAATTCGAGGAGACATCGCATCGAACCTGGAACCTGTAAGTCCGCACATTGCTTTCTAGAGTCATCACTCCTATCACCCCTTAATCTCTCTACTATTCGTCCTTCCCTGCGTCTCAAATCAGTCAGAAATGATGGCACCGTCAGCAGAAGAACGCGCGAAATCATTGAAACTCAAGCGCGAAGCATTTAAATTAGAATTAGCTGAATTTAAATTATTATTAGAGGACGTGGATATTGAAAACAATACCACAGAATTACGCTTTCGGTTAGAAGATTTAGACGAAGAATTTGCGGCATTCGCAAAATCACAGCCAGAGTTAGATGACGCCGACGATACAGGGAATTTAATCGCAAAAAGAATCCCGATAAAGGGGCAATATATTAAATATCGATCTCGGGCGCGTGATTTAACGTCAATAAATAATCGAACAATGATCGCATCTACTTCCTAACAAGCACAAACGAGCATAGAAAATACAGCATTCACTAGAAATGCCAAAAATCAACCTTCCTACGTTTGATGGTTGCTACGTACGTTGGCCGGGTTTCGCGGATCAGTTTCGGTCAGCAGTCCATGACAAACCGCGTATAAGCGAAGCTAAGAAATTGTTATATCTACGATCCTGCTTAACAGGAGAAGCCGCACAAAGCATAGAATCGCTCGGTAATTCAGCCGCGAACTATCTCAATGCGTGGGATATTCTTGAAAAACGATATAATCAGCCCGCGGTAATCGTATCAAATCATTTGAATGCATTATTCGGATTAACAGCAATAAACAGACAGAATTATCAGGAACTTAGAACATTTCTAGACAAAGCAGAATCGCACTATCGATCACTCAACGCGCTTAATCAGCCATCAGCAGATACTCTATTGATACATTTACTCACCGCGAAATTAGATAAAGATACAGGATTAAAATGGAAGGAGCGTATGCAAAATACATTATTCCCGAAGCTAGAAGAATTGTTCGCGTTCCTTCACGAACGTTGTAATATCCTTACACCGTCAGGAAATGACATCATAAACGCTCCAGCATTGTCTATAAATACCGGTCGTCAGACGTATAACAATAGGCCACAGACGCGATAAGCAACTCGCGAATTTCGCACGCCGACGCAACACATCCTCGCGACGCAAATCTCCGGAACATGCCACATTTGCAAGGGCACTCATTTTACCCAAAACTGTAACAAATTGATTAATATACCAATTAGCGAGCGTTTAAAACTAATCAATAAATTGCATTTGTGCACGAATTGTCTACGGAATAATCACTCAGTACAAGAGTGCAAATCATTGTATACATGTCGACAGTGTAAAAAAAGGCATCATACGACTTTACATCGCGATGAAAATTCATCTACCTAATCAATCCAGATAAATACAGCATGTTTAAGCAACAGAATGAGATCGACGGGTTACTCGGAGCGCAATTATTTTGGAAATTATTGTGTGTAGGTCAAATCGCGCTATCCGAGCCACACACACGTTTGCAGAAAACTCAGCTAGGATGGATAGTGACGGGAGAAATTACAACTAAACAAAAAATTACCTCAACAACGTGTAATTTAACACTCGACGCGTTATCAGAGCAAATTTCAAAATTCTGGGAGATTGATGATGGACCACAAGAACGTCATCTCTCTCCAGAAGAACAAGCGTGCGAAAATCATTATGTGACACATACCACTCGTGCGTTAGATTCCGGACGATACACGGTGAGACTTCCATTTAAGCAAACAAACCATGAACTCGAGAATTCATATAATATGGCGGTGAAACGGTTTTACACATTAGAACGCAATCTCAATAAAAACACGGAGCTCAAGAAGCAATATACGGAATTTATACAGGAGTATGAAGACTTGGGACACAAGTCTGAAGTGCGATGTGACAAGTCAAATGGATATTATTTGCCACATCATGCTGTGATAAAGACAGATAGTATCACAACAAAGATTCGCGTAGTTGTTGATGCATCAGCCAAGTCGTCACCTGGTGTATCATTGAATGATGTATTGATGGTAGGACCAACAATTCAAAGCGATTTAATATCGATAATTACTCGCTTCCGAACGCACAAGTTTGTCCTAACAGCAGATATAACAAAAATGTATAGGCAAATATTAATACACCCTGATGATCGTAAGTATCAAAAAATTGTATGGCACGAAACTTCAAAGATCCAATCAAAGCATTTCAATTAAACACGGTGACCTACGGAACCGCGGCAGCACCGCTTTTAGCTATCCGATCGTTACAAAAACTTGCAACAGATGAAATGCACAATTATCCAAAGGCGTAAAAAATTCTATTAGACGATTTTTATGTAGACGACGTACTAACCGGAGCGAACACTTTCGACGAGGCTGCAGAACTTCGAGATAACTTAATAGAATTGAAGGCAATGGGCGTCAAACGAGCCAACATTATTAAAACCGTTTGACAACCAACAAGGGGAGGCACATATGTCAGTCAATTTAACAGACTGCTACGTCCCTGCGTCTATACGCCCTTTGTCAGTTCGACGCCAGGACGACGCACTTCAAACTTGTAAATTCCTTCAAGAACGAACACTGTGATCGTCTTGGTCGAGACTGGCAAATGGTATTGAAGTAAATATATAAATCTAGTCGAGCGATGTGAATATAAACTCCAAACCTCTTAAGATTAGACAGTTCTAAACAACAGATTGCATCATATACAATGGAGACCTTGTCCACAAGAAAATATACATCTGGCGCCAGACCCCGTCTTGTTCAAGAGATACTTGAAAGGGAAAGTTAGACAGATCCCTTTTCGAGTGCATTCTCGATAAGGGTGTTTGGATGCTGGATCAGGTCTTCATTGTTTTTCCGAAAACCATTACAAACCGACGTAGTGGGAGGGCCCAAAATCCTGTATATATACTGATGCCCTCCGCCGCAAGCTCAGTTAGAAAAAGTTACTCAGAAGCATCCAGTTAGAAGAGTCAGTGAGAAGAGTGCAGTTAGTCAGTGAGAACCAGTTAAGAAAAGTTAGTCAGCAGTTAACAAGTGCAGTTCAGAGAATCCATAATCAGGAAAAGTCTTATTCCATTCCATATCCTGTGACCCTTTATTTAATCCGCTATCATTACCATCCAATACCTCAGTCATTCTTCAACGGGAATAGAACAAACTGTCGTTGGAAATCGTAGATTTTCAACGTAGTTGTTGCTTCTATGACACGTTTCGAAGGACGGCGACTTTCCTACCCATAACTGTCGATCTCCAAAGTGTGATCATTGGGACAAGGAGTATCTGGAAATCGCTTAGATATTCAGAGAAAGACTCCATAACGATGATACCCGCTGCGGACCGATAAAAGTCATAACACCAACCTTCCTTTTTAATATTCAAAGACTAAACAACTGATCCGGTTAAAAGTAAAAAGAAACAAAGTGTATAAATATAAATAGAATCTGTGCAAACATGTCCGTGTCAGTGTTGTTAAATATAAAGTTGTCAAGGAATATATCACCAGTGTTAACAATCAATTAGCCTGACCTCATCATCACCACGATCTCACACTTTCGTCATCACCTTTCGATCGTAATACGACTCAGCCCCATCCCGAGTAAAGTGGTCTGACCATTGACTCATAAGGGGGCAAATCACAGACTTTGTCGAAACGAATCGAAGCCGCACCGTTTCCGTAAGCTCGAGGAGTGACGCTTAGTCTTGACGTAACAAGGCAATAAGAAAACTTTAGGCATATTCTGGAACCCATTAAACGATACGATAGGATATACCGTAACACATCTCGAACCTTTAACACAAGTTACAAAACAAACAATCTTATCACGCATAGCCCAACTCTTCGATCCTCTTGGTTTAGTAGGACCGATCATCGTACAAGCAAAACTATTAATGCAAGAATTGTGGAAATTCAAATTAGATTGGGATGAATCGGTTCCACTTGATATTTACACTGCCTGGAAATCGTTCCAGAAAAATCATACGCAGCAATAGTACTCAATTAGAAATTCATGGATTTTGTGACGCCAGTGAAAAGGCATACGGTGCATGCTTATATTTAAGATTGACAGATAGTGAGAATAGCCACCATGTGCAGCTCATTTGTTCTAAGTCCCGCGTAGCACCATTAAAATCACAAACACTACCGCGACTCGAACTATGCGCCGCAGAACTTCTCTTAAAATTGTTCCACAGAACAATTAAAGCGTTAAAACTACCAATAAAGAAATTTATCTTTTGGTATCATTCCATGATTACGTTACATTGAAACAACAATATTCAGAGCTTCACTAAATTCGAGCAGTGGCGCCATGTATCGTCAGAAGACAATCCAGCAGACATTATATCACGCAGTTCAAATCCAAACGAATTTATTGAATGTAATATATGGAAAAATGGGCCCACTTGGTTATCTCAGTCAGAAGACACTTGGCCAAAACACGAGATGCAGCCAGTAGAAGTACCCGAAACCCGTCCTATAGTAGTACTCAAAACTGAAATCGTGGCGAAATGTGACATTTTAGAAAAATTTTCATCTTTCACCTTATTAAATCGCGTCATAGCCTATTGCATACGGTTTAAATTCAACACATTAAACAAAGAAAGACGAATCGGACAATTATCAGTAAAGGAAATGGAAGACGCACGACAACGCATAATCAAAATTGTACAACACGAGACATTTACCGACGAAATACAAAACATGACGAACAATGGACAATACCGCAAGGGAAAACTGACAGCCCTTAGTCCTTTTCTTGACCAACACGGACTCCTTCGCGTGGGAGGTAGAATATCACACGCAAATATCGCATACGATCAAAAACATCAATTGATCCTCCCATCAAAGCATAAAATCACGACACTCATCATAGAGCATTTCCACAAAACCCATTATCATGCAGGTACATTAGGAAAACTAAATGCTGTTCGTCAATTATACTGGCCAATACAAGGCAAGTTAACGGTAAAGGCAACCATACGCAAATGTATCACTTGTCATCGCGCGCGACCTAAGGTATCCGAGTACATAATGGGTGACTTACCCAAGGATCGCGCAACGCTGAAACGACCATTCTTAGTGACCGGCATCGATTATTGCGGGCCGTTCTACATAAAGGAAAAGAAATTCCGCAACACAAAACGAATAAAGGCTTACGCAGCTATTTTTGTTTGTTTCGCGACTAAGGCGGTACATATTGAGTTAGTTAGCGATTTAACTACCGATGCTTTTTTTATCCGCGCTCAAGAGATTCATAGCTCGACGCGGACTGCCGATTGATATACATAGCCACAACGCCACCAACTTCGTAGGGGCAACCAATGATTTCAAAGATATTCAAACCCTGTTAAACTCACAAAAACATAATGATCTTACAAATCATTATGTCACAAACCAAGGAATTCAATGGCACTTCATTCCGCCTCGTGCACCTCATTTTGGGGGTTTATGGGAAGCTGCTGTGAAATCTTGTAAACATCATTTAACGCGAATTGTCGGTAACGTTCTGCTAACATTTGAAGCTTTAACTACATTTCTAACTGAAATGGAGGCAATCCTTAATTCCCGTCCGTTAACACCTTTATCTACCGATCCTACAGATTTATCTGCATTAACTAAGTAGTTGGTCTACACCGAAAAAATTATTAGTTCCCCTTAATTAGTTCCGGGAACTAGATACAGTTGTTGATATTTGGATAACTGAAATTGGTGTTGACTTAATTACATTCAAATTTAATTTTTCCGACTTTGGTTGTTGTTACTAAATAATTTGAAGTTGCCTTTATTACAGTTTCTATTACCGGCTTCTCAAACTTTGAAACCGTTTTTCTCCAAACTGTGTTTTCAAAAGCGGTGACCACGATTTCTCGAAAACGGCTGGACCGATCAATCTCAAATTTTAACACAAGTTTGTTGACTATATTTTTTAGTAATTAATCGAAGGTTTCTTTTCACCGATGAATATTTTTTTTATGAACAATTTAAGGGAAAAATTTTTGTGAAAAATCGATTTTTTTTTTAGAAGCTGCCATTTTGTCAAAAACTTTTATTTTGTTTATTCCTTCGATTAATTACTAGATCATACATTACTTTAACGATATCCGTTTGGTTTTTTCATTTTAAAAGATTCAGTCCCGAGATATCGTGGTCACCGCAAAGCGCTCTTTTTTAGAGGAGCTCCTGGAGATCAGCTATAACAGCTCCTAAAATTATTATTTTTACAAATAAAAAATGTTAAAATACAGTTAAAAGTTATCTCAATATGTGTACAAATTTTTACATTAATCAATTTAACTGTCTTTTCAGGAAAAATTCTTGAAAATAGCTTTTTTTGCGCCTCTTAACTGTATATAACCCCTTAAGACATTCTCAGAGTGGGTGGACGACTCAACAACTCAGACCTTTCATATGAGACAAAGCAACCAGCAATTTTGCCACGTTAGTCAAGATTGTCTGAGCTTATCATCGACTACTCACACAAGCACACATTGCATGGAGGAACTCAAGTGACGCTCGCCAACATCCGACAATGCGACGGGATACTTGGAGGAAGAGCTACAGTAAAATCACACGTGCTCCGGTATGTGGTCCGCGCTCGACAAAGGGGGTCCGTGCCCATCAAATGATGGATCAACTACCACTAGCTCGATTGCAGCCATCCCGGGCATTTGCTCATACAGGCATAGATTATACCGGACCACTCATCTTGAAAACCTGGAAAGGGCGAGGCGCCACGACTCACAAGGGTTGATAATGTGTGTTTGTATGTCTCACTACGTCAGCTGTACATTTTGAAGTCGTCTCAGACTACTCAACTGAGGGATTCATGGTTACCTACAGAAGGTTTACTTCACGAAGAGGTATTCCTACTTCCTTATACTCTGATTGTGGAACAAACTTTGTCGGAGCAGAAACATCTCTTCGCAACTTGTTCACACAGAGTACACAGGAGCACCAAAGGCTCATTGCACTGCTCATGGAAGACCGCTTGTAACGGTACGTCCCTCAGCTGACCGACCCGCAGCGTTTTTATTGGAACGATCCTTTACCTTTAAAGAGTTCGGAGCAGGTGGTTTCAAGAATTAGGAAAGATTTGCACACACACTCTCTCGATTTATTTCGAGTCGTCTTAAATTCTATATATACACGTCCTTATTCTACCTACGTTATCACGCATCCGTCCGTTCTTGTCATTCTCACGCTCGATCCGCCGTCGTTAATCCTTCACGCTCAATGCGCACACACTCATACGCCTTTACACACACACACTGCTCACGCCTGTTCGTACACTTAGATTACACTTGCTTATGAACAGGTGTTATAATTTCGTGTCTTCTTATATTAATTCCTATTATTTCGCAATTGGCTTAGTCACGTGTCAATTAGTCTGGCTCTGTGCGGATAGGATTCTGCTATGTGCAGACTAGAAGGGAGGTGAGATCGGGGTCTGTCTCAAGTCGTACAGCCGCTACTCCTTTTTCTAGGAAGGTATGTCGTTTTGGGTTGAACGGAACTCTCGAAATCGATAGTCCACGCCTAAATGACGTGGGGGTACGCCTGTCGAGAGGAAGGTATTCTCCTTGAGATAGGCTCAGCCTAAATGACTGAGGGGTACTCCTCGGAGTGTAGGTAGGAATAACACTTGAGATAGTCACGGCCTAAATGACCGTGGGTTACTCCTCGTGTTTTCAAGGTATATGGAATTTTTGGGATAAAATTTATATGCCAGCATTCACTCTCTCCCTCTCATTCCTCCACTCCTCCTATGCTATCTTATGTGCTAGTATTTACAGCAATTTACACGCGCTTCTATAAAATAGAAGATTCTATACATGGGCATATATTCAGTGGTATTTATATAACTTGAGAAGATCTCGACGTTTAATAGAAAATATCATACATCAGCAATCTATCACAAGTATTGTAATTCGTAAATCAGATAATTCATGTATCAATATTATTCGGTACGTAGTAGTTAACGAGCGATTCGCCAGAGTTGTTATACGAGTTTCTATTCAATGTGTAAATGGCAAGACAAGCTGACAATTTTATTCTTAAGAGCTGAAGTGTTAATGCAGATAATTTTATACGAAGTGCCAGCGCTCCGTTGCGCCGCGTCTTAAATACCCGATCGTTCGATCGCACGATCCAATCATTCTGCTATCAATTTGAATACGACGAATCCCGTCCTTTGGGGTTTTTCATTTGTATCGTTATTACGTAACGCGTCGGATGATTCACACATACATAGCTCAGTCACTCACCCATACTTGCTCTAACAGAGGTACGCAACCTAGTCAGGGGTTGTCAGCGTGGGGGTTAACGTCTCACGCTTAACCTGGTATTTGAACCCTCCTGCCGTGCCCCACATGGGTGGGAAATTGTAGGCTGTGGTAAAATCCATCAAATACCACATTAGACGCACAGTGGGAGAGATGCCCCTCACTTATGAGGAGTTGACAACACTGTTGAATCGGATTGAGGCTGGTCTCAACTCAAGACCTTTACAACCCCTCAGTGATGACTCTCAGGACCTTTCAGCACTGACCCAGGACACTTTCTCATTGGTACTGCATTAAATGCAGTGCTAGAGCCATCCTTCCTAGACATCTCAACCTCCAGACTTTCACGATGGCAATTTTTACAGCAACGTGTTCATCAGTTCTGGGCTCAGTGATCGTCTCACTACCTCCAAAGGTTGCAAGCCATCTCGAAGTGGCATCACCCTAACAACACTATCAAACTAGGCTCATTAGTGTTGATTTCTGACGAGAGGTTCCCTCCCTACAAATGGCCTCTTGCCAGAGTGATGTCATTGATACCACGCAAGGATGGATTCACGAGGATGGCCGAGCTAAATAGCGCCAACACAAGTCTCATGAGATCAATTACCGAACTCATTCTCGTACCGGTCAGCTCTCATCCAGAATATCTCATTAAGGGGTTACACCAGTGTAACAGCCGAAAAAAGTGCTATTTTCATGATTTTTTTTTGGAA
The DNA here is from genome assembly GCA_917499265.3 of Mimumesa dahlbomi. NCBI lineage: Eukaryota > Metazoa > Arthropoda > Insecta > Hymenoptera > Crabronidae > Mimumesa > Mimumesa dahlbomi. The sequence continues at coordinate 2,937,237 of OU824120.1, forward strand.
ATATGGAAAGGCGCTAACAAAAAACTCTTACAGTATGTTGTTAAGCATACACTTAAGTACAAAAAAATATTGTTTTCACCAAAAAGTAATTCAAAATGGCGGCTCTACAATAATTTTCCTGAGACATCTTGACAAAAACGCGTTCCACGGCACGCACTAGATCACGTGCAATTTTGAAACTATTACAAAAAACAAATTTTTTTCTTAATCTGCATGAGTATAGCTAGAGAAACACGTACGGATTTTAAAAAATACGAATTTTTGGATATTTGGCAGTTGTTTGAAATTAAAACTCACTTTTTCGCCAAAAAAACTACAGTTATTTGGTTATAAAAATTTTTCTAATTAACATATCGAAAATTCCGTACGTGTTTCCCTTCAAAATGCTGTTACAAAGATGTGTATAAAATTTTATATGAAAATATGCAAAATTGATGGAGTTATGCTGCGTGCCGATTTGAAAAATCGTGTTTCGAGAAAAACGCATTTAAAGTTTGAAAATAAGTTTTAGACGTGATAAAGTAAAAAGATCGACTGAAAAAATTTTTTTAGCATTATTCTGCAATCTTAGGACCATACAGCTGCCCTTCCTGGTCCAAAAATTTCTCCTGATCCTCTTTTCTTAAACATTTGATGTTGGATCGCGCGGCTTTTGCCTCATCGGCCAACAACAACTCGGCCTGCTTAACTCGCTTAGCATCACTTTCAAGGCAAAAATCATAAGATTGAAAGCCGATATCCATCTCTAAAACCTACATAACTCGTAATATACTAGTTAGATCATCATTGGCATTTTTACCACTTCAACGAGACTTAGGAGCTAAATTCCAAACTGTAGCATTGAAACTTTCATTACTATTCTCCGTGTAGTCTCCTAAGCCGCGATTTAACAACTCATTACGACTTAATTCATCATAAATTGGTATGTTAGCTTTGTACACTTTTTCAGGTAATGGCGATTTATGATGAAATTCACTCAAAGTTACATTTACCGCTGTTCGTCGCATAAAAAACGTTCGACGCGCTTGGGGAAAAGCGCAAAATTTCATACAAGAAAATTGTTTTCAGGTATAAAACGTTTTGCCTCATATTCTTGAACGTTCAAAGTACCTTTTAAGTTAATAAAAAAAAAATCGATTTTTTTGAAAATTTTACACTGGTGTAACCCCTTAAGGATCATCAACAGGGTTGCCGATGGCGGGTGGGGGGGGGGATGTTTGGAAAATAGTATTTCCCAGGTTGTCCAGTGTGGTGGCAGCACCACCTGGACACCGATCGCTCATGCCAGGTGGCAGCATGACATCGTCGTGTGAAGTAACGTTCATGTGCACTGGCCAAAATCGGCCTCGTGACGCAATCGCGCCCCGAATGCGGCCTTTTACGGTTTAATCGCCTGTGGTGACCGGTTCTGTTTAAGTGTTCCGCAGCGTTTACACACGCGCGGAAAGGCAATTTTGTTTAAGAAGTATCATCAACTCTAAGAAGCCTCATCAACAAGCAAGTCTTCTCAAGAATCTATGATTAATGTGAATTTATAGACAAAGTTATGACGAAATAAACAAGGAATTCTCAAGAAGTGCATTTTCTCATCACCTTCCAAGAGTTTGCCAAGACTTTATTACGTCCTCTCAATTTTTCAAACAGGATCTCATTACTACAGTTATTTTGCAATTATGATGTGGCAAAATGTAAAAAATTATACTTTAAATGTTATTTATTATTATAAAATGTAGTAATAAGAATTTTGTACATGGTCTGTCCGGAAACTAATCGGACTGAGTCGATTAAAAAAAATGTATTGAGCCAATCGTTAAATTTCTTTAAAATCTTTCAAAAAGGGCTCCTCCTGCGTCGATACAGCGCTGCCAGCGCGATTTCCAATCATCGAAGGCGTCATGGTAGGCATTCTCCTGAATAGCCTTTAGAGCCGCGGTGCAAGCTGCTTGGATCCCCTCTGTCGTTTCAAAATGCTTTCCTTTCATCGGTCTTTTCGGGCGAGATCCATGACTCGTCACCTGTGATTACGTTATCCAAAAATTGGGGGTCACTTTCACACATGTACAAATTTTCTTGGCAGACTTCCACTCGCCGCAACTTCTGGTCGTCAGTGAGCACTTTTGGGACCATTTTCGCGCACACCTTGCGCATGTTCAAATGCTCCGAAACAATGTCATGAACCACAGTTTTTGGTAAATTTAACATCTGGGCAATTAAACGACTACTCAGTCGACGGTCTGAGTTCAAAACTTCGCGCACACGAGTCACATTGTCGGTGTTTGTCGAAGTCAAAGGTCTTTCAGCACGGTCTTCATCGGCGACCTCTTCCCGGCCCTCCGAAAAGGCCTTGTGCCACCGAAACACACTACTTCTTATTAAAGTATTATCTGGGTAAGCCTGCTTGATTATATCAAACGTCCCTGTCGCAGATTTACCGAGTTTCACACAGAATTTAATCGCCAATCTCTGCTCTAACGAACGCTGCATTTTCTGCTTGTACCACTCACAAAAACACGTCGCGGGAAAAAAGCTGTCCTGACTTTCCGGATGCTCGGAGACAATTGACCAACCCCTCGTTCGCTAGCTGAGGATCCCCTATACCGAATCCAGTCGGCACTTATGGGTTCCGAAGTACAGTTGCGGCGGAAAAAAATTAGTCCTATTACTTTCCGGACAGACCATGTATTTTGAAAATTTCAAAAATGTCTTTGAAGGAGAGAATACAAAAATCAGACTCTTTCATGGACACTGAAATGTCAATACAGTAATGCCTCTTTTTATGCGGTCCTTATTTATGCGATTTGTTTTGTGCGATTTTTGTTGTATGTTTTTTTTTGCGGTATATGAATTTCAACGGCATTGGCACCACTGTAATGTTTTCTATCAGTGTATATATGTATACATGCGTACTATAAGACGTTTTGTTCATTTGTTTTACACAATCTTCCGAGTTTTATCCCCGATTCACGTGCTTAAGGATTCATTTCATACTTAGAGGACAATCTTCGCGCGAGGGTCAGATGTTTCAGAACTTCCTCGGAAAAATTAATCAAGCAAGGAAAAACAAGGTTGTTAAACATCTGGTCGCCAAAACATCGGGTTGTGAAAGGTGCAAATACCTGGCCGTACCGTCCACCATACCTGGCTAACGGAACTTTTCCGGCGACATCGCGGTGGCCAAAAAACATTACCTTATTTAGTGAATACCTTACCTTAAGGTATTTAATGTAAAAACATAGGTAATGTAAAAACATTACCTTAGTAAATACTGTGGTATTGATATTTTTGAACGAATGATATTTTATGAAAGTTGGATTGCGTGATTACGGAGTGCGAGGAAACAGTATTTAGAAGACTGGCAAGAGCGAGCGTGGAATGTTTGTATCGAGTGACTGCGTAAGGTGCGAGAAAAGTGTGTTTATATCGTGTGACAGTTTTTCGGTTGGATGTATCGAGTGACTCTTTGTGCGTGGATCTAGAAAGAATGCATGGTGACCCGTGACCGAAAAGTCGGCACGTGGCAAGAGTGTGTGTATACGTGTGAAAATGAATGAGGGATGAAACAGTGTGAATGCGAGTTTTCGTGAAGCGAAGAGCGTGTCGGAGACGACAGAATGAAAGCGGGAGTCGAAGAGGAGAATTGGTTGCGAGGAGTTGCGAGGAGTGTTATTGTGAATAGTTTCTATTGCGAAGAGTTTTATTGCAAGGAGAGTGTGATCGGGAGTTAAATATTAATTATTTGTTAATAAACACTTTTTACACTATTAACAAAGTACATCTTGTTTCCACCACGGAATATCCCACAATACATTACCTTATTTAGTAAATATTTAGTAAATGAGGTAATGTCCCCTCTCTTGGGATCCCACGAGGGTGGAGTTTTGCATTAGACTTTGCGCCAATATGAATCTTCCAACCCACCGCTTGCGCCTTACACCCCCAAGAGAGGGAAAAATGAAATTATATACAGGGTGTCCCAAAATTATGCGGCAAGCGGGAACCAGCAGATTGTTTATACCAAAAGAAATCGAAAATTCCTTTACCTTTTTTTGATTTGAAGCCCCGTTTTGGAGATACAAGCTTCTAAAATATCGTGGTCCGACTTCCGGCTCGCGCAGTTTGAACGTCGGCTGGAGGCATCTACGCGGAGCGGAGTATAGGCGCGCGGTCAGCGGAGAGAGGGGTTCGGACGGTCGGCCGCTCAGCTGATCGCTCCTGGCGGCCGCTGGCTGCTGCTGGCTGCTGCTGTGGAAGGGAGAGCGATCATCAAAAATTAAAGGGTCTCTCAACCTGTAATTCGTGGACCGAGCTCTTCAACTGATGTCCAAAGGATACGCGCACACACTTTTTTCATTTGTACTCACTGTTATTAGTCACTTATTGTTAATTTATTAATAATGGTTCAAAAATGTCTCCGCGCACTTCCACACACTTTTTTAATCTTCTTATAATACCGTCCATTATGCGGTCACATGCCCGTTCAGTCTTTAGTTCTTGAAATGTCTTTATTATGCGTTCGCGTAAAATTTCCTCACTTTCAATATCCACTGCATACACTTTTTGCTTCACGTAACCCCACAAAAAAAAGTCCAACGGTGTGAGGTCTGGAGATCGCGGTGGCCACGATATCGGTCCCAATCTTCCGATCCACCGATCGCGGAAATTATTATTTAAAAACTCGCGCACATCCCGACCAAAATGTGCCGGTGCACCATCTTGCTGAAATATTAGTTTTTCTCGCGTGTATAACGGCACATCGTCTAGAAGAATCGGAAGATCGTTTTTAAGAAAGTTTAAATAATTAGCCGCGGTTAACCGATTCGGCAAGAAATACGGTCCTACAATATCATTCCCCAAAATTCCAGCCCAAACGTTCACACTCCACCGATTCTGGAAATTATAATTCCTCATCGCACAAGGATTCCGATAATCCCAGATATGCGTGTTTCGTGTGTTAAAAGTTCCCGAACGCGTAAATGTACTTTCGTCCGTCCACAAAATTTTATTTAAAAACTCCCGATCCTCTTCACATTGTCTTAACAACCACTCACAAAAAGATTGTCTCGCCGGAATGTCCGTAGACATTAACGATTGCACACGTCGCACATGATAAGGATGCTGGCCATCCTCTTGTAAAATTCTGTGCGCTGTTGACCGCGAAATTCCTAACATTCTTTCAGCGCTTCTCACACTCGTACTCGGATTTTCCGCGAAATGTTCCAAAACGCGTTCTTCAGCATTATTATTGCGCCAAGTACGCGGACTTCCTGCATTTTGGTGCTGCCCTTCAAAACTTCCAAAGTCCCGCATATTTCGAATCAAACGCGAAATTATGTGCTTACTTGTAGGTTCCCTGTTCGGATATTGTTCATTATACGAACGCACTGCGTGAGACAAGTTACCGTTGCACTGCCCGTACACGAAAAACATATCATAATATTCCCCGTTAGAATACATTTTTTTAAATGAAAACGCTCACTCGATTTACTTGCGCGACTTTTTCTGATATTATTCAGATAAATGCTCAACACAGAATGACTAGTTCCCAGTCGAAAAACATTTGAAGCTACAGTTGAAATGTATTTGATCGTATTTTGTCTGACAATGTCTTTGACCTCAGTTTCAAAAGAAATCTCCAACGGTTACATTCATACATACATTGTCTCAAAAAATTAGATAGGAACTGTAGGCCACAACGTGAATTCTGCAACGTGTATTTTTTATTGAAAAATTGGATCCGTCCCAATGACAATCCATAGAAAGAAAATTTTTGTTACTGAGTTAGAATTTTTTAAAGTTCTGCTGTTTTTAAAAGACTTAAAATTGGGAGTTTTCAAAGCAGCATGAGAACGCAGGAAGAACGCGTACATCCTGCTATAATAACACCGAAAATCCGAGTACGAGTGTAATGAGCGCTAAAAGAATAGTAGGAATTACGTGGTAAACAGCGCATAGTTTTTTTACAAGAGGATGGCCAGTATCCGTTTCATGAGCAACGAGTGCAATCTTTACTGCCTACGGACATTCCGGCGAGACAATCTTTTTGTGAGTGGTTGTTAAGACAATGTGAAGAGGACCGGGAGTTTTTAAATAAAATTTTGTGGACAGACGAAAGTACGTTTACGCGTTCGGGAACTTTTAACACACGAAACACGCATATCTGGGATCATCGGAATCCTTGTGCGATGAGGAATTATAATTTCCAGAATCGGTGGAGTGTGAACGTTTGGGCTGGAATTTTGGGGAATGATATTGTAGGACCGTATTTCTTGCCGAATCGGTTAACCACGGCTAATTATTTAAATTTTCTTAAAAACGATCTTCCGATTCTTCTAGACGATGTGCCGTTAAACACGCGAGAAAAACTAATATTTCCACAAGATGGTGCACCGGCACATTTTGGTCGGGATGTGCGCGAGTTTTTAAATAATAATTTCCGCGATCGGTGGATCGGAAGATTGGGACCGATATCGTGGCCACCGCGATCTCCAGACCTTACACCGTTGGACTTTTTTTTGGGGGGTTACGTGAAGCAAAAAATGTATTCGGTTGAAACAGAAAGTGAGGAAATTTTACGCGAACGCATCATACGCACATTTGAAGAAATTAAAACTGAACGAGAATGTGACCGTATAATCGACGGAATTATAAGGCGACTACAGAAGTGTGTGGAAGTGTGCGGAGACATTTTCGGACAATTATTAATCAATTAGAGATTGTTATGAAAGTGACTGATAAAAGAGAAATGTAATGAAAAAACTGTGTGCGCGTACTCCTCTGCCCATCATTTGAAGGGCGCGGTCCACGGATTACAGGTTGAGAGACCCTTTGATTTGCTATCGCACTCCTTTATACTAGCAGCTGCGATCGCTCTCCTTCCTAGAGCCAGCAGTGATCAGCTGAGCGCCGACCGTCCGAACCCCTCTCTCCGCTGACCGCGCGCCTATACTCCGCTCCGCGTAGATGCCTCCAGCCGACGTTCAAACTGCACGGGCCGGAAGTCGCACCACGATATTTTGGAAGCTTGTATCTCCAAAACGGGGCTTCAAATCAAAAAAAGGTAAAGGAATTTTCGATTTCTTTTGTTATAAACAATCTGCTGGTTCCTGCTTGCCACATAATTTTGGGACACCCTGTATAATTTACTACACAAACATAAAACGAATGCGTTTGGGACTGTTCGGAAAAATAGAATTGGAATGCCCCATATGGAAGAAAACCTCAAGAGAGGAGAAATTTGCTACAGGTCAACCAGCAATTTATTAGCAATGAAATGGCGTGACAAGAAAGACGTTTGGATGTTGTCTTCTATACACGCCGCTATTTTGGTGGAAACAGGAAAGAAAGACTACCGTACAGGATTATTTAGGCAGAAACCATCCTGCATTCAAGATTACAATTATAATATGGGTGCTGTCGACAGAGTGGACATGATTTTAAGCACTCTTAATTGTGTGAGAAAAACTATCAAATGGTACAAAAAGTTTTTCTTCCATCTATTAGATTTAGCCATTTACAACGCGTACGTTCTGTATACAAATTCTACGGGATCAAAACAAAAATTTCACGAATTCCATTTAGCTCTAGTAAAACAAATTTTACGCATTTATCCACGCGATGGAACCCCAGCAGTAAGAGGCAAAAGAACATCCGGAGACATACCGTTTCGGTTAACCGAGAAGCATTTTTTATCAATGTCCGAATGAAGCGAGTAAAGCACAACCAGCAACAAGAAAATGTGTTGCTTGTACGAAACATAATAGAAGGAGTGACACGCGATATCAATGCAGAAAATGCGATGTCGGGTTATGTATTGATGATTGCTTCGAAATTTATCATACACAAATAAATTATTAATTTCTGTTATATTTATTGCGTTTGGTATTTATTCCTTATTTTGAAGTTAAGTTATATTGTAAATTTGACTGTTTCGCATAAATAATTGATGCTTAAAAATAACGTTTATTTATTATCTAATCTGGTGTAAAAGAATTGCAATAATAACTTGTTAGTTCCGCTTTGAACAGTTAAACAACAGAGCTCGCGCGAGCAGAAGTTACTCCGTCGACAGCGATCGCCAGCGCTAAGCGCGCGCCGTCCCTTCGGAGCGTATCGCCAGAGAGTCAGCCGCACGCAAAGGGTTAAGGTAAAAACGAAAATTTCGAAGGAACAAACGATTGGGAACTATTCTTAAGAGATCCGCGCCGGAAAATTAAAAAAATATTAATAAACAAAAGAGTTATAGCTTGATAAACAATCGGAACTTTGATTTCTCTCTAACTCCTATTCCTTTGAGGTACAAACGAAAATTTCGAAGGTACAAATGATTGGGAACGTTTCTTAAGAGATCCGCGCCGGAGAATTAAAAAAATATTAATAAACGAAAAAGTTATAGCTTGATAAACAATCGGAACTTTGATTTCTCTCTAACTCCTATTCCTTTGAGGTACAAACGAAATGAAAAGTGGTACAATCAGGTACAAACGATGCTGAATCATGCTCCGCTTACAAAATTCAGATATCTTGAAAAATAGAAAAGTTACATCTTGACGAATTTTGAAAATTCCGTATTTCCACCCCCTTTGAGATAATAAAAAAATGAAATGTGGTACAAACGGGTACAAACGATAATGAATCAAACCCCGTTTACATAATTAAAATATCTCAAAGTGGGGTGCTGGCCATTTTGTGACCCTACTTTTTTTTCGAAAACTGTAAGGGTACAAAAAAAAAGTTGGTACAAACGGGTACAAACAATTCTAAAACCGACCCCGTCGAGAAAATAAAAAAATTTTAAAGTCGGGTGCCAAGTTCACATAGGTGACTCACGCCCGCAGTCGAAGGGCCTTGACCGTTTCCCTGATGCATCCTTTCTTTCCTTTCATTATTACTTCTTCTTAATTCACAGGTTTCCATTAAATGACCCATTTCCTTGCAGTATCGACATTGGTTATTAATTTGCTGGACGATATTTGGCGGTTTCATAGAATTAGATTCTAGTAAATAACAATTTTCAGCAGTGTGTCACGGTTTCTTGCACAGCTGACACACAGGTTGTGGAGATTGTACATTTTTCTGAATATTTAGTGGATTTTGCCAACATCTTTCGGCTGAGTGACCATTCTTCAAACATAATTGGCAAACAAGAGGCCGGCTGTTTTGGGGTAGAATTTGTGGACAATGGGTGGCTATTTGCCCCGGCATTTGGCAGATCTGGCATTGCATACCCACTTTCTGAGTTAAATGCACTGATTCTCTTCGTGACTGCTCTCGGAATCGACACCTTTTAGCTTCGTGACCGTGTTTTTGACAAATATTGGATATTAGGATGGCTGCTCCTTGCGAGGGTATGGAATTGTATCTCTTGTAAAACACGTCTGCTTCATGATCCGAATTCCCACAGATTTGGCATGTTTCGGCCGAGATTCTTTTCGATTGATGCGTTCTGACGTTATCTGGACATTCAGCTGCTATGTGTCCTTCTTCGTAGCAAATCTGGCAAGTAGGTAAATTGTAGCTGTTCGCAAACGAGCAGAGCGGATGTGCCGCGAGAGAGGTAGTTGGCCCACCAAAGGGTGGACACGGATCCCCCTCTCACGAACACGACCCTGACTCGAAGCGAACTGAGATGCCGGGATAGATGTTACTTGCGGAAAACTTCCTCAAATGCAACAGCGAAATATGGTGTCGTCGACGGGCTGGGAGATTATATTAATCTTCGCAGCCAATGGAAGGCTGGTGGTCGCAAAGTAAATCGCGTCGCGTCACGAACGCGACCGCTGCGTAATTATATTAATTACGCAGCTGTGGCGCCGTATCGTTTCCCGTGCGCGGCACTCGAGAACGTTGTATAACGGCGGTGCGTCGCACTAATTAAAGTTCACTATCGAAGAGGCACTAAATAAATACGTGTTGTTGCTTCCGAGGTTCGAACAAGAGTGTCGAATGCGGAAGCATGGTCGCAAGGCCCGGAAAGGCCCGGGGTCCACACGCACGGACGCTAGTGACGTCGCTGCGCGACGTTAGTGCGTAAGTGCGTGTGTCCAGCAGGTGCTGCCACGCGAGAATGCGGCTGCCGCTAGCAACCACATTCTTGAACAGTAGCCATACATCTGAAAATGGCTAGCTGGAATTCGGAGGGCAAGTCGGTTCTGGATCTCCCGTTCTGCAACGATCGCCTTGGCTATTGCGTCGTTCAGGTCAGAGTAGGATGCGATTCTTAATTCAATTGGTGCGTTCCACGTCAAGTGATCAGGGTTTTTGCAGTCATGTCACGGATTTTGATAAAATTTCAATATGTTGTAGGTAATGCTGAAAAAAATCCAGTAGAAGGAATTTTCAAAAAAATTAATATTTTTTAAGTTACAGACAGTCAAAGTTTTGTGCATGGGTTTTTTTGAAAATTTATAGCTCTCAAACCAAAATAGATACAGAAATTAGCAAAATACCAAATTGTTCGGAAAGCTTCAAAGTTTTAGAAAAAAATTATAAATTTAATGCAACTTGTTTCTAAATTGTTGAAAAAATGGTTTTAATTATTTAAATTTAAATTTCGTCCAATATGTATCCTCAAATATTTTTTAAACATTTTTTTTCATCATTGTCGAAATGTCCTCTCAACATAATTTCCAGCCGCATCTTTGGCTTCGGAAAACTTTTCGAGTTATGAATTTTTATGTACCGCGATGTCCGTATTTGGCGCGCGACTTCGCCCATACCGCGACGCAGATAGCAGCCGCTATTGTAACAAACCGTTGATCAATGTTCTAGATTTGCGCATCAATATCTTGAAAAGTGTATCACTCAATTGTTTGGTGATTTTTTTACAGCAATGTCATAATGTTTTCTAAACATAACTTTTAGCTACAACTTCGCACAACGAACAGTTTTCAAACTGCGAATTTTTATTTACCGCGGCGTTTGGATTTTCGCCCGCGATCTCGGCCGAACCGTAACACGTATACCTGCCGTTATTGGGAAAAACCCTTGCTTAGGGTTCTCTCTGATTCTCATTTCACAGTATACCTGCAGAAAAAGATACCTCAATAAACATTTTCCATGCATTATGTTAATATTGGCCATTTGGTTTGTCTTTCTAGAAACAATATTTCAATTTTTATAGGATATAATGAACATCGTTTCCCCTCTGTGTTTTCCGGGCTTGAGACCGGCAACGGCCACATTAAAAACGTTTGTGCATTCTAAGTCCAAGTAATTTACAAGTTTTACTGCTCTACTATTTTTAATATATATCTATATATGTGTGTATATGTACGTATAAAATTCTTGTTCGAAGGTCATTAACGCCGAATTCGAATAATAGTAGCTTCGGTTTGATTTAAAAAAGAATACGGTTTTATGGCTACCTCATTTTCGTTCAGAGGTATTACTGCATGTAATTTATGTGTACCGGGAATTGATTTTGCTGTAGTGTACCGACTACTAAGAAGAGTTTCGTGCTCATTATATTCATCGTTTGAAAAATATGCAAAAGAAATATTATTGAAATGTTCTTTTGCCCATTCGAATAACTCCCGCGAATTTGTGATTTGATCATTTTCTAGTTTTTGTAGGCTAGCACGGGCTGCATTTCTTTTTATAATCCCTCCCAGTCCATCGCATGGTCCTTTCCCGTGAGAAGTGGCATGGAAATGCCATTCGGCTGAACATTGAAAATCGCGAGTATGGTAATGTTACATCAGGACTAAGTGTCACGCCTCGAGCTTTTGGTTACGGTCCAGCTTCGAATTGTTTCACAAAGTCTGAAATTTGCCCCCTTTTGAGTCAATGGTAACACCAATTTACTCGGGACGGGGCTGAGTCGTATTATGATCGAAAGGTGATGATAATGAGATATAATTAGGTCTGATTTACTTCTGCAAATGTATATATATATTTAATTAAATAATTCCTCGATGGTTACACGACGCCGGAATTTTTCTTTAATTATTGCTGCTGGAATGGCCATAGGGGCTGGGGTTCCATCGGGAAAAATAATTTGTATGAATGATCCGGCACTAATTTTTTCCAGTATAGCACTTAGCTCAGATTCCTTTAAATTCAAAGAATCTAAATGCACTTCCACCAGTGCTCCCTCATCATCGGAGTCGATAATGTCGATGACATCTGGTGGAGGTGGTATATTTGGCAAAGTTACTTCTCCGGTAGGGAGTACTTCCTGAATTTTGTCAGGGGAATAATTATTTTTAAGGGATGCCGCTAATCTCTGAATGCGCTCCTTCTCTTTCCTAGCTTTCTTCTTATGGACCTTGGGTCCTTTTGGTTTCCTTGTGTTCGCGGGTGGTTACGTTTCAAGAGGTGGCCCGAATGCCTCTCGGAAAGCTCGCTGTTTTTCTTTCTTATTTATGAGCAGCGACGGGTCCTGCTTCACCGCTTCTTCCCACTTGCGCTTCCAGGCCGAAGGTCGCCGTGTTCGCTTTGCCACTAGTATTGAAGGTGATTTTTAGTATGATTCTCTGCACAATTACTACTTGAATTCATACAGGTTTCACCAACGCTTACCCGCGCGGTTACTCACGTATGAAGACTTTCATTCTTGTCCAGGGGATTTGGATGTAGAAAGGAGTCTCACGGATCTCAGCTTACTTTCCGGTACAACTGATTTTGTTTTACACGCTTACCCGCGTCCAAAACTACTCACTTGACCAGATTTGGCTTTGATCCAGCGAAAAGGGTATGGTATACAAGATTTGGTTTTAAAGGTTTGGTTGGTATAGCAAAGCTACTAATTTTGACCTTCTTTTGGATTTTAAATTTAAAGACTTCAATATGACTCACTTGTAGTGTTCCTGATTGATCAGCGGTTGATTCAGGTTCTCGTGGTTGATATTCTGTTCAACGATGATTGGAAACTTGCGTTTTCACTACACTTATACTTCTTGCTCAGGATAACTTTAGAAAAACTCCGATGTCACGCGTCAAGGTTACAGTTCAAGAATGGTGACATGGCGAAGGGCACCACGGTTATATACAAAATTCGTGGTCTCCCAATACTTCGGTTTCTAACGTTTTTCGGTTCAGACAATGCAGTCCTCTTCGTGCAACTCGACACCATCATCAAGGGAAAATGTTTGAAATCGCGTTAGACTCGCTTTAGGGCCTGCTGTTAATCATCCCTTCAAGTGTCCCCAAGCCAGCACATGGTCTGGTGCCGAATTTACATTTTCGCAGCACAAGGTCTGCATTGTCCATGAAGGAGTTTGTCATCTGGAAACTTTCTTTTCGAGAGACGTCGTGTTTATTGCGCTAGGAGTTTGTTGTTTCATAGTATTTTGCTGATGCCATCTGCCAGTCTCGACCAAGGCAATAAATAATGTGTTTTCTTTAAAGGGCGATTTACGATTTTTAGAAGTGTATTTCCTTGGTCTCGAACTGACAAAAGACATCAGAACGTGGGGACGTAACAGTAAATAAGATTACTGAAACTTTTCCGATTTTTGTATTGGCTTCCAGCTCCGTCAGTGAAATAAATTATTTTTTTTATATTTACAGATGTAACACTTTTCAGATACTTTATAAATTTCGTTTGAAACAAATGGACTGCAGTTGTATTATGCGTTAAAATTTCAGAGATAATTACAAAATTTACGTGCTGTAATTGCCCTTCTATTTTAAAATAAGCAACAAACGGATGGATTGTTGCTTGATTATTATTCCAGTGGAACCCTTGAACGGCATCTTGTATAACAAAGGAATAATTTTCCGAAAAATCACACAAGACCAAGAATTCCCCAGACTGCAAATGATTTTTTATATATTCTAGATATCTATTTTGCTGTTTTGCAATGAAATCGTGAGGTAAGAGTTTATCTAATAGATCCAGAAAATCATCAATAAATTCGGGAGCTGGAGCACATACGATTGTTAATTTTGTTCTATCAGTCGTAGACCAGTGTCTGTAAGTCACGTTTTCGTAGCAGTTGTCCTCGAAAAGTTGTTGCAATGTATTTTTTAAATGAATTATACCCGGACACTCTTGACATTTTTTTAAATAACATGCTGGACGGGCGGGATTACCAATGCTACGCGATAAAAAGTGTTTATAAGTGGTTAAAGGAAATTCACTATTTCTCGTTAAATTATCCAATTTCGCGCCTTTAATCATTAGTTTAAAATTCTGATGCGTTATACAAACACAAACAGAATGGGTCCAAGAAGCTCCGGCAAGCACGCACTCATGGGGTCGCAATTCCGCAAATTTCGAAAATCCTATTTTTACTGACGGATATGTTTTTTTAAAGCATTGATATAACTCTTTTAAATTATTCAGAACTAACCGCTTTTGCAATTTAATTTTTTCACCGTCACAGTTAACCGAAATACAGTCATTTTTCCGGGCATTATACGACTAACGTCGTCTTTACGATAAAATTCTTTAACAAGTTGAACAGTTTCGTCGGGTAACGTTTTACCGGGCTTTGGGTTCGGAGAAGACAAAATACCTTTTTCGGCAACCAATTTTTTTACGTTTCGCGCCATCCGGTTTGAAATACTAAATTCGTTTTCAATACGCGTTAATGACCAACTAATGGGAAGTACTGTTAAAATCTGCATTTTGGTGGCTCTATCTGTTGTCCTTCGAAACTTTTCTTTTAATTGAAAAATGACGGAATCTTCGTCATCACTTGAATCTGAATCAATTATTTTTCTTTTTATGACACTTTGTATTTTACCAATTTTTTCTTTGATTTGAGAAGGCGTTCTTAATTTAGAAACTTGCACGGGAGATTCTCCAAATTTTGGTAATACGTCATTTAGAATATTTATACTGGACGTTCTATCTACTTCAGGAAAATTAATAATACTAGAACTGGAGGCGGCATCACTACTTTTATCGTCCGATTCTAATGCTTGTTCTAAATTACTTGCACCTGCTTCATTTTTGCGTATAACATTTGTTGTACTTACCACATTTCGCCTCCTTATTTTACTAAAGCAAAGATTGCAAATGTATTCCCCGAATTCTAAATCTAAATTTGAATTCCGCAAATGTTTGGAAACATGACGGATATGTTTTTTGCACCACTTGTCATTTGTTAGCTTCAAGGGATTGGAACAATATTGGAATGGCATATTGTCTTTTATTAAACCAGCAAAACTGTATAAAGTACTAAAAAAATGACAGACGTATATTTCTACACTTCTTCACTTTACCCGTGTAAGGCCGAAAACACACCGACAGAATTTCAGAAAATGAATCGTATTTAAAGCATAACTATCACAATGCATGGAAAATGTTTATTGAGGTATCTTTTTCTGCAGGTATACTGTGAAATGAGAATCAGAGAGAGCCCTAAGCAAGGGTTTTTCCCAATAACGGCAGGTATACGTGTTACGGTTCGGCCGAGATCGCGGGCGAAAATCCAAACGCCGCGGTAAATAAAAATT
Source organism: Mimumesa dahlbomi (assembly GCA_917499265.3). Taxonomy (NCBI): domain Eukaryota; kingdom Metazoa; phylum Arthropoda; class Insecta; order Hymenoptera; family Crabronidae; genus Mimumesa; species Mimumesa dahlbomi. Next base: position 2,952,642 of record OU824120.1, read on the forward strand.
CGTAGTTTGAAAAGTTATGTTTAGAAAACATTATGACATTGCTGTAAAAAAATCACCAAACAATTGAGGGATACACTTTTCAAGATATTGATGCGCAAATGTAGAACATTGATCAACGGTTTGTTACAATAGCGGCTGCTATCTGCGTCGCGGTATGAGCGAAGTCGCGCGCCAAATACGGACATCTCGGTACATAAAAATTTATAACTCGAAAAGTTTTCCGAAGCCAGAGATGTGGCTGGAAATTATGTTTAGAGGACATTTCGACAATGATGAAAAAAAATGTTTAAAAAATGTTTGAGGATACATATTGGACGAAATTTAAGTTTAAATAATTAAAACCATTTTTTCAACAATTTAGAAACAAGTTGCATTAAATTCATATTTTTTTTCTGAAACTTTGAAGCTTTCCGAACAATTTGGTATTTTGCTAATTTCTGTATCTATTTTGGTTTGAGAGCTATAAATTTTCAAAAAAACCCATGCACAAAACTTTGACTGTCTGTAACTTAAAAAATATTAATTTTTTTGAAAATTCCTTCTACTGGATTTTTTTTTCAGCATTACCTACAACATATTGAAATTTTATCAAAATCCGTGACATGACTGCAAAAACCCTGATCACTTGACGTGGAACGCACCAATTTCTGGTTTTAGACCACGAATGAAACAATTTGCTACATCGGATTCCATATCGACTTGAGTATGTTTATCGGTACGGTTCGGATTTATTGCTTTGTATGCTGATTTAATTTCATTTCTTAGTTCTCTGAGTCTGTTTCCATAGGTAAGTACATCCTCTTTTTCTTTTTGATAAACACTCCCCAATTCTCCTTGTTCGACCGTGAACAAACATTCCCACGATCGAAGAAAATACAGATTTTAGAAAACGCGCAACACAAGACCCATTGTCCACCACTTGAGTGCACGTGCGCCCGAAGGCCCATGTGCAACCCATAAATTAAACGCCGAAGTCGAATTTCCGGACCTCCTAGCGGAGGGTAGAAAGAAAATTTACCATTCATTGATCCTTGAAAACGACAAAGGAAAAAAGATTAGTTAGTCAGTCTCCGAATAACCTCGCGACCGGACGGACCTGCGCGAAGACATTGTACCCGCACGACGCGAATTCTATTATTATATTGACCGTGAAATTGTACTGTGCAGTCAACATTGCTCCTCCCGTGTGATAGTGATAGATATAAATAAATCGTATATGTAAAGGCTACCGTGGGTCTAGTCATATGCGGATTCGAGGAGCTACCGACTCCATCACCTTCATACGTATATGTGGACGACGCTTCCCATATGCAAGCGGATCCCACCTATGTAGATTTTACCAAGGATCTAGTCGTAGGCGGATCCGAGGAGCTACCGACTCCACCATTCTTCATACGTATATGTGGATTACTGTTCCCATATGCAAGCGGATCCCACCTATGTAGATTCCACCAGGGATCTAGTCATAGGCGGATCCGAGGAGCTACCGACTCCATCCTCTTTCATACGTGTATGTGGACTACGCTTCCCTTACATAAGCGAATCCCACATATGTAGATTCCACGGAGCCCATCTTCACTGTAACATTTCGAACCGACTAAAATATTATATATTTTAGACATTTAACGTTCATCCCCCACTTATAGTTTTACGGATAAGTAATACTTTGTAATTTCCTGGGGTTTTTTATGCCACACGACTTTTTCCCCAACGAGCCAATAAATGTTATTAACTTTGCGGCTCAATTGATTGATTTCATTTCACGACTACCTTCAACTCCAATTCTCCTTTGAATTAATTTTGAAACACGGAATTTCTTCGTGTTGAAGAGATTTCGACGAAACACTCCTTGTAGTTGATATATGGATTTGTATGGCAAGAAAATTGTTTTCAAAAATTGGCCTAATTGTTCCAATGTGTTCAAGGTGGATCCATATGTTACCTTACGTGCTTCTCCGAGTAGTCTAGTTTTTATTAATTTAATTAAATTTTCTTCGGTTTCGGGGGGTACCATGTCCAGTGCCTCCCAGCATCCGTCGATGAAATTCATCAATGAGATGTTTTTTCCGTCAAAGTATGGTACTATTTCTGCTGTCTCTTTTAATGAGATCAAATGTTTATGGTTTAATGCCATCTTGTAAGAGTGTGGTGCCGTATTGTAATAAGAATTTTCTAATATTTGAATCCTGTGTTTGTCTGTATCGTAGTACGTCGTATAATCTTCTTTTTCAATTTCCCTTTGTTCTTCTCGTCTCTCACTGTCACTAGTTTCGATTCTCGGCCGTTTAACAGCATTTCTTGGAATTTTTGGTTTGGACGAGAATGGGTACAAAATTTCTTCCTCTGGATTCTTACCTTTTGACCTCGTATACATCACCTATTCTTTATAATACGACTCGTGTGATCCCGGACGAGCCCCCAAAAATAAGACGATATGTTACGTCAAGACTAAGCTTCATGCCTCGAGCTTACGGAACCGGTGCGGCTTCGATTTATTTCGACAAAGTCTGTGATTTGCCCCCTTATGAGTCAATGGTCAGACCACTTTACTCGGGATGGGGCTGAGTCGTACTATGATCGAAAGGTGATGATGAAGAGTGAAGGTTGTGGTAATGATGAGGACTGGCTAATTAATAGTTGACACTGATTAAAATCTTCATCAATTTTGTATTTAAGTTCACTGACACTGACATGTTGCACAGTTTTGTTACACTGTTTCTCCGGTTTTCGAAGTTACACTCGGAACACATTTAACATTTCAACTGGAAAGTCTGTGAGGTCTCTAATCACTGGAGTTAAGGAAAATATGATAAGTCTCCCCGCATCTTCCCTACTTGAGTCCGCACAAGATTCACCAAGCGCTTTCTCGCCCTTGATTACATTCTACATGGACTTTTTCGTTCCGATCCGGATTGGAAATTGAAGGGATTCCCGCGAATCTTAGTTACTCTCTGATGCAACTGTTGTTGTTGAACACTCACTCGCGTTCTAACTACTCACTTGACCAGATTTTCCTTCGACTCAACGTAAGGTTCAAGTTGTAGGTTATTTCGATTTTTTCTGGATTGGGATTTTGGAATAAAGACTTTGAACTAACATCGGCTCTTCGCTGACTGACTTCAAGACTCACTCTTCTAACTGCACTTTCCTAACTTTGACTGGTAACTGACTTTTTCTAACTGTCTCTTCATGTCTGGACTTCTTAACTGTTTCTGACTAACGAACTGACCTTCGTGGCGGAGGGCACCAGTATATACAGGGTGTCCCAGCTAACGTGCACGTCCCTGAACCAGGTGATAGCTGAGGAAATTCTAATATAGGGAAGTGACATTCGTAATGCCGTATCTTAATTTATGGCCGAGTTATTAACGAAAAACGATAGCCAATCGGAAGGCTTCGTTGGGTCCGGCGGCGCGACAGTAGAAGGTCTGCACCAGTGGGGTACTGCGCTAGTAGGAACTGTCGCGCCGCTGGGCCCAACGGAGCCCTATGATTCGCTATCGTTTTTCGTTAATAACTCGGTCACGAATTAAGATACGACATTACGAATGTCACTTCCCTATATTAGAATTACCTCAGCTATCACTCGGTTCAGGGACGTGCACGTTAGCTGAGACACCCTGTATACAGGATTTTGGGCCCTCCCACTACGTTGGTTTGTAACGGATTTCGGAAAAACAATGAAGACCTAATCCACCATCCAAATACCCTTATCGAGAATGCACTCGAAAAAGGATCTGTCTAACTTTCCCTTTCAAGTGTCTCTTGAACACGACGAGGTCTGGTGCCAGATGTACATTTTCTTGTGGACAAGGTCTCCATTGTATCTGATGCCATCTGATATTTAGAACTGTCTAATCTTAGGAGTTTTCGAGTTTACATTCACATCGCTTGACTAGATTTATATGTTTATTTCTATACTATTTGCCCGTGTCGACCAAGACGATCACAGTGTTCTTTCTTAAAGGAATTTACAAGTTTTCAAGTGCGTCGTCCTGGTGTCGAACTGAGAGAGAGCGTTTAGGCGCGGGGATGTAACAACCAGATCGTCGGGTTTTTCATCTACGATTATCGGTAATGCGGCGCAACATGTCTGATTCGTAACTTTATTCCCCTGGCATTAATCGCATGTGGTCAGCATTTGCTTTGCCTTTCACAAGAATTTCGGGTAGCAATTTGAATACTTTCTTCAGGTTGATGTGACCGTACAAAGCATGAATTTCTTCAACCTCTTCACGTCCATGGACAGATGTGGACGTTTAGGTTTTTTATTATTATACAGGGTGCGCCATATTTTATGTCGGTCTGTGAATATTGAATAACTTTAATAAAAAACACCCGATATCCATATATGAGTTATTTTTATTTAATTTGGTGTTTTCCAATTTTTTGGGACTAGTATTTGAACGCAGCATCAATCAAGTGGCCGCCTTTATTGGCCAGAGCAAAATGTGCCCTTTTTGCTGCGTTTTCCATCAGTTTTTCGAGCATCTCGGGCGATACAGCGACGATTTCGGTACGAATGTTTGCCTTGAGCGCGTCAATGGTCTGAGAATTGCTGGCGTACACTTTGCTTTTTAATTAACCCCGCAAAAAGAAGTCCGGAAGGGTCAAATCTGAAGATTGGAGTTGCGATGCGCACGTGGAGTTAACACAACTGAACGACTATTTTCAATGTACATTGCCACTATGTCAGCACGTTGTTTCGGTGTAAAGCGATTCATGGTTCAAATTTGTACTGAGTTGACATTTCAAAAACATGCCTACTCAAAAGAATCGGTTCATAGATGTCAAAGTTATTCAATGTTTAAATACCAACATAAAATATGGCGCACCTTGTAGTTACTGTCAATAATAAATAGATTAAAATTATCATTACAGATTATTCACTATAGAATCCCTCAATAAGAGAAGAAAATTTTTTGGTTTGGCTGTACTGGTAATGGATTGTTATTTTATAAGAAATCACTAAACGTCCACATATGTGGCCAAGGGCGTGAACAGGTTAATCAGTTTGTTGACAGTACAGCTAGACAGATAAATCTTTCAGCTTGAATTCCTGTTTTTGTTCTGTAAAAACACGTCCATCATCCGGGGCGTCGCATTTCCTATATCTTCGGCATTCTCGCTTACGTGCGCCCATACATACATATATATCCTTCGGTCTAAGGTCATTGTTTGGGAAATAGTAATTCCCAGGGTGTCCAGTGTGGTGGCAGCACTACCTGGACACCGATCGCTCATACCAGGTGGCAGCATGACATCGTCGTGTGACGTAACGGTCATGCGCACTGGCCAAAATCGGCCTCGTGTCGCAATCGCGCCCGGAATTCGGCCTATTACTGTTTCATCGGCTGTGGTGGCCGGTTCTCTTTAAGTTACATCAGCGTTCACGCACGCGCTGAAAGACAATTTGTTTAAGAAGTCGACTCATCAACTAAATTAAGGAAGTCTCACAGGCAAGTCGTCTCAAGAATATATCAACAATGCGAATTTACGGACAAGTAATGACGAAATAAGCAAGTAATTCTCAAGAAGTGCATTTTCTCATTACATTACTGCCAAAACTTTATCACGTCTTCTCAATTTCTCAAACATTTTGGTCAGAGTGAGAAACGAATTATTAGAAAAAGATGGCACGAAAATCACCTACGTGAAGCAAGCATTCGTAGTTGTGGTTACCTGCGCGTCCCCCGCAGTGAAACCGTTTTTGCTGTTGATTGTACAATACAATGTATAATAGAATGCGTGAGAGATTTTTCAGTTTAATACTCTTATAGTAGATGTGAATCAGCTGTCACCAGTAGTATTAGGTTCGTCGGTATCAGGGAGACGTAACGGCGTTTAACAAATTTTGGCGCCGAAACCGCATAATAATATTAATTGTTTTTTAAGCTGCCTTCGAAAAGCAAGTCTTCACGCATTATCCGAATTTTTTTCAAGTTGTCACTCAACCGGTATTATAGAAAAAATCAAGGTTTTTTTATATAAAAAAAAATACTCCGTAACGGTAATAATCGAAGCAATTCTATTTTTTTTTTATAAACTTTGATCTTTTCCAATTATATTGTAATTAAAACCAGTCCTCTCCAACTTACAATTTCGGAGACATAATTTTCTAAAAATTTTTTACACATTGGGTTGTACCTCGATAGGGGGTGGGTTTCGGACATAACTTTATAGGTGTTTTTTTACCTTTTAGTGCGTACTGCCGGCTTTAAAAAAAGATGCCCGATGTAATGTTACACCCTGTATATCTTCCAATTCCCCGTGTAACATCACACGGCTTAGCACGTCAATTACGTTACTGCTGCGTCCTGGAGCGTGGTCTATTTCCAAGTCGTAGTGGTGAATGGACGGGATCCGCCGGCTCAGCCTGACGTTAGTAAACGGATATGTTTGTATACATATGCTAATGCCTTGCGGTTTATTATAATTTTAATCTTGGCGTCAAGCACAAATGATCTAAACTTTTCTAATGGTCACACAATTGAGAATAATTCCTTTTCTGTAGCGAAATAATTGTGTGCTTGCAGCTTCTGGCTGGCAAATGTAACCGCATGCAGCTCTCCCTCTTCGTCATGTGACCCTAACGTCGCCCCGAGCACATAATCGCTTACATCGTAATGTAGGATGTATTCTTTCTTGCAATCCGGGTGTTTTAAAATGATCTTGTCCTTGAATAGTCGTTTCACTGTTTCGAATGCCGTCTGCTTCTCCTCATCCCATTTCCACCTCGTCTCCTTTTTTAAGAGCTCTATCAGCTCTCGATGGAATCGTTCAAAGAGCTTTCACATGTGCTCCGAGTGTTTTTCTCTCCTCTAGAGATGCAAAACAGATCAACGACAAAATTAATGATGTTCTGTCCGAGGTCATGTACATCAACATCGAGGTCTCTTATGGGACTTGCGCTGCTGGTTTTCACCCCGTAAGAAAATTCAAATTCAAGAAGATATTCCGCGCTACGCGCACCACAAGACGAGTATCAATGCGCTTCAGGCCCCGCGAAACTTCCGGGTATAGAACACTCTCGAACCTTCTAGAACGTTCGAAAATGCCCTCGAACGTTCTATCTCACGTGCACCGCGCCCTTCTTCCGGCCGCCTTCTCATTCTTAGTTCCTCCACTGTCAACAATACACTGTAGTGTTGCGTCAAGCACTCAGTATAACGTTACGATTAATATAATCGATTAGTGTATTCTCATTGTCCACATCGTCCAACAGTGCTACTTAAAGACCACATCACCTCGGATTAATAAAATCTGCGGGTGCTGCGCAAGAAGGATGCCGAACGCGCCGTTACATCCACGGCCACGTGTTACTTGCATAACACGTGCTAGGCACTCTCAGGTACCGGTTTTCTTCTACATCTCTACATCAAGATAACTCTGCGTTATCAAAGCGACGGCCCGTAGCAGATTTACAAACACCTTCTGGTTTTCGTTGCCACTCACCACCTCGTCCTCAGAAATATCACCTTGGCAAGTGAATCTACTGTATATGTATATATGTATCCTCAAAAAGCATCGAAAATGCAAAGCTATCGGCCAAGTACGAGAGGATGTTACATTGGATGCTCATTAACATAAACTTCGTTTTACACAGGATTTGAAATCAAACAATTGTGAGCAAGTACAAATTATTGTACAGTAACAACACAATACAAACAGATTTATTCATCAAATGAGAAGACATCATATTTTGATAAAATTAAGTTCATTGAATGTATTTATTTAGCGATAGTATTATGTTGTTACTCTACAATAATTTGTACTTGCTCAAAATTGTTTGATTTAAAATCCTGTGTAAAATGAAGTTTATGTTAAGGGGCTATCCTAGTGTGAAAATTTTTTTGAATCGATTTTTTTTTGTTTTCATTTTTCGATAGTTTATTATGTGTAGAATGACATCCTAAAGTTTTAAAGTTGTATCTAAAATAGTTTTGAAATGGCAGCTCTCGAAGCGCCGTTGTTCGGAGGACAAAAATGCTTTAGTGACGCATTTTCGAAAAGAAAAAGTTTCTCACGCTCATCGATGATTGGGGAGGCATGTTTAGTCTAGGCACTGACTATCGCCAACCTTAGGCGGAAAAACCAGGGCTTAGACGGAAAAAGTAAAGATACGGTGAAATTAACCATTGCCATCATCAATAAGCTTCAGAAATACTTGGTCTGGCTATCACCAGGCATCAAGATGATGTAGATGCTATGTACAACGCAATTTGGGCTACATACTTTCACTTGAGTTCAATAGACAAAAATCCGATGCACGACAACTGACCGGCTGGCGCGGAGAGCTAGTGTAAATACCGTTGCGCGCAGGCCGAAATCCTAGATATGGCAAGGTTTCAACACGAATATTTTCCGCTAGATCCACAAATTCAAGAAGTTTTAAAGCCAGTGTATACAGATCTGAGCCGACGAGAATTATTCGACAGGTGCAAGGTAAGGAACACCCAGGACAATAATGAAAGTTGCTTTGGCACTTCGCTTCAAAGGATCTCCACAGCGGTGTTAAAACTGTACAACTGGCAAATTTTTTTGCAGTAAATATATTTAATGATGGTTTTCAAACAATCTTAAGAACCATGCAAGTTATGGGAGTAATCATTGGCTCTGCGGCCAAAGAATATGCCGAACATCGCGATGAGAGCAGAATCCGGCTAGCCGAGAAACGCTATGAAGAGAGTTCAAAAGAGGCTTGGACAACTAGGAGGATAGCTGCTACAGCCCAGCAGGCACTTTTCGAAGAAGAGGAAGGTTCCTTATACGGGCCTGGGATAGCAGATTAATTGTAAGTATAAAAATATTTGAGTTATAAGAAAAAAATCTGTAGTTAAAACTTTAAACGTGTTTATCTCAGAACGACTTTTCTCAAATTTGCTGACACTCTAACTCGAATACAAATCATAGAATCATCTTGAAATTTTTTGAGCATACTCAGTACATGTTTTTCCATACAGTGAACTACCAGTTTTTAATTAGGACAAAAATTGTCAATTTGCCATGCAAAAAACGGCCAATTTTTCGGGCAAAATTCAGCTTTTTTTTTCAATACTTCGCCATTTTGTCAAATTTTAATATTTTTTCAAACCCCTAGTTCACTGTAGGGGAAATATCTTCTAGTTTAACAGGCATTTCGTATTTTTTTATTTCTGGCACTCTGAAGGCGCCAATCGTGTCAGCAGTTGAGCAACTTTTTTTTTTTGACCCCAGGCAGATTGCGCATAAGTTTGCCAAATTTAAATATTATTACTTGAAAAAATTCATGTAATAAGTCAACATACCCAAGAATATATCCTCGAAGTTTGAACAAGTTTGATGCAATAGTTTTTATTTTATAAATTCCAGAAAATCGCCTAATTTTTCGCATGTCACACTAGGATAGCCCCTTAATGAGCATCCAATGTAACATCCTCTCGTACTTGGCCCATAGCTTTGCATTTTCGATGCTTTTCGAGGATTTCACTTCATTCGTGGAATTATGTACAGTTGTTCAAGAATGTGGTTGCTAGCGGCAGCCGCATTCTCGCGCGGCAGCACCTGCTGGATACACGCACTTACGCACTAACGCTGCGCAGCGACGTCACTAGCGTCCGTGAGTGTGGACCCCGGGCATTTCCGGGCCTTGCGACCATGCTTCCGCATTCGACACTCCTGATCAAGCTTCTGAACGTGCAACACGTATTTAATGCCTCTTCGATAGTGAACTTTAACTAGTGTGACGCACGCTTTGTCGTGATACAACGTTTCTCCAGTGCCGCGCACGGGAAACTATACGACCGTAACGCTGCGAAATTAATATAATTACGCAGCGGTCGTGTTCGCGACGCGACGCGATTTACCTTTCTACGAACAATTGCATACTGGCTACAAGATTAATATAATCGTGTAGCCCTTCAACGAACTACACCTCGCTGCTGTACAACAGGACGTTTCCACACATCACCATCCATCCCGGCATCTCGTTCGCCTCGAGCTAGAGACGTGTTCGTGAGAGGGGGATCCGTGTCCACCCATTGGTGGGCCACCTACCTCTCTCGCGGCACATTTGCTCTGCTCGTTCCGAACAAAAGTACAGTATGCTTTTTATTGAAATACTTGTTATTAAAGAAATAAGGGAATAAAGAAATCAGGGAATACATTATTATAATAATTTTGCAATCATGACGTGGCAAAATGCAAAAAATTATCATTTAAATGTTATTTATGTTTAAAAAATATAGTAATAAGAATTAAGGGGGGAACCCTCTCCAGACAACAGGTTTTTCAATGATGTTTTACAAAATACTGAGAGTATTAATGTATTCAAAGAAATAATATATTGAAATTGAGGTTCAAATGTATGCACACAAATTTGTTTATAAGAAACAAAAACAAAATGGTGGAGCTACAGCAGCTCAAACTTGGCTCCTTCAATTCGCGCGGGGGAATGCCCAGCCTCTTGTAGTCAACTGAAATCAACCAATCAAAATTTTTCCATTAGAGTAAGTTATTTCGCATTGCATGAACCTATTTTTAACGAAAAAAAACAAAAATTGAAAATTTGGACACAAAAAGAAAAAAAATACACTCTTTTTTTCATAAACACATTGTTGTAAACAATATTTTTAGTTATAATTCCTGCAAACATTTAGGTTCATGCAATGGCCAATACGTTGAACAATATCTGTGGAAAGTTTCAAGTTGATTTCTCAATTACTTTTCAAGTTATGTTCCCCGGCGCGGAAAAAAAACATGTTTTGAGAAAAACGCCAATAAAGTTTTCGTTCTTGTAAAGTAGAATTAAATGCAATTTATAGTTACCCAAGCGTAATCTGCGATACCAGGACCATACAGCAAGCCTTCTACTTCGTGAAAATCATTCATTACGGCCGCATTCTTTTCTTTCTGTGCAGTTCTGGCCTCTTTTGTCGATGTTAACGAACGCCGCTCTTGTTTCCGTACTCGATTGCTATCGTACAAGTCTGCGAAAATCTTACATTCCAAGCTATTGTTAAGTCCATGTCACTCATTACTTTGAGTACGAAGGAGTAGCTATCGTTAAAAAATCCTGCAGCTAAAAATGCTGCGATTTCAATAATTTTTGAGCCACAATGTAAGTGCTTGGGAGCTAAACGCCACACGGTTGAATTGAAAGACTCGTTCGCGTTTTGGGTGAAACCGCCAATGCAACGTTCAAGTAAATCATCCCGTGACAAATCTTCATAAACTGGCAGTATTTTTTTTTGTACGTCTTCGTGCAGTGGAGCTGGATGTTCATAAAGAATATTGTTGGCTTGTGCAGCGTTGTATTTACACCACGAGCCGACGCCAGTGGGACAGAACTGATGTTGCGGCATTTTATTAGTCGAGATCAAGTGATAATATGTGGCCATAATCTCTTTTTTCATACCATCTTTCGATTGCGCATTTCTTTGTATCGCAAGACCATAGTATTTTGTTAGTTTTTTCAATCAAAGCATCGGTTAGTTTGCCTTTTCCACCGAGCTTTGCGGTCTTTTTTAAATTTCTAAGGCGGCTTCCCATACGCTTTTCTACGTGACCTACGCACTCACTTTTTTTAACCAACAAAAACACAATCCGAATAATCCTCCGAAGTACACCCTATTTGCCAAAAAGTAGAATATGAAACATATTTGGCTAAAAAATGAAAAGGTATAGACCATAAAGAGCGCGCGCTCGTTTAGCTGCTTTTCGTACTTTCGAAGCTCATCACTTCACTGACTTCTTAGGGACTTTTTAGACTCTTTATTGGGCTTAAAACATTGAAAATATATTCTTAAGGTTGTAATTGAATTTTTAAAGCAATAAACCAAAAGTGCAAAAATTGAAAGTTCTGGAGGGGGTTCCCCCCTTAAGTAAGTATGTATTTTGAAAATTTCACAAAATTCTTTAAAGAAGTGAATAAAAAAATCAGAGACACTTGCGGAGACAGTAAACATTTAGTGTAGACGCGTTTCTGGTCACGTATACAAGGTTCTCGCAGCATGTTAGAGATTGTTTAAAAACTTGCATATATTGTCGGTAATATTGAAAAAGAAAACACATTTCAAGGAATTAGCAAAATAATAAACATTTAATTATTGCAAGGCAGTGACGGCTTTGTATATTTGGTTTTTAATTCTTAATTCAAAAATTATAATTGTAGAAGATTATTAGATGTTGTTTGGGATTGGTCTTCTTCTACCAGTGGTATTTCAGAATATTTATCGTGTTGTATTTATTTCTTTATTAAATAGTTTCATTAAGCTAATCCTTAATATTAATTAGTTGCAAAGCCGCTCACGCACGTTGGCTTTCAACTAAACACAACTTAATAAACCTCAATGTTTCTTCACTCAGGAGATCTCACAACAAATCTCTCTCTTAAAAAATCACGCAACAACTCTCAACGATGAATCCTCTCTCAATACACACTGCAGCACGAATCTTCGCGGCGCCGCTCTTGCGCCCCTAGTCATTCGCATTCACACTTTTTCCATTTCCTCACTGATTTTCACACGTACGCACGCACTCTTGCCACGTGCCGACTTTCGGTCACGGGTCACCATGCATTCTTTCTCTACGCATGCATTCCGAGAAACCATTCATTCTTATCGTTCACGGAACTCACTCGCACGCAACTTTCACTCGGTCCAAACCCTTGTCTTTCGCACCTCGCGCAGTCACTCGATCCAAACAGCCTTAACTCACTCTTGACACTCAGTCCAAATCATACTCTTTATTCACACCTTTCGATCATGCATTCTCAGAATTTCACATCGTACACTCGACCCCCCTTGAGTGGACATTCGCCCTCGCATGTCCTCATCACAATCATTCCTATGGTCACTCAATTAAAAATTTCACATCCCACATAATAAACATAGAAGTGGACAAAAATAGTTTTATGAGAACGGAGTAAATTTAAAATTATGGTTAGTGTGAGTTGTTGAAAAATGTTTTTAACTTTTAGAACTTTAATTTGCTCAAATATATCCTTGCAAACATTTATAGATTTACGTATAACAACGTCATCATGTCCTCTAATCTTACCAATATTTCAACGACGGGTTTGAAAAAAACTAGTTTTTAAGTAATTTCATAACACTGTTACAAATAGATAAAGAACAATTTGGAGATTCAATAGCCAAGATAGTAAAGTGTCGATACAAAGCATGTAACAAAGATTATTTAACAGTGCCGGATAACCCGATAAAAAAAATTTGCCTACTTTTTCTTGGAAGACCTGTTTACAGAATAATTTGATTACGTACTAAAGAAGAGCTTGTAGAAATTTGAAGATACGCTTTGACATGTATCGAAGCTCTAAAAATAAATCACATTAATTATTGATAACACATTGAAAATTTCCGAATGACGTACTAATGTGTGCATCACGAAGGTGTTTACCTTTCCCACTTTTTCGTATAGTTCCTTCTTTCTGTGGCGTACTATGTCTCCAGATATGAACAACTGATACCGACTTCTCTGTCTCTAACTTTGTGTCACTCCGTCGCGCTCGTACTAGCTAAACAAACGGCGCGACGTGGGCCACGCGAGCATGTGTGAGAGCGCGTTTGACGACAAAGCAATGCGGAATTTAACATGATCCGAATTTTTCTAGTATAAAAGCCGCTCTTTCTTTACTTCTGTCTGTCACGCTCGCACTCCTAGCGCAGTCGCAGCGACAGCCGATAATAACGCTGCGTCTTCGTCAATCGTGGTCACTCATTAATTTTATTCTAAACATTCCTAATTATTTTATCGGGAGTTTGTATTTATTATCAATTTTTCAAAATTTATTATTTATTAATTTGAAAAAAACGGCGGCGTTTAATCCGTTTTAAGCGTATTGTTGCGATTTATTGTTAAGCCTAAGTTTCAAAAAACAAATACATATTTCTACAATTTAAGAAACCATTATATTAAAGGCCCTAGGGGTATAAGCACAGTGAATGTGCCCTTGAAAGATATCGGCACGATACTGGGAGAACTTTTAGGTACTAATAAGATAATAAAATCTCGAAAGTTTCAGATCTCTAACCCATTCGGTTTTTGAGAAAAAGCAAAATATGTAAAAATCAAAAGAAATGAATTTTCTCAGGAACGCGTGAATCGATAGATTTGAATTTCGGATATGTTTTGGGGGCTGATGGTAGCTTCTAGGAAAAAAAATGCAGAGATATCGGTTAATAAGAACCTTGAAAAAAATTGCGCTTTTGTTTTAATTTGGATTTTTAACTATGATACGATTCTGGCACAATTATGAAACTATTTTTTCGAATTCCTCATCCATTTTTCTATGGATTTATGAATTTAAAAAAATTTAAAAAACGGTACGCCGTATTATAAAAAAATAAAAACCATTTTTTATGCAAACATTTACTTTATTTATGTATTTTAAGCCTGAATCTTTATTTCTCTCGCTTAGATATGTTTTTTAATCTTATTTAAAATAGTCAGTGCTCTACATATAACAATGATTATTTCTTTTTTGCCTAACAAGGGAACATACCCAAGTTTCCGGAGCCGATTTTAATGAAACTTCGTACGTTTGTTAAGCACACGAAAATAATCAATACGTATTTTTTTATATCTGCCCAATGGCACGTTTAAGGGACGAAAGCACCCTTCAAAGTTACCCCAGAAATGTGCTAACTCGTAAACAAATAATTTTTTAAACAATTTGTAAACATATTCCTTGTGTATGCCAAAAACCAAGAAACTTTTCCCTATAAAATTTTTTTCTATCTGCAATAGTTTACGAGTTAGTACTGTAAGCTCATTCCGGCTTCTAGAAATTTCGAAGTACTGGATTTTTGTCAGGATAGAATGCCCGAGCCGGGCAGGGATTCACCTCGCAGGATTTCGTTTAATAACTTGCATCGGTCAACGTTAAACTGAATTTAACAATATTTATTAATACATGGAACAAACGAACTTAGATAACACTGCGTAGTCTTCCTTTGACCACATGCCGACCATGCGGTCTTAAACCATTCACGAATATACGTGTAATTTACCGTATATCTCGCGTAACGACGAATATTTATTCGCACACATCCGCGGCAAGCCTCACTACTGCTTTTCACCGCAATTATTTCCCGCGATTGACTTTCGCGTCTTCATCCTCGACGGATTACCGTAACACATGCCCGACGGAAGCACGCCGCCGTGTTACTTTTACACCGAACCCTCGTTCGTCGTGCCTGATCCTTTTACCAGGACCATCACCGCTCCCCGTTGCTAACCGAGAGCGAGCATCCGGTAGTTGCCCTATATTTATAGGTTCGCACCTTATGCGCACTCTATCGATCAGTGATTAAGATCACTTACGTTTGGCGCTAACGACTACTGCGCATCAAACGCATTCTCTCGCGCGGAAATTTAAACAATAATAATACTTGGCGCTTACAACGCTTGGCGCTTACAGTACATTTCTGGGGTAACTTTAAAGGGTGTTTTCACCCCTTAAACGTACGATTGGGCAGATATAGAAAAATACGTATCGATTATTTTCGCGTGCTTAACAAACGTACGAAGTTTCATTAAAATCGGCTCCGGAAACTTGGGTATGTACCCTTGTAAGTCAAACGTTATATCCCTTAATATCAATGAATATTAAATAATTCTATCGAAGATATATAGGAAAAACTCTTGTAATATTCAATCATGATTTATTTTGTGATAATATTGTGGGATACGAAATTCTAAGAATGCGTGATCGAAAGGTGTGAATAAAAAGTATTATTTGGACTGAGTGTCAAGAGTAAGCGAAGACTGTTTGGATCGAGTGACTGCGCGAGGTGCGAAAGACAAGTGTTTGGACCGAATAACAGTTGCGTGCGAGTGAGTTCCATGAACTGATAAGAATGAATGGTTTCTAGAAATGCACGTATAGAAAAGAAAGCATGGTGACCCGTGAAAAAGTGTAATCATATGTGTGAGAATAAATAAAGGGATGAAAGAGTATGAAAGCGAGATTTCCTTAATCGTAGAGCGTGTCGGAGACGACAGAATTGAAGAAGCGATCGAAGTGTAAAGAAGTAAAGTTGTAAAGAGTAAAGAGTAAAGAGTAAAGACGTAAAGAAGAGTAAAGTTTAGAAGAGTAAAGAAGCTTTTAAAAGTTGTAAAGTGTGAAGAGTGTAGTTTAGGCTACGTGTTAAATATAATTATTAAGTGTTTTGTTTTATTTAAATTGTTCTGCCATAAACCGTGTCACCCACACCATTACAAAAACGCGCGACCGACGCACCCATTTGCATACAGGGTGTCCCAGTTCCCAGGACGCTTATTGCACCTTTGGATAGTTCAGGTAATTCTAAGATAGGGAGTATTATTTTCAGCGTCCCATCACAATCCGTGGCCAAGTTATTAACGAAAAACGACAGCCAATCAGAGGGCTCCCTTGGGCGCGGCAGCGCGACAGTTCCTACTGTTACAAGTTAATGTCTTGTAGTTGCGGGAGTGTTTATGCCGCCGCGTCAACGGGCCTCTTGAAAGGGATACAGACCGAGCACTAACACGCTAGCACGAAAAATGTATCGATGAGTCTATGTCACTGGGTCACTTTACTTGCCGGCGTCACCGAAAAAAGGTCTAATTTATGACTTTACCTCTTGCGCACATCCTACGGACTAGCATCGCTCGCACTCCACCGGTTTACCCTGCAAACTTTACAGAACACTGCACAATAAATTCACATTGAAAAGAATGACCGTTGCCTGATAATTTTCACCTTAGATTTGATTAAATTATTATAAAGAATGTATGCTTTCGCACACTTGTTCCATTTGTCCAGCGAAAGAGATAGATTCTTCACCCACGAGAAAGTTTGATTATTAATCGATTAACAATACATCCGAAATTACGCGGATTCCATTTCGTGGTGACTTTTTCGTCTTTGCACTTCCAACCTTTTCCATTTTCCACACAAATACGTTTTTCGAAGAATAGATGTAGCAAAGGAGAGACGTCTGTTACCGAAAGAATAGTAACAGTAAACAGATGTCCACAGAAGAAGACCACAATATCAATCTACGTTGAAAGTATGAGTACTCCTGAAAGGAGCTGATAATTTAATCGATCTATTTGATGTCCCCACTTTGAATGTTCGCGTGGACCTAAGAATAGCGTATTCGGTAAGTTAATAATATCGATAGTTAATAATATTCCGTAGAAAACATATTGCTGCCGCGGCCGTACGTTTCCTGTTATAAAAATGTCGAGGAAACGGTCTGGTATCGCTCCAACACATTCCTGTAAGAGGCTGCTGAAACCCGAAACGTAACAATGAAAGCGCTGTTAAGAATTCAAGTGACGAGCTCTGGTCTTCTCGACAACACATGCAGCGATTCGACATGGAAAACCTGGACGCCAAATGTAGCGATTGTGGAAATTTTTGAAACATCCATTCCGTCCGTACCTCCCACTATCCTTAGTACGCCAAAGGGCGAAATGAAAGCAAAGAGGGAAACGGGACGTTCTGATACACGAAGACGACCCCGAGAAATACAGAATCATTTTTTCTGCCGAACTGAACAGTTCTTCGAGTCACTAAGAAGAAATCTATCATTACGAAGGAAACGTATTTGTGTAGAAAATCAAAAACGTTGGAAGTGCAAAGACGAAAAAGTCACCCCGGAGTGAAGTTCGCGTACTTTCGGATGTATTGGTAATCGATTAATAATCAAACTTTCTCGGTGATGAAGAATCTATTCCTTTCGCTGAACAAATGGAACAAGTGTACGAGTGCATACATTCTTTATAATAATCTAATCAAATCTAAGGTGAAAATTATCAGGCAACGGTCTTTTTTTTAATGTGAATTTATTGTGCGGTGTTCTGTAAAGTTTGCAGCGTAAACCGATGGTGTGCGAGCGGTGCAATTCCATAGGGTACGCGCAAGAGGTAATGTCATAAATTAGACCTTTTTTCGGTGACCCAGTGACAGACTCATCGATACATTTTTCGTGGAAGTGTGTTAGTGCTCGGTCTGTATCCCTTTCAAGGGCTCCGTTGACGCGGTCGCATAAACACTCCCGCTACTACAAGACATTAACTTGTACCAGTAGGAACTGTCGCGCTGCCGCGCCCAACGGATCCCTCTGATTGGCTGTCGTTTTTAGTTAATAATTCGGCCACGGAATGTGATGGGACGCTGAGAATAATACTCCCTATCTTAGAATTACCTGAGCTATCCAAAGGTGCAATAAGCGTCCTGGGAACTGGGACACCCTGTATATGGCCGCACACGCAACAGTTGACACATATGTTGTTTATGATCAGAGAGATAGTGTGTTTATGTTTTATTCATTAAGCTAATAAAATGTCTTCAAGTAAATCCGTGCATTTGCTCAAAATTAGTAAAGAAAGTTTCTGGAACTCCTAAAACCCTGTTATCAGAACAAGACATTGATGAGTTTTCTACAGCATTTGATATTGACTTTTTCACTGGTGATATTGTATGTGGCAAATGTCGTTTGGAGTTGTATAAAAAAAGAAAAGTTGATCCGGGTGCAAATGGCTCTGATGATGAATCTGAATCCATCGTTAGTGAAATGTTAGAACGAACGGAGTCTAGTTTGTCAGACACGACATTGTCTCATTCAAGTTCAGATGATCCTTCTTTCAGAGCTAACATCACTTCTACCGATAACGGTACAGAGTATATTGAGGTTTCGATTAAAAGAACTATTTCAACCCATGCATACTGTTGTCTTTGCAATAATACTACTGATTTAACCGTTATTCCTCAAAAAGCCCGAATGCTGTCATTTATCAAACGAAGAGTTTTCATACCAGATAGAAATCGATGCTGTCGGAGTCATTTGATAAATAAACAGTTCTATCATGAAGCTCTAGATCTCATAAGAGTTTATTCTAACTGGACTAGAATTTCACCAATAGAATTAAGTAATATGATGGAAAATTTTGCCGTTGAATGTGATTCAACATTACTGGATAAAATGGATGATTATCGTATGTCAGATGAAAAACTTCGTGTTTTAACTGACTTAAAATGGGAAAATGTGATTGAGTTGCGGAATTGGTTAGTGTCAATGAGAAACACTGACACTCGAAGTGTAACTCAAGCACTAATAGTGTTTTTAGTCAAGCTTCGCACAGGTAATTCAAATGAGTTAATATCCACAATTTTGGAGATTGATGAAGAGCAGTTAGTGTCAAAGTATTGTGAGCAAGTCATTCAATCTTTTGAAAAAGACGTTTTATCTTCGCGCTTTGGTTTAAATGCAGTATCCAGAAATAATCTTATTCAAAATCATACATCTGCAATTGCTAAAAAACTTCATGACGATTTGAATGACAAACTCATTTTGATTTGTGATGGGACCTATGCTCGTCATGAGAAAAGTTCTAATAATGAGTATCAGAGAAAGTCGTATTCTGGTAAAAAAAAGGTACCACTATGTAAGCCGTTTACGATTTGCACAACCGATGGATACATAGTTCATATGTTGGGACCGTATTATGCTAACCAAAATGATGTTAGTATAACGCGGGATATTATAGATAATCCTGATGATATTTGTCATTTATTAGAACCTGGCGATGCATGATCGCCAGGTTAAATCTTAAACCGAGTGGTTGATCGTGGAATCCGTGACGTGAAAGAATACTTTGAAAGTAAAAATTATAAAGTATTAATTCCAGCACTTAAGGGAAAACGAAATCAATTAACAACAGCCGAGTCTAACGCTTCAAGATATGTAACTAAAATTCGTTGGCCCGTAGAGGCAACTCATGGAATGTTAAAACAAAAATATCATTTACTGGATCAAAGAATTGGCAACAAAATGCTTCCCAGAATTGGAAGTTTTTTCAAAATTGCCTCATTTCTACATAATACGTACAGTAAACGTCTTACTTCCGATTCAGAGTTTGTGGATAAAGTCGTCGAATCAATGAAATCCCAAAATAGTGTAGAAAATACGTTAGCTGATGAAGTTGAACAAAATGGCTGGCAACGTAAGAAATTGCCCTTTCAAACGATATCATCTGAAATTCTAGAAGACTTTCCAGAAATGACGGAAAAACATCTGCGAATCTTTCTCACCGGTTTCTACCAATTAAAGCAGGCTGTGTCGTATTTAGCAGAAATGCTTGATGAAACAGGTAATCTTAGTATTCAATACGTAAAAGACCAGTCAAACATAGTCAAAGCTCAAGTTCAATCCCGTCATATCAATAAGAAGATTTATAGATGTTTTATTGAGTATAAAAAAAACGCTATTGATCTCAAAAGAATATTGAGGCATAGTTGTGAGGGTGCAAATGGTCGTAGAACCATTGGATGTTGCTCTCACGTTGCTGCTATTGTTTATTATTTGTCACATGGAAGATATTTGACAAAGATTCTGAGGCCTGCTGAAATACTAAGCAAATTATTGGATACAGACAATGTTTTACCGGTGATTGAAAAAGATAGTGATGAAGGCTGATAAAATGTGATAATAAACTTTTTTTTCAAATATATCTTTCAAACATTTGTTGTTATTTATTTATAATTTACCAAATAAAATCTGTTTTTTATGTTATAAGTACGTACAATGTTTAAAATATTTTAGTTGATATTCATTGATATTTTAAGATTTAACTTTTGATTTAGAACCGACTATTTAACCCTTTGCGGACGGAGCCGCTCGACGTTACGCCGGCCGCAGTGCGAGAGTTGGGTGGCTATATGCCGACACTCATCCGCAAAGGGTTAAAATAAGATTAAAAAACATATCTAAGCGAGAGAAATAAATATTCGGGCTTAAAATACATAAATAAAGTAAATATTTGCATAAAAAATGGTTTTTATTTTTTTATAATATGGCGTCCCGTGTTTAAAAATTTTTTAAATTCATAAATCCATAGAAAAATGGATGAGGAATTCGAAAAAATGGTTTCATAATTGTGCCAGAATCGTATTGTAGCGGATTGGGCTCCAAAATTTGTTGCCTTGAATCCGGCTACTGTAGAGGATAAGAAAGCTACGGTCCGAGGAACGTTCGGAATAATGGACGCTTAACAAAGAACACGCGGAGTCCCTTTAATGTACAGTTTATTGCACACAGTCACAAGGTTCACTATACTATTTTACAAAACAGAACGTAAAAATTACATGCAACGGGCCAGACCCGGCAAGAAGAAGAAAGGCGACGAAAATCAATAAGCGAAAAATTACTCGCGAGGCGGCACGTGCCGCGAAACCGTTAGAGGCGAGTTACGTAACGGTAAATAGACAAGAGCAAACTGTAACGACACCAGGTCGCCACAAATCATCTTTCCATCTCCCCGCCCGCTCACCCCACTTCCAAGCTGCTCGATCAACCTGGGAGCGGGAGAGCGAGACGGTGTGAAGGCGAGTTCGCAATTACGCGTCGCGCTTTAATCCAAACATTCCGCCCACCTCGTCAAAGGACGAAACAAACCGCCCGCCATGAGAGAAGGTGGGGGTAACGGGCAGGTAACTCGCAGGGGAGATGGAGTATACGCGCACGCAGAGATCCCGCCTCAGTCGCTGCTTAACGTCTTAACTGGCAGTGGACACAGCTTGGCGATAGGGCGCCGGAGTTCCGAAGTCGCTGTTCGCACGGTGACTACACGCACCAATCCATCGGCACCCGGATGCAGAGCTGTGACTCCTGCCAACGCCCACTTCGTTGGAGGCTGTAAATCGTCCTTCAGCAGTATCAGGGAACCCTCTTGAAGATTCCGCGAAGGTCTCCTCCATTTTGCCAGATGCTGCAGCGAATGTAAGTACTCAGACGACCTCCTGCGCCAAAAATGATCACGCATATTAGTGATTTGGACCCAACGATTCGTAAGCAATGCTGGAGGAGCATTCAGCACTGAGGGCTCCGGGAGATTCGTCAGCGGTTCGCCGATTAAAAGGTGACCTGGGGTGAGAACAGACAGATCGGTAGGATCATTACTGAGAGGATAAAGAGGCCGCGAGTTCAGACACGCCTCGATCTGACACAAGAGCGTCGACCTCTCCTCGAAGGTGAGTTTGTGATCTCCAATAATACGCCGCAGATGGTGCTTCACGGCTTTAACACCAGCCTCCCACAGTCCCCTAAAGTGAGGCGCTCCAGGAGGGATAAAAGTCCAGTTTGTGCCATCATTCGCCAAATAGGCTGCGGATTCCTTGTAGAAATCGGAGGCGGCCTGAAACAGCGATCGCAGTTCTCTGTCTGCTCCTCGGAAGTTGGTTCTATTGTCACTGATTAGATGTTGATAGCGGCCCCGGCGCGCCACGAATCGCTTGAATGCGACTAAAAAAGAGGCAGACGATAAATCTGAGACAGCTTCCAAGTGCATGGCCTTGGACGCTATACAGACGAAGAGGCAGATGTAGCCCTTATAGGACCTCTACCCTCGACCTTTAGTGATTCGCAGGGGAATAGGTCCAGCGTAATCTACCCCTGAGATGCGGAATGGACGACTGACATGCACCCGATCAGCTGGCAGCTGACACATTTGTTGCGATGCGACGTCGGCTCGGAAGCGTGCACAATCAACGCAATTATGGACCACGGCTTTGAACGAGAGAGGTGGCACGTAGGACATGCCTTAGCAAGAGGCTGCAGGTTAATTGCGGTCCCCCATGCAGCGAGATGGCGTGCGCCTGCCGAACGAGCAAGAGTGCCAGATGACTGGTTTTTGCCAGGATGAGCGGATACTTCTCGCCGTAGGACAATGAGGCGTGCTGCAGTCGACCTCCTAAGCCAAGCAATCCGCTAGCGTCCAGGATGGGTCGGAGTGGTAGTAGAGGTGAGCGTCGAGGCAACGGAAGAGACTGCTCGAGGGCTGCGATCTCTCCTGGAAAATCGCTGAGCTGCTCGAGGCGAAACCAGCGGGTTCGTGAATCCGTTAATTCGTCTCGGGTAATGAATCCCGTTCGTTTGTCCTGCGGATGCTGCAGATTGTGTTTGAATCTGAAACAGAGAGCAAAAACCGGAAGCAGGCGAGACAAAGTTGAGAATCTTAGAAGGAGCTCATTGTCCTCGAGAGATTGTTTTGTGTGGAGCAATATGGCACGCAGCTCGACATCGCTGTTGTCCAGAGCGATGGAATGTTGATCAGGCCACTCAGGAGAAGGCCGCCGAAGCTATGGCGGACCCGTCCACCAGAGGTCCAAGGCGCCCAGCTCGGAGGGGGTTATACCCCGTGTGGCAGCGTCTGCCGGATTGTCCTGAGACGGTACGAAGTTCCAACTTTCTGGCGGCACTGCAGCCTTTAGTTCAGCGACTCGGTTTGCCACAAATGGTTTCCAACGCGAAGGATGTGCGCGGATCCATGCAAGCACGACCGCAGCGTCCGTCCACGCATAGATAGGGGTTTGCTCCAGATCCATACCCTTGGCGGTGACTTTAAGAAGTCGGGCCAGAAGGAGAGCTCCGCACAGTTCCAACCGAGGGATAGACACCGGCTTAGCGGGGGCCACCTTAGTCTTGGCACCCAAAAGGTGAACGAAAACATTCCCCAAATCGTCCACACATCGCAAGTATACCGCTGCTGCATAGGCACGGTTAGAAGCATCCGAAAACCCGTGAAACTCTGTTCGGCGTTCACCAGGGATGAAGTTCACTGCGCGTGGAAGAGTTAGAGTATTCAACTCTGGCAAAGACGTGGAGAAGTTTGTCCACGATGTAACGAAGTCGTCGGAGAGTCGTTGATCCCAGGCGAACCCTGCCCTCCAAAGATCCTGGATTAAGATCTTCCCGAAAACGAGTACGGGCGCAGCCCATCCTAGCGGATCAAAGAACCGGGCTACGTCAGAGAGGACCGATCCTTTGGTACAGACGGTTTAGGCGAGTGATGCAACAGCGCGCAGCGCGAAGCAGTCTGTCGTAGGATTCCAGAGCACGCCAAGGGTGCCCACACCCTCTGCATCGTGAAAGAGTTTCGCAGGTGGGTTAACATCTGGACAGAGTTCCTGAACGTTAGCCGCCCACTTGCTTAGTTCGAAGCCACCAGAAGCCAGCATTGCGGTCACCTGACACTTGACCTGAAGAGCATGTTCGATGGAGTGCCCGCCAGACAAGACGTCGTCCACGTAGGTGTTACGCCTGATGACCTCGGCTCCCAGCGGAAAGGCAGACTACTCGTCGTTGGCCAACTGCATCAATGTGCGAAGAGCGAGGTAGGGGGCCGATGAAGTCCCATAAGTCACTGTAGTTAGGCGAAAATCTTGGACTTTCGCTGCAGGATCGGAACGCCAGACTATGCGCTGCAGATCCGTGTCGTCTCGGTGTACCCGGATTTGCCGGAACATTTTTACGATGTCCGTGGCAAACGCATATCTGAACAGGCGCTAGCGCGTCAGAATTAGCCAAAGCTCTGACTGGAGCTTTGGACCGGGTAGCAGTAGATCGTTCAAAGAAGTCTTCCATGAAACTGGTATACTTTTCACGGAGAGCTGGATCGCGTAGTAGTCGTCGTTCGGAGCTGACCAACATGCTTAGTGCGCTCCGACGTGAGTTTCCCAATCGAAGGTCAGGATCTATCCTTTTGGATAGACGCACCACATACCGACCTTTGCATATCGCGGGTGTCGTATCCACAAAGAGCGCTTCACACTGCGCTTCGTCTGGAGTCAAAATGTGATCAGCGCCAACCTCCTCCAACTGCCAAAACCGCTAAAGCTGCTTGCTTAGTTCAGTGACAGACGCAGCCTTGTCCACTGAAACTCGGAACGATGAGACCGACGGTCGGCGTGAATCAACGACCGGACCCATTAAGACCCAGCCGAAGACGGTTAACTGAGCGGTGGGAGTACCGGGCGGCCCCCGTATAACGCCGTTGTCCAACAACGATCCGTAGACGTCTGCGCCCAAAACCGCGTCTACGACCGTGGTTTGATTGAAGAGCGGGTCCGCCAGAGTTAGGCCTGTGAGGTGGGGCCAATCCCGCACCTCGACCCGCTGTGAAGAGCGTACGGACGTTAGTGTGGGCAGTACGAGCGCCCGTAGAAGATCCACACGTAATTGTGGGGACCGAGGTGAGCCGACCACGACAGACACCGCATGGTTGGCAGTACCCGTAGAGCACCCTTGCAGTCCAGTGACTGGTACGCGCACACGTTGCCTCGGCAATTCAAGGAGCTGCGCCACTCGTTCAGAAATAAACGATGCTTCGAATGCAGAGTCCAGTATTGCCCGAGTTGTAATTGATTTGCCCAAGGGGCTTATCAGGACCACCTGAGCGGTGGCAAGCAAGACCGAAGTCGTTGTAGCGGTCGATAGGGCAGTAGCGCTGGTAGCAAGCGAACTCGATGATGGAGGTTCTGCTCCCGGCGACGATTCCTCTATCGAACCAGTCCGAGGAGGTGCAGTCCCGGTCGCAGCGTGGGAGCGACCAGCCACGTGCAACAGGGTATGATGCTTCTCCTGACAACGAAGGCAGCAGAAACCCGACGGACAGTTAGTTACCGCGTGTTTCATTTTCAGGCAGTTGAAACACGCACCTTGCGTCCTGACATGCTCCCGCCGTTGGGCCACCGGGAGGTCCCTGAAACGTGGACAGTAATTGAAGGCATGAGTGCCCTGACAGAGAGTGCACTGTCTCCTGGACTCCGAAGACTCGGAGATTGCCGTAGCTAGAGAAGACACCCTGTCCTTCCCATCACGGTACTTAGATGTACTCATCACTGGTGTACGCGTTGAAGTTGGCCTGATCCCTGCAGCATCCAAGGCACGGATACGAATCTCGAGAAAGTTCAGAAGCTGACTCAACTTGGGAAATTCCGTGCTGCTTTGCAGAGAAGCCTTCCAGAGCAATCGGGAAGAGGAGTCCAATTTTTCAACAAGGAGGTAGACGAACCAAGAATTCGTTTCACTTTTCAATGTCACCGGCACAAGAATGCCTGCCGTGACGCGCCGTACCTCAAGCTCTTCGGCTCATACCGGCTGTTCGCGCGACTGCTCGCGCCATCCTGCGTCAGCAAGCAGCCAAACGCGCGAACCCTCTGGATAGCGAGTGCGCGGCCGCGCTAGGAGATAGCGCAGCGCTAGCCGTGACGTCACTCCGTCCAGAGGTCGCCCCCGCCTCACCTTAATTCGAAATTAACGAATATTAATTACTCTTTGTTTCGCCATCACTGAGTGAACACCGTATAGCCGGCCGTGCCGTTATATTGTAATTTTCCCGCGCCTTCGCGAAGTAACGTTTTGTGCATCCTCGTCAGGCCCACGCCGACGAGTCGATATTATATTTATAAAGGACTGGGTTTATCCCTTAATTTTGTGTTACTAGTGCTAAGTTTATTGTTAAATACATTGTTTTCGTTGAATTTGTGCAGTTCTCTTTTTTTCTCTCTACGTAAGACGAGATCCTAACCACCCTAACGCCCTAATCAGTGCACTTAAGGGGTTAGGCCACTCTAGAGACCGAAAAATTAGCCATTTTTAGGATTTTTTTTTCAGAAGTACTACAAAATAAATCGGGATTCCAATAAAGAGTATTTATTATACATATCAATGACTATATACAGTAATTTTTTTAAGGCGATTAATTTCAAAATGGCGGCTGTACCAGTAGTTTTGTAATGATGTCTCCGTTGTTTCATGGTCCACGCACGGACAAATCAGCTCCTGTAATTTCATAATTATAAAAAACCAATTTTGTTTTGTTATTCTATATAATACCTGCTTTATCAGTACGTAGGTTTTTTTCGATATATTAATTTTTGGCGAAATGGCGCACTTCTAAAGTGGAAAATGAATAATTGGCCTAAAAAATCATCACTTAATTGCTAATAACAAATGAACTATGCAATGTATCAAAAAAATCCTACGTACTGCCGTGGACAATGTATTTTTCGAGATATGTTCAAAATTTCAAGTGAATCGGTTGAAAATTGTCTGAGTTATGTTGCCGTTAAACTTAAAAAACGTGGTTTTGAGATATACGCGTTTGAAGTTTTCAGTAGTAGAAAATCATGAATAATTTTGCAATACCTTTAATCTGCGATGCCTGCACCATACAATTGGCCTTCCAGATTATCGTCCTGCTCTTGCTTTTCTTTTCTTCTCGATCTTGAAGAGATTCTTGCCTCTTTTGCCCGTTCAGACAGCGATCTCTCCGCATGCTTTATGCGCTGTCTGTCAATTTCCAGGCACATTTCATAGCTGTTCGGGCCGATTTCCAAGCCCATTGCCTGAATTATGTGCAGAATTGAAGAGAACCCGTCATTATATATGCAAATTGCAATTTCCGTAGCCACATCTAAAACTGTTTTTCCACTCGAAGTGGATTTCGGAGCCAATGCCCACACAGTCGAATTGAAGCTTTCGTTCCTATTTTGCGTGTAACCGCCGATGCAACGAGTTAGAAGATTTTCACTGGTCAGTTCTTCATAGACTGGTTTGTTAACTTCAGAGACTTCAATTGGAAGAGCTGGCTTATATTTATACTCAGTCAAAGTATTTGTAGCTTTAGCTCGTTGCAAGGAGCACTATGAATCCTGTCCAATAGGACATTTGTCGTGCTGCGGTTTGTCATCAGTCGATAATTTATGATCCAGTGTAGCCCATATACTGCTTTTCATGTTCTCAACTGAATCACTGTTTCTACGAATTGGTAATCCGTAATAAATACATAGCACTTGCAAATTAATTTGCCCTTATAATCGCTACGAGACAATCGCACGAAGATTGTGCATCGATAAAAATGAGCGTTTGTCGACTAACCTCTTTCTCGAATGTTTGGCTGAGCCTAAATGACTGAAAGAGACGTTCGGCAAGTCTAAACTTGACTAGACTAGTCGAAACGACAAATGATTTCAATAACATGTACCTAGTCCGATACCCTAATGTACTTTACCTCGACCGCTCACAAAAGGAGTCCAGGCGGCCTCGTACTAAAATTTGAAAACCAAGTATTTAGAAAATTTTCCCGACCATAACCTTTTAGGACATCATTTTTGAGGTCGCAAAGGATAATTTAAAAGTAAAAAAAAAAAAATGATTTTTCAAAAATTCTAGAGTGGCCTAACCCCTTAAACGCACGCGATTAAACATTTGGTCCTTCGAGCCGGATTATCTCATAAATCTCGTCTTTAGAGTGAACTCGTGGCGGTTCGTCGTTAATCTCCTTGTGCATTCGAATTCGTCCGTTGGTCCGGTTGCGCAGTCATCATGGCCGACACTATGGAAAGGCTCCTGCTACAACAGGAAAAGAATATCAGGGCTGTAATGCGGATCGTGGAAAACTTTAAAAAAGTGGGAAAAGATAATTTCACAGTCGCAGCAGTAGAAGATCGACGCACTCTTCTCGATCAGCGATGGTCCGTAATTCGAGATACCGACATGGAGATCTGCATGATAGCTACCTCCTCCGATAAGAGAAGTCGCCCTTATTTTACGGAGGACCAGTTCACCACCGCCGAGGACGCTTTCTTTGCGGCGAGAAGCTACTTTGCAAATCTTCTCGAACAACTCCGAGCTTCCCGCCAAGAAGAGCGAGCAACCGATCCCGCAGGGAACCCTCCTCAGGAGAGCGCCGCCATGCCGCAGCTCCCCTCCATTCCTCTGCCTCGCTTCGCCGGGTCGTACTTGGATTGGCCAGGATTCTCCGATCTATTTGAAGATCTAGTGATCAACCGCCCCGGCCTCACCGATTCGCAGCGGTTGTATTACCTCAAGGGCTGTTTGGAGGGAAGTGCATTCCAGCTGGTCAGCCAAATTCCCAGCACAAGGGCGAATTTTCTGGCTGCCTGGGAGGCTCTGCGAACCCGATACGAGAACAAGCGGGTGGTTGTGGCCCATCTCCTAAACAGATTTCTTCTGTTACCTCCAATCGGCAGGGATGTTCCATCGGACCTCTCCAACCTCCGAGACACCACCAACCAGAGTCTCGCTCTTCTAGCTAACCTAGGAAGGCCCACTCAGACCTGGGACGATCTGTTGGTGCACATTCTGGTACAGAAATTTGATGTTAAAACCAGGGAAAAATGGGAGAACTTCTTGGGGGCTAGCAAAGAGGTACCTGACTTCCAGCAGCTAGAGAGTTTCCTGGAAACCCGGATTGAGTCCATGAAAGCCGTGCAGCAAAGCCGAGACACCCTGACTGCGTCCGCTCACCAGGGTACCACCAGGCCTCAACGGTCCTCTTCACTGCGTGCCGTTACTGCTCGACCCGGGGAAACGCCTTGTGTGGTCTGTCGGGAGAAACACCCGCTTTTCCGCTGTAATCGGTTTAAAGCAGCAACCGTGACACAGCGTCTATCCATTGTGCGCGAAAACAAAAGGTGTGTGAACTGCTTACGGTCGGGTCATAGTGTCTCTGCGTGTCCTTCGAGCTTCACGTGTGCTCGGTGCGGCAAGAAGCACCATTCGCTGCTTCACCCTGATCAGTCGCGCCCGAACCCTTCCACTACGGGAACCGGGACTAAGAATACCACCGGAGCAGAAGCGGCAACGATCTCGGAGAGCTCACTATTCTGCTCTCAGGCGGAGTCTAACCGGCCGCCAGCAATCATCCTGGCCACAGCACTAGTGCGAGTACGGTCCAACAACGGCCGGACCACCGTTGCCAGGGCACTTCTCGATCAGGGCTCTGAGGCCACTTTCATCAGTGAGTCGTTGGCTCAAGTACTACGAGCGCCTCGTTCTCGGGCCATGACGCGCGTAACCGGCGTAGGCGAGACGGAGGTAGGGTACGCCCGCTCACGGGTTAGCCTTGACATCACCGCTTGTAAAGGATCGACAGACACGATTCCGGTGAGCGCTTTGGTACTGCCCAGGTTATCAGCCTTCAACATCAGGCGTTTGACAGGGGAGAATCGGTGGCCTCATCTTTGGGGTTTGAAATTGGCGGACCCTGTTCCGCACCAATCAAGGGCGATCGACCTAATTCTCGGGGCTGATGTATACGGCGCTCTGTTGCGACCTGGACTTCGACAGGCGGGGGCACGATCACCAGTGGCGCAGAACACTATATTTGGCTGGGTGCTCAGCGGTCCCGTGGACGGCGCCTATGGGGACACCACCATCACCACGACATCGGCTCACTGCACCGTCGAGCAGGACCTATCCGCGACTCTTCGAGCCTTCTGGGAGGTGGAGGAATTGACGGAGCCGCCGCCGATGACCCCCGATGAAGCCCGGTGTGAGCGGCATTTCCTTGAAACCCACCGTCGCCTGCCGGATGGGCGCTATGTTGTGCGGCTGCCATTCAAGGGTGAGTCTCCCAGCCCTATAGGAGAATCTTTCAAACGGGCCGCCT
The DNA here is from genome assembly GCA_917499265.3 of Mimumesa dahlbomi. Taxonomy (NCBI): domain Eukaryota; kingdom Metazoa; phylum Arthropoda; class Insecta; order Hymenoptera; family Crabronidae; genus Mimumesa; species Mimumesa dahlbomi. Next base: position 2,982,867 of record OU824120.1, read on the forward strand.
GTCTCCTGGGGAAAGTTGAGGGTCGCCTCCTGAAGAGCCCCCCTCTGGCTGAAGCGTATTCCGCGTTCCTCCAGGAATACGAGGCTCTGGGGCATATGTGCCAGGTGACAGCGCCTCTCCCGACGACAAAGGTCAGGGTGTACCTGCCGCATCACCCAGTGCTGAAATCTGGTGAGCATGGGCCGAAACTGCGCGTAGTGTTCAACGCGTCAAGCGCCACCTCAAACGGCTCCTCGCTGAACGACCTGCTCTTGGTGGGACCTAAAATGCAACAAGACCTGGTCTCAATTATTCTGCGCTGGCGAAAATATCGGTTTGCCTACAAGGCCGATATAGTGAAAATGTTCAGGCAAATTCGGGTAGATTCGCGAGACATCGACCACCAGCGTATACTCTGGAGGAGAGCGCCTACGGGGACACTTACGCCATTTCAGCTGCTGACTGTCACCTACGGCACAGCTTCGGCCCCTTTCCTAGCCAACCGTGTCCTGCGGCAGTTGGCAATCGATGACGGAGCTTCCTTCCCGCTGGGCCGTCAAATCTTGGAACGACATTTTTACGTCGACGACGCTCTTTTCGGCGCAGATGAGCTGGATGATGCCATACGCTGCAAGGATCAGGTAACACGGTTGTTGCAGGGCGCTGGCTTTCCATTGGGGAAATGGGCTGCGAATTGTCCGGAATTGCTCCCGGAGGCCGGTCACACGCCGTCAGGATGGCTCTCACCTGTCTTAATTGGCGCCAAGATAATGATCCAGGAGTTGTGGCTAGCACATGTTGAATGGGACGACCCTCTCCCAGCCGAGATCGCTCATCGGTGGCAGGGGTTCATAACCTCATTTCCGGGTTTGCGCGACATCAGGGTGCCCAGGTGGCTAGCCTCGTCTTCAAAACACGCACTAGAGCTTCACGGGTTCTCTGACGCGTCCACACGCGCCTACTCCGCGGTCGTGTACGCACGAGTAACCGCGCCTTCGGGGGAGATCACCACGTCCCTCTTGGTGGCCAAGACGAAGGTGGCACCTGTCAAGACCATCAGCGTCCCTCGCCTAGAGCTCTGCGGTGCGGTGCTGCTCGTCCGCCTCCTAAAAAAGGTAATCGATGAGGCAGACCTGGGGCAAGAGAGGATACACACGTGGACGGATTCGACTGTGGTGTTGGCGTGGTTGAGCCGACACCCTTCCTCATGGCAGTGTTTTGTGGCCAATCGGGTGTCTTACATCTTAGACACCCTGCCGAACACTACATGGCACCACGTACCGACCGCTGACAATCCAGCAGATGCAGCATCAAGAGGAGTCACCCCAAAGGAGCTGCTGGAGTCGACTCTGTGGTGGAAGGGCCCCTCTTGGCTTTCCCAGGATCAAGCGACGTGGCCTACCACGTCAGACTTGGCACATAACCTCCAGGCACCGGAGGCTCGAGTGCACGTATCACACCTCCAGGAGTCATCCACTCAGGAACCATTGGAGCGGGTCTTCTCCAGGTTCTCCTCCTGGCCCAGGTTACTGAGGACCACGGCCGTACTTCTGCGGTTCTGCGACACGGCAAGGCATCAGGAAGTGTCGAGCAAGGGCAGCGCGGCGAATTACATAACACGGGCTCGTATTGCGTGGATGCGCTACCTACAGTGCATTCACTTTGGCGCTGAACTCACGGCACTGCGAGACCATAGGCCCATCTGCAGCTCTAGTAAACTGCGGGCCCTTAACCCTTTTCTGGACGACACAGGGTTGTTGAGAGTAGGAGGTCGTCTCACACATTCGCGCCTGCCCTTCCAGTCCAAGCACCCGGTCATTCTGCCACGCCACTACGTGACAGAACTACTTGTCAGGCAGTTTCACCAGCAGACACTTCATGGAGGTCCGCAGTTGACCTTGTGCGTGATGCGGCAGTCATTCTGGGTGTTAGAAGCCCGGAACCTGGTCCGGAAGATCCACCGACTGTGCGTAACCTGCACTCGTCACCGTGCTGCCACGCCACAGCAAATCATGGGCGATTTGCCTACGGCTCGAGTGACTCCTGCCCGCCCATTCACCAACACAGGAGTGGATTACGCTGGCCCCATTCCAGTACGGCTCTCAAAGGGCAGGGGCCATAAATCCCAAAAGGCATACATAGCCTTATTCGTCTGCCTGGCAACTCGGGCCATCCACTTGGAGCTGGTGTCCGACTACTCGACTCCTGGGTTCCTGGCGGCCTTCCAGCGTTTCGTCTCGCGCCGAGGCCGACCCGCTGCCCTGTACAGCGACAATGGCACCAATTTCGTGGGTGCTGAGCGGGAACTTCGCCGAGAGTACGCGCGGGCGACGAGCGACCCGGACTTCCAGCAGCACTTGGCAGACCGGGAAATTACGTGGCACTTCATCCCACCAGGCGCGCCGCATTTTGGGGGCCTCTGGGAGGCCGGGGTAAGGTCAGCTAAACACCATTTAAGGCGTGTTACAGGGTCACACATGCTCACCTTCGAGGAATTGACGACTCTCCTGTGTATGGTCGAGGCATGCCTCAATTCCCGTCCGCTGTCCGCTGCCTCCCCGCTGCCAGAGGACTTCGAGTGCCTCACGCCGGGGCACTTTCTACTCGGTGGTCCTCTCCTTGGCACTCCCGAGCTCACGTCTCCGGACTCCGCAGAGACGCTGCTCTCCCGCTGGCATTTGGTGCGTCGCCTACAGGAGAGTTTTTGGAAGCGCTGGCACCTCGAATATCTGCAGGAGTTACAGAGGAGAGTCAAATGGCAGCGTGAGCGACGCAATTTCTCGGTGGGCGACCTGGTGCTCTTACGTACCCCTTCATCACCTCCTTCTCAATGGCCGTTGGGACGCGTAGTAGACTGCTCTCCTGGACAAGATGGCCGCGTTCGGATAGTGAATGTGAGGACTGCGAATGGTTCATTCACAAGGCCCATCTCGCAGCTCTGTTTGCTACCCATGGCCGCCCAAGACGAGTGACGTCATTGCGACTGCGCACTCCTTGGTAGAGGGCCAGGAGCGGCGGCTTGGATTGGCTGATCGGATAAGATCGACGCGACAGCCAACCAGGGTCGTCGTTCGAACGCGTTTAGCGCACGATCGATCCGACCGCTCGATCATTGGTTGCTCCCAACGGCTGAGTACCAAGCATCACGGCGGGCGGCGCTGCCAGCGCCCCGACGCCCAACATGGCGGCACTCGTCCCCGCGCACGGATCACGGCGGGCGGCTCTGTCCGAACCCCGTCGAACAAAGGCAGACTTCTCGTCACTTCGCAACGAGGCGGGCGGTATGTTCGCGCGACTGCTCGCACCATCCTGCGTCAGCAAGCAGCCAAACGCGCGAACCCTCTGGATAGCGAGTGCGCGGCCGCGCTAGGAGATAGCGCAGCGCTAGCTAGCCGTGACGTCACTCCGTCCAGAGGTCGCCCCCGCCTCACCTTAATTCGAAATTAACGAATATTAATTACTCTTTGTTTCGCCATCACTGAGTGAACACCGTATAGCCGGCCGTGCCGTTATATTGTAATTTTCCCGCGCCTTCGCGAAGTAACGTTTTGTGCATCCTCGTCAGGCCCACGCCGACGAGTCGATATTATATTTATAAAGGACTGGGTTTATCCCTTAATTTTGTGTTACTAGTGCTAAGTTTATTGTTAAATACATTGTTTTCGTTGAATTTGTGCAGTTCTCTTTTTTTCTCTCTACGTAAGACGAGATCCTAACCACCCTAACGCCCTAATCAGTGCACTTAAACGCACGCGATTAAACACCGGCTGTTGCGAATTTTGTCGGATGTTCGGACATCTACTTCCCAGGTTCCGAGGCTCAGTGCGATCCCGGACACAACCAACGTATTGCCAGCCAGAGTCCAACCCAGCAGGGACACTCTCAAAGAGAGGGGCTTGACGTCCCACCCCGGCTACCAGAGATTGATGAACAAGTTCATCGCCGCATTCTGATCGTCAGCTTCGACAAGTCTACCAGTTCTGGCTGAACAGAAATTTATTTTCCTGTCCTACACTGGTCATCCAACTCGGGTCCGCGGGACAGTCACTCCCGAAGCAGCGGCAATCGCTGCTCCCTGCGATACGAACATGGTTTTCCCTCACTCACTTAATCTCAGCAGATCAAGTCTTGGACTTGATTCCGCGTATTGCGTTCAATTTGCTTCGCTTTCAAGATTTTTGTGACAAATGTTTTGAAGTCCTTGAACAGTGTTTTCGAAACTAAATCTGCCTCTGGAATCGGCCATGGAAGACCTAAGGACAATCTTGCCACCAGGTATTTCGGACAGTAGTATAGAACATGATGAGATGTTTCCATCTCACCACACTCACACTCGTTGTCCTCAACCAAAGCAAATTCCATGAGTTTCGCACGGAAATCTCCGTGTCCACTCAGGAATTGAGATACATAGTGGTCTGGTTCCACCCAATACGATTTGAGTCTCTGAGTTACGTCTTTGAAGAAACGGAAAGTCGTTCGACCGTCCTTCGACGAAACCCATCGATTCTGCCATATCCTAAGGATTTCGTTTCTCACCGCAGCTATCGCTGCAGATGTCGAAACTTCCTCGGCGGCCAGAGCAAGGCCGGTGATATGGCAATTACCGCAATCGACATCGATCTGTCTTCGAGCTCTATAAACACACGCGCGCTCCGCGACCACTAAGTCTATCGGTATCGCACCCGCGATTACATGAATCGCATCGTGAGACACCGTACGATAGGCTTTCGTGGTGCATAGTAAGACTTGACGTTGAGCGCTAGCGAGGATTCTCCTCGCCTTCGCGCCCAAGCGATCAGCCCACCCGGCAGCGGCGTATGTTATGATCGGAACGAACAAGCCGTTGTACATCGTACGCAGAGCTCGATGTTCCAATCCCCAATTGGATCGGGCGATTCTTGCCAACGCGTTGAACGTTTGCAAGCATTTCGCCCGGAGAATCTCAACATGGGAATTAATTCCCAATCGCACATCGAAGTGAACTCCCAGATACCTTACGGTATTACTGAAAGGAACGCTTCGTCCGTCCACCTTTATCACAGGGGCCCGATTCAAGTCCAGGTTTCCCCGAACAAGAATCATCTCGGTCTTAGCGGCCGCTAGCGAGAGTTTCTGCGAGGCGCACCACGCAGAAATCTCGTTCGCAACCGCCTGCCCCTTTGCCTGAAGTTCCACCCTCGAGTTGCCAGAGACAATCACGAGGAGGTCATCAGCATAGGCGATGGGTTCACAATCGAACCCGCTGGCAAGTCGCTGTAGAATCTCATCAAAAATGAGATTCCAACAGCTAGGACCGAGAACCGACCTTTGCGGACATCCTTTTGAAACTGACTTCGATACCGATCCGCTGTTGGCGACGATTGTCGCCTCACGGTTCGTGAAGTAGTTCGCCAGGAGCCGATAAAGGTTTCGAGGGCAGCTTCGTAACTTTAAATTATTAAAGATACTCGGCCACCAAACATTATCGAATGCTCCAGAGATATCGAACAGGAGCGCGATCACGTATTTCTCTTCTCGAGCAGATACAAGATTCCGGAATTTTACCACGGCATCCTCCGTGGATCGTCCCGATCTGAATCCGTACTGCCGATCCGAAGAAAAACGTGGATCTAGGAACACATTTGAGAGCCGGTGAACAATTAACTTCTCAAGTACTTTGCCAAGTATCGAAAGCAGACAAATCGGTCTATACGACTTGGCTTCTGTCCCTGGTTTTGTGGGACTTTTGAGTAGGATCTTCAAAGATCCTATTTTCCATCGCACAGGGAATACTCCATATTTCAGACATCCATTATATAATCTGAGTAGCTCTCCGTTCAGGGAACCCTACGAACCTTGAACTACTTCAGTCTCAATAAGGTCCAAACCTGTACATTTGCGCCTTTTTAGGCTTGAAATCGCGTTGCCGATCTCAGACAGGGAGAAGGAATGGGTATCCTCTGTGTCTGGATCTGTGGCAACGTCCTTTCGTGTCTGTTTTTGACGATATGTTTCGTCTTCCGTACGGTCATCCGGGATTAGTTCGTGTAATAGAATTTCCGCTGTGGTGTGCCAATCCATCGTATAGCCGCCTTCGGGTGTTCGAAGGTTACTAATAGCTTCATCAATATTTAGCTTTTCTTGGGTGATCTTATATACAAGTCCCCATGGCTCTCTGTTCCCCTGTTCTGTGACAAACGCTTTCCAACTGCGTAGCTTTGCGCTACGCACTGCAGCCGTGAAAGCCTTTCTCTCGACGAGATACTTCGCTTTCTTGGTCGCTCTTACAGTCACATCTCTTTCGCTCTGAAAGTCTCGTCTAAGTTTATAGACGAGTTTCTTTCGCTTCGATAAATCGTGCCCCCACCAGGGGACTGACTTTTTGCTCCATTGCTTGCAGCGCATAGAACCTCTGCATGCGGTTATGATCGAATTTTCGATGCTTTCCGCTAGCTGTTCGACTTCTGCGGGACTTTGTAAGTCCTCGCAGGGCAGAGTTCTCTTTGCTTTAAGCAGGAGCTTGTCAAATCTCATCCAATTGGCTTTGCTCGTAAGAAACCTTCCCTGGCGGGAATGGTTTCCTGTAGTGCGTTCAACGTCGACATCAAAGTCGACGACAAATTCAATCGCTCGATGGTCGCTGGATGTTAGATTCGGATGAATCTTCCAGGACCGTAGTGCGTTCAAAATATCGAATGTCACGAATGTGGCATCGATGTGAGACTCACCGACGGGGCCGGAAAAGGTAGGAATACCTCCGGCCTCGTTTACCACAATCAGTCCATGCTGCGCGAGGAACTCTTCGAGTTTTTCCTCTCGCCCGTCAGTCTCTGCACTGCCCCAAAGGGCAGATTTTGCATTAACATCTGCAGCAATAATGACTCTCTTGTGGTTAAGTGCTATAAGCACCTTTTCAAGACGAGCCAGACTTACTTCAATCTCTTCCGAGAATTGAAAGTACTGGCTCACGATGTGGAAAGATCCACATTTTCCGCTCAAATGAACGCAAGAAAGATGCGTGTCCGACAGGTGCGACATTTTGACGACCGTGATGTCCGGGTTTCTGACTGCTACTGCAGCCATACACGCCGGGCCATCCACGGTGCCAAAAGATGCTGTTCGAGTCGCTAGCCCTAGTCCCGGGATTTTTCCGCGGAAACTGTAGGGTTCCTGTGCGAGCAACACATCTATGTTCCTCTTGTCCATTTTCATTCGTGTCTCGTCTATGACAATTTTGGATCGCTGCATATTGAGCTGCAGGATCCGCATTGGTCGACGGACTCGAATATTCTCGGCCTCAGCCATAGTTCGTGCGAGAGATTTCGCGTTCTACCGCTGCCTTGTAGCAAGGACAGCACTTATCTCTCGCTCTATGATTGAGACCGGTCTTTTTGCCGCTCGCTTTACAGTTCGAGCAAACTGGCTGTTTGCTCTTGCTGGTGCAAGTGGCAGAATTGTGCCCTTTCTCGGCACAATGCTCGCAGACTTCGCTGTCGCTTCGGCAGTGTTTGGCAACGTGCCCAAACATCTGACACTTGAAGCATCGAGTGGCGGTGACATAGTCCTGTGCTCTGCAGGATAGCCAGCCGACAAACACTCGACCATTGCTCAAAATCTGTTTCTCCGGCCGCTACTACGGCCTTTTCGCCCTTATGGGCACTATTTGAGGACGTGCCGAGTTTTTCGGCACTCCTCTCACGGGCAGTATTATTTGAGCTGGGACGCTCTGGTTTTTGTTCTTGGGCGACACACTTGATATTCTTAGTTTTAGTTGTATTTATCATTTTTTCCCAATTTTTAAGTTTCTGTTTTGTGTAGTTGTCTGCGGATTGCCAAGTTCCGTACGACAGTGTTTGTCCAAGGGTGAGGACGCACCCGATTTCACGCCGATCAGGCATGGTGGCCTCGGTAGAGCCCCCCGCCGAACGTATCATGGTCCCTATCCAGGCGCCTCCTGGCAATACTACGCCCGACAAGATTATGCGCCAGCTGGTGAGGCAGCCAGGCCGTGCTGGCTAGGCCGACCCGGGCCCCTGTACTATCTGGCGGCCCAGTGGTGTCTTACTGGTTTATAAACTGTACTCTCCATGCAAGTTCTGAACGCTAATCGCGATCGAACCACCAGAGGACCACTGTCGCACTTTCCTCAGTTCTCCCTGTGTGGAGTGTATGTGTGTGTTTGCCGTGTAGCCGAAGCGTGGCAGAAATCGACCGTCCGGAATCGTACCGGTAGCACTGCTTACGCAGCTCGAGAGTCGGTCCCTCTCGATGCTTCGCCGTGGCCCCGTTCGCCCTTGCAGGTATTTGCAAGGTTGATTCCCAAAGCGACCACGTAGAGGTGGGTCCATCTTCGACTTGAGCGACTGTTAAGCTATGGCCAAGCATTTTTGGACTGTATTCGCACGTCGCTCCAGAACCCAGCTTTTGTGGACACCTTAGAGTGACATTTCAGGTCTTGTAAAATTTTCTCCGGTCTTATGAGAATTTTTCGAACTTAGAAAATTTTTCTAAGTTCGTAACGACGTTTTGCCTTTTTGCACCAAGGTGACCCTTTGAAAATCGGGTCAGAGCTTGTGCCTATGACCAGACGGTAGCGTCAAAAATCGAGTCGGGCGCGTTACTTTTGTAACTTTACTTGCGCCGCTCGGACAACTTTCCGGTCGCGTTTTTCTGGCTTTTTAGCCTTTAAACATTGTTTATCAATGTTGCTATTGTCACTCTAACAAAAGCCAGGGACCGCTAGGAGGTAGACGAACCAGTCATTCCACTGGTCGACTGGTCGGCCCATGGACCTGAAGGAGCGCTGAGCTTGGACTGAATCGCTGATCAAACGTTTGATCTCAGCCGAAGATGCCCTATTGACCCGTGCAGCATTGAGAAGAGAGCGCATGTGGGTCGAGAGTAGCACCCGCTTATTGTCGTAACGCGCAACAAGATCCTCCCAGGCTGCTATGTAGCCGTTTTCCGTCAGCTCGACGTTGGAAATGCTCGCCGCCGCTTCACCGGACAAACTGGCTTTTAAATACTGCAGCTTCTGGACAGCTGCTAGTCCTTCCACATTGTAGACGAGAGACTGGAAGAGATCTCGGAACCCTTCCCCAGATAATTGATCGCCCGAGAAAGTAGGCAAGCTGATTTTGGGCAACTGTATTTGCTTTAGAAATGAGGCAGTGGCAGAAAACTCCTCACCTTTGGAGGGAGGCGGATTCACTCGCAGCAACCCGAGGATTCTGCTTTTGTTAGCGACATAATTGTCTTCGGTCCTGTCATAAAAATCGTGGAGGGTGTACTCCTGCTTTTCGATTCCATCGAATTCGAGCAAACTATAATGGGTCGACTCGAACTTTTCGCAGTAAGTCTCGAGCAAGGCAAGCCGTGTCTTGCGATAAGACTGAGTATTTTTTTCCTTGCCGACCTTCGTGAGGTTGTCCCAGAAGCGGTCTATAAAACCCTTCGTGGTCAGCTGTTTCTTCAGTTGCATCTCCATCGTGGCGAGACAAGAAGAAAGCAGTGTGAAGCTAAACTACGAGAAGTGTAGAAGCACCCACAACGGCGTCACGCGCGGGGAGCGGCGAGGATAGTCAGCTGTTCGACGCGTTAGTTAGCCGAAAGCTAGTAGACGCGGTGCGCGCGGAGAGCGGAGCGGACACTTATAGACGCGGTGTGTGCGGAGAGCGGAGCGAACACTTATAGGCGCGGTGTGCGTGGAGAGCGGAGCGGATACTTATTGGCGCGGTGCGTGCGGAGAGCGGAGCGAACACTTATAGGCGCGGTGCGAGCGGAGAGCGGAGCTAGCACTTATCGGCACGGTGTGCGCGGAGAGCGGAGCGGACACTTATAGGCGCGGTGCGCGCGGAGAGCGGAGCGAGCATTTATAGTCTAATAATGTGCATATGAAACACACAAATTTGAACGCACTTGTTCCCTCTTTAGCGTTTTCTCACCCTGGGTTCCACCAAACGGAGTTAGGTTGTCCGAGAGCCAGTGAAAATGCACCAGTGGGTTTTCACGGCCACGTGGTCACACAATTCACACACAAGATCATAAATCCATTTCGTTCCACAAACCAATCCCAGAAGTCTCCGGCTCGAAGGACCAAAAAATGTAGCGGATTGGGCTCCAAAACTTGTTGCCTTGAATCCGGCTACTGTAGAGGATAAGAAAGCTACGGTCCGAGGAACGTTCGGAATAATGGACGCTTAACAAAGAACACGCGGAGCCCCTTTAATGTACAGTTTATTGCACACAGTCACAAGGTTCACTATAATATTTTACAAAACAGAACGTAAAAATTACATGCAACGGGCCAGACCCGGCAAGAAGAAGAAAGGCGACGAAAATCGATAAGCGAAAAATTACTCGCGAGGCGGCACGTGCCGCGAAACCATTAGAGGCGAGTTATGCAACGGTAAATAGACAAGAGCAAACTGTAACGATACCAGGTCGCCACAAATCATCTTTCCATCTCCCAGCCCGCTCACCCCGCTTCCAAGCTGTTCGATCCACCTGGGAGCGGGAGAGCGAGACGGTGTGAAGGCGAGTTCGCAATTACGCGTCGCGCTTTAATCTAAACACGTATCATAGTTAAAAATCCAAATTAAAACAAAAGCGCCATTTTTTTCAAGGTTCTTATTAAGCGATATTACTCTTAATTTTTTCCCTAGAAGCTACCATCAGCCCCCAAAACATATCCAAAATTCAAATCTATCGATTCACGCGTTCCTGAGAAAATTCATTTTTTTTAACTTTTTACATATTTTGCTTTTTCTCAAAAACCGAATGGGTTAGAGATCTGAAACTTTCGGGATCTTATTATCTTATTAGTACCTAAAACTTTCCTCAGTATCGTACGGATATCTTTCAAGGGCAAATTCACTGTGCTTATACCCCTAGGGCCTTTATAAATTATTTATAACCCTTGAATATTTTCTGAATACCAATAAGGGACTCTTGTATTTGGTCCGAGACAAGACCTTGTCTCCTGATTTTTTACGGTATGTGTCCGACGGATTAAATATAAAAATCTACGTTACGGGCAGAAAAATTACACTGTACAACAAATTCAGACCTATGGAAAATTTCCCAATATCCATTGGGTTACACCTGTAGACTTTCTCGCCCTGGAAACGAATCTGGCAGCAGAAATGTTCTGTAACCCTCAGTTTTTGAAGTTTACGTGAAAACTAGAAATGCTAGAGAGTTCAGGTTAGTCTTAAAGCATAGAGGAGAGTTTGCTGAATATGCTAGTGTATACATTTATCAGCAAAAAGCATCGATAATGCAAAGGTATGGGCCAAGTACAAGAGGATGTGACATTGGAACAGCTTTCTCGTTAACATAAACTTCATTATACGAAGTATTTGAAATCGAACAAATACGAGCAAGCACAAATGGCCCGCTTTTTACGAAGCTTGATGTCCAAAATGTAACGTTACAGATATATGTACTCATTTCTAAATTAACAATCCGGATGCATCTGAGTGGAAAAATTTATCAAGTTAACAATCTGGATGTGTCTGAGAGAAAATTACACATGCATATTGCCATGTGTTTCAACAACTGATGACAACATAAATTAAAAGGAAACGTTATGAGATATTTAGAGGATTTTCATTCAACAAAATAAGAAGGCCGCTTTATACTATTGTGGGATATTCCGTGGTGGTAAACAAGATGGTAGTTGTTTAATAGTGCAAAAAGTGTTTATACGCTAATAATTAATATCTAACTTGTAACGGTACGTCCCTGTAGCGTTGACAACCACAAGACCGCACCTTACTTTATGAATAGGTTCGGGGCAGGCCGATAAAGAAATGTAAAACTTTTTAACATTAAGCTCCAGATTTATTCAATTTACTTAATCTTTACTGTACAATCCTTCCTTACCTACACTATCATCCATTCATTACACGCGCGCCTTCTTAAAGTAAATTCCCTGCTCTAATGTTGGTATTTACAGAAGTCTCTGCGCTATTTCCTATATTACTACCCGCACACACACACCTGCACACGTACACGCAATCAGCCGTTCGGCGCTGTTTTCGCTCGCTCTCTCTCTCTCTCTCTCACGCGTCGTTCGTTGTTTCACTCGCACTCGACTTATTCTATTTTTGGCTTTAAATGCCCAGAGTTTCCTCTCGCGCTCTTCTCATGCATTCAGAGAGGGGGATATGGATTATGGATCGATGGATGAGATCGGGGTCTGATCGCGATGGACAGCCGCTACTACTTAGGTAAAAAGGTGACAGTTTGGTTACTTTGGTGAGGTAGGAAGCCCTTTGGGAGATAGGTCCGGTCGCAATGACCGGGTGTCACTTCCGAAGGAACGAAGGATGGACACTCGAGATAGGTCACAGCGCAATGCCGTGGTGTTACTTCCGTGTCCTTTAGGAAGTTGGAAATTGGTAAAATATGGGATATAGTCTTTGTCTCTCTCTTTCTCTCTCTCTCTCTATAATCTCTCACTATCCTCTTCCACTTTTCCATTGGTGTGGAAATCAGCTTACATTCTCCCTATACCCAAAGTTGCCTGCCCCTCTTCTCCCTCTGATTACCGCCCTATCTCCATCCTCCCCGAGTTCTCCAAGATCCTTGAACGTATTGTTCGCTCCCAACTTTTATCGTTCTTGACCACCCGGGGGCTTCTTGATCCCACGCAGTTTGGGTTTGTGTCGGGGCGGTCCACCCACAGTGCCCTCCTGCGCGTCACCGAGGACATCCGGGCGGCCATTGATGATCGGCATGGTCACGGTGCTCGTCTGCCTGGATTTTTCCAAGGCTTTCGACACCGTTGACCATGCAATCCTCCTTACTAAACTAGCGAATCTTGGCCTCTCTGCTTCTGCCCTTGAATGGTTCCACTCGTACCTTAGTGGGCGCAGGCAGGCAGTGTTTGCGGGCGGCTTGCTCTCTCCTTGGGCTCCTGTTTCCTCTGGCATCCCGCAAGGCTCTGTCCTTGGTCCACTCCTTTTCTCTATTTATCTTTTAGATGTCAACGCTGTCCTCTCCAATGTCCACATAGTAAAATACGCAGATGACATCCAACTTTATGTTCATTGCCTGCCTACTGGTCTCCCGGCTGCTATTGCGCTATTAAATCACAATATCGCTAAGCTGGTGGACTGGTGTGCAGGTAACTCTCTTCTTCTCAATCCTGTTAAGTCTCAATCCATTATTTGTGGTTCACTTCGTTTTGTCAGCTCCATTTATTCCTCCCTCCCACCTCCTGTTATTATTAATCACGTCTCTATCCCCTACTCTAGATCTGTAAAATCCCTTGGTGTCATCCTTAGTTCGACGCTGGACTGGCGGGATCATGTCGTCACCATCTGCGGCAGGATACGGCGTACTATCTATCAACTCCGGCGTAATGGCTATGCCCTTCCTGCCCGCGCTAAGTCGGAACTTGTTCGCTCTTTAGTCCTCCCCCACATCGACTACTGCTCGTTGGTTTATCGAGATCTCGGTGTGGTGGAGGACATACGTCTTACCCGAGCCCTTAACTCCGCTTTGAGGTTTGTCTTTGGCGCCTCCTTGGACGCTCACGTCACTCCTCTGTATTCCCGCCTTGGTTGGCTTCGGCCTGCTGCCCGCCGGGATTACTTTCTGGGCGCCTTCGTCTTCGACCGACTACACCCCTTGTGCCCGGGAGACGACGATCCGTTTAATGGCATATTCATCCCATCGGGGGATCATGGGGCACGTTCGTCTTCCCGTTTGCCTGGCCGCACACTTACTCTTCCGAGGCATCGAACTGCTATTATGAGTAGGTCTATCGCAGTGGCAGGTGCGTGCATGTGGAACAGCCTCCCTCCTGCTGTTCGTTCCTGCCAGTCGCGCTGGGCTTTCAGGAGGCTTTTATTTGATCACCTTCTCTCCCTTTGTCCCTAATCTGCCCCGGCACTGCTACTGTTGCTTACCTCTACTACCTAGCTTAATTGTAATCTTACAAGGGGAGGCTACAGCAATGGACTCTGGGATTTCAATGAGCTTTTAACTGGTGATTCTATGGCCAAAATAAGTAAACACGTGTCCGAGCGTTCTTGCCAATGCGCCCTGGTTTTTGAGAAATCGAGCGTCAAAGTTTTGGAGTGGGGGGTTCACTACGCAAGTTGATTTGGCGCGCGCCTTCATAAGCCTTAAATGATTGCGTCACAGTATGATAGCAGTTAGCGAAGTGGTGAAGGCGCTCGCCTCGTAACGCAAGGGTCCTGGGTTCCAGTCCCTGTTGTAGTGTTGTCATTTTTTTATTTTTTATTTTTCTTTTACGTTTCATTTATTAGTATAACTCAACGAAATTGAATAGTTTAACTCTTTTAAAAACTAGTATTTAAACCTAGAAATATAAACTTTCATTTTCAAAAATTGACTACACTCTTCCGTTGTGAAACTGACGCCTTTCCCAGGTATTTATCTATTCGATTAAATGTTGTTAATCGTGAAATATAATTTATGTAGTATTTATTTACGACGAACCTTTGTTGCAACGTAATGAAACGAAAGCTGTTTCTTTAAATAAAATAGTTATGGGTCTTTTGCATACGTAAATAGTTATAGCATAACAATATTTTTACGATTCTATTACCTGTGTACGTACGCACAGGTAGCGGAACGATCCCTAACAATCCATACGATGTACCGAGCAGGCAAAGTAACACCCGAAGTGCGGGACACCGTTATAAAAAGTCTAGACAAGGGATACTACAATGATAGGAAAATTCCAGGAATCTTGTACAGTAAATTCATGGATACATAGACTAGCACTTTATTATTTACATATTGCATCGTTGTTATAAATATACAAATTAATCGTCGTTAAAATTGTCGTCGTCATTATCACTATAACTATTCGTACAATTTTTCGCAAATATACATATTAATCGTCGTCAAGATTGTCGTCGTCATTATCACTAGTGCTATTGCTATTACTATCGTCGGTGGTATTAGAACTATCTTCATCGAGTGGTACACAATTTTTTGGATGGTAAGCGTCATAAAAGCATGTAAAACATAAGTATTGTCTACACATCGCGCATCGCATGAATGATGTAGCCGTACAATCACAATTACATTCCCTCAATTCCCGTGGGAAGCATATTTCGTTTACGTTTTCGAACATGCTTCGCTCCGGTATTAATTTTGCCGCGAACCATGCAAACTTTACCATTTCTTTAAAAATTGGAGCGGACAGTTGGTAGTGTACCAGGGAATGCATTTTAATTGCGTCTTCTCGCGATGTCAGTTGCCTGTTGTCGTTTAAAACTTGATACGAATTCTGAATTTTTTTTAAAAATATTTTCACTTGACGGAAGAAATATATGTCACACGGCTGGCAAAGTGGTGTGCAGTGCGGAGGAATAATTTCGATATGAGCTGTGCAATTCCCATTATCGTCAGAAAATACATTTTGAAAATGTGCAGCATCTGTCTGCCCGCCCCATGAATCCAAAACTATTAAAAATTTATTATTTTGGCAGTAGGGTGCAATTATATTTTTGACAAAACTGCTAAAATGGGGTTTGGATAGCTTCCCTGATTTGGATGCAGTGACAAATACATTGCCGTATTCTTTGCAAATCTCATCAATGGCAGCTGTGACCCGGGGTCCAAAATTGCCACTAGGTTCTTGCATACATAAGAAAACTCTTGGTAAAAGAGTACCAGCGGCCGTGATGGCGTACTGCGCGGTATAACTATGCGTAACTTTATTAAAATTACCTAAATACACCTCCGTCACCTTTTCCCCCTTAATTGATAAAGTTCTGCGCATATCAAACCGATACTCACACCCTGTTTGATCCGTGTTGATCACAAATTCCCGATCAAATTGCGGAATCTTTTGTGCTACTCGGTCTTGAAATATTTCCGCTTCTTTGGAAATTTTATCAAGATCCATTCCCTGTCTGGATTTGACATAGCGCGTTATTTTTCTTTGGCGAATTTTATAGTTTGCCTTAAACTTCTTCACCCATGCTTCCGAGGCTCTAAATTTAAAGTCTTCAGACGCGTGCTGTAATGCTCCCTGTGTCGCCCATTCTTGAAGCATCCTTGTGGTGACCGGCTTCTTCGCATCCCTCGCTTCGCAAAAACGGTCGTAGGTCCACTCATTAATCGCCTGATATTTTTCCTTCGCACAACCTTTATTTATCTCCTCTTCCCAACGCTTCAGATCGCTTTTTCGACGAAGAGCGCTACAACCATAGCGTTGTAGAGTTTTTATACTCCACTTCGGGTGCGCCCGAGCCAAATGCACAACTTTTTTTTTTATCTCTATGGAAATAAAATCACCTGATTTTATTTTCTTTTTATTGGGTTCATACTCCTCAGAGCTTCCAATACTACTAGATGTGTTAGAGGAAAAACTTGAGCTTCTTGCGGAAGGTGAAGTACCGATCTGCACGACCTTTTCATCTTCCTCTGCTTCATCCTGTGAATGAGCATGAAGTTCATCTTCATCTTCAAACTCGAAGTCTTTCAATACTCCGATCACAGATTCCGCAAATTTTTCGCCCATAAGAATCGCTTTCTCGGACATTTTTTCACTTGGCAATCCTTCAATAATCTTCAATGAGTCCAAAATCTGACTGCACACCTTCAGTCCATCTGTAACGTCCTGTTTCTTATACAGTGCCATGAATGGAAATGCATCTTCTCCACTTGTTGATGGTCCACAAACAATAATCTCCTTTGCCATTTTCAACTTTTAATTTTGACACTTCGCGTTGCTCACTACCGTGTTGCTAATGCACCTAATGAAACAGGAATGACGATTGACCATTTGTCAGGACGTTTCTTATAAGTCCTCTAACGGAACATTCGGAGTCCTGAATTTTCCTGCCATTGTAGTATGCCTTGTCTAGACGTTTCATAAAATAGTCCTGTACCTTGGGTATTACTTGACCTGCTCGGTACAACGTTTGTGCTGCAAGGGATCATTTATTGCATACGCGCGCAGGTAACAAATTCAAATGCATTCCCTGGTACACTACCAACTGTCCGCTCCTATTTTTAAAGAAATGGTAAAGTTTGCATGGTTCGCGGCAAAATTAATACCGGAGCGAAGCATGTTCGAAAACGTAAACGAAATATGCTTCCCACGGGAATTGAGAGAATGTAATTGTGATTGTACGGCTACATCATTCATGCGATGCGCGATGTGTAGACAATACTTATGTTTTACATGCTTTTATGACGCTTACCATCCAAAAAATTGTGTACCACTCGATGAAGATAGTTCTAATACCACCGACGATAGTAATAGCAATAGCACTAGTGATAATGACGACGACAATCTTGACGACGATTAATATGTATATTTGCGAAAAATTGTACGAATAGTTATAGTGATAATGACGACGACAATTTTAACGACGATTAATTTGTATATTTATAACAACGATGCAATATGTAAATAATAAAGTGCTAGTCTATGTATCCATGAATTTACTGTACAAGATTCCTGGAATTTTCCTATCATTGTAGTATCCCTTGTCTAGACTTTTTATAACGGTGTCCCGCACTTCGGGTGTTACTTTGCCTGCTCGGTACATCGTATGGATTGTTAGGGATCGTTCCGCTACCTGTGCGTACGTACACAGGTAATAGAATCGTAAAAATATTGTTATGCTATAACTATTTACGTATGCAAAAGACCCATAACTATTTTATTTAAAGAAACAGCTTTCGTTTCATTACGTTGCAACAAAGGTTCGTCGTAAATAAATACTACATAAATTATATTTCACGATTAACAACATTTAATCGAATAGATAAATACCTGGGAAAGGCGTCAGTTTCACAACGGAAGAGTGTAGTCAATTTTTGAAAATGAAAGTTTATATTTCTAGGTTTAAATACTAGTTTTTAAAAGAGTTAAACTATTCAATTTCGTTGAGTTATACTAATAAATGAAACGTAAAAGAAAAATAAAAAATAAAAAAATGACACTACAACAGGGACTGGAACCCAGGACCCTTGCGTTACGAGGCGAGCGCCTTCACCACTTCGCTAACTGTTATCATACTGTGACGCAATCATTTAAGGCTTATGAAGGCGCGCGCCAAATCAACTTGCGTAGTGAACCCCCCACTCCAAAACTTTGACGCTCGATTTCTCAAAAACCAGGGCGCATTGGCAAGAACGCTCGGACACGTGTTTACTTATTTTGGCCATAGAATCACCAGTTAAAAGCTCATTGAAATCCCAGAGTCCATTGCTGTAGCCTCCCCTTGTTAGTTTAGTTTAAAGTTTAATTCTAGCTTAATTTTAATCTTAAGTGTAATTTAATTTTTGTAATTAGGTTTATCTTTGTAAGTTTAGTTTGATTTAAGGTTTATTTTAGTTTAATTTTAAGTGTAAGTTAGTATTAAGTTTAATTTTTAGTCATTTTTTTATTTTTTATTTCTTAATTCTTTCTCTATTTTGTTTATGGTTACACTCGTTGTTCTTAAAGGGTCCACCCTAGAACACAAATAAAATCCAATCTATCTATCGATCTCTCTCTCTCTCATTCGCACACTCCTCCTATTCTATTTGATTATAATTACAGCGATATTCAAGTATTTTATTTTATAGTTTAATCAAAGGTTGTTCGTATAGCCAAGACGCTAGCTCAATAATAATCGATGTGTTCAGTCTGACTGAAGAATAATAAGTCATACTAACCTCTTTTTGCGCCGCCTTTTATACGATTTGTTGTCGCATGGTATAGCCAATCGTAGGCCGCGACTCTATAACGAGGCAACTCTTTAGTTTTTTCTAATTGCCTAAATCTGCCGACTCATCGTCACTAGCAGAGATGCGCAACTCGGGCAGTGGTAATCAGCTGGGGGCTACCGTCTCAAACTCCCGAAACACTCTCCTCGCAATAAAACTATTCAAAATACAACTCCTCACAACTCCTCGCAAAAATACAACGCACAATACTTCTGGCAATACTCCTGGCAATACTCCTCGCAATACCCCTCGCAACCAATTCTCCTCTTCGACTCGACTTCACCAACTCAACTAACTCGCGACGTCGCCCTGACGTCCTTCTTCATACACATGCATACTTTTCTAATTCTCTCACAAACAGACTCACGCATTCTCACACTCGTACCATGCATCGTCTTCGACCACGGGCCACCCACATTCTTCCAAGATCTACGCACAAAGAGCCACTCGAAACTTCCAACCGAAAAACTGTCACACGATATAATCACATTTTCTTCGCACCTCACGCAGTCACTCGGTCCAAACAGTAAAAAGCGGGCCACCAAGTACATTTAATCGAGCAATAAACAGATTTATTAATTAAATGAGGAGAAATCATTTTTTGGGAAATTTAGTTAGTTTAACCCCTTAGCTTACAATGACGTATGAGAGACGTGATAGTTTTTCGGGGCCAAACATAAAGAAAACGTCTCAGAGACGTGGTAAGTCTATCTGCCCAAACATAAACAAGACGTCTCAGAGACGTGGTAAGTCTATCTGCCCAAACATAAACAAGACGTCTCAGAGACGTGGTGGGGCGACCGTGCCAAATGTAAGCAAATGTAAAAATGTTGTAGAGGCACGACAGTCAGTCACTTACCGCAGTCGACAAATATCTTAAGAGATATTATAAAAGCACCCATCAAGATGTGTTCGAAAAAAAAAATTCGCATTGAGGACAGTGATAACATTGCCACCAATGATTTCACGACCTGTTTAGATAGTAGTAGTGACAGTGGTAGTGACGTTGTACGTATCGTACGAAAAATTCATAAGCGACTGGTAATTGACGAAGAAACTGATGATGAAGATTGCTATCAACAATCTAAATTATGGATTTGGAAACGAACAGACAGCGAACCAAAAATCTGGAAATATATGGAGATTCCAGGAATAAAAGAGACAACGTTAGATCATTTGGGTACGAGCAAAAAAGAAATAGATGTTTTTAATATAATATTTAATAGTATATTTTGGGAAAATATCGTGACGGAGACAAATCGATACGCGGAACAAGCAATAAACAATGAAAATAAAAGACGAAAAATTGATGAAACTTGGTCTCCTGTTGACTACGACGAAATAAAAATATATATTGCGCTATGCATAATTATGGCTGAAGTAAAAAAGCCTGCAATTCAAATGTATTGGTCTAAAAGGGCCGTTATTGAAACTCCGATATTTAGACAAACGATGCCGTATAAAAGAGTTTTGCAAATAAGTAGATTTTTGCATTTTGAAAATAATAATACGAGCAACAAAAGTGATAAATTAAACAAAATAAAACCCGTGATAGATTTTTTTAATCAAAAATTTAGAGAAATATATACATGTACAATTGAAGAGGACATTGCAATTGACGAATCACTAATCAAATTTAAAGGATGCTTATCCTATAAACAATACAATCCGTCAAAAAGAGCAAGATTCGGTATAAAAATGTATAAATTATGTGAGTCAAGTACAGGTTACTGTTATAATTTTAAAAAATACACTGGCATTGATAAAATGGATATTGCAAATAATGCATCTGAAACTGTGGTCAAAGAATAATTAGCAAAGCCAATATTACACAAAGGACACACGTTATATTTAGACAATTGGTATTCTTCACCACATCTTTTTGTTACTCTAGTCAGTAGCAGAACTAATGTTATTGGAACAGTGCGCGCAAACAGAAAAAATATGCCGAAAGATTTATTGAAAACAAAATTAAAGAAAGGGGAATATGAAATGAGAAGCTGCAATGGAGTACTGGCAATAAAGTGGAAAGATAAACGAGATGTTTTTTTTCTTTCTACAAAGCACACAACAGTAGCTATGATTGAGCAAAACAAAAATCAACGCGATCCTATTTGGAGACCAAAATGTGTCATCGAATACAATAAAGGGATGATAGGAGTTGATCGACAAGATCAAATGTTAGCGTGCTTCCCTGTGATGAGGAAGTGTATGAAGGGGTATCGCAAAATTTTCTTCTACCTCTTTGACATGGCTTTATTTAATTCTTATATTTTGTATAACAAAATAAAAATTGGAAAAAGACAGAGATACGCAGAATATAGGGTTGAAATAGCCGAATTATTACTAAAAAATACACCATTACCGAAATATAATCGTAAAGGACGGTTGTCAAATGGAGATTTGTCACAAAGATTACACGCTCAGCATTGGAGTCATTTTCCTAAGCATATAGATCCAACGCCGGCAAAATTAAACCCAGCAAGAAGCTGCATAGTTTGCAGAAAGCATAAAAAGCGCAGCGAGACTACATGGGAATGTAAAAAGTGCAAAGTTGCATTACATGTACCAACGTGTTTTGAGAAATACCATACTATCTAACATTATTAAATTTTTGTATTAAAATGAAGACGTTATAATTAATGTATTATGCAATTTTTTCAACAATAACCCTTTTTTTTGTTCAATAATCAACTAATCGTAATTATTTATCAAACATCTTGCAAAGTTAATTATACCATGCACGTGTATATACAAATCATAAGACGTTTGCGATTTGTACAATTTCGAACGCTCAGTCAAGTTGTTTATGTCGCTACGCGTGACCGACCTTGGTGTCGCTTTTGGCACGCACAGTTAAAAATTAAATCGTAAGGCAAGGGGTTAATATATTTACTTAGCGATAGCATCGTGTCGATGCTCTACAGTAATTTGTTCTTGCTCGCATTTGTTCGAATTCAAATACTCTGTATAATGAAGTTTATGTTATCGAGATAGCTATTCCAAAGACACATCATCTTATACTTGGCGTATACCTTTGCATTTTCGATGCTTTTTGCTGATTTCACTTCATTCGTAAAATATTGTTATGTGTAGTATTGCTTTTATTAAAATACTTGTTTTTAAAGAAATCACGGAATGCAGGTACCAAAGAATAAATAAGCGAATACAGGAATGAAGGAATAAAAGAATGTCGGAAAATAATAGAATAAACGGATCTGATTAATATGGTTGTTCGCGCGACTGCCGGCGCCATCCTGTGCCAGCGAGCGGTCGTGACGTGTGAACCCTCTGGGTAGCGAGTGTGCGCTAGTGCTAGAAGATAGCGCAAAGCTAGGCTGACGTCACTCCGCCCAGGGGGCGCCCTCGAACCCGTTAAGCCGTAATTAACGGCAATTAATCCACTCTTTGTCTTACAAGCGCTGAGTAAACACGTTAGACGGTCGTGCCGATTTTCCGTTACTCTCCCGCGACTTCGCGAAGTACTATTCTCGTATCCTCGTCCGGCCCTTGCCGACGAGTAGAGTGATTAAGTTAAAGACTGGGACTAGCCCTTATTTTTGTGTATCGTTTTATTAGGCTTGAGTTGTTATTTTGTACAGTGTTTGTGTGACCGTTACTTAGAAATCTGGACAATACATTGCCAGCCCGGCAACGGACTGTGATGATATAATGGTAGGTGGTCCGACGGAATAAAAAGTTTGATTGAGAGAGTAAGAGACTGTATTTGAGCGAGACTAATTAGGAGGAGGGCGACGTTCCTAGCACGTTGATCTCCCAGCATGAATCAGTGGAGTTTCCTCCGGGGCCCAAATCTGAGGCTCGTAGTATAAACAGCGCGATCAGCTGCGAGAGCGATATGATACAATGTACTTTAGATTTTTCGTCTTTCAGATCATTGTTTAGACGGGAGTATTTAGAAGATAAGTTTATGGTACAATGTGCTACATGGAGCAGGGAAAGCATTTCGAGAAAAGATCAATATTAGAGCTCTTACTGCATTTCTACCAGAACCTTCATTCAGTCGAGCAGTATTTTCCGGATAATTTTCGTAACTTCTTTATTTCATCGTTCCTAAAATGTCTGTTAGACTGCACAAAAGTGTTGTGATGAAAAAGTATTCAGATTTCCAAGAAAAGTTAGAAATATTATTGTATCAAGCTCGGAAAATGACGATTTGTATGAGAGTGAAGATTTCGAAGAACTATTAGAAAATGTGGCTATATAAGTATATTCCTAATGTTTCTTGTTGTTTAATTTATATTGTCTATGCTCGTCATAATTATGTTACAAATAAAATTACTATAAATTACCGCCAAAATCCTGATTTATTTGGACGAAAAATAGTGTCATCCGTTTACGGATGACGGGGCCCCTGCGGAAACATAGCCGTCATCCAGATATGGGTGACGTGGCGATCAACGTGCTAGACGGTAGTTGATTGAGAAGTGAAGTGTGAAGCTGCCCCGCGAAGGCGGTTCGGGACCACCTCGCTCGGTCCCACGGTGGGATCGCGGTGTCTAGGCGCTGACGCTGGGCATTCCGCGATAAGGGTGGCGTGAGAACATCATCACAGCACTCTTAATGATAAGGGTGGCGAGAAGTCGTCACACTCCCCCGCCGAAGAAAGTCGACGCTCCTGCGTCGATTTTACAATATTTTCTTAAATTATTGTGGTGCGGCGTGTGCAAGCGGTAGCTCGCGGTTTAACAATAATATTCCAAATTGTTGTGGCGTGGCGTCTGCGAGCGGTAGCTCGCGGGTTGACAATATTTTTGAGCGATAGCTCATGGCGTTGTAGGGTGTTGTGTCAGTACTGGTAAGCGGCAGCTTGTTCTGTTAGGTTATGTGCGGTGGTAGCGAGCGGTAGTTCGCTGGTTGTAGTGTTTGTGTTGACAGCGGGCGGAAGCTCGCTGGCTGTAGTGTGTGCTGACAGCGGTCGGGAGCTCGCTGGTCTTTTGATGTTTGTTGACAGCGGGCGAAAGCTCGCTGGTTTTTGATTTGTGCCCTTTATATTATTTTGTTTGTTTCCGAATTGGTATCTGTAAGAATTCTGTTGTTGTTAGTGTTACTTGTTAGTGGATAGTAGGTGGTTATAGGGATGATGTTTAGGTTCATTTGGAGTACCTTTGTGAAATTGAGTAAATTGAATGGTTTTACCAATTTGGACGATGTCTGACTTTCCTACTTATTTTTAATGTCCGATGTTCTTGAATTTCCTCGATATCGTCATTTTTTTATCATGTTCTCCGTGTGTGATAATTTTAGGCTTGGCTGGGTTACTTTGCTATTGGTTTTAAATTTTCCTGAAATAGTCTTGTAAATCGTAGTGTGGTTATTTCAGAAAATAGTGGTGGTGGAATTCGTAGGTCCGGTCTGTAAAACAAACTCTTGTTTTCTGATTATTATTTGTTTATTATATAAAAAAAATATATGTTATTATAAAAGGTACAAAAATGAATATATATATATATATATAAAAAAGGTACAAAAATGAATAATATATATATATATATACATATATACATATATATATATATATATATATATATACAGGGTGTCCCAGTTCCCAGAACGTTCATTACACCTTTGGATAGCTCAGGTAATTCTAAGATACGGATCATTAGTTTCAGCGTCCCATCACAATCCGTGGCCG
This sequence comes from Mimumesa dahlbomi, assembly GCA_917499265.3. Classification (NCBI taxonomy): domain Eukaryota; kingdom Metazoa; phylum Arthropoda; class Insecta; order Hymenoptera; family Crabronidae; genus Mimumesa; species Mimumesa dahlbomi. Next base: position 3,007,195 of record OU824120.1, read on the forward strand.
AGTTATTAACGAAAAACGACAGCCAATCAGAGGGCTCCGTTGGGCGCGGCAGCGCGACAGTTCCTACTGTTACAAGTTAATATCTTGTAGTTGCGGGAGTGTTTATGCCGCCGCGTCAACGGGCCTCCTGAAAGGGATACAGACCGAGCACTAACACACTAGCACGAAAAATGTATCGATGAGTCTATGTCACTGGGTCACTTTACTTGCCGGCGTCACCGAAAAAAGGTCTAATTTATGACTTTACCTCTTGCGCACATCCTACGGACTAGCATCGCTCGCACTCCACCGGTTTACCCTGCAAACTTTACAGAACACTGCACAATAAATTCACATTGAAAAGAATGACCGTTGCCTGATAATTTTCACCTTAGATTTGATTAAATTATTATAAAGAATGTATGCACTCGTACACTTGTTCCATTTGTCCAGCGAAAGAGATAGATTCTTCACCCACGAGAAAGTTTGATTCTTAATCGATTAACAATACATCCGAAATTACGCGGACTCCATTTCGTGGTGACTTTTTCGTCTTTGCACTTCCAACCTTTCCCATTTTCCACACAAATACGTTTTCCGAAGAATAGATGAAGCGAAGGAGAGACGTCTGTTACCGAAAGAATAGTAACAGTAAACAGATGTCCACAGAAAAAGACCACAATGTCAATCTACGTTGAAAGTATGAGTAGTCCTGAAAGGAGCCGATAATTTAATCGATCTGTTTGATGTCCCCACGTTGAATGTACGCGTGGACCTAAAAAAGGCGTATTCGGTAAGTTAATAATATCGATAGTTAATAATATCCCGTAGAAAGCGTATTGCTGCCGCGACCGTACGTTTCCGATACGTCTGGTATCGCTCCAACACATTCCTGTAAGAGGCTGCTGAAACCCGAAACGTAACAATGAAAGCCTGTAAGAGGCTGCTGAAACCCGAAACGTAACAATGAAAGCGCTGTTAAGAATTCAAGTGACGAGCTCTGGTCTTCTCGACAACACATGCAGCGATTCGACATGGAAAACCTGGACGCCAAATGTAGCGATTGTGGAAATTTTTGAAACATCCATTCCGTCCGTACCTCCCACTATCCTTAGTACGCCAAAGGGCGAAATGAAAGCAAAGAGGGGAACGGGACGTTCCGATACACGAAGACGACCCCGAGAAATACAGAATCATTTTTTCTGCCGAACTGAACAGTTCTACGAGTCACTAAGAAGAAATCTATCATTACGAAGGAAACGTATTTGTGTAGAAAATCAAAAACGTTGGAAGTGCAAAGACGAAAAAGTCACCCCGGAGTGAAGTTCGCGTTATTTCGGATGTATTGGTAATCGATTAATAATCAAACTTTCTCGGTGATGAAGAATCTATTCCTTTCGCTGAACAAATGGAACAAGTGTACGAGTGCATACATTCTTTATAATAATCTAATCAAATCTAAGGTGAAAATTATCAGGCAACGGTCTTTTTTTTAATGTGAATTTATTGTGCGGTGTTCTGTAAAGTTTGCGGCGGAAACCGATGGTGTGCCAGCGGTGCAATTCCATAGGGTACGCGCAAGAGGTAATGTCATAAATTAGACCTTTTTTCGGTGACCCATTGACAGACTCATCGATACATTTTTCGTGGAAGTGTGTTAGTGCTCGGTCTGTATCCCTTTCAAGGGCTCCGTTGACGCGGCCGCATAAACACTCCCGCTACTACAAGACATTAACTTGTACCAGTAGGAACTGTCGCGCTGCCGCGCCCAACGGAGCCCTCTGATTGGCTGTCGTTTTTCGTTAATAACTCGGCCACGGATTGTGATGGGACGCTGAAACTAATGATCCGTATCTTAGAATTACCTGAGCTATCCAAAGGTGTAATGAACGTCCTGGGAACTGGGACACCCTGTATATATATATATATATATATATATATATATAAAAAAATTTTAAATTTAATTTAACAAAAAAAAGTAATAAAAACGAGTAATAAAAGAATGAGTATGTGTAAATGTATTTGTTATATATATGTATACAGGGTGTCGCAAAATTATGCGGCAAGCGGGAACAAGCAGACTGTTTATAACAAAAGAAATCGAAAATTCGTTTACCTTTTTTTGATTTGAAGCCCCGTTTTGCAGATACAAGCTTCCAAAATATCGTGGTCTGACTTCCGGCCCGCGCGGTTCGAACATCAGCTGGAGGCATATACGCGAGAAAAGTATTGATGCGCGGTTAGCGGGGAGAGGGGCATAGCTGTCGTTCGGCGAAATCTCAGCTGAGCGTCGATAGATACCAGTTCCTACTGGTACGGTACCCTACTGGTACAGAACTTCTACTGTCGCGCGGCCGTGCCTAACGGAGCCCTCTGAATGGCTGTCGTTTTTCGTTAATAACTCGGTCACGGATTGGAATGGGAAGCTGAGAATGTTACATCTATGTTAGAATTACCTGAGCTATCGAATGGTTCCGGGCGCGTCCAAGGGAATGGGACACCTTGTATATATTTCCTGTACGATTTCGTCGTCAACATGTCGACAGATATACTCGACAACACTTTCTTCGATCAACCTTGGCATTAAGTTTCTTGTATTATTTAATACCCGTGCGGTGTGTTCCACTTGCGTCTCTCTCCCAACTACGGTATTATATCCCATCTCCAGATCTCGTTCGAACTGCTTTGGTCTAATGTGTCCTGACCCATCAATCATCGGCCTTACAGTTTGCGGGGAAGTTCTTCCCGTCATCGCGCTGCCTCCACCACTTCCTTGGATACAGACATCACCCAACTCCGTCAGGCGTTTATCGCATTCATGAACGTCTTAGTTTCTCCAAGGTCGTGAGTTGCTGAGTTAGTACTTGACTCCAACTTCCTTATGTTATTTTCTTGTTCGTGGACTTTTCTGCCCAGACTCCCAGGCTTCTTTCCATGACCCTTCCGATTTTCATCATTTCACCCTTGACGTGGAGATTACTATTGCAGCGGTATTGTGCTCATTGCTTCGCGATTTCTTCTCGGAGGGAACGCGTCATCCCCACCATCATCGTCGCTGTTTCCTCCTGCGACACCTTGATGGCCTCCTCCAGGAGTTGGTGTTCATCAGTGGATTCCCTCCTTATTACATTTGCTTCCCGCGTAATGCATTGCCGGACTGCTTGGACTGCTTGGACTTTCTCGTCGATCTCTTTTCAAATTATTGAACGGAACGTGTCCCAGGTCGTTTGTAGGCCCCATGACGTAGGACGACCTTGACCAGTACATTCGGTACGGCACCTGTCACCTCATCGACTTCCGACGTTGGTCTTAGCCGTCACGCCTAGCGCTTATGTGCTGACACCTCTTTTACCTGGACGTGGCCCTCGGCCTCCACCATTTCGTTCGTCAGACTCCTGTCACGACCACTGTTGTCCGGTACCACTCGCGTTAGATTCAATTCCCGAATCCCATGATTGACATCCGCGCTTTTTGTCACTTGCGACGTTATTTTCCCGTAAACAGTACGGCACAGAAACGAAATTGGGCGCCAGGTGCTTCAGCACCGCGGTACGACCCTCCCCAGCTGGCTCAGTCTTTTGGTAGAGAGGTGGTTCGCAATAATTATAGTAACTAATTCGCTTTGGCGAAAACTAAACGCACTTTCGAGAAAACCCGTGAGTGTAGAGACGGGACGATATTAGTGGTACGATCGACCAGAAGCAAATGAGGACGAAACCGCGTGGTCTCCCACCTCGCGAGTACAGCGCCCTACTTATGCCTATCTTAAAAGCTAAGAAATATTATCGATTGTGATCGATATGGCCGGGCGGGATCCTTTGGGCTCAAAGACTCGGCAGGGTGGTGCGGAGTCGCCAGACGTACGACTGCCGATCTTCAGGTGCGGCACCGGTGCGGAGTTCTTCTTCTTCATGGAGCGGCCATGTCACATACGCTCCGCGGTCCCTTGGTGCGCGGTAAGAGGGGACGAAGTCCTCCACCACGTAAATAGGCCGTCCGCCTGGGCCCGCCGCTCCACCGCCCGAGTCACTGCTTGGCGAGGTATCCAGTACCATGTTACAACTCCCCCCCCCCCCCCCCCCCCCTTAGAGGAAGCGTAGCCGGGCGAGCTTTCCCTCCACATGGCTGAGTCGTTCCAGTTGGACTGTCCATAAGAAAGTAATAGAGAACCAAAAAAGATAAATGGTATAAAAAACTAAACACAACGATACAGACCGGATCGGGACAAGAGCCCGAGAGGGCATTGGCTCCGTCGGTATCCTTTCACCCGGTACAATTATGCATCACACCGTCTCATCATCGCTCAGTCATCACATCGATATTTCTTTAAGTCGACGATATGGTGCTTTCCCGCGAGCTGTCCCTCCACGATAGTTAGTTCATAAACTAGCGGAGACACCATGCGAGAAACGCGATACGGGCCGGCGAACTTGGGCGCGAGCTTCGCAGCGGTATTGGTGGCAGCCGAGGAAAGGACGCGGTTTCGCTTCCACACCAAGTCGCCTTCCTGGAACTCGGCGGCACGGTGAGTCCGATCATAATACCGCGACTGGCGGAGGTAGGCCTTGTCTAGATGCGCTCGCACAAGTTCACGTAAAGCCTCTAAACGGGAGACAAGGTCCTTCCAACGCTCGGTGTCGGGTGGTGCTATTTCGACTTTTCCCTCGATTTGTCTTCGGTATTCCTCGAACGAACGTGGCTCGCGGCCAAAGTTCAAAAACGCCGGTGATACCACTATAGAGGTCTGAACGGCGGTATTGTACGCAAAGCGAAACTCGTGGAGGTGCGTATCCCATTCCCGATGGTCGTGCGATAGGAAAGCGGTAATCATGCCCTTTAGAACGCGATTAACACGTTCCACGGGGTTCGCTTGGGGGTGATACGGCGGAACGGTAGAGTGGTATACGCGGTACTTATCCAATAAAGAATCGAGGTATTTATTCGCGAACTCCGTCCCGTTGTCGGTCAGGAGAACCTCGGGCGTGCCCCAGCGCGACAAAATCCCGTCCTCGAACGCAGCAGCTACGATCTTGGCGTTAGCCTTTCGCAAGGCGAAACATTCGATCCATTTCGTGAACAAATCTTGGAATACCAGAATATACGAAAATCCCGATTTACTACGCGGGAGTGGACCCATTATATCCGCAGCGACGACACTCCAAGGTTGATCGACAACGCGCCGGCCCATCTGGCCCGCTGGTAGTACTTGCTCCACCTTGGTAGTTTGACACGTGCGACAGTTCCGCACAAACCGCACCGCGTCACGGTACATACCAGGCCAATAATAGGCGACAGCTGCGCGATGGTATAACTTATCAATTCCGAGGTGTCCGGCGCACGGGTCATCATGCACCTCCGTCAGGACTCGCGCGCGATAGGTTGCGGGAACGACAAGTTTCCAGCCGTCCAAATCGGGCATAATCTCCCCGACCCCCGAAACGGTTCGATAATAATACAATTTCCCGTCGACCACCTTCCACCGACGGAATTTTTTCGGGAATCGTGTGACCTCCTGAATTCTTCGAGAATACCAGTCAGTGGCTGGAACGTCTACGGCTGCAAGAGCTTCGCGGTCCCGATCCGTTTCGTACATGCGGGACAACGCATCGGGTACGTGGTGTAAAGCTCCCTTACGGTGAACGATACCGAAGTCATTCTCTTGCAGCTGCAATGCCCATCTGGCCACACGCCCTGTGGAATTTCGGAAGTTCTGCAGCCACCGCAGGGTGCTGTGGTCAGTCACCACCGTGAAATGGTACCCCTCTAGGTACTGGCGAAATTTTCCGATAGCGAAAACAACAGCGAGGCATTCCTTCTCGGTAACGGAATAGTTCCGCTCGGTATCGGTAAGCGTACGACTCGCATAGGCTATTACTCGCTCCGTTGCCTCTACAACTCGAATCAAAACGGCTCCCAGGCCGAAACTACTCGCATCAGTCTGGAGCACGAACGGTACTGAGAAATCCGGGAACGCTAGTACAGGAGCCGTCGTAAGAGCTACTTTAATCGCGCGAAAGGATTTCTCCTGTTCAATTCCCCACTCCCACCTAACATTTTTCTTTGTTAGCCGAGTGAGAGGGTTGGCCAGTTCCGCGAAACCCTCGACAAACCGTCGGTACCAGGAGGCCATCCCTAGGAGGCGTTGCAGAGGTTTAATCCTGTCCGGTGTCGGATAATTAATCACCGGCTCAGCCTTGGCTGGGTCTATTTGCAATCCGCGCTGGTTGACGACAAATCCGAGATATTGGACTTCTCTTGGCTCTTTTCGGGATTTATCACGAGTCCTGCTTCCCGGATCCGGGTCAGCACACGCTGCAACCATTCGAGATGGTCTTCGAAGGTTTCGGTCACTACGATAATATCGTCTAAATATGCAAACGCGTGCGGTTCCATCTCCGGCCCGATGAGGCGATCCAGTAACCGTTGGAGGGTCGCCGGGGGGTCGCGTTTCTCAGGCCATAGGGCATGCGAGTGAACTGAAAAAGCCCTCGACCCGGGACGGTAAATGTGGTAACTTCCTTGCTGGATCCCTCCATAGGGATCTGATGATACGCCTGTCTAAGATCGAGAGTCGTTATATATTTTGCGGAACGCAATTTATCGAGAATCCCGTTCATATAAGGGATAGGGTACGTATCCTTTTTCGTAACGGCGTTCACTTTTCGGAAATCGATGCAGAAGCGGTAGTTACCGTTAGATTTCTTGACCATTACGATAGGGCTAGACCAATCGCTTTTCGACGGCTCGATAATGCCCTCCGCGAGCATCTGATCCACTTCTGTGTCGATTGCCTCGCTAACTTTCGGCGACACTAAATAATACCGCTGTTTAATCGCGGCGTGACCCTGCACGTCGATTCGGTGCTCCTTAAGATTGATCAATCCCAATGAGACAGTAGCCATCTTTGGCAGTTTCCGATCTAAAAATTCTCGTAAGTGACTTTGTTCGTGGTCGGACAACGTCGCGATTCCGCTACACCAGACTTCTGACGATATCGGTGATTCGGGCTCCGAACATTCAAATGGAAACGCGACATCCGGACGATCCGACAGGCGGCAGGTGTTATTTGCCCCATCCAAAACCAACTCGAATTTCCTTACGAAATCCCACCCGAGAATGGTGTCTTCCGACAGGGACGGTACAACACAAACAACCACTTCCCGGGTGGTCCCGCGAAAGGTAAGCGGAATCGGGACTTCGCCCAGGATCCGTTCAGACGAACCATTTGCCAGTCGAACACGGTCGCGCGACGCAAGTCCTAAACGGTAGCCTACGTCCGTGACTACTGAGAGTCCATCTTTCCCGAGGAAAGTACACGACGAGCCGGTATCGACAAGAGCAAGTAGAGACCGATTCGCTATCGACACGTAAAGGTACGGACGCTCTGACAGATTCCTAGTGCGCGAGATTTCCCCCTCCTTGGGCGACCAGACGGCAGGTACTAACAGTCGGTTTGCACGAGAAAATTTCTCCGACTGAGTAGGGGTCCGATCGGACGGCGAGTGCAGGGTACGGACCCTCACTGACTGCCTCGCCGTTCGTTTCCCTTCCGTTGACACTGGCAGGTGGCCAGCGTCCGATCAGGTCGACCACATCGGTAACAAAATTTCCTCCGGCTTTTCGGACAACTCGAATACCGGTGTCCTTCCTCGCGACAATTCCAGCACGTTGCCAAGAGCGGTGGAGACGATCGCGGTGGAGAGGCCGAAGCAGCGGTATTCTTTCCCGGGTTGCGTTTAGTAGACGTTTTCGCGGCAGTGGTACGCGGTAGCGCGACGCTTCTCCTCGGCGAGACAACCCGGACCGCCTTCGCCGCATACGTGGGCTCAGGCGATACATGTACGGAACGACGTGTCATCCTAGCCTCGTCGCGATAGGCTGGTTCCGCATAGGGCTTCACACTTGCCAAGGTAGGCCGATTTTCGCGAACATTCCTCCCCCTATGCGAAAGAGCGTTCGGTCGGTACGCCAATTCTGGCAACGCGGAAAACTCAGCGGGTGGAGGTGGTCGAAATTCCTGATAGGAAGACCACAGGGCTTCCTTTACGCGACACAGGCGTTTCAGTTCGGTGAAACTCCGAAATTCAGAACGGCGGATACGTTCGCGATACGGCAGCCGGAGGTTGTTATACGCGAGATCTAATTGTTCGTCCGACGGCAACGGCACCTCTAAGTTACACAGGAGGCCATACGAACAGGTCAGGTATTCAGCCGCTGGTTCATCTTTGCCTTGCGTACGCGTGTGCAGCTGTGCCCTAACTCGCGCTTGGAATCCAAGCGAGGTCCTCGTATTCCTCGCGGAAAGCGAACCGAAATTGTCCCCAAGTCGACCATTCGTCCTTGTGGTAACGGTACCACTGATACGCGATTCCGTCCAGTAATAAAGGCATCGCGGTAAGGAGATCGTCCTCGGGCAACCCGTATATCCGCGCTAATTCCTCCGCTCGCCTCAAAAATTCTTTCGCGCTCGCGTTCATTTCCCCGGAGAACTTCAAATTCCATCCTCGAACGGCGCGAATTACGTCAATCTCCCGAATCGGGAGCGCCGGTGCGGGGAGTACCGGGGTACTCACACGGCCAACGGTAGGTTGTGGCGCGCGGGGCGCGGAGCGCAGTGAGGAATCACGCGTCATCGCGATCGTAGGTATCGGTGTGTCGGCCGTTACGGGGACCGCGGGAGCGGGGATCGCGTAAACGTATCCCGATGACCAGTACGATCGTTCGAGAATGGGCGAGAGCGAGACAGAAGAACCCCCTTGTCCCCCCGTGGGAACGAACGATCCAGTTATAACCGACGGATTTGAAGCGTTCGATACGGAAAGCGGAAACCCGGAAAGTTGATATGACGGCACATCCGGCAAAGTCACCGACGAGACGTACGGGCCTGGGGTCGGTCGCACTCGATCCTCGATCATGGACGTTACGCCTCCACTCGAACTCGTGCACGTGGGGGCGGTGTACGCGATATTCATCGCCGGAATCGTCGGCACTTCCTTTATCGACACGACGGCACTGCGACAGGGATTCTCGAAACCGGCGGAAACGAGTTGGGCCACGCTTTCCGGCAACGGGACATTGTCTAACGAACGGCACCCCGGCGCGAAAGACGTGCGCTCGATTTCTCCGCGCTTTCTTGCCGAGCCGTCGTCTGAGCTCTAACGCACCTCAAGGTCGCCATCGACATAACGGCAATGCCGCACCAACCGATCACGTAATACGGCCACAGAGCCACGTGGATTCAAACCCTTTCGCGATCACGATCTCGAGAAGTTCCTCTTTTGCGAGGCGGATAATCGTCTCGTCGCACAAATCCTCCATTATTACTCTACTTACAGTTGGAAGAGTTCGCACGGCGGTTCCTTTACCTCGGGCCCCACGTTGTGCGCCAAAATTTGCGACGTTATTTTCTCGCAACCGTTACGGCACGGAACGAGATTGGGCGCCCGGTGCTTCAGCACCGCGGTACCACCCTCCTTTGCTGGCTCAGTCCTTTGGTAGAGGGGTGGTTCGTAATAACTTCAACAATTACTTCACTAACGATAAATGAGACACGCTACTCAGAAAAACTCGCGGGTATATACGAGACGGTATTGACGGTACGATATCCCGGAAGCAAATGAGAACGAGACACCGTGGTCTCCTACCTCGCGGGTACAGCGCCCTAATTACTCCTATCTTAATATCTAGGAAATAATATCGATTAGGATCAATACTGCCGGGCGGGATCCTTCGGGCTCCTAGACTCGGCGGGGTGGGGCGGGGTCGCCAGGCGTGCGGCTGCCGATCTTCCGGCGCGGTACCGGTGCAGAGTCCTTCTTCGCGGAGCGGCCGTTGCACATACGCTCCGCGGTCCCTCGGTGTGCGGTAAGAGGGGACGAAGTCCTCCACCGCGTAAATAGGCCGTCCGCCTGGGCCCGCCGCTCCACCACCCGAGTCGCTGCTTGGCGAGGTATCCAGTACCATGGTACAGTATGTAACGGTACGTCCCTGTAGCGTTGACCACCACAAGACCGCACCTTACTTTCTGATAGGTTCGGCGCTGGCCGATAAAGAAATGTGAAACTTTTTAACATTAACCTCCTGATTTATTCAATTTACTTAATCTTTGCTGTACAGTCCTTTCTTTCCTGCGCTATCATTCATTCGTTACACGCGCGCCTTCTTAATTCTAGATCCTTTAAATTAAATTCCCTGCTCTAATGTTGGTATTTACAAAAGTCCCTGCGCTATTTCCTATATTACTACCCGCACACACACACCTGCACACGTACACGCAATCAGCCGTTCGGCGCTGTTTTCGCTCACTCTCTCTCTCACACACATCGTTCATCATCTCACGCGCACTCGACTTATTCTATTTTTGGCTTTAAATGCCCAGAGTTTCCTTTCGCACTCTTCTCAAGCATTCAGAGAAGGGGGATATGGACTATGGAACGATGGATGAGATCGGGGTCTGACCGCAATGGACAGCCGCTACTACTTAGGTACAAAGGTGAAGATTTGGTTGCTTTGGTGAGGTAGGAAACCCCTTTGGAGATAGGTCTGGTCGCAATATCCGGGTGTTACTCCCTCTAGGGTGGATTGTCCTTCTCGAGATAGGTCCGGTCGCAATGACCGGGTATTACTTCCGAAGGCACGAAGGATGGACACTCGAGATAGGTCACAGCGCAATGCCGTGGTGTTACTTCCGTCTCCTTTAGGAAGTTGGAAGTTGGTAAAATATGGGATATACTCTCTCTCTCTCTCTCTCTCTCTCTCTCTCTCTCATTCGCACACTCCTCCTATTCTAATTTATTATAATTATAACGATATTCTAATATTCTATTCAGAATTGAATCAAAGGTTGTTCGGATAGCAGTGACGATTGCTCAATAACAGATGTATTCAGTTTGACTGAAGAATAATAAGTCAGTACTAGGCTCGTTTTGCGCCACCTTTTATACGATTTGTTGTCGCACGAGCTGGCCAATCGTTGGTCGCGACTATGTACCAAGGCAATGAAGTCTTTACTTTGTTCTAACTGCCTAAATCTGCCGACTCATCGTCACTATCAGTGGTTCGCAGCTCGGGCAGTGATAGTCAATTGGGGGCTACCGTCTCAAGTATGTATAGAATTTATGACGACTAGAAATAAATCAAGGGAGTGCAGTGTGAAATCTTTCCTAATTCTTGAAACCACCTGCTCCGAACTCTTAAAATGTAAAAGCTCGGTCCACTATCAACGCTGCGGGTCAGTCAGCCTAGGGACGTGCCATTACAAAGGTCGTAGGCCTTCTTCTCGAATTATTCTTCGAACTGTCATGTGGCTAATTCCTACACGACGACCTATCCTACGTACGCCGATTAGGGGATACGCACGAGCGAGAGCAATAACGCGTTCCTCTTTACGCCAATGGACCCGGGGTCGGCCCGCTCCACAAGGAGGTTTAAAATGGCGCAAAATCAATTCTTGATCACCAAATTGTTGATCAACACGCTGAAAATCGCGTTGTCTTGGAACTTCCGATGCACGTAATGGTCTTCCATTATACCTCACTATCTCCCGATATATTTCATGAGCTAACCAATCATTTCTGCCTGCTTCATCAATAGCTCGTAACATTTGCCGAATATTTTTATAAACAGCCATTATTTTTCCCTCACTCTAACTTCTCTTCCGCTCAGTATCAACTCTGTATCTTATCACACTTCTCTTACTCAGTATAAACTCTGTATGTTATCTCACTACTCTCACTCAGTATCAACGATAGACTAATTGATGAAAGACACAATGATAGGAAATTGTAAGCAGCCGACTAAAAAATATAAACACATCGTTCTTAAAGTTTTAACGGTCATGAAGGAACAGGTGACGATAATATTCGCCGTAAAGTGTAAATAAAGTAAGTGGGAAACGTATTGGAATTTTAAGATCATTTTTCAAGACAACGATTGACCTATGACCCATGGTTCCTTTGACACTTTTTGTCTACGCGACGAGTAGAATACGATGCAAGCAAAAAAATTTGACCTTGAATTTCAAGGTCAAGGACAATTTTGCACGCAATTTTTTTTACAAATGCCCACCGATCTGAAGGTGTAGAATCGCTCTATGATGGTCTTTACATATAATTTTTATACACCCTGTACATCAAAAGAAGGGGCATTTAAAACCGAATAAAATGACACCACTCCCATCTCTGTACCTCAATTAGGAGAAAAGTTATGGTGACTTTAACATATGATTAACTAAAATTTTATCGATCGTATAATAATGTAAGAAATTAATACATGTAACATTTATCTGGCAAACCGATCAGTATAACTAAAAAGTTACATATTAATAAATTGACAGAATTGACAAAGTATTTGAAAAGAATAATATTTACTCACAAAACCATCCCTAATAAGGTGAATTACCTTATTTGTAATTAATTTCCAAAATATCTTACATATGGCACCCACCCGTCCTGTGATTCACACTAAAAAATGTATCAGTAAAAAGCATCGAAAATGCAAAGGTATAGGCCAAGTACAAGAGGATATGACTTTGGAATAGCTTTCTCATTAACATAAACTTGATTATACGATGTATTTGAAATCGAACAAATGCGAGCAAGTACAAATCATTGTACAGCATCCACACGATGCTATCGCTAAGTAAATATATTAAATTAACTAAATTTCCCAAAAAATGATGTCTCCTCATTTAATTAATAAATCTGTTTAGTGCTCGACTAAATGTACTTGGTGGCCCGCTTTTTACGAAGCTTGATGTCCAAAATGTAACGTTACAGATATTTGTACTCATTTATAAATTAACAATCTGGATGCATCTGAGTTGTAAAATTTAACAAGTTAACAATCTGGATGTGTCTGTGAGAAAATTATACATGCATATTGCCGTGTGCTTCAACGATTGATGATAACATAAAAGGAAACGTAATGCGATATTTAGAGGATTTTCAATCAACACAATAAGAAGGCCGCTTTATACTGTGTTTTAACAACTCTCTTTTAATGTCGAACATTCCGAACTATTTAAACTTATTTTTCACCATCGAACCTTGGCGTGGGCCGAGCGTGGACCGAGCAAGCATGTGTGATAGCACGTTTGACGACGAGGAAGGTATCAATGCGGAATTCATCATCGTCCGAATTTGTCTTGCATAAGAGCCTTTCTTTTCTTCGTTCTGTCTGTCGCACTCGCAGTGCTCGCACTACGATCGCCGAGAGCAAGTGCGACGGTTTGTCTTTGCCGGCCGCGGCGACTCTTTCATTTTATTCGAAACATTTTTCTTATCATTTTATCGGGCATTTAACACTTATGTCCAATATTTGATCCTACAGTGTCGCTGAATTTTAATTAAATAGAAATGGAATTATAATTCGATGTTTCTTATTCATTCATTTCGCATTATATTAATCTCCAGAATTCAATATTTCGCGAAATTTATTCCTTATTTACCGAGACAATATTGTAACTTTAAATAAATAATTGAGAAACATATAATTGTCATACTATATCAATTTATTGAAAATCCTATCATAGGATCAAAAATTAGCAAGAAATATTAAATGTCCGATAAAATAATTCGAAATGTCCAAAAGAATGCGAATGAACGATCGAGTACGACCGAGGCGCACAGACACACCTGAGCTCGGCCATCGACTGTGAGCCCCGGTCGGAGTGCGAGCGCGACAGCAGATAAAGGAAAGAGAGGCTCTTATACGAGAAAAATTCGGACCATGGCGAAAACTGCGTTTGATGCCTTCCTCGATTGACGATCGCGCTCTTACACATGCCTGTCCCGCCTAAGTCCGTGTGCCTCGATAGAATGAGTGCGACGGAGCGACGAAAAGAAAGAAATGAAGTAGTGGTTAGCACTTGTTACTATGTTGCGACACACATCCGAGAGAGAAACGAATTATTAGAAAGAGAGGGCACGAAAATCACTGAGGTGAAACAAGCATTAACAGTTGTGGATACCCGCGCGCACCCCGTACCCCGCAGTAAAATCATTTATGCTATTGATTGTACTTGGCCAGAGACAAGACCTTGTTTCTTGATTTTTCCCGCATGTCTCCAACAGATTACATATAAAAATCTACATTACCGACAGAAAAATTATCGTCGCATGGTATGAAAATCTGTTAGTTCGGTTTGACGCCGACAGAACTCGCATAGTCGAAAGTGTGACACTGGAAAAGACGAAGCAGACGACTTATTACATAAAAAAGACGTACTTTTGACATCAAATATCTCGTTACTGGGTGGACCAATGTTTTTGTAATTAGTCTCAATCGACTCGTCTTGACGCTGCCTCTAAGAATGTCATCGCACTTTTGGGGAAATTTGCCGCTTTCATGTCGTTTGAATACCCCGAAAACCCCGATCTAATCTTTGCGGAATAGAGTCAAGAGTCTTCTCTCGTACTTGGCCCGAGACAAGACCTTGTCTCTTGATTACGCATTCTATCACAGTATAAATCTTACCGGTAAACGAATTGTTGAAAATTGGTCTCCATTGGGGTGGGTTGCGCCCACAACTTATAAGACTTTTTTTTCTTATTTTTATGCGTTCTATCCATAAACCTACAGTATCCCAGAATTTTTGTTACACCTTGTATATGGTGTTCTAGATCAAGTGATCAAGCTTTTTTCCAACATATTATGCATTTTGATAAAGTTTTAATATGTTGTAGATAACGTTTAGAAAAAAATCCATTTGAAGGAATTTTCAAAACAATACATATGTTTTAAGTTACTTCCAGTCAAAGTTTTATGCATGGTTTTTTTTTAATTCATAACTGTCAAACCGTGATAGATATAGAAATTAGCAAAATCCAAGATCATTCGGAAAGCCTCAAACTTTTAGGAAAAAATTATGAATTTAATGCACCTTGTTTTTAAATTGTTGAATAAAAGTTTTTAATTATTTAAACTTAAATTTCGCCCAATATGTATCTTTAAACTTTTTTCAAATATTGCTTTTATCATTGTCGAAATGTCCTCTAAACATGACTTCCAGGCGCATCTCTGGTCTAACAATAGTTTTCGAGTTATGAATTTCTATGCACCGCGGTATCGGTATTTGGCGGGTTACTTCGCCCATACCATATACTGCCGCTGTTGAAATGTTACGTCAAGACTATGTGTCGCGCCCCTGAGTTCTGGTTATGGTTAACCTCAGGCTTGTTTCACGATAATGCTTTTGTTTTGCTCCCTTTCGAGTCAATGGCCGAAACCAATTTACTCGGGATGGAGCCGGGTCGTGCTATCGGTACAGGTGATTTGAGAAATTTAAACACGTGAGTGATATTGATTCTATAGTCTCTTAATTTTTATTCTATTTCTATACTTTTCTAATAGTACATGCTCCGGAATGTGACAAGGGGCTGGTTCGCCCTTCGGTCCAACTAACAATGCCCAATCATTCGGGTTAATTTCTTTTATGGTCGCCTCAATATCGCAACCTGATAAGCAGTACGATGGTAATTGTATTGACCAATACCAAGGTTCCTGGTCACTGTCTTCCAACTCGATTACCTCCGGAGGGGCAGGGAAAAGCGGGGGTATATCAGTTAAAACTACTATCGGAGCAATCTTAGTCGAGTCATAGTTTCTCTTGACTGGCGCTGCAAGCCGTTTGATTGCTTCGATTTTCCGTTTTGATTTAAGTCTACTATTTCTTGACTTCTCTTCCGAGGTGTTTGGACAGGATTGCTCGGGAACTGAAGGACTTTCAGCCTCTCGGAATCTTTTCTGATTCTCCTTCCAGTTCTTCAACAAGCTGGAATCCACATGTACCGCGTCCATCCACCTCTTTCTCCACCCAGATCTGTTATTGGGTCTTTTAGGCACTGAGGAGATATTATAATTAAGGGGGCGCCTTGTGTAAACCTCTGAAAATAAGACAATTTTCCGTAATTTTTTCTAACGAAATGGCTGAACAGACCTTTCTAATTTTTTTTGTATATTATGTACAATGTTTCGAGAGTTAAAAAATATTTTTTTCTTTAGAACTATAAGTTAATTTAAATGCAATGACGATTGTCCTCCGGTAGCGTCGGCGATGACATGCGTTAACGGCGTGCAGTGTAGGCCCTCTGGTTTTTATCCTGGAAGAAAAAGATAAGAAAATTTGTTTTTTTAATAAAATTACGCTATGGATATACCTAAAACCGATAAATAAAAGTGCAAAATTAATCGTTTTATGCGGTTCTAATGAATAAGTTGCGTTTTTCACGGAACTTTTAAGTTTTTAGTATGCAATAACCATTATTTAAATAACTGAATCATCAAACGAGTAGGTATAACTAGAGGTGAATTCAGTTATCTACATATATGTAAAGTGGAAACATGATCGAACAAATATTTTTTTAGTTATGCTGCACGCCAACTTGAAAAATGTAGTTTCGAGGAAAACGCGTTTAAAGTTTTCGGTACAAAAAAAAACAAGTTTCTCGATGCTTACCGCTCTTTGATGCTAATCAGCTATTCCTGGCCCATACAGTTGACCCTCCGATTGTTCAAAGAATTCATTTTCTGCGAGTAACATCATCATACGAGCTGTTCGAGCCTCTACTGCTCAAGCTTCGACGCCCCTGCCTGCTCAGTCGCTCTCTGTCGCACGCATCGGCGAAAAATTTGCTTTGTTGACCAATTTTGATTTCTAGTTTGCCCATTATCTTGAGTACTACAGAATATCTTTCATTAAATATTCCTGCAGCTATATATGCAGCGACTTCAATTATTTTGATGCCTGAGTATAAGTGTTTTGGCTATAATCGCCAGACAGTCGAGTTAAAACTTTCGTTTTGATTTTTTGTGTGTCCTCCGAGACACCTTTCGAGCAAATCTCGTTTGGATAAATCTATATAAATTGGTAATAAATGTTTTTGCACGTCAGGGTGCAATTGTCAAATTCATTTAATTTTCCAGTAGCCTCAGCAATGCGCCACTTGCACCAGCTGTCTGCTCCCGCTGGACAGTTTTCATGGTTGGGTTACTCAATTGTGGAGCATATATGGTTATAGGTTGCAATCACAGATTTTACCATGTTATCCACGCTATCGATATTCCTTCGAATAGCTAAGCCGTAATATGTTATCAATTTTTTTATAAGACTATCCGTCAATTTGCCTTTCCCTCCAAGTTTCGCGTTCTTCTTTACATTCCTTAGGCGACGATCCATTCTCTTCTCCACATGTTCTATGCACTCACTTTTGACAACTTTAAAATCATCACCATAATATAATATAACTAACGCTATAACTAATGATATAATTTAACGCGCCACAGAGCCCGGCGCACCGTTAGGTCGCGCAAGTCAAAATTCTCTGCAATTCCATAAATACTTCGAATTTCGTTATGAAACTTTAGGATTATATTCTTTAAATATAGTATTATAGAATCAATAAATAAACAAAATATATATTTTTTTGACCCGCTATACAAGGCGCCCCCCTTAAGGCACCAGACCACGGTGCGCGCGCGGTAAAAAGGTGTATTTTTCATATTTTTTTTCGGGCAAACGATGAATGATTTTCTTTTTATTCATACGAATATTCAATATATACATATAGAAGACACTATACAATTTTTTTTATTGGCATCTTTAACATAGTTTGCGGTGTACGCCGCTTCCAAAAGGTCTCTCCGACGAAGTTGCTGCTTGATGGTTAACAGCAATTAGGTCATACGGTCCATCGGAAAAATACAAAAAAAATATATTCATAAACTAGACATACATGGTCTGTCCGGAAAGTAATAGGACTGAGTCGATTAAAAAAAAAACTATTGAGCCAATCGTTATAATTCTTGAAAAACTTTCAAAAAAGGCTCTTCCTGCGTCGATACAGCGCTGCCAGGGCGATTTCCAAGCATTGAAGGCGTCATGGTAAGCATTCTCCGGAATGGCGTTTAGAGCCGCGGTACAAGCTGCTTGGATCCCCTCTTTTCAAAATGATTCGTTTCAAAATGATTTCCTTTCATCGGTATTTTCCGGCGAGGAAACAAAAAGAAGGCCGGGGGGGCCAAATCTGGGATGTAGGATGGCTGGGGAAGCGTTAGGATACCTGCCTGGGTCATTTAGCTGGTCACAAGAAAGGTGGTGTGAGCCGCTGCATTGTCGTGGTGCTCCGTCACAATGTTATGAACCACAGTTTTTGGGAAATTTAACATTTGGGCAATTAAACGAGTACTCAGTAGACAGTCAGAGTTCAAAACTTCGAGCACACGAGTCACATTGTCGGTGTTTGTCGAAGTCGAAGGTCTTCCAGCGCGGTCTTCATCGGCGACCTCTTCCCGGCCCTCCGAAAGGGCCTTGTGCCACGGAAACACACTACTTCTTACTAAAGTATTATCTGGATGAGCCTGCTTGATCATATCAAATGTCTCTGTCGCAGATTTACCGCGTTTCACACAGAATTGATTAAATTTTAGCGATTGCCAACCTCTGCTCTAACGAACGCAGAATTTTCTGCTTGTACCGCGGACAAAAACACGTCGCGGGAAAAAGGCTGTCCTGACTCTCCAGATTCTCGGAGACAATTGACTAATCCCTCATTCATTAGCTAAGGACCTCCTCTACCGAATCCAGTCGGCACCTGAGAGCTCCGAAGTACAGTCGCGGCGGAAAAAAATCAGTCCTATTACTTTCCGGACAGACCATGTATAGGTCTATAGCCCTACGTAGGGGAATTTCGATATCTAAAAAAAGAAAAAAATGGCG
The DNA here is from genome assembly GCA_917499265.3 of Mimumesa dahlbomi. Classification (NCBI taxonomy): domain Eukaryota; kingdom Metazoa; phylum Arthropoda; class Insecta; order Hymenoptera; family Crabronidae; genus Mimumesa; species Mimumesa dahlbomi. The sequence goes on from OU824120.1 coordinate 3,025,889, forward strand.
GACCAGCGAATTTTATTTTCCGTTTTCACAGAGAATTTTCATCGTTTATGGAATAAAAAAAATAGAAGGAGGCCTTTTATAAAAAAAACCCCTACGTGGTGCCATAGAGACTGGAATTTCGAACATTTTAAGACTTAGTAAATGCAAATCGGATGAATAGTTTTTTAAATTTGCTGTCAACCGTGTTAAAAAACGTAGTTTCGAGAAAAACGCGTTTAAAGTTTTGCTGAAGGATAATTCGACATACGAACTAAATTTTATATATGTATTTTTTGTTTTGTTTCTCACCATTAATCAGCTATTCCTGGACCATAGAACAGCTCCTCAGCATCTAGAGACGGATCATTTTCTCCGTGTTTTGCACGCAGATAACACTCATGCGTGTTGTGTTCGGCTTCGTGCTCGGCGTCGCATATCCGTGTCTCATCAATATTTAGACAATATTGGTAGAGTGCTTCACCAAGTTTTATTTCCAATATCTCCAATACATTCATGAGACCAATATGACCATTGTAGAAAAGCATTAAAGCAATATTAGCGGTAGTTTTAACTGTGGGTCTGCCGCTCGGCGATGTCTTTGGCGCAATTTTACATATAACAGAGTTCAAACACTCGTTATTCTGGTGAAACGCGCCTAGACATTGTTCAAGAAGCTCGTCTTTACCCAGTCTGTACCCGACACTTGGATTCACCGTAACAGAATCTAGTTGGCCACTTCTTAACTTTTTCGCAGAGCTGCTGCTAGCTCTCCGCCCTTCTCTCTTCACTTTATATCTATTAGGTGGACCCGATTTCGACCGTTTCCTATCACTCCTTCTTGTTGGTCCTCCTTGTTTTTTTGTTTGTTTGTCTTTTTGTTTTTTTGATTTTTTATGCATCCCGATACACAGAATACACAATACAAATCGGATGATAGATACGAATCGTACGACTGCCGAAAAACAACTCACTCTTTCGTGTCGGAATCTTCTACGCTTGGTTACCGGGTTTCTATTCAATTCAGTAACGGAAATTTCCCATCTTTTTCTTCCTAGCGAATACAATACATAACCGAAATATATTAAACTTTAATAATTAAAGGGAGGTTAAAGGTTCATAGGGATCAACAAAGGATGGCCACGTAGCAAACCCGTGTAACAGCCGCACGTCTGCCGCTCGGTCGGTCGTGCGCTGGGAACGGTTTCACATAAAATGCTGTATCTCCATCAATTTCACGAATTTCTTCACAAAATTTGGCGAGAGCATTCTTAACAAATGCATCTTTCAGAAAATGAAAGAAAAAAAAATGAGAAAAAAATTTATTTCACCGTGGTCTGGTGCCTTAATATAACATCATCGGTCCGCCACGGTTGTCATCGTTCCAGAGTTTTTCTCTGAATATCTCAGCGATTTCCAGTTACTCCTTGTTCCGATGATCATGCTTTCAAGATCGACAGTTATTGGTAGGAAGCTACAACTACGTTGAAAATCTACGATTTCCAACGACAGTTTGATCTATTCCCGCTGAAGTATGACTTCGGTAAATGGATGCAGGTATTTGGGAAACATGGGTGTATGGATACTCAAAGGGTTTAGGCCTCTGATCTTTGAGCTTTAGAATTTGTGAATATCAAATATTTGATTACTCACTATTTCTTTTGGAGAGAAGTGTGTGCTGCTGTGCTTCTGCTGTGTTGCTGGTATAGTTGATCTCTTGATGAAGTTTGAACTGATTACATTTTGAAGACTCGGTATCGACACGGAACACTCTCTCTCAGAAACTCGGTACAAAAAGTGCAAGCTGCGTCGAAAGGAACCAGTATACATATACAGGGTGTCCCATTAACTTGGACGCACCCGGAACCAGGTGATAGCTGAGGTAATTCTAATATAGGGATGTAACATTCTCAATGTCCTACCTGAATTCATAGCCGAGTTATTAAAGAAAAACGACAGACACTCAGAGGGCTCCGTTAGGCTCGGCCGCGCGACAGTAGAAGTCCTGCACCAGTAGGGTACCGTACCAGTAGGAACTGTCGCGCGACCGGGCCTAACGGAGCCCTCAGAGGAGCTGTCGTTTTTCTTGAATAACTCGGCCACGAATTGAGATAGGACGTTGAGAATTTTACATCCCTATATTAGAATTACCTCAGCTATCACCTCGTTCCGGGTGCGTCCAAGTTAATGGGACACCCTGTATACAGCTTTTTGGGCCCTCCCGCTACATCAGTTTCTAACGATTTCTGTACACTAACCGGAACGGAAGATGACCGGTTAACCCATAGGATGCTCTAGGTCAAGCGGTCAACTTCCGTGCCGGTTAGTGTACAAGACAATGCAGCCTTCTTCTTGCAACCCGACACCACTAGCAAGGGAGTACGTTAGAAAATATTAGTGTCTACGTTAAGGCATGCTGTTTAACATCCCTTTCAAGTGTCCCTTAGACAGTACGGGGTCTGGTGCAGAATTTACATTTCTGCAAGTACAAGGCTCGCACTGCCTTGAAGGAATGCATTGTCTGGAACTTTCTATTCTCAAGGGCTATGGTGTTTATAACTCTAACGGCTCGGCTTATTTATGTCTTTTCCTGATGCCATCCGCCAGTCTCGAATAGGACAACCGAACTGTGTTATTTTACGAACAAAATTATAAGGTACGTCGTTCTGGTACGAAGCTGACAAAGGAGAACAGACGTGGGAACGTAACAAAAACAAAGCGTTAATCAATATTCTACATTTTCGCTTCAATATCTTCAAAAGTGTACCCCTCAATTTTTCGGCGATTTTTTATGGCAATATCAAAATATCCTCTAAACCTTCTAGTCGCATCTCTGGACAAAGAATAATTTTCAAGTTACGAATTTTTATATAGCGCGGCGTTCGGTTTTTGGTCCACGATTCCGGCTACCGTAACATCTATACCTGGCGTTATTAGGAAAAACCTTGTTCAATGCTCCATTTCGTTCTCGTTTCATAGCATACCTGCAGAAAACGGCACCTCAATGTATCGTAACGATAACTGCATGTGTTCAAGATTGGCGCGCTATTTTTTGTCAAAAATGTAGGAAAGCGCGTTTTTGTGTAACCGCGGAATGGAAAATGTAGAATTAAGTGGAAATGAATTTTGAACAATAAAGGTATTAGACAGGATTGATATTTAAAAGGATAAACAACTGGATATTAACAGAATATTATGTATTAAACAATAAAAGCAATGTAACTGATAACACTGGAATAACAAAATTGAATAAAAGGACTGAACCGTATTAGATTACAGTAGGTTGTTTCGCACAGCTGATTACCAAGGCGCACGTGGATAGACAGAGAGAGCGCGCTGCCGGAATCCTCTCCTTTTATTGGCTCAGTCCTTCTGGAACTTTCGCCCCATGCCGGTGTTGGTTTTGAAGCGTTCCAAAAGGATCGAGAATAGACGAGAGTGATTCTGGCCAATTATGCGAGACCACGCCATCCACGTCATTTCCGAGCGTTGCGGAGTGGTCAGTGTCTCGCAGTGCGCGCATCGCTTAACTGGCGGCAACGCGTTTGATTGGCGCGAGCGTTCAGTCGTCCATGGTTGGCTCGGCGCTAGCACGCCAATCTTGAACATGCCGCCCGCCTCGACTGGTCGACTTTTGGCGAGCAACTCTCAATTTATAACAATATCGACTACTTCATTGATTGCTGCGCACTTACTGGTAACGGGACAAGCTTTGCGATCGGTCTTACAAGTTCGGTAGTTGCCGTGGCTAATTTTACGACGCGAATCATTCCATCTGGTCCTGGACTCGTCTCGATCACGCGTGCGAGGGGCCACTGCGATGGAGGTGTGGATTCGCTGGCGACGATGCAAAGGTGTCCAGGTAGCAAGTCTTCCTTCGGTTGCCGCCAATTTGTCCTCGTGGTAAGGCCGTGCAGGTATGCCTTTCTCCATCGCGACCAGAATTGATCCCTCATACGAGTTACCAATTGCCAACGTGTCAGTCTGTTAGCTTCGGTGTCCAGCAAGGACGGCTCGGGAAGTGCATTGATGGCCGAGCCGATGAGAAAATGCCCTGGTGTCAATGCTGTCAGGTCTGCCGGGTCGTCTGATAGAGCTGCCAGCGGTCTGGAATTGAGGCAAGCTTGTACCTGTGTGAGCAGCGTTGTCATTTCCTCAAAGGTGAGTCGGGTCTCGCCAATAGTCCGCCGCAAATGGTACTTGATTGACTTTACTGCGGCTTCCCACAAGCCACCAAAGTGAGGAGCGGCTGGTGGATTGAAGTGCCACTGTGTCCGCAGGTTGAGCATCTGAGCCCTGATGCAGCGGTTCTCCTGGCTACTGGCAGTGAAGAGGCGGCGCCGCTCCCGGTCGGCGCCCAGGAAATTCGTGCCGCAGTCGCTGTAGAGATGTGCGCAAATGCCACGGCGGGAAATAAACCTCCGGAATGCAGCCAGGAACGCCTCAGATGTGTAGCTGGACACGACTTCCAAATGCACAGCTCTGGTGACCAGGCAAACGAAGACTGCGAGAAACCCCTTATATGCCTTGTGCCCTCGTCCGGGGGTGGTCCGCCGCCAAATCGGGCCCGCATAATCGACCACTGTGGAGTGGAATGGACGAGCCGGCGTAACTCGAGGCTCTGGTAAGGGACCCATTACTTGTCTGGCTGCAACCGCCCGCCAACGTAAACATTTTACGCACTTGTGCAGCAATGCCTTGACTGTGGATCGCCCCTTTTGAATCCAGAAGCGTTGGCGCAACGTTCCCAAAGTTGCCTGGACACCTCCATGCAAATTGGCTCTATGAACAGAGGAAATGAGCAAGTGAGTATATTTAGAATCTGGAGGAAGAATTATTGGGTGCGCCTCGTCTGGGCTGAGGTGCGATCGAGCCAGTCTTCCTCCAACTCTAAGAATCCCATTGTTGTCCAGAATGGGAAGCAGTGGTGCCAAGCTGCTCTTGGCTGTCACAGGCTGACCTCGACTGAGGGATGACAACTCTGCTTTGTAGGCGCGTCGCTGAATCAACCTGATCCATCCCCTCTCGGCTTGTTCGATCTCATCGACACTGAGAATTGGAAGTGGCGAGTCCAACACCTCGTTCTTGTGTGCAGTTGCAGAGCTCGCTTCACCAGAACGTTTACGGAGCCATCGTCGACACCATGCGGAGACTCGTAGCAACGTGGTGTATGAAGAAAACCGCTGCAGCAGAGGATTGTCTTCTGATTCGGGTTCCCTTCTGGTGACTGCAGCAACGATGGGCCCTCTCGCCTCAGGTAATTGATCCCAGTCAATTGACTCTGACTGAGCGAAGCGGTCATCCTGCCTCAGGAACGTGGGACCCTTCCACCATAGATCCCATTGCAACAGTTGCAAGGGGGAAAGGCCTCGGGAAGCACAGTCAGCTGGATTTTCTGAACCTGCAACATGATGCCACTGTGCTTCAGGAACCCGCCTTTGAATATCTGCCACTCGGTTTGCCACATATGTCTTCCACCGCGAAGGATGTGCCTGGATCCAGCCCAAAGCAACTGTTGAATCAGACCATAAGTGAACAGGTGCATGCTGGAGTTGCAATATCTCGATGGTGTGCTGAGTTAGACGTGCAAGCAGGTGTGCGGCACACAATTCGAGACGTGGCAATGACACTGGTTGCAATGGAGCCACCCTAGTTTTGGCTGTGACTAAGGATACCTCCCACTGGCCCTCGTTGCTTCGTCTCCTGAGGTAGATGACCGCCCCATATGCTCTCTCTGAAGCGTCGGCGAACCCGTGCAGTTCCTGCTGGGTTTGAGAACAAAGAAACAAAGGACGAGACACTCTCACGCTCTCAAGTGATTTCAACTCCGTGCAGAAAGACTGCCAGTCGTTCGCTAGCGCTGACGGTAGAGGGTCGTCCCAACCCAAACCTAATAGCCATGTTGTCTGTATGGTGATTTTAGCTCGGACTACCTCAGGAGCAAGCCATCACAACGGGTCAAAGAGCTGTGCTGCCTTGGACACTATGCCTCGCTTGGTGAATGGTGGTGCTTGTTCAGCAGTGATGGTGTAGTGAAAGGCGTCCTCGGATGGAGACCATTGAAGTCCGAGAGTTGAGTGGACTGGGTCTGTCCAGGTTTTCTGGTCATCCTGGTCATTCTCCTCCGTTGACAGCCGGTTTGAGGGAACCTGATGAGACAGAAACAAGGCACTGTATAGATCAGAGTTATTGGAAGCCCACTTTTGTAGTGGGAAACCGCCCGCCATGCACAGCTGTTGGAGCTGCGTTGCTGTTTCAACCAAGTCTGGAAAGGTGTCGGCTCCAGTGAGGATGTCATCAACGTAAGAATCTTGTTGCAAAGCCCGTGCGCCGGCGGGAAAGTGATTGCCCTCATCATTTGCCAGCTGGTGCAGAGTCCTGACTGCAAGGTATGGAGCTCATGACAACCCATATGTCACTGTGTTCAGCTGATATTCACACAATTAACCAGTTCTGTCATCTCTCCATAAGATTCTTTGGTAGTCGCGATCGTCTGGATGGAGCAGAATCTGCCTGTACATTTTCGTTATGTCGGTGGCTACCACGAATTTATGCTTGCGCCATCGCAGAAGCACATCTGCCAGAAGGGGAAGAAGATTTGGTCCCACATGCAGACAATCATTCAGTGACGATTGCGGTGAGGTGCGCCAGGAGCCATTGAATACCACTCTTAATTTCGTGGTGGAACTGCTGGGTTTTAAGACTCCGTGATGTGGCAAGTAATTAACTCGAGAGGCACTTATTGGTTCGCTCACCTGAGTCATGTGCCCCAATTCTTCGTATTCTTTCACGAAGTTAGTGTACAGTGCCTTGAATGATTCGTCCCGTTTGAACCGAAGCTCCATCCTTTTTAGAGAGTGCAACGCCGCTGCCCGCGACCCTGGAGAAATAGTACTTGTTGTACGAAATGGAAGCCTCACCTGGTAACGGCCCTCTGTAGTGCGTGTGTGTGTTGAGGCGTAGTGGTTCTCGCACTCAATTTCGGCCGGCGTCAATACTGAATGAGAGCTTTGCAGTTCTTCCTGCTCCCAAAATTTCCTCACCAGAGAGCTCAAAGACTCTCCTGCGACTACCTGGTGCATCTGAACGTCGGAAACGGTGGCCGAGTGTCCTGTCATTCCCGTTACGATCCAGCCAAATATGGTGAGTTGGCCTATGGGCTCATTTGGCAAGCCTTTCCTGACTCCTTCCTTTATGACAGCCGGATACACATCAGCTCCCAGCAACACCTCAATGGGCTTTGCTTGTTCTGGCTTAGGGTCGGCCAGTTCCAATCCCTCCAAGTGCTTCCAGTGTGAACTTGATGAACAGTGATTGTGTACATAACCTGAAAGCTTAGGTAGGATGATTGCAGTGACTTTAATGGTGTCGCCACCCTTGGTAGATGAAATGTCAAGGCAGACTCTCCCCCGTGCCCTCGCTAACTGTCTCCCTCCGACTCCGTAGATGTCCACCGTGGAAGCGGAACGTGGTAGCTGGAGCCGCTGTGCCAATGCCTCGCTCACCATTGACACCTCAGAGCCTTGATCAATGAGGGCTAGTACTGTCTGGCACCTGCCGAACCTATCAGACACCTGAATTAGTGCAGTGGCTAGTAGTACCATACCTGACACGTTGCGGCAATCCAAGGTGTGGTGGACAGTCTTCGTTGACGGCGAGCCCTCGCGATAGGCATCATGGAGCGAGGAGTGATGCATGTTTCCGCATGACATGCATCTTTTGGTAGAGTGGCAGTTGGAGGTTGTGTGCCTTCCCAGGCAATTGATGCAACTGCTGAGCCTCTCCACTAACTTTCGACGATCTTCAGGCGGAAGCGCTTTGTACTCAGGGCACTGCATGAGGTAGTGCTCTTTATTACATTTCATGCAGGCTGGTTTTGGTGGTTGTTGTGCGTGATTAACTCTGGCACTACGTGAATTTTTAGATGCGGCCTGGTTTTGGCTGGAGCGTGTTTGGGCGGTTTTGGAGTGATTGTGACTGGTGCCCTGAAACGACCGTGTGGCGAGTAACTCCGGCGAAGCCTCCAGTTGCTGTCGTCGCTTCGTCAGGAAATCCTTCAAAGTGGAAACAGACGGGGGTTCGTTGCTGGTGGTGACCCTTTCCTCCCACTTGTCACGGGTCACTGGATCAAATAAGTTGACAACGGAGTAGACAAACCAGTCCTCTGTTTTGTCGATCGGTCTCCCCAATCCTTCAAGAGTGTTCACCACCGAAAACACCCCCTTTTGAATATTTGAGATTTCCGAAGCTGAGCTCTCTCTCATTTTTGAGAGGGAGGCCAGTTTGTCTAGGCATGATCGAACCAATATTCTTTTATTCTCGTATTGTTCTTTCAGGATCGCCCACGCCCGCTCATAGTTCTCGTTGGTGGTAGGTAAATCCTTCACCAGGTCAGCAGCTTGTCCATGGAGGCTGCTTTTAAGGTAATGCAAACAGTCCACTTTTGAAAGTTTCTTGTTACGCTCGACTACGGATTTAAACAGATCCTTGAAGGCAGGCCATTCTACGTATTCTCCGTGGAATTCGGGTAACTGCATTCGGGGTAGTGGAGCAGGACCCGAATCGGAGTCTGAAGCGGTGGATGTACCTGAACCTGGAGCCGTTGAACTTGGACCGGCCTCGCGGAAGTGTCGCGCCAGATCAAGTAATCTACCTTTCTGCTGAACGTATGCCTCTTCAACAGTATCTGCCATGGATTTAACGACATAATCGGTTTTCTTTATTAGATCCCAGTGTCGATATGTCAGGACATCGTGGTTTTTCTGGAAAAGCGCCCAGTAATCTTCCAGGAGCTGGATCCTGGACTGTACGTCGCCTTCCGTCATCCTGGCTTGTGGGACGGACTTCTTGAAGTTCTCCATGAGGCGATTGATTTTTCCTCCTACTTCTCCCTGTTTGTGGAGCAGTTCGTCGGCTGAGAATTCCATATTGATACGAGCTTGAGTCGTTGGATGGTTTTCTCACGTCAGCGCAGTGTATCACCACTGAAGGCACTGATAAATGTGAAATATCCGGCTCGAAGGACCAAAAATGTAGGAAAGCGCGTTTTTGTGTAACCGCGGAATGGAAAATGTAGAATTAAGTGGAAATGAATTTTGAACAATAAAGGTATTAGACAGGATTGATATTTAAAAGGATAAACAACTGGATATTAACAGAATATTATGTATTAAACAATAAAAGCAATGTAACTGATAACACTGGAATAACAAAATTGAATAAAATGACTGAACCGTATTAGATTACAGTAGGTTGTTTCGCACAGCTGATTACCAAGGCGCACGTGGATAGACAGAGAGAGCGCGCTGTCGGAATCCTCTCCTTTTATTGGCTCAGTCCTTCTGGAACTTTCGCCCCATGCCGGTGTTGGTTTTGAAACGTTCCAGAAGGATCGAGAATAGACGAGAGTGATTCTGGCCAATTATGCGAGACCCCGCCACCCACGTCATTTCCGAGCGTTGCGGAGTGGTCAGTGTCTCGCAGTGTGCGCATCGCTTAACTGGCGGCAACGCGTTTGATTGGCGCGAGCGTTCAGTCGTCCATGGTTGGTTCGGCGCTAGCGCGCCAATCTTGAACAGCATGTTAAATATAATTTTCGAATTACAAAATAAAAAACGAAACGTACACCAAACCTTCACCGTCTTTTACAAAACAATTGCTAATAAATATTTTGTCAATTCTTTCAAATGTGTTTTCTTTTTCAACATTACCCATAATATATGCAAGTATTTAAGCACCACTTCTGTCTCCTCCTTCTTCTGTCTCCGTCGGTTCACGTAACGTCTGTATGCAAGTTTTTAAGGAATGTTTGCCATTTTTATTATTAATTATTGTGCTTTGATAATGTCACAAAGTTGTAGCACCCCTTGGGTTTATATCATATACGTGACTAAAACGTTATTGTTGAAATTAACGTTCAGTACCTTTATTTTCCATTTTTATTACAGCAAATTTTTCTCGAGATTAACTTCATCGCCTTCGCCAGTCTCAATAGCAATGGCATGCCATAAACATCTCAAACAACCTAACGGTTCATCAGACAAGATCCAGACTTCTGCAATCTTACAACAGTTGCACTGCACGGACAGATCTTGTTGTCAGAGGGAAACCCCAAGAACGTACAAACGCAACGTCTCGAGCTGCACGGAATTTCACACCAAAGACCCCAAGTGAAGGACGAAATTTGACCTTGGGTGTCTTCGGGCACCAGCACCCCTTCCACCCTCAACTCATCGACAGGATGATAGCAGGGACGCGATGATAGAGAAGAAATATCTAGGACTGAAGGACAAGTTTGGGGACAGTTGGAACTTGACATTAAAACAGCATGCTAAACATTTTACTCCGAACATCAAGAGACAAGGTTTTGTTTCGGGCCAAATATAAGAGGCCCCGCCTCGAGACATCTTGACTCCTTACAGGAAAAATTAGATCGTAGTTTTCGGGGTATTCAAACTGTATTAAAGTGGTAAATTTCGCAAAAAGTACGATGATATTCTGAAAGGCCGCGTCGAGACGTGTCGATTGAGACTAATTACAAAAAATTGGTCCAGCCAGTTACGTGATATTTGATGACAAAAGTAATAGTTTTTTGTGAAACAAGTCATTTGCTTCTCCTTTTTTCAACACACTTTCCTGTCACGCAGCCTCTCGTAGTCACACGCCGGTGTCAGACCTTAACTAACATATTTTCACGCCATGCGACGATAATTTTTCTGATGGTAATGTAGATTTTTATACGTAATCTATTGGAGACATGTTGGAAAAAATCAAGGGACAAGGTCATGTCTATGGCCAAGTACAAGAATCCCCGACTGGTATTCAGAAACTTTAAGGGCTGTCAATAATTTATTACATTAATAAAATTGTTTCCTAAATGCAATGCATTTAATTTGTAAAACATAGATTTAACAATAAATTTCTACAATCGGCTTAAAACAGATTGAGCGCCCACGCCTTTTTTCAAATACTAGCGATGTCACCGAGATAAATCAATGAATAAAAAATAAATTTCGCTAAATATTAATAAATCGTGAGGATATAACTCGAACTGAATCAATAAGAAACATCTAATTATTACTCCATTTCTATTTAATTAAAATTCAGCGACACTGTGGGATCAAATATTGGACATAAGTGTTAAATGCCCGATAAAATGATTAGAAAAATGTTTCGAATAAAATAAAACAGTCGCTGCGGCCGGCAAAGACACACCGGCGCACTTACTCTGGGCGATCGTGGTGCGACCACTGCGAGCACGAAAGATATAACGAAGACAAGAAAGGCTCTTATGCAAGACAAATTCGGAGCGGGCCACCAAGTACATTTAATCGAGCAATAAACAGATTTATTAATTAAATGAAGAGAAATCATTTTTTGGAAAATTTTGTTAGTTTAATATATTTACTTAGCGATAGCATCGTGTGGATGCTTTACAATAATTTGTACTTGCTCGCATTTGTTCGATTTAAAATACTTCGTATAATGAAGTTTATGTTAACGAGAAAGCTATTCCAAAGTCACATCCTCTTGTGCTTGGCCTATACCTCTGCATTTTCGATGCTTTTTGCTGATTTCACTCCATTTGTAGAATTTTGTTAAGTATAGCATTGTTTTTATTAAAATACTTGTTTTTAAAGAAATGAGGGAGTAAAGAAATCAGGGAATGCAGGTACCAAGGAATAAATAAGAGAATACAGGAATGAAGGAATAAAAGAATGTCGGAAAATAATGAAATATACGGAGCTGATTAATACGGTGATATGATGATGACATACGATGATGTGAAGGAATATACCAAATTCTCCTTCAAGCGTTATTTCTTTTTAAGAAATATAGTAATAAGAATTGTGTATTTATAAAATTTCAAAATGTTTTTTGAAGAAGTGATACAAAATAATCTCTTCCGGAGCCAGGAAAATTTCAATCTATAGGTGCGTTTCAGGTCAAGTATACAAGGTTCTCGCAGCATGTTAGACATTGTTTAAAAACTTGCATACATTGTGGGTAATATTGAAAAAGAAAATACATTTGAAGGAATTACCAAAATAATAAACATTTAATTATTGCAAGATAGTGCAGGATTTGTATACCTTTGGTTTTTAAATTCTTAATTAAAAAATTATAATAAACATAGATGTTGTGTCGTGTCTGTGGTTGCGATGCTCGGACGGGTACACGCTCTTTCAAAATATATATACACAAACGTGTGTATATATATGTAATAGTTTTATTTTAATTTGGAGTCTGGGTCTAAGAAAGAGCCGTTGATGCCTATAAACAGGTGTGGATTTTATTTTAACAAGAAATTTTAAACAATTTAACAAACATAACAAATTAAAGATTAATAATAGTTTTCTAACCTATAAACAGGAATCGAAAGCGGTGTTCCTTTTTCCCACGTTTTGCTCCGTCTGTTTATCTTGTCCGTCCTCTATCTGTTTAACCGTTGTCTGTCTGCTCCGTCAAGTCTCGCGGTGTCGCAGTCGGTCTGATAATGGGGGGGCCTTGCCCGTGAGCCGTTATAGCAAAGGATTTCTCCTTTACATATATATAATATATATATATAATATATATATAATATATATATATGTAAGAAAAGTATTCTTATTTTGAATTGCGCGCGCAATTCACGGTCATTAGTTGAATCAGATGCCGTAACTAATAGAGAGACAATTAAAAGGACACGTGGCAAATGTAGTAGAAATGAATTCAGAATAGAATAAATTGCTTGAATCGTAGTCCAAAGATGAAGGTGTAATTAATAACTTTGAATGTTGTTTCTTTGTTATTTACAGGTAAGAGTCAATTTGTAAATGATAAATTAATGTATGCTTTGTATTTGTTAATAGATAAACTTTGTTATTTACAGTGAAACAATTCCAGTTATTTCTTAACCTAAGAAATATTATCATATTATAAAACAACATTCTTGTTATACACAAGATGGATAAATTGCAGTTTACATTCACGATGCTTGCTGCCGAAGATGGGAAATCAAATGTATTATGTGTAACTAGAATAACTACACAAGATGATCATACATACAGAATTCCACACAAATACTACGATGCGTTACATCACGAGGAGCTGATAACAACATCGGTATATAACACCATAAAGAAAACAAATTTAAAAAGAGATCAATTCAGAAAAGTTTGGATTAAATTGACAGATAAATTAAAAAAAGCTTACTTTGATAGTGATGATAATGTGCAATTTTAAAACGAATACTTGGAAGAGATAAGTGAAAATAAAAGTGTATCTGCTAGCGTAACAGAACAACCTTTGATACGATTGTTAGAGCAGCTACTTGAGAAAAATCAGGAACAATCCGAAGAGACAAATGTAGGAAAAATAGCAAAAGAATTCACAATTGACAAATTTGATGGGAAAAATTCAAATGCAAATCAATGGATGGCTGAGTTTGAAAAAGAATGTGAACGTTTTAAGGTGACAAGGAACGATAAAAAAATAGAAATTTTGAAATCATTCTTGGAAAAAAGTGCTGCAGATTGGTATAGTTGCACACTGGTTAAACTCACAATTCAAACAGACTGGGAAGCATGGAAAGAAAATTTTTGTTCTACATTCGCTAGTAAAGGTTGGTCGCCAATAAGATATGCAATGGCATTCAGATATCAAGCAGGTTCTTTACTAGAATACTCAATAAAAAAGGAAAAACTTCTGTTACAAATAAGAAAATCTATTGATGAAGGAACATTGATAGACCTTATAGCCACAGGACTGCCGAACTATGTAGCTGACAGAATAGATAGAGAGAAGTTAAAGAAGACTGAAGACCTTCATAATGAAATAGGTAAATTAGAACACTTGACAACCAAGAAAGAAATGAAAAAAGGTAAGCCAAATGATAATCCAACAAAAAGTGATAAATCACCTTGTAAAATATGCAAAGATAAAGGAAAAGGAACACGTTACCATTCTGAAGCTGAATGCTGGTTCAAAGAGCAAGAGAATAAAAGAAATAAACCACAACACGTAAATAATTTAACTCTGGAAGTAGATTTGAGTAACGATGACCCAAAAAACTAATTTTTCCACCATTAATTGAACTTAAAGTTAAATTGAATGATACTTTAGACGTAAATGCTATTTATGATCCGGGATCAAATATCTCGTTAATCAACTCAAAATTAGTACGTCTTAAGTCTAAAAAAAATAACATACACAAAACTAACTTAAGAACAATTAATGGTGTCTACCACACAGATGGAATGATAAAATTAAAATTAAAAATATTAGACGTTGAAGACTACGTAAATGTGTTCATAATTAATAATGAAAATTTTAAATATGACTTTCTAATGGGATTAGACTGTATAAAAAAATTTAAATTGATACAAAATGAAAAATTAGAGATAGAGCAGAAACGTTCCGAATCTAATGAAATTATAAAAGAGTATCAAATAAACTTTAATGAACACATTACAGTATATACATTCAATGTTTTAATGAATCATTTAAATACTGATGAAGAAAAAATAATAATAGATTTGATAGATAAGTATAAAAACATATTTGCAAAAGACAAGTATGATATTGGCACAGTAAAAGATTATGAAGCTAGAATAGATTTGATAATAGATAAATATTGCAGCAAAAGGCCATATAGATGCACAATGGATGACAAAAAAGAAATAGAAAAACAGATAACAGAATTATTAAAAAGAAATCTTATCGAAGTATCTTATAGCCCTTTTGCTGCCCCTGTAACGTTAGCGTATAAAAAAGATGAGAATAAAAAATCAAGATTATATATAGATTTCAGAGATTTAAACAAAATAATAATTCCTCAGTCACAACCATTTCCATTAATGGAAGATTTGGTTGTCAAGACAAGGAACTGCAAATATTTTTCAAAATTAGACATAAATTCAGCATTTTGGTCCATCCCTCTACGAATCGAAGACAGAAGAAAAACAGGTTTTATAACTCAAGAAGGACACTTCCAATGGACCTGCTTACCATTCGGATTGAAAACAGCTCCAGCTATTTTCCAAAGGATCTTAAGTAATATAATAAGAAAACATAAATTATCGGATTTTACAGTAAATTATATAGATGACATTTTAGTATTTTCAAAATTTTTCGAGGAACATATTAATCACGTGTCACAACTGTTGGAAGCAATAATGAAGGAAGGATTTCGATTAAAACTTTCCAAATGCACATTTGCATTGGACTCAGTACAATATTTAGGCCACATAATAAAATATAATTCAATCTCTCCTATTACAGATAACCTAATCTCGATAAAAAACTTTCCAACGCCAAAAAATCAGAAAAACATTCGCCAATTCCTAGGAAAAGTAAATTTTTATAATGAATATGTACCGAAAATTTCACTAGTTTTGGAACCCTTACATAATTTATTAAGAAAGGGACAAAAATTTATATGGTCCGAAGAATGCCAAAAAGCTTTCGAATACATGAAGAATTTTCTTTGTACACAACCAGTTTTAGCCATCTTCGACGCTAATTTACCAATACACATATACACAGATGCAAGCTTACAAGGAATAGGAGCAGTATTAAAACAACCTCAATTAAATGATACTCCGATAATTGAAAAACCTGTAGCATACTTTTCAAGAAAGTTAAACGACTCACAAAAAAGAAAAAAGGCAATTTACCTAGAATGTATGGCTATAAAAGAATCAATAAAATATTGGCAATACTGGCTCATAGGCAGACATTTTAAGGTGTTTTCGGATCATAAACCATTAGAAAATATGAATATAAAAGCAAGAACGGATGAAGAACTAGGAGACCTCACATACTACCTATCACAGTTTGATTTCGAACTGATATATTATCCAGGAAAAAATAACTTAGAAGCAGACTGCTTAAGTAGAAATCCCGTATTGGAACCAGACAATGACATAAATGAAGGGTTAAAAGTTATAAATTTAATAAGATTAGAAGAAATTTTAGAAGACCAAAAGCAAAACAAAGATATAAATCTTAATAAAAATCGATTGATTTTTGAAAACAACTTATATTACAAGAAAACAAAAAATAAAAATAAAATCATATTATCGGAAAGATTATGTAAACATCTAATACAAGAAACACACAAGAACTTTTGCCACATTGGAATAAGTCAGATGCAAAATAAAATACTACCATATTATACAGCAACAAATATAATAGAAAATATAAAAAAGATGTGTAAATGCTGTGAAGTTTGTTTAAAAAATAAATCAAGGGGACAAGACAAAATCGGCCTAATGTCACACCTTGGCCCAGCAAAAAAACCATTCGAAATAGTCTCCATAGACACAATAGGCGGATTCGGGGGGTCACGATCAACAAAAAAATATTTACATCTCTTAGTGGATCACTTCACAAGATTTGCCTATATTTTAACGTCTAGAACACAAAATGCAGATGATTTTATTAAATTAACAGAATATGTACTAAAAGATCATGACATTCAAATGATTTTGACGGACCCAGGTATAAATTCGAAAAACTTCAAAAGATTTTTGGAAGAAAAAAATATTATAATTATATTTACTGGCGTCAATTCACCATTCTCAAACGGTTTAAATGAAAGACTAAACCAAACGTTAGTTAATAAAATAAGATGTGCAATAAATGAAAAAAATAACAAATATGCATGGACTACAATAGCTCATGACTGTACTGATAAATACAATGAAACTGAACACACAGTGACTAGATTCAGTCCAAAATATTTATTAAAGGGCGAAGATACATCAGTATTACCAAAGGAATTAAAAAAAAACAAAAACAAAAATCGCTTGGAGGAAGATAGAATGACTGCCTTTAAAAACAGCATTAAATACCACGAATATAATAAGAAATTATATGATGAGAACAGAAGACAACATAATTTTAACATAGGGGATGAAGTATATATTGAAAACGGGAATCGACTGAATAGGAAAAAATTAGATGAACTAAGAATTGGACCATATAAAATCTTACGAAAAATATCAAATTCGATGTATGAAGTTGATACAGGTCATAAAAAGTCGGAAACAAACTTATTTCACGTCTCAAAGCTCATCCCATCTCCAAACACCTCAGATGAGGATATTCTTGTAGACATTTAAGGACTCTTGATAAATATTATAAGTATGTTAAAATTTTTTACCAAAAATTTGTATCTTAAGGGGGGAGATGTAAGAAAAGTATTCTTATTTTGAATTGCGCGCGCAATTCACGGTCATTAGTTGAATCAGATGCCGTAACTAATAGAGAGACAATTAAAAGGACACGTGGCAAATGTAGTAGAAATGAATTCAGAATAGAATAAATTGCTTGAATCGTAGTCCAAAGATGAAGGTGTAATTAATAACTTTGAATGTTGTTTCTTTGTTATTTACAGGTAAGAGTCAATTTGTAAATGATAAATTAATGTATGCTTTGTATTTGTTAATAGATAAACTTTGTTATTTACAGTGAAACAATTCCAGTTATTTCTTAACCTAAGAAATATTATCATATTATATATATATATATATACGGTTGAACAGAATTGTTAAAACAACTAAACTGTTTTTTGACCGCGCTTGGTTAAACAAAACTAACGGTTGAAGACGGACAGCAACTTGTGTTATATAGAAAACGTCGTGTATTAAAACTTATCGTATAATACGAGTGTCACGAGTCTCTAAGTATAAAATGTATAAAATATCGCGTAGTTGCGAGTATATGTACTTGGTTATTCCGAAGTAGACACTTCGGATGTAAAATTTGGTCTGACGATCTCACGCCGCGCTTTTCCGTGTGAGACCGAAATTGGCCACGAGGAGGCCTTAGGAGGGGCATGTGGCAGTCAGAAAAAAGGCTGATTGGCGGAAATTCCTCAATTTTTCGGATTGGTAAACCGGGAACGATCACCGCATTGATTGGTTAAAGGGACAAGTAAAAATAGACGAGTGGAGTGACCGTCCGCGTGGACAAGTTGCCGCCAAAACCGAAACAGCTGATGGCCCGCCGAACTCTGGCTGCCACAGCTGACCGCCATAAAGTCATAAAGCCTATAGATTTTCCAGACAATCGAGCAAAATTAAAAATTCGGACTAACGGAATCGGGTTGTAAACGAAAAGACTCGAGGCCTGCGAAAGTGAAAGTTTTTAAAGATATAAACTACATCTGTTGGCTTTGTGAGCTTATGATGCGTCGCAACAATAGAAGTGTACAAAAACGGTTCAATTACACAAAAACCATCTTATTAAAAATATCTATATTTTAAATAATTGTTTGCATGAATTGTTGAAGAATGCTTTTGATTTCTAGAACTTTCAGAACTTCAATATGGTCCTATGTATATTCTTGAAAATGTTTTTCAATTTACGTACAACATCGTTATCGTGTCTTCTAACATTACCTATACTTCAACAACCTATATGAAGAAAAAATATTTTTTTTTAAATCATGAATTTGTGATGGTAGAATGGTAGGTGGTCCGACGGAATAAAGAGTTCGATTGAGAAAGTAAGAGACTATATTTTGAACGAGACTGATTAAGAGGAGGGCGACTTTCCTAGACGGTAGTTGATTGAGAAGTGAAGTGTGAAGCTGCCCCGCGAAGGCGGTTCGGGACCACCTCGCTCGGTCCCACGGTGGGACCGCGGTGTCTAGGAGCTGACGCTAGGCATTCCGCGATAAGGGTAGCGTGAGAACGTCATCACAGCACTCTTAATGATAAGGGTGGCGAGAAGTCGTCACACTCCCCCGCCGAAGAAAGTCGACGCTCCTGCATCGATTTTACAATATTTTCTTAAATTATTGTGGTGCGGCGTCTGCGAGCGGTAGCTCGCGGGTTAACAATAATTTTACAAAATTGTTGTAGTGTGGTGTCGGCGAGCGGTAGCTCGCGGGTTAACAATATTTATGAGCGGTAGCTCATAGGGTTGTAGGGTGTTGTGTCAGTACTGGTAAGCGGCAGCTTGTTCTGTTAGGTTGTGTGTGGTGGTAGCGAGCGGCAGCTCGCTGGTTGTAGTGTTTGTGTTGACAGCGGGCGGAAGCTCGCTGGCTGTAGTATGCGCTGACAGCGGGCGGGAGCTCGCTGGTCTTTTGATGTTTGTTGAGAGCAGGCGAAAGCTCGCTGGTTTTTGATTTGTGCCCTTTATATTATTTTGTTTGTTTCTGAATTGGTATCTGTAAGAATTCTGTTGTTGTTAGTGTTACTTGTTAGTGGATAGTGGGTGGTTATGGGGATGATGTTTAGGTTCATTTGGAGTACCTTTGTGAAATTGAGTAAATTGAATGGTTTTACCAATTTGGACGATGTCTGACTTTCCTACTTATTTTTAATGTCCGATGTTGTTGAATTTCCTCGATATCGTCTTTTTTTATCATGTTCTCCGTGTGTGATAATTTTAGGCTTGGCTGGGTTACTTTGCTATTTGTTTTAAATTTTCCTGAAGTAGTCTTGTAAATCGTAATGTGATTATTTTAGAAGATAGTAGTGGTAGAATTCGTAGCTCCGGTCTGTAAATTAAAGTCTTGTCTTCTGGTTATTACTTGTTTATTTTAAAAATATATATCATTATAAATGTACAAAAATGAATATATATGTGAAGGTATAGGTTAATTAAAATTTAAAGAAAAACAAAAAAAAGGTAATAAAAGAATAAGTATTGTGTAAATGTATCTGTTATATGTAGTGAATGTTGTTATATGTATTATGTTTGCATGGTTGTGTGAACTGCGGGTTAGTGTGGGTGAAAAAAATTTTTTTTTTATTGTTTGTTTTTTGGTGGGATCCTTATGGGCCAATTTGGGATGCAAGTGCCCATGTGCTCCAAAAATCGTGAGACGTAGTACGTTTCATTGCACCCGGAGCATGGCATTTCCGCGTCCACAACCTCACTTATCTGGACCAGCTTGTTATAACAGTCCTTCGTATGTTTTTCGATTGGTTTGTCGATTACGTAGTGATCGCATAAAAGACATCTTACGGGTATCTCCATCTTTTCCGTTAATGGTTGAAGCTGAAATAAGCGGGGTATAATGTGATTGCAATATGATAAGGGGGGGGAGGGGTTAGCTAAGTTGGGTGAAAGAAGGTGGTTTTAGTCTGTTATGTGTGGCGTTTTTACTTCTTTTTCGTCAGTCTGCGTATCTGCGTTCCTTTTTGTTTGCAGGAAACACTGGCTTACGTGTCCAACCATAACGGTTGTATGGAATTTTTCCTCACAAATGGGACATGGTATAGTAGTATTTGCTTCTATTGCCAGCTCCATGTATTCCATAAAACATTCTCTTGTATGGCTTATTACGTTTCTTCCATTAATAGGGCAACCGCACATGAGGCACGGTTCTAAGTGTCTTTTCGACATTTTTTTGTGTTATTTTCTTTTCCTCTCTCTTTTTTTTTTTAGTATAAGCTGAAGCGGGAATAAGCAAGGGATGATTGCCAATGAAATGCGTGGTATGGTATATGATGTGTGCATAATGGTGAAAATGAATTGATATTTTGTGTTTCGAAATTTGTTTGCCTGTCTACTTTCATTGTTTATTTGTTACGGGATTATATTAATTTCGCGTTGTGACAGTGTTCTCAACGGTATCATTTGGTGTTCATATTCCGGTGCGTTGTCCGTGATAACAACTACGTTTCTGTGGGGTTTGTTCGGTTCTAGGTTTGCTTCTAATATTTGATTGTTTCGATTTCGGGTTAAACAGGTGAGTAGTTTATTTAGGTTAAATATGTTGCCAAAGATTGAGAATTTCCAACAGATTCCTGTTATTATTGCCAAAGGGGCTATTGAGAGTCCTGTGAATTTAAAAATTGTTTCTAGAGTCGAGAGTCTGTGATTTAGGGTGTGCATTTTTGCAATGTCTTTTGCTTTTGTGATTACTGTTTTCAGTGCTATTTCGTTATGTGTCAAGTCGTTGTTTAGGTTGTTCGATTCTAGGGTTTGTGTAAATTTTTCGGTTTCAGCTAGGATTTGTGTGATATTTAAATAATTTGCTGGTTCGATAGATTTCTGCATAATCTCTGTGATATTTAGGATTGTTGTATGAAAAAAGGCTAATTCATTTATTGAGACTATGTTTGTGAATGGCATTAATTTTGCTGTTTCTGTTTTTCCTTTACAGTTTGGATTGATTTTTAGAGTACCGGTGTTTTTTATAATTGAAGTGTATGACTCGTGGTTATTACAAAGGATGTGTAAGTTATCGTTATTAGGTGCAGTGTATATCCAGACATTACTATTTCCAACTCTAGACCAATAGGTTTGTTTTAATGTTCTGAGTCTTATATCACACGATTCGAGATTATTAAATTGTGGATTTGTTAGTAATTGAATTTCGCATTCTGTATTGCAGTTTACGCGTTGAATCGGTTCGATTTGGTTGCAAATGTATATTGTTCCTTGTACTTTACAAGTTTCTAAATTTTGTATATTGAAATAGTATTCGAAATCTTCGGATATTGCTGTATATTGAACGTTTGGTTTAATATAAGCAAATCTTGCGCGATTGTTGACTGTCGGCTGTCTCACGGGTATTGATAAGTGCTGGTATAGTTTGTATTGTGTGGATTCTAATAGTGGAATTTTTAATACGTATATTAATTTTTCGCGTTTGTGGAAAATCGTTACGTCGGATATTTGAATTAGGTTTGCCATATGTTCGGTGTCTAATGGTACTGGAAGTTTTGTATCAGGATTTGATTTTTGGATTTCCTGAGCGCTGAGTAAAATTTGTTTTGAATTTAGGATCTGTGGATGTATTTGTCCTATCTTCGCGAAAGGGATAGCATCTATTAACGTATTTGTATCTAGTTCTAGTTCTGCCAGATCTGTGTCAATTTGTGTTGTGTATCTAATTATTTCTTGGTTATTTTGTAGTGTTTTTTCTTCTTTTTGGATGTTTGAAAGTACTGAGTTCATCTGTTTCATATTGCGTTTAACTAAGTCTGTGAACGTTGTAATTTGTGTCCGTGTTATGTTGAAATTTGATTTTATTATGTGGGTTTGGTTGTGTATTATTTCGGATAATGTCTGAGTATTGTTTGCGAGTGCGCTGATTAGGTTGTATATGTGTTCTCCTTCTTCTGCGTCCAAGGTTCCAAATAGTAGGTTCCTTTTTGTATTTTGCCAATAAAATCTAATGGGGCTCTTTTTGTTCGGTTGTTGGGTAGAGTTTCTTGTACATGCGGAATTAGTTCTTGTAATATACTTTCAGTGTTTTGAATTGTTTTAAGCCGTGATTCTATTGTCGCGAGTTGTGTGGTAACCATGCAATCTGTTTCAAATAAATGGCAATATTGTTGTATTGCGTGTAAATTTTTGGTGAGTTGTAGTCTTCGTGCGGTGAGTCCAACTGTATTGATGTATGTTATAAGTTTCCAGGTTGTGTGATGTGTTCTAAGTTTTCCTAATGTTTCCGACTACAGTCCGGAATTTCGGTTTAGTGGTGCGATTCTTAGTGCGTCTTGCATGCTTAACGCGGATGCGTAGCATCTGTAACATATGCCAGTTTGACTTTATCTACGTGTACTATTTTTGTTTTGTTATTAGAAATTTTTAGTTTAACATTACTTTTGTCCAGAATTTCTGTTATTTCGAATGGGCTAATATAGTTACTTTGAAGTTTGCTTGTTTTTGGTTCGCGTATGAGAAATACTAATTGTCCAGGATGAAAATTTGGTGTTTTTACTCGATGGTCGTAGTAACGTTTTGTGCGTTCTTTAAATTTGAGCTGTTTCGCGAATGCTTCTTGTCTTAGCTGTCTTAGTTGTTTGGTCAAGTTAACTAAGTAGTCATCATATGTCGGTAAGATTTCTAATCGTGGAAATTCGGAAGGTGTACGTGCTTTTTGACCGAATACGAGTTCGTATGGAGTTATGCCAATTGTTTCGTGAACGCTTGTATTGTATGAGAATGTCGCGAATGTTAACCATTCGTCCCAGTCATTATGTTCGTTAGTATAATGTTTCAAATATTCAACGAGTCCGTGGTGACTGCGTTCGAGAGCTCCATTTGACTGTGGGTGATACGCTGAAGTTTTATAATGTTTAATTTGGAAAAGATTTGTGAATTCTTTAAATGTTTCGCAAATAAAATTTCTGCCTTGGTCGGATAATATAACACGTGGTGCTCCGAA
Source organism: Mimumesa dahlbomi (assembly GCA_917499265.3). Taxonomy (NCBI): domain Eukaryota; kingdom Metazoa; phylum Arthropoda; class Insecta; order Hymenoptera; family Crabronidae; genus Mimumesa; species Mimumesa dahlbomi. The sequence goes on from OU824120.1 coordinate 3,048,984, forward strand.
TATACAAATGAATTTTGTGGCTAATGCTTTTGCTACATCTACCGATGTTTGTTGTTTTAATGGAACAGCGATGCCGAATTTGCTAAATAAGTCCATTATTGTTAAAATGTATTCGTGTCCACGTGATGTTTTCCTGAGAGGTCCGCAGATGTCTATGGCTACTTTAAGAAATGGTTCGGCTGGTGAATCTGTTATAATCATTGGTGCTTTGTCTTTTACTCGTACTAATTTATTTTTTTGGCAGTCGAAACAATGTTTAATATGTTTTTGGATATCCTGTTTCATGTTTTTCCAATAATATTGGGATGCTATTCTGTTATAGGTTTTTGATACTCCTTTATGTCCTCCAATTGCAGATTCGTGTGATTTCTTTATAATTTTTACTCTATCGTCCTGGTGTGGAACGGATAAAATTCCTTCACAAAATGTGATCAAGAGACAAGGTCTTGTCTCGGGCCAAGTACGAGAGAAGACTCTTGACTCTATTCCGGAAAGATTAGATCGGGGTTTTCAGGGTATTCAAACGACATGAAAGCGGCAAATTTCTCCAAAAGTGCGATGATATTCTTAGAGGCAGCGTCGAGACGAGTCGATTGAGACTAATTACAAAAACATTGGTCCACCCAGTAACGAGATATTTAATGTCAAAAGTACGTCTTTTTTATGTAATAAGTCGTCTGCTTCGTCTTTTCCAGTGTCACACTTTCGACTATGCGAGTTCTGTCGGCGTCAAACCGAACTAACAGATTTTCATACCATGCGACGATAATTTTTCTGTCGGTAATGTAGATTTTTATATGTAATCTGTTGGAGACATGCGGGAAAAATCAAGAAACAAGGTCTTGTCTCTGGCCAAGTACAATCAACAGCATAAATGGTTTCACTGCGGGGTACGGGGTGCGCGCGGGTATCCACAACTGCTACTGCTTGTTTCACCTAGGTGACTTTCGTGCCCTCTCTTTCTAATAATTCGTTTCTCTCTGTGACGTGTGTCGCAACATAGTAACAAGTGAGAACAACTACGTCATTTCTTTCTTTTCATCGCTCCGCCGCACTCATTCTATCGAGGCACACGGGCTTAGGCCGGTCAGGCACGTGTGAGAGCGCGATCGTCAATCGAGGAAGGCATCAAACGCGGTTTTCGCCATGGTCCGAATTTTTCTCGCATACGAGCCTCTCTTTCCTTCCTTCTGGCTGTCGCGCTCGCACTCCGATCGCGGCTCAGAGACGATGGCCGAGCACAGGTGTGTTGATGCGCCTTCGTCGATCGCGATCGTTCATTCATATTCTTCGGGACATTACGAATTATTTTATGAGACATTTAGTATTTCTTGCTAATTTTTGATCCCATCATAGATTTTCAATAAATTGATATAGTAAATAAGGAATAAATTTCGCGAAATATTGTATCACGGGGATATACATAACACGAAATGAATGAATAAGAAACATCTAATTATTATTCCATTTATATTTAATTAAAATTCAGCGACATTGTGAGATCAAATATTGGACATAAGTGTTAAATGCCCGATAAAATGATTAGAAAAATGTTTCGAATAAAATGAAAGAATCGCCGCGGCCGGCAAAGACACACCGTCGCACTCACTCTCGGCGCTCGTAGTGCGAGCACTGCAAGCGCGACAGACAGAACTGTAAGCGCCAAGCGTTAGCGTTTAATTTCGCGCGGCAGAATGCGTATGCGGCGCAGTAGTTGTTAGCGCCAAACGTAACTAACATTGATTTCTGCTCGGTAGAGCGAGCACAAGGTGCGAACCTATAAATACTGGGCGATAACCGTTTGCTCTTCCTTGGTTAGCAACGAGCAGTGCGTGCGGATACGGGAAGTAGATCCCGGTACGAGGGACACAGGTTCCAGTAAGGAACATGGCGGTGTTTGCCACTGTGTAATTAAGCAGGTTCCAGATAAGAGAACAGGGCTGTTATGCCACTCCTTAGGATAATAAACACAGGTTCCAGTATAAGGAACAGGGCGGTGTGCGCCACGGTGTGCAATAAGTCGTAACGATAATCCGTCGAAGTTTAAGTCGCGGAAGTCAATCGCAAGTAAAGCGTATTAAAATAAGCATTAGCGAAACGCGTCACGGACGCGCGTGAAAGTATATTAATCGTCGTGTGTTAGATGTGCTTTGAGCACGTGTATTCGGAAGAAGGTTCTAGACCGCATGGTCGCCGCGTGGTTGTAGGCCAACGGTAATACGCAGTATTGTTGAGTTGTTCATTTATATTCAATAAACATAGTCAGTAGCAATTTAATGCTGACGGAAGTAATTAATTATTGAGCGAGTTCCTGGAAGTGAATCCCGGCCCGGCTCGGGCATCCTATCCTGACACATCCCAGCACTTCGGGAAAATTCTAGTGGCCGTATTTTCAAGAAGAAAGCTTACAGAACGAAGAAAAGAAAGGCTCTTATGCAAGACAAATTCGGACGATGATGAATTCCGCATTGATACCTTCCTCGTCGTCAAACGTGCTATCACACATGCTTGCTCGGCCCACGTTCGTGTGTTTGGCCAGTGCGAACGCGACGGAGCGACGGAAAGATAGAGACAAAGTATGCAGTCGAATGCAGTGTTGTTGATATCCCGAGCCACAGTACGTCACAAAGAGAACGAATTATACGAAAGAGAGGGAAAGATAGACACCTTCGTGATGCACGCATTAGTACATAATTCAGAAAATATCAAACTATTATCAATAATTTATAAATTTAATATAATGGTTGCATAAATTGTTGTAAAAAGGTATTTAGTTTCTAGAACTTCAATACATGTCAAGGCGTCTCTTCACATTTCTACAATTTTTTTTTAGTTCATAATCAAATTGTTCTGTAAAACGGTCTTCCATGATAAAGTAAACAAATGTTTAGGTCTGTCCGCAACGTGTAGTTATCGGTACTGTTAACAAATCTTTGTTACATGTTTTGCATTGAAACTTTACTATCTCGTATATCGAATCTCTAAATTGTTCCGTATCTGTTTATAACAGCGTTATGATATTACCTACACATCTTAACAATGAAATTAGTATATTTTTCTGCAGTTATACTGTAAAATTATATCAGAAGATGCCACGGTAATAAAAAAATTCATGATTTCAAAAGAACTTTTTTTTCTGCAAATAAATTGTTGAAGATACGATGACGTTATTGTACGTAAATTGAAAAACATTTTCAAGGATATGCATAGGACCATATTGAAGTTTTAAAAGTTCTAGAAATCAAAAGCATTCTTCAACAATTCATGCAATCAATTATTTGAAATTTAGACATTTTTAATAAGATGGTTTTGTGTAATTAAACCGTGTTTGTACAATTCTATGTTTATTATAATTTTTCAATTAAGAATTTAAAAACCAAACCTATACAAATCCTGCACTATCTTGCAATAATTAAATGTTTAATATTTTGGTAATTCCTTCAAATGTATTTTCTTTTTCAATATTACCCACAATATATGCAAGTTTTTAAACAATGTCTAACATACTGCGAGAACCTTGTATTGATCTGAAACGCACCTATAGATTGAAATTTTCCTGGCTCCGGAAGAGTCTCTGATTTTTTTGTACCTCTTCTTCAAAAAACATTTCGAAATTTTATAAATACACAATTCTTATTAGGACTATATTTCTTAAAAGGAAATAACGTTTAAACGAAAATTTGGTATATTCCTTCACATCATCGTATATCATCATCATATCACCATATTAATCAGATCCGTTTATTCCATTATTTTCCGACATTCTTTTATTCCTTCATTTCGGTATTCCTTTATTTATTCCTTGGTACTTGCATTCCCTGATTTCTTTATTCCCTCATTTCTTTAAAAACAAGTATTTTAATAAAAGCAATACTAGATTTAACAATATTCTACGAATGAAGTGAAATCAGCAAAAAGCATCGAAAATGCAAAGCTATGGGCCAAGTACAAGAGGATGTAACTTTGGAATAGCTTTTTCGTTAACATAAACTTCATTATACGAAGTATTTGAAATCGAACAAATGCGAGCAAGTACAAATTATTGTACAGCATCGACACGATGCTGTCGCTAAGCAAATATATTAAACTAATTAAATTTCCCAAAAAATGATTTCTCCTTATTTAATTAGTAAATCTGTTAATTGCTCGATTAAATGTACTTGGTGGCCCGCTTTTTCTAAATGTTCTACGTGAAGGTACGGTTTTACTTTTTCGAAACGTTCTTCTGCCATTTCCGCGTATATAGTTCGGATTGTTGCGTTTAATTTATGGGTGGTCTTTTCTAAATCTTTATTCGTAGGTGTTGAAATTTCTTTGACTGCGTGGAGTTTTACTGTTGGGACTTCAAATTTCATTGCTGACGCGGTGGTGTGTATTATTTGTGTGTGAGCGATACCGTTCCGATTCGTTACGAGTGCATTTCCGATATAAAGGCCAGTGTTTGTATTAATTATGTCTACGTAGCCTTCTTGGAGCTCGGTCGGTTCTAATCTAATGAATATTTGTACTTTCGCTCTAGCTGGAATTGAGATTGTTTCGTTTCGAGTGAATGGAATTTTTGTTACCAAGCAGGATACATGATTTGGAGTATAAAATATCTGAATTTGTTTGTTTGAAAAATGCGTTCCCTAATATACCGTCTTCTTCGATCGGAAATGAATTTGATATGACGTGAAATTCTGTTGGAATTCCTCTAAAATTTATTTTGCACATGCCTAATGTTCTTACTATGCCGCTTGTGATTCCCGAAAGTTCATATATAATGTCTTCTGATATTACTGTGTCTTTAGGAATTTTGTCTATTTTTATTAAGTTTATGTCGGCTCCTGTGTCTATAAAAAATGTCGCTCCGGTATTGTGTAAATCGGGTGATTCTATGAATATTGCAGGTGGTTGGTGTTTGTTCGTAAGACCGCGTGAAATTTTTGTTTGTCTGATCGTTGTTTCTAACGCTCTTCGGGATTGCTTCGTGTCGCGTTTTCCCGCGAAGCAAGTGTCATGTTTTTTAATTGGTCGTCTAATTGTGTGTGAAAAGGGCTATTGTCTCTTGATCTGGTTCTGTACTGATTCTGTCTGTCTTGTGAATTATTTCGGCTGTTACTTGAATTGTTTCTATACCTGTCGCGTGAAGTATTTCTGTGTCTATCGTGTGAATTGTCTCAACGTGTGTCGCGTGAATCGTTTCTGTCTTGTGAACATCTGTCACGTGAGTTGTCTCTGTACCGTGAGTAATTGTCGCGTGAATTATCTCTGTGTCGTGAATATCTATCGTCTGTGTATTGTTGGTATCTGTTGCGTGAATTTTGTCTGTGTTCTGAATATCTGTCGCGTGAATCGTCTCTATATTGTTGGTATCTATCGCGTGAATTGTGCCTGTATTGTGAATATCTATCTCTCGGATAATTATTTCGTGTGTAACTGTCGCGTCTTCTAAGCTGTTCTAGTCGTGTGCATTCTGATGTCGCGTGTCCCGGTCGTTTGTGGAATTCGCAGTATTTTTGTGTCGGTTCCATGAATCGTACTCTTGTCGTTGTGTGTTCTGTGTTTGGTCTGTGATTTTCATGGAGTGCTGTACGTTTTTCTAATTCGTATTCGATTGCTATGGCTTGTTTAATAAGGTCTGCTAAGTCTTGTTGGTCGTAGGTTATAATTTGTATGGCAATGTCTTTATGGAGTCCTCTAATAAACGCGCGCTTTATTCTTTCGTTTTCTTCGCTAAGTCTTTCTTCAAGGTATATTTTCCGAGTGGAGCCGTGTATGGTTTCGTTTAATCTATTTCTAATTTGTCGGGCTGTTTCTTTTATTCGCGCCGCGTATTTTATGACAGTTTCATTATGTGACTGATAATTTGAATTTAATTTATTCGAAAGGTCTATTATGTCTGTTGTTTTACTAAAAAGTTTTAATTCTGCTAGTAATTGTTCTAAGGTTGGGATTCTTTCGTCTCCTACGATGGATAACGCGTCTCCTATTAGTTTTGCCGGGAGGATTTTTGCAAATTTTCCTTTTTCGGAATCCTGTAACATTCCGTTTACTCGTCTGCATGCGTTTGCGAATGTTTCATAGGTAATATTATGACCATCGTAATACGGAATTCTGTTGTACGCGTCGTGGAAAGTTAACATATTCTCTGTCATTTTTATGTGTTGGGGACTTTTGTCTTTTAAAATATCCGATAAGCGTACGGGTTGAATTTTGAATAGTTTTGTTTAAACGATTTTTATACAGTTTTACAAACAAATTTCGAGAGTGCGTATGTAAAATTTGTTAAAATAAATTTTGTACTTACATTAGCAGTGTGAATGCGAGGGGTTGCATGTAGGTGTGTCTGTCCTTCGTGTGTCTGTTGTCCTTTGTTCTTCTGTCTTCTTTTCACTGACTCTAGTGTGCGCGGTGCTATTTATTTAATACTTTTTTTTATGTAATTATTCGGATGTGCGGGACGAAAAAGCCGCTGCCACCAATTTGTGATGGTAGAATGGTAGGTGGTCCGACGGAATAAAGAGTTCGATTGAGAAAGTAAGAGACTATATTTTGAACGAGACTGATTAAGAGGAGGGCGACTTTCCTAGACGGTAGTTGATTGAGAAGTGAAGTGTGAAGCTGCCCCGCGAAGGCGGTTCGGGACCATCTCGCTCGGTCCCACGGTGGGACCGCGGTGTCTAGGCGCTGACGCTGGGCATTCCACGATAAGGGTAGCATGAGAACGTCATCACAGCACTCTTAATGATAAGGGTGGCGAGAAGTCGTCACAAATTTTTTCATTACCGTGGCATATTCTGATCTAATTTTACAGTATATCTGCAGAAAAATATTCTAATTTCATTGTTAAATGTGCAGGTAATATCATAACACTGTTATAAACAGATACGGAACAATTTAGAGATTCGATATCCAGGATAGTAAAGTTTCAATGCAAAACTACACGTTTCGGACAAACACAAAAATTTGCTTACTTTATCATGGAACCCCTATTTACAGAACAATTTGATTATGTACTAAAAAAAAAGTTTGTAGAAATTTGAAGAGACGCTTTGACATGTATCGAAGGTCTAGAAACAAAATACCGTTTTACAACAATTTAAGCAACCATTATATTAAATTTAGAAATTATTTATAACAGCTTGATATTTTCTGAATTCCGTACTAATGCGTGCATCAGGGAGGTGTCTTTCTTCCTCCCTCTTTTGTTTAATTATCGTTCTCTCTGTGGCGGACTATGGCTCGGGATATCAACAACACTGCATTCGACTGCATACTTTGTCTCTATCTTTCTGTTGCTCCGTCGCACTCGCGCTAGCCAAACACACGAACGTGGGCCGACCAAACATGTGTGATAGCACGTTTGACGATCGAGAAAGGTATCAATGCGGAATTCATCATCGTCCGAATTTTTCTTGCATAACAGCCCATCTTTTCTTTGTTCTGTCCGTCGCGCTCGCGGTGCTCGCACAACGGTGCCGGCCGCGGCAAGTCTTTCATTTTATTCGAAACATTTTTCTAATCATTTTATCGGGCATTTTACACTTATGTCCAATATTTGGTCCCATAGTGTCGCTGAATTTTAATTAAATATAAATGGAATAATAAATAGATGTTTCGTATTGATTCATTTCGTGTTATGTATATCCCCGTGAGTCAATATTTCGCGAAATTTAATCCTTATTTAGTATATCAATTTATTGAAAATCTATGATGGGATCAAAAATTAGCAAGAAATGTTAAATGTCCCATAAAGTAATTCGAAATGTCCCGAAGAATATGAATGAACGATCGCAATCGACGAAGGCGCACCAACACACCTGTGCTCGGCCATCGTCTGTGAGTCGCGATTGGAGTGGGAGCGCGACAGACAGAACGAAGGAAAAAGAGGCTCTTATGCGAGAAAAGTTTGAACTATAGCGAAAACCGTGTTTGATGCCTTCCTCGATCGACGATCGCGCTCTCACACGTGCCTGTCCGGCCTAAGTCAGTGTGTCTCGATGAAATGAGTGCGGCGAAGCGACGAAAAGAAAGATATGAAGTAGTCATTATCACTTGTTACTATGCTGCGACACACGTCAGAGAGAGAAACGAATTATTAGAAAGAGAGGGTACGAAAATCACCTAGGTGAAGCAAGCATTAGTGTTGTGGATACCCGCGGACCCCGCAGTGAAACCGCATTTATGAGTTTGATTATACTTGGCCACAGATAAGACCTTGTCTCTTGATTTTTCCCGCATGTCTCCAACAGATTACATATACAAATCTACATTACCGACAGAAAAATTATCGTCGCATGGTATGAAAATCTGTTAGGTCGGTTTGACACCGATAGAACTCGCATGATCGAATGTCTGACACTGGAAAAGACGAAGCAGACGACTTATTACATAAAAAAGACGTACTTTTGACATCAAATACCTCGTTGCAGGGTGGACCAATGTTTTTGTAATTAGTCTCAATCGACTCGTCTCGACGCCGCCTTTAAGAATATCATCACACTTTTTGGGAAATTTACCGCTTTCCTGCCGTTTGAATACCCCGAAAACCCCGATCTAATATTTCCGGAATGGAGGCAAGGTCTTGCCAGACTTGTACTTGGCCAGAGACAAGACCTAGTCTCTTGATAGAAGGAGGCCCTTTATAAAAAAATCCCTACGTGGTGCAATAGAGACTGGAATTTCGAACATTTTAAGACTTAATAAATTCAAACCGGATGAATAGTTCTTTAAATATGCTGTCAACCATGTTGAAGAACGCTGTTTCGAGAAAAACGCGTTTAATGTTTTGCTTAAGTATAATATACACGATTAATCAGCTATTCCTGGACCATAGAACAGCTCCTCAGCATCCACAGACGTATCATTTTTTCCGTATTTTACACGCAGACAACACTCATGCGTGCTGTGTCTGGCTACGTGCTCGGCATCACATATCCGTTTTTCATCAATATTTAAACAATATTGATAGAGTGCTTCACCAAGTTTTACTTCCAATACATTAATGAGGCCAATTTGACCATTGTTAAAAAGTATTGAAGCAATATTAGTGGCAGTTTCAACTGTGGGTCTGCTGCTCCACGATGTTTTTGGCGAAAATTTCCATATAACAGAGTTCAAACACTCGTTGTTATTGTGGTTAAACGCGCCTAGACATCGTTCCAGAAGCTCATCTTTACTCAGATCCACGTATATTGGTTTTATTGCCTCAATGACATCTGCAGGCAATGCAGGAGTATGAGTGTGCTCTTTCAAAGTTCCTTTGGCATTCACCTGCTGCCACGAACACCACGAGTCTTCTCCTTCTGGGCAATGCTGATGTTGGGGACTTGCGTCTGTGGAACATTTGTGATAGAATGTTGCTCACACAGCTTTTTTCATATCTTCCAACGAATTACTGTTCCGACGAATTGCAAGACCATAGAATGCAGTTAATTCTTCAATGAACTTTCCAGTCAGCTTTCCCTTTCCACCGAGGCCCTCATTACCTTTTTTGCAATTGCGCAAACTTGTTCCTATTCGTTTTTGAATATGGTTGACACATTCATTTTTCTTCATATCATACGGAAGAGCTTGCACGATGTTGTTATATGTTTTCGTGTCACCGTCCCCGATATAATTGACGTATTTCGTTCCCTGTAATTCCTCTGCTCTTTGAAATATCTCAGGCATAGCATCAGTTTTCATTTTGTCTGCACAACCGATGTGGTTTGCATTGCAGGATTCAGTATGGTTTTCTAGCCAATTTTGATATTTCTCTGAATCAGTTTTGCCTTTCCACAGAGCACATGCCTTACAGTATACAGATTTCACACAAATATCAATAACTTTTCCCGAGTAATACCAGATAAGTGTCGTGATACCATCTAACGAATAAAATCCGCGTTTGTGCCAAGTTCCATCAGCAGAAACTGTCAATCCGTCTACTCTTCCACACTTTTCGGCGGTTAGTTCTTTTTTTTCTTTAGCAGCTAGTTTTAATGACATTGTCTTTATTGATTCTGTAGCATCACGAATCTGTCCTACAATAGTATCGTAGAACGATTGAAAAATAGGGCGCGGCATGTCCATGAAAGCACAAAATTTTTCTGCTCCAGCCATACTCCAAGCAATAGCATCGCAAAAATAAAACGACGATTAACTTCTTTTGGCGTACAGGGCTTGCAGTTCATTACAATTTTAAAGCCAAGTCCTCTTCGATTAGATTCGCAAAATTTTATATCACTTCCACACACTTTACATTTCACGTGCGCACTTATTGCCGTAAAAACAGCAATGAAATTTAACAGCCTGTACCCGACAAATGGATTCACGGTAACGGAATCTAGCAGGCCACTGCTCAACTTTCTCGCAGAACTGGTACTAGCTCTCGGCTCTTCTCTCTCCACTTCATATCAAGAGACAAGGTCTTGTCTCAGGCAAAGTACGAGAGAAAACTCTTGACTCTATTCCGGAAAGATTAGATCGGGGTTTTCGGGGTATTCAAACGACATGAAAGCGGCAAATTTCCCCAAAAGTGCGATGATATTCTTAGAGGCAGCGTCGAGACGAGTCGATTGAGACTAATTACAAAAACATTGGTCCACCCAGTAACGAGATATTTGATGTCAAAAGTACGTCTTTTTTATGTAATAAGTCGTCTGCTTCGTCTTTTCCAGTGTCACACTTTCGACTATGCGAGTTCTGTCGGTGTCAAACCGACCTAACAGATTTTCATACCATGCGACGATAATTTTTCTGTCGGTAATGTAGATTTGTATATGTAATCTGTTGGAAACATGCGGGAAAAATCAAGAGACAAGGTCTTATCTGTGGCCAAGTATAATCAAACGCATAAATGGTTTCACTGCGGGGTACGGGGTGCGCGCGGGTATCCACAAATGGTAATGCTTGTTTCACCTAGGTGATTTTCGTACCCTCTCTTTCTAATAATTCGTTTCTCTCTCTGACGTGTGTCGCAGCATAATAACAAGTGATAATGACTACTTCATCTCTTTCTTTTCGTCGTTTCGCCGCACTCATTTCATCGAGACACACTGACTTAGGCCGGACAGGCATGTGTGAGAGCGCGATCGTCGATCGAGGAAGGCATCAAACGCGGTTTTCGCTATGGTTCGAATTTTTCTCATATAAGAGCCTCTCTTTCCTTTATCTGCTGTCGCGCTCGCACTCCGATCGCGGCTCACAGACGATGGCCGAGCACAGGTGTGTTGGTGCGCCTTCGTCGATTGCGATCGTTCATTCATATTCTTCGGGACATTTCGAATTACTTTATGGGACATTTAACATTTCTTGCTAATTTTTGATCCCATCATAGATTTTCAATAAATTGATATACTAAATAAGGATTAAATTTCGCGAAATATTGAATCACGGGGATATACATAACATGAAATGAATCAATACGAAACATTTATTTATTATTCCATTTATATTTAATTAAAATTCAGCGACACTATGGGACCAAATATTGGACATAAGTGTAAAATGCCCGATAAAATGATTAGAAAAATGTTTCGAATAAAATGAAAGACTTGCCGCGGCCGGCACCGTTCTGCGAGCACCGCGAGCGCGACGGACAGAACAAAGAAAAGATGGGCTGTTATGCAAGAAAAATTCGGACGATGATGAATTCTGCATTGATACCTTTCTCGATCGTCAAACATGCTATGACACGTGCTTGGTCGGCCCACGTTCCTGTGTTTGGCTAGTGCGAACGCGACGTAGCGACGGAGCGACAGAAAGATAGAGACAAAGTATGCAGTCGAATGCAGTGTTGTTGATATCCCGAGCCATAGTACGCCACAAAGAGAACGAATTATACGAAAGAGAGGGAAAGATAGACAGCTTCGTGATGCACGCATTAGTACATAATTCAGAAAATATCAAACTGTTATCAATAATTTATAAATCTAATATAATGGTTGCATAAATTGTTGTAAAAAGGTATTTAGTTTCTAGAACTTCGATACATGTCAAGGCGTCTCTTCACATTTCTACAAACTTTTTTTTAGTACATAATCAAATTGTTCTGTAAAACGGTCTTCCATGATAAAGTAAACAAATGTTTGGGTCTGTCCGAAACGTGTAGTTATCGGTACTGTTAACAAATCTTTGTTACATGTTTTGCATTGAAACTTTACTATCTCGGATATCGAATCTCTAAATTGTTCCGTATCTGTTTATAACAGTGTTATGATATTACCTACACATCTTAACAATGAAATTAGTATATTTTTCTGCAGTTATACTGTAAAATTAGATCAGAAGATGCCACGGTAATAAAAAAATTAATGATTTCAAAAGAACTATTTTTTCTGCAAATAAATTGTTGAAGATACGATGACGTTATTGTACGTAAATTGAAAAACATTTTCAAGGATATGCATAGGACCATATTGAAGTTCTCAAAGTTCTAGAAATCAAAAGCATTCTTCAACAATTCATGCAAACAATTATTTAAAATTTAGAGATTTTTACTCAGATGGTTTTTGTGTAATTAAACCGTTTTTGTACACTTCTATGTTTATTATAATTTTTTAATTAAGCATTTAAAAACCAAACGTATACAAATCCTGCACTATCTTGCAATAGTTTAATGTTTAATATATTGGTAATTCGTTCAAGTGTATTTCCTTTTTCAATATTACCCACAATATATGCAAGTTTTTAAACAATGTCCCAGAATTTCTGTTACACCCTGTATAAGAAGTAGGTCAAACCTAGTCAGTAGAACTAGACAGCATTAATCTGACGTGTCGAAGGCTGCATATCGGCATGCGTCTTCACGACGGGCGTTTAACTACTAATTTTAGGACCTAAACTTTGTAATAATATTAATTTTTTTTGCTGTCTTCGCAAAGCAAGTCTCGATGAATTATCCACATTTTTCTCAAGTTGATAAACAGCCTCTAGCATAGAAATAATCACATTTGTTTTTTATTAACAAGAATAATTGCAACTTAACGGTACTAATCGCAGCAGTTATATTTTTTTATTAAACTTTGATCTTTTCCGGTTATATCGCAATCAAAATCCGTTTTCTACGACTTACCGTTTCGGAAGTATAATTTTTGAAACTTGTTTTCCAAAGGGAGTTGTATCTCTATAGGGGGTGGGTTTCGCACAAAACTTTTAAGACGTTTTTGTCTTATTATTATGTGTTTCATCCATACACTTAAAGTGTCCCCGGATTTTTGTTACACTCTATATATGAATATCGGCATAGATGCGCATTATAGGGGGAGAAAATGTAACATTTTAGAACAAGCGGACTTCTTTTGGTTGGATCGACAAGTCTTAATTGCTTTCTTGACACAGTGTGGCGAACAATAAGTTCAAGTACAACTATTATTGTAAGACAAGCCTTCGTGCTCTGTATCACTAATTTACTAATTTCATTCTTTAGATGCCTACTCTAGAAATATATGTTGACGTTTTCCCACGTCTCTTGTTGATTTTCCCGAGCTCGGCTCGGATGGAGTAGTCCAAGAGTGTTTAGAATTTAGTGTTTAAGAATTTAAGAAGACGTAAGGGCGTTTTCTTATAAGGATATGTCCTGCGCATGTCTTTTGAACTTTGAATGCGAATAGATATTTCTTTATTTCTTTCGTCCGAATTTTTTATTAATTTCTTTCCATTTCTTTTTCCCTTAACGACAATCTTTATTTTCGTTATGCTTATCCTTTCCTGTTTCTCCTATATATGCCCTACATATAAAACTCCGTTTTCTGCAAGATTTCATTTAAGAAACAAAAACATATATTTTTGTATAAACACATATGCACATGATATTGTACAAATTGGGATATTTTATTATATCCTAAATGGTATGGTATAAATTCAACAGATTTTATTGTATGGTAAATTTCATACCACTAAAATTCAATATATTTTCCGAAACATATTATTACTTGCAGTATGAATGATAATCTATGAAACTCACTGTGCATCGTCCAAAAAAATTTGTGCGAAAAAATGGAAAGTAAATGTGTTTGATGTAGATTCTGTTCTTTGATTAATCACAATATGAGAAAGACAAATAAGTAATATCATACAATTTATCACTCGAGATAGGTATGTTTGAATTTTAGGCATGTTTGAATCTGTGTTGTAACTGGTGTTTGATTTAAAAACAGCGAATGCTCTCAATATATATGATGGGTAACAGAATAAAAAATGAAGGAACAAGGTGAAAAGAATAGAGGGGTTATGGGGCTTGCAAGATGGTGATAGGATACAGCATGGCTGCAGTGTTGCCGCAATAGGGTTCGTGGGAAGGGTGCGAATTGTCCTTTGAGTCAGGTCGGTGAAACATCTGAGCCGTGCAATGTCCAACTCGGTTCATGGGGTTCTGCCGCTCCATCGTTCCAACGATGTATGGTCGAGCTACGATGGCGGGTTCTGGATATGCTCGATTGCTTCGTAAAAAGGCAACTTCATCATTTTCACAGCTAGACTAACAGAAGCGCACAAAATCCTAGACACATCGGCCCTGGGAGCTGTGAGCGTGTAAACATCGCGTAACGGAATACCTGATTACCCATAGTGATCACTGAGCCGACGTTATCCCTCGTATGCTTCGATAAATCGTTAAGAACGCACCTCGTTGAGCTCCAACCTCTCTATTAACGCGGATTGCTTACTCTGCCGTGGTATACAGCCATGTATTATTAGACATTAAACTGCACGTTTACTATTCCATCCTTAAATTTATATATGCTCACTGTTTGTTACTGTATACATATATTTCAATACATTATATAATATTAATGAAAGTGGAATTAGATTTGATAGCAGGAAACGTTGAAGAAAACACATTCTTAAAAAAGCATCGAAAATGCACAGGTATAGGCCAAGTACAAGAGGATGCCACTTAGGCATAGCTTGCTCGTTAACATAAACTTCATTCTATGAAGTATTTGAAATCTAACAAATGTGAGCAAGTACAAACTATTGTACAGCATCGACACAATACTATCGCTTAGTAAATATATTGAAGTAACTAAATTTCCCAAAAAATGATTTCTCCTCATTTAATTAATAAGTCTGTTTATTTCTCGATAAAATCTACTTGGTGGCCCGCATTTTACGAAGCTTAATGGCCAAAATGTTACGCAACAGATATTTGTACTCATTTCTAAATTAACAAATTGACAACCCAGATGTATCTGACAATGAGTGGACAAATTTAACAAGTTAACAATCAGGATGTGCCTGAGGGGAAATAGCACATACCTATTGCTATGTGTTTCAACGATTGATGATAATATAAATTAAAAACGAACGACATGAGATATTCAGAGGATTTTCATTTTGTACAGTAAGAACCCCACTTTATACTGTGCTTTAACAACTCTCTTTTAATATCGCGCATCCCCAACTATTTGAGCTTAGCGGAGTTGATAGTACAGGTATTTTTTACCATCGAACCTTCGTAAAAAGCGGGCCACCATGTACATACATTTAATCGAGCTGTAAACAGATTTGTTAATTAAATGAGGAGAAATCATTTTTTGGGAAATTTAGTTAATTGAATATATTTACTTAGCGACACTATTGTGTCGTTGCTCTACAATAATTTGTACTTGCTCACATTTGATTGATTTAAAATCTTGTGTAAAATGAAACTTATGTTAATCAGCAACTTATATCAATGTAACATCTTCCTGTACTTGGCCCATAGCTTTGCATTTTCGATGCTCTTTTGAGGATTTCGCTTCATCCGTAGAATTATGTAAAGTACAGTATCGGTTTTATTGAAATATTTGTTATTAAAAAAATCAGGGAATGATGGAATAAGGAAATGCAGGAAAATAAAAGAATGTACGGATGTTATTATTATAGTAATTTTGCTTTTGATGATGCGGAAAAATGTCAAAAATTATCCTTTAAATGTTATTTACTTTTTAAAAATGTAGTAATAAGAATTATGTATTTTGGAAATTTCAAAAAATTCTTTGACGAAGTGAATAAAAACATTAGAGACTCTTTCAGAGACATTGAAATGTCAATGTAGGTGCGTTTGAGGTCAATCGATCAAGGTACTTGCAGTACTTTGTACTAAGACAATCCATGTCAGAGATTGTTTAAAACTTGCATATATTATCGATAATGTTTAAAAGAAAAACACAGTTCAATGAATTAGCAAAATATTAAACATTGAATTATTGCTAGACAGTGAAGGTTTTGTATACGTTTGGTGTTTAAATTCTTAATTTGAAAATTATAATAAACATAGAAGTGGTAAAAAATCCTCGTATGAAAAATTTATAAATTTAAAATAATGGTCAGTGTGAATCGCTCAAAAATGTTTTTAACGTTTAGAACTTTAATATGGTCCGATGTATATCCTGTAAACTTACCTATATTCCAACGACAGGTTTGAACAAAGAATAGTTTTTAACCCTTTCATTACCTTGGATGACATATCTCGCGACCCGATACTGGCCGATCAACGCTTTTGACAAGATATCTCGCGATGCGGTAGTAGCGGATTAACGCTTTTGACGATAATCTAGCTTTCTAGCACAAATATTTTGACATTCTAGATGAATATATTTTATAACTAATTCTATTCGTATAGCTAAAAGGAAGAAATAAATACAGTTTTTATTAATTTAATGAAATTATTTGTATTTACTTTCTACGTGTATAATTGAAAACATGGTGTTACGCATAAAGCCACATTACACTTCTGACAAAAATATCGTGTTTCCTTACGTTTTCCGTTTTCTTTGCATACGGTGCAACGTTTTGTTGGCTATTTTTTCTTGTGCGTCTCCCGTATTATTACAGGGAAGCATCGAGACTTGAATCGAAGTGCATGTTTTTTACTGCACGTTCTTCCTCGATTATTATGTGACGTGCAATGTTCTTCTAACAAACCACGAATGATGTCTTCTTTCATTTGCAAGTAACTTTTATTTTCTTTATGGAGGCATTTCCACACCACGAGGAAATTATGGATTGCTATATCTAGTAAATGTAAAAAGTACTTCTTGTACCACTTTATGCTCTTACGTAAAGAAGAACATCCTTGGAGGATTTGATCCATGCGATCCACGCCACCCATGTACTGGTTATAATCTATAACAGTATATGGTTTTTTATGTAGTCTCCTGTAGTCCTATCAATTTTTATTGATTCTTCCAAACGGGGAGTATGTGCAGTAGTCAAAGTTGATACTACTCTTTTATCCTTTTATACACAAAAAGCCATTCTCTTATTGTACCGTACTAACATATCTCCTTTTTTTAGTTTTTTTTTTGCATTTTTAACTTGTTCGTCACAAGACATTGCTTTTCTTTTCAGTCGAACAGTACCACACACATTTGTCCCATTTTTGTGTAGCTTTTCATATAAAGCTGGAGATGAGTACCA
Source organism: Mimumesa dahlbomi (assembly GCA_917499265.3). Classification (NCBI taxonomy): domain Eukaryota; kingdom Metazoa; phylum Arthropoda; class Insecta; order Hymenoptera; family Crabronidae; genus Mimumesa; species Mimumesa dahlbomi. The sequence goes on from OU824120.1 coordinate 3,066,348, forward strand.
GTTGTCCAAAAACATAGTTCATCCTTGATTTAAAATATTTTTCGATAAATCCATTACCACGGAACCGTAAACTCCAATCGATTGATCATTCCAATCTTCCAACATTCTTCCAGTATAGAGTTTCATGTTGTAGGCATAACTGGTTTCAGAATCATATAGAACGAAACTCTTCAGTCCGAATCTTGCTCACTTTGATGGAATAAACTGTTTGAATGACAATCTACCTTTCCACAGCATCATACTTTCGTCAACCACAACGTACTGTACTGGACGATATGGTTTTTGAAATCGCTGAACTAGCATGTCAATAACCGGCCGTATTTTACAAGCCGTATAATTATTATCTTCATTATTTATATCGCTAACAATAAGATGTAAATACTTCTGGACCTCCAAAATTTTTTTTCTGGTCATAGCTTGTCTGATTAAGGGGCTATCCTAGTGTGACATGCGAAAAATTAGGCGATTTTCTGGGATTTATAAAATAAAAACTATTGCATGAAATTTGTTCAAACTTGGAGGATATATTCTTGGATATGTTGACTTATTACATAAATTTTTTTAAGTAATTATATTTAAATTTGGCAAACTTATGCGCAATCTGCCTGGGATCAAAAAAAAAAAGTTGCTCAACTGCTGGCACGATTGGCGCGTTTAGAGTGCCTGAAATCAAAAAATACAAAATGCCTGTTAAACTAGAAGATATTTCCCCTACAGTGAACCGCGGGTTTGAAAAAATATTAAAAATTGACAAAATGACGAAGTATTGAAAAAAAAGTTGAGTTTTGCCCGAAAAATTGGCCGTTTTTTGCATGGCAAATTGACAATTTTTGTCCTAATTAAAAACTGGCAGTTCACTGTATAGCAAAAACATGTACTGAGTCTGCTCAAAAAATTTCAAGATGATTCTATAATTTGTATTCGAGTTAGAGCGCCAGCAAATTTGAGAAAAGTCCTTCTGAGAAAACCACGTTTAAAGTTTGAACAACAGATTTTTTTCTTATAACGCAAATATTTTCATACTTACAATTAATCTGCTATCACAGGCCCGTATAAGGAGTCTTCCTGTTCTTCGAAAAGTGCCTGCTGGGCTGTAGCAGCTATCCTCCTAGGTGTCCGAGCCTCTTTTGAACTCTCTTTATAGCGTTTCTCGGCTAGCCGGATTCTGCTCTCATCGCGATGTTCGGCATATTCTTTGGCCGCAGAGCCAATGATTACTCCCATAATTTGCATGGTTCTTAAGATTGTTTGAAAACCATCATTAAATATATTTACTGCAAAAAATTTGCCAGTTGTACAGTTTTAACACCGCTGTGGAGATGCTTTGGAGCGAAGTGCCAAAGCAAGCCATTAAAACTTTCATTATTGTTCTGGGTGTTCCTTCCCTTGCACCTGTCCAATAATTCTCGTCGGCTCAGATCTGTATACACTGGCTTTAAAACTTCTTGAATTTGTGGATCTAGCGGAAAATAATCGTGTTGAAACCTTGCCATATCTAGGCTTTCGGCCTGCGCGCAACGGTATTTACACTAGCTCTCCGCGCCAGCCGGTCAGTTGTCGTGCATCGGATTTTTGTCTATTGAACTCAAGTGAAAGTATGTAGCCCAAATTGCGTTGTACATAGCATCTACATTATCTTGATGCTTGGTGATAGCCAGACCGAGTATTTCTGAAGCTTATTGATGATAGCAATGGTTAATTTCACCGTATCTATACTTTTTCCGTCTAAGCCCTGGTTTTTCCGCCTAAGGTTGGCGATAGTCAGTGCCTAGACTAAACATGCCTCCCCCAATCATCGATGAGCGTGAGAAACTTTTTCTTTTTGAAAATGTGTCACTAAAGAATTCTTGTCCTCCGAACAACGGCGCTTCGAGAGCTGCCATTTCAAAACTATTTTAGATACAACTTTTAAACTTTAGGATGTCATTCTAGACGTAATAAACTATCGAAAAATGAAAACAAAAAAAAATCGATTTAAAAAAATTTGCACACTAGGATAGCCCCTTAATGGAAAGTTATAAAGTGGATCAGTACTCGAATACATCGATGTTTTAGGAGGCTGAACACTGCCCATATATATGTACACACAAAAAGGCATCAAAAATGCAAAGATATAGGCCAAGTACAAGAGGACGTGACTTTGGAATCGATTGCTCATTAACATAAATTTCATTACACGAAGTATTTGAAACCGAACAAATGCGAGCAGGTACAAATTATTGTACAGCATCGACACAATAGTGTTGCTAAATAAATGTGTTCAATTACATAAATTTTCCAAAAAATTATTTCTCCTCATTTAATTAAAAAATCTATTTACTGCTCGATTACTGTACTTGGTGGCCAACTTTTTACGAAGCTAAAATGTAACGTCCAAAATGTATCGTAACAGATATTTGTACTCATTTCTAAATTAACAAATTAAGAACCCGGATGCATCTGAGTGGAAACATTTAACAAGTTAACAATCTGGATGCGCCTGAGAGGAAATTACACATAAATACATATTGCGATGTGTTTGAACGATTGATGATAACATAAATTAAAAAGAAACGACATGAGATATTTAGACGATTTTCATTCTGAACAGTAAGAAGCCCACTTTATACTGTGTTTTAATAACTCTTTTTTAATGTCGAACATCCCGAACTATTTAAGCTTCGGGGAGTTGATACCACAGGTATTTTTCACCATCGAACCTTCGTAAAAAGCGGGCCACCAAGTACATTTAATAGAGCAATAAACAGATTTATTCATTAAATGAGAAGACACCATATTTTGGGAAATTTAGTTAATTGAATATATTTACTTGTTAGCGATAGTATTGTGTCGTTGCTCTACAATAATTTGTACTTGCTCACATTTGATTGATTTCAAATACTATGTAAAATGCAGTTTATGTTAATGAGCAACCTATTGCAATGTAACATTCTCTTGTACTTGGCCAATAGCTTTGCATTTTCGATGCTATTTTGTGGATTTCACTTGTAAAGCACAGTATGCTTTTTATTGAAATACTTGTTATTAAAGAAATCAGGGAATACAGGAAAATAAAGGAATATACAGACCTCTATAAAGGAATATTATTATAATAATTTTGCAATCATGATGTGGCCAAATGTAAAAAATTATCCTTTAAATGTTATTTATGTTTAAAAAATATAGTAATCAGAATTATGTATTTTAAAATTTTTTAAACTTCTTTTTCGATTTACGTATAACAACGTCATCGTGTCCGTTAATCTTACGTATATTTGAACGAGGGGTTTGAACAAAAAATAGTTTTTAAGTAATATCATAACACTGTTACAAATAGATAAAAAACAATTTGGAGATTCAATAGCCGAGATGATAAAGTGTCGATACGAAGCATATAACAAAGATTATTTAACAGTACCGGATAACCCGATAAAAAAATTTGCCTACTTTTTCTTGGAAGTCCTGTTTATAGAACAATTTGATTACGTACTAAAGAAGAGCTTGTAGAAATTTGAAGATACGCTTTGACATGTATCGAAGTTCTAAAAATGAAACACATTAATTATTGATAACACTTTGAAAATTTCCGAATGACGTACTAATGCGTGCATCACGAAGGTGTCTACTTTTCCCTCTTTTTCGTAATCATTCCTTCTCGATGTGGCGTACTATGTTTCCGGATATAAACAACTGTCAAAGACTTCATTGTCTCCATCTTTCCGTCGCTCCGTCGCGCTCGTACTAGCCAAACAAACGGCGCGACGTGGGCCACGCGAGCATGTGTGAGAGCGCGTTTGACGACAAAGCAATGCGGAATTTAACATGATCCGAATTTTTCTAGTATAAAAGCCGCTCTTTCTTTACTTCTGTCTGTCACGCTCGCACAATAATAATTCCGCTTTTGCCCCAGAATTAAAGAAATAAGATTTAATACTTGTTAAACAGGTAGTTGCGGTTTTGCCCCAGTTCCGGGGCAAGTCCGTCCTAGCAGCAATGTTTTTAATTTATTAAGATATAATAAGTTTTAGATGATTTTTTTAATCCAAATTATTGCAACTTAAAGAATATACCATGCGCTAACTAACTAACACTAAAATTGTTAGGTTTTAGTGGAATAGATAAAAATACATTAGTTTGAAATAAACTTAACAATTTCTGGGTCGGTTTTACCCCACTCCACCTTAGATCGTTCAGATCAGTACTTGGCGAACAGCAGTATTTTACGAAAAACTGTAAAGTGGTACAAAAAATTAGCATTTTTTCTGATAAACTGCATGTTGTTCAATGCTTATAAACTGTACTGTACCTATCTGCTAGAAAATAAAACAAGGTATAAAAAATTTCTATTGGAACTAGCTAGAGAATGGATAAGTGTGGATTCCAAAGAATCTGGCATTGCACCTGACACTTCGCGAATTTCGAATACAGCTCCTTATAAAGACACACCCTCCAGGCTTTCCGGACAAATAAGAGACCACCTCTTAGTAAAAATAGTCACTGCGAGAAAAGTAAATCGGACCAGAACGTGTAGAGTATGCTCTTCAAAGAGAAAATGAAGTGAAACCAGGTATATTTGTCAAAGCTATTGTGTACCATTACACGTAGGTAATTGTTATATTGTTTATCATACAAAAAATAAATATTAAAAGTTGAAAAAAAAATTTGTTTAAACATTGTTTTTATTGTTTAACTTCACATTTCATGACGAAATAGTCACCGGTGACATGAGGTAAATTTTCAGTAAAATTGCCGGTCAACAATGTGTTAAGAAACCATTATATTAAATTTATAAATTATCGATAACCCTTGAAGATTTTCTGAATCAGTAAAAAGCATCGAAAATGCAAAGGTATAGGCCAAGTACAAGAGAATGTGACTTTGGAATAGCTTTCTCGTTAACATAAACTTGATTATACGATGTATTTGAAATCGAACAAATGCGAGCAAGTACAAATCATTGTACAGCAGCCTCATTAAATGAGGAGACATCATTTTTTGGGAAATTTAGTTAATTTAATATATTTTCTTAGCGATAGCATCGTGTGGCTGTTGTTGTGATCCCAATAATGGCGAGGAAGAAACTCGGAATAGTTCGAATAATAATTTATTTAAACTACAATAATCGCGAAGTTTCCTTCACTCGGAGGAATTTTACAACAAGTACGGACCCGCGGAACTCTTTCGTAGAAATGGCTTCGTACGTGAAGAATATTCGTAGAAGTGTACAGTGTCAAATCTGACTCTAGAAAGCTCTGGTTTTGGGTCTAACGCAGTATACTTATAGTCTAAGGGGAGAAAAGAAATTAGGAAAGAAGTGGGGTTGTTTTCGGGTTGTTTTGGATACTAGGAGTCAGAGTTTACTTATGACTAAGGGTGACAATGTCTAGTGACAACGGTCGGTGATGACGTACGGTGAGTAATTAGTGGAGAAACCGTCAAAAATAGATGAGTCATACAACACCTCCCCCCTTAGATGGATTGAAATCTATTGAATTCAATCTATTATGCGATTAATAATTCTTAAAATTATAGGTTAAAAATAGGAAGTACGTAAATATTAATAAATCTATATTATAATGGGGTAGTGCTTCTTCTTGGTTTTAATCGGGGTGTACTAGAGGCTGGAACACTGGCGGATCGTCGTGATGTAGGAGGACTCTCCAATTCTTCTAATTGTTCCTCTATGGAATCCGTGGTATTGTGTCTTCGAGGATTGTATGATATTATGTCCGAGTGATGATCGGTACGTGTATTGGAATCGAACGTACAATTGATTATATTCTTGATCATCGGTGGCATTATTTCTTTGGTGGTTGGATTCTTTGTAAAGCAGCAGAATCGTTTCAATAGTTTGAAACATCCAGTCCAACGGCAGCAATTTCCACAAATAATTAAAAGTAAGATAGCACCAATTACACATAACATTATAGTGTACCATTTCGTATGCGTGACAATGAACGGTTCGTTTAGACGCTTTGTTAATATTTCGTCAAATTCATTTAGCTTCTTGTCAGCATATTTCAAATCAGAGAGATCGATATTTGTAAGATGCACTGGTGTCAATAATGTTTTGTGTGTTTCCTTGATTTCTTCTGGAATAAGGCAGCAGTCTTCGTTAATGATGTTCGGAGTTGGTATGAAGTGAGTAATGTTCCTATTTTTATTCCTGGTTGGCTCCAATGTATAAAGGTTAGTGTAACCTTTGCATTGATCTTGTAAAGATAGGATCCCTGTTTGATGCAGAACAATATCTTCTATTGGCTGCTGGTTTTCACACAGGATCGTGAGTGTCGATGGTTTTTGAAGCACGTAAAGCCAACGATTATTACTGATGTATTTCCAGGTTTCGATCACAGCCTTAATGGTTTTTGTATTGCAATCCTCCGGAATATGGTCCAGATGAGGAGACAGCAACTCGACTTCGCAGATGGTTGAGTCGGTGATTCGGCTTGTATGTACATCGCTACAGATGTACTTTCCTTCAAGATACTCTTTACAATTCAACAGCTGTGATAGGAAGGTGAAATGGCTCTTGGTCCGGGAAAGTAATAAGTAGTCGTGTTTTGGTTGGATATAGGAGAATATGGAAGTATTTTCGTGTTGAACCGGAAGAGGGATAAGGTGATAGAGATTGAAAATGTTTCTTTTTGCAAGTGGGAGTTTAATAGCAAATACAACAATCTCGTTAACTACAAGAATCTGTACCTCCATTAATTTATAAAGTAACGGCATGTTCTCATAATCAGGGGATATAACTAAAGTTTGATCGCCATTGTATTTAATTAATTCTTCGTGAAGAATTTTCGGAGTAATGACTAACGGCGACGTGATTTGGTGCCTACTGAGATTAATTGCCTCAATATATTTATTATAGTCATTGTATATTCTGTTGGCGAGTGTTAACAATGTTGTAATTTGTTGTGTTATGACAGATTCCAAAGTTAGTCTTGAAATAAAAGTGTTGGTTTCGCTAGTGAACTTGTTGATAAGTTCCATGTTTTTGTTCATAGTATCTTCATTATCCTTGAGCAGCGTTAATGAATTATTGAAATTGTGAATCGTACTAGAAATAATCTGAACTTGTGATTTTAAAAGAGTTTGTGTTTGTTTATTGTCATTTAATAACATGTTAATGCTATCCGAATAGAATTTTGCATCGGCGGCATCTGGTGTGCCGAACAACCAATTGAAGGCGTAAGATACTCCGTTTATCAACCCGCGTTTCCTTTTTCGGTCATTGAAATTTTTTCCGATTAAGTCATGTAAGATCTCATAATTGACATTTATTGCTTCTATTTGTTCTTTTATGATTTTTAGGGTTTGTTCGCAATGAAAACCAACATGATTAAAATCTGATCCTTCCTTATGTAACATTTCACATAACTCCTGTGATTTAAAATAATAGGTTCTTAATACGGTCCGCCCTTTATTCAAATACGTTACGTTAATATGTGTTAGTAGGGTTAATTTTGAGTTTGATATTTGCGCGATTCCTAATTTATCATAAAATATTCCACTAGAGTGGTTAATTATAGTGTTGGAGTATGATTCTCCTAGGATGAAGGGAAGGAATAGAAGGATTAAACAGCTTTGAAATAGCATCTGAAAAAAGGATAATGGAATATTAGTGAGTGCTAATCATTAGAAGAATAGTGTTTTAAAAGATTACTGTGATATTTTCGTTGTTTTTTTCCTATCAGAATTTCTATTATGTTATTAGGATGTACTTGGACTATCTTGTATGACCCTTTGAAATTTGGAGACAGCTTTTTGCTTAACCCGGGCTTGATTTGTTTCTGGTAAATACATACTAAATCACCTTCTTTAAATTTTGTAGGGTTTGAATCTTTATCATAGTATTCTTTACTTTTAGCTTTTGCTTCATTAGAACTTTCTTTAGCTATTTTGAAAGATGTGTTTAGTTTGTGCTGTAGTGATCGCGTGTAATCGTCGTAAGTGTAATGAAATCTCGGTTCTTGTGTGAGTGACGACGGTAAATAAGGTTTTCGACCAAAAAGCAATTCGTAGGGTGCAAATTTAGTGGATTTATGAATCGATGCGTTATAACTAAATACGGCACTATCCACGTATTCATCCCAGTCAGTTTGGTTGGGTTTAATGTAATGTTTTAAATAATCTTTAAGTGTGAGATGATATCGTTCAAGCGCTCCGTTTGTTTGAGGATGGTAGGGGGTAGTGGTAATGTGTTTAGTTTTGAATAGTTTACTCAATTCCTTAATCAAATCTGACATAAAATCTGAGCCTTGATCTGTTAAAAATGATTTTGGGATTCCGAATCGCAAAAAGATTTTTGTTAATACCTTCGCGACTGTAAGGGCCTCGTGGTTTGGTACTGCTTCGGCTATAGTGAATCTAGTAAGGTCATCTTGAGCGATAAGGATATGTTTATTCCCATTTTCTGTAAGGGGTAGGGGCCCTACAATATCGATTGCTAGTCGCTGAAATGGTTCGTCTGATGTACTTGTAATTTCCATTCGTTGTTTGATCGGTCTGAAATTTGTTTTATTTATTTGACATGAATGGCAGTTTTTAATATAGCTTCTAATGTCTGCTTTTAGATTTGGCCAATAATAATTTTCCTTAATTCTGGAATAAGTTTTTGAGAAACCGAGATGGCCGCTTAATTTACTATCGTGATTTTCTTCAAGAATGCGTTTGATTTGTTCTTGGTCTTTAGGGATCACTCTTGCGGTATTAAATATTTTTACATTATTTTTGGGAAAGATGAATTTGATCATTTCATAAAACTGTGTTGGTTTAATATTCGTATGTTTTTCCGGGGGGATTTAAGACAAAATCTTCGTTTTTTAGACTAGTTTTTAGATTTAATAATGTTTCGAAAATATTTTTGTACTCGAGTTTGTCAAAATATAAATTCATGGGGTAGGCTAGATATATGGTTTGTCTGTTGTTGATTAATTTGGAAAAACTATTTAATTCTGGTTTCAAACTCGAAATATTGATATTGTTACATATGGCTCATTCCATACGAAATCCATCACTTTTCGGAGCGACATCTCAGAACATTTTCAAAATAACTGATGTTATAGCCCTTGGCGTGCCAAATACGGACCTGTCTTTGTTTTTTCGAAATTTTGAAAATTGACAAAGTTACAGCTGTATAAAGTTTGGCATTTCTTGAAAAATCGAGAAAACTCTACTTTTTCAAAAATTTATATCTCGGCGACGGTAAAGCGTAGCAACAAAATTTTTTTTTCATTTTCACCGGAAAGGACCAAATTTTTCAATAAAAAATACAATTTGCATGACTATCGATGTTAACTAATATTTCCAATCAGTTCTTTTAAACAATTGTGCATAACTTCTGGCGTTCGCGTTTTAAAAATCTGAAAAAATTCAGGCGAATACCTTGAACCTTCCTCTTCAAGTAACTGCAAGCAAAATGACGGACGTTGGAATAACGACTCTGTAAACAATCGCGAAAGTTGAAAATGTAGCCGTTTGACGCGTTCCGCCGTGCAGTTGCCGGCACGCCATACCCCCACTCCTACCGCACTGCTGCTACGTACTTACTGAGCGCCGCTCAGCGACACAATCAACACAAAGAAAAGTTGTGTGCCGGTTAGTTAAAAAATCTGAAAAAAATTAAATAAGCCGCTTAGACTGTCCCCTTTCAGAATGTGCTACGAAAAAGAGGGACAGTCTAATAGCTGACGAATAATAATTAGTCAAACCGTGTGCCGCCTACTATGGGCACAATTTCTTGCGGACCAGTTCTCCATTGTATCTGATGCAATCTGTTGTTTAAAACTGTCTAATCTTAAGAGTTTACATTCCCGTCGGCTTGATTAGATTTATGTGTTTATTTCTATACTATATGCCAGTCTCGACCAAGACGATCGCAGTGTTCTTTCTTCAAGGAATTTATTAGTTTCTCAAGTGCGTCGTCCTGGCGTCGAACTGACAAAAGGCGTTTAGACGCGGGGACGTAACATGATATTACCTACATATTTTAACAATGAAATTAGAATATTTTCTGCAGGTATACTGTAAAATTAGATCAGAAGATGCACGGTAATAAAAAATTCATGCTTTCAAAAAAAACTATTTTTTCATCAAATAGATTGTTGAAGTATAGGTACGTTTAGAAGACACGATGACGATGTTGTACGTAAATTGAAAAACATTTTCAAGGATATACATAGGACCATATTGAAGTTCTAAAAGTTCTAGAAATCAAAAGCATTCTTCAACAATTCATGCAAACAATTATGTAAAATTTAGATATTTTTAATAAGATGGTTTTTGTGTGATTGAACCGTTTATGTACACTTCTTTGTTTATTATAATTTTTTAATTAAGCATTTAAGAACCAAACGTATACAAATCCTGCACTATTTCATCGATACATTTTTCGTGCTAGTGTGTTAGTGCTCGCTCTGTATCCCTTTCAAGAGGCCCGTTGGCGCGGCGGCATAAACACTCCCGCCACTACAAGACATTAACTTGTAACAGTAGGAACTGTCGCGCTGCCGCGCCCAACGGAGCCCTCTGATTGGCTGTCGTTTTTCGTTAATAACTCAGCCACGGATTGTGATGGGACGCTGAGAATGTTACACCCTATATTAGAATTACCTGAGCTATTCAAAGCCATAAACGTCCTGGGAACTGGGACACCCTGTAGATTGAAATTTTGCTGGCTCCGGAAGAGTCTCTGATTTTTTTGTATCACTTCTTCAAAAAACATTTTGAAATTTTATAAATACACAATTCTTATTACTATATTTCTTATAAGGAAAAACGTTTAAAGGAAAATTTGGTATATTCCTTCACATCATCGTATATCATCATCATATCATCATATTAATCAGATCCGTTCATTCCATTATATTCCGACATGCTTTTATTCCTTCATTCCTGTATTCCCTTATTTATTCCTTGGTACCTGCATCCCCTAATTTCCTTATTCCCTTATTTCTTTAAAAACAAGTATTTTAATCAAAGCAATACTAAACTTAACAATATTCTACGAATGAAGTGAAATCAGCAAAAAGCATCGAAAATGCAAAGCTATGGGCCAAGTACAAGAGGATGTGACTTTGGAATAGCTTTCTCGTTAACATAAACTTCATTATACGAAGTATTTGAAATCGAACAAATGCGAGCAAGTACAAATTATTGTACAGCATCGACACGATGCTATCGCTAAGTAAATATATTCAATTAACTAAATTACCCAAAAAATGATTTCTCCTTATTTAATTAATAAATCTGTTTAGTGCTCGACTAAATGTACTTGGTGACCCGTTTTTTAATACTATCGCTAAGTAAATATATTCAATTAACTAAATTTCCCAAAATATGGTGTCCTCTCATTTAATGAGTAAACCTGTTTACTGCTCTATTAAATGTACTTGGTGGCGCGCTTTTTACGAAGCTTGATGTCCAAAACGTAATGTAACAAACATTTGTAATTTAATATGTTGACAATCTGAATATGTGTGAGAGGAAATTACATATACATATTGTAGTGTATTTCAACAATTGATGTTAAAATAAATTAAAAAGGAACGACGTGAGATATTTAAAGGACTTTCATTCTGTACAGTAAGAGGCCCACTTTATACTGTGTTTTAGCAACTCTCTTTTAATGTCGCACATCCCCAACTATTTAAGCTTAGGGGAGTTGATACTTGTTGAGTACGCGTGAGAATTTCAGGAATAAGAAAAATGACGCGACTCTTGTTTTTCGTCAGTTGTTACACTTGTATTTTAACAAAATAAATAACAGAATAAATGTACAAAAATGTGAACTAGTAAATTGCAAAATAATAGATAAAAGTGGACTGTATTAAAAAATGAGAATAAGTAAAGGCCCAGAGTGACTAATCGCGTGGGTGTCAAATGCCCTGGGGATCTCGCTGATCAGAGTAAGTCGCTCTTACTCTCGTGATGGTTACTTGAATTCTGATTTCTTCTTGGTGTCCTTGACACCTCGAAGCCCTTTCCTCCACCACCCCCAAGTCAGGCCCATCATCCGCGCCCCCAGATACATGAGCGGAATTTCTCTAAGACTCTCTGTACCTGAAGGAGAGAGTTCACGGAGGTCTAGCTAATCGTGATGCCCTCAACCATGACGTCAACGATCGTGGGTTTTTCCCGTGACGCTCTCCTGACGTAGGGTCGGCCGCTCGGGTGACCCGACCGTCGCGGTCGTCGGTCAGCCGACGGAGACTTCGAAGTCGAGGGTTTATGATATGTCAATTTCTATTGAGAAACGAACGTTCAGAGTTAGAATTGTCTTTACGGTTTACAAAACATACCCGACAACCCTAACTCCGTCTCGAGTCGCTAGTGCTTTGACATTACAATACATATAGAAAATAAGCATCTCAAAAATAGCTATTTTGTCACGTACATATCGTAAACCCTGACGATGGTTTATCCTTCAAGGTGGGAACTGTAAAAATCCAGTTGTAGCTGTTCACTAAAATTGCCCGTGAATTGATTATCAGCAAAAAGCATCGAAAATGCAAAGTTATAGGCCAAGTACAAGAGAATGTGACTTTGGAATAGCTTTCTCGATAACATAAACTTCATTATACAAAGTATTTGAAATCGAACAAATGCGAGCAAGTCCAAAATGTAACGTTACAGATATTTGTACTCATTTCTAATTTAACAATCCGGATGCATCTGAGTGGAAAAATTTAACAAGTTAACAATCTGGATGTGCCTGAGAGAAAATTACACATGCATATTGCCATGTGTTTCAACGATTGATGATAACGTAAATTAAAAGGAAACGTCATGCGATATTTAGAGGATTTTCATTCAACACAATAAGAAGGCCGCTTTATACTGTGTTTTAACAACTCTTTTTTAATGTCGAACATCCCGAACTATTAAGGCTTATTTTTCACCATCGAACCTTCGTAAAAAGCGGGCCACCAAGTACATTTAATCGAGCAATAAACAGATTTATTCATTAAATGAGGAGAAATCATTTTTTGGGAAATTTAGTTAATTTAATATATTTACTTAGCGATAGCATCGTGTCGATGCTGTACAATCATTTGTACTTGCTCGCATTTGTTCGATTTCAAATACTTTGTATAATGAAGTTTATGTTATCGAGAAAGCTATTCCAAAGTCACATTCTCTTGTACTTGGCCTATACCTTTGCATTTTCGATGCTTTTTGCTGATTTCACTTCATTCGTAGAATATTGTTAAGTGTAGTATTGCTTTTATTAAAATACTTGTTTTTAAAGAAATAAGGGAATAAAGAAATCAGGGGAATAAATAAGGGAATACAGGAATGAAGGAATAACAGAATGTCGGAAAGTAATGGAATAAACGGATCTGATTAATATGGTGATATGATGATGATGTACGATGATATGAAGGAATATACCAAATTTTCCTTTAAACGTTATTTCCTTTAAAGAAATATAGTAATAAGAATTGTGTATTTATAAAATTTCAACAAGTTTTTTGAAGTAGTGATACAAAAAAATCAGAGACTTTTCCGGAGCCAGGAAAATTTCAATGTATAGGTGCGTTTCAGATCCAGTGTACAAGGTTCTTGCAGCATGTTAGACATTGTTTAATAACTTGCATATATTGGGGGTAATATTGAAAAAGGAAATACATTTGAAGGAATTACCGAAATATTAAACATTTAACTATTGCAAGATAGTGCAGGATTTGTATACGTTTGGTTTTTAAGTTCTTAATTAAACAATTATAATAAACATAGAAGTGTACAAAAACGGTTTAATTACACAAAAACCATCTGAGTAAAAATATCTAAATTTTAAATAATTGTTTGCATGAATTGTTGAAGAATGCTTTTGATTTCTAGAACTTTTAGAATTTCAATATAGTCCTATGTATATCCTTGAAAATGTTTTTCAATTTACGTACAACATCGACATCGTGTCTTCTAAACGTACCTATACTTCAACAATCTATTTGAAGAAAAAATATTTTTTTTGAAATCATGAATTTTTTTATTACCGTGGCATCTTCTGATCTAATTTTGCAGTATATCTGCAGAAAAATATTCTAATTTCATTGTTAAAATGTATAGGTAGGTAATATCATAACACTGTTATAAACAGATACGGAACAATTTAGAGATTCGATATCCGAGATAGTAAAGTTTCAATGCAAAACATATAACAAAGATTTGTTAACAGTACGGACAACTACACGTTTCGGACGGACCCAAAAATTTGCTTACTTCATCATGGAAGACCTGTTTACAGAACAATTTGATTATGTACTAAAAAAAAAGTTTGTAGAAATTTAAAGAGACGCTTTGACATGTATCCAAGTTCTAGAAACTAAATACCTTTTTACAACAATTTCTGCAACCATTATATTAAATTTATAAATTATTGATAACAGTTTGATATTTTCTGAGCTCCGTACTAATGCGTGCATCAGGGAGGTGTCTTTCTTCCTCCCTCTTTCGTATAATTATCGTTCTCTCTGTGGCGTACTATGGCTCGGGATATCAACAACACTGCATTCGACTGCATACTTTGTCTCTATCTTTCCGTCACACCGTCGCGCTCGCGCTAGCGAAACACACGAACGTGGACCGACCAAGCATGTGCGATAGAACGTTTGACGACGAGGAAGGTATCAATGCGGAATTCATCGACGTCCGAATTTGTCTTGCATAAGAGCCTTTCTTTTCTTCGTTCTGTCTGTCGCGTTCGCAGTGCTCGCAATACGATCGTCGAGAGCAAGTGCGACGGTGTGTCTTTGCCGGTCGCGGCGATTCTTTCATTTTATTCGAAACATTTTTCTAATCATTTTATCGGGCATTTAACACTTATGTCCAATATTTGATCTCACAGTGCCGCTGAATTTTAATTAAATAGAAAAGGAATAATAATTAGATGTTTCTTAATCATTCATTTCGAGTTATGTATATCCCCATGATTCAATATTTCGCGAAATTTATGCCTTATTTACAGAGACAATATTGTAACTTTAAATAAATAATTGAAAAACATATAATTGTCATACTATATCAATTTATTGAAAATCTATGATACGATAAAAAATTAGCAAGAAATATTAAATGTACCATAAAATAATTCGAAATGTCCTGAAGAAATGAATGAACGATCGCGATCGACGAAGGCGCACCAACACACCTGTGCTCGGCCATCGTCTGTGAGTCGCGATGGGAGTGCAAGCGTGACAGACGGAAGGAAGGAAAGAGCGGCTCTTATGCGAGAAAAATTCGAACCATAGCGAAAACCGCGTTTGATGCCTTCCTCGATCGACGATCGCGCTCTCACACGTGCCTGTCCGGCCTAAGGCCGTGTGCCTCGATAGAATGAGTGCGGCGGAGCGATGAAAAGATAGAGATGAAGTAGTTGTTATCACTTGTTACTATGTTGCGACACACGTCAGAGAGAGAAACGAATTATTAGAAAGAGAGGGCACGAAAATCACCTAGGTGAAACAAGCATTAACAGTTGTGGATGCCCGCGCGCCCCCCGTACCCCGCAGTGAAATCATTTATGCTGTTGATTGTACTTGGCCAGAGACAAGACCTTGTCTCTTGATATCTTTAACGGAATATTTCCCTTGTAACGGTTCGCAAACCCCCTATGTAATAGTCTAAACATTCCGCCCACCTTGAAAGGTATACCTTTCAACACTTATAAACGGATAAATCTAAGAAATAGATCATTGAATTATCATTGACTGAACAATACAAAACATAAGAAAGCATAAGCTACATGCTATATACATACAAGATTACTCTATGTCAAAGAATTGTGATTAAACATTTATGCATTATTATTTGTGCCGTTGGCTTCATCTTCAAGAGGAAGAATATGGATTTTTGTCGTTGGGCGCTTGACCGTGGTGTTTGACAATTTTACAGACACTACACGTGTCACGCCATCCTTTCCAGGGTGTAGTTCCATAATTCTGCCCAATCGCCATCTCAATGGCGGCAGATTGTCTTCCTTTAGTACGACCAGAGTGCCTGGACCAAAATTTTGTGGTGATGATGTCTTCCATCTGTTTCTTTGTTGCAATTGGTGCAGGTATTCAGTATGCCAACGTTTCCAAAAATGCTGCAACATAAACTGAATATGCTGGTAACGCGACAACCGGTTCACCGGGATCTCAGTGATGTCAGGATGAGGGAGAGCGGTCACTGCTTCTCCGATTAAAAAATGACCCGGTGTGAGAGGGGTTAAATCTTCATGGTCGGAAGACATTGGACTAAGCGGTCGCGAATTCAAACATGCTTCTACCTGCACTAAAACGGTATACAGCTCTTCGTACGCTAGCCTTGTTTCGCCTATTACACGTTTCAAATGGTATTTTTCGGATTTAACGCCTGCTTCCCACAAGCCTCCGAAATGAGGTGAATGGGGAGGGATAAGTGACCATGACATACCTTCGTTTGCCATGAATGTGCCTATCCTTTCCTGATGCGACTTATTACCTAGAAGTACACCCAACTCTTCTAGCTCATTTCGCGCGCCTATAAAATTTGTCCCGTTATCAGAATACATCTTAATGCATCTCTCACGTCGAGAGATGAATCGCCGCAGACTGTTCAAAAATGCTTCGGTTGATAGGTCCGTCGCTAGTTCTATGTGAATAGCCTTTGTCGTGAAACATACGAATATACATACATATGCTTTGATCGTTACTCGTGACCGCGTTTTCGTCTTAAGATAATACGGTCCGGCATAGTCTACGCCACAAAAACTGAACGCACGATTTGGAGTGACGCGAGATCCTGGCAGGTCACCCATGATGTAGTCCTGTGACACAGGTTTCGCACGGAAACACCTTACGCATTGTCGCAGTATCTTTTATACCGCGATTTTGCATGCTGTGGGCCAATATTGTCGTCGCAGCGACGCCAGAGTGGTCTGACATCCTGCGTGTAACAAGTGGAGATGTTCTGCCCGAATGATTAGCGTTGTTGCTGGATGTTTGCTGTCTAATATGATCGGATGTTTCTGGTCGAGTGATAGATGAGCGTTGCTTAGCCTTCCGTCCACCCTGAGCAATCCTGTTGTGTCCACGAAAGGGATGAGGTTGTTGATGCGGCTTGTTCCTGATAGCGTCCCTCCACCGGTGATAATTTTCAATTCCTCTGAGAATGATTCCTTCTGAGCCAATCTCAGAAGTATTTTTCGTGCCGCTTCTAAGTCTGTGGTCGTCAAGTTTTTGCCACACTGTTGTTCCGACAACCTCCTTATCTTACGTGCAGCTTGTATAAACTTTAAACAGTACACGGTGATTCGCAATAGTCGCGTCCAAGAGGAGTATCGATTGAAAATCGCAGATGGTTGATTTACTGTGACCAGTGTCACCACGGATGTTTTTTCTTCAGGGGCGTTGATCCTCGGTGGTTTCGACCTCGGCCAATCTTCTTTCTTCTTCGCGAGCCAGGATGGTCCGGTCCACCAGAGTCTGCTTTGAGCTAGCGTGGCAGGGTTAATTCCTCGGGAAATTATGCCTGCTGGGTTGTCCTTTGATATGATGTGATTCCATTAGCGACGAATGTCTTCCATTTGTTGCTGGGCGAATTAATCCACGCCAACGCAACGGTTGAATCGCACTAGTAGTACTCCCTATGTAAGAATCCGCTTAACGCTATTCTCACCTTTTTACATAGTTGTGATAGCACTACCGCACCGCACAGTTCTAAACGTGGTAGTGATATATTAGCTAACGGCGCCACTCGGCTTTTAGCGCATAACAATTTAACGGTTGTCCGACCGTTTCTATCAACAGTGCGTAAATATACGCAAGCTCCGTATGCTTTTTCTGAGGCGTCGCAAAACCCGTGAATGTCTATAATCTCAGCATCTTTGAGTGATGCATGCCTTGGAATCGAGATGTTGCGGATCTCCCATTGTCCGTGTATGTTTTGCGGCAGCGACTCATCCCAGTTTAAACCGAGTTGCCACAGTCGTTGCATCATGATCTTTGCGATGATCGTTGCTGGACCGACCAAGCCTAATGGGTCGAATATCTGCGCTATCTCTCCTAAAATAGCGCGTTTCGTAATCGGTTCGCCTTTCGCGGGTTTAACCTGGAACCGAAGCACGTCCTCGCTGGATCGCCAAATAAGTCCCAATGTTTTTGGTTCCTTATCTTCCGACATGTCAACGCTTGCCGTTGTAACCTCTTCTGATGAAAGTACACCTGAGTGGTTCGATGCCCACTTGCGAAGTTCCATTCCTGCAGCTCCTAATCGAGATGTGGCTTCCAGTCGTAGCTTCTGAGCTTCTTGTACCGAATCCGCGCCCGTGAGGAGATCATCCACGTAGAAATCGTGACAGATGACTTCGCTTGTACGAGGGTGAGTTTTCTTGTGTTCAACGCCGATTTGATGCAGAACGCGTGTGGCTAAAAACGGCGCGGAAGCCGTTCCGTATGTGACCGTATTTAACTCGTACTCTGTAATTGATAACGTTGGACTCGAACGCCATAAAATGGTTTGGAATCTGCGTTGGCTCGAGGTAATCAAAACCTGACGATACATTTTGGCTACGTCCGCTGATATAACGATGTTGTGCTTTCTAAATCTGATTAAAATCGCGAGCAAATCGTCCTGCACGGTCGGACCGACATGTTGTGTTTCGTTTAGCGAAACTCCCGATGAAGTTTTCGCAAAGCCGTCGAAAACTACTCGAAGTTTTGCGGTCGTGCTTTCCTCTTTTATCACGGCGTGATGAGGGAGATAGCATCGTCGATCAGAGCGTCTGGAATCTGTAATTGGCGTCATCTGACATAATGTTTCATACTCGCGCATGAGTTCAGAGTATTGCTTCAGTAATTCCGGAGCCCTCGAAAGTTTTCGCTCGACCGCATGAAAACGTCTTTCCGCTATATTACGCGATTCGACTAACTCTTGCACTTTTCCGTTAAACGGGATACTAAGTATGTACCGTCCGTCACTGTTTCGGTTGATGGTGTCTTTAAAATGTTTCTCGCTCGGGTCTGACGGATCTAATTGTGAATCGGGATTTTCCGGGATCTCTTCTATCTCCCAGAATCGCTGTATCTCCGCGGCCAAAGGATCGCGAGTTGTTGCATGGCATGTAACCGCGGCGGTTCGTTGTGTCGGCGGTGCGCGCATTGGCCCGCCAACAATCCATCCTAATTGCGTTTTCTGTAGTGTTGGATATTCTGGACCCATTTGATATTGACCGACGCATAAAAGGTTCCAAAAGATCTCTCCACTGATTAAGAGGTCGATTTTGCGTGTCTGATGGAAGTTTGGGTCTGCTAACTTGATATTCGGAGGTAATGGAATTTTGCGATTGATAGGGTGGTTCGGAAGCTCATCCGTAATAGCCTTTACAATGAGACATGACAATTGACTGCGGTATTTGTTGTATCGCGAATGTATCTCTACTATTGCCCGGTGTTTGACTTGACTACAAACTTGCCCGACGCCCGTGACCGATCGTTCATATGGAACTTCTCGCAGACGTAATTTCTTTGCAAACTCCTCGGATATGAAATGCGATTGTGAACCCGGATCGAGAAGTGCCCGACACTCATGCTTCTTCCCTATCCTATCTCGCACGTGGATTATCGCTGTAGCTAGCAATACATACGTATTATCACCCGTATTTTCGGTTTGTGTTAACGCGACAAATTTCCCTTCCGAGAGTATAGCTTCGTTAGAAGATCGGTTGCCTGGATTATGTAGCAGTGTGTGATGCGGCGCGTTACAGGTTTTGCATCGTTTGCGATTACATTTTGTCGCGAGTTTCCCGGCCACAGACAATTAAAATATACACCGAGCTCGGTTGCTCGTTTTCTACGTTCTGGTACATTTAAATTGATAAACGTCGTACATTGGTACAACCCATGATCTCCACGACAATTTGGACAGATGGGTTGCGCGGTTGCGAGGTGGGCTGATACACGCATGGGTGGAAAACCCTTCGCCGGCTTATTGACTGGTGTCGGCTTTTCGGAATTTGATCGCTCGAGAAATCGGCAATGTTATTCTAGGAAATCCGTGAATGCCTTAAACGTTAGTTTCCCGGAAATATCTAATGCCTTCCGTTCCCATTCGCGCTTTGTATATGCGTCTAACTTTGCTGAGACTAAATATATCACCAGCGTTCCCCATGAATCTACGGGCTCATCTAACGATTTTAATGCTAACGCGTGATTGTTCACGTCGTCCAACATCTGCCTTAGCGCAGTGTATGACGCTTTCGATATCGCGGGTAATTCAACTATTCCCGCAACATGGTATCTGATCAGAGCTTGAGAATCCTCATAACGATCTCTCAAACTCTGCCACGCGAGAGTGTAATTCGTCTCTGATACCCCAAGTGATTGTATGACGCGTGCTGCATCCCCTTTTAACAATGAGTTTAAATAATGAAACTTTTGAATATTCGTTAACGCGTCATTATTGTGTATTAACGAGTCAAACGTATCCCTGAATTTAATCCAATCGCTATAAACTCCATTAAACATTGGTAGCGAGATCGTTGGTAGTCTAACTGGTAAATGTCCCTCTGAAAATTACGGCGACGGAGTTCCTGGACCAACCGATCTTACACCCGTATCTCGAGGATTGAATCGAGGCCCTTCTAATTGATTTTTCGCGGTTGCCACTATTCTATAATATGTGGACTCAAAACTGTCCCGCTCGGTTGTATGCGACGCTTCCGCTGCCGTAGTTCCAGTTCGCAATTCAATTTGATTTTGGAGGTGGTCAAATTTTTCTATTAGCGGCGTTGCGCGATCTAAACGCTCTTGAAGCTCACGCAAATCAGAATTTTCGGCACTAAAATTTTCGACGTACCGCTGGAATCGCATCAGAGCTGCCTTAACTAAACCGCGTGATGCTATCAAGTCTTTCAGATCCGCGTCCATATTTGTAATTGTATTTAGTGCAGGTCGAAAACAGTACTTGAATAGGACTCACGCTTCCGCCAAATACTATCGCTCGATCCGTGGCTCTCTTCCGCGAATGCTTCCCGTCTGGTGGCTTCTTGATTGGTCTCCTTGGACCCTGAATGTTGTGGTCACGCTGCTGTGACGCTGTACTGTCCCGTTGTATGATCCATCCAGCAGTGGATGGTTCACTTCTTCGGAATAGTTTCATCACTGGAACGCTTCTGTTCTGACTTTCGTAGTCAGTTATCCGGATTACTGTTCGATCCGCGATCACTTTTTGCACACTTGATTAACTAAACTGTTGATGACATGAATATCCGGCTCGAAGGACAAAATGTTGAGTACGCGTGAGAATTTCAGGAATAAGAAAAATGACGCGACTCTTGTTTTTCGTCAGTTGTTACACTTGTATTTCAACAAAATAAATAACAGAATAAATGTACAAAAATGTGAACTAGTAAATTACAAAATAATAGATAAAAGTGGACTGTATTAAAAAATGAGAATAAGTAAAGGCCCAGAGTGACTAATCGCGTGGGTGTCAAATGCCCTGGGGATCTCGCTGATCAGAGTAAGTCGCTCTTACTCTCCTGAAGGTTACTTGCATTCTGATTTCTTACTGGTGTCCTTGACACCTCGAAGCCCTTTCCTCCACAACCCCCAAGTCAGGCCCATCATCCGCGCCCCCAGATACATGAGCGGAATTTCTCTAAGACTCTGTGTACCTGAAGGAGAGAGTTCACGGAGGCTCAGCTGATCGTGATGCCCTCAACCATGACGTCAACGATCGTGGGTTTTTCCCGTGACGCTCTCCTGACGTAGGGTCGGCCGCTCGGGTGACCCGACCGTCGCGGTCGTCGGTCAGCCGACGGAGACTTCGAAGTCGAGGGTTTATGATATGTCAATTTCTATTGAGAAACGAACGTTCAGAGTTAGAATTGTCTTTACGGTTTACAAAACATACCCGACAACCCTAACTCCGTCTCGAGTCGCTAGTGCTTTGACATTACAATACATATAGAAAATAAGCATCTCAAAAATAGCTATTTTGTCACGTGCATATCGTAAACCCTGACGATGGTTTATCCTTCAAGGTGGGAACTGTAAAAATCCAGTTGTAGCTGTTCACTAAAATTGCCCGTGAATTGATTACAGCAAAAAGCATCGAAAATGCAAAGCTATGGGCCAAGTACAAGAGGATGTAACTTTGGAATAGCTTTTTCGTTAACATAAACTTCATTATACGAAGTATTTGAAATCGAACAAATGCGAGCAAGTACAAATTATTGTACAGCATCGACACGATGCTATCGCTAAGTAAATATATTAAATTAACTAAATTTCCCAAAAAATGATTTCTCCTTATTTAATTAGTAAATCTGTTAATTGCTCGATTAAATGTACTTGGTGGCCCGCTTTTTACGAAGCTTGATGTCCAAAATGTAACGTTACAGATATTTGTACTCATTTACAAATTAACTATCCGGATGCATCTGAGTGGAAAAATTTAACAAGTTAACAATCTGGATGTGCCTGAGAGAAAATTACACATGCATATTGCCATATGTTTCAACGATTGATGATAACATAAATTAAATGGAAGCGTCATCAGATTTTTAGAGGATTTTCATTCAACACAATAAGAAGGCCGCTTTATACTGTGTTTTAACAACTCTTTTTTAATGTCGAACATCCCGAACTATTTAGGCTTATTTTTCACTATCGAACCTTCGTAAAAAGCGGGCCACCAAGTACATTTAATCGAGCAATTGACAGATTTACTAATTAAATAAGGAGAAATCATTTTTTGGGAAATTTAGTTAATTTAATATATTTACTTAGCGATAGCATCGTGTCGATGCTGTACAATAATTTGTACTTGCTCGCATTTGTTCGATTTCAAATACTTCGTATAATGAAGTTTATGTTAACGAAAAAGCTATTCCAAAGTTACATCCTCTTGTACTTGGCCCATAGCTTTGCATTTTCGATGCTTTTTGCTGATTTCACTTCATTCGTAGAATATTGTTAAGTCTAGTATTGCTTTTATTAAAATACTTGTTTTTGAAGAAATAAGGGAATAAAGAAATCAGGGAATACAGGTACCAAGGAATAAATAAGGGAATACAGGAATAAAGGAATAAAACAATGTCGGAAAATAATTGAATAAACGGATCTGATTAATATGGAGATATGATGATGCTATACGATGATGTGAAGGAATATACCTAATTTTCGTTTAAACGTTATTTCCTTTTAAGAAATATAGTCCTAATAAGAATTGTGTATTTATAAAATTTCAAAATGTTTTTTGAAGAAGTGGTACAAAAAAATCAGAGACTCTTCCGGAGCCAGGAATATTTCAATCTATAGGTGCGTTTCAGATCAATACAAGGTTCTCGCAGTATGTTAGACATTGTTTAAAAACTTGCATATATTGTGGGTAATATTGAAAAAGAAAATACATTTGAAGGAATTACCAAAATATTAAACATTTAATTATTGCAAGATAGTGCAGGATTTGTATAGGTATGGTTTTTAAATTCTTAATTGAAAAATTATAATAAACATAGAAGTGTACAAACACGGTTTAATTACACAAAACCATCTTATTAAAAATGTCTAAATTTCAAATAATTGTTTATATGAATTGTTGAAGAATGCTTTTGATTTCTCGAACTTTAATATGGTCCTATGCATATCCTTGAAAATGTTTTTCAATTTACATACAATAACGTCATCGTATCTTCAACAATTTATTTGCAGAAAAAATAGTTCTTTTGAAATCATGAATTTTTTTATTACCGTGGCATCTTCTGATCTAATTTTACAGTATAACTGCAGAAAAATATACTAATTTCATTGTTAAGATGTGTAGGTAATATCATAACACTGTTATAAACAGATACGGAACAATTTAGAGATTATAGTAAAGTTTCAATGCAAAACATGTAACAAAGATTTGTTAACAGTACCGATAACTACACGTTTCGGACAGACCCAAACATTTGTTTACTTTATCATGGAAGACCGTTTTACAGAACAATTTGATTATGTACTAAAAAAGAGTTTGTAGAAATTTAAAGAGACGCTTTGACATGTATCGAAGTTCTAGAAACTAAATACCTTTTTACAACAATTTATGCAACAATTATATTCAATTTATAAATTATTGATAACAGTTTGATATTTTCTGAATTATGTACTAATGCGTGCATCACGAAGGTGTCTATCTTTCCCTCTCTTTCGTATAATTCGTTCTCTTTGTGGCGTACTATGGCTCGGGATATCAACAACACTGCATTCGACTGCATACTTTGTCTCTATCTTTCCGTCGCTCCGTCGCGTTCGCACTGGCCAAACACACGAACGTGGGCCGAGCAAGCATGTGCGATAGCACGTTTGACGACGAGGAAGGTATCAATGCGGAATTCATCATCATCAAAATTTGTCTTACATAAGAGCCTTTCTTTTCTTCGTTCTGCCTGTCGCGCTTGCAGTGCTCGCACTACGAGCGCCGAGAGTGAGTCCGACGGTGTGTCTTTGCCGGCCGCGGCGACTCAATCATTTCATTCGAAACATTTTTCTAATCATTTTATCGGGCATTTAACACTTATGTCCAATATTTGATCCCACAGTGTCGCTGAATTTTAATTAAATATAAATGGAATAATAATTAGATGTTTCTTATTCATTCATTTCGTGTTGTGTATATCCCCATGATTCAATATTTCGCGAAATTTATTCCTTATTTACTATATCAATTTATTGAAAATCTATGATGGGATCAAAAATTAGCAAGAAATACTAAATGTCCCGAAAAATATGAATGAACGATCGCGTACGACCATGGCGCACCGAAACACCTGAGCTGGGCCATCGTCTGTGAGCCGCGATCGGAGTGCGAGCGCGACAGCAGATAAAGGAAAGAGAGGCTCTTATACGAGAAAAATTCGGACCATGGCGAAAACCGCGTTTGCTGCCTTCCTCTATTGACGATCGCGCTCTCACACATGCCTGTCCGGCCTAAGGCCGTGTGCCTCGACAGAATGAGTGCGGCGGAGCGACGAAAAGAAAGAGATGAAGTAGTTGTTTTCACTTGTTACTATGTTGCGACACACGTCAGAGAGAGAAACGAATTATTAGAAAGAGAGGGCACGAAAATCACCTAGGTGAAACAAGCATTAACAGTTGTGGATACCCGCGCGCACCCCGTACCCCGCAGTGAAACCATTTATGCTGTTGATTGTACTTGGCCAGAGACAAGACCTTGTTTCTTGATTTTTCCCGCATGTCTCCAACAGATTACATATAAAAATCTACATTACCGACAGAAAAAATATCGTCGCATGGTATGAAATTCTGTTAGTTCGGTTTGACACCGACAGAACTCGCATAGTCGAAAGTGTGACACTGGAAAAGACGAAGCAGACGACTTATTACATAAAAAAGACGTACTTTTGACATCAAATATCTCGTTACTTGGTGGACCAATGTTTTTGTAATTAGTCTCAATCGACTCGTCTCGACGCTGCCTCCAAGAATATCATCGCACTTTTGGGGAAATTTGCCGCTTTCATGTCGTTTGAATACCCCGAAAACCCCGATCTAATCTTTCCGGAATAGAGTCAAGAGTCTTCTCTCGTACTTGGCCCGAGACAAGACCTTGTCTCTTGTTATCCTTAACGGAATATTTCCCTTGTAACGGTTCGCAAACCCCCTATGTAATAGTCTAAACAATACTACAGGTATTTTTTACCATCAAACCTTCGTAAAAAGCGGGCCACCAAGTACATTTAATAGAGCAGTAAACAGATTTATTCATTAAATGAGAAGACACCATATTTTGGGAAATTTAGTTAAATGAATATATTTACTTAGCGATAGTATTGTGTCGTTGCTCTACAATAATTTGTACTTGCTCACATTTGATTGATTTCAAATCCTGTGTAAAATACAGTTTATGTTAATGAGCAACCTATTCCAATGTAACATTCTCTTGTCCTTGGCCCATAGCTTTGCATTTTCGATGCTTTTTGTGGATTATCTATATATTGTGTTTTGTTTATAATAACTGGGATGTTTCTTTTGTCGCCTCTAATGACTAATAGCTCGTTGTGGTTTTTCAAAAAATTTTTGGTCTTTTTGAATAGTGAATAAAACTGAGTACTGATTCTGTCTACGGTGGAATTGTGTTTGAGGTGGTTATAAATTTTGTTAACTATCTTGAATCTGGTTTGTTTTCTTTCTCTATTTTTTTTGATTTTACTAATGTTATGTTCAATTTCTACTATGTATTTCAAAAGCCATGATTTTGTAATATACTTTGAAAACGAAAATTTGGAACCAAGAGCTATAATGAATTTTACTTCTTTCGGAATAACAGTGTCAGACAGATTTACACACCACTTCTTTATATCGATCGACTCAATAATATTCCCGACACAATCGCTATCTTTCTTGATTTTGATGAATTTCTCAGAACAATTACTTTTGTGCTTACGAACAAGTTTGTCATACTTCTGTTTTTGGACCTCGAAAAACGAATTGTATATTTCAAACGACAATTTACTAGTAATTTGAAATTTCAAATTTTGTAATATATTTTTAATTCTATTTTCTTTGTAGTGTATATCCTTAATTTCTAAATTAAAAATATTCATTTTAAACTGGAGGATGTTTGTGTTTAATTTCGAAATAAGGAAACGGTTGGTCATGTCAATACCAATTTTTAGTTTTTCGATGTGAGATAGAAAGGTCGTAGACTTTTTGCATGTCAATAAAAGTAATTTGTGATTCGTCACTGTTGCTAACTTAGCTGACACAATGGAATAATTCTTCAATAATGATGAACAATGATGTCCAAAGTTTTGCAAAATGTAATTAAAAAAATTATTATAATTGTACGTAAGAATCGTTACTTAGCTTACTGAGCAATACAAAAAACTCTATATAAAATTTGTTGGGATTCGTATCGATTATGGCTGTGGCGTGTGCAACCCTTCGGGTTACATATCCACTCGCCCAGAATGGGGAACGAGAGAGTAATTAACGAACACGTTTGTTAAAACTTTTACTTTTAATACTTAGGTACAAGAAGGAGACATCCTTATAAAAGGAGATTTGAGCGTTAACTGCGCGGGCAGTCTTTCGTACTAGCCGCTACGCGTGTGGTGCTAGTAGCTAGAGAATTTACTGTTGGAGAGTAACAGTTGGCGTTACCCCACATGGCTTGTATATGTGGTGACTCCGCATTCGCGACGATTAGGATGTAAAGCCAAGCCTTGTAATATGTTCAATTAAAAATATATATTAAGTGTGTTCAAGAGTGCTCTGCGCGAACTTATTTACGTTCTAAACCCGAAACAGAATCTGACAGGTTATGGGCCCAGGTTACGCATAAACGGAAAACGTAAAAATTCACGCAGATTAACCTAAAAAGAAAAACGTGGTTATCGACAACGAAGAATGGCGACGATGCACGCCGTACAGAATATCGACAAATTGAACGACGAAAACTACGAAGACTAGAAACTCCAGATGAGGAGCGTACTCATCTGCAATGATTTATGTTCATACGTAAACGGCGAAGAAATTAAAACGAACGAAAATAGCGCCGCATGGAACCAAAAAGACCAAAAAGCGCTAGCAATGATAATGCTGAGCATGACACGTGGTGAACTAAACCACATGAAGAAGGCAGCAACATCGAACGCGGCGTGGAAATAATTAGAAAATATACATGTATATGAATCGAAAGGACCAATTCGGTTATCGACACTATACAAACAATTGTATAGAGTGAAAAAGGATTCCGAAACATGGATGGCTGCTCACTTAAACGAATTCACGGCAAAAGCTGAGAAATTGGCAGAAGCCAGTGTAGGCCTTCCGGAAGAGTTGTTGTCGGTCATGATGTTGGGATCATTGCCGGACGAGTATGAAAATTTTACAGTGGCGATTGCATCACGCTACGAAATTCCGAGAATAACCAACCTAAAAGCAAAATTAATCGAAGAAGAAGCGCGACAATAGGAACGAGATGGCAAATCGGATAAAGAAAGAAGAAGAAACATCAACAGCGAAGCACTATATACGAAAACAACAAAGTATGTGAAACCATGAACTAGCAACTACAAAAATGTGGGGTTTTAGAAATATGCGGAATGATGTTTCGAGTGCATGAGCGTGTGTCTGGCAAATGTTGTTTTGAAAGAGAAAGTATGCAAATTTATGGTGGACAAGGGCAGCGCTTGAAGAGCGACCACCATCTGCGTTTCCCTGGGAAAACCCGATCGACTCTTCGGCGGCGGTCCACAGGCCCTTGTCCTAGGTATAAGGGATGAGTGAGTGAGAAAGTGAGAAAAGCGAGTGAGATAGAATGAAGTGCGAGTGCAAGCGAATGAAGTGTGAGAGAGAGCAAATGCGTGGTATAAGAAAGCGAATGATGGAAAAGAAAGCAGAATGTTTGTGGAGCGCGAGGAGAATGTTAGTTGAGCGCGAGGAGTAACAGTGTGATATTGCGAGTATAGCGAAGTAGCGAAGTAGCGAGAGTATTAGCGAGGTAGCGAAGTGTCAGCGAAGCAGCGTCGTAGTGAAGTATATTTTAGTTAGTTTAGTTTAGTGTTTAAGTAAAAGCAATTCTAATTTACAAATACACAATTTTCACCTTTACCACCAACTAGTATCCCACAAAAATAACATGGAAAAGCCGCAATCAAGTGGAAAGTTTAGTGGAAAGTGCTACGAGTGCGGAAAAATCGGGCATCGCGGAAAAGATTGTTATACACGTAAAAGACGCGAAAACGACAAAACGAACGAAGCGATGTCGGCTGTTGTGTGTAAACCAGAATTAAGAAAATCCAACATTTGGTGTTTAGACAGTGCAGCTACGCGTCATATGACAAATGAAAAGCAAAAGTTCCGTAAGATAAATGAAAACGAACAATCGAATGTTTTTACAGCCTCCGATCAAGGCATAAAGTGGTATGGTGTCGATGAAATCGAATTAAACGTAAAACTTAGTTACCGAAATACTAATCGAGTAAAATTAATGGACGCGATATTTGTGCCAGAAATCAGATACAATCTTATATCAGTTCTGCAAATCACTAAGAACGAGTTCAAGGTAATTTTCTATAAAAATCGTGCAATAGTAAAGCGCAGCGATAATAGCGAACAAAAAAAACGACCTGTATATGATAGACACTGTAGAAAATCGTGCTTTTCAAACGAATACAAGCGAATGTGAAAATGGTAAAAGGTGGCAGGGACATTTCGGACACCTAAATTTCATCGATTTAAATAAACTATACGCGAAGTATATGGTAGTGGGCATGAAATTAAAAAACAAGAGTGTAAATGCTGAATGTATTGTATGTGCGAAAGCAAAAATTAAACAATTACCCTATAAAAACTCTGTAAGTCTCTTGGCGGCGCAAAATATTTTGTAACGTTTATCGATGATTATTCGCGCTACACCGAAGTAACTGTACTGCGACAGCGATCAGCTGTTCTAACAGCATTTACAAACTTTAAAAAACGCGTAGAAAAAGAAACCGGGTGCGTATTAAAACGATTAAGAACGGACAACGCGAAAGAATATATTTCGGCAGCTTTCTCTAAATTCTTGGAAGACGAAGGTATTTCAAGACAGCTTACCGTCGCGTATACCCCTCAGCAGAACGGCGTGTCTGAGCGCGCGAATCGCACATTGCTAGAGATGGCGCGATGTCTCATGATTCAGGCAAATTTGCCAAAATCACCGTGAGCCGAGGCAATCAAGTCAGTTGCGTTCTTACGAAATAGATGTCCAACAAAATCACTCGAGAACAGAACTCTGTACGAAGCATGGTTCGAAAATAAACCTTACATAGGTTTTCTGCGAAATATAGGGAGCAAAGTGATAGCGTTAAACAAAACTACCGGTACAAAGAAACTTGATCCGAAGGGTCAAGAATATGTCCTCGTCGGCTACTCGCAGGAATCAAAAGCCTATCGTCTATGGCTCCGCGACACGAGAAAAGTCATAAAAGCGAGAGACGTTAAATTTTTCGAAAACATCGATTGCGAAAATGTAAAAGCTTATTTTCCAGATTTCCATCCACAAGAAGACGGCACCGATGAAGTAAATCAAGACGAAGGCGAAGAGGAAAATAACGAAAAAAATACAAACACTGAAATTAGAGAAAGACAAAATCAACATGAATATGAAATTAAACGTGGTCGCGGCCGACCAAGGATTATCCGGACAGGAAACGTTGGACGAGCGAGAAAAATATACGCAAGCCAAAGTGATAATGTTGAAAACGAAACAGAAAACGAAAGGGAAATTCCAGATGAACCAACAAATATAGACGACGTATTCGGACGTCATGACACACAATCATGTCTAGAAGCAATGAAAAGCGAAATAGAAAACCTGAAGAAAAATGGAACATGGACGTTGGTCCCTCGGCCAGAAAATAAAAAAGTATTGTCTAACAGATGGGTTTTTAAAATAAAAAGAAATGGTGTTCAGTATCCTTTTAATAAGTATTATCCGAATATACCTCTTTTCTACACCAAGGTCCTGTTACACATCTGCCTCGCACTCGTCCTACGTTTTTCCTGCTTTACCATGTACTTCCTCAATAAACCCTTATTTCCCAGAATTCCTGACTCCGTCAAACTATCCCTCTCATAAAACGATTGCCGTCAACATCCTCGCCAAATTTCCTCATCTACCTAAAACCTTGCACATGTCCTTTGATATACCCCTAACGGTACCTGCGTCATACCCCGAACTTCCCTCGCACTACCTGACCGATTCCACCATCTTTCAAAATAGTCACCGCCTTCAAAATTCCACTGATTCCGTTTAACCAATCTTTTCATTTTACATCCCACTTTCACACTTTTCCTTCCCTTTCCAACAACCAATCAAATTCCTTCCAGAAAAACCAATGTTCCTCAGTTTTTTCAAACAGTCTTCAGCAAACTCCCGCATACACTCTATCTCTTGTTTTGTATTATATGTTGTATTTTATCAAATTTAAAGAAATATATTATCGTTTTTTTAGGCTTATCCATTCAGTTTACATTCAGTCAGTTGTACTACATTAATTTGTAGTACAAAGTGCCTGTTCGACTTTCGTCGCGAACCTCCTACGCGTAAACGGCCTTACAACCCGTTAGATTAAAAAATAATCGCGAAAATCACGGTACATAATTTGGTCCTTCGAGCCGGAGGCACATATACAAACAATTAGTAATCAAAATCAGTGAAGTGACTACGACGCAAGTGACAAGCGAAGTAACGTTCAGTGATCATTAGTGAGTTCAGAAACTATCTACAAATAAGCACGCAATGGCAAACGACGAGAAAAGTGTCAAATATTTAATCCAAAAACGAGGTGGAATAAAAACGCAATTAACACTCTTCGAAAATTTTTTGATACAATATCCCGAGAATCCAGACCCCAACAGACTTCGCATGAAGCTACAATGATTAAAAGAAGTCTTCACCACCTTTGACGACATCCAGTCCAGATTAGAGGTGGAACAAGAATCCGACAACCATGAGAAAGACAGATGCGAGATGGAAGATAGATATCGATGCTCTTATCACGGCAGAAAAGCATCTCACAGTGAGTAACGAGCATTACAACGAAGCGAATACCGACCGCGATCCACGGGCAACACCCTCCTCTCACGCCGCAATACCTCAGGCCGTAAAATTACCGGATGCAGAATTACCTCAATTCGATGAAAGATTCGAAAATTGGTTGTCGTTGAAAGACCGATTCACGTTAATGATTGACCGTCGAGAAGGTTTGTGCAACGTTCAAAAATTGCATTATTTAAGATCTGCGCTAGTAGGGGAAGCGGCCATGGTAATCGAGGCTTTAGAAACGCGGGACGACAACTATACGCACGCCTGGGATCTATTGCAAGAAGCCTTCGCAAACGAACGATTGGTAGTCATGCGACATTGTGACCTTCTTCTGCAACCACCCACGGTTCGAGGTTCCGCAGCCGACCTCCGAAGTTTCGTACACCACGTGAATCAACACCTCCGTTCTTTAAAGTCATTAAAAGTACCAGTCGAATCCTGGGATGTGCTTCTGATGGTAAATTTACTACCCAAAATTGATAAAGATACCAGGTTGGAGTACGAACGAAGCTTGATAGATAACGAGATGCCAAACGTCGAACGGTTTTTGAAATTTATACTGCAACGAGCACGATGCATCGAAGGTCCACTCGACGCTCACAGATCGACAGCAATTACACAACATCCGAGGGTAAGGACTCACAAGCCACAACACGCCTTTTTCACCATAGCCGTACAAAATTGCGCAATGTGTCAAGACATGTCGCACACCGTCCATCGATGTGAAAGGTTCCACGCGGCGTCAATAAACGAGAGGATCGACATAGCGACAAGGGCATCGTTATGCAAAAATTGTCTACGACGGGGACACGGTCAAACAATGCCGCTCAGGAAAATACCGAATTTGCCAACAGACACACAACACCATGCTTCATCTTCCAATTATGGGCAATACTTGTCCAGAACCACCAGAAAACCACAAGTGACAATTATCGACACAGGTATCCAAACCCTCAAATCATAAACAAATTACTCTCGCAGCTAACACACCGTCTAACGAAATAATGACTACCGCCATGATAGAAGTACAAACTAACCATCGCAGATACTACTCAAACTGCAGAACATTATTGGATACCTGTTCCACCGCAAATTTTATTACCGAAGAATTAGCTACCAGACTACAATTACCGAAACGAAGATGCTCAATACCGATAGGAGCACTCAACGAACTACAAACAACTAGAAATTATAGCGTCAAGGCAACGACCCGATCGAAGCACAGCGGATTCAGCAAAACATTGAAATTTCTCGCTATTCCCCGCATCCCGGATCTCGTCCCACGCGAGCAGATTCATCGAGAATGGACAAAAATTCCAGCAAATATCAAACTCGCGGCTCCAGAATTTCAGAAGCCTACGCCGATCGAGATGCTTCTCGGGGCAGGCCCAACATTATCGGTCCTCAGCATAGACCAAATTAATCTATTTTCAAATTCAACTTCAGATCTCTACCTACAAAAAACCTTATTAGGTTGGATCATCGGTGGCAGCGTCCAGGCAGCGACATACAGCAATCAACACAAACCTCAAGAAAAATGCTACGTCACTCAAACGGAGTTCGACCAGAGAAAGTTTTGGCAGATCGAAGAAGGACCATCAACACCTCATCTCTCTCCAGACGAAAGAGCGTGTGAAACGCACTTCAAGAACAATGTAACAAGAGACGCAACCGGGTGATACATAGTGGCGCTACCATTCAATCAGAAGAGAAACCAATTGGGAGAATCATACAACCTCGCTTTGAAACGCTATAACGCCTTACAAAGGCGATTCAAACACAACAATACATTAAAACAACAATATAGCACAGTCTTACAGGAATACATCGATCTCGGCCACATGACAGAAGTCAACAACCGGATCGACACAGATGGATTTTTTCTACCACACCACGCAGTAATCAAGGAATCCAGCATGACCACCAAACTCAGGGTTGTTTTCGACGGATCTGCAAAATCGTCGACAGGAGTGTCGTTGAATGACACGTTAATGGTAGGTCCAACAATACAAGATGACCTGTTTTCTTTGGTTTCCAGGTTTCGATTACACAATTACGTACTCACCGGAGATATCGAGAAGATGTACCGACAATTCTTAATACGCAAAGAGGACAGAAAATTCCAGCGAATTCTGTGGACAGATTCCAACGACAACATGAAAACCTTCGAAATGAACACAGTCACTTTCGGACTTTCAGCAGCACCATTTCTAGCGATTCGATGTCTCCAACAACTGACAGAAGACGAAGCACACAATTTCCAAAGGGCAGTTACAGTTTTAAAACGAGATCTATATGTAGATGATCTACTTACAGGTACGAAAACGGTCCAAGAAGCTGTAACACTACAACACGAAATCACACAACTGCTACATCGCGGAGGGCTCAATATACGACAATGGGCCTCCAACGTACCGGACGTACTAAAACACATTCCAGCAAACAACATTTATCTGAAACTACAATCACACGACGAGACAACATTGAAAACATTAGGAATCTCATGGAACCCTCATCAAGATGTCATAGTTTACTCAGTAAAACCTATAGTAATCTGCAACCCGATTTCAAAGAGATCAATTTTGTCAGAAATTGCCAAAATATTCCATCCATTAGGATAACTCGGACCGGTTATATTTTCCGCAAAACTGTTAATGCAAAAACTATGGCAACTGAAACTAGATTGGGATGAATCTGTACCCCACAGCATCCACACCAACTGGACCACATACTGCGAAGAGTTGAAATCGCTAAACGACATAACATTTCAACGCAAGGTTCTGCTTTCAGACGCAGTAAACATTCAAATCCATGGTTTTTGTGACGCCAGCGAAAAGGGATACGGAGCCTACATGTACCTTCGGTCAAGAAATGCAAATGGAGAAGTACAATGCCGATTACTTTGCTCAAAATCGCGAGTAGCTCCACTAAAGTCAGTATCTATCCCTCGACTGGAATTATGCGGCGCGGTATTACTAACCAATCTGTATCACCACTTACTACAATCCTTCATCGTGGACATCAACGAAACTGTTTTTTGGACCGATTCCATGATTACATTACACTGGATTAACACATCACCGCATTTATAAAAACTTTCGTAGCAAACCGAATAGCAGAAATCCAAGAACGAACTAATCCTTTAAATTGGAGACATGTTAATTCACAGAACAATACCGCCGACGCACTGTCACGCGGATTATCACCAACCGAATTCATCCAGCATCCAACATGGCAAACTGGTCCAGATTGGCTCCGTTCGAACGAATCTTCATGGCCACAAAACAAAATCAACCCACCAGACGTCATCCCAGAAACACGAGCTGCGACATGCCTCGTGTCAAACACAACACCAAATGAGATTCTTCAGCGGCATTCATCGATCATAAAATTAAAATGCATCATGGCATATTGTCTTCGCTTCAAAAAGGACAACAAAAGCAAAGGCCCACTGAAACTCGAAGAGTTGAATGCAGCCAACAAGAAGATCCTACAATTAACATAAAAAGAATCATTCGCAAAAGAATTGCATGACCTTTCACTCGGTAAAGGATTACATGCAAAAAGTAAACTGCTAATGCTCAATCCTTTTATAGATACAGACGGCCTACTCCGAGTAGGAGGACGATTGAAACACGCAAATTTAGACCACGCACAACGACACCCGATTCTACTACCCGGTTCTCATCGCATCACAGCATGCATCATTCAAGACGAACATCTTCGAAATCTGCACGCCGGAGTTCAAACCACCTTGTACTCCATGAGACAACGTTACTGGTCACTCGACGGGCGAAACCAAGTTCGGAAGATAATCCGACAATGTATCAGGTGCTTCCGAATCAACCCTCCAACAACAGAATACCTCATGGGCAATCTACCAACAGCCCGAGTCACACCCACACGACCATTTTATCATGTAGGGATCGACTACTGCGGACCGTTCTTTATTAAAGAAAAGAAATTCCGGAATCGAAACCGCATTAAGATTTACGTGGCGGTTTTCGTTTGCCTGGCAGTCAAGGCAGTCCACCTAGAAGTGGTAAGTGACATGACCTCCGAAGCCTTTTTAGCAGCGTTACGACGATTCATCGGAAGAAGAGGAAAATGTCACACCATATATTCAGACAATGGAACTAATTTTTAGGAGATTTACACCCTCTTAACTTCCGAAAAACATCAACAGGACGACAATCGATATATAAACAACGAAGGAATTAAATGGCAATTCATACCACCACGATCACCCCATGTTGGCGGCCTGTGGGAATCAGCAGTAAAATCATTTAAACACCACTTCAGACGAGTCATTGGAAACGAAGTATTCACCTTTGAAGAATTTAACACATTTGTCATCGAAGCAGAAGCCATACTGAACTCTCGTCCCATATCACCTATGTATGTCATCAGATCCCAGCGACCTTTCCTCTTTGACTCCCGGACATTTTATAATCGGTGAACCAATGACCACTCATCCAGAGTTTGATTTTAGTGAAACAGCAACAAACCGTCTATCCAGGTGGCAACACATCCAAAAGGTCAAACGAGATTTCTGGACGAGATTGCACAAGGAATATCTCAATGAATTAACCCTGCGTCACAAATGGAACAAAGGTTGTGACAACCTCAAGGAAGGAAGCCTCGTCATCCTAAAAGAAGACAACATTCCACCGATGCAATGGAATCACGGACGAATCGTCAAGGTCCACCCTGGCAACGATGGAGTCGTCCGAACAGTTTCTGTCAAAA
The DNA here is from genome assembly GCA_917499265.3 of Mimumesa dahlbomi. NCBI lineage: Eukaryota > Metazoa > Arthropoda > Insecta > Hymenoptera > Crabronidae > Mimumesa > Mimumesa dahlbomi. The sequence continues at coordinate 3,102,651 of OU824120.1, forward strand.
CTGCTACAAACACGATTATCAGAAATGTCAAAATAGTAACGCTGCTCCCTGTCAACGAAAACTCTACTCTTCCACTTCCTCAAAATAAAAAATGATTCCTTTTCTCATTGATCGATACTCTCTCAACGGGGGGAGTATGTTCAGTATTCTTTTAATAAGTATTTTCCGAATATACCTCTTTTCTACACCAAGGTCCCGTTACACATCTGCCTCGCACTCATCCTACGTTTTTCCTGCTTTACCATGTACTTCCTCAATAAACCCTTATTTCCCAGAATTCCTGACTCCGTCAAACTTTCCCTCTCAAAAAACAATTGCCGTCAACATCCTCGCCAAATTTCCTCATCTACCTAAAACCTTGCACATGTCCTTTGATATACCCCTAACGGTACCTGCGTCATACCCCGAACTTCCCTCGCACTACCTGACCGATTCCACCATCTTTCAAAATAGTCACCGCCTTCAAAATTCCACTGATTCCGTTTAACCAATCTTTCCATTTTATATCCCACTTTCACACTTTTCCTTCCCTTTCCAACAACCAATCAAATTCCTTCCAGAAAAACCAATGATCCTCAGTTTTTTCAAAGAGTCTTCAGCAAACTCCCGCATACACTCTATCTCTTGTTATGTATTATATGTTGTGTTTTATCAAATTTAAAGAAATATATTATCGTTTTTTCAGGTTTATCCATTCAGTTTACATTCAATCAGTTGTACTACATTAATTTGTAGTACAAAGTGCCTGTTCGACTTTCGTCGCGAACCTCCTACGCGTAAACGGCCTTACAACCCGTTAGATTAAAAAATAATCGTGAAAATCACGGTAAAAATGGTAAAGGAGAAATACAAAAATACAAAGCACGCTTAGTGGCTAGAGGTCATACCCAAACAGCAGGAATCGACTATGAAGAAATATTTGCTCCTGTTTCCTGTAACGAAATTATACGAACACTCCTCGCGGTTAATAAATAGTAGGCCCGCTTTTTACGAAGGTTCGATGGTGAAAAATAAGCTTAAATAGTTCGGGATGTTCGACATTAAAAGAGAGTTGTTAAAACATAGTATAAAGCGGCCTTCTTATTGTGTTGAATGAAAATCCTCTAAATATCTCATTACGTTTCCTTTTATGTTATCATCAATCGTTGAAACACACGGCAATATGCATGTATAATTTTCTCTCAGACACATCCAGATTGTTAACTTGTTAAATTTTTCCACTCAGATGCATCCAGATTGTTAATTTAGAAATGAGTACAAATATCTGTAACGTTACATTTTGGACATCAAGCTTCGTAAAAAGCGGGCCACCAAGTACATTTAGTCGAGCACTAAACAGATTTATTAATTAAATGAGGAGACATCATTTTTTGGGAAATTTAGTTAATTTAATATATTTACTTAGCGATAGCATCGTGTGGATGCTGTACAATGATTTGTACTTGCTTGCATTTGTTCGATTTCAAATACATCGTATAATCAAGTTTATGTTAACGAGAAAGCTATTCCAAAGTCACATCCTCTTGTACTTGGCCTATACCTTTGCATTTTCGATACTTTTTACTGATTATTATTTCTGAATAGATTTAGCTCGTCCGTAAAATGACGACAAATAACAGAAAAAGACGTATTGTCGAAAACCAGAATTATTCGGATATGTCAGAAGGTGACGAGATAAATTCAAATTTGGCAAGAGAGAAATCTCATAGAAATAGTAAAAGATTTCGAGAAATGAGATCCAGCACATCCGAATACGAAAATGACGGTTCATCTAAATCTGAAAAAGATCTCACAGACATTACTTGGGTCAGCGACTTATTTCAACCGACTTTCCATAAATTCAATTCCAAGCATTCCGGAATAAAGACATCGATTAGGTATTCGGCATCGATTTTAGATTATTTTCAGTTGTTCTGCTCTAAAGATTTTATAAATTTCATTGTCGGCATGACAAACAGTTACCGCAGTAGCCTTGATACGAATCATAATACAATAAATACCCAAAATACTTCTCTCCCAGAGATGTATTGCTTTCTCGCCCTCAAATTATTGATGTCGCGAAATAAAAAACTAAAATATTCTGAATACTGGTCTCTCGACAAACTTTTGAGGAGCAACATTTTTGGAGAGGTGATGAGTAGGGATCGGTTTTTATATTTGTTAAAAATTTTACATTTTAATACGAACACTGTGACTGCAGATGTTGATAAATTATATAAAATAAGGGAAATTTGTGATAAGCTGCGACAACGTTTTCAGGAGGCATTTTATCCTTTTCAAAATTTATGTATTGACGAAAGCTTATTCCTGTACAAAGGAAGGTTATCGTTTAAACAATATATACCCTCTAAAAGAAACAGATTCGGAATAAAATCATTTGTTTTATGCGATACCCAATCTGGATTTGTGCAGGATTTCATTATTTATAACGGCTCATTAACCACTGTAAACTGCGTAAATGAATTTATTGGGAAGTCAGGAAATATAGTAATGGAATTACTAAAACCTTATTTAGGCAAAGGCCATACATTATACGTAGACAATTGGTATACAAGCCCCGCACTTTTTATTCTTTTGCATCATAATCGAACTAACGCTTGTGGAACGGTACGTAAAAGGCGAAAAGGCATGCCAATTATCCAAAATAAATAAAAAACTGGTGACGCGAGTTTTCGCTCCTCGAGGTATTTATTAGCGATGAGATGGTGCGATAAAAGAGAAGTATACATGCTATCCTCTTTCCATAGCGAAGAATTCGTTGGAACGAAACGTCATTACCGGACGCGAGAAATGATTATGAAGCCAAAGTGCGTTGTGTATTACAATAAATTAATGGGAGCTGTGGATAAAACAGATATGGTCATCAGCACCATTCACTCACACCGCAAAGCGTTGAAATGGTACAAAAAATATTTTTTTCACTTAATTGACATATGCATTTGGAATGCTTATTGTCTATATAAGTTAAAAACTGGAAAACAAATATCAATGGCAAGCTTTCACCTAGAGTTAATTCGTCAACTTTTAAGTCGTTATCAATCTGACAGTAATAATACCATTGCAAGTAAATCAGGGGAAACGAATCCACTTCGCCTCGCTATAAACCACTTCCCGTCGCTATACAGAAATAAAAATCCAAGACGGAAAAATCAGCTGCGACACTGCATAGTCTGTTCAAGAAATGACAAGAGAAAGAGATCACGATACCAGTGCGAAATTTGCAATGTTGGCCTGTGTGTAACACCATGCTTTAAAAAATATCATACGCAGTTATATTATTAGAATTGTATTATATTATGTTATATTATTTTATTATATTATATTGCATAATGTTACTTCCTCTCATACTATAAATTAAAGAGCGCATACTAAGACGTTATAAATACCCTGGAATACTCTTTATTTATAAATACCCTTTGGAGAAAAGTTTTTTCGTCCGAAAACATTCAAGCAGCTTGGGTTCTCCGCCGCGGTACTCTCGCTGACGGTCGGCGTCGCGTAGCGTGCAGTGATGTCGCGGCGCTCCGTTCAGCGAGAGTACCGCGGCGGAGAACTCGGCCGTAGCGAAAGGGTTAATAACTCGGTGACGAATTAAGATACGACGTTACGAATGTCACTTTCCTATATCAGAATTACCTCAGCTATCACCTGGTTCAGGGACCTGCACGTTAGCTGGGACACCCTGTATACAGTACGGACATTCATTTAATTTTGAAGAAACAAAAATATTAGGCTCTGAACCTAATTTAAATAAACGCCTATTATTTGCAACATTTTCCATCATGACCCATGACACGGTCAATAAAAGAACAGAGAACCAAAAACTACATGATTACTATGCAAATGTCATTAAACTTTTGACTTAAGGGGCTATCCTAGTGTGAACATTTTTTTAAATCGATTTTTTTTTGTTTTCAATTTTTGGTAGTTCGATATGTCTAGAATGACATCCTAAAGTTTCATAGTTGTATCTATAATAGTTTTGAAATGGCAGCTCTCGAAGCGCCGTTGTTCGGAGGAAAAAAATTCTGTAGCGACGCATTTTGAAAAAGAAAAAGTTTCCCACGCTCATCGCTGATTGGGGGAGGCATGTTTAGTGTAGGCATTGATTGTCGCCAACCTTAGGCGGAAAAACCAGGGCTATAGACGGAAAAAATAAAAATACAGTGAAATTGAACATTGCCATCATCAATAAGCTTCAGAAATACTCGGTCTGGCTATCACCAGGCATCAAGATGATGTAGATGCTATTTACAACGCCATTTGGGCTACATATTTTCACTTGAGTTCAACAGACAAAAATCCGATGCACGACAACTGATCGGCTGGCGCAGAGGGCTGGTGTAAATACCGTCGTGCGCTGGCCGAAGGACTAGATATTCCATGGTTTCAACATGATTATTTTCCGCTAGACCCACAAATTCAAGAAATTTTAAAGCCAGTGTATACGGATCTGAGACGACGAGAATTATTAGACAGGTATAAAGGAAGCAACACCCAGAACAACGACGAAAGTTTTAATGGCTTACTTTGGCACTTCGCTCCAACGCACCTTCACAGCGGTGTGAAAACTATACAACTGTGAAATTTTTTTACAGTAAATATATTTAATGATAGTTTTAAAGCCGTCTTAAGAATCATGCAAGTTATGGGAGTAATCATTGGCTCTGCGGCCAAAGAATATGCCAAAAATCGCGATGAGAGCAGAATCCGGCTAGCCGAGAAACGCTATGAAGAGAGTTCAAAAGAGGCTCGAACAGCTAGGAGGATAGCTGCTGCAGCGCAGCAGGCACTTTTCGAAGAAGGGGAAGGTTCCTTATACGGGTCTGAGATAGGAGATTAATGGTAAGTATGAAAATAGTTGCGTTATAAGAAAAAAATCTGTAGTTAAAACTTTAAACGTGTTTTTCTCAGAACGACATTTCTCAAATTTGCTGACACTCTAACTCGAATGCAAATCAAAGAATCATCTTGAAATTTTTTGAGCATACGTAGTACATGTTTTCCTATACGATGACCCTCCAGTTTTTCATTTGAACAAAAATTGTCAATTTGCCATGCAAAAAACGGCCAATTATTCGGGAAAAATTCAACATTGTTTTTCAATACTTCGCCATTTTGTGAATTTTTAATATTTTTTCAAAACCGAGCCTCATCGTAGGGGAAATATCTTTTAGTTTAACAGGCATTTTGTATTTTTCTATTTCATGTACTCTGAAATCGCCAATCGTGTCAGCAGTTGAGCAACTTTTTTTTCTTGGACCCCAGGCAGATTGCACATAAGTCTGACAAATTTAAATATGTTTACTTAAAAAAATTCATGTAATAAGTCAACATATGCAATAATATATCCTCCAAGTTTGAACAAATTTCATGCAATAGTTTTTATTTTATAAATTCCAGAATATCGCCTAATTTTTCGCATGTCACACTAGGATAGCCCCTTAATGAACATCAGTAAAAGGCATCGAAAATGCAAAGGTATAGGCCAAGTACAAGAGGATGTGACTTTGGAATAGCTTTCTCGTTAACATAAATTTGATTATACGATGTATTTGAAATCGAACAAATGCGAGCAAGTACAAATCATTGTACAGCATCCACACGATGCTATCGCTAAGTAAATATATTAAATTAACTAAATTTCCCAAAAAATGATGTCTCCTCATTTAATTAATAAATCTGTTTAGTGCTTGACTAAATGTACTTGGTGGCCCGCGTTTTTACGAAGGTTCGATGGTGAAAAATAAGCTTAAATAGTTCGAGGTGTTCGACATTAAAAGAGAGTTGTTAAAACACAGTATAAAGCGGCCTTCTTATTGTATTGAATGAAAATCCTCTAAATATCTCATTATGTTTCCTTTTATGTTATCATCAATCGTTGAAACGCACGGCAATATGCATGTATAATTTTCTCTCAGACACATCCAGATTGTTAATTTAGAAATGAGTACAAATATCTGTAACGTTACATTTTTCACCATCGAACCTTCGTAAAAAGCGGGCCACCAAGTACATTTAGTCGAGCACTAAACAGATTTATTAATTAAATGAGGAGACATCATTTTTTGGGAAATTTAGTTAGTTTAATATATTTACTTAGCGATAGCATCGTGTGGCTGCTGTACAATGATTTGTACTTGCTCGCATTTGTTCGATTTCAAATACATCGTATAATCAAGTTTATGTTAACGAGAAAGCTATTCCAAAGTCACATCCTCTTGTACTTGGCCTATACCTTTGCATTTTCGATGCTTTTTACTGATACAATATTGAGCGAAATTTATTTTTTATTCATTTATTTATCTGGGTGGAATCGTTAGTATTTGAAAAAGGCGTGGGCGTTTAATCGGTTTTAAGCCTATCGTTGCAATTTATTTTTAAACCTAAGTTTTACAAATTAAATGCATTGTTTCAACAATTTAAGAAACCATTTTCTTAAATTTATAAATTATTGACAGCCCCCGAAGATTTTTTAAATATTAGGTCTACCGGAGAATTCTGTCCGTTCCGGTTACAATCAGTTTCAATTAGTATGTGCATGTTCATGTGGTGCATATATCGCTCTCTCTTTCTATCGCTAACAGTGTATACACACTGACGCCCTAGATCAGTGGTGGGCAACTTTTTTAATGGGGGGCCACAAAGTTTAAGAAATTCTAGAGGAGGGCCAGAATTATAGAAAAAAATGCATTTTGTGTTAAAGCTACTAAGTAGAATCTACTTTATACTTCTCGACCGTCAAAACGTAATTATAGCGGGCCATATACTATCCATGTCGATGGACCCTAGGCTAGCCGGATTAAATACTTTCGCGGGCCGGAGCTGGCCCGCGGACCGTACTTTGCCCATCACTGTCCTAGATGAACTAAAACGAAAATCATTCTTATCAGTATTAAGTGAAACGCGATCGTGTACCCATGGCGACCGATAAAGTTCATTTACGCCACTGTATTTTGTACGAATTCCAACAAAGAAGAAATGCTACAGAAGCTTGTAGAAATTTATTGAAAGTGTTTGGAGAAGGTGCAGTTTCTAGTAGAACATGCAGAAGATGGTTCGAAAAATTTCAAGTAGGTGAATTCGACCTTTCTGATAAGCCATGCTCTGGGCAACCATCTTTGATCGACGACGATACTGTCAAGATCATGTTAGAGCAAAATCCTTTTTTGACAACAAATGATGGCAATTATATTATTCAGTAAAGTTTATTCAAGGTATGAAATATTAATTGTTTTTTTTTATTCTAAAAACGGACAGAACTTTCCGGTAGACCTAATACTAGCCGGGGACTCTTACACTTCACTAGAGACAAGACCTTGTCTCTTGATTTTTTCCGGCATGTCTCCAAAAGATTACGTGTAAAAATCTACATTACCATCAGAAAAATTATCGTCGCATGATGTGAAAATATGTTAGTTAGGGTCAGATACCGGCGTATGACTACGAGGGGACGTCTTATTTCACAAAAAACTACTACTATTGCCATCAAATATACCGCAGATGGCTGCGCCGATTTTTTCGTAATTCGTCTCAATCGACTTGTCTAGACGCCGCCTTTAAGAATATCATTGTACTTTTTGGGAAATTTGTCGCTTTAATGCCGTTTGAATACCCCGGAAAACCCGATCTAATATATTCGGAATAGAGTCAAGGTCTCTCCAGGCGGGGTCTCTTGTACTTGGCCCGAGACAAGACCTTGTCTCTTGATACGTTACCTGAAGTTGTCTTATAATACGTCCTATAGAATTCATGAAGATCGATTGCTGAAAATCAACCTAACACTGTCGATTTTTATCTACAATTAACAACATGTTACTTAACAAAAAACATTTATTTCTTGTCTAACTATTCTACTTATTTCCAGTGAATGCTTAATTAAGCTTTATTTTTATAAATCAACTTCCGTACTAAATATTTTGTAATTAAAACATGCTAGATTCAAGTGACTACTGTACTGAATTCGTGGTGTTATATTTCGCTGGTTATAAATTTGTATATTTCCTTATGTCACCTTTTTGTTAAAATTCAATTGTACAATAAATTCTTTTCTGGAAATATCGGAACTCCGACAAGAAATCAAAATTAACAATAATATCTTTGTGGGAATATGCAATAACAAATACACAAAGCGGTCGGCTGTATAACATGTCAATAGTTTCGCAATCAGAAATTGCGATTTGAATTTAATTTCTTTAATTGCTCGCCATGCAGCATATAATTAAAGTGGGTTTTACTATTTCTAATTCGAACATTTAGTTTCATCCCTCCCTCGAGTATCCCGCGTCTTATTGTGCTACTTTTGTTGAAAACATCGTGTCCGATCTGTTTAGGTTATCGTTTTGGTTCGTTTCCATTTCAGGATGAACGTAGGTCGATACGCGACCGATCGATAAAACGTACGCGAGCTCCTCAAACTCAGTACTTACGAAATACGCGAAAGGCGGAAAACGAAAAATCCATTACCACGGTTGTTTCTAGTTTGTTATAATACATTATATCATGTACTTATATACAGTAATGTTGCACTGTGTAATCGAACGAAATGAGAACATTAAAACATAAATAATAATAATATTGTTCAAGTGAACAATATGCGCACACAAATTGCTGGTCTTTCTACAATATTTTTTACTAGAATTAACGAATTGAACGTATTTCCATTGTTTCAATTTGACTTAAATTACTACCGGCTATTAAGTATTCACAAAAAAGTGGATGTGGCTTGTTCGTTAACATAAACTGCATTATACGGAGTATTTGAAATCGAACACATGCGAGCAAGTACAAATTATTGTACAACATCGACACTATACTATAGCTAAGTAAATATGTTGAATTAACTAAATTTACCAAAAATGATTTCTCCTTATTTAATTAATAACTCGGTTTACTGCTCGATTATATGTGCTTTTAACGAAGTTTCGATGGGGAATAATACCTGTAGTATTAACCCCTTTAAGCTTAAATAGTTCGGAGTGTTCGACATTAAAAAAGAGTTGTTAAAACACACTATAAAGTGGGCTTCTTACTGTACAGAATGAAAATCCTCTAAATACGTATATGTAATTTCCAGTCAGGCATATCCAGATTGTTAACTTATTACATTAGAAATAAGTACAAATATCTGTTCCGTTACATTTACCACATTATGCTTCGCAAAAAGCGGCCCATCAAGTACATTTAATCGAGCAGTAAATCGATTTATTAATTAAATAAGGAGAAATCTTTTTTGGGAAATTTAGTTAATTCAACATATTTACTTAGCGATAGTATTGTGTCGATACTGTACGATAACTTGTACTTGCTCACATTTGTTCGATTTAAAATACTTCGTATAATGAAGTTTATGTTAACGAGCAAGCAATTCCAAAGTCACATTCTCTTGCACTTGGTCTATACCTTAGCATTTTTGCTTTTTTTTTAAGATAAACAGGTACGGAAAAATTTTGAGATTCGATATCTGAGATAGTACAGTTTCAATGCCAAATATGTCACAGAGATTTGTTAACAGTACCAATAACTACACGTTTCGGACAGATCTAATCATTTGCTGCACATTGGGCAACCGGATAAAGGAAAATTTGCTTACTTTTTCTTGAGAGACTTGATTACAGAACAATTTGATTATGTACTAAAAAAAGTGTGTAGAAATTGGAAGAGACACTTTGACATGTGTCGTAGTTCTAAAAATTAAGTAATACCTTTTTACAACAATTTAAAAAACCATTATATTAAATTTATAAATTATTGATAGCACTTTGAAATTTTCCGAACGATGTACTAATGCGTGCATCACGAAGGTGTCGTACTTGCCTTCTTTTTCATACAATTCGTTCTCTCTATGGCGTACCATGGCTCGGGATATCAACAAGACAGCATACGATTGCATATTATGTCTCTATCTTTCCGTCGCGCTCGCACTTGCCACACATACGAACGAGGACCATGCAAGTAGGTGTGATAGCACGTTTGACGATCGAAGAAGGTAACAATGTGGAATTCATCATGGTCCGAATGTCTTGCAAAAGAGCCTTTTTCTTCGTTCTGTCTGTCACGCTCGCACTACGATCGGCGAGAGGAAGTGTGGCGGTGTGTCTTGTTAGCCGGTCGTGGCGAGTCTATCATTTTGTTCTAAACATTTTTCTAATCATTTCATCGGGCCTTTAACACATATGTCCAATATTTGGTCCCCACAGTGTCGCTGAATTTTAATTAAATAGAAAGGGAATAGTAATTACTTAGATGTATCTTTTTCATTCATTTCGAGTTGTATCCCCATGATTCATCAATATTTAGCGAAATTTGTTTTCTATTCCTTTATTTATCTCGGTGGCATCGTTAGTATTTGAAAAAAGACGTCGGCATTTAATCGGTTTTAAGCCTATTCTTGCAATTTATTGTTAAGCCTAAGTTGTACAAATTAATCGCATTTTTTCAACAGTTTAAGAGATCATTTTATTAAATTTATAAATTATGAAAACCCTTGAAGATTTTCTGAATATAAGTCGGGGACTCTTGTACTTGGCCAGAGACAATACCTTGTCTCTTGATTTTTTCCAGCATGTCTCTAACAGATTACACATAAACGGCAATAAGATCTTCGTTGCATGGCGTAATAATACAATGTAAGTTAGGACCTGATACAGTTGTATGGCTACAAGGGGCTGCGTGGCAGGAAAGTTGTGCTGGAAAAGGAGAACGTAGAGGAGAAGCAGACGACGTTTCTTATAAAAAACAACTACTTTTTACATGAAGTATCTCATAACTAGCCGGGCTGATTTTTTTGTAATTAGTCTCAATCTACTCGCCTCCACGCTGCCTTTAAGAATATCATCGTATCTTTTGGGAAGTTACCCGCTTTAAGGTCGTTTGAGTACCCCGAAAACCCCGATCTAATTTTTCCTGTAAAGAGTCAAGGTGTCACGGGGCGGGGCCTCTTGTAAGTACTTGGCTCGAGACATTACCTTGTCTCTTGATGTGTTGTGATTGTTGTGAGAAATGTCAGAAGAATGATAAATGTTAAAAGATTTAATGAATAGATTTTAAATGACAGATTTGAATGATATTAGATTTGTCTTAGGAAGAAAAGTTGAAAGGAAAAATGATAAAATAACCTTAGATCAAACGGCACATATTAAAACCATTTTAAAAAAATGTGCTATGTATGAGTGTAAGCCATTCAGCAGACCCTTGCCGAGTAAGGTGGATGGCTTAGTGTTGAATTCCAATGATATATGCGTAGCACCGTGTAGAAATTTGATTTGTTGTTTAATGTGTACAAGACCAGATTTAAGTACTGCAGTGAACATTGTATGTAGACGTACAACTAAAAGCAATAGAAATCTATGGCAGAATTTATACGAGTTAGTCCAGACGCATACATCAATTATACAGGGTGTCCCATTTTAATCTTTCCACTTGATTATCTCGAAAAATATTCATTATTCGAAAAAAATTTGTATATGAAAGATACTCTATTTGAAGGGGGACATTCAATGGTGGACACTGTTTTTTCTTAGGTGTAGGCGCCTCCGAGATATGAAGGTGATCTTTGTTTTTTTAAATGGAACTATAGTATTTTTTTACGCTACACACATAGCCTGACTCAAGACAAATTCATTGACCTATAATATGTTGACCTTGAAACGTCATTGAAGGTCATTTTCAGTCACTTGAAATTTTTGGACATTACACTTCCAGATGATATTTCTCATCTTCTAAATTCAAAAAAACGACCTTGGACGTTAAGGCACTTGTTGATTCTGTCCCTAAATGACCTTGCCGAGCCCGAATCTCACAATTTCTGATCACTGTGCTACTTGGGTGCCGCCGATTCGGAAATCTTTCCCGATACATTCGGGCAGTTGCCCTATAATTTCGTTGACATTCTCCCGAAATTAATATCATGTCAACAATTTCATTATGCGTGTAATCAGTCATCGTAAAATTGATCACTATCAAAATTCAAAACGCTTGTAATATTTACCAACTCACAGCTTCGAAGCAACTACAGTTTAATGTCCTAGAAGATTCTGCTAACAGATATTCCGTGTTTATAAACATGAATGTTAATAGTAGTAGTACTGGGCATCGTTCTACTGATAGATATTCTGTGTTTGTAAACATTAATATGAATAGCATTAATGTCCAAGGACGTCTTCTTGAATTTAGAAGATGACAAATATCTTCTGGACGTGTAATGTTCAAAAGTTTCAAATGACTGAAAATGACCTTCAATGACGTTTCAAGGTCGACATATTCTAGGTCAATGGATTTGTCTTGAGTCAGGCTATGTGTCTAGCGTAAAAAAATACTATAGTTCCATTTAAAAAAACAAACGTCGCCTTCATATCTCGGAGGCGCCTCCACCTAAGAAAAAACAGTGTCCACCATTCAATGTCCCCCTTCAAATAGAGTATCTTTCGTATAAAAATTTTTTTCGAATAATGAATATTTTTCGAGATAATCAAGTTTAAAGATTAAAATGGGACACCCTGTATAATTCCTGTACTACCAACAGTAATAATTTACCTAAAAATAACAATTTGTCAATAAAGAGATGAGTAATACCTTTCATTAGAGGTCTCAGCGAAGGTATCTCACATGAGTTTAGAAAAGAAGGAATTAGTACCTGTTATTCTGTCACTAGTACCAGCCATAATCTTTTATATCAAAGTCCCAAGGACAATATTAACAAAGACAAAAGATCTAATGTTATTTATAATATTCCATGTAAAGATTGTGGCCTAGCATACATAGGACAGACCAAGCAATACCTAAAAAGCAGAATCAATGAACACAAGCTATCAATTAAGACCTTAAACGTAGCTCCTACTGATTTAGTGCACCACTTTTTGGAATTTGGACATTCGTTCAATTTTGAAGAAACCAGAATATTAGGCAGTGAACCTAACTTAAAGAAACGCCTGTTATTTGAGACTTTTTCCATCATGACCCACAATTCGGTCAACAAAAGAACAGAGAATCAGGAGGTGCATGATTATTATGCAAACGTCATTAAAATATTAACTTAATGAACGTCTTATATGATCCCATCTTGCAATATATGACACCTATTTGTTTTTCTCTTAATATGCTCTCAATAATTATACAATGTGCTGTTTCTCAAACAATACCTTGGTTTCTCTTAACAAATAAATAACAATCATTATATTCCGATTCCATAGTGGTTGCATATGGTGCGTTCCACGTCAAGTGATCAGGGTTTTTGCAGTCATGTCACGGATTTTGATAAAATTTCAATATGTTGTAGGTAATGCTGAAAAAAAAATCCAGTAGAAGGAATTTTCAAAAAATTAATATTTTTTAAGTTACAGACAGTCAAAGTTTTGTGCATGGGCTTTATTGAAAATTTATAGCTCTCAAACCAAAATAGATACAGAAGTGAGCAAAATACCAGATTATTCGGAAAGCTTCAAAGTTTTAGGAAAAAATTATGAATTTAATGCAACTTGTTTCTAAATTGTTGAAAAAATGTATTTAATTATTTAAACTTAAATTTCGTCCAATATGTATCCTGAAACGTTTTTTAAACATTTTTTTTCATCATTGTCGAAATGTCCTCTAAACATAATTTCCAGCCGCATCTCTGGCTTCGGAAAACTTTTCGAGTTATGAATTTTTATGTACCGCGATGTCCGTATTTGGCGCGCGACTTCGCCCATACCGCGACGCAGATAGCAGCCGCTATTGAAACAAACCGTTGATCAATGTTCTACATTTGCGCACCAATATCTTGAAAAGTGTATCCCTCAATTGTTTGGTGATTTTTTTACACAATGTCATAATGTTCTCTAAACATAACTTTTAGCTACAACTTCGCACAACGAACAGTTTTTAAACTACGAATTTTTATTTACCACGGCGTTCGGATTTTCGCCCACGATCCCGGCCGAAAACTTGAATTGAAAAATTGCAGAATCTCCGTCATCACTTGAATCTGAAGCAATTATTTTTCTTTTTATGACACTTTGTATTTTACCAATTTTTTCTTTGTTTTGACAATGCGTTCTTAATTTAGAAACTTGCACGGGAGATTCTCCAAATTTTGGTAACACTTCATTTAGAACATTTATACTGGAAGTTCTATCTACTTCAGAAAATTTAATAATACTAGAACTGGACGCGGCATCACTACTTTTATTGTCCGATTCTAATGCTTGTTCTAAATTACTTGGACCTGCTTCATTTTCGCGAATAATATTTGTTGTACTTACCACATTTCGCCTTCTTATTTTACTAAAGCAAAGATTTCAAATGCATTCCCCGAATTCTAAATCTAAATTTGAATTCCGCATGTATTTGGAAACATGACGGATATGTTTTTTGCACCACTTGTGATTTAATAGCTTCAATGGGTTGGAACAATATTGGAATGGCATATTGTCTTTAATTAAACCAGCGCAACTGTATAAAGTACTAAAAAATGACAGATGTATATTTCTACACTTCTTCACTTTACCCGTGAAAGGCCGAAAACACACTGAGAGAATTTCAGAAAATGAATCACATAAAGCATAACTATCACAATGCATGGAAACTGTTTATTGAGGTATCTTTTTCTGCAAGTATACTGTGAAATGAGAATCAGAGAGAGCCCTGAGCAAGGGTTTTTCCCAATAACAGCAGGTATACGTGTTACGGTTCGGCCGGGATGGCGGGCGAAAATCCGAACGCTGCGGTAAATAAAAATTCGTAGTTTGAAAACTGTTCGTTGTGCGAAGTTGTAGCTAAAAGTTATGTTTAGAGAACATTATGACATTGCTCTAAAAAAATCACCAAACAATTGAGGGATACACTTTTCAAGATATTGGTGCGCAAATGTAGAACATTGATCAACGGTTTGTTTCAATAGCGGCTGCTATCTGCGTCGCGGTATGGGCGAAGTCGCGCGCCAAATACGGACATCGCGGTACATAAAAATTCATAACTCGAAAAGTTTTCCGAAGCCAGAGATGCGGCTGGAAATTATGTTTAGAGGACATTTCGACAATGATGAAAAAAAATGTTTAAAAAATGTTTCAGGATACATATTGGACGAAATTTAAGTTTAAATAATTAAAAACATTTTTTCAACAATTTAGAAACAAATTGCATTAAATTCATAATTTTTTCCTAAAACTTTGAAGCTTTCCGAATAATCTGGTATTTTGCTCATTTCGGTATCTATTTTGGTTTGAGAGCTATAAATTTTCAAAAAAACCCATGCACAAAACCTTGACTGTCTGTAACTTAAAAAATATTAATTTTTTTGAAAATTCCGTCTACTGGATTTTTTTTTCAGCATTACCTACAACATATTGAAATTTTATCAAAATCCGTGACATGACTGCAAAAACCCTGATCACTTGACGTGGAACGCACCATATGATATCGTTATAGTAGGATTAATTCCATTTTGTTCATTGATAACACTTATAACAGACTTTTCTACAAATTCCTTCTTTTCTCGAAACATGTGCTTGATTACCAAACAATTGAATATATTAGAACAGCTTTTTTCAAACCTAGGCTATAACACCTTTCACGATGGTATACTATACAATGTTCACGATCTACGAAGAACTTCATGTTTCAAATGTTTTGAAATATGACGCCCTCTTTATGACATATATAGTATCGATCTATCGATCGCGGTTATATTTGAAAATCTAGATAAAATTTCAGTGTGAGGATCGATAGCCCCTTTGTTTATCTGTAAGATCATTAGGCTTAAACATGTACGAGGAGTAGGACGTGTCGTACCGTTCGTCTCCAACAAAATTTAAAATTACATCCACAGTTGGTGAGTCTAACCATCATTGCGTTCAATTTTTTAACATCTTTATTATTAATTACAATAATTATACATTAATCAAAGTGCTACATAAATTCATTTTAATTGATACACATTAACAGAATTTTGAAGTGTTTTTTTAACATTAAATTGTCACGAATATGATCCAGAATTAAATAGTTTATTTTGAATTTTAATTTGGACTTTTCTTTGTTTTCCGTTCTCATTACAAAGAGAACATAATTCTTTAGGATATAGTCCCTGATGATGATCCAAATTGGGATCGAAACGTTGGACCAAATTTTTTCAAAACATTGAATGTTGTTCTCACTGTGGATGGTGATGAATTCAATTTAATATTTGTCTAATTAATATGTAAGTAAAATTAATCTTTTAATTTTTTATTTTTGAAGTTTAAAGATCGCATGAAAGGCCAAAGTAAGTAATTTATACATTACAATTTATACGAGTGTTGTAATACCTGAAAGGCGCAATTAATATCAAATTCTGTTAGTTAAGGTGAAGTTAAAATAATATAATAAGCGGATACGCTGATTTAGATTGGGAAGTTCACGATGAAAATGATGGGAAAATTACAACTGAATTTATATTTAAATTGTTTGAACGATGTACAATGTGTTGATAAGC
The DNA here is from genome assembly GCA_917499265.3 of Mimumesa dahlbomi. Classification (NCBI taxonomy): domain Eukaryota; kingdom Metazoa; phylum Arthropoda; class Insecta; order Hymenoptera; family Crabronidae; genus Mimumesa; species Mimumesa dahlbomi. The sequence goes on from OU824120.1 coordinate 3,119,098, forward strand.
TTTATGGTTAATACCTTTAGCAGTTAGTATTAATATGGATGTGTCAACGCCACTTAGAATAAAGAGGATAATAACGGCTGTATAAATATAGCAAACACTCCGTGCAATCATAAGAAATCGAAACATATCGATATCAAATATCACTTTTTAAGAGCGCTAATAGAGAAAACTGTTATTAAACTTAAATATATTTCTACAGAAAGCCAGGTAGCAGATTTGCTATTTAGTGTGGCTTGATTAGATTTGTCTGGCTTTTCCTAATCCTTTGCAAGAAATGTTGCGCCATATGCAATTTCCTAGAGGATGGCAAGAAAAGAAATGTCATTATAATATTCTGCTCGTGTTACGTTTAGTGGAATAGTATATATTGATTTAATAGAAAACAACTGATTCATTTTTGAGGGCGGGCGATATATTATTCGCGTTAGAAACAGGTTGAATTTCTTTGAAAACAAAACTGAATCATCGATCTATTATCATCGATGCTATGTTGCGATTCTGGTCGGGATAGCTGCTTTTCTTTCTGCAGTTTATATTCTTAGTCAATGCGATATCTGTGAGGTACGGACGTCTCTTCCGAAGCCATTGCAGATAGGAGAATAAAACAGTATATAAAATATTCATAAACGTTGTCTTACATTTCTCCATTTCCAATAAGTTCCATTTTGTCGGATTCAATTGTTACAATGTTATCCCGCTGATTAAGCATATACCGTTTTATACTTCAGTAACCGTTTCTTCTAGCTCAGTGGAAAGTGATACATGTAAACGGTACGAATGGACATAAAAATCAACGTTTATTTCAGCGCTGTCACGAGCATGAATTTGTATTTAGTTTACAAATTTTTTGTTTCGTGGTGTCCGATATTCAGCGGGCAATTGGGCTTCTTACTCTTCACACAGTTATTCCTATTGGCAAAAATGTTTGTTAAAATATGCTCTGTATTAAAACTTTACAATTTGGAGAAGTGAATCTCTGATTTGATCTTCATCCTTTTATGGTATTCTCATTATGACTGCGTTGTGGTATCCTCTAAACCGATTAGCAATGAAAAATTAAGACTGATATTCATATTTTCTGTGGGTATACTGTAAAATTAGAATTAAATTGACTGTTGGTGACGATATCTAATCTATCTGGTAAAGAGTCAAGATCTAGGTGAGTGAGGGAGTTTTGTACTTGACTCAAAACACGACCTGGCCCCTGGATGTGTTTTTGATAGTAACAAGTAATAAACCATACGAAGTTGATCTTAGTTGATCCATTAATGTTCTTTCCTTCTAGATCACGTGAATCCAGTGACTTATTGTTCTTGCATTGACGACTTTGTATATCTCCGTTTACATTTATGCTACAGATAACAAAGACAATGATGTTTCGTTACTTAAACTACAATGCCTCTAAATGTATTCCAGTGTCAACTTATTGTTGCTGCTGTTGTTCTTAATCAAGAGACAAGGTCTTGTCTCGGGCCAAGTACGAGAGAAGACTCTTGATTCTATTCCGGAAAGATTAGATCGGGGTTTTCGGGGTATTCAAACGACATGAAAGCGGCAAATTTCCCCAAAAGTGCGATGATATTCTTAGAGGCAGCGTCGAGATGAGTCGATTGAGACTAATTACAAAAACATTGGTCCATCCAGTAACGAGATATTTGATGTCAAAAGTACGTCTTTTTTATGTAATAAGCCGTCTGCTTCGTCTTTTCCAGTGTCACACTTTCGCCTATGCGAGTTCTGTCGGTGTCAAACCGAACTAACAGATTTTCATACCATGCGACGATAATTTTTCTGTCGATAGTGTAGATTTTTATATGTAATCTGTTGGAGACATGCAGGAAAAATCAAGAAACAAGGTCTTGTCTCTGGCCAAGTACAATCAACAGCATAAATGGTTTCACTGCGGGGAACGGGGGGCGCGCGGGTATCCACAACTGTTAATGCTTGTTTCACCTAGGTGATTTTCGTACTCTCTCTTTCTAACAATACGTTTCTCTCTCTGACATGTGTCGCAACATAGTAACAAGTGATAAAAACTACTTCATCTGTTTCTTTTCATCGCTCCGCCGCACTCATTCTATCAAGGCACACGGCCCTAGGCCGGACAGGCACGTGTGAGAGCGCGATCGTCGATCGAGGAAGGCATCAAACGCGGTTTTCGCTATGGTTCGAATTTTTCTCGCATAACAGCCGCTCTTTCCTTCCTTCCGTCTGTCACGCTTGCACTCCCATCGCGACTCACAGACGATGGCCGAGCACAGGTGTGTTGGTGCGCCTTCGTCGATCGCGATCGTTCATTCATTTCTTCAGGACATTTCGAATTATTTTATGGTACATTTAATATTTCTTGCTAATTTTTTATCGTATCATAGATTTTCAATAAATTGATATAGTATGACAATTATATGTTTTGCAATTATTTATTTAAAGTTACAATATTGTCTCGGTAAATAAGGCATAAATTTCGCGAAATATTGAATCATGGGGATATACATAAATCGAAATGAATGATTAAGAAACATCTAATTATTATTCCATTTCTATTTAATTAAAATTCAGCGGCACTGTGGGATCAAATATTGGATATAAGTGTTAAATGCCCGATAAAATGATTAGAAAAATGTTTCGAATAAAATGAAAGAATCGCCGCGACCGGCAAAGACACACCGTCGCACTTGCTCTCGACGATCGTATTGCGAGCACTGCGAACGCAACAGACAGAACGAAGAAAAGAAAGGCTCTTATGCAAGACAAATTCGGACGTTGATGAATTCCGCATTGATACCTTTCTCGATCGTCAAACGTGCTATCACGCATGCTTGCTCGGCCCACGTTCGTGTGTTTGTCTAGCGCGAGCGCGACGGAGCGACAGAAAGATAGAGACAAAGTATGCAGTCGAATGTATTGTTGTTGATATCCCGAGCCATAGTACACCAAAAAGAAAACGAATTATACGAAAGAGAAGGAAAGAAAGACACCATCGTGATGCACGCATTAGTACGTAATTCAGAAAATATCAAACTGTTATCAATAATTTATAAATTTAATATAATGGTTGCATAAATTGTTGTAAAAAGGTATTTAGTTTCTAGAACTTCGATACATGTCAAAGCGTCTCTTTAAATTTCTACAAACTTTTTTTTTAGTACATAATCAAATTGTTCTGTAAACAGGTCTTCCATGATGAAGTAAGCAAAACTTTGGGTCCGTCCGAAACGTGTAGTTGTCCGTACTGTTAACAAATCTTTGTTATATGTTTTGCATTGAAACTTTACTATCTCGGATATCGAATCTCTAAATTGTTCCGTATCTGTTTATAACAGTGCTATGATATTACCTACCTATACATTTTAACAATGAAATTAGAATATTTTTCTGCAGATATGTATACTGCAAAATTGGATCAGAAGATGCCACGGTAATAAAAAAATTCATGATTTCAAAAAAACTATTTTTTCTTCAAATAGATTGTTGAAGTATAGGTACGTTTAGAAGACACGATGACGATGTTGTACGTAAATTGAAAAACATTTTCAAGGATATACATAGGACTATATTGAAGTTCTAAAAGTTCTAGAAATCAAAAGCATTCTTCAACAATTCATGCAAACAATTATTTAAAATTTAGATATTTTACTCAGATGGTTTTTGTGTAATTAAACCGTTTTTGTACACTTCTATGTTTATTATAATTGTTTAATTAAGAACGTAAAAACCAAACGTATACAAATCCTGCACTATCTTGCAATAGTTAAATGTTTAATATTTCGGTAATTCCTTCAAATGTATTTCCTTTTTCAATATTACCCCCAATATATGCAAGTTATTAAACAATGTCTAACATGCTGCAAGAACCTTGTACACTTGATCTGAAACGCACCTATACATTGAAATTTTCCTGGCTCCGGAAGAGTCCCTGATTTTTTTGTATCACTACTTCAAAAAACTTGTTGAAATTTTATAAATACACAATTCTTATTACTATATTTCTTTAAAGGAAATAACGTTTAAAGGAAAATTTGGTATATTCCTTCATATCATCGTACATCATCATCATATCACCATATTAATCAGATCCGTTTATTCCATTACTTTCCGACATTCTGTTATTCCGTCATTCCTGTATTCCCTTATTTATTCCCCTGATTTCTTTATTCCCTTATTTCTTTAAAAACAAGTATTTTAATAAAAGCAATACTACACTTAACAATATTCTACGAATGAAGTGAAATCAGCAAAAAGCATCGAAAATGCAAAGGTATAGGTCAAGTACAAGAGGATGTGACTTTGGAATAGCTTTCTCGTTAACATAAACTTCATTTTACAAAGTATTTGAAATCGAACAAATGCGAGCAAGTACAAATTATTGTACAGCATCGACACGATGCTTATCGCTAAGTAAATATATTAAATTAACTAAATTTCCCAAAAAATGATTTCTCCTCATTTAATGAATAAATCTGTTTATTGCTCGATTAAATGTACTTGGTGGCCCGCTTTTTACGAAGCTTGATGTCCAACATGTAACGTTACAGATATTTGTACTCATTTCTAAATTAACAATCCGGATGCATCTGAGTGGAAAAATTTAACAAGTTAACAATCTGGATGTGCCTGAGAGAAAATTACACATGCATATTGCCATGTGTTTCAATGATTGATGATAACGTAAATTTAAAGGAAACGTCATGAGATATTTAGAGGATTTTCATTCAACACAATATGAAGGCCGCTTTATACTGTGTTTTAACAACTCTTTTTTAATGTCGAACATCCCGAACTATTTAGGCTTATTTTTCACCATCGAACCTTCGTAAAAAGCGGGCCACCAAGTACATTTAATCGAGCAATAAACAGATTTATTCCTTAAATGAGGAGAAATCATTTTTTGGGAAATTTAGTTAATTTAATATATTTACTTAGCGATAGCATCGTGTCGATGCTGTACAATAATTTGTACTTGCTCGCATTTGTTCGATTTCAAATACTTTGTATAATGAAGTTTATGTTAACGAGAAAGCTATTCCAAAGTCACATCCTCTTGTACTTGGCCTATACCTTTGCATTTTCGATGCTTTTTGCTGATAATAATAAGAATAATATTTTATTTACGGGAATAATGCCTTTGGCAAACACGTTTGTAAGCACAATACGATCTAAAGAAACAGGCAAGAAAAGAAAAAAGAATAGTAATAATAATAATAATAATATAACACTACACTAGGATAATTTGCCTGTACGTATTTTAGCTCACGCCGAGATTGTACAAAATTCGCGAAAATACACTTCCTCAATATCTGAAACTTTTAGTATCCATTCCTTTAAATTTATTGAATTAAAAATTTAGAAATACATAGGTTAATGTTTACTACAAATATTAAATTTTCCATATTTTGACGCAAAACTGTAAACGACGGTTTTTTTTATAATAAGGAAAGACTATTGTTAATCACATTTCTATGTAACTCTCTCATACTGACAAGTTGTAAGAGCAACGGGGCCCGCGAGCGTCATACGATTTAAATTGAAAACTCTAATAAATATACATTTTCAGAAGCTCTAGTTACCATTTTAAATTCAAAAACTATGACAACTTATAAGTGGTGCCGCTACATTTGACGATAAATGTTCATAAACAATTGTTGTAAGTTGTGAATTTATGTATAAGTCATGTTCGACATTCCTACCGAAAAGGTACTCTATTTATACAATAACACTGCATCCAATGTTCTCTGCGAAACTTATTTGGTTTCTACTAGCTACAATGGGAGAAGTCTGCAACTGGTATAGCATTACGTCACACGAGTTGAAAGCATAAAGCATGATATTATCCCGTGATAACAAAGATTAATTATTTGTTTACTTTAATACATGTGTTTTACATTTTATCTTTAATGTAGTATCAGTGACGCAGAACACGATATCACCCTAATTCTGCGGTAGCTCGAATATTGTTAGCGGTGAAGCTATAGAGAGAAACATGCACAATATTTTTCATTGATGTGGATGACTGAACACGCTTTATACCTTTGGAAATACATTAATTGCCTGTTGTGTGCGGCGAGTTTAACGAGCAAATTACGTTTGAATTTCTGATTGTAAGATGAGACTTGACCGAAAAACGATAGGAAATCTGCCTTCGCACATACGACACTCAAATCGATGGTGTCGACTTGCACCCATGTTGTGCAAAATTCCTCCAAATATTGACTTTGAAATGCCTTTTCTGTTAGAGTGGTGGCGAAGGACACTGGAACTAAAAAAACGATAGATTTGAAACGAATGGACCAATTTGAATGCAAGAAGTATGTGTTATGAAAGTCAATAAAACAGTATTTGAAACATGAAAAGCTTCTCTGCTTGAAAGACAAGATAAAATAATCTTTGAATACTTTTAAAATTTGTTTTTCATAAAAATCATGCATGTTGCACCACGATATGCAACGCACGCGAATGCAATGGACCCTGGCACAACTGTTTCTTTTAATCTACGGTGTTTCACTATAATAAGCTATATTCATTCCATAATTTAAAAGATAAAAACCATATGAATTTTACGAATATTTTTGTGATTTTTTGTATAAATTCTTTGTTAAAAATAAAAAGATTATTATACCTTTATTTGTTCGACGACATGAAGACTATTGAAACTTTAGTGATAAACTATAATTTTTACTGTAAACGTATGTATATCGCCGTGACTATTTCCGAAGCTCATTTTGAATATATTGGAGTAAGATGTAGCTCTATGCCAATTCGGCATATCCATTTGTAAACAGTTAAAATGTTTGAAAGGAACTTTTACTCTTTGTACAATGTAAAAGTAATTGTGAATGTTACATTTTGGTTTCAAGTAAAAGGTATATTATGGTACAAAATAATTCGATAAGCAAAAAATAATGTGCAATACTGCAAAGTTTCACTAGTCAATGCTGTCAATTTTGCCTACCGTCAATTTGAATTACAAGTTCAAAATTTTAAAAAATGCATAATGAAATTCAAACAAAGTTATAATGGGTATCAATGAAAAAATTATTTCCTTCGACTCTGAGTATGTACCATATAGCTGATGAACCGTATAATACAGAATGAAGGATGTCTTGAGAAACATATGTATAAAAAGGAATAATTTACTATTATAGAGGAAGAAACCAAAATAAGAATTGCGCCATTTAAAGCAAACCTTGTAGACGTATATTGTACATATGTATGTATATGTATGTATCCATGTCAAATATATTTCAATAACATGTGGGACCTACTTCCGAGATAGTTTCAGGACACAAACATATTTGAAAAAGTTCACATGAAAGTTTGATCTATTTGTCCTTGTTTTCGAGTCGTAACTATTATTGCACTGCTGTAACGTGCGTGCTTACCTTTACAGAAAGTGCTGGACATGGCCAGCTGGAGTCTGAATTCTATTCTACCGTGCTATAAACTATCTTAGTCTTTAAAAAGCTCTATATATATTGCTGGGTTCATAGAAGCCCGGTTTTATACGCTGTTGTTTTGTAATTAAAAGAATTATAAATCGTTTTTATCAAGAGGACAAATTGGATCGATTCTAAGAACTTTAATATGCAACACGGTGGTCGGAAGATATCACGAAGATATTAAGTATTGTTTACAAACAGTTGGGCGGAATCAATAATACTATAACTGGCAAACAAGGTCACATGGGATACATATTTATATGAACATTTTTCTACATTGCTGTGTTCTGAGTCCACCTATAGAACAGTTCAGTATGTGGTATAAAATACTCTGTAGAATTCGAAAAGGATAAGGTGACGTAACAATCCTCTCTTGATGTAATAACTCGATGTAATTGTAGAGAGAAACAGTAAGATCGTTAATACTTTGGGACCTTAAAGAAACAAGTAATTGTTGTTCGTATACGGTTCACGCAATTTTCTATTTTTATTTCAGCTTGAAAGCTCGAAAATCGTATTTTTTTCAAATGTTTAACCCGGTGAGCGCGGTCGATTTCTATAGAACGAGGGAAAAAACAGAAATAACGTAAGGTGGAAGCTGCAAAGTATGCGGTGAGCAATTGCACGCTTTAACCACACAGGTAAATTAAACGAAATAAACGATTAATAAGTATCGCGTTAACAAAAGGATTAAGTATTCGAATGATTAGAACGTGTGATTTTTAGTGCGTATCAATGGCAGATCCTGTAAATCATGACACGACGAGATACGTCGGTCTGGGGATGGAGCGGGAGAAAAAACAGCAAGCACAGTAAAATGCTAGAAATAGCCCGTCGGTGTGTAGTACCGAGGGGAGGATTGTTATCGGTCGTTGGACATAATCGGGAGGATACGTACAATTAGTCGTTGATAGAGAGGGAGGTGCTTGAAGTAGCTGATCCTCTGTGTCCTCTCTCGTCTTGAGTCATTCAAGCATGAACGGAAATAGCCATCGGTGTGCACCGGAACCTCGCAGCAAAGCTTCGCGTTATGGAAAAGGGATCCCTCTAGCGGGTCTGCGGTACCACGGCGAGGGTCGGCAACGTCGCGGAAAGAGACAAAAAAAGACCGAGTGGGAAACGAAGCGGGAGGAGGCCAGATAAAAGGGTAGTTAGACGGGTGAAGAGGAGAGGCGAAACCGATCGTCGGTAGGGGACGCGTTCGGTTTTGTGAGGGCGGTGTTGGTGGTGGTGATAGCGGCGGTGGTGGTAGTAGGAGAGGGGTGGCATTATATTTGTACAGGGGTGGCCGATAGGGCGCAGTATCGTCGCGGCCGCCGTCGCGTGTAGTACGCGTCGATTTTCCTTGCGTTCCGTGTGCTAGCCGCGCGAGTGTGTTTGCCACAGGAACCGACAATCGAAGTTACCCTCTTCATCATCACCGCTTACCGCTAGCCTTTCTTGCATATCTCTCGCTGCCTCTCTCATTCTCTCCCTCTTGCTCTCTCTCGCTCTGTCTCTTCTCCTGCCTCTCTCTCTCGCTCTCTCTTTCTCTCTGTAGCTCTCTCTTTTTATTCATCTGTTCGCCTATCCGTCTATCTCTCTTTCTCTGTCTCTATCTCTGTGTCTGTCTTCGTCTCTGCCTCCGCCTCCGCCTCTGCCTCCGCCTCCGCCTCCGCCTTTGCCTCTGCCTCTACCTCTTACTTTCCCTTTATAGTCGTTCTCGCACAATCTGTCACGCTTCCTGCGTTTCCTAGAAATACGCGTTCTCCTTCCAACCCCGTCTGCAGAGTGTTACTCTTAGTCCGTTTACCGCGGTTACAAAATATAAACAACAACAGACGTCGCGAGCTCGAGAAGGAATCGTGAAGTGTTCCGGTCGAGTAAATCAAGAGTGAGTAGAAAAGTGTTGTTTATGGTTGGTGACTGTTTGCACACTGCCTCCGAGGATCTTGTTCGTTTTTATGATTATCGTTTCGATATCGCTTCTCTGCACTCCTGTGGTCCCTCAGATCCAACGTGATTTGCAACTTTCACGCAACGCGATCCAATTTCTCGCGATCTCGGTGAACAGGGACACCGAGAACCGCTAGGGCGGATGCTTCGTACTTGGCTCCTAGTTCGATCCTTGTTCCATTTCTCTTTTTACGAGTTGAAAAGAGAAGCAACACCTTGAAACGTGACTAACGGAACATAATAACACAGGGTGAACCGTCATTCAAGAAAAGACCTTTTCTTAAGACCTTTAACGTAACGAACAAATAATGCTTATCTGAGCTGACATTCTCGTGTTGCGTGAAAAGTCCATGGAATAGGGAACAAAATATTTTTACAACGTGGAAGGTTCGCTGCGACAAGATAAGGTAGGTACTATTACTCTATGTGTACTTGTAGTTATTGTCATCGAAGAGTACAACTTTTATACCGTTTCAAGAATGTATTCATTTGACGAACAAAATAATTCCAAATATGTTCATCAAAAGTCTATGTTGGAGAAACTCATGTACTCAATTATAGTTAATGTTAAGCAAGTATCTTTCGGATCGATAGATATAATTTTATGAACGAACAGTTTTTTTCATGGAAAAAGTAGGAAAAACCTCGACTGGATTTGTCGGAAAGCGTTTAAGTTTTCCGCGTTAAAATGAAACAACATAATATCTGTGGTTTGATAAATCGATAATTGGACCTTTCATTGTTTACCACGGTACATATTCCATAAGCTATCGATGTTTATTCGCCCTCGTCGTATTCAATTTTACCGCAACTTGCTGTTGACGGTTACAATTGAACATGTAATTTATAATTTAAGACTTCCCTATCTGCTTGTATACTTCTGAGAAGATTATCAGTTCCTTCTCTTTTTTTAATGTATGATTTCCCGCAATGAATATCTATTAATAATCAGTAGTAATTTTAACGAATTAGTATCTATTTTTCGTAATGATCTTGAATTTTATCTGGACACAGAACTCAAAAATCATTTTTGATTTTACCAACGTAGCGATGTGACATATACAGAAAATGGCAACTATAAGTGTGAAAAACACAACATGCAAAGGATGTACATATATTAATTTCCACTGTTGGCGTTACTGTGTAATTACCAGTAAGAACGAAACTACTAATACGTTTGAAGAAATATCGTATTGACAAATAAAACTTTGTGACATAAATCTTAAATGCGAAACAAAGAGTTTGTGTAGACTTTCTGCTCGAGAAAGTAACAGTTTAACTGTACAGTTGAATGGCATAACATAAGTTAAATAAAAATTAACGCGCAATCGAGAGAATGAATGCGAGTAATTTTTAAGCAGTTCAAACTATTAACTGATTGGGAAGGTATCAACTTTTTCATAAAACCGTGATGAAAGCTAAGATATCAAAGTATTTCGAAAGCGTTACTTAAAGAAAGGGGTTTAAAGCTGCGATGGCTGTACGCACGTATATGTGTACAATATTACATATATATTTATAGGTGTACGGTAGCGTTATATTTTGGCGTAAAATTGCCTGCAGATAAGTCGATAAAGATAAGTTGGGAGATGGCGAGTACCGTATGAGCCTACACGAGAGGAATTCGATTTTCGCGTTGGTGTGATACCATTATGTACGAACTATCTCCATGTCCAACTTTCAGATCGTTCTCGCGCCAGATTGTCCAATTCCAGCTTGACAATAAAAACCACAAAATCGTCTAACTTTGCAGATATTTTACTACTATAATACTCTTATTTTCGGATGAACGGTCCTATCGATTACAACGATTATGTCATTAGCGTGGAAATCTCCACGAATTCATACTTTACCGGCAGTTGATTTACTACTAGTTAAAGGTAAATTATTTCGTTGACAGTGTTTGAAATACTTAACTACTCGGTTTCCTCAGTTAGTGGTCGAACCATTAACCCTTCATACGGAACGACAATCCAACTCCATCCTCTATATTAAATCCGGCAGGGAATTATTATTTTTAATTTTATTTTTACAAATTATATCATAATAATTATGTAACGCTGCGACGGATTTATATATACTTTATCAGTCTTTGTAAGCATATATATACAGGGTGTTACAAAATATGAGGGCTTAATTTCGGGAATTGATATAATGCACCAAAATAAGAAAAAAAGTCTTTACAGTTTTGTAAAAAGCCCACCCCTATCAAGATACAACCCCTTTTGTAAAAAAGTTTTAAAAAATTATATCTAGAAATAGTAAGTCGTGTAAGGCCGATTTTAATTGCAATATAATCGAAAGAGATCAAAGTTTATGAAAAAAATATAACAGCCGCGATCAATACCGTTAAGTAACATTTGCTCTACAATTAATTCTTCAATATAATCGGTCGTATTTATTCTTGATTTCAGTCTTCAAGAATAAATGTATATACAGGGTGTAACAAAAATACTGGGACACTTTTTCAGCATCGATAGTACGCACCAAAAGATGAAAAAAAGTCATTAAAGTTTTGTCTAAAAGCCACCCCCCCCCCATCGAGAAACAACCCTTTTTGTAAAAAATTTTAAAAAATCATATCTCCGAAATGATACGGCGTGGAGGGCCGATTTTCATTTTAATATTACCGGGAGAGACTAAAGTTTACGAAAAAAAATATTACTATCTACGGAAAGGAAGTCTTAGTGAGTGCCCTTAATTTTTCCCAAGTTGTTACAAACCTGCTACGATATAGCTAATCGAAGTTGTTTGGATTAAACAAGCATAAATGTCCTTTAGTGCGTACTATCGATTCTGAAAAAGGGTCACCGCATTTATGTATGTCATACCCTGTATATATCCGTTCATATTGGAATTATTGTTTATGTAAATTATTATTTATGTAAAAAATAATTCCAATATTAACCGATGTAAGCACCTGTGTGAGTCCTGATCATAATATATGTGAAGTTATGATTATGCGAGACGCCCCGAGGTCACGGAAACGGTGCGCCTGCGGATTGCTTCGCAAAGTCACAGCTTTGCCCCTTTATGAGTCAATGGTCAGATCAATTCGCTCGAGACGGGGCTGAGTCGTCCTACTGTCGAAAGACGCGAATGGGGTACGGTCGGGTTAAATGAACAATCATACTGTTTATACGTTTTCTTAGGTTTTGTATTTACACTTTGGATATGTAAACTCGTTGCGCGGTTTTCTTTCGCACGTACAGATTCATAGTTCGTTCCTTTTAACTATTCAAACGGGCCAGGTGTTAGATTTTGAGGCATTTTTAGTTGGAAACGGGTTAGAATATTTATCGGTCCGCAATCACTACAATTGTGGTGGAATTTTTACCGAAGATCTGATAAGTCCCAGTTAGTCTAGTCCCGATTGACTCGCTTTGGAAGTTGACGGTTATTATAGAATGAATTAACGCCGTGGTTCTGAACTACCCAAAGAAGTTACAGGTGTCGATAAGAATCATAAGATATTTCTTTCTACTTCCTCGTTCCTCTTTCATTGAATCACGTCTTGAATAATGGTAAGTGAATGCAGGTAGATATAGGGTAACAGGATGTACGATGGAAAGAATCTTTTCACCCGATTACGGCTTCAAGTAATATGTTTGGTAAGGCTCAACTTTAACGGTCTCGGTGGTTTTGAATGACGATTGTTGCTAATGCCAGCCTTGACGTTGTCGCACAATCCAACTTGAGGTCCCAATTTGTATGACGCGATTACCAGAAATGTAAGTGCCACGTAAAAGATCTGAATTCCAAGTCGAAGTGTGTCGTTTAAACCCGGAAATATAAGAATGTGGTTCTGAATCGGAAATAAGAACAAGAATCGTGTGGAATTGTAAATTAGAATCAGATTGCCACGTTCAGAATCAGAAATACATATACATATGTGACTGTGGCCAGTTTAAATTTGGATATGTGGGAATGAGGACCGCGACGCAGGGCACCAGTACATATGCGAGATTTTGAGTCGTTCCACTAGTGCGTTTTTTGGGACTAAGCAATGATAAGGCCTCGTCTCGTATCTGAATACCCTCAACAAGGATGCACTGCGAAATAATGATCTGGCAAACCTCTGAGATATTGCCCGTCGTATCTCTACCCTTCCGTGTGTCCATTGTATAGGACGGAGTCTGGTGCCAGATTTATATTTCCTCGTGGGCAAGGTCTCCATTGTAATGGTTGAAATTCGATGGTTTACAGTTTTCTAATCTTAAAGGTTTCCAAGTTTACGTTCACAAAACCTCGATTAAGTTTGTGAGTTTATTTCGATACCATTTGCCAGTTTCAACCAAAACGATATGTTATTTCTTCCAAGAATTGTCGAGTTTTTAAAGTGCGCCCTCCTGTCGTCGGATTGAGAAAAAACGGTAAGACGCAGGCAGGGCCAGCGTGATATTTTGCGGGGCTGGTTCAAAATTTTTCCGGGGACAGAATACGCATTCAAATTCTTTACTTAAGGGGGGAGTTAGGGTTTGTAGGTCGTTTTTTTTGCTTTTTCTTATAGTTAAATATTTCGAGAGTACCGTCCCAAAATTTGAAGGTAATCAGAGCAAAACTTTCGAAGTTATTGACCAGTTAGTCGTTATATTTTCGGTGGGACGTTTGCCGCTCAGTGATTTTATAACAGTAGTGTGGGATAGTGTAAATGAAAAGTGTTTAGACTGATTGTCGAGGTGACACAAAAATCCAGGGAAAAAACGGAGAAACAAATTACTCAGCGGCAAAGGAAAACGCACCGGAAAAGTGATCGTTAATTTGACTTGATACTATGGAACACGTTTACGGCTTTCACGTTTTCAAAGTCGGTGACCACTACCATTTAAAAAATACTTTACCGATTCTTTTCAAACTTCATGTACATACCTTCTATATATAAAATACCTACCCCCAACGTTGAGTATTATATTTTTTTTTACATTAAGGGGTTTTTTCAACTACAAAATGACGGAAATTTTAGTGAAAAATCACAATTTTTGATTCAAACGACCACCAATAATTTAAAATTGAAAAAAAAACAATTAGAGAACGTTGGGGGGAGGATTTAGTCATTTTCTAACTAAATTTTATTGTGATTTTGATCTCTGATAATTTTTGACTGAGATACAGTGGTCACCGCAAAACTAGTTTTCCGAAACGCGCTCTCGGAAAAGCTCCGTCACCGGCGTATTTGTTGATATATTGCAACCAAAAAATTACATAATGTTGTTGAAATACTAATATATAATGTGCAAAAGGTACGAATAAATTTGCTTTATTCATACGTCCGAAAAAAACACGCAAAGAAAGTGTTATTTTTTACCATGAAACCCTAACTCCCCCCTTAAATTTCATGATAAGGAATTATTTATTATGAGTACAAAGGGAGGCTACATGTATTTTGTCCAACATGAATATTAGATAATATTTCTCGTTTTTCTCGCCCCAAATATTTAATTAGGTCATCAAAATTGATTGAGATTGCTACTTCGCTTTCTATTGAAAGAATGGCATGAAATGTTAATCGGTCTTGGCTTATTGATGATCGAAAATAATCTTTTATTAGTTTCAACTGCGAGAAACTACGTTCAGCTGAAGCCACGGTTACTGGCGCAGTTAACATTATTTGTAATGCAATTAATACATCTTGCACTCATGTCAGTATCCAGCAAGTTGTTATCGATTAGTGGTTTACGCGTTTGCTTTTTGCACACACGTCCGAATATTCAATCTACTATACAGGTGGTCTTGCATATTGTCTGATGAGCTTTCTCAGAACGCGGGGCCGGGTTCCGGCGAACCCGCAGAACCCACGTCGCGCCGGCCCTAGGCGCAGGAACGACATATAAGTACATGAAAAAGATATTTCATTTAACAAAGTTTTTAACTAACAAGTTCTTCTTAGGAAAATGTGCGTACGGACTCAGAAAGAAATGTTTTATACTGGTTATATTTTAAAACTGATTCAAACAAAGAAGAAAACTATATTTCCTCTATAAGGGAAATATATCGTTGACCCGTTATTTAAAATTACCAGCCAGAGTGTTTTGTACATCTGCATTACTTTGCTTCGACGTAATACTGCATTTACAAATGATTATAGAAATCGTGAAATATTCATACGGAACAAAGCCTAAATATCTAAAATATGCGTAATCTCAACATTGTTATATTATTGCTATATGTATTATGGGATTTATGATGGGGCATCTATAATACATATTATATTTATTGTGGAAAATATTTGGATTCTGTCACTATGTTAATAATGTTTCAATACTTAGGGTTGAGATCTTACGATCATACAGTTCAGCGTTTATGTATACTATACTTCAGTACGTTATATGCTACTTTTCATGATACAGATTTGTGACAATGATATGGCAGGTCGTCTAGACTAATAGAGAAGGATTGGCGGTGTTTTTTTTTCATGTGTATCTTCTCCTTTTTGGAAGCGTCACACAATCGATGAAGTCTCTCATATGTCGAGGATTGAAAAACTGCAAATTCGCCTGAGCTGTACGAGTTAATTTTCATTTGTTCAATTTGCATTTAAATTCACATTTCCGTTCCTTCTACCGGCAGGGATTTCCGAAGGTAATACATTCATAGAATGTAAATGTTAAGTAACGTATGAATATCTTTTATGAATTGAAATAACTTATCCTCTCATTTTCATTCGTTCTAAGTTGAAACTAATGCATATCCGTTGAACAATAGAATGTGTTAAGATTTTACGTCTTTAAAATAGAGCGAATAAACAAACCGTGAACATAAACGCACGTTCTGCCCTACCCTGGTACAAGCTTCTTAAAATTATACGTACCTGTTCACGTTACGCTCCTGAGCCGAAGCGCCCCCGAAACGTCTAGCCGCTTGCTCACTGGCCCTTCTTTGAAAGTAGTAGGGCAGTGGGCGAGCGCCTCGAAAATCGGCCGAAAAGTGCGCGACCTTGACAGCCCTGCAATAGACGTATCGTAAACTCCAACTCGCAATCAGGCAAAACGTGCTGGAAGACCGATGCAACGGATCACGGAAAAATACCGACCTTTGGTCAGTACGAGTAACGGTCCCACATGACGTACCTGTATGCCACTTGCAGTAGGTACTTGTGGGCCGTTCCCAAGAATTCCGAAACAGCCCCGTTCCTCTCTGACTGGCTATTGGAAAAATCCTACCAAAGCTCAAGGTCCGCCCTGTGCAACTTGGAGGAGGAAATGATGGCCCCGAGGAACGGACGTTGCAGAGGAAAATTCAGAATTTCAAAGACAGCTGAACCAGTAACATCACAAGTACACGTGACACGTCACACCAGTGGCAACACTTTAACACTTTTGCAAATCCGTTATTCTAATATTATTTTGTTTTATTTTGTATTAGATTTTTGTTATTTTTTGAAATAAATTTTGCTGTTACTTGTTTTTAAAAAAATAAAGACTGCGACTGCAGATCAGAGCTAAATAACCAGTGTTCGACGGTAATTACCCGGACATTAATATAAACGGACACGAAATATAAATATATATTTATGAGAACACATGGGCTGGGATTTAGGTCAATATCGTACTATGATTCGTACTCATGTGTGATTCAATACGAGGTATAACAATAATTTGATTGAAATACACGAAGATACGATTAAAATTTGGGCACCGATCATTCTTTTCTTAATAACAATGTTTGCATCGAAATAGTAATTATGAATTTGCAACATGTTATAAGAGAAACTTGTTTCTCGTGACTTTATTTTTATTCTGGTATAGTGGACACGCATGTAAACCAATTAGCAATTCAGTTCACTTCCCTAAGGAAGAAATTATAGAGTCGCAACACGCAATATTCACACTGACTTGTGAGAGAAATAACAGATGCGGGGGGTGGAAACTAGAAATTAAAATGTTTCCACTAGCATTCTCTTATTAACGAACTGTTAATCCATTACCACACCGAAAGAGTTTAAGAACTTTACCTAATTACAGTGTAATTATGTAATCGATGTATAGTGTTCATCGCTATAAACAATTAGTATTTTATGATATTTTCGTTTCAAATGAAATTGTTACGCTTACTGTTTGATTAGTTATTTCGTAGATTACACCAGCAATAAGTAGGGGAGGCCTTAAACAAGGCTTTAGATTTACTCGTAGAGAAACTATCGTGCTTTTGAAACGAGCATATCAAAATGAAATTAAACATTTTAGTACATCGTGATTCGGAAATGCACTGTACCAGGTTAGAAAAACGTCGAAATGAGTTCAAGATTATAACTATACAACTCTAGCCTGCAAACTCGATCAAATGGTAATTTTCAATGAAAGGTAAATCGATATCGATCGAACGCATGCGTACCAGTTATAATTAATCCTACTGCGACGGATGGTTAACGATATTTCTATAAACTTTGATCCATTTCCAGTGGAGACACTTTGTGCCAGTGTTAGGAGATGTTTATCGATGCGGACGAAATAGCGGTTTCGCTTAGAGTGTTTAATGCAATGTGAAAAAGGAAAGAGTATATCGGTTATAAACTGATAACTAGACAACGAAAGCTTATTTGTAACGTCCACAAATCCACGTACTTACGGGTTTTAGTCCGGATTTGTTTGCAAAATACTTGCGTACACCAATATAAAAACCAACCTTCAATAAGATTCTTACACAATAGAGCGGTTAGACGAGAGACAATAGAGCGGACAACAAACAGTTTTTTCTCAGATTTGTTATTTCTGTTTCTTAGTTTTATTTGCTCGTATATCGTCATGGATAATTGTAAAACGATAAAACGGTAAACGATAAAATACTAATTGAAAAGAAGGATATACAAATACGCTGAAAAGCATAGTATTCGTTTTGTAACTCATTACTAATACTTAACACCTTAGATTCCGGGACGTTGCTCCTTTTGGGCCAATGCCAATCAATACGTCGTTTAACAAAGTGGCTCTTGAAGCAAGTCACAGAATTTACGCAATAACTAGCACTCCCTCCGTTCTATAGTACTGGATAGTTTTCGTTTCATGGCCGTGACGTATCAAAATATATGGTTCAATTTCAATATATTTTTTCTTATGAGTTTCATTGATTATACTTCTATATGTATAAGAAACATCATTTACCATAAATATAACTATATATTCTTGCTTTATTTCATCATTATTTCAAAGGTCAAAAAATCCGAAAATTGTTGCCCCACATTGCTGGATAGTTCACTCAAAAAGGTTAAAATGCTCGGTAGAGCTGCTCCGAACACGTGATTTAAATGAGTACCACAAATTGGTGATTGAAAAAGTACTTCCAGCTATTAAGTCTAAGCGGCCTGGAAATCGTGTAGAACGAAGTAAAACGATTTTTATTCAACAAGATAACGCTAGACCTCATATTATACCAAACGATTCGGAGTTTGTACAAGACGTCACAAAGGATGAATTTGATATTCCCTTGATCTGTCAACCGCCTAAGAGTCCCGATACGAATGTCTTGGATTTGTGATATTTTCGAGCTATCCAAAGTGCCTATTATTCAACTAATTCATTCACTATTGATGACATTATCGAATTGGTTATACAGTCTTTTAATGACATGTCTCGTGATACATTAAATAAACTTGTTTTATCTCTTCAAGATTGTATGATAAAACCAATCAAAATCAATGGATAAAATAATTACAAGCAACCACATATGCCCAAGGTTCGTCAAATAAAAAATTACACGTTACCTATATCTTTAGAAGTAAAAGCAGAAGTATTAGCAAATGCTCCGTTTGTTTTAATTAAATAAAAATTGTCATTTTCACAAATAATATTTTTATTGATGTACTTATGTAGTAGAACTATCAGTTTTGAAAAATAAACTACTCTTAAATAAAAATATGCTAACTTTCTGTCAAAAAATTAATTTTAAAGAAACATATCCAGTAATATAGGACAGAGGGAGTATATATTTTCATCTTTATATAACGTTTCTATTCTTTTGTCATTTATGTAAATATCGAAAAAATTGAAGAATTAATGTTTGTTCACTGTTGTCTTTCATTTGTTAAATTACAAATGTCGAATCGACCACTATTTACGAAGGGAATTGATTTACGTTATCTGACTTACCCCTCACATATTTATCGTGAATAAATCAGCTTTCAACTCTAAATTGCACTTCACTTTACAAAGTTCTCTGGTAGTAATGTAATATAGCAGATGCTTATTAAACAATGTAGCACAAATGCACGACTAACTGGTGTAGTGCATAGTTGATTATGTACGTCATGAGGAAACAATAACATTGGAATAAAATTATTGCCCGTATAAAGTCAGTAATAAATAGGTACAACGATATTGATTATGTGTCTAAAAAACCCTGCTACAGATACTACATATATTTTTGCAAGTGTTTCCTTCCATTGAATAGTGTAACGTCCAATTACCTACCGAAGTTCTGCAAATCGATTAGTCTGCTCATTGTTTAATAGACAATTAACGTATTTCGTGCGTTCCACGTCACATAATCAGTTTTCCCACCATGTCACGGATTTTGATAAAATTTCGATATGTTGTAGGTAACGTTAAGAAAGAAAAACCCATTTTAAGGAAACTGCAAAACAATAAATACTTTTTAAGTTACAGGCAGTCAAAGTTTTATGCATGGATTTTTTGAGAATTTATAACTCTCAAACCATAATAAATATAGAAATTAGCAAAATACCAGTTGATTCAGAAACTCTTAAATTAAAAAAAAATGAATTTACTGCAAATTGTTTTCAAAATGTTGAAAAAAAACTTTAATTTTATAAACTTAAATTTCGTCCAATGTGTATCTTCAAAACTTTTTTATACGTTTGTTTTCATCATTATCGAAATGCCCTCAAAACGCAACTGCCAGCCGCATTTTGGTCTAAAGAATAGTTTTCAAGCTACGAATTTTTGTTTACCCTGGTGTTCAGTTTTCGGTTCACGATTCCGGCCGTACCCTACCACGTACACCTATCGTTATTGAGAAAAACCCTTTTTCAAATCTCTATTTTATTCTCATTTCACAGTACACCTACAGAAAACGATACCTCAATAAACATCCGATATGCATTGTGTTAATATTTGCAATCTGCTTTGTCTTTCATAAATAATATTTCACTTCTTATAGAATCTAATAAACATCGTTAACGACCAACTAATGGGATTTACTAATTAACTAATGGGACCAATATAAGATCTGCATTTTGTATATGTTGTCCATCGCAACTTTTCTTTTAATTAAAGAATGTCAGATTCTTCGGCATCACTTGAATCTGAAGCAATTATTTTCCGTTATATGGCACTTTGTAGAGTAGTGTAAGTTTTTCTTTCAGTTGGTAAGGTGTTTTAATTGAGCAACTTGTATGAGAGATTGTCAAAATTTTGGTAAGACTTCATTAAAAACATGTATACTTCAAATTCTATGTACTTCAGCAAAACTAATGATACTAGAAGTGAAGGCTGTTTACCTACTTGTATCGTCCGATTCTAATGTTTGTTCTAAATTACTTGGACCTGGTTCTCTTCGACGAATAATATTACTTGTACTTGTCCCATATCGTCATCGCATTCTAGTGTCGCAAGGTTTGCAAATAAATTCCCCCAATTCTAAGTATGGATCTGAATCCCGTAAAAGATTGGAATCGTGACGAATATTCTTTTGGCACCACGTGTACTTTGACTGTACTGTATAAAATAGTAAAAAATTACAGACGTACATTTCCATACTTCTTAAAAAAAATTCTCAAAAAAATGAGTCACATTTAAATCCTACTTATCACAATGCATGGCATATGCTTATTGAGGTATCGTTTCTTGCAGGCATAGTCTGAAATGAGAATCAGAGAGGGCATTGAACAGGGGGTTTTCTCAATAACGGCAGGTATAGGTGTTACGGTATGGCCGGAATCGCGAGCCGAAACTGAATACTTCGGAAAATAAAAATTCGCGGTAATACAAATTGCCATAGAAGAGGTAGACTTGTGAAGATATTAAAGTGCAAATGTATAACATTGACCAACGGTTTATCTCAATAGTGGCACAGACATATATATGTACATGGACATATGTGCATACATGTATATGCGTCGTGGTATGGGCGAAGTGATGCGCCAAATACCGACATCGCGATACAGAAAAATTCATAACTCGAAAACTATTCTTTGTGCACAGATGCGTAGAAAATTCAAACATCCATTCGGCAGATAAAGTTCGGCAGACAGGAGGAGTTATGAAACACTTATTAAACATTGTAGCACAAATGCTTGTCTATCTGTGTAGTAGATAGTTCATTATACGTACACGTCATGACAACACAATTACATTAAGAATTCATTAAATTTCATTTCTACAGTCGTTGCCGGAGAAAACAACGCAAAGGTACTTGTGTAACTTGCCACAGCTAGGGTAGACTACATGTATACAGGGTGCAACATATCATCGGGAACCTTTTTTCAGAATCGATAGTATGTACCAAACGGTGAAAAAAAAACCAACAAAGTTAGGTGCGAAAACCACCCCCTATCGAGATACAACCCCATTTGTAAAAAATTTAAAAAAAATTATATCTTCGAAATGCTAAGTCGGAGAGGAGCGGTTTTAAGTGCAAAATAAGCGGAAAAGATCGAAGTTTATTTAAAAAATGTAACTGTTTCGATTATTACTGTTACTTAGCATTTTTATATGTTAATAGAAAAAAAGTTTGAATTTTTCTATGATAGCGGTTGATTAACAGCTTGAGAAAAATTCTGATAATGCGTCAAGACTTCCTTTTCGAAGGCAGCCTAAAAAAGGATTAATTTTATTATACGGTTTCTGCGTAAAAATTTGTTAAACACCGTTTCATTGGTGTGCTACCGACGAACCTAATACTACTGACGACAGCTGATCCACATCTTTCATATGTTTTCGAGCCGCCGTGCGACACACACTAATGTACAATACAATGTATAATGGCATGCGTGAGAGATTTTTCAATGTAGTCACTTGGCCAAGCGATAATCTTTCACGCATACTCTTATAAACAAATAAAAATGCTACGTAACGGTAATAATCGAAGCAGTTATATTTTTTTTAATAAACTTTGATCTTTTCCGCTTATTTTGCATCTGAAACCGCTCCTCTCCGACTTACCATTTCGGAGATATAATTTTTTTTAAAAGGTTTTAAAAATGGGGTTGTATCTCGATAGGGGGTCATTTTCGGACGTAACTTTGTTGTTTTTTTTTACCTTTTGATGCGTACAATCGATTCTAAAAAAAGGTCCCCGATGATATGTTACACCCTGTATGTATACAGATTTAATTGCGAGTTTCGATGTGTGAAACATTCTGCGTAACATATCCATTTGTGTTCTGTATGAAAAGAAACACTTGTTTGCTTTCTTAGTTTCGAATGAAACGTGTTCGCGTACTTTGAGTTTTTCTTGCTAGTAGTTAGGTAGGGTATTATTACTCGAAAGGAATGAAGCGTCATGAACTACCCGAGGATAATTTTACCGATTAAACGTCTCACGCGTATCACAGCTGGGTCATTCCATGTGAAATCAACACAGGGTATAAACCTGACCATCTCAGAATTCGATGAAATTTGGTACGAAGGTTGTCCTTATAGAGATTAAGAAAAATGACATTTTTTTCAAATATCTCAAACGGTTTCAAAATTACGGCTATGTAAAATTTGGTAAAATCCGCCAAAAAAGCGTAACCGGCATATGTTAAAATCGCCATAGCTTTTCTCCTAATTGAGCTAGAGAGATGGGAGTGGTGTCGTTTTACTCGGTTTTAAATTCCCCTTCTTTTGATGTACAACACAACATACTTTGTTATAAAAAGATTTTTTGTGACATCAAATTCTATATTTTGATTTTGATTATCTCAAAAAGTGACAATTTTAAAATTTTTTAAAAATTCTTATGAATAGTTTATACGTTTGGTAAGTGATTCGAAAAATTTCAAAGTGGGACGCTAATGGGTTCATAGTTAAATAAGAATTTTAAAAAAGGGTGTTTTTCGAAACCGTTAGTCACCCTACCTACTACATATTTCTTTACTATATTACATTAATCATGCACTTAAAATTAAATCTTTAACACTTAAATCTTAGGCAATAGTTATTCAGAACTTGATGAGTTCTGGAGTTTGTATGGCTTCTTCAGCTGTTATTGCATAAATCTTTCTTGTAGGAGTGGTGGGATCAACTTTACAAAGTACATCTGTCAGTGGTAGGTGGCCCGCTTTTTACGAAGCTTGATGTCGAAAATGTAACGTAACAAATATTTGTACTCGTTTCTAAATTAACAATCCGAATGCATCTGAGTGGAAATATTTAACAAGTCAACAATCTGGATGTGTCTGAAAAAAAATTACACACGCATATTGCCATGAATTTCAACGATTGATGATAACAAAAAATAAAAGAAACGTCATGAGATATTTAGAGGATTTTCATTCAACACAATAAGAAGGCCGTTTTATACTCTGTTTTAACAACTCTTTTTTAATGTCGAACATCCCGAACTATTTAGGCTTATTTTTCACCATCGAACCTTCGTAAAAAGCGGGCCACCAAGTACAGTAATCGAGCAGTAAATAGATTTTTTAATTAAATGAGGAGAAATAATTTTTTGGAAAATTTAAGTAATTGAATATATTTATTTAGCGACACTGTTGTCTCGATGCTGTACCATTATTTATTTAGCGACACTATTGTGTCGATGCTGTACAAAATTTGGACTTGCTCACAATTATTTCATTTCAAATACTTCGTGTAATGAAATTTATGTTAATGAGCAATCGATTCCAAAGTCACGTCCTCTTGTACTTGGCCTATATCTTTGCATTTTTTATGCATTTTTGTGGTTTAATTTCTGGGTAACTTTTTCAAATGTGTTTTCTTTTTCTGCATTACCCACAATATATGTATGCAAATTTCTAAACAATGTCTGACACTCTACAAGAACCTTGATAACTATAATTGAAATGCATTTGAAATGATTTGTTTATTCATTTCTTCGATGACTTTTTGAAATTGTCTAAATACATAATTCCTATTATTACATTTTAAAAAAATAAAAAGCCGTCAAGAAAAATTGCTTAAACATTTCCACATCCACGTTACAGTATCACCATATTTGTGCGAAAGTACTTTAATAGAAACAATATTATATATACATTGTAATTATATTGTATATACAACTACAGGAACGAACTGAAATCTCCAAAAAACCATAAAAGATGCAAAGATATAGACTAGTGGAAGGGGATATGATTTTAGAATCGAGTGCCCATCGACATAAACTTCATTATACGAAGTATTTGAAATCAAACGAATGTGAACAAGTACAACTTTCCACGCAGCTGCGACGCAATAGTACCGCTAAGTAGAAGTACATATTCAATTAACTTTAACTAAATTCCCGTGGAAAATGATTTCCTCTAATTTAATTAATAAATCTGCTTACTGGTCTATTAAATGTACTTGGTGGCTCCCTTTTCGAGAAGATGACGAAAAATACCTATAATATTAACTCTGCAGTCCCCTTAAGGCACCAGACCACGGTGCGCGCGCGGTAAAAGGGTGTATTTTTCATAATTTTTTTCGGGCAAACGATGAATGATTTTCTTTTTATTCATACGAATATTCAATATATACATATAGAAGACACTATACAATTTTTTTATTGGAATCTTAAAAATAGTTTGCGGTGTACGCCGCTTCCAAAAGGAATCTCCGACGAAGTTGCTGCTTGACGGTTGACAGCAATTAGGTCGTACGGTTCATCGGACAAATACAAAAAAATATATTCATAAACTAGACATATAGGTCTATAGCCCTACGTAGGGGAATTTCGATATCTAAAAAAAGAAAAAAATGGCGGACCAGCGAATTTTATTTTCCGTTTTCACAGAGAATTTTCATCGTTTATGGAATAAAAAAAATAGAAGGGGGCCTTTTATAAAAAAAACCCCTACGTGGTGCCATAGAGACTGGAATTTCGAACATTTTAAGACTTAGTAAATGCAAATCGGATGAATAGTTTTTTAAATTTGCTGTCAACCGTGTTGAAAAACGTAGTTTCGAGAAAAACGCGTTTAAAGTTTTGCTGAAGGATAATTCGACATACGAACTAAATTTTATATATGTATTTTTTGTTTTGTTTCTCACCATTAATCAGCTATTCCTCGACCATAGAACAGCTCCTCAGCATCTAGAGACGGATCATTTTCTCCGTGTTTTGCACGCAGATAACACTCATGCGTGTTGTGTTCGGCTTCGTGCTCGGCATCGCATATCCGTTTCTCATCAATATTTAGACAATATTGGTAGAGTGCTTCACCAAGTTTTATTTCCAATATCTCCAATACATTCATGAGACCAATATGACCATTGTTGAAAAGCATTAAAGCAATATTAGCGGCAGTTTTAACTGTGGGTCTGCCGCTCGGCGATGTCTTTGGCGCAATTTTACATATAACAGAGTTCAAACACTCGTTATTCTGGTGAAACACGCTTAGACATTGTTCAAGAAGCTCGTCTTTACCCAGTCTGTACCCGATACTTGGATTCACCGTAACAGAATCTAGTTGGCCACTGCTTAACTTTTTCGCAAAGCTGCTGCTAGCTCTCTGCTCTTCTCTCTCCACTTTATATCTATTAGGTGGACCCGATTTCGACGGTTTCCTATCACTCCTTCTTGTTGGTCCTCCTTGTTTTTTTGTTTTTTGTTTTTATTTTTTATTCATCACGATACACAAAATACACAATACAAATCGAATGATAGATACGAATCGTACGACTGCCGAAAAACAACTCACTCTTTCGTGTCAGAATTTTCTACGCTTGGTTACCGGGTTTCTATTCAATTCAGTAACGGGAATTTCCCATATTTTTCCTCCTAGCGAATGCAATACATTAACCGAAATATATTAAACTTTAATAATTAAAGGGAGATTAAAGGTTCATAGGGATCAACAAAGGATGGCCACGTAGCAAACCCGTGTAACAGCCGCACGTCTGCCGCTCGGTCGGTCGTGCGCTGGGAACGGTTTCACATAAAATGCTGTATCTCTATCAATTTCACGAATTTCTTCACAAAATTTGGCGGGAGCATTCTTAACAAATGCATCTTTCAGAAAATGAAAGAAAAAAAAATGAGAAAAAAATTTATTTTGCCGTGGTCTGGTGCCTTAATTTAAATAGAGCGAGATGCATGACGTTAAAAGAGAGTTGATAAAACAGAGTACAAAGTGAGCTTCTTACGGTGCCGGCTTAAGACCTTGTAAATATCTAATGTTGTTGCTTTATAATTTACGCTAACACCAACCATTTAAGTACCTTACGATGTGCAATTCTCATTGGGATGAATTCGGATTGTTGTCTTGTTACATTAGAAATCAATTAAGATATTTATGACGTTACATTTTGCACTAAAGCTTTGTAAAAAGCATACCGCCAAGTATATTTGAGAGATTACTAAACAGATTTATTAATTAAATGAGAAATTTAGTTAAAATCATTTAACTATACTTATACATATCTAGCAATACTGTTACTGGTGTAAAGTGTCAAGGTGTCACCAGGCGGGGCCTCTTGTGCTTGGCCCGAGACAAGACCTTGTCTCTTGATATCGAAAGTGTACAATAATTTGTATTTACTCGCGTTTGCGTGTTTTCAAATTCTTTGTACAACGAAGTTTATATTAATGAGCAGCCGTTTGCAGACTCACGTTCCGGGTGTACTTGGACCATATCTTTGCATTTATTGTACCTTTTTGAGGATAGCTATATGCCCGAGGTGACTTTGTTTCTAAATTTTAGCTCTTTTCGTCTTCTAGTAATTCTTATAACTTCGTTAATGGCTTCCTGAAGGTACTTACAATCCATGTTTATTATTTCATGTATGACCTTTTTCTGTGCTGCGAAATACTATTTTAATCTGTTACAATAGACAGAAAACAATACAGAGGAACTACGGTACAAGCAACGCCTGGCGTTTTTGAACGACTAAGAAGGTCTACAAGATAAGACGTTTGGCAGCTTGTATTCGAGCTAAAGGTCGCAACACCGAACAGTTTCTATAAAAAATCTTTTATCGAGACGGATAATACGAAAACAGTTACGATTAGGAAACAAGGTCGTATCGGGCATACGGTTATTTGACCTTTTCTTTTCACTTTGGCGTAGTGATTATATCTGCACTTAACCTGATATGAGATGAAATTCCCTGTGCCTCTGCATCGTGTACTTGCGAAAATAATAAGGGTTAAATGGAGAAAATAAGAATACGGCGCAATTTGCAGCCCCAGCCCACCGTTATCGACAGGATTTCACTTACTCGGCTAATAATATGCATGTCATTAATAGATCTATAAGCAGGAGTAAACTGCCGAGCAGTAGAATCATATTGGTTTGATCACGCTAAAGAATGGGCCTGTTTCATTCCCGTGTGCTATTAGTCATCTATTAGAAGATGATGATGCGCTTATTCAGCAACCATATTCATATAACGCTGCAAAGTATACTTTGAATATGTCTCTCTTTGTAGTCTTGTAGTTTTTCGTTAGTATAATGTAATCATCGCGCAGCATAATAGTACTAGCTACGCATACGATATTAATGATAGCTATTTCAGGAGGAATTTCAACTTCTTACTTTGTGTCTCACAAGTGTAGTGATGTCGACAGAAATATATGTGAAATATTTGATTTTCCTTTCAAACTTTCAGACTGAAAGCAAATCCAATACTATTGCTTTTTCAATAGCATTGGTAGAAGTATTGGTGCGTAATAGTTGCCGCGCGGATCTGCATGTAAGCCTACTGAGCTTCTCTTATATTTTCCTTAAGAAAACAGAAGATTGATATACCATCCTTCTGATTTGATGACTCGGTTATTTAAGACAGTAGATGAAAGAAGAAAAGTGGAAGATGATTTTTGAAGATTGTCCTTAGTAAGTCATTAATGCGGACGCATATTTAGCCGGGAATTAATAAAACTATACTCAGCTGACGGATGAGGAAAGGGATGTGGAAGTTTGGCAATTTAATTGAGTAAATATTCATGTTATGTAACGTCCCTTTGGCGTACGAAGCCTAACGTCGGGCCATACCACGTCATAAATATTCTATTTCACAGGATGTAGGTTGTGCGACGTTACTCGAAAGGAGAGATGTATACAGGATGTATCTCAGGTGGAAGGTTTGCACCTGGCGCATTTGCCAGATGATAAGGAACAAAATATTAAGTTATGCTATTAGCCATGCAAATTGGAATTTCTTTTTCTCTGCTCTTCTGCCGAACGAGCCTTGGGATTAGTCTGAACATTTCAAATGAATGGGATTCGATCGAAGGGATTAAGTGCACAGGAAACGATGATTTCCGTAATATGTATACATACGGGACGTCCGATACCAGCTATCAAAATTGATGTTGATCTAAATTTCAATACCGGTGTGACACTGAATTACGGTGAAATCGAAATGATATTAGTTTCGGTCATAAATATTTCACCTTCAATCACTATGTGTTCTCCTATGAGCAAACAGAATGAACAGATACCGTTCACGTTCATTCGTAATGAAACAAATCCAAATGATAGTGAATAACCTGCTTTAATAGCGGTTGAGAAAAATTTGCTCACCATTCGGATGGTAGGGAAACCATCAATTGTTAACAATAAAAGTACGGTATCTAATCTTGAAATGGGACGTGAAGAAAATTGCATTTGAATTGGAAATTCCAACTACTTGTTGTTAAAATATGACCGATTAAAAATTATAGTATGTACCGACTTAGTGAACTATTAATCTACTAAACATGCGACAATTCCACATTGTATGTATCGTTCATAAATAACGATATAGTGATCCATGGTAAAGCATATCCCAAAAGTTTGTGACGTACTTGGATTAGCTCCCATCTTCGAAATATGTATTTTCCAGTTGTTAAGTAGACACGTGAGATATTTACCTACATCTACATGCTATGTATGTATATGAGATATGCGTTTACCGTAGAAGTTTATATGACAATTGAATGTTTGTTCTCGTAGTATAGAGAAAATTACGTGGAAAATGTAGTCGAAATCATTGCTTGGTCAAAGTTAAACTTTTGGCCATAATTTTCCGGGAGATTAGTACGGGCCGTTGATCGGTGAACGATTTAATTGCTTTGTCTAAGTGCTTTGTAATCAAGTACACGATTTTCATCGAAAATTTCACTTCATTTTCTTATCTACAACGCTGACGAACACGGATTTGAAAAACGAGTTCCTATGGTAAACGAAAGTCTACGAAATGTGTAACGTTTCAAGATGAGCCTTTTGTACGCCTGTTTCACAGTTGTGAAATAACATTGTAAATGACTGCCCTGTGCTATGTCAAGTTAAGTGGTGAACTATATGACTAATTTTTTTGCCGTGATTATCTATTATATTATATATACATTTCAAGTAGATAGGTATGGACGATTCTTGCAGTTGAAATATCTCTAAAGAAGAAAATACATAATCCGATAGATTTTTCAAATTCAATTGGAATCTTGCAACGAGTTAGACAAAACTTCGAAGAAGAGCTAATGCTTGTATTGTGTTATTCTCCCATCAAGAGAACGGAATGCTTCTACTAATGGACTTGTTATCGATTTCAGATACATCATTTTAATCGCCGAAATAGAAAATATCGCAGACGAAGTATTGTGTGGAAAACGTCTATTCCAAGCGGTGACTAAAGTCGATACTGTCTGTAATCTCATCAAGGATATTGCGGAACAATAGTTAAAATATGTCCAACATTCCTTTGATTGGCTTTTTTTCTTTGGTATAGAGAATATTGTATCAATATTATATTACAAACATGAAGCCGTCAAGTCGTAAGTAACACACGGTTCATAAATTGTATCCGAAGAAAAATTTCTGTTTCAAAATAAGTTTAGAAGACTTTGAGATGAAGTTACAACAAAATTTGTAAACAATTGATAGGTAACTTTTGGAGATATTGCAAAGTAAAAAACATGAAACCGTTTTATCAAGAGAAAAAGTTTTGTCTCGGGCCGAGTACAAGAGGCCCTGCCTGGAAACACCTTGGCTCTTTATAGGAAACATTAGATCGGGGTTTTCGTAGTGCGAGCACTGCGAGCGTGACAGACAGAACGAAGAAAAGAAAGGCCCTAATGTGAGACGAATTCGAACAATGATGAATACAGCATTGATACCTTTCTCGGTCGTCAAACGTGCTGTCACACATGCTTGCTCGGGCCACGTTGTTAATATCCCGAGCCATGATACGCCATAGAGAGAACGAATTATACGAAAGGGAAGGAAAGAAAGTCACCTTCATGATGCACGCGTTAGTACGTAATTCAGAAAATGTTTAACTGTTATCAATAATTTATAAATTTAATATAGTGGTTTCTTAAATTGTTGTAAAAAGCTATTTAGTTTCAAATTTTTACAAACTTTTTATTAGTACATAATCAAATTGTTTTGTAAACAGGTCTTCCATAATAAAGTAAGCAAATTTTCTTTACTGGGTTGTCCGATGTGCAACGCGTGATTATGTCAGTGGCGAAACGTGTACTTATCGGTACCGTTAACAAATCATAGTTACATACTTTCCATTGAAACTTCACTATCTCGGATATCGATCTCGAAATTGTTCCGTATCTGTTTATCAGGAAAGAGCATCAAAAATGCAAAGGTATAGGTCAAGTACAAGAGGATGTGACTTTGGAATAGCTTTCTTTTTAACATAAACTTCATTATACGAAGTATTTGGAACCGATCAAATGCGAGCAAGTACAAATTATTGTACAGCATCGACACGATACTACCGCTACGTAAATATATTAAACTAACTAAATATCCCAAAAAATGATTTCTCCTCCTTTATTTAATAAATCTGTTTATTGCTGAAAAAAAAATATATCCAGCATGGATTCGAGCAGGTAACACGAAGCTTTCGCAGCGCTCGAACTGTCGCTTAACGCCCACAGCCACTGCGGTAGTTGAGAATCTGTCGAAAATCTAGGGTCTTGATCCCTTTTCCAACGTAGTTAAAATAAAAATATTATTTGTAGCTAAACTATTGCAGTTGGAACAATATTTCACAAGAATTTTGTCTTGCTTACAGCAAGCCCTATGACCAGAAAAAAATTGGGCTCGATCCGTTTACATCAGGTTTTCAACTTTGTCAATGTTTTATAAAAATGACCGGCCATATACCGGTAATATTTTACAGGGTCTTTATACACGTCACCCCCTACCATTTGATACCAATTTTATCTAAAAAGCGCTGATCGCACTCATAGCCTCCCCTTGTGAGATCTCATACACTCACTTACGCATTCACGCATAACTGCGTGCTGGGGGAATTATTGTACACACATGTCATACAAAAGTCACAATGACCATTTTAGGGAACGCGTCCGAACTGCGATTTGTGAATAGAGTCGGTATTCGGCATTCTAAATTTTATTGTTTTGTTTCTGTATCCTGTTTAGGATATTATTTTTGGGTATTATAACATTATGATATTATAATACCATCGCGCCTGTTTCAAGTAAAAATACTGATTTCAAGCGGCTGTCGTATCACTACCGAAAATGTTCTGATTTCGTTCTTATAGATATATATATATTGCCAAACCAGAAGTAAATAATCACTATAAATATACTTATTTTTTCGCACCATATACATCATCGTTTTAACATTTATCTAAAATTTGCGATTTCCTTTTCGTTGCCGCCTCAATTTATTGCAACTATCAGTTTTGTCGTAAAGTCCCGTCTTCATGGGTTGTCGCCACCCCGCAAATATTTACTTTCCGGGGATTATCGCCGTGTGTTGACTACAGATATCACGTAGGTCCGTTCTTAAGAAAAGGGTTACAATTTTATTGATTCATCGCAATTCCGTTATATCCGCTTTAAATTTTGTGCTACGTCTTCGCGACCTTGATTACGTTCCATCCGCGAAGATTGAATCTTGAATTAACCTTTCCATTGAACCTAAATCATATTATATGTATATATAATTATATCTAATTATAGAGGGGGTGGATACAAATTTTGGGGAAAATTTCTCTTCACAAATCACTCTTTTATTCTTAATCCTACGTTTTTACACTGCGCGTATACTATCTATTTACAAATTCACTCATTCTCATCTACCATTTTAATTTTCATCCCCTTCTTTATACATAACTCTTATACACACACACACGGTCGTCACTCGTTCGTTAGGCATACATGTATTACAGCAGGTCGTGATTATTTCGCGATCATTGTTTTACCCAGTTTCCTGAAAAAGAACGGCTAGAAACTCTCGACTCGGCAATAAGGACGGGATCTGCCTCGCAATGCCCAACAGCTATTCCGTTTTAAGAAGGCTCAGTCAAGTCGAAATCAAGTAGTACCACTATAAGGATACAATCCCCCTTCGCCGCTCTTCTTTCCAGCCTTGCCATAGGATTCTTCCTCGCATGTTTTATACTGCCCCCCCCCCCCCTCTACCCTTCTCTTATGCATTCATCCACGCTACCTATTCTATCTTAAACCCCATTTTCTAATTCGGCTCCATAAATACTTCTAGGTACACTGAGTTTGGGAGCTTGACCCTCCATTGTGCTTCCGTTTTATATAGCGCTCGTCATCGTGGCTTTATCCAATCGGTTTCCCCGCTTTTCGAAACCGGCCTTATTAATTTCTGTTCTATCGCCGTTATTGCTCGACCACACGCGTAGATCGGCGTGTTCTTTCACGGATATTCACAGCCGCGCCCAACGATGC
Organism: Mimumesa dahlbomi; assembly: GCA_917499265.3. Lineage (NCBI taxonomy): Eukaryota > Metazoa > Arthropoda > Insecta > Hymenoptera > Crabronidae > Mimumesa > Mimumesa dahlbomi. The sequence continues at coordinate 3,152,235 of OU824120.1, forward strand.
ACTATTTCACCAGAGGTTCTCTGTCTCGGCTACTGACCGTCGTAGTTTTAATATGTAAAAAGCAGTGCTGTCATATATATGGACTTTTAGGCGGAAAATCAACGTGGTCCACCCTTGTTACTCTACTTTTGAGAAAGGAGTACTGAGCGAACAGAGAAACGGTCCAATGCATGAAACGGTCGTTTCCCCTCAGGGAATCGTGAATATGTATACATATACACTCACATTGTGCCCATATTATGGGCCTAACAAAAAGTCCTCGATAAATGATACGAGTTACGTTGCTGAGGTAAAGCGATCGTTCCGAGCCCACAACCGTTCCGTTTCTTGCTCAACGTACCAATTTTCGAGGAATTACACAGGCACCAGCAACTCAATTTTCGGCAAGAAAGTGCATCTATTTGATAGGACTGGTATAAAGTACAGAGTAGAACTAACTGTAGGTACCGCTGGCTGTGGGACTAAAGGTCAGGGTATGATAGTTAGAAATTCTGTGTTTCTCACGTTTCCGCTAGCAATTTTTTGTTGATATTTTATTTGGACGCGCGGTACATGCTGATTTTTTCACAAAAATAATTAATTGTGGAACTTGGGTTAATATACTCAAACCTAAACCAAAGATACCAGGAAGCTCTCAATATTATTCAGTCTAATAATTCCGTACTCACCTATGAATCAAGGGACAACGTCTTGTTTCGAACCAAGTACAAGAGGCCCCGCCTGGAGACACCTTGACTCTTTGCAGGACAAATTAGATCGGGGTTTTCAGGGTATTCAAACGGCATTAAAGCGGAAAATTTCCCAAAACGTAAGATGATATTCTTAAATGCGGTGTCGAGACGAGTCGATTGAGACTAATTACAAAAAAATCGGCCCAGTCAGTTGCGGGATATTTGATGTCAAAAGTAGTAGTTTTTTGCGAGAAACGGCGTCTGCTTCTCCTCTGTCTCCTCCTTTTCCAGTACAACTTTCCTGTCACGCAGCCCACCGTAGCCATACGACGGGGTCAGGCCCGAACTTCCATTATATTTTCACGCCAGGCGACGAAGATTTTTCTGCCGGTAATGAAGATTTTTATATGTAATCTGTTGGAGACATGCTGGAAAAAATCAAAAGACAAGGTCTTGTCCCTGGCTAAGTACAAGAATCGCTGACTGGTATTCAGAAAATCTGCAAGCGCTGTCAATAGTTTATAAATGTAATAAAATGGTTTCTTAAATTATTGAAACAATGCATTTAATTTGGAAAGTTCAGGATTAACAATAAATTGCAACAATACCACCGAGATAAATAAATGAATAAAAAATAAATCTTTCTAAATATTGAATCATGGGGATATAACGCGAAATGAATGAATAGGGAACAGCTAATTATTATTTCATTTGTATTTAATTAAAAGTCAGCAAAACTGTGGGATCAAATATTAGCTATAAGCGTCATTAAACGTCTGAGAAAGTGAGTAGAAAAATGTTTAGAATAAAATGAAAGAGTCGCTACAGCCGGCGAAGACGCACCGACACACTTATTCTCGGCGATCGGAGTGCGAGCACGATAGACGCAACGAAGAAAAGAAAGGCTCTTATGCAAGATATATTCGGGCCATGATGAATTCTGCATTGATACTTTTCTCGGTCGTCAAACGTGCTGTCACGCATGCTTGTTCAGCCCATGTTCGTGCGCTTGAGCAGTGCGAGTGCGAGCGCGAGCGCGACGGAGGGAGGCGACAGAAAGATAGAGACAAAAATATTATGCAGTGTTGTTGATATCCCGAGACATACTAGGTAAAGCGTCCCTTCAAATTTCTCAAAAATTTTTTTAGTACATAATCCAATTGTTCCGTAAACAAACTTTCTGAGAAAAAATAAGCAAATTTTCTTTACTGGGTTGTCCGGTGTGCAACGCGTGATTAGGTCTGTGGCGAAACGTGTAGTTATCGGTACCGTTAACAGATCTTTGTTAGATGCTTTCCATTGAAACTTCACTATCTCCGATATCGAATCACTAAATTGTTCCGTACCTGTTTATAACAGGGTTATGATATTACCTATACATCTTTTAGATTTTAAAAACCAGGAATTAAAAACCAAACGTATACAAATCCTTCGCTATCTTGCAATAATTAAATGTTTAATATTCTGGTAACTCCTTCAAATGTGTTATCTTTGTCAATAATACCCACAATATATATAGGGTGTAACATATCATCGGGGACCCTTTTTCAGGATCGATAGTACGCACCAAAAGGTGAAAAACGGACCAAGGAAGTTAGGTCCGAAAATCATCCCCTATCGAGATACAATCCCATTTGTAAAAAATTTTTTAAAAATTATATCTCCGAAATGGTAAGTCGGAGAGGAGCGGTTTTGATTGTAATATAACCAGAGAAGATCAAAGATAACAGAAAAATATATAATTCCTGCGGTTATTGCTGTTAAATAGCATTTATTGTTGTTTAATCCAAACAACGTCGATTACCTATATCGTAGCAGGTTTGTGACAACTTGGGAATAATTAAGGGCAGTCACTAAATCTTCCTTTGCGTAGATAGTGATAGTTTTCTTCATAAACTTTAGTCTCTCCTAGTTATATTGCAATAAAAATCGGTCCTCTACGACGTACCATTTCGGAGATATGATTTTTTAAAAATTTTTTACAAATGGGGTTGTAACTTGTTAGGGGGTGATTTTCGGACCTAACTTCCTTGGTCCTTTTTTCACCTTTTGGTGCGTACTATCGATCCTGAAAAAGGGTCCCCGATGATATGTTACACCCTGTATATGTAAGTTTTTAAACAATCTCTATCCTGCCGTGAGAACTTGATTTCAATTTTTCATAAAAGGACATAACGCTTAACGGAAAATTTGTTATATTTCTTCACATAATCACATATCATCATCATATCACCATATTCAGCAGATTTGTTTATTCCTTGATTTTCCTACATACTTTTAGTCCTCATTCCTGTATTCTCTTATTCTTTCATTCCCTGATTTCTTTATTCTTATATTTCTTTAATAACAAGTGTTTCAATAAAAACAATTCCATACTTAATATTATTCTAGAAATGCAGTAAAAATGTCAAAAAAACATAAAAAACACAAAAGTATAGGTCAAGTACAAGAGAATGCCACGTTGTAATCGCTTGCTCGTTAGCATAAACTTTATTATACGAAGTATTTGAAATCAAACAAATGCGAGCAAGTACAAATTATTGTACAGCATCGACACAACACTATACCTAAATAAATATATGCAGTTAACTAAATTTCGCAAAAAATGATTTCTCCTCATTTAATTAACAAATCGGTTTACTGCTCGATTAAATGTATTTGGTGGCACGCTTTTTGCGAAGCTTGATATCTAAAATGTAATGTAACAGATATTTTTACTCATTTGTAATATAATATGTTAACAATTCGGATGTATTTGAATGGAAGAATTTAACAAGTTAACTATCTGGATGTGGCTGAGTAGAAATTACACATATACAGGGTGTAACAAAAATTCTGGGACACTTTAGGTTTATGGATAGAACGCATAAAAATACAAAATTTTTAAAAAATCATATCTCCCAAATGGTACGTCGTAGAGGACCGATTTTGACTGCAGTATAACCGGAAGAGACTAAAGTTTACGAGAAAAAATATCACTATCTACGCAAAGGAAGATTTAGTGAACGCCCATAATTTTTCCCAAGTTGTTACAAACCTGCTACGATATACGTAATCGACGTTGTTTGTATTAAACAAGAATATATGCTATTTAACAGCAATAATCGCAGCAATTATTTTTTTTCTATTATCTTTGATCTTCTCCGGTTATATTGCAATTAAAACGGGTCTTCTGCGACGTACCATTTCGGAGATATGATTTTTTTTTAATTTTTTACAAAAGGGGTTGTATCTCGATAGGGGGTGGGTTGCGCCCACAACGTATAAGACTTTTTTTTCTTATTTTCATGCGTTCTATCTATAAACCTAAAGTCTCCCAGAATTTTTGTTACACCCTGTATATCTGCAAGGTACAATCAATCGCAAAAATGGTTTCACTGCGGGGTACGGGGTGCGCGCGGGTACGAGCCGCCCAGAAAATCTTGAACCATCTCAGGGGTTAGTGCGGCGAGGGGATTGACTTCGCCTTTGTGCCCCGCCACGACGCCGCGTCACGACAAACGAATCGCGCGAGGCAAAATCAATCCCCTCGCCGCACTACTCCCCTGAGATGGTTCAAAATTTTCTGGGCCGCGTGTACGCACAACTCCTAATGCTTGCTTCACGTAGGTGAGTTTCGTCCCCTCTCTTTCTAATATTTCGTTTCTCTCTCTGACGTATGTCTCGGCATAGTAACAAGTGACAAGGACTACTTCGTCTCTTTCTTTTCGTCGCTCCGTCGCACTCGGCCGGCACACGGATACGGCCAGGCATGTGTGAGAGCGCGATCGTCAATTGAGACAACCATCAAATGCGGATTTCGCCAGGGTCCAAATTTTTCTCGCATAAGAGCCTCTCTTTCCTTCCTTCTGTCTGTCGCGCTCGCACTCCGATCGCGGCTCACAGACGATGGCCGAGCTCAGAAGTGTTGGTGCGCCTTCGACGAGCGCGATCCTTCACTCGTATTCTTCGGGACATTTCGTATTACTTTATCGGATATTTATTATTTATTTGCAATTCTAGATCTACGGAGTCTCGTGGAGTATTAAATGAATTGGAATAGAATGATAATTACATGTTTCGAAAATCGCTTGCGAAAATTTGAAACGCACGTGTCTCAAAACGGTTGAACTTACGGCAAAATGGTTTGCACCATTATAAGAGGAAAACTACAGGTGCGGAATGCAAAGGGCTAATAATTGGAAAGTACATACACATACACGCATACATACACTTATCTATATGGTTACAGAATTGTACCTATAATCTTAAAGTTTTGATACGTTTAACCCTTTGACTGCTAAAGGCGTATATATACGCCTTCACAAGTCCATCAATATATACGAAAGGCGTATATGTACGCCCTCTGTGTTTTTTAACTATAACGTATTTATTACTGTTTTACCAACTAATTCAACATGGAATTTGTTGTCTTGTATAACATAGCAACTAAATATCGGCAATTATTTCAATATCGTTCAATCAATTGTCTTAATGTTACACTGTTCTTCAACGCACGCTCTCGTATAATCTCTTCGTGTATTGATTCCTGTAAACCAGTTTCTTTACTGCATATGTAAGTATTTATTTATTTTATTTTGTAATTAGTTTTTGAATTTATCCATTCGTTATTTTTTTAAATAGTTTAGTATACCCTAAAAATGTTCGGCCAGAAGAAAAGAAAACGTGTGTACCTAAGTAGTAGTGAAGAGGAAGAATTAGGGCTTCTTGATGAAATATTTTCCTCGTATGAAGAAGAGAATTTAATTGTTCAAAAACCAAGACGCGTTTTGCGCTTATTAAGTTCAAGCTCCGAATGGGAAACTGGAGAACAAGATATTTCACAATTGCAAGAAAATAATGGCAATCAATTTACATCGTCAGATCCATTTGTAAACATCTGTTGGTCGCATCAAAATTTAATTCCAAAAGTACACAACTTTGATGATAAAGATTCTGGATGCAAAGCAGCCCTAGACAACACGTCAAAACCATTAGATTATTTTCAATTATTTTTCCCAGAATCGTTAGTAAATTTTATTGTAAGTGAAACAAATAAATACCATAATTATTTAAAAACAAAGTTTGCATGGAAGACTAATTCGCGAATAAATTCATGGTACGATACTAATGTAGATGAAATATACTGTTTTTTAGGTACCGTATTACTAATGTCACGCGTAAAAAAACTTTCTTACCCAGAATATTGGTCGAAGGACAAATTTATGAAAACTGACATTTTTCATGATATTATGTCTCGAGATAGATTTTTGAACTTAATGCAGTGCTTACATTTTAGTAATCCCGGGGTGCTAAACCATAGAGATAAATTGTTCAAAATTCGTGAACTGAACGATAGATTTCGATTGAACCTGAAACAAAATTTCTACCCGTTTCAAAATATTTGTGTAGACGAAAGTTTATTATTGTTTAAAGGTCGCTTATCATTCAAACAATTTATACCATCTAAACGGAATCGATTTGGCATAAAGTCTTTCATTGCTTGTAACTGTAAAACGGGGTATATTTTAGACATGATAGTATATTCAGGTTCGGAAACAGATATTTCGGTGTTTCAAGAAAATTTGGGTAAATCCGGGAATATAGTCATGACTCTCATGAAAGATTATCTCGGGAAAGGTCACAGTTTATATGTGGATAACTGGTATACGAGTCCACTTTTATTTAACACATTACACTTGAACCAGACAAATAGTTGTGGTATCGTAAGAAAAAACCGCAAATATGTACCAATTATTTCAAACAAACTGCAAAAAGGAGAAATATCATTTCGATCAACTGAAACTTTATTATGTATGAAATGGCATGATAAAAGAGAAGTTTGGATGTTGACAAGTTTACATCACGCTGATATTGTAGAAACAGGAAAGCTTCATTACCTTACAAAAACACCAGTAACAAAACCAACATGTATACAGGATTACAATCTCAATATGGGTGCTGTAGATAAGACCGATATGGTAATTAGTACTGTTGAGTGTATTAGATAAAGTTATAAATGGTACAAAAAATTTGTTTTTCATTTATTAGATATAAGTATTTGGAACGTATATGTTTTATATAAATACATATCAGGTCAAGAGTTAAAATTCGCGACATTTCATTTACTACTGATAAAACAATTGTTTGGAAAATATTTACGAATTTCAAATACATGCCAAGGGAAAAGAAATACCGACGATCCTTTACGCCTTATTGAAAAGCATTTTCCAAGCATCTATTTCAATCCGTCTGCGAAAAAAAAAATCAGACGCGAAGATGTGTGGTATGCACTAAGCATAAAATCCGACGAGAAAGTAGGTACGAATGTAACAAATGCGATGTAGGTTTATGTGTCGATCCATGTTTTCAAATATACCATACGCAAATTGATTATTAAATTTTTCTACCAGAATTTTATCTTTATTCGTTTATTATGGTTTTATTATTTTTATTATTATTATGTTAAAATTAACAAAATATCCTGTTAATATAAATGAAAAAGAATTGATATTTTTAATTTTTTTGCCATTATTATTTTTTAAACCCTAAGAATGGCATCAAATCTCCGGGTACTGTTTTGGTCACTGTCAGTGTACACTGGTCAGTCGACAACTAGTCGCAGCGACTGACAAGCGAAAAACGCGCCGTCCATATAGATGGATTCGTCCGAGAGCGCGCCGCAGTCAAAAGGTTAAACTGACAATACGGGCATCACTAATTGTATCTGCTGAAATTCTTTTGTATAATATTCGTTGTTTTTCATTTTACTATTGCCATTAACACAGAAACAAACGACAATATATATTATATTGACTTCCATTGCGCCAGTCAAATTAGGGTTCTCTATTGTAAATGAGTTAATTTTTTTTACAATATACTGTTAGTGACAGTTAGGTAATGTAGTATGGATAGTAACCAATCAATATAAGTTTTAGATTATAAAAGAAGCGTTTTTTCATTAATTTTACTTAACGGAAGCATCGTTGAAGTCGAAAACATGGAATATAGAAGTGTTAATGAAAACTTAAAAAATGATAATTTCACTGGCCTTGGTATTGTAGCGTTAATAACTGTATAAAGATATGATAAAACAAATGATATGTATATCCTTCACGTGTCGCTATTCTTTGTTTATTATCATGCGAATACTCAATGTTATTTTCTTTTATTCGCAGATAAGATGACATCTGCTTGATGGGTCTATAACATTCTAATGTCTCCTGGATTTTATTCTTCGATAGGTAAGTGTCGAATTATTAGTGCGTCCCCACTTTTACACTAACACATAGCAAGTAACGAATTCGATCGCAATTTTTATTATTGGTAACTACATGATAGTTGATGCATCCGGAGACATGGTCTTGTCTCGGACCGAATACAAGAATCCCCAACAGGAGTAAATCTTGAATTTTTTACACGAAAAATTACATCAGGGTCTGAGTACATGGAGTTTGAGTACTTTCGGACCAATTGCACACAAAAAATCACAAAAGTATTTTTTTTTTTTTATAGAAAGGGTTTCTCTACAAATTTTCTTACAGGGTAATCTACTCCAGTGTCTTGAGTCGAATTTGATGAAACTAACCGATACGTATTTTTTTGTATCGGTTGAATCGCACATTTGAGAGGTGGAATCTGGCTTCGAAAAAAGTAATTGCACCTTTCTTTTACTTGATATGCACATTTTTTTAAGAACACAGAGGAATAGGAGTACGTTGGTGAATTCTACGATGTATAATGTACGAAATTTCCCTTTCGGAATTCGGCGTATATCTGTATAATATTACATTCGTACACTACACAGATCAACGAAGCGGCGTGATGCGGGCTCGTGGCTAGGAGCAGAGTTATCGCAATTATCATACTATTCTACAGCAATACATCTTATAATTAATCAATTACATCGTACATAAAACAGCTCAATTACAAATAATTAATTTACGTGCACATGATACAGATGTGTGCATTGTAATAATTTATTCTGTTACTGAGCTGTTATGTATGCGTCGTAATTGAAACAACGTATTTCTGTTCTTGTGTGTCATTATAAAAAAGTTGATATCGATTAAAAAAAGGCGCCATTACTCTTTTTGGTTATAAATAATTGTTTTTTATACAATTTGTAAATACATTCCTTTTGTACGTAAAACACCATCAAAATTTATCCGTATATCGTTTTTTATATCTACGATGGTTAACAAGTTAGAATGTTTAAGGTGTGTAACTTCGGTGGGTGGGTTTACTCATTAAACGTGCACGTTGAAGCTCTAGGACGATTGCAATTACATGAATACCTTTTGCTATCTAGTACATATACCATCCTCCGGATAAAAGTAAAATAACTATACGTGCTTGCGCAGAATAGGTATATTAATATACGAACAAAATGAACAGAACGGATAGAGGCGAGGAAAGAGAGACGCGTAAGTGATGCAATCAAAGGTGATGCCATTGCTTCTGCGCTCTCCAATATCGCAAATTAGAACTATCGTAGTACAACTTAGCCAATATAATAAAAAATAAGTATCGAATGTTATTGTCGTGCTTAAAAAAATTTGAGAAGTTTGATTAAAATAGACTCCGAACACTAGAGTATACTCCGATGTCAGTAACGCCGAATAACGCGACGTCTGGCAGTGACTGCTTTAACTTACATTGTTTTTCAAATGCATGCAACAATAATTTTGCTACCCACAATACTGATTTTGATATGTTTTCTATTGGAGGTAATGACGGAAAACAATACAATTTGAAGAAATTTTTAAATATTCGATATTTTTTTGAGTAACAGGTAACGTTGATAACAAGGTTTTATTAATAAAAAATCATTACTTCTAAACTACGATACGCGTGGAAAAGTTAGTAAATATAATAATTGTTTCGGCCTTCGCCGATATGATACGAACTCAGGAGAAGATAATTAATTTTGAGTAAATCTGACCCGGTATACGTAGAATTTATGGTAGTAACAATATCTCTGAATATCTCTAAATAATATTCTCTATACAGATTTAGTATTTGGACACATTAATACTCCCGCGTTCGTTCGGATTCTCACACAGTAAATAATAATCAATACCTGTTCACCCGTTCGCATAAGTAATGCATGGATCATCCATTAACGTACGCACACTCCCATTTCTTGTAATTAACCGGCCGGTACGAAAGCTCACGTACCAATGGCTGATATCGAGGGAAGAGAGTACGATTCGAAATATTCTCTGCAGTACCTATCAATGGTTGGACCAACCCGCAACCATGCGAAACTTAAACAATAATTTAGAAACCCTTTAACTGTAATCTTCAGCAATTTATAAATTTCCTATAATGATTTGTTAAAGAGTTTAGTATTTGTTAAATTGTTCGAAAAATGTATTTTATTCTTATCATTTCAATACATGCCTAAGGACCAACCACCTAGTCCGGTTGAATAGTAGAAATGAAGACACCACTAATCTGTACTTGTAAAAGACCTGCGGAACGAGCCCGCATCTCCAAAGTGTGAATATCAAATCCAAGGAAAAATAGAACCAGTGTCCAATTCGTCGGAAGGAAATCATAGTCATATGACGAATGAATTGAACTTTACAAGAAAGCATTACAACTGCAAACAATACTGGTCAAATAGAATATAATATAAAACCAAAGTATGTACTGTATTAACTAAAGTCCAGCAAAAATGATTTCTTTCCATTGAATTAATAAACCTACTTACTCTCCAATATTAAAGAGAGCTCTTCTGTATCGGTTAAAAAAATTCAATTTTTTCCCTGTTAAAACAATATCTTGAAACTATAACCTCAAAGTTGCGAGACAAAATTCAAAAATATTTTCGAAGATATGATGATTGAATTTTCTATCTGCTTGTCATTCAGTGCAATTTTTATCTTAAAATTTCAACTCCCCGCCGACGTGCTATTATTACACCTCTCTAGCAGTAAGTTTACTGCACATCTTTAGGTTTAAAAATTCCGACATTTACTTCCAGTATGTCTTAATATAACAAAGGTTCGAAATAAACTCACATCTCATTTTCTTTTAATTTACTTAATTTCTAAAAAAATGTCGAACTTCGTATTGTAAAGCTGGATCACCTCTTAAGTATTCGTGCGGGATGCGTTTTACCAAGATTCCGATTTTCAAAATTTTTGATAATTTTTGTTGGTTATAGGTACTATTTTGCAAATGACATAAAATCCTAAAAAGGAGAAAAAATGCAAAGTTATCAGCCAATTGCAAGATGATGTAATTTTGGAATCAATTGCTAATTAACATGGACTTCATTATACGCTGCATTTGAAATCGAACAAATGTGAGCAAGTACTAACTATTGATGAGTTCCGAAACAAAAGTATCGCTAAATATAAATATATTCAATTAACTAAATTTCTCAAAATATGATTTCTTCTAATCAAACTGATAAATTTGTTTACTGCCCTATTAAATGCACCGGGTGGCCGTCTATTTACATACGTTCAAGTATTCAAGAATGGTACAAAATATATTTAGCGTTAACTCTGAACTCCCCTTGTAACGGTACGTCACCTTATGGCTATCATTCTCTAGCTGTTCAGAAACGGATTTTAATGTTTAACGAGTTCTGGACAGATGGATAAAGAATTTGGGAAACAATTCTCACTTCATACTCTCAATTTATTCCTAATTTTCTTGTGACCTACGTATATTTCTTATTCTATCTACTTTATCCCACATCCGTCCGTACGTCGAACACATATTCTTATCGCTTTAATCCTAATACATAGCCTTTAACCTAATCTCTTATTCTAACGCATATCACACCATATCTTCCTGTTCTATCGCTTAAAGCTACTAGCGTACACACGCACTCACACATACTCTTGCCAGTTGATCGCTCACTCTAGGCTTAATCTACTTATGGCTTTAAAGGTCTGATCGCCAAACGATTTATGTCGCTCCGCTGTCATTCATTTGCACGCTTTATAATTTTGTCTGACGGGAAACGAGATCGTGGTCTGACTGTGAAAGTTCAGCCACTACTCCTTTTAGGAAAGTTTTCTTTGATTAGACTTTGTACCGTCGCAACACGTATTCTCTCATCCGTCCGCTTCACCTGCTTCTATCTTATTCCATTCTTTTAATACTTAACTTATTCCCGTGCTAAATTTACAATATAATTCGCATTCCAGGCCAGTGCTTTTACAATGATTATCGTTCTAATTCAGAAGCATTATGTCAAGCTTGAAATGCGAAGTAAAAGTCTTCAAGATTGAAGAACTATTGAAATGTCCTCTCCGTAACGCGTCGCACCTTTTATATCTAACTCTGCCCGGCCTATTGTAATGACTAGTTTATTTTGAAAATGAGCAAATCGCCCCTTTCCTGCTTTCCACAACGTTCGGTATTACGTAACACGATATGTTAAGCACCCATACATAATTCGCACGCTCACCTACGAGGGGAATCCAAAAAATGTGAGGTTTCCAAAGCACTAGCAACGGAGAGAACCTGTTACTGCTACTTTGACAATACTGTTGGGATTGTTGCTTCTCTCACTACCTCGTATAAGTAGTCGTGTACCTACTAGGTCTCTCAATCTTGGCTTGGTAGCCGTTTGCATTGGAACTGCTGCTGCTCGCTACCGCCAAGCGTAAAGTTCGGGCAGTTATTCGGTTTTCATGTGCAAAAGCCGTGGAACCGATTGAAATTCGTAGACAATTGATGGAATTGTATGGAGAATCATGTATTTATGTCAAAATCGTTCACAAGTGGTGTAGAAAGTTTACAGACGGCCGTACAAATATTTACGATGAAAACAGAAGCAGCAGACCGTCAATTTGCAACGGCGGCGAATTGTATGACATGGGCATACAAAAACTGTCGCAGCATCTCCAGATATGCATCGACCGAAATGGCGATTATGTAGAAAAATAGATAAATGTTCAAGCTTTAAAATGATGTATATATTTTTAAAAATAAATGAGTTTTTATATGCTAAACACAGTTGGAGACCTTACTTGTTGGATGACCCTCGTATATTTGAGTCCTGACAACGGGGCGCAGCTGGCACGGTGGTACTTATTCAGGGGCTACCGTTACAAATAGTTGCGAGCGATATAATCATATACATATACTGCAAACAAAAGAGCCAATCAATTGAAGCGACTGCTATAACAGCTAATGAATAAAATAAACAACTACTTAACAGCCGAGAATCTAAAAAGAACCTGACCAAATGCGAAACGATATTATTCAGAAAACAAGTGGATGATATAACTCTACAGCTGAAGAAAATATAAATATATTCAGCATAATCACCTTAAATCCAGAAACTAACACATTAACTAACATTTTATATAAATTAACAGTTAAATATCTAAGGGTAACCATTGATGAACTACTGCGTGGCAATAAACTCCTCGACTTACTATTAAATAAAGCAAAGTTGCATTCAAAGTTAATCAGACATTTTTTACAACACAAACCTGTCTTACAAAGCGAATATAATACTATCTGTGTGCCTAACACGACCTATCGTAGCTTACATTGCCTTCACCTCGTGGAATTGCAATCGTACGATGATAAAGAAATTCAGAACATTTGAACGTAATTGTTTCACAACCTACTTGAGGCTGTACAGGCTACAATCATTAGAAGGAAAACGCTATGTTAATAACCAAAAAGTATATAACGCTGCGGACATCCCAAGGATTGACCTATTTATTATCAAACTAAAAAGAGACTACCTCAGCAATCTTGCTATCAGCGATAACATCATCATCCGCTCAATTGGCACAGAACTTCATACTCTCTCTCAAACACATATACAATCAGATACACCACTGCCCAAGCCTTGATATATTGTGATTCAATATGTCTTATTCAGAACTCTAACAACACTCCGTTACTCCACCATTGGACACGTAATGAGGCAAATAAATGAATTTCGTTAAATTACGCGGACTATCAACAATCCTTAGACAAATTTAAATTTTCAACCGCAAACCTCAGATGGAACTGCACAAACGCCTGTCGTCTCAATTTCAAAAAACACTCACCTGACTTCTATGATTAGACAAAGCCACATTTATAATCTCTTATTGTAAATAGTTTGAGTCTGTTTGAGATTTGAGTTTTTCAGTGAGACGCGCCGGGAAATATGGTAAAGCGCGGTGAGACACTAAAACACAGTGTTGATATGTTTAAGCGTTTATTCATAAAACCAATGAGTGTTAAATGACTACGAGAGTTGTATTAATTGGTAGAAGCACTACAAGATTGTATCAATTCATGTAGGCAGTTAAGATTCTATCAGCACAATGACGTCACGTCGCGAAACATGATCGCTACACAATTATATTAATTGTATAGGTTTCTGAGTCTACAGATAGCCGAATGCGTCGGCTATCTGTTGCAGCCACATTCTCCAAGAGAGCCTTATGCATCGAGTAACGTAAGTTCGGTAACCAATTTTCAGAATCGATACTACGGACCAAAAGATGAAAAAAGTCTAGAAGTTTGGTCCGAAATCCATGCCCTATCAAGATAAAACCCCTTCAGTACAAAAATTTGAATAATTATATTTCCGACATGGTGAGTCGCAGAAAGCCAATTTTGATTCCAATATAACCGGAAGAGATCAAAGTTAATGAAAGAATATAACTGCTGCGATTAGTACCATTCGTAGAATTTATTCTTGTTAATACCAAAAAACTGTAATATTTTCTATCATAGCGGATGTATATCAACTTGCGAAAAATTTGCATAGTTCGTCAAGATTTGATTTTCGAAGAGATCCAAAAAAATGGCCAATATTATTATGAAGTTTCGATGCTAAAATTTGTTAAACGCCCACCGCGAAGAAGCCTGCCGATATGAAACGACCTTCACGTCAGAAGGGGTGGTACTAATCTACTGACAGGACAAAAGGGGTTGTATCTCGATAGGGGGTGGGAAGCAGACAAAACTTTAGAGACTTCATCTTTTGGCCCGTACTATCAATTCTGAGAAATAGTCCTCGAATTTACGTATTACCCTGTATATTCATCTTTAGTGATAAGTTTTATTGTTAGTCTCGGCACTATGTATGTTACCGTATTCGTACGAGTCCAGGGTTTCTTTTTTATACACATAAATTTTCCTCTTTTTTCCCCGTTTAAACGATGTTTAATCGCTCGCATTTCTTTATAGTACTCTAACAGATATGCCAACATGTTGTACTTTGTATACGTATGCCAAAGAATATCCTGTTAATGTAAAAGATTCACGCGGATGCAAGTAGGTACATATACTCCCCTAGATTGTAAGAACGTTTCCTTAATGTTTTATATGCTCAAAGCTGCTGTAATTAAAACTGTTTTGTACTTGCCACATAAACATTGCGTTTAAGAAGAAAATAAAAAAGATATATCAAAGTAGCGTAACATTTGTTAAACTGTACTTTTCTTTTACTTTCCAACTAATACGTTTTTGAAGTAATACAGTGTGTACTTGTTTACGCCGTATCACAATACCTGGGGGTTAGGGCGATAACGGAACCATTACCAAATGTAGCCTCGACCACAGACAGTTATAAATAAACCGATAACTGAGAGGCAGGGAATCGACAGGGAAGAAGGAGCTTTTGCGACGTACATATTATTTGTTTACAATAAACCTTTAATACAACGTAATGAATTGAAATTTGTTTTTTAAGTAAGTTGACTATAAGTCTCTATAGTAAAGAATAACAACATTTTTAGGCTTTCATATTTCAATGTAAACTGCTTTGCGACTCTACAGACTGTGTATGCACGTAGCGGTAACGGAAAGACGCGTTATACCGCACATTGTGCCGAACCGGTCAAGTGACACCCATGGTGCGAGACGTCTTTATGAAAAGAGATACTCTGAATGAGGGATACTGCGATGATCGGAAAATTTTAGGATTCTGAATGTCCCGTTACAGAACTTAGGAATGTCCTAACAAATGACAAGGTGTCATTGTTGCTTCATTAACTGCATTAACTGTGAATCATCCATCACACTTTCGCGTTTTTGACGTCGGTCGTTACTACGTAACTACGATTTTCATGGTCACACATACATAAGCACTTCACTCTCCAATTCGCTGATATCTGCCTCGACGCGCACCTTTCTCTGTGGCGGTCCTTTGAGGCTAGCGTCACAATGCCCACCCCCTCCCCCCTCAGATTGGACACTCCATGAGTTGGATTATCTCTTCTCCTGTTCACTGGCTTCTGTTCCTCTAGCCACTGCTTATCGTTCCTGCTTCATTGTTCGACTGTTCCTGCGCTGATGTTCTTCAGTGCTTCTCTTCTTCCGGGAGTTTTCTTCTCTGTTTGTCTTCGCTTTTTTGTATAGTTCTGAGTTTTAGGTTTTGATGCTTACTGACCGTTCCTCAGCCACCATGGACAGTTGGTTTCCTTTCGTGCATCTGATCGCCCATAATTTCACTTTTGCCTCGCTCGCGAGCTGTGCTTGGAAACTGATACAAAACCGTTCCTCGTGCTTCTAATGTGACAAAAAAAGGAGAGAATGGAACTAATTTTTCCAATCGTAACAGTGAATGGTATAAAAATTGAAAACGGTTATATAGCTTCCGAATATACAGAACGCGCAAATACAAATGTTTAACTTACCCACGCAATATTATAGTTAATGCAACAATAACAAAGAGCACTTTAATTATGATGCAAAATGAATTGTTATCATAAAATGTCAAACATTGATTCCACCTTAATAAATAAATAAATGAGAAATGAGTTTCGTAAAATATTGGACCCTGAGGATATAGCTGAAAATGAATAATTATTGAATATCTTATTATAATTATATTTTTAGTTGTTGAATAATCAGTATTATGATGAGATCAAAAATTGAAAATAAATGTTAAATGCTCCATAAAATGATTAGAAATGTTTAGAATAAAATGAATGTCTGATCGCAGCCAATAAAGTCGCACCGATGCAGCTACTCTCGACTGTCGTCCGTGTGCCACGATCGGAATGCGAAGGCGTCAGACACAAAGAAGGTCCAAGGCTTTTATGGATGATAATCTCGAAACATGCCAAATCTCACATTTGATGCCTTGAGGCGCACATTGGTGTGTCTGGCTAGTGCGACAGAGCGGCGAAAAGATAAGGACAAAGTAGTCGTTTTAAGTGAATAATAACCTAATGTATGTATTAAAAGAAATTATGATAAAGGAAGGGAATAAAAACATCTACGTGAAGCAAGCATTAGGAATAATAAAGATTATAACTTAATAAGATTTCAATGTTGGTATGTTTCAGAACACGTGATCAATATGATCTTGTAATATTGAAAAGGAAACTCATTATTAGGGGTTTTCAAAATATTTCTAAATTTTTTAGTTACTGACACTGAGAGAGTGATGCAACGTTCGGTTCAAAAGTTGTCCTAATTCTCACTCTATAATACACTAGATATTAGAAGAGTAGACGTTTCTCACGACTCTTGCTGTTTTTCTCGAGCTCGGGACAGCTCGAGTGGTTGAAGAGTATTTGGATCTGGGAATATGGAAAGCACGTGACAAATTACACCACCCTGATAAAGTCACGTGCTTTAAAGTGAGGACTGCTTCATATAAGGAGATGCGCTGCGCATCTCAGCGTAGTACGTTATGACCTTGCTTTACGAATAGATCTTTTCTTTCTTTTAATCGTCAGAGTCATTCCTTTACTTCACTATCCTCGATTCTTCTGACAATACTTTTATTCATTTCCTTCTATTTCCTTTTTCTTAACGACAATGTTTGCTATTGCTATCCTTACCTTTCCTCTTTCTCCGATCTATGCCCTACAGAAGTTTTGTGGATAAGGTTATTGAATGGAGGAGGAAATTATAGTCGTACGTGGTCTTTGTCATTCGACACTTTTTATTCAGAATAGACAAAACGTGTGACCTGTTACCAATTAAGTTTTCGACTACAACATCTCGCATTGTGAAGCGGTTGGTTAGGTGCGATCGTTTTGTGTTAATCTTCACTGGACGTGAAGGCACCCTCCTTAATGCCTGTCGCTAGCTCACGCGTCGTTCGCTGGCTCTATTATTAAATCTACATGTTGCTATATGCGTATATGGGTAGATCAAGAGACAAGGTCTTGTCTCGGGCCAAGAACGAGAGAAAACCTTGACTCAATTCCGGAAATATTAGATCGGGGTTTCCGGGGTATTCAAACGGCATGAAAGCGGCAAATTTCCCAAAAAGTGCGATGATATTCTTAGAGGCGGCGTCGAGACGAGTCGATTGAGACTAATTACAAAAACATTGGTCCACCCAGTAACGAGATACTTGATGTCCAAAGTAGTAGTTTTTTGCGAGAAACGGCGTCTGCTTCTCCTCTGTCTCCTCCTTTTCCAGCACAACTTTCCTGTCACGCAGCCCCCCGTAGCCATACGACGGGGTCAGGCCCTAACACCATTATATTTTCACGCCAGGCAACGGAGAATTTTTACCGGTAATGTAGATTTTTATATGTAATCTGTTGGAGACATGCGGGAAAATCAAGAAACAAGGTCTTGTCTCTGGCCAAGTACAATCAACAGCATAAATGGTTTCACTACGGGGTATGGGGTGCGCGCGGGCATCCACAACCGTTAATGCTTGTTTCACCTCAGTGATTTTCGTGCCCTCTCTTTCTAATAATTCGTCTCTCTCTCTCTCTGACGTATGTCGCAGCATAGTAACAAGTGATAACAACTACTACATCTCTTTTTTATCGTCATTCCGCCGCACTCATTCTATCCAGGCACGCGGACTTAGGCCGGACAGGCACGTATGAGAGCGCGATCGCCGATCGAGGAAGGCATCAAACACGGTTTTCGCTATGGCTCGAATTTTTCTCGCATAAGAGCCTCTCTTTCCTTCCTTCCGTCTATCGCGCTCGCACTCCGATCACGGCTCACAGACGATGGCCGAGCACAGGTGGGTTGGTGCGTCTTCGTCTATCGCGATCGTTCATTCATATTCTTCGGGACATTTCGAATTATTTTATGGGACATTTAATATTTCTTGCTAATTTTTTATCCCGTCATAGATTTTCAATAAATTGATATAGTAAATAAGGAATAAATTTCGCGAAATATTGGATCACGGGGATATACATAACACGAGATGAATGAATAAGAAACATCTAATTATTATTCCATTTATATTTAATTAAAATTCAGCGACACTATGGCATCAAATATTGGACATAAGTGTTAAATGCCCGATAAAATGATTAGAAAACTGTTTCGAAGAAAATGAAAGAGTTGCTGCAGCCGGTAAAGACACACCGTCGCACTTACTCTAGGTGCTCGTACTGCGAGCACCGTGAGCGCGACGGACAGAACGAAGAAAGAAGATGGGCTCTTATACAAGACAAATTCGGACGATCATGAATTCCGCATTGATACCTTTTTCGATCGTCAAACATGCTATCACACATGCTTGGTCGACCCATGTTCGTGTGTTTGGCTAGCGCGAACGCGACGGAGCGATAGAAACGTAAAAACAAAGTATGCAGTCGAATGCAGTGTTGTTGAGATCCCGAACCGTAGTACGCCACAAAGAGAACGAATTATACGAAACGGAAGGAAAGAAGGATACCTTCGTGACGCACGCATTAGGAAGTCATTCAGAAAATATCAAATTGTTATCAATAATTTATAAATTTAATATAATGGTTGCATAAATTGTTGTAAAAAGGTATTTAGTTTCTAGAACTTTGATACATGTCAAAGCGTCTCTTCAAATTTCTACAAATTTTTTTTAGTACATAATCAATTTGTTCTGTAAACAGATCTTCCATGATGAAGTAAGCAAATTTTTGGGTCCGTCCGAAACGTGTAGTTGTCGGTACTGTTAACAAATCTTTGTTACATGTTTTGCATTGAAACTTTACTATCTCGGATATCAAATCCCTAAATTGTTCCGTATCTGTTTATAACAGTGTTATGATATTACCTACACATTTTAACAATGAAACTAGTATATTTTTCTGCAAGTATACTGTAAAATTAGATCAGAAGATGCCACGGTAATAAAAAATTCATGATTTAAAAAAAAACTATTTTTTCTTCAACTAGATTGTTGAAGTATAGGTACGTTTAGAAGACACGATGACGATGTTGTACGTAAATTGAATAACATTTTCAAGGATATACATAGGACCATATTGAAGTTTTAAAAGTTCTAGAAATCAAAAGCATTCTTCAACAATTCATGCAATCAATTATTTAAAATTTAGACATTTTTAATAAGATGGTTTTTGTGTAATTAAACCTTTTTTTACACTTCTATGTTTATTATAACTTTGGAATTAAGAATTTAAAAACCAAGCGTATACAAATCCTGCACTATCTTGCAATAGTTAAATGTTCAATATTTTGGTAATTCCTTCAAATGTATTTCCTTTTTCAATATTATCCACAATAAATGCAAGTTATTAAACAATGTCTAACATACTGCGAGAACCCTGTACATACACTTTATCTGAAACGCACCTATACATTGAAATTTTTCTGGCCCCGGAAGAGGCTCAGATTCTTTTGTATCGCTTCTTCAAAAAAATGTTGAAATTTTATAAATACACAATACTTATTACTATATTTCTTAAAAGGAAATAACGTTTAAAGGAAAATTTGGTATAATCCTTCACATCATCGTATATCATCATCATATCACCATATTAATCAGATCCGTTTACTACATTATTTTCCGACATTCTTTTATTCCTTCATTCCTGTATTCCCTTATTTATTCCTTGGTACCTGCATCCCCTGATTTCTTTATTCCCTTATTTCTTTAAAAACAAGTATTTTAATCAAAGCAATACTAGACTTAACAATATTCTACGAATGAAGTGAAATCCTCAAAAAAGCATCGAAAATGCAAAGCTATAGGCCAGAACACATCCCGAACTATTTAGGCTTATTTTTCACCATCGAACCTTCGATTTATTAATTAAATGAGGAGAAATCATTTTTTGGGAAATTTAGTTAGTTTAATATATTTACTTAGCGATAGCATCGTGTCGATGCTGTACAATAATTTGTACTTGCTCGCATTTGTTCGATTTCAAATACATCGTATAATCAAGTTTATGTTAACGAGAAAGCTATTCCAAAGTCACATCCTCTTGTACTTGGCCCATAGCTTTGCATTTTCGATGCTTTTTTGAGGATACATTATACATAATTAATTACGAACAGACGGGCTGCAATTACGTAACGTGTAGCGATTGTGCTACCTATTTTTTTTTAAATCATTTGATGTGCACACAAATATTGTAATTCTCTTAGCGCGATAAGATAATGCAATATTAAGTAACATTCTATTCTTTACTTTAATTAATAATTACAATTGAGTTTATCAATTGCTTCTCATTAAGTTTGAATACGTTCATATTTATTGATTTATTCTGTAAATACTTGACTAGTTAAATGACCAGTTGGAGGTATGCATTTATTTAAATATATTGATGTATTCACTCCGGTTTGATAATTACATATGCTTCAATCGGCCTTATAACTTGAGAATATTTGTGTTAACAATGTTGGCAAAATTGTCACAAGATCCAGGAGAATGGGATCGAATGTTAGGATCTGTAGAGTATGCGTTAAGTAACACTGTTTGTCGGTCAACAAGAGAAACCGCAAGTAAATTATTACTCTGTATCAATTAGTTAGGCGAGGTGAATGATAATTTACGGATAATCCTAGAGTCTCAGTTTGAAACTAGTCCAGATTTATCTAGTTTTTGTGATGTTGCTACAGAAAATATCTCTAAAAATCAGAAGATTTACCAACGGGCTTACAATGCGAGACACAAACCCGCCAAAAATTATGAAGTAGGGGACTACGTGAAGATTCGTAATATCGACGTTACCCCTGGAATCAATAAAAACCTAATCCCGAAATTTAAAGGACCTTATATTGAAAAAAAAGTTTTGGTTAAGGATAGATATATCGTTACCGACGTCGAAGGGTTTTAGAGCTACTGTTGGACCCGATCAAATGAAGTCCTGTAATTTCTAGCTCTGGATATACTAAATATGTTTAATCTACAAAGCGAACTATACATTTTTGACGTTCATCTTTTATTTTAAATTACCGTCATTTAGTACTTCCATATTCTATTGATTTAAAATATCATGTATTCCTTAATGAGAACTCGAATAAGATACATACATTCTTTGACACTAGAGCTACCGAGGATTAATTCGGTATAGCTAAAAACAGTAGATAAATATAACATATTTGGACAAAGGGATTCAAGAAAATTAGTAAATTGTTTTAAATTTAGGGAATTTTTACAGCGAATTAGGAACCAGTTATTATGACTGCCTTGGTACTCCTAGGTTTCATGTTTCCAATATCTTATAATTCTAAATTACAAAAGCTACGTTGTTTAAGGTTTCATTGTTCTGAATGAGTTTGTTAAAGCTTTTGTGTGAATGCAAGATCTATTTCCTAGGATTGAATTGTATTTAGGGTTCATGGTGAATAATAGCGTTACGTCCCTGCGTCTAAACGCCCTTTGTCAGATCGACACCAGGACGACGTACTTCAAAAACTTGTAAATTCCTTCAAGAAATAACACTGCGATCGTATTGGCCGAGACTGTCAAATATAGTATCGAAATAAATATATACACTTAATCGAGCCGTTGTGGATGTAAACTCCAACAATTTTAAGATGAGAAAGTTCTATCAGATGGCATCAGATACAATGAAGACCTTGTCCGCAAGGAAATGTAAATCTGGCACCAGACCCGTCCAGTTCAAAAAACATTTCAGAGGAAAAGTTTGTCTGATCCTTTTCCAAGTGCATTCTCGATAAGGGTGTTTGGATACAAGATGAGGTCTTCATTGTTTTTCCTGAAAACCGTTACAATCCGACGTAGTGGGAGGGGTCAAAATCTTGTATATCTTCGTGGTACCCTCCCCAGCGAGCAGTCATTCTTCAGCCATACTTCGTTCATTCTTGAGACACACTTTGAGTCGTACGGCATCGATAGTTCTTCGAATATTGCTCTAGTGCAGTGAAAACTCAGATCCACGTGAACATTCCAAAATCCTGTACCCCGATTTAACCTACAACCTGTACCTCACGCCGAATCGAAGTCAAATCTAGTCAAGTGAGTAGTTCGGACGCGAGTGAGCGTTCAACGAAATCAGTTGAATCAGAAAGTAAACTGAGATTCGCGGGAATCCTTTCAACTCTTAATTCCGTAAGTGAGCGCTTGGTGAATCTTGTACGGACTCAAGTAGAAAAGATGCAGGAAAACTTATCATATTTGCCTTAACTCCAGTGGCTAAGAAAACTCATAGGTCTTCCAACTGAAATGTTAAGTGTTTTAAAGGCGTTTCGGAACTAACTTCCGAAACCAAAGAATCTGTGTAACCAATCCGCGCAACATGTCAGTGTCAGTGAAGTTAAATACAAAATTGAAGAAGATTATAATCAGTGTAGACTATCAATTAGCCTAACCTCATCATTACAACGACCTCGCACCTTCATCATAACCTTTCGACTATAGTCCGATTTGTCCGTAGTACGATTGTCAGCCTCGTCCCGAGTAAATTGGTCTGACCATTGACTCGAAAGGGGGCAAAACTCTGACTTTGCGTAACAAGTCGAAGACATACGGTTTCCGTAACCTCGAGGCGTGACGCATAGTCAAGTTGTAACAATAGTAAAAACAAGTCAAAGAAAAAATTCTACTATTATAGGTGAAATTTAAGTACACTCAACATGATTTAGGATGAGTATTTTCACATTGATAACTGTCATTCTCGTATTAAGTTTATATAAATTAAAATTATATTAAACATTGTTAGTTCAGAAATAAACACTGTAAATAAAAACCGTAATTAAAAATGTATATGCTGGTACTCTAGAGACATTAAATGTGTCACTTATTGGCTTATTAGCTTATTACAATTTAAGAATTGATAAGGCCAGTAGGTCCATTCAATCCTTTTAATTATTCTTTTTAGGTCTAGAGTCTAGCTTTTCATAACCATATTCTGTTACATGGATTATTCCAATATGACAAAATCGACTTAAAATTTGGAGACTTTGCAATTTTATAACGTTCAATAGAGTTAGATAGAAGTACCAGTTAGCAAACAATTGGCAGCAAAACTGTTACGGAAGCTAAACAAGCTTTTTATTAAAAGAGATAACCAACCGTGGCAAATAAAATCGAATATAAAAAGTGAAGGGCACCAGCACGGTAAACACAAACAACTAGCAAATAAAAATTGTGAAAATATTCTCTCTCCTCCGTAAACACATTTTCTTCAAGTACAACTATATGGGACAAAATAAAAGGCATAAATGGAAATCAAAAACATGCCAAGTTTAACACACACATAAAACAAAGTAACCAAATAGCCCCCCTCCCGGTTTCGCCAACATTATAGCAAGACAATATGTTGGTAACACCAGTAACTCAAACTATGACAAGAACTTCGTCGAATCAATAATCAAAAACTATTACGAAAATGGGAATGGAAAGCATAAAATAGAAATCACCAAATCATTATAACGATCAACCTCCTATGTACAATGAGTGTAGCGTTTATACAAAATACTTTAAAAGCCAACAGTACTTTTCTAAGAATAAAGGCTAACTGTCGAAACATACAATATTACCCATCTCTAATATTTTGACGTAACGGTACTGCTCAATTTCATATACCATTCAAATCTACATGTAGAAATCATCCTTCAATGCTGTACTTGGAAAGCTAACCATTTTAAGGCGTTTTATATTTTTATCACCAAGCATGTACAAGTATATTCATTTTCATACCAGGACCCTTCAAAATCTTAGCTTTTCAAATTCTCACTACCATCATAAACTCTAACCGTGTGCATCGACCGTGACCATTACGTCCAGGTACGGCACAACCAGGCCCAAGTCCCGAACACGTGCACCCCGTTTGTAGCAAAATTCGCAAGATGCGTCAACTCGGGAAAAACCCCAGGGTGGTCAAATCGTGCTCATCACCTCGAAGAAAATTGGCATCAAGGTACCCCTTCCACTGAACCATCCCCACGTACCAAGGTGGAGGGAAGTTCGGTAAGGACCTTGACTCGTCACACAGATCAGATACAAAAATTCAGTCAAACCGCCTAGAACTACTCTAGCAACTTTCCAACTTACTAGTTTTCATACTAGAGTCAACTAATCAAACTCAGACTCATAGTTTTCATACTAGAGTCCAGTATTCGAAGTTATCAAATACTAACATACTAAGACACAATAGTTTTATCCTACTAATACAGTAAAAATTATAAGTTGTTTGGACCACAGTACAGTTTAATAAACACTATTACACATTGATCCAATACCAGTGTCAGTTATCATCATTTAGAAAACTTAAAGATTAACAATCGCGGCAATCAGGGTTTTCGGATAGCGTCCGACGGCGCTAAAATGGGAAACCTCAAATCGGCTTTGAATACCTGCAAAAGGACGAATCCAGGGCTTGACAAAATTCGAAATCTACTTCTCATACAACTACCAAAACCTAGCTTCCATTTTTTATATAAAGTCTACAACATTATTTAGCTCGAAAACAAATTCCCAAATCAATGGATAAAAGCAATATTCGTTCTAATATGAAAAAAAGGGAAAAATAAATGTACAGCTGAAAATTATCACCCAATATCCTTGACATGTACGACCTGCAAGTTGGTAGAAAAGGTCATAAATGAAAAATGGTTTCTGAGTATCAACGAACTCGTTGTTAAACTAAACGCCAATGTGGTTTTAGAAGCCATAAGTCAATTTCTGACCCTTCATTTGGAGACAAGCATTTGTGAAGTTGTTTCCAAGAAAAAATAGCTTACCGCAGTATGCATTGACATAGAAAAAGTTCGAATAATTCAAGCCTTAAAATAAAAATTATCGGGGAACATAATAAACTATGTCGAAAATTTCCTACGCAGAGGAACAATGCAAGTCAAAATTAAATGCCTATCTCTCAGACTAAAGGCACCGACTTAATTGTGTTACTTGTTCTCATTGCCATCAACGACAGCATGGAAAACACTATCAAAACTGTGCACTGTGGTTTATTTGCTGATGATTTGCACTTTTCCGTCAAGATAAAAATAGTAAAACAAAAAACAGGTTTCAAATTCTCCAAAAGAAAATCTGAAGTCATCCTCTTCGCAAACAGAGCAAAGGATTACAACATTTGAATATCTTTCATTTTTTTATTTAATAAATCAAATCAACTGGGAAAAATTTTGAATTTAAATTTTTGTTTATTGTTATTTTAATTAACTAATGTTTTTTTATTGATGTGGGTTCTATAATTGTTTATATTTCGAATAAAATTGCATTTTTCATAAAAATTCCCAAAAACATAATTATACCAAAAAATTAACGTACAATTAGATCGTCTTGAGGCACGTGTTGTTTTTAATTTAAAAAAAACTCCCCAGTGTTTTTGCATCATAAGGAAGCTTTTTGGGGGGCGTCGCAAAATATTTAATTTTTAACGACCACTCTAATGTACATTGTACACGATGTATCAATTGTCACAGAATATTTTACATGCTTATACCACATTCTCTCATGAATGCATAAATCATTTTATAAATTATACAAAACTTTATGAAAAAAGATATGACATCAATGCTCGTGTATGTGATGTATGTACATGGACATCAGTACTTGCTTCGATGAAAACAATTTCTTCTTTGAAGTTTTGTACGGCGATCACATTTCCAGGATCTTTCAAATTCAACGAAAGTGGAATGAAGTCTGGCAATCTGAATCATATGTAAATTGCATCCATATAACTATGCACCAACCTCGTTCGCCAAGCTAACTCAAGTTAGTAACGAAATATTTCACCTTTGACATAGTATCAAATGATACAAAAGACGCTAAAGATATTTTCTGTTTTCTATTCTCTATGCTTCCTCTCCAATATAGTAATGAATGACAGATAACCATAGACTTAAGTAACAAAAATACTTTGTGTGAACTTTCATTAAGAAGCAACAATTGATACTTCTAAGGCTTGTTTACACAAGAGAAAGCTATTAAATGTACAACCGACTCGAAATTTTGGGGACCTAAATATATCTGATAGGTGTCAAACTTGGACGTTTTCAGATTTAGGGATGCAAGTGAAAAATCATAAAGGACATCTGATGTATGTGTAATACCTCAATGTCTCATCTCATTCCATCATAACCACCTGGAAACTGTTTAACAAATTCTAAACCAACTAGCACATAATTAAGTTGCGACGGGACGTTCTCCGAAAGTTTCAATGAATTTGAAACGTTAACAAACCGACCTCAATTTAGTCAGCCGCACGTTTAGAAGAGAATGTTCAGACACTCCATAATAATGTACTATTTATGCGCTTCTTATATACTATTATATTACTAGAAATGTAGCGCTGCTTCCGCTTGGTAGAAGTAAATACTTAGTAATTACCTAGGTTTGTAATACGTACCCCTTAAGGGGGGGGGGGCTAAGGATGTGTAGATCGATTTTTTTTGCTTTGTCTTATAGTTAAATATTTCGAGAGTATGATTGCCGCGATTGATAATCTTTAAGTTTTCCAAATGATGACAACTGACACTGGTGTTGGATCAACGCGTAATATTATTTATTAAGCTGTACTGTGGTACAAACAACTTATAATTTTTGATATAATAGTAGAATAAACTATTGTGTCTTAGTATATGTTAATATTCACTAACTTCGAGTAATGGACTTTAGTATGAAAACTATCGTCTGACTTTGTATAAATGACTCTAGTATGAAAACTAGAAGTTGGAATGTTGCTAGAGCAGTTCTAGGCGGTTTGACTGATTTTTGATTTCTGAACTCTGTGACGAGGCAAAGTCTTTTCCGAAATTCCCTCCACCTTGGTGCGTGGGGGTAGTTTAGTGGAAGGGGTGCCTTGATGCCAGTTTTCTTCAGGGTGATGAGCACGATTTGATAACCCTGGGGGTTTTCCCGAGTTGTCGCATCTTGCGAATTTGGCGGCAAGCGGGGTGCACGTGGTCAGGACTTGGGCCTGGTTGTGCCGTACCTGGACGTAACGGTCACGGTTGATGTACACGGTTCGAGTTTATGATGGCAGTGAGAATTTGAAAAGCTATGATTTTGAAGGGTACTAGTCTAAAAATGAATTTACTTGTACATGCTTGGTAATAAAAATATAAAACGCCTTAAAATAGTTAGCTTTCCAAGTACAGCATTGAAGAATGATTTCTATATGTAGATTTGAATGATATATGAAATTGTGCAGTACCGTTACGTCCAAATGTTAGAGGTGGTTAATATCGTATGTTTCGAAATGTAGCCTTTATTCTTAGAAAAGAATTGTAGGTTTTTAGAGGATCTTGTATTAACGCTACAAAGTGTTTAGACTGAGTGTCGAGGTGGCACAAAAATCCAAGAAATAAAATGGTGAAACAAATTACTCAGCGGCAAAGGAAAAGTCACCAGAAAAGTGATCGATACTTTGAGTCGATACTACGGAACACTTTTACAACTTTCACGTTTTCAAA
The DNA here is from genome assembly GCA_917499265.3 of Mimumesa dahlbomi. Classification (NCBI taxonomy): domain Eukaryota; kingdom Metazoa; phylum Arthropoda; class Insecta; order Hymenoptera; family Crabronidae; genus Mimumesa; species Mimumesa dahlbomi. The sequence continues at coordinate 3,180,434 of OU824120.1, forward strand.
ATCGGTGACCACTGCCATTTAAAAAACACTTCACCGATTCTTTTCAAATTTAGTACATGCCTTCTATATATGAATCACCTACCCCCAACGTTGAGTATAATAATTTTTTTTTACATTAAGGGGTTATATACAGTTAGAATTTTTTAAAAATCGATTTTTTTTTATTTCATTTTCGTAATGTACATACATTTAAGTATACACACAGAAAATTTCAAGTCAATTCGGCGATTATTGTCCAAGTTACACGCATATTTGTAAAGACGTGTCAGAGCGTTTGAAAGTAGTTGGTCTACACCGAAAAAATTATTAGTTCCCCTTAATTAGTTCCGGCAACTAGATACAATTGTTGATATTTGCATAACTGAAATTGGTGTTGGCTCAATTACATTCAAATTTAATTTTTCCGACTTTGGTTGTTGTTACTAAATAATTTGAAGTTGCCTTTACTACAGTTTCTATTACCGGCTTCTCAAACTTTGAATGCGTTTTTCTCCAAACTGTGTTTTCAAAGGCGGTGACCACGATTTCTCGAAAACGGCTGGACCGATCAGTCTCAAATTTTAACACAAGCTTGTTAACTATATTTTTTAGTAATTAATCGAAGGTTTCTTCTCACCGATGAATATTTTTTTTTATGAACAATTTAAGACCAAGATTTTGGTGAATAATCGATTTTTTTTTCTAGAAGCCGCCGTTTTGTCAAAAAATGTTATTTTGCTTATTCCTTCGATCAATTACTAGATTATACATTACTTTAGCGAAATCCGTTTGGTTTTTTCATTTTAAAAGATTCAGTCCCGAGATATCGTGGTCACCGCAAAACGCTTTTTTTTAGACGAGCTCCTGGAGATCGGCTATAACAGCTGTCAAAATTATTATTTTGACAAATAAAAAATGTTAAAATATAGTTAAAAGTTATCTCAATATCTGTACAAATTTTTACATTAATCAATTTAACTGTTCTTTCAGGAAAAATTCTTGAAAAATCGCTTTTTTTGCGCCTGCTAACTGTATATAACCCCTTAAGGGGTTTTTCCAACTACAAAATAACGGAAATTTTAGGGAAAAATCGCAATTTTTGCTTCAAACAACCTCCAATAATTTAAACATGAAAAAAATAACAATTAGAGAACGTTGGGGACAGGATTTAGTCATTTTCTAACTAAACTTTATTGTAATTTTGATCAGTAAAAAGTATCGAAAATTGCAAAGGTATAGGCCAAGTACAAGAGGACGTGACTTTGGAATAGCTTTCTCGTTAACATAAACTTGATTATACGATGTATTTGAAATCGAACAAATGCGAGCAAGTACAAATCATTGTACAGCATCCACACGATGCTATCGCTAAGTAAATATATTAAATTAACTAAATTTCCCAAAAAATGATGTCTCCTCATTTAATTAATAAATCTGTTTAGTGCTCGACTAAATGTACTTGGTGGCCCGCTTTTTAGAAGGTTCGATGGTGAAAAATACCTGTAGTATTAACTCATCTAAACTTAAATAGTTCGGAATGTTCGACATTAAAAGAGAGGTCTTAAACCAGACCTATAAAGCGGGCTTCTTATTGTACAGAATGAAAATCCTCCAAATATCTCTTGTCGTTTCTTTTTAATTTATGTTATCATCAATCGTTGAAATGGCGATATGTATGTGTAATTTCCTCTCAAACACTTAGATTTTCCACTCAGTTGCATCCGAATTGTTAATTTATTAATTTAGAATTGAGTACAAATATCTGTTACGTTACATTGTGGACATCAAGCTTCGTAAAAAGGGCGTACACAGGGCTGACCTTGAGCCTTGGTAGGATTTTTGCAATTGCCACTCAGAGAGAAACGGGGGTGTTTATGGAATTTTTGGGAACGACGCACAACTATCTACTGCAAGCGACATGCAGGTATGTCATTTGGGACCGTTACTCGGCGTTGACTCGAGGCCGGTGATTTTCCGCGATCTGTGCCTTCGGTCGTAGAGCACGTTTTGTCTGGTGAGTTGAATTTTACGATTCGTCTATTGCTATTGAGCATTCGATAGTAAGAGTTTGGAAAGTATTGCAGATGAGGCGCGGAGATGTTCTCCACCATAAATGAAAGAACTTCCAAAATCTTAACGCCCGAATATGCGTAACAGATGACTCGACTCGAAAACATTCTTCATTGCATAGAAAGTTGCACTTCTCAAAAATAGCTTCTTAGTCACGTCTGAATCGTAAAGTCCATTATGCGTTGTCCTTGACACTTTTCATTTTTTATGCCTTTTTAAGGAGACTTTCTGACTCGCTTTTTACGGAAGATCGGTGATGAAAAATACCTGCAGTCTAAACTCTGCACTCGCCATAGTCAAAATAATGTGTGATGTTTGACATTAAAAGACAGATGTTAAAACAGCATATTATAAAGTGCGCTTCTTACTGTACCGACTATAGGTCTTGCAAATATTAAGTATTGTTTCTTTTTAATTTATTTTAAGTTTATATCCCCGCGTTAACAAGTATCTTGAAATGTATAGGGAACGACTACTAACACGAAAAACCACGAAAAATGAATCGATGAGTCTATGCCACTGGGTCACTGTATTCATTGATGGCACCTGGGAATAACACCGCGTGCATACCATCATCACTACACAAAGAATTCACGTTGAAAAATATGGCCACTGCCGTATTTTTTCACTTCAGATGTCGAAAAATAATTAACAATTTTCTACTATATTAGAATTACCTCCGATAGCAGCCCGTTCCCGGTCGGAACGATGAGTTGGAATACACTGTAGAGTGTTTTAAAATGTATAGTAAATCTAACTTAGAGACAATTTATTTTTCGAATTAATAACGTGTAAAATAATGTGTGAAAAATTAAGATACGAAAGAAAAATATAAATCATTAGAGTGAAGTTCCAGGTTCATCGTTCCATCTACATATGTGGAAAGTAAGCAGATGTAACATTTTTCTATATTGTAGATTTTTTATGTACCACTAATAAAAGGGGCACATTCAGACTCCATTGAAAATATTGTTTTCAAAATTTAAAGAATTTAGTAGTATGTTTAGACGAATACAATATGAATGCATTTCAGAGAAAACGTTAGTAACGTAGGAAGATGTAGAGGTAAAATTTCACTTTGATATGACAAACATGAAAAGCATTTTAAAAGGTGAAAAATAAACTTAAAAGCAAAAGCAAGACCAGAGAGCTCGTAGTAAATGCCGAGAATTCGAATCCAGAAAACGGCGACACTCAGTTGTATTAACAGACCAAACCAATTATAGATTGTGTTCGACTAGAGCAATAAGGTCATTCCGCTTCGTTTCATAGCGATTGCTCCCTCATTCACTTCAATATTAACTGCTGAACCCATTTCGGTTTTTCTCTCCCTGAACAATACTACCTCATCGCATCGAAGCCTTTTTTCTTCCTTTCTCCCTTCACTTTTTCTCTTTTCCATCCTCGAGCGTCCTCTCCTGTTGTCGATGTCTGGGTCAATTCACCTGATTCCTTTACTCTCTTTTACGTGACGGTTATTCAAACCGTTCAAATTCAATATCCCAGGCCGCATGTTTTATTCATTTCTGGCCAAAGCTGATTTCCAGAAATCAATTAATTTAATTGTTAACTAATTCCGCCGAATAAGGTTTCCCTTGTTAAAATGTCGTTTCTTAATCGATTGGTCTTATCCAACAGCAATCTTTTATCGAATTTGTTTTAGTCCACTGAAAATACTGTGCCATCACCAATAATCACAGCGTTACCGTCGTGTGCTTTCTCATATCCATCTCTGGCTTGTCAAACACTGCGATAACTTTTCTGGTACGCTATTTGAAGGATTTCCATTTACCATAGGCAGAGATTCATCGGAATTCAAACGATTCATATTTTTATTATCAATAACTATTGTAATTTAAATTTTTTTTTAACCGCATGTATTGCATTTCAGATACTGGTATTAGGGTTAAGCAAAAACGATAATATTTACTGCTTATTACTAACATTAATGCGCGAACTAATTGTAACAAGCCAACGCGTAATGTTAAACTCTGCCTCATGAGTACCGACTGTATCGTTCGCTATTTGTAGAAATATAGCGTCGTCATTAGATTCTTGGGGTTTTTAACACGTAGGTATGTACGATTCGCCCAGTTAAAGATGAACCATCTCAGGGGATAGTGCGGCGAGGGGATTGACTTTGTCTTTGTGCCGCGCCACGACGCCGCGTCACGACAAACGAATCGCGCGAGGCAAAATCAATCCCCTCGCCGCACTATCCCCTGAGATGGTTCATTTTTAACTGGGCGGCCTGTACACATATGCTACTTTCACGTGCAATTACTATAGTACGGGTTGGTGGACAATGATTTGGTTAGGTTAGTTATGCACGATGCTACGTGACCCGCAAAATCATCTTAACAAATAGAAAGTTAACATCTATACATAGGTTGAAAAGAACTAGTCATTTGTTTGATTGTAGTGAATTGGGAATCCAACATATGTTCAGATAAGTGTTAGTCTGTATCAAAGCTGTTTGTACGAGTTTTTATGCTTGGTGATAGTTTGCAGATATGTTTTACAAACTTTTGAACAGGAATAGAATAAATTAACCTCACTGAACAGCTAGCTTACGGATTGTCCAGTATTATTGACTACATTATATTATGAACGAACTATATAAAGAGGACTCAAATTGCTGATATCCTTGCACTTTTTGTAGATTGCGAATTTTATCAAGTGACAAGCTCTTATCTTGGGAAGACTACAAAAGGCTCCGCCTGGAAGTATTTTGAGTCTCTACAGCAAAGATTGGATCGGGGTTTTCGGGGTATTCAAACGGCATTAGGGCTGCAAATTTCCAAAAAAATACGATGATATTCGTAAAGGCGGTGTCCAGATGAGCAATTTGAGACTTTAATTCACGCAATTAACGAAAAAAATTTTTTTTTGTAAGAAACGACATTTTCTTTATCATCCTCTTCTTCTCCTCCAGTACAACTATCCTGTGACGCAGCTCCTTCTAACCACCCCACAGCGACTGGCCCTAACTTATCATATTTTCAACGCCATACGACGATGAATTTTCTGCCGTTAATGCAGATTTTTATATTTAATCTATTGAAGATAATGTCGGAAAAAAATCAATTTACAGGAATTTTGTAAATATTCAATATTGTATTACTAACAGGTAGAGATACTAATAAGAGCTAAAACTACGATAAACATTCTCCTCATTTAATTAATAAATCTGTTTATTGCTCGATTAAATGTACTTGGTGGCCCGCTTTTTACGAGGGTTGATGTCCAAAATGTAACGTTACAGATATTTGTACTCATTTCTAAATTAACAATCCGGATGCATCTGAGTGGAAAACTTTAACAAGTTAACAATCTGAATGTGCCTGAGAGAAAATTACACATGCATATTGCCATGTGTTTTAATGATTGATGATAACGTAAATTAAAAGGAAACGTCATGAGATATTTAGAGGATTTTCATTCAACACAATAAGAAGGCCGCTTAATACTGTGTTTTAACAACTCTTTTTTAATGTCGAACATCCCGAACTATTTAGGCTTATTTTTCACCATCGAACCTTCGTAAAAAGCGGGCCACCAAGTACATTTAGTCGAGCACTAAACAGATTTATTAATTAAATGAGGAGACATCATTTTTTGGGAAATTTAGTTAATTTAATATATTTACTTAGCGATAGCATCGTGTGGGTGCTGTACAATGATTTGTACTTGCTCGCATTTGTTCGATTTATTAGTAACCAGAGCTGATAAGGGTAATATCATTGTCATCACCAATAAAATTACATATATTAACAAAATGGAAGAACTGTTAAATGATCAATCTACATACATTAAATCTCAAATAGAAAACACCACATCTCTTCAAAACAGAAACAACAAAATTGCAAAAGACTGGTTAGATAAAAAATACATAGATGATAACACATACAAAAATTTAATAATTCATAATGCAATCACTCCAAGAGCTTATGGTCTTCCCACAATACACAAAGAAAATATACCATGGAGAATTATCATCTCATCCATAGGTAGGCCCTATAGTAGACCTATAAGCTAGCCAAATACTTAGCTACAGTTCTTAAATCTATCGTGGAAAAAAACACAAAATTTACCAAAGATAGTTGGTCTTTTGTCAATAGTAGTAAAGGAAAATGTATTCCCAATGATCATTTATTACTTTCTTTAGATGTCAGTTCACTTTTTACTAATATACCTTTGGAATTAGTTATTAATGCAATAAAAAAACGTTGGAAACAGATTAAGAAATTTACAACTATCACTCAGAAGGAATTCATTGAAAGTATCAGGTTTATTATAGAATCTATATATTTTAGGTTTAACAATGTGTGTTATAAACAGACTTATGGTACACCAATGGGCTCACCCATTTCTCCAGTTTTATCAGAATTAGTCATGAAAAGTCTGCAATCAATCTCCATTGGTAAACTTGACTTTAACCCACCACTGTTTAAACGATACGTCGATGACATCATTTTAGCCGCTCCAAAAGATAAAATTGAACATTTGTTAGAACCTTTCAATAGCTACTATCCTAGATTACAATTCACATACGAAATAGAAGAAAACAATAGAATTAGTTTTTTGGACATTTTAATAATTCGTGATCCCAATAATAATAATGAACTAATTACTGATTGGTACCAAAAGAAAATATGGTCTGGACGATATCTTAATTATTATTCTTGTCATCCTAAAGAGCATAAAGTGGGATTAATAAAAGGTCTAGTAGATAGAGCCATAACACTATCTGACACTCAATTTTGGGAACAGAACATCAGTTTGGTTAAGAAAGTTCTTATAGAGAATGGTTACCCATCACAATTTATCCAGCAAATTATTTATGAGAGATTACATGATTACTATCACCAATGGACAATAAGTATTGAGAAAGAAAGAAATATCAACTCAGAAACAAATAATACTCAAAAATATGCACTTTGTTTACCATATATTCCATTTCTTAGTAACAATATTAAATCAATATTTAAAAAGTACAATTTGCACAAAGTTTACTATACAACTATTAATGATAACAAATCAATATTTAACAATGGTCTTAAAGATAAAATTGAATCCAAAAAAGTTTCCAATGTTATATACAAAATTCCATGTAAAGACTGTAACAAAGCATATACATATTGGCCAGACAAAACAATACATTAACACGCGGATTAATACTCACAAATTAAACATCAAAAATGCACAAGTAAACTCTACAGACCTTGCACACCATCATTTTGACACTGGACATAATTCTGATTTTGATAAGATTACAATATTAGATAAAGAACAGAATTTGAATAAAAGATTGTTGTATGAAACATTTCATATTATTAGTAATAAGACAGTAAATGAGAGAATAGAAAGACACGAAGTAGGTGATTATTATAACAAAATCATCAAACTATTTGTAAGATGAATTGTTTAGTTCGACCGAGATAGAACATAAATGATACTTCATTTTCTACTCTTATTTATGTTCAATTTAATAACATCTCTTGATCGTAATCTAGCATTCTTCTTACGAATTTCTCAAGTTATTGTCTCAGTGTTTTGGTTATATAGTAAAATCTGTTGAATATTACGGACATAAAAAGTTCTATAAAAATTAATTAAACAATTAGTCTATCAGGGTTTCAACATAAAGTATTACGACATTTCAAATATTCCCGGGGTTTTGATCTTTCGTTCTCTCTCACACCAATACTTATTATTACGACGACATTGACCTACTACCCACAACAACTAGGGCTGATCGCACGTGGAATAAGCATGTAACATGTAGTCGCTACATAATTTTATTACGTGGAATTTTCATTTAACCACTCGTCCTGTAAGTAATCAAAAATAATAATTTCAGTACATAGATAATTTAATGATTGATGGTTCTGATAATTGACATATATAAAAGAATAGTTTTCACATTCAATTTTGATTACAATTTTAGGTTATAATTTTATGAACATTATGGATTTTTGCATATGAAGATGGACAAAATTAGGTACCGAAACGTCATGCTGACTTACCGAAGTTTGATTTATAGAGTTATTAACTAGATGAAGGGTAAATGAAAATTCAAAATTTTATTAAAAATTAGTCTCATGTTTTGATGCTGTGTTCTCATTTTTCTTCTTTTTGCTTCCGAATGTTTGATCAAATTTCTTTATGTTATAGACCGTTTAATAAGCCAAGAATAATAAATTTATATTTAACGGCAATAATCGCAGCAATTATATACATATGTATTTTTATTAACTTTAATCTTCTCCGGTTATATTGCAATCAAAATCGATCCTCTACGACGTATCATTTCGGAGATAAGATTTTTTAAGAATTTTTTACAAAAGGGGTTATATCTCGATAGGGGGTGGATTTTAGACCAAACTTTACAGCCTTTTTTCATCTTTTGGTGCGTACTATCGATTCTGAAAAAGGGTCCATAATTTATCTTACACCAAGTATATACAGGATTTTATTTTTCGGTTCTAAACAATAACGGTGTCTCATATAGCATCGGAATACCCTTATCCAGGATGTACTCGAAACCGAATCAGATAAATCTTTGCCACATTGCCCACTGTTTCTTTTTCTTTCAAAAGTCCCTTAGATAGGACGTGTTCTGGTGCCAGATATAACTTTCCTCGTGGACAAGGTCTCCATTGAATCTGATGAAATCTGATGTTTAGAACTTTCTAGCTTTAAGGGTTTTCAATTTCACGTTCACAACGGCTGAATTAGATTTATGAGTTTATTTCGATACAGGTTGCCAGTTTCAACCAAGGCAATCGTAGCATGTTATGTTTTGAACGAATTGACGAGTTTTTGAAGTGAGTGCTCCTGGCTTCGAATTGACAGAAGGCACTAAGACGCGTGGAGGTAACACCTTCTCATTCGTTGCTTCCAAATTCTTCTTATTCTGCTTGATTTTTACAGTATTGCCATTTACGTGCGACCATAATTTACTGTATACAAGCATGGTATTCATTTGAATCTTCTAGGATTCAAAGTTTGATTCCTTGTTCTCGACATCCATCTTTCGCGAGTCGATATAATTTAATGTCCGCGTATACATATTTTTCAAAATATGTAAATATGTATGATAAGAGTAGTGGGACATATATTTATGCACGCAGTTGTACATACATACCCATCTGTCACACATGAAAAAACATATCAAGTACGCATCTCGGCGCCACCGCATATCATCGATCTATCGATACATTGACCAAGAAAGCGCGGACATCTTCTAACACTTAAATCGGTTATAAAAATGTTTTTAACTTTTAAAATTTAAGTCTAACGATAAAACCGATTAAACGTTGATATCTTTTTTCAAATAATACCGAATTTACCAATCTAAATAAATGAATAAGAAATAAATTTTGGCAAAATATTGAACCTTGAAGATATAACTTCAATTGAATAATTAAGAAACGTCTATCGTTCTATTTCATATCATTGAAAATGTATATATAGTTACAATCTTTTTAACTTTATCTTTTTCATTTGCAGCATAATCTCTCTAGTGCATTACTCACAAGACGAAAAGGCACACCATCAAAGTGAGTAGTGAAAAATATATTAATTATAAGATGAACGTTTGTTAAGTCGATTTTTAAAGAAATATAAGAATTGTATAAGGTATATTTATATCTTAATTTACGTGACAATGCGCCTACACTTTTTTGTATGCAAAGCACACACACCACGAGATGAGATACGATAATGGCGATGTACATATTAAGACATTAACGAACAAGTGACGCTAAAATATTACTGAAACCATTAGAAACAATCTTTTACTACTGCACAAAATGGTGCAGGTATACTATGACACGAGAATCAAATAGAGCATTGAAGAAGGTTTTTTCTCAATAACGGCAGGTATAGGTGGTACGTTATGGAACCGTGGGCCAAAAACCGAACCCCGCGATAAATAAAAATGCGGAACTTGAAAACCATTCTTTGTGTAAAGTTTCGATTAGAAGTTATGTTTTGAGGACGTTATGGCATTGTTATAAAAAATCACTAAAAATTTGAGAAAACTATTTGTTCTGAGGAGATCTGGTTCCTGTGTGATACGGCGAGGAAAACCGAGAGATTGAGGGCCGGTTGTAAGGCGGCCCTCCGAGATTTTGCCCGAGCCGTTTGTAAGACGGCTCGTTGGCCAGAAGGGGCTTGAGCCGGGCGTAAATCGGCTTCAGAGACGATTAACCGCCAGAGAGTATCACCAATACGAGAACCACCGAAAATTGAGAGCAAAACGAAAAGAAAACCACAAAGGAAAGTCCGGACTATTAGAGCAGGTGTTGCCACTACCGCATGTACGAACAGAATGGCCGATGGCCGCGGTGCGCGAACGCAACGGCCAGAAACTACGTCATCAGAGTAGTACCCGAAAGAGAACGAGTGGCGGCGTGCGAGAGGCATAAAGTTCTAAGGCCCCCTTGTACCATGGTGTATGGTTTAGTACCTGACAGCGAGATGGAGCCGCGATGTCCTAATTTTCCTAATTCACGCCGCAACGCTCTAATCTTTCCAAAACACTATTCTTTGGGTGAAACTGTGACTGGAAGTTATGTTTAGAGGTCATTTTGACAATGATGAAAAAAAAGTGTTACGTTACATTTTGGACATCAAGCTTCGCAAATAGCGGGCCATCAGAAAGAAACACAAAACTATTCCTCCAAATGGTAGGTCTTAAATGATCGATTTTAACTTTAAGATTGCCAGGAAAGATTGAAGTTTATGAAAAAAAATATAACTACTGATATTACTGCCATTAAGTAGCATTTATTTATGCTTATTCACATCATCGACTGTTTATATCATAGCATAGTATTTAATGATATAAGAATCCACAAAAATGCATCAAGAATGCAAAGATATAGGCCAAGTACAAGAGGACGTGACTTTGGAATCGATTGCTCATTAACATAAATTTCATTACACGAAGTATTTGCAATGAAATTGTTTAGTTGCACCGTTTGAACGAATTTTCAAAGGCCAACTTGTGTATCGCACAAAGATGACGTGCCTATCTAAAGTAATATTCGAAGGACCACCCTTTTTTAATGATCGTGAAAAGGGACACGAAATGTAGAAACTGGTTCAATAATCAACAAGAAGATGTATTTACAAGAAAACTTACAACTAAAACTTAACAAGATGTACAAGATATACTAGGTGTTTTTATGTGTTCCACTACGGATTCTAATTGTATCTTGGGTTGTGCTCTCTTGGCTTACTAAAATGTGTCTGAAGTTAATTTGTCTTGCCAACTCCTCCGAAACCGAGGAGCTCCCCTCCCTTGGTGGTTTTTTCGGAAAATCCAGTTTTCTGTAGACAGGGAAGGAGACTTTGGAATATTCAACTATTGGTTAATGAAAATGTCTCCACCCCGCCTACAGACCAAGAGAGGGAGTGATTTTCTGTGACCTGGTGGTCGGCAGATGTATGTTGTCGCCGTTCGACAATTTTGCTAATTTTCGTTAGGGTCTCTGGTAGGCACGTTTTATGGCATAATCCCTTCGCGGGCATACGAAAACGCTGAATTTATGCCTGACCAGAGCCCTAACGGTAGATGGTACGATTTTTCTGAACATCTGCTTTCCACCAGGTATTTCGATTCTGTGTTCTAATTTATTGTCTTAACAGAAATAATTGTGAGCAAGTACAAATCATTGTACAGCATCGACACAATAGTGCCGCTAAATAAATTATGGTACAGCGTACATTAGTAATCGAGCAGTAAATAGATTTTTTAATTAAATTAGGAGAAATAATTTTTTGGAAAATTTAGGTAATTGAATATATTTATTTAGCGACACTATTGTCTTGATGCTGTACCATAATTTATTTAGCGACACTATTGTCTTGATGCTGTACCATAATTTATTTAGCGACACTATTGTGTCGATGCTGTATAATAATTTGTACTTGCTCACATTTATTTCATTTCAAATACTATGTGTAATGAAATTTATATTAATGAGCAATCGATTCCAAAGTCACGTCCTCTTGTACTTGGCCTATACCTTTGCATTTTCGATGCTTTTTACTGATGTTTATTTCGCGCATGTTCGGCTCTGCATTTTTATCGTTTAATATATACATACTGACGCCACAGTGGGGTATTCGACCCGAAAAGCTGGAAAAAGTCAATTTCAAAAGTTTACGTAATCCGCAAACTTTTTCCTGTCTGGAGTTGTTAAATATGTCTAGAACAATGTACTACATTGATTTTAATCATTCGTCCATTCATAAATTAGTAATCTTAATCGAAAGTCGAAAGATTGTATGACATGTGTTGTCCGTTCAAGCATGGTATAATACACCGTGCATTTAGTAGTGGATTTTATATATGTCAAAGAAGTTAAGCAACTTTTTGCATTTTGGATACATTTTAAGAAAGCATGAGCTACTCTTCCATACAATTTTTAGAGTTTTATCACATTTATTTATTTAGTATTAATAATTCTAGATGATCAATAGTTAAGTAATTTTTCTCACCAGTATAAGATTTCATGAACGATTTTGTATTCCGTTGAATTCCGTGCTCATTCTGGTCCCATTAGATTCAGTAAAGATCTGTGATTATAAGCCAATTAAATTTGGATCCGATTCTGTCCGATCTTAAGTTTTTCAGCCATTTTTGTATTAAGCGTTTTTATGTATTTTCTGAGTTAAAATTAATGGTAATAAATTAAACATCTGCGTAAAATATATACTACATACTAAAAAGTTCCGTAATCCACCTATTTTGAATAAAATAATATCATATTTCATGTCAATATAATTTACGTACAAAACTAATTCTTTCTAGCTTTTCGGTTCAACTATTCCACTATTGACGCGATTTTACATGGGTTCTCGATAATCTGAGGAAAAAATGTTTCGTACAAAAAAGAAACAGTATTCAGACGTCTACATAATCCAATATATAAAAGTTTAAAAACAATTGTTTTTTTATAAAAAATGAATGTCACTTTGATTTTTTGAAAGCTAAAATGCATTTTTGATTTCTTAATAGTATAGCTGACGTTAAGACGAATCCAACGCCCTATTATATTATGACCTTGAGACCGTTAATAACGCTAAAATAGTTTTTTCCAGCTTTTCGGGCCAAATACCTCACTGTGTGACGTAACAAATTAACTAAAACAATGTTGATTCACGTTAGTCGTAAGTGTGAAGCGATAGCGTACCCATGGCTACTAATAAAGTTCATTTACATCACCGTATTTTATACGAATTTCAACAAGGAAGAAATGCTACAGAAGCATGTAGAAATTTATTGAAAGTGTTTGGTGAAGGTACAGTTTCTGATAGGACAAGCAAAAGATGGGTCGAAAAATTTGAAACAGGTGATTTCGACCTTTTCAAATAAGGACTGGTTCAATTTTTCGCATCAAAGATGAAACATTTTTCAAAAATAGGATATACAAATTGCCCTCACGCTGACCAGAAGTTATTAATAATAATAGCAAATATTATTTAATAAAGTTTATTGACGTGAAGAATAATTTGTATTTTGTTTTATTCCATAAACGGACAGAACTTTCGGGTAGACCTAATATATTATGTATATCTTTTCGTGAATTCGCGGGTACTAGTGCCGAGGCATTACGGCATGGTCATTAGGCATAGACGTGTGTCCCAGTATATACACAGAGTATTTGTACACATTTGAACAAGCCAACTACAAAAATATATTAAAGTCTATCTTCGCGCTCATATAAAATTATTATAATCAAGCATCATTCTTCTATGTAGTTAATACAAAAAACAGTGAGTGTTATCATTTATACATATATAAAAACGACAATCAATTCATCAATCAACGTCAACACACAAACGGACAAAAATCAATAAGGGCAAAAGAAAATATGAAGTTTGCACAATGGTCCCTGTAGAATATCTAGGAAAATAACTATGATACACAGGTGGTTCCAAAATTGAAAGTTTTTCCGTTAAACGAATGAACAGCATAAACGATAATCGAATACAGTACATAGTCTGGCAGTGTAACTGTAACGATCTAGGAAACTGCGTAACAGACGATTTTGAAATTTGCGGTGTTTAGTTGAGTTAATCAGTGTTTCATCATAAACCTCCTCGTTTTCGCTGCACTATTTCGCAGCAATACAAATTCGGATAGTCGTACAGTCGGAAAGTCATAGCCCACAATATCGGAAAAACTGGGTGTTTTAGACGGTCCATCGGAAATTAACAACCACCGCAACAGTTCATTCGATGCTTTCGGGCTACCAGATAAGGATCATTTATCATCGATCACGAATCTTCGATCCTAGAAAAAATCCTTTTTGACTTCCCAGGGATAACGATTAAACCTTTATTAAAATATTTCGTACAATCTACTTACTATTTTTTTAAATTTGTATGGTTCTTTCAGAAATTCGTTTACTGTCAGAAGGAATATGTCCCTTATAATGCTTTAGTGGATAAGGGAAAGGAATTATTAAAGGCATACAGAAAATATACACCCGTTGCACTTCGTTTGTACCTTTTATTTAAATACGCTGGAGATGTGCCGTGACCGAGCCTACGTTGCCTATTGCCAGGTTTAATTCTTTTCGTCGATCCGTTGGCCCCCATTGCCATCTCCTTTTCCCGCGAAGCACGATCGTTATGTTCTATCGCGCTGAAGCATAACCGCACGTTGTTCGTTACGCGTACGCGTGTACCGCTACAATGCCATTATCTTATACTGCTCGATTGCAATTCGAAATCAATAACTTAAATAACTAAACATTCGAAATGGCTCCAAACATTAAAAATTAGATACTTTGAGAAAATAATAATTTTAAATAAGAAATATGTTCTTTTACCGATTCCTTTAACAAATTGAATTTAATTTCATCTGACACGCCTAACTTCTTGCCGACAGACATTTTGTCAAATTATCAGGTATAACAATATCACTAGGTTTACGGGACCCGTCAATTTGACGGAATTCAAACTTTGCAATGAAATATCTCGAAAACCGCTTGATCGATTTCAACCGTTTTGCAACGTAAATTAATCATTTCTTCCACAGAATTTATGCACAAAGTTTTTTTTCCTAAGCCTTCTACTTTTTGAGATTCATATGTGGTATACCTATCTCTACGGGACCCGTCAAATTGACGGGTTAGCTGATTTCATAAACAATCCTTATATATTTGCTTCGTTTGTAAACTCAATCCTTCAATAGTAAATATAAGAGTGAAAAGAAGTCTAAGAAGTACATATAAGAGTGAAAAAAAGATGCCCCCAATTCGTTTTCTGAATACCGCGATAGCTGACGTTAGGTTGCGACATGCTTTGAGTTTCGTATAACGCGAGGATCGGCCTGTACCGATTTCTGAAGAAACATGCAAGACACGAGATGATCTTTTGTATATTTGCTGCAGTGACAGTGGTAAGAACATTTTTCGAAGACAGTGTGCAAAAGTTTCAGTTATTGTACACAGGCTTCGTTTATTGTAAGTATTTACAATAGGGTAATTGAATTTGGGCACACTATTTTTTTATCTTCACCGATCACAACCGTTGCCGGTTTACACAAAATATACCAAATAAGCCTCATAAATTTGGCATAAAGTTTTGGTTAGCTGTTGACGTTCAATCAAAATATATTTTGAATGTTTTTCCTTATATGGGGAAACGGCTTTGGCAACGATAAACGCGTGGTTACTATATAAAAAATGCATCGGATCGAAAATATCCCGAAAGGAGTTCTTATTTTGTTTAGCTGAGGAACTAGCTGGAGAAAACAAGGAGTACATTTGTCAAAGTTCAGACGTTTCAGTTTTGTCACCTTCAACGTCAGGAGTCCGAAAAAGTTCCAACGTGAGCTACTGTAATAACATTAGAAGCAATAATTGTTGTATGCATTGCAAAAAGATCTTATGTGGAAAATGCACAAACGACATTCAATACATTTGTAAAAAATGTGCTCAATAAGATGAGTACCATGTACCGTTTATATTATTGTTATCATTTCCGTGATAATGTAAAAAAAAGATTTTTCTTATTAATAATTTATTTAAACGTGAAGCCTTATATTCTTTAAAGTGGCAATCATTACATGGTATGTTATATATTAAATTAGACCGTTTGTCTCTACTTATGTTATCTTTTGGACTACTAAATAACAAATTGTTGCTGGTATTGACTACTGAATAGCTAATATTTATTCCGGTTGATGTCAAGTCTCTCGCGATATTGTTACTAAGTCCTTGTATGTACGGGATAGTGCCATTTAGATTTTGTAGACTATTTGTTTTTTTGCTATTGTGTGCTATGGAATTATAATAATGGTGTATTATTTGATGAACTTGTTGGTTGATAAATTGAACAGGGTAGCAATTATTTATTAATGTTTCTTTAACTAGGCTAATATTATCTTCCCAAAAAGAAGGATCTGATAATTTAATGGCTCGATCTAAAAGCCCCTTAATTAAGCCAATCTTATGCGAGATGTGGGGAGCAGAGTAAAAGTTAAGATATCTAACAGACCAAGTGGGTTTTCTGTACCAATTCGTCATTATGGTTCCAGGACAGCTTGTGTTACGCATTAGTCTAACATCGAGAAATCTAATAGTACCATTCTCCTCCACTTCGTGAGTAAATTGTAGACTCACCCTAGTTATACTTTTCTTTAGGTTTTGTTCCGTTCTGACTATGCGTTACACTCCGAAGTTACGGAACCGGTGCGCCAACGGTTTTTTTCGCAAGGCACTGTTTCACCTCGTTATGAGTCCATGATTAGAGCAATTTACTCGGGATAAGCCTAACAATAAGTCGTACTACAATAGAAAGGTGATTAGGAAGGAGTAAGGTCGGTTCAGTTGATGATGTATACTAGTTATAGTATTTCTTACGGTTTATTCTCAAATTCGGAAATCCGCAAGCGTTGCCTAAATGTATCTTTAATGATTGCTGCTGGTATTGCCATAGGAGTGGAGTTGCACTGTGCGTCAATAAGAAATACGTTATACGTAATCTCCAAATGTTATGTCTTTTAGGACGATCTCAATCTCACCTTCCCTCAATTGGTTGAAGGTGATGTGGATTTCACACAGACAGGATTCCTCATGCAAACCAACGATATCGATTACATTGGACGGTGGAGGAATTTTCCAACTTTTGAGCATCCGTTTCTTTTGGTACTAGGACCTCTTAGAAGCAGCCCGAGTTTAAATAGAACACCAGCAAGGTATAGTAGCTATCAGCTAGTGATATCGTACCCTGCAGCTTTTGGGTCTTTTTCTTATAAGTATATCATTCTTATTGATACCAAACGCATTGGGGATAGCACTTTAACGGAAGGATTTTCGGCCAGGAGGGCCTCTCTAAATAACATTTGTTTTTCTCTCGAATTAACTAGGAGAATTGAGTCTTCGCGCGTAGTCTCATCCCATTTCCACCTCTAACTGTGGATGGAAACTAGCTTACAACCTTATTCGTTGTTGTGGTGGCACACGTAATTTTACGTTCTGTGCGCACAATCTCTATCAGCGGGTCTTTGTCTTATCGGGCGCGAAGACCGTTGAGTTCAGGAGATAAAAGCTCAATGCATGTTTTAAGTGCTCTGAGGAATGCAGCCGTTGCGTCGCCGGGCTAGGCGTTCTGTAGGCTAAAGATTTCTTTGTTTTCAAGTGCGTCGAATGTCTAGCCCGGGCGAGAATAAGGAATCGTCCTCGGGACGACATGGCAGTCTCATCTCTGACGCGCTTGCATGCATATCCAATAAAGGACCTTCTACAACGCAGCAAGACTTATTCGTTCTATAACACACGTTCCCACAGTTTTTGTAGTTATTACAATCGTTGTGGTTCTATCATCTGGAATCGTATGGTTCCTGGTTACTCGGCCCCGATTGTTTCACTTTAAAATTCGGTAATTACCGGATGGATTGAAGTCATTGTTCGGTACTACTAGAAGAAACTACGGGTTTCATCGGGAATCGGACGATTTCCTCCTACTGCCGTGTTCGACTTTCGTTGAATCTCGACTCGGGGTAACGACAATGATAGCGGATGGATATAGGCTAACAGGATGAATTGTCGGAATAAAATCCTTGCACCTGTCCTTGACGTCTCAGTGGCGTTGAATTAATAATTTTCTTCCGCGTGTAGTTTGGTGTGCACCACCAGATTTCAGAAATTAAATTTTATAGTAGCCGCACGCAAAAGTACTGAAATAACGACGCGAGGAAAATTAGAATTATCCATGTCTCGTTCGAAATCAGAAAATACTAGTGGATTACGTCTCGTTTAAAATCAGAGACAGAAGTATGACTGCAGTGAAGAGCACCAAAATATGTATATCCTATACAGGATGTCCCAAAATTATGCAGCAACCGGGAACATGGAAATTGTTGACGAAACGCGGAGAAAAGTGTTGACGAAACGCGGAGAAAAGTGTTGACGTGCGGTCAGCGGGGAGAGGGACACAGCAATCTCAGCGAAATCTCAACTGACAAGGGGAGGCTACAGCAATGGACTCTGGGATTTCAATGAGCTTTTAACCCTTTAAGCGCTATGAACCCATATATGCGTTTTCACACAACCATTCGATTTCGGCTATGAACCCATATATGCGTTCTCACAAAACCATTAGATTTTGACTATAAACCCATATATGAGGTGCCTAGAACACAATGGGTATAAGTGATATTCTCAAAAGAACTGAGCTCTGTGCCATGAAACTCTGAATTTACCATTCATTTGAGTGGTAGAGGAATCTAAGTGAAATGTCCATCCTGTACATGGTTTACCACTCTTGAATAAAAAAAAATATATTGTATTATATTGTGATTTGTGAGCATTTGTGAGCTTTGAACTTAATTTTCTCGGAACTAAATAAAAGTCACTTATACCCCTTGTATTCTAGGCACCTCATATATGCGTTTTCACATAATTTACTTCACTTACAATAAATATACTTGGAATGAAAATTCAGTGGTTTCGTACGGATTGCGCAGTCCACAGCGCACGCTTAGCGGCGAATCGGTCAGCGCTCAAAGGGTTAACTAGTGATTCTATGGGCAAAATAAGTAAACACGTGTCCGAGCGTTCTTACCAATGCGCCTTGGTTTTTGAGAAATCGAGCGTCAAAGTTTTGGAGTGGGGGGTATAGTACGCAAGTTCATTTGGCGCGCGCGATATAAGGCTTAAACGATTGCGTCACAGCATAATAGCAATTAGCAAAGTGGTGAAGGCGCTCGCCTCGTAACGTAAGCGTCCTGGTTTCAAGAGTCCCTGTTGTAGTGTAATTTTTTTACTTTTTATTTTTCTTTTACGTTTCGTTTATTAATATAAATCAACGAAATTGAATAGTTTATCTCTTTTAAAAACTAGTATTTAAACCTCGAAATATTAATTTTTATATTCAAAAATTAACTACACTCTTCCGTTGTGAAACTGATGCCTTTCCCAGGTATTTATGTATTCAATTAAATGTTGTTAATCGTGAAATATAATTTATGTAGTATTTCTTTACGACGAATCTTTAATGCAACGTAATGAAACGAAAGCTGTTTCTTTAAATAATATAGTTATGGGTCTTTTGCATACGTAAATAGTTATAGCATAACAATATTTTTACGATTCTATTACCTGTGTACGTAGGCAAGGGTAACGGAACGATCCCTAACAATCCATACGATGTACCGAGCAGGCAAAGTAACATCCGAAGTGCGGAACACCGTTATAAAAAGTCTAGACAAGGGATACTACAATGATAGAAAAATTCCAGGATTCTTGTATAGTAAATAAATAATACATAAATTATATTTCACGATTAACTAATGTTGGTGGCTGAGGATGTGACTTTGGAATAGCTTTCTTGTTAACATAAACTTGATTATTCGAAGTATTTGAAATCGAACAAATGCGAGCAAATACAAATTATTGTACAGCATCGACACGATGCTATCGCTAAGTAAATATATTAAATTAACTAAATCTCCCAAAAAATGATGTCTCCTCATTTAACCCTTTTAGCACCGAGCGAAAAGAGCGTACCTAAGCGAAGAATACCGGGCCGAATCGGCGAATTTGCAGAGGTTTGCAAAAATGCTCGTAAAAACGAAAGTAGGAGTGATATTAACAAAATTTAAGAAGCAGCATATTGCGAAATAAACGGAGAATAAAGCGACGCTAATTGTGTTTCGATATATATTGAAAATCATAAGAATAACATAAATGTAAGACATCATGAAAATCGCACAAAGTGATTTCTCTTTTTCAAACCGTAATTGCACATAAAAAATCATCTGTTTGGTCATAGCTTTATATATATCAGGTAGTATGATGTATAGGCATTACTATCATAAACATCGTAAAGATTGCGATCACGGTCCACAGAAACAATCCCGTGCCGACGGATATCCGAGGGATATCCGGTGTCGCGTTTCTACCTTATCGCTGTAACATATACAGACCCTCGGTACTAATCAGCATAAGAGATAACAAAATGACCATTTTTTTGTTTGCGTTGCATCGAATATGAACCACTTTAATATTTGATGAAGTTATTTTAAAACACAGACCTCTTGTGATGAATAAAATAAGACTCTAACAGATGCGCAACGATATATCGTCGTTCGGTGCTAAGAGGGTTAATTAATAAATCGGTTTAGTGTTCGACTAAATGTACTTGGTTGCCCGCTTTTTACGAAGCTTGATGTCCAAAATGTAACGTAACAGATATTTGTACTCATTTCTAAATTAACAATTCGGATGCATCTGAGTGGAAAAATTTAACAAGTTAACAATCTGGATGTGTCTGAAAGAAAATTACACATACATATTGCCATGGATTTCAACGATTGATGATAATATAAATTAATAAGATACTTAATGAGATATTTAGAGGATTTTCATTCAGCACAATAAGAAGCCCGCTGAATACTGTGTTTTTGCAACTCTCTTTTAATGTCGAACATCCCGAACTATTTAAGCTTA
Organism: Mimumesa dahlbomi; assembly: GCA_917499265.3. Taxonomy (NCBI): domain Eukaryota; kingdom Metazoa; phylum Arthropoda; class Insecta; order Hymenoptera; family Crabronidae; genus Mimumesa; species Mimumesa dahlbomi. Next base: position 3,201,463 of record OU824120.1, read on the forward strand.
TTTTTCACCATCGAACCTTCCTAAAAAGCGTCCCACCAAGTACATTTAGTCGAGCACTAAACCGATATATTAATTAAATGAGGAGACATCATTTTTTGGGAAATTTAGTTAATTTAATATATTTACTTAGCGATAGCATCGTGTCGATGCTGTACAATAATTTGTACTTGCTCGCATTTGTTCGACTTCAAATACTTCGTATAAAGAAGTTTATGTTAACGAGAAAGCTATTCCAAAGTCACATCCTCTTGTACTTGGTCTACACCTTTGCATTTTCGATGCTTTTTGCTGATTATTCGTTTGCCGAACTTTCTAGTTTCCCGGTTGTGACAACAATTTTGGTCTAAACATGACCATCAGCAGCGAGACTTGTGAAAATAGTAGCCGATAGAGGACACATCTAGAACCGAATATGCATTTTCGCACATTACCCATTTGATAACCTACCGGTCTGACCGACAAAATTCTTGCTGATAATTTTGAACAAAGCGAAATTACTATGCCGCAAAATTTAATAGAAACCGAAATTTGCAATTTGTTTCGATACTAATATTGTGGGATATGAAATTCTAAGATTGCCTGATCGCGAGGTTAAATGAAAAGTATTTGGATCGAGTGTCAAGAGCGAGCGAAGACTGTTTGGATCGAGTGACCGCGCAAGGTGCGAAAGAAAAGTGTTTGGATCGTGCGACAGTTTTTCCGTTGAATGTTTAGAGTGACTGTTTAGACTGAGAACGTGGAAGAATGCGTGTCCCGTGACCGAAACCCGTGCGTGTCATGAATGTGTGAATGCGTGAGTTTGTCAGTGAGAAAATGAAAGTTTGAATGAGTATGAATAAGGGTGTAAGGGCGGCGCCGCACCGCGAGGATGCGTCGCCGTGATTTTTGAGAGAGAGTATGCGTTGTAATATTGTCGAGAAGGACTCATTGTGTTGCAGAGTTTTGTAAGAGAGGATCTTTTGAGTGAGGATTCGTAGTGTAGATTTTTGAGTGAAATCAGTGGAGACCTTCTGAGTAAAGAAACGTAGAGTTTAATTGTGAGTTGAATTTAGTATTAAAGTCCACGTGCGTGAGCGGCTTTAATTCTAATTAGTATTAAGTGTTAATTTAGTGTAATTAAACCATAGTTAGACTAGAAAGCAATTCAATACAACAAATGTATCCTGAATACCACTGGTAGAAGTAACAGTGACATCCCAACTAACATCTTCTTCTACAATATGTACAGGGTGCGCCATAATTTACGTCGGTATTTAAACATTGAATAACTTTGACATCTATGAACCGATACTTTTGAGTACACATGTTTTTGAAACGTCAATTCAGTACAATTTGAACCATAAATCGCTTTACGCCGAAAGAACGCGCTGAAACAGTCGCACTGTACATTGAAAGTAGTCGTGTTAACTCCACGTGCGTATCGTCCGAAATATCGTGGCCAACAAGCACCGTTTATCAACACTATTCGTCGTTTGGTGTCGAATTTTGTTGAGCATGGGTCACTGGGCGATCATCCACATACCGTTCATCAACACTCAAGACGTTACAATGAACTGGTCGAAGCGGTAAGAGAGAGTGTTGCCAAGAATCCTCATGTGTCCTATCGTTTCCGCGTTCAGCATGTTGGGTGATTATGTCTGCCCACAAATGCGTGCAAAAGGTCTGGACAGTTACTGGTTTTAACAAGACGGTACGCCATGCCACACTGCAATTCAAACAATGCAGTTTTTGCAACGAAAATTCTCTGGATGTGTGATATCAGAAAATAGCGACAATGACTGGCCACCTCGATCTTCAGATTTGATCCCTCCGGACTTCTTTTTAGGGGGTTATTTAAAAAGCAAAGTGTACGCCAGCAAGTCTCAGACCATTGTCGAGCTCAAGGCAAACATTCGTACTGAAATCGCCACTATATCGCCCGAGATGCTCGAAAAATTAATAGAAAATGCAGCAAAATGGGCACATTTTGCTTTGCCCAATAAAGGCGGCCATTTGATTGACGCTGCATTCAAAAACTAGTCCCAATAAATTACAAAGAACCAAATTAAATAAAAATACCTCATATATGGAAATCGGCTGTTTTTTTAAAAAGTTATTCAGTATTCACATACCGTCGTAAATTACGGCACACCCTGTATATGAATAAGTTTCAAAATATTCATTTTCATAATTTCCAAATGGTAGCTATATCTAAAAATCGATATAGCTTAAATTTCAGTTGATTGTATAACAAATATAACTAATTTAGCTGTAAGTGAAATAATCTTGGTGTCATTTCAGAAGCATGTAATTTATGAACTGTGTTGGGTACTCAGCCTAATCTTGGTAACAAACAGCGAGTCATCGAGTGACTCCCTGTTTAGAGTTAGTCATTTGTTTTGTACATTCGGGCGTTAGTCAGAGAACCCTTAGACCCTCGAAGTCACTGACTAAAGGGCAGTTTTCTACCACCTTCCTACTGCCAATATCATTCTATATCAGATCAGTTTAGACAGTTTCAATTCAGATGCAGAACACACCCGTTACTTACAACATCGTTCTCTTATTTGAAAATATTGTAAAGGCAACGTCAAGTCTCGTTAAGTGAGCCGGAGTTAGACTTCAAAATATATTGTATACCAAGGACGACTTCGTGTAATTCTTTAGATAATAAACTATTATTTTATTTATCTAAATCCGAGTCGTTTCAACCCGGAATACAACTGACCACTCCCACCTAGCCTACGGAATAACACGACTCGCACGCCACCGATTTGTAGAACACCACACAATGAATTTACATTCACACGGATGACCACTCCCCGATAATTTCTGCTTCAGATTAAAAAATAAATACAAAAAATGTATGCACTTGTAAACTTACTTAACTTATTCAGCAAAAGGAGCTGATTCTTCTGTTTCGCGTTAATTATGCGTCGCCCCTCGAGGTTATGGAAACGGTGAACCTTCGACTTGTTACGCAAAGTCAGTGTTTTGCCCCCTTATGAGTCAATGGTCAGACCAATTTACTCGGGACGGGGTTGAGTTGTACTACTGTCAAAATGGTGATACGAGAGTAGAAATAAGAAGTCAGAGAAATTCAGGTACTTGTTTTTATTGTCCTAAGTATCGAACAACTACATGATTTGGGCCCATCTTCTGAACTTTTGCTTCTTATTGATAAGGAGAGTAGGATCTTCTCTCACCGCACGATCCCACTTCGCCTTCCAAACGGATTTGTTATTGTGTCTCTTAAGCACTGATGGAAGAATAGTGTTAATGTCACTGGTTCTTCTGTACTCGAGTCCGAACAAGTTTTAATCTAATGTGTACCCGCTCTCGATTACTCGCTACGGACTGTTGTGATCCGAACCAAGTATTAACTAACAGGAACCCGTTTAACGTTGGTTACTCACGAATGCAACGGATTTAATTGGATACTTCGGATTCTTAATTTCTCTCGTGATCCGCTTTTACCTCAGTTATGCGTAAGGTGTAGGCTGTGGAGGTTATTTGATATTTTTCTGGATAGGGCTTGTTGGTGTAGAGACTTTCTCTGAAACCTAAGTTGGAAGTGTAACTCACTTTTTTAATGTGATAAAGACGTAGTTTGATTTCGTTCTAACGCTCTTGTTCTCGGAGTTTCACTCAGTCACTTTTTAAGACATACAAAGTTCAGAATTATCAAGTTGATCAGTAGACGTTAGTTATAGCGATTCGAACTTGCACAGTAAAAGGCGCTTACAAGATTATCGAACTTGATCGGTTGACAACGGTTACAGGAAGTAGTAGTGAAAAAGTAGAAGTAACGAAGTCAGGAAGTAGAGTGCTCTCGCTGCGGAGGGCACCATGAATATATACAAGATTTTGGGCCCAACCAAATTACAAATTTTATGAAAAACGAAAAACTACATTTTTATTTAAGTAAAACCTAACAATTTATTTCTGAAAAGTTATTGTTGTTATAAACTTAAAAATTCTCAAGTAATAATAAAATGCATAAACAAGAAAGACACACGTAGAAAAAGAAAATAAAGAATTTCAATTGAGTTCGGTGTGATATTTCTCGAAACACAGTACCACACGAAGTGGCACTTTGCAGGTCTTACACCAGTATCTTGATTCCTTACGGATTCCAGAATTGATTTCTGAAGGGTCACTTTTGCTTTCGTCAGAAGATGGAAAATACAAGACACATTTCTTCGCTTCCTGGCATGTGAAATGTTGCTACTATCGCTGTTTGAATCACTTATCTGGGGCTAAAAAACAATTTATTGTATCATCGTTATGATTATACATATTATACCAGTTTAGTTATTTTTCATACCTTACACTTTAGTTTGATAATAACTTGGAGATATACACTTTTTAGACACTTCAAAACCGAGAAAGAGAGATCTTTTGGATCGAATGCTCCGGATTATTGCGTTCGTACCGCTTCAAACGCTCTATCTCGTATTCAGAAGTGTCTAGGCTCTGCCTCGTAGAGCAAAGTGTCTAGGCTCTGCCTCGTAGAGCAAAGTGTATTGGCTCGGCTAACTGTTTAGATAATTTCTTCGCAAATCAACATTCGCCGTTGATGTCGCGGCTTGTGTATGGAATTGGTTTCGGATCACGAACCAACCACTCCCATGCCACCAACCCCTTCCGTATAAAATACTTAGCAGTTCTATTGGTAACATAAAGGAAACATCCCACCAAACAATATTCTTATTGTATTTTATTAAAATTTCGAGTTTTCATAGTCAATGGTAATTTTATGTTTTTAACGACGAGTAAACACGTCGAACGCACCGTAATAGAGATTTGGGTTGATATGTATACACGAATAGATACACGATTACTCGATTAGATTTATATGTTTATTCGATACCATTTCCCTGTCTCGGCCAAGACGATCACATTGTTTTTTCTTGAAAGAAATTACAAGTTTTAAAGTGCGTCGTCCTAGCGCCGAGCTAACAAAGGGCGCTTAGACGCGGGGACGTAGCACTTCGCTCCTTTCAAATTATGAACAATTTCCGTATAATGTTGTGTGGACAACGTACGAAAATATGTTCGGTTCGTCCGGTGTATGTCTGAACTTTCGTTCACTCTCCGGTCGGACATTAGTTGTGAACGAAGCAATATTAGGGTATGGAGTGATTGGTTTAGTTAGGGAAATTCCGGTAAGTGTGAAAATGTGGGGGGAATTGGCGTGACGTAGAAGGTTTCCTGGCAACGGATGTGCATTTTCCAGGTAGGATAACAGTGGTGGACGGTTCACTTTTTGACCGTGTTAGCAGGTATTGCCATATGATAATTAGAGAAAATTACTTTCCTTGTTTTCTTGGCCACGTGGCTGGTCGACCGTAAGGGTCGTTTAGTGCCCCTTATGTTGGAATCGGCGAAAAATATACTGAATTCGCTGGGGCTTCCACAATTTTTATAACACGTGATGAATAGCAAGAACACGACCGTCGTTAATATATGCGTTGCAATTAGTTCTTGAAGTCAGAAGATGGGTACCCATCAAAATACTCATACAGTCACGGTAAATTTCTGTTATTTTCATCTAACGGGGGTCTTCCAAATCCTAATAAACTTCTTATACAGTACTGTTAAACTAATTAATAGGAATAAATATCTGTTGAGTAAATTAGAAGGTTTCGTTGGACAGATTATGGAGAAGACTATTTATCAAGATTATCGTTTCTACGTTTGTGTTTCTTGTAAATGAAGGACAATAAGATATAATTAATGATCGAGTTTTCCGCGTTACTGAAATTATTGATCAGTAAATAGTCTTTCATAATACAATACTTGTTACATGAAAAACAATTATTATTATTTATAACTGAATAACTTATTTAATAATTCTAATTTATCTCCCTTTACTTTTGATAACTTAATCATTTTGCACTATAACATATCAGAACACAGTATTGGCACAGACGCAATTTTTTATCTAGGCGCATGGGGTAGTAGAAAATTGTATGATAATGTACCAAAAGATTCGTAAAAATGATGAGAATTATAAATATTATTACTCAGTTACATATTAATACTGGTTTGTTGTTCCTTACAGCATAACATAATAGGTTACAAAACAAAAATTTTATTTCCTATGAACTTAATTATCTTAACGTTTTTTGAGTAACTGACTATCGGACTTTTAAGTCGTTAGAACGGACAACATTAAAAGTGTTTTTATTTCTGTATTCAAACTGCTCAATTTCAAGGGAAATTTAAATCTGATGCACAGTAAAAATGATTTTTAATCAACGATTTGAATACAGTCTTTCCCGTAAATTTCACAGACGTATAAATTTGTGTTCAATTTTAGTTTCAGTTTCAAGTTTCTTTATTTCCAGACAAGCAAATAAATTGACGCAATTATAAATATCGAGTATACTAGGGGCTGAAGGTTTGTGAATTGATTTAAATGCAAGCCGACCTATTGATCAGTCCATTCTATCGAAATTTACGATGCGCAGAACAATAAGCGTAGGAAACACGTCTGTGTATTGTATCGCAACGACAGGAGACGGCGGGAAACCAATTGCTTGCCTTGCTGTTGTATCGTGGATAACACTCAACAGAAAGGTATGCTTCTCGTTTTCACTAGCGAAAACGACATTCGGGGGTTCGTGTTTTCGAGATTAGCAAAAAGCATCGAAAATGCAAAGGTATAGGCCAAGTACAAGAGGATGTGACTTTGGAATAGCTTGCTCGTTAACGTAAACTTCATTATACGACGTATTTAAAATCGAAAAAATGCGAGCAAGTACAAATTATTGTGCAGCATCGACGCGATGCTATTGCTAAGTAAATATATTCAATTAACTAAATTTCCCAAAAAATGTTTTCTCCTCATAAAATTAATAAATCTGTTTATTGCTCGATTAAATGTACTTGGTGGCCCGCTTTTTACGAAGCTTAATGTCCAAAATGTAATGTAACAGATATATGTACTCATTTTCAAATTACTTAACAAATTAACAATCCGGATGCATCCGAGTGGAAAAATTTCACAAGTTAACAATCTGGATGTGCCTGAGAGAAAATTACACATACATATTGCCATGTGTTTCAACGATTGATGATAATATAAATTAAAAAGGAACTTCGTGAGATATTTAGACGATTTTCATTCAGTACAATAAGCCCGCTTTATACTGTGTTTTAACAACTCTCTTTTAATGTCGAACATCCAGAACTATTAAAGCTTAGTATTAGTACTATAGGTATTTTTCACCATCGAACCTTCGTAAAAAGCGGGCCACAAAGTACGTTTAATCGAGCAATAAACAGATTTATTAATTAAATGAGGAGAATTCATTTTTTGGGAAATTTAGTTAATTGAATATATTTATTTAGCGATAGCATCGTGTCGATGCTGTACAATAATTTGTACTTGCTCGCATTTGTTCGGTTTCAAATACTTCGTGTAATGAAGTTTACATTAACGAGAAAGCTATTCCAAAGCCACATCCTCTTGTACTTGGCCTATACAGTGGCCGAAATAATCTTAGGTTCACTCCAATTTCCTAACAGAAAAGTATGTTATGCGTAGTATTTTTGATTTTATTTATTAGTATTTATTCTTTCTTATATAATTAACAAAAAACACAAATAAATTAAATAATAGAATGTTTATTAGTGCTAATTACAAACTTTTATCACAAAATGGGAATTTTCGGTGCGAAATAAATATAGGTTCATACTATATTTTTACATGAAAAATTGAATTAATGAAAACCAAATCATAACATATTACTTAGTTTGTCCTTTTTTGTTCTTAACTACCTGAAATATTTTGTTTTGCATTGTTTAAATTAGTTTTTGCAATGTCTCTGGGTCAATTTGAGACCATGCGCCTCTGGTGCCATTTTTTAATTCAGAGACATTGCAATACTTTTTTCCATTAGCATAAACATTTAGTGCTAGACTCCCCCAAAGGTTTTCAATAGGATTTGAGTCTGGATTTCTTGATGGCCAAGGTAGAACATCAACTTTTACCCTCTCAAACCAGGTATGAATTATCTTTCCCCGATGTATAGGTGCATTATCATGCTGAATTATGAAGTTAGGCCCACCAATTTCGTCGACATATTCACCCAGAACGTATTTCGGCAGTTCCTAGTATTTTTTCGCATTTGCTTGTAGCGCAAACCACACTAAAGAGGTGTTACCGCTGTATCCAAATGCAGCCCAAACCACGACGCTAGCTCCCCCATGGACTCTTGTCGTTTTAATTTGTTTTTTTATTAACGCAAATCGTGCCAATAGTATTTGCATATACTAATGATACTAATAATACGATTTGCGTGACAAAAAACAAATTAAAACGACAAAAGTCCATGGGGGAGCTAGCGTCGTGGTTTGGGCTGCATTTGGATACAGCGGTAACACCTCTTTAGTGTGGTTTGCGCTACAAGCAAATGCGAAAAAATACTAGGAACTGCCGAAATATGTTCTGGATGAATATGTCGACGAAATTGGTGGGCCTAACTTCATAATTCAGCATGATAATGCACCTATACATCGGGGAAAGATAATTCATACCTGGTTTGAGAGGGTAAAAGTTGATGTTCTACCTTGGCCATCAAGAAATTCAGACTCAAATCCTATTGAAAACCTTTGGGGGAGTCTAGCACTAAATGTTTATGCTAATGGAAAAAAGTATTGCAATGTCTCTGAATTAAAAAATGGCACCAGAGGCGCATGGTCTCAAATTGACCCAGAGACATTGCAAAAACTAATTTAAACAATGCAAAACAAAATATTTCAGGTAGTTAAGAACAAAAAAGGACAAACTAAGTAATATGTTATGATTTGGTTTTCATTAATTCAATTTTTCATGTAAAAATATAGTATGAACCTATATTTATTTCGCACCGAAAATTCCCATTTTGTGATAAAAGTTTGTAATTAGCACTAATAAACATTCTATTATTTAATTTATTTGTGTTTTTTGTTAATTATATAAGAAAGAATAAATACTAATAAATAAAATCAAAAATACTACGCACAACATACTTTTCTGTTAGGAAATTGGAGTGAACCTAAGATTATTTCGGCCACTGTACCTTTGCATTTTCGATGCTTTCTGCTGATTTCACTTCACTCGTAGAATATTGTTAAGCATAGTATAGGTTTTATTAAAATACTTTTTTTAAAGAAATAATGGAATAAAGAAATCAGGGAATGAAAGAATAAGGGAATGCAGGAAAATAAAGGAATAAAAGGATTTGATTAATATGGTGATATAATGATGATATACGATGATGTGAAGGAATATAACAATTTTTCTTTTAAACGTTATTTCCTTTTAAGAAATATAGTAATAAGAATTATGTATTTATAAAATTTCAAAAAGTTTTTTGAAGAAGTGATACAAAAAAATCAGAGACTCTTCCGAAGCCAGGAAAATTTCAATCTATAGGTGCGTTTCAGGTCAGGTATGCAAGGTTCTCGCAGCATGTCAGACATTGTTTAAAGACTTGCATATATTGTGGGTACTAGTGAAAAAGAAAATACATTTGAAGGAATTACCAAAATATTAAACATTTAATTATTGCAAGATAGTGCAGGATGTGTATAAGTTTGGTTATTAAATTCTCAATTCGAAAATTATAATAAACATAGAAGTGTACAAAAACGGTTTAATTAAACGAAAACCATCTTATTAAAAATGTCTAAATTTCAAATAATTGTTTGTATGAATTGTTGAAGAATGCTTTTGATTTCTAGTAGAACTTCAATATGGTCCTATGTATATCATTGAAAATGTTTTTCAATTTACATACAACAACGTCATCGTGTCCTCTAAACGTACCTATACTTCAACAATCTATTTGAAGTATAAATAGTTTTTTTGAAATCATGAATTTTTTTTATTACCGTGGCATCTTTTGATCTAATTGTATGTACAGTATACCTGCAGAAAAATATACTAATTTCATTGTAAAGGTGTGTAGGGAATATCATGACACTGTTATAAACAGATATGGAAAATTTAGAGATTCCATATCCGAGATAGTAAAGTTTCAATGCAAAACATGTAACAAAGATTTGTTAACAGTATCGACAACTACACGTTTCGGACAGACCCAAAAATTTGCTTATTTTATCGTGGAAGACCTGTTTACAGAACAATTTGATTATGTACTAAAAAAAATTTGTAGAAATTTGAAGAGACGCTTTGCCATGTATCTAAGTTCTAGAAACTAAATACCTTTTTACAACAATTTATGCAACCATTACATTAAATTTATACATTATTGATAACAGTTTGATCATTTCTGATTTACGTGTTGCGTGCGGCTCATTCCATACGAAATCTATCACTTTTCGGAGCGACATCTCAGAACATTTTCAAAATCACTGATGTTATAGCCCTTGGCGTACCAAATACGGAGCTATCTTTGTTTTTTCGAAATTTTGAAAATTGACAAAGTTACAGCTGTTCAAAGTTTGGTATTTCTTGAAAACTCTAGAAAACTCTACTTTTTCAAAAATTTATATCTCGGCAACGGTAAAGCGTAGCAACAAAATTTGTTTTCATTTTCACCGGAAAGGACGAAATTTTTCAATAAAAAATACAATTTGCATGACTATCGATGTTAACTAATATTTCCAATCAGTTTTTTAAACAATTGTGCATAACTTTTGGCATTCGAGTGTTAAAAATCTGAAAAAATTCAGATGTATACTTTGAACCTTCCTCTCAAGTAACCGCCAAAAAAATACGGACACTTTAATAGCGAGTCTGTAAACAATCGCGAAAGATGAAAATGCAGCCGTTTCACGCGCTCCGCCGTGCAGTTGCCGGCACACCCATACCCCCACTCTCTCCGCACTGCTGCTACTTACTTACTGAGCGCCGCTCAGCAACACAATCAACACAAAGAAAAGTTGTGTGCCGGTTAGTTAAAAAATCTTTAAAAAATTAAATAAGCAGCTTAGACTGTCCCCTTTCAGAACGTGCTACGAAAAAGAGGGACAGTCTAATAGTTGACGAATAATAATTAGTCAAGGTGAACCGTAGTAGGCGAAACACGGTACATCGCTTACCAGTGCTACATTTATTATCGGCCTTAGTTTCTCTATGGTACCTCTCGTTTAAAACTAGAGAGTTTTCTAGAGTCTTCTAGAAATGCCAAACTTTGAACAGCTGTAACTTTGGCAATTTTAAAAATTTCGAAAAAACAAAGATAGCTCCGTATTTGGTACGCCAAGAGCTATAACATCAGTGACTTTGAAAATGTTCTGAGATGTCGCTCCGAAAAGGGATCGATTTCGTATGCAATGAGCCGTGCATCAGGAAGGTGTCTTTCTTTCCTTCTCTTTCGTATAATTCGTTCTCTTTGTGGCGTATTATGGCTCGGGATATCAACAACACTGCATTCGACTGCATACTTTCTCTCTATCTTTATGTCGCTCCGTCGCGCTCGCGCTAGACAAACACACGAACGTGGGCCGACCAAGCATGTGTGATAGCACGTTTGACGATCGAGAAAGGTTTCAATGCGGAATTGATCATCGTCCGAATTTGCCTTGCATAAGAGCCTATCTTTTCTTCGTTGTTTCCGTCGCGCTCGCGGTGCTCGCACTACGAGCGCCGAGAGTAAGTGCGACGGTGTGTCTTTGCCGGCCGCGGCGACTCTTTCATTTTATTCGAAACATTTTTCTAACCATTTTATCGGGCATTTAACACTTATGTCCAATATTTGATCCCATAGTGTCGCTGAATTTTAATTAAATATAAATGGAATAATAATTAGATGTTTCTTATTCATTCATTTCGAGTTATGTATATCCCCATGATTCAATATTTCGCGAAATTTATTCCTTATTTACCGAGACAATATTGTAACTTCTAATAAATAATTGATAAACATATTATAATTGTCAAACTATATCAATTTATTGAAAATCTATAATGGGATCAAAAACTGGCAAGAAATATTAAATGTCCGATAAAATAATTCGAAATGTCCCGAAGGATACGAATGAACGATCGCGATCGACGAAGGCGCACGAACACACCTGTGCTCGGCCATCGTCTGTGAGCCGCGATTGGAGTGCTAGTGCGACAGACCGATAAAGGAAAGAGAGGCTCTTATGTGAGAAAAATTCGGACCATGGCGAAAACCGCGTTTGATGTCTTCCTCGAATGACGATCGCGCTCTCACACATGCCTGTTCGGCCTAAGTCCGTGTGCCTCGATAGAATGGGTGCGGCGGAGCGACGAAAAGAAAGAGATGAAGTAGTTGTTATCACTTGTTACTATGCTGCGACTGTGGACACCAGTCGGATGAGTGACGGCTCGAATGCCCGCTCTCCCCCACACACCCTCTCTTACTCTCACAAAGAGATAAAAAAACTACGCCCAGGACGTGGAAAGGATGTGCTATTGATTAACTCACTCCTGAAACACTGACTGGTAGAGATCCGCGGATCTACACCTGCGCATATTCAAGCAGAAAAAACTCAACCCGGAAAAACGGAAATACTTATACTACCACAAGTATAGATGCTAAAACACATTCTCTCACTACAGGAAAGAATGACGAATGAAAAACTGGCAAACTTGTTGTGTACGTGCCCAGTACGTTCTAAAAACGTAGCTGCACTGCTCCAAGGCTTGTCAACCCGTTGAGAAGCTCACTCCTGTATTGTTAACGGTCCTTGCAAATTAGTTCATACTTAACCTAACCTCGGGCGCGAATTAGAAGGGGGGGGACCAGGTTCAGCAACGGGTGGTGGGGTGGGGGGGGGGGGGGCATCACTTACTTTCTTAAGTCTGCGCATTAGAAGTCTGAACGCGATTTTGAGTCTAATACGTAGAGTCTCGCTTAATGGGGATGATAAGAAAAGGGGAAGCGGACGCTTCTCAGTGTCCACTCCCTGAATAGAACAAACAGGATCAAAGTGGACTCTCTTCGGTTGCCCGTCAACATCAGGCGGTTACACCTTGACCATTCTATCACCAAGTCGCCCGACGTAAACCACGGCTGACGGCCACTAGCTAACAAAGTAGGGAGTATGGCAGTTGGATGAATAGGTCAGAGTACAGTCCCCCGTCGGAAGGTGAAACATAGAGGTGGGAATTCGCGCTATGTGCCTCCTGGAGTAACTGGATGTCTTAGAGCAACTTATGGGCGAGCAAAACCTCTAGTGGGTATGAACATACCTATGGCTTCGGTGAGGGGAACCGTCCCCTCACCCCGCCCCACAAAATAACCTACCATCTACAACCTACTATGCTGCGACACACGTCAGAGAGAGAAACGAATTAATAGAAAGAGAGGGCACGAAAATCACCTAGGTGAAGCAAGCATTAGTAGTTGCGGATACCTGTGCGCACCCCGTACCCCGCAGTCAAGCCATTTATGCTGTTGGTTGTACTTGGCCAGGGACAAGACCTTGTCTCTTGATTTTTTCCGGCATGTCTCCAACAGATTAAATATAAAAATCTCCATCACCGACAGAAAAATTAACGTCGCATGGTATGAAAATTCTGTTAGTTCGGTTTGACACCGATAGAACTCGCATGATCGAATGTGTGACACTGGAAAAGACGAAGCAGACGACTTATTACATACAAAAGGCGTACTTTTGACATCAAGTATCTCGTTACTGGGTGGATCAATGTTTTTGTAATTAGTCTCAATCCACTCGTCTCGACGCCACCTTTAAGAATATCATCGCACTTTTTAGGAAATTTGCTGTTTTCATGCCGTTTGAATACCCCGAAAACCCCGATCTAGTATTTCCGGAATAGAGTCAAGGTCTTCTCTCGTACTTGGCCCGAGACAAGACCTTGTCTCTTGATACATCACCTATATGGACATACAGGTACTCCATTGCCGAAACATGCAGTTTCGACAAGCTTTGTGGATCCGTATAAGATGATAATATACGTAGTGTAACACATTCATTTTATTGCAAATATTGCAAAATTACTTAAAAAAACGTCACAAACCAATCAGAAGGAAAATAGGACTCGTTTGCATGACCTTGGTGCTTGGTTAAATAGTGTTGGAGGTTTGTCAAAGTAATACAAACAACCTATTGCTGCCAATAATCGTTGAATTCTTCTTTGGCCATAGGGCCTGTGCAAATTCTAGAATAGCAGAGTTATTACTACCGGACCGGAGGTGTACTGCAATAACTTTCTGTTATACAGTTATCTTACAATATATAAATAACATAATTTGAAGAAAAAAGTGAAAAAAAAATATTTCCAGCATAGATTCGAGCAGGTAACACGAAGCTTCCGCAGCGCTCGAACTGCCGCTTAACGCCCACAGCCACTGCGGTAGTTGAGAATCTGTCGAAAATCTAGTGTGTTGATCCCTTTTCCAACGTAGTTAAAATTAAAATATTATTTGTAGCTAAACTATTGCAGTTGGAACAAAATTGCATAAGAATTTTTTTTTCCTTACAGCAAGCCCTATGGCCAGAAAAAAATTGGGCTCGATCTGTTTACATCAGGTTTTCAACTTTAAGTCAATTTTTTATAAAAATGGCCGCCCATATACCGGTAATATTTCACGGGGTGTTTATACACGTCACGCCCTGCCCTTTGATACCAATTTTATCCAAAAAGCGCTGATCGCACTCGTAGCCTCCCCTTGTTAGCTACTGTATACCACTATAGCTGACTTTCGCGTACGTCGCCTTCTTGAATAGTACAGTTCTGCACGTGCGTTCCACGTCAACTGATCAGCCATGTCATGGATTTCGACAAAATTTGTATATGCTGCAGGTAAGGTCGAAAGCAAAACCGCAGTTGAGGTATTTTTCAAATTATTAAATATTTTGTAAGCTACAGGCAGTCAAAATTCTGTGTCTGGTTTTCTTTGAAAATTGATAACCTTCACATCACAACAGATACAGAAATTAGAAAAATTCCAGTTGATTCAGAAAATCTCAAAGTTTTAGAAAAATTTTAGAAATTTAATACAATTTGTTTTTAAATTATTGAAAATATGTTTTTAATTTTTCAAACTTAAATTTCGTCCAATGTGTATCTTAAAGTTTTTTAAAACATTTTTTTTCATAAAATTCTACCAAGGCCCAAGGTTTGCCCTAGGCAAGTTGGAGGAGGAAAGCATAGCTACGAGGAACGGAGGGTGTCAAGGAACAAATCAGAATTTCAAAGACAACTGAACGAGTCACATCAAAAGTATACGCGACACGTCACACCAGTGACAACACTTCACACTGAGCAAAATCCGTTTTTTCTTATCTTGTTTTATTTTGTATTATATTTTGTTATTTTTAGAAATAAGTGTTATTGTTACTTGTTTTTAAAAATAAAGACTGTAATTGCACACTAGTGCTAAAAATCCAGTGTTAGACGTTCATTACCCGAACAGAGTCATAATAACCTGAAAGTACGTCTTTCAGCAAAGTGCTAATACAGGGGTTAGGGGTTCGGGATCGCTGATAAAAACAGTTTGACGTTTTCTAAATGTATTTGCAGTGATAAATATTAATTGTTCAAAATTTGACAAACTGCAACGATTAAAAATTATTGTTAGAAGCAGACTTGTATCGCTAACATATTTAGAGGACATGGTTACCATCATGGTAACTAATCATTCGTCGTAGAAAGCCTACATAGGTATACATACATACATGTATATGGAAGGTCGGATAAATAAGTGACTCATAAATTTACGCACTGGAAATTCGTGGTCTCGTAGTAACTATTTTCATCGTTTGATAACACATCAATTAAGAGCACGAGACGGCTTATTAGTTAAAGTAGGTTACCGTGTACATGGCCACAGTCCGCTAAAGGCTTTTAGGGAAATTATGAGCGATTGTATTATTATTCTTGTGAACCGATAGGGACATTGATAGACATATCCTTTCTCTCCATTTCAAAGTAATATTGAAACTGTATACCTCCCGAATAAATCCAGGCAGCCATATATATCCACACACAGTTAAATTCTATTAAATATCGCCTATACCTGTTTTAGTCAATCTTACTCTGAATATTGAGAATTCAATATCCTCGTCAATATTATCAAATACTATTGAAATTTGTAATTCTGTAAAGGTATGTGCAGAAGTTTCACTTACTACGTGATTTAGAATATTGACAAACTTGTGAAAACGGGAAAGACTGAACTCATTTTAAATTGTTCATCGCTTCAAACGCAGCACAGATTTTTGGTTAAAAAGATTAAGGTTTATATAGTAATCGCGTTCACCATTACGTTTTAGTAAAAGTTAGAACTTTTGTACGTAGCTATTACACAACATACAGCGGGGTTAATATTGGTTGATTCTCGAGAAGAATGAAACAAATAAAGCCAAAGAAATCGCTCAATTTCTGATTGTCATATACATATTTGACTACAAATTGTTAAATATGGTTTCCTAAACCCTAGTCAGATGTTATATGCCAGTTTAATGTATTCGTTAATAATAAATTTGTCGATTAAACTGGTATGATCAAAAGACAAGGTCTTGTCTCGGGCCAAATACAAGTCTGGCAAGACCTTGACTCCATTCCGGAAATATTAGATCGAGGTTTTCGGGGTATTCAAACGGCATGAAAACAGCAAATTTCCCCAAAAGTGCGATGATATTCTTAGAGGCAGCGTCGAGACGAGTCGATTGAGACTAATTACAAAAACATTGGTCCACCCAGTAACGAGATATTTGATGTCAAAAGTACGTCTTTTTTATGCCATAAGTCGTCTGCTTCGTCTTTTCCAGTGTCAAACATTTGATCATGCGAGTTCTATCGGTGTCAAACCGAACTAACAGATTTTCATACCATGCGACGATAATTTTTCTGTCGGTGATGTAGATCTTTGTATTTAATCTGTTGGAGACATGCTGGAAAAAATCAAGAGACAAGGTCTTGTCTCTGGCCAAGTACAATAAAACGCATAAATGCGGTTTCACTGCGGGGTACGCGGGTATCCACAACACTAATGCTTGTTTCACCTAGGTGATTTTCGTGCCCTCTCTTTCTAATAGTTCGTTTCTCTCTCTGACGTGTGTCGCAGCATAGTAACAAGTGATAACAACTACTTCATCTCTTTCTTTTCGTCGCTCCGCCGAACTCATTTTATCGAGGCACACGGACTTAGGCCGGACAGGCACGTGTGAGAGCGCGATCGTCGATCGAGGAAGGCATCAAACACGGTTTTCGCTATGGTTCAAACTTTTCTCGCATAAGAGCCTCTCTTTCCTTCCTTCTGTCTGTCGCGCTCGCACTCCGATCGCGGCTTGTGAGCCGATAGTCGAGCACAGGTGCGTTGGTGCGCCTTCGTCGATCGCGATCGTTCATTCATATTCTTCGGGACATTTCGAATTATTTTATGGGACATTTAATATTTCTTACTAATGTTTGATCCCAACATAGATTTTCAATAAATTGATATAGTAAATAAGGAATAAATTTCCCGACATATTGAATCACGAGGATATACATAACACGAAATGAATGAATAAGAAACATCTAATTATTATTCCATTTATATTTAATTAAAATTCAGCGACACTATGGGATCAAATATTGGACATAAGTGTTAAATGCCCGATAAAATGGTTAGAAAAATGTTTCGAATAAAATGAAAGAGTCGCCGCGGCCGGCAAAGACACACCGTCGCACTTACTCTCGGCGCTCGTAGTGCGAGCACCGCGAGCGCGACGGAAACAAAGAAGAAAAGATGGGCTCTTATGCAAGGCAAATTCGGACGATGATGAATTCCGCATTGAAACCTTTCTCGATCGTCAAACGTGAAAGATAGAGACAAAGTATGCAGTCGAATGCAGTGTTGTTGATACCCCGAGCCATAGTACGCCACAAAGAGAACGAATTATACGAAAGAGAGGGAAAGAAAGACACATTCGTTATGCACGCATTAGTACGTAATTCAGAAAATATCAAACTGTTATCAATAATTTATACATTTAATATAATGGTTGCGTAAATTGTTATAAAAAGGTATTTAGTTTCTAGAACTTCGATACATGACGAAGCGTCTCTTCAAATTTCTACAAACTTTTTTTTAGTACATAATCAAATTGTTCTGTAAACAGGTCTTCCACGATAAAGTAAGCAAATTTTTGGGTCTGTCCGAAACGTGTTGTTATCGGTACTGTTAACAAATCTTTGTTACATGGCCGAGTCATTAACGAAAAACGAAAGCGTATCATAGGGCTCTGTTGGGCCCAGCGGCGCGACAGTTCCTACTGGCACAGTACCCTACTGGTGCAGACCTTCTACTGTCGTGCCGCCGGGCCCAACGAAGCCCTCTGATTGGCTATCGTTTTTCGTTAATAACTCGACCATAAATTAACATACGGTATTACGAATGTCACTTCCCTATATTAGAATCACCTCAGCTATCACCTGGTTCAGGGACCTGCACGTTAGCTGGGACACCTTGTATAGTAGTATACATAATTCCTTATTTGCGCCTTTAAACGACCATTAAACTTAGACAATAAACTATAGAAACTATAGGAACAATAAACTAAGTTTATTGATCGTTTAAAGAGGTAAATACGGAATTTTCTTTACTACTACTTATACTGGAAAAAATCGATAAAATGTGGCCTTATACCTGTTTCACAAATGAGAGTGCCTGTGTCTGAACCTTAAGTATACTCTTAATTCCTAGAATTATTATTTTGTAAGGGAGGAACTGTAGCGCTACTGAAATTTTAACGCGCTCGTAATTCATTTCCTGGGCATCGATCCCCAATCAGAAATAGGTTTGCTCCACTTATTGTCTGTAGCTTCCAATAAAACGTGTATCTACCTACACCGATTCCTATATGTACAATATAATAGTATATAAATATTTCTATAAGAATAATTTCGACATTAAATGTATGTTCGAAGTCCTTTCTAACAACACTTTCCCAATATTCCGTTAGGCATCAAATCTTTCGAGACATCTGTCTCGAAATCGCCCTACGTTTTTCTAACTTCACTACTTACGTCCTTAATAATCCTTGCCTTTTCTAGAACTCTCAGATTCGGTAAATTATTCCGCTCATAAATCAATTGTCTCCAACATTCTCGCCAAGTCGCCTCAGCTACCTAAGCCTTACACGTGTACCACGGCATACCCCTAACGGTACCTGCTTCATGTCTGCAACCTCCCTCACTCTACCTGACCGGCTCCTTCATATTCCAATATAGCCACCACCTTCTAAAATTCATTGATTGAATTTAATCAATCTTCACCTTTCATGTCCCACTTTCGCACGCTTTCTTTCCTGTTCGGCAAAAATCCAATCTAACAAAATCAGAGAAACCATTTTTTTAGACATCCTCCCTAAAACGTCCAAGTACGTTGAATCATGCATCTGTTTATCAGTTGTGGTGTTTGTCAATCTAAAAATACATTTTATATTGAGTTTTATAATTTTGCGTTGTGGAAAATTATTTGTACAACGTACCGATTGATTTTCATCGCGTAATCTTAAACGCGTAGACGGACTTACAACTTGTTAGATTAAAAGAATTGGAAAACTCACGGTACACTGTATTACAACCTGACTATGCGTTACGCCTCGAGGTTACGGAATACTACGTGTTTGGTCTTTAGGCATTTTGGGTTGGAAAGGGATTACAACTTTGCCGCTTTTTGTAGCATCAACAGTCGTTAAGGATTCGTAATCACGAATTGGAAATCGTACGATTCCAAGTTACTCGGACTCAACTGAAGCGCCTAAAAAATTGGTAGTATAAGAAGGATTGACACAGTGGTTTTCTACTACTGGAAGAAGCTGTGGGTTTCATCGGGAATGATAAGACTTCCTTCTACTTCGGTCTTCCTCTTTCGTCGAACCTCGACTTGGGCTATGGGCATTGGTAATATGGGGGTCATCCGAAAAGTAACGTCTCCAATGCGCTAGGAACGGAAAGAACCTGTTATTGCTGCTATTAGCAATATTGTTTTGGCAACACCGTAATGAAGCTTCTGCTTATCGCTACCGCCATGTGCGAAGTTCGTTCAATTATTCGGTTTTTATGCACAAAAAGGCGTTGAACCGATTTAAATTTATAAATAATTCACGAAAGTGTATGGAGGATTATGTGTTGATGTCAAAAACGTTGACAAGTGGTGTAAAGAGTTTGCAGCCGGTCGTACAAACGTTCACGATGAAAACAGGAGCAACAGGCTGTCATTTTCCAACGGCGGCGGCGAGTTGATACTCGTATGCCATGGGCATACAAAAACTGTCGCAAAGTCTCTAGAAATGCATCGACCGAAATGACGATTATGTAGAATAATAAACAAATGTTCAGGCTTTAAGATGATGTATATATGTTAGAAAATAAATGAGTTTTTGTACACTAAAAAAAATTGGAGGCCTGAGTTTTCGGATGACCCTCGTAGATTGATAAAAGGTAACAGGGTGTGAGGTGGTACAAACCTTTTCTCCTGATCACGGATTCAGAAAATTTGTCTGGTAAGGCTCACCTTTGACTGTGTCGGTGGCGAATTGAGGAATGATCTGCACTGAAACAGATTTACAAGAGAGTGACAAGTACTGACTTCACGGGAATTAAGAATAAACCTGATGAATAACTGACTATCAATGACGAAAATATGACGAAAACGTCACCACGGAATGGACTCGCGTAATTTAGGATGTATTGAAAATCAATTAATAATCAAACTTTCTCGTGGGTGAAGAATCTATCCCTTTCGGTGCACAAATGGAACACGTGTACGAGTGCACACATTCTTTTGAATAACTTAATCGAATCTAAGGTGAAAATTATCGGGCAACGGTTATTCTTTTCCATGTGAATTTATTGTGGGGTTTTCTGTAAAGTTTGCAGCGTAAACCGATGGTATGCGAGCGGTGTTATTCCGTAGATGACGTGCAAGACGTGACGTCATAAATTAGACCGTTTTTTGGTGACACCGGGAAGTACAGTGACCGAGTGGCATAGGCTCATCGATACACTTTTCGTGGTAGTATGATAGTGCTCCTTTTGCATCCCTTTGTAGGGCTCTGTTGAGGCGGCGGTATAAGCACTCCCGCTACTACAAAACATTAACTTGAAACAGTAGAAACTGTCGCGCTGCCGCGCCAAACGGAGTCCTCTGATTGGCTATCGTTTTTCTTTAACCCTTTTATGCCGAGCGAAAAAGAGGTGCCTAGGAAAAAAGCTCATAAAAACCAAACGAAAAGCAATATTTACATAATCTAAAAAGCAATGTTTTAAGGATGGAACGGAGAATAAAGTAATGTCATTAATTTTTCAACATTCATTGAAAATCATATACAGGGTGTCCCATTCTCTTGGACGCGCCCGGAACCATTCGTTAGGCTCGGCCGCGCGACAGTAGAAGTTCTGCACCAGTAGGGTACCGTACCAGTAGGAACTGTCGCGCGGCCGGGCCTAACGGAGCCCTCTGAGTGGCTGTCGTTTTTCGTTAATAACTCGGTCACGGACTGGAGTGGGAAGTTGAGAATGTTACATCTACAGGGTGTCCCAGCTAACATGCACGTCCCTGAACCAGTTGATAGCTGAGGTAATTCTAATATAGGGAAGTGACATTCGTAATGCCGTATCTTAATTTATAGCCGAGTTATTAACGAAAAACGATAGCCAATCGGAGGGCTTCGTTGGGTCCGGCGGCGCGACAGTAGAAGGTCTGCACCAGTAGGGTACTGCGCTAGTAGGAACTGTCGCGCTGCTGGGCCCAACGGAACCCTATGATTCGCTATCGTTTTTCGTTAATAACTCGGTCACGAATTAAGATACGACATTACGAATGTCACTTCCCTATATTAGAATTACCTCAGTTATCACCCGGTTCAGGGACGTGCACGTTAGCTGGGACACCCTGTATATTAGAATTACCTGAGCTATCGAATGGTTCCGGGCGTGTCCAAGGGAATGGGACACCCTGTAGATAATAAAGGTATAAGTCATCGTGAAAAAAATGAAAATAGAGTTCTCTATTTCAAAACATAATTGCACATACGAAAAGTCATCTTTTTATCAAATCTTCATATAGACCGTTTATTACAAAGTATATACTTTACATTTGCGATGTATTTTGTAAAAAAATAAGTAATATTGCACAATAAACATAAAGAATAACTTTTACAACTAGCTGATCAAGTATTCGGTCTAATTCGGCTTTATCCATGACGGTGTATTTTTTATAAAAGATCGGTTGCAAAATTTTCGAAACCGTATGTTGCTAATTATAGGTTTGTGGAAAACAACGGCAATAAAAAAATTGACGCCTTTCGAACTGATATTGCGACGAAATGTACTGTTCACGCCAACGATCAAGGAAAAACTAACTGATCCTACGTCTCGCTGCCTCAATGCATTCTTATTTCGGGACAGCTTTCAAAAAATTGTTTATAAATAAGGATTCAATGAGCTGTTGACATGTTCTGATAAGAATCCAACGACGCGACCCGCGTTGAATTTCTATCGTATCGCTGTCGCGTATAAATAAGCAGTCTCAGTATCAACTGGCGTAGAATATATGGAAAAATTAAACCGATAAACTATTTATTTTAATTCTCTCATAATGAAATTAGACCATTTATAACGTATTATAAATTTGTTTTGAGATAGAGTCCTCTCGCAATGCGAAGAATAAGGCGCTATTACACGCACAACGATATATCGTCGTTGGCACTTTTAGCTATTGTAGCGAACGACGATATATCGTCGCGTGGCACTAAAAGGGTTAATAATTAGGCCACGGATTAGGGTACCACATTGAGAATATTACTTCCGTATATTAGAGTTACCTCAGCTATCACCGGGTTACGGTTCTGGCTCGTTAGCTGGGGCACCCTATATATGTACTGTTAAATGTGGGCCCAAGGATACCTGAACCATCTCGGCGGGGAAGTGGAGCGATGGGACTGATTTTGCCTTTGCGCCGCGTCGCGATAGACGCATATTTTGTCTCGCGCGATTCGTCTGTGGCTGCACAACGCAAAGGCAAAGTCAGTCCTCTCGTCGCACTTCCCCGCCGAGATGCTTCAGGTATGCTTTGGCCCACAGTACACTAACCGGCACTGAAGTTGACCGGTTAACCCATAACGTTTATCCCAGGCTGCACAAGAGAAGGTCCTCCTACTCTACACGCTTCTCGCTACTAGTTTCGGGCTGCGTCACAATGATGCGCAACAAATCATTTTAACGCAGATCGTTCGATACACCGGATCGAAGCGTCTGATACGTTGAATACGAGTAATTCAACGATTCTTCCAAATTTCTCTCCTTGCACTCAGAGAGCTTCTAATTCTCTTGGATTAACTTAATTCATTATTTCTTTTCCTTTAAACTCGTTGGGTACAATTATACGTCTATTTCGTCTTTGTGTTTAAATTTATTTCTTATATGTAGAGCGCGCACCAGCGTGTATTGCGATAATCATGCGATGACGGGTATAGTCGTCAAACATAGAATAAGTGTCGCTGTTGAAATATTGGGTCAAAAAAACGATTTTATTTTATAAAATGAACAATTTTATTTCTAATCGGAATAATCAAAGATTCAGTGTTACGGCACTGCTCGTGAGTTAGCTCATAACGCACTAAACTGGTTAATAGCTCAAAAATTACAGAAATGGCGATCAAATTACGAAAATCCCGAAAAATCGTCAAATTTAACCCTTCTAGTGCCAAGCATTTTGCGGAGTACATGCGATGAATGCCACGGGCCGATTTGATACGCGCGCTTATATGAATAGCTTTATAAGGAACAAAACTCTGATTTGCTGTTGTTAAATGTGATGGCACCAAAAATTCTGCGCTATCTTTTTGAATTTGCTCTGCCATTATTGACCGAAGTATTATTTCAAAATAATTTATGCACTGATTAAAACCAAATTTTGGAATAGAAGAAATCAGGAAAACGCTTCGAGTTTCACTAACTGACGCCCACGAAAGTTTGAAGACAAACCAAATGAACAGAAGCATGGTGGAGTCCATAATACTGACAAAGGAGATAAGAACTAATTGTAAGTGTAACCAAATGCCATTTGATACTCAGAAAAATAATGATCTGAACGTAAACAAACGAGGCTGACTTGTGAGATATAGTCCCTCGGCACGTAGAGTATGTCCGTCGGCCAGCCGACCGGCCGACCACAGCGCATCGGCCCGTGGCACTTTTCGCATAAGGACCCCGAGCCGATAGATCGGCCCGCTGGCACTAAAAGGGTTAAGTAGTTTTTCGATTCGCTCAATTTTTGAGATAGCGGTCTGAGACTTGTACCATTGAATCGGGCATGAAATTCTACGCCAGATCTAAATATAATAGTTCTACTTTTCGAAATTTTGATTTTTCTCAAAAAACTGAAGGTCGCGATTATTTGCGATTTTCGTAAATCGCTCGCCATTTCCGTAATTTTTGAGCTATTAAAATGATCTAGGACGCTTTGGACGCGGAATCAGAAGCCAAATAAGATACAGATGGAATCAGATCAATATCTAAAAAATTGTAGAAATGGCAAGGGACAAACGAAAATCGAAGAAGGGTAAAAACCCTTCAGATTTTTGCGAAAATCAAAATTTCAAAAAGTACAACTATTATACATTGATCTGGCGTAGAATTCCTTAACTAAATCAATGGTGCCAGCTTCAGACCGCTTTCTCAAAAATTGAGCGAATGCCGAACGAAAAAACTGTTTAAATTTGACGATTTTTTGCGATTTTCGTAATTCCTTCGTCATTTCCGCAAATTTTTAGATATCTACCTGAATCTTATACTCTCTTATTCGGCATCGCATCACACGGTCAAAACGTCTTCGATCATGTTAATAGCTGACAAGTTACGGACATGGCGAGCGATTTACGAATATAGTTTATTTTTCGTCAAAATTACATTTTAAATATCAAATTGTAAGAAATTTTTACGCATTACGGATATAATCGTCATGACACAAAATTATGCCACATCGCCAAGACGAATATAGTCGTCAAACACACTTAACTGGTTAATTGTTTTCATGTGAATGCGTAGGTATCTTTTTCTGCAGGTATACTGTGAAATGAGAATCAGAGTCAGCATTGAACATGGGTGCTTCAAAATAACGGCGGGTATAGGTACTACGGTACTGCCGGAATCGCGACCGAAAAACCAAACGCCGCAGTAAAAAAAACTTTCTAACTTGAAAACTATTCATTGTGCACAGTTGCGGCTAGAAGTTATTTTTAGAGGACATTATAAGATTGCTATAAAAAACATCGCCAAATAATTGGGGGGTACTCTTTTGTAATAGACTTATGTAGAACATTGATCAACACTTTGTTGCAATAGCGGCAGCTATGTGCGTCGCGCTATGGTCGGACTCGCACGCCAAATACGAGCACCGTGGAGCATAAAAATTCATAACTCGAAAACTATTCTTTGGGCGATAATGCGGCTGGAAGTTATGTTTAGAGAACATTTCGAAAAATGTTTAAAAAAAGTTTAATAAAAACATTTTTTCGACAATTTAAAAACAAGTTGCATTCAATTTATAATTTTTTTCTAAAACTTTGAGGCTTTTAGAATCAGCTGGTATTTTTGTAATTTCTGTATCAATTATTGTTTGAGAGTGTTAAATATTCAAAAAACCCACACATAAACCTTTGACTGCCTGTAACTTAAAAAATATTAAATATTTTGAAAATTCCTTCAAATGGATTTCTGATTTCGACATTACCTACAGCGTATTTAAATTTTATCAAAATCCGTGCCATGGCGAAACAGACCCTGCTCATTTGACGTGGAACGCGCCGTATTAAAAATATCAGACGCTTTGATCCGCTGTATCGAGCGATCTGTGTTAGAATGATTTGCTACGCATCATTGTGACGCAGCCCGAAATTAGCAGCAAGAAGCGTGTAGAGTAGGCGGACCTTCTCCTCTGTTGCCTGGGATACATGCTATAGGTTAACCGGTCATCTTTTTTGTTACAGTATGTACTTATGCAGCATTTTGGGCCAAGTACGTCGGTTTGTAGCGTTGTTCAGACGAAACAATGAAGAGTTCATCGAGCATTGAAACACCTTTATCGAGAATACTGTTACGTATGAATCGTATGATTCTCATGAAAATTTCTCATCGTGGAATTTTCTCTTGGCGACACCCAGACGCTTAGTCCCCTTTTTCAAACGTAAACAGGATACGATATACATACAGCCCTTGGCCTCTGGTCTAGGGCTCGCGGATAGCTACACTTTCGACCCCATGTAATAAGGAAAACTCGAAAGCGAGGGTCTTGCTTGCCACGTAATTCCAGCCGTTTCCAACTGTCTTTCATACAGCATTTTTACTCCCACCATAGGATAGATTTTCTAGAATTTTCAATTCCCCACTACTTTTTCGACCTATATAAGGGCCACGAAAATGCGTATCTTCGGGCTACTCACAGTACGATGCTTGAGCATTACCCTACGAGATTAGGCCCAGTTCCTTTTCGAGTTTTCTTTAACCTTCGGAAGATGGGCAATTCAACTCTTGGTCGGAGTTTCCCCGTTCAACTCACGTTAGAGTCACTCGCGAACTAGTTCGGAGTCATCTTATTGTGAAGTCTCGTCAACCGTCACTGCCCAAGGGTAAACACTTAGAGCTTTTCAATAATTATACTACTTTCTTAAATTCATACACAAAACACTTAACATACATGTATATATATTCGATTGAAAGAATATACTTGTAACATTTTACTAGAAACATAAAATTCGAGTAAAGAATTATTTCTAGAAATTAAAACCTTTCCTCTCGAAACGAATTTAAAACATAATCTAGTAACGTACCCACAAATTATTTCACTCTAACCGCTCGGAGTGAAACAAAAGTTACGAGAGTTTATTATTTTTACGACCTTACCGTAGCAGGTCAAAACCACGAACAACGGGTATCAGACTGTGTGACTTTCGGCTTACTTTCCGTGCCTGTGCGACCACTTGCCGTCCTAGCAAGTGCATCGTTATTAACCAGAGAGTAGCACCTTGCAGTCCACCTGTAAGTACATCTACCTCGGGGTTTCACCTTACCTTAACATATTTTACCACTCTGAAGACCAGCACCCTATAGCTCTGTTCATAGGCTCATCTGGCTTCATTCTTCCTCAATCTCAACCACTCTGGAGACCAGCACCCTATAGCTCTGTTTATAGGCTCATCTGGCTCTAGTTTTATTCCCTATCTATACCAATGCGAGACCAGCACCCTATGGCTCTGTTCATAGGCTCATCTGGCTTGTAACATTCCTCACCTCAATTCAAGATCTGCACCCTATGGCTCTGTTCATAGGCTCATCTGACTTGAATTAAATATCATTCCCTAGATTATACGTCGATTTGTAGCTCCCACTACTATTGACGTACGATACCCCCTGCTACAGTTAGGTCAAGGAAGTGACGAAACCAACGTCTCGTTACGTTTATTCCATAACGCTCGCCGGCCACGTTCTAGAAACCAGCCCGGCTCGTAACAATACATTTGAACAAAATGTGACAATTCTTCCTTTTTAATCATTTATTGGACAGGACGACGTCTGGTAATTCATTTACGTTTTCTTCTGAATAAGGTCACCATTGTATCTGTTAAAATTTGATGTTTAGTATTTTCTAATTTTAAGACATTTTGAATTTACATTTGCAACGGTTCGATTAAATTTCTTTATTTAATTTGATAGCATTTGCTAGTCACAACCAAAGCGATCGTAGCCTGTTATTACTTGAAAGAATTTACGAGTTTTTTAAAGTGCGTTGTCGTGACGTCAAACTGGCAAAGGGTGTTAAAACACGGGGGCGTGACAACTGCGAAGAAATGACAAGTGGCTACGAATATTCCTGAACTACCTGAGCCCCTTTTCATTCTAAACAATTTGTTCAAATGAGATGGAGCAAAACACAATGATCTTTATTGACATATGTTGAGCAGATGTTGGGATGTTTACTGTAATTCAGACATTTAAAGGTTACATCCATTTTTTAAAATGGATCGGTATGTTTTTGCTTCCGTAGCATGATAGCACCGTAATACTTACGGTGTTGGTAGTAAATGAAACATACGTATTGTAAACAGTAGAGGAAAGTGTAGTGGTTACCGTTTACTTCTTGAGAATAAACACTGTTTGAAAGACACTTTAATAAGTTTGCTGGAGGAGGTAAACATGATAAGATTAGTATCGATAAATCGGTAAATCCCGCACGAAGTATCCGTTTGAAGAGCGACTCGATATGCTTCTTGTTTATGGCGAATGTGAACAAAACTCTCTAAGGGCGAATAACTTGATGTTGAACGATATCCGTATCGGTCTCAGCCTTCGCATCAAACATTTAAAAATATGTGTGATAAACTTAGGCAAACCGGTAGTTTAAATGTTTGTAAAAGTAAACGCCAGAAACGAGTAACTTTGTGAGACCTCCAACAAAAAGAGTTTCGTAAATCGTAGTAGTTTGCTCTTTCGTCGTGCCAATCGCTCTGTTAAAAATTTATTTACAATCTCCATTTGTCACAATTATAGGAAATCCTGGCGCTATATTTTTCCGGTCATTGCAAAAGGAAAGTTAGCATTTTGATAGATCACAGCTGCTTGTGATTTTGATACTTCGTTCAGCGTATTTAAATTGCTGTTTCTTTGTTCATGCAAAAACAACTACATAGATCTTTTTATTGAAAAATATTGATTAGTGTAATTCAATGGTCCAGTGCTTATTATAATCGATATGTCACGCCAGTTGTTAATTGTGCATTAATCAAACATTGTCGCAATGTGCAGACTAATTATACTTATACGAAACATAGTTATGTATTTAAATTAGAAGTAAATGCGTTATTGATAAATAAAACTAAATTTTCCGTTTTTCTTGTTACAGACAAGAAAGATCTTCATCGAGCTCACATAAAGTCAGGAATACAAGCATTGTTCATATATGCAACATTACGTGTGAAAGGGTGAGTAAGAGTTATTTAAACATTAATATATATGTGGGTATGAAATATATTGTAAGCGATCTTATGATGTATGATACGAATTGGATGTTGAGCGCGAAGTGTACGCATTGTTACTGTGAGGCGGCGGGTGTTTGGTATCAGAAAGTGAGATACGAGTGTTTCGAACTACTTTATTATATTGACACTGTGAACGGGAGGAGATTGACTGTTTAGGACGAAAGCTAGATAAAGAATGATTTCTTTATGTCGCTCAATGAAGATGATTCGGCACTGATGAGCCAGGTTTCCCGCTATGGACTGGGGTACCAAAAACCCATCAGGAAATGAGCCACAGTGACGCTTTATAGTCACTCTCTATGATAAGAATCATAGGAGAAACTCGTTACTCTACCAACAATGTTTCAAATATTATTTTTGTAAATTCTTGAACAAGTCAAATACGCAGAGTTCACCCCATACATGTGCATCTTGTCAAATCAGAAATTCATCCAATTTTAAATATATCGTCTAACGGTAAGAAAATGCCTCTGTTGCAGACACGTGTTATTGATTCGAGGAGCGCGAAATATTCTGAAACCATTTGCAGGTTGCGTTTAGTCACTTATTGTTAGTTCATAACAAGTCAGAGATTCCATTACTCTTTACTTACAGACTACTACTCAAGGTACAATTATATTTTTCGGGAACATTCTAACTAGCTAATCTTGTACAACCGTACTCTTTGAAGTTACGTAAACACCTAGTCCTAACCAGTTCAATAACAAAGTATAATTGTTGGTCCTGACAACATGGAACATGATGTTTTTGACCATTTGGTGTACTGATCCACGTAGCGTTAGTTACTGCATGTTGATATCGCAGCGAGACCGTACCAACTACCTTTTAGTAACAAACAAATATTAAAGTATAAGTGTTTCCATTCACATTATCAGCACTTACAATTAACTAAACTCTTATCAAACATCAATTAAACCTTTGTCCTAGTTGAGTCCCATTCAACGTACGTGATCAAGACTACATGTAGCGCCGTTGGACGCTATCTAGAGATTCTGGTATCCGTGCTCGTTACCCTTTATCTCTTCTTACAAAACTCTCAAGTAACATGTACAACTTTCAACAATATGTTTTATTTTGCACCTTATGGTCTTACATTTAATGTTGTACTGAGTGTGTTCTTACTGAGTTCAGAGTTCTCTGGTCGAAGTGATTCTTATACAAGGTGTCCTAGCTACTCGTTCCCTCCCGAAACCGAGTGATACCTGAGGTGATTCTAACATAGGGATGTTACATTCTTAATGTCCTACCTTAATCCGTGGCCGAGTTATTAAAGAAAAACGGCAGCCAATCAAAGGGCTCCGTTGGATGCGGCAGCGAGACAGTTCCTACTGGTACAAGTTAATGTCATCTAGTAACGGAATTGTATACACCGTACATTCTAGGCGATGAAATACGTCAATTCGTTTTTTATTCCGTGAGAAAGTTTGTTATACTCAAAAAAGCATCGAAAATCCAAAGCTATGGGCCAAGTACAAGAGAATGTTACGTTGGAATAGATTGCTGATTAACATAAACTTCATTTTACACAGGATTTGAAATCAAACAAATGTGAGCAAGTACAAATTATTGTGCAGCTTTCATCATGAAATACATTTAATAAAGTAGTGAGCAGATTTATTAATTAAATGGGGTGTAACTATGAGGGCCATCCAAAAAGTAAGGTCTCCAATTTGTTTTAGCATATACAAACTCATTTATCTTCTACTATGGTTTATATACGTCATTTTCACACTAGATTTACCAGCAATTTCGATATACCTATTTCTACCAACACCAGTCAGAATGACGGGTCTTTAGAAAAATTGCAGAACTGAGTTTCCAGTCTTTATTTACTTTAAAAAAATGAAAAATAAGTAGTTGAATAAATTAATTGTAGTACATAAATAGATTTTTAGACATTACCAATTAAACAAACGTTTAACTCTTTGTAGTTCATTGGTCAGAATTTTTACATATATATTGAATTTGCTCTGTGTACACTTTCTACATACTTTTTTTTGCATATATTGCAAAAGATTGTGATCTTATTGTTATTGCAATATCCTATTTGATACCATTTATGTACAAGAACGGTGCCACTTGAACTTGGTATATTAGCTTGTTGTGATTTTTCCTTTGAAACCTGATATTCAGAAGCAAGTTCTTCAACAGCAAGACGAAACGCACAGTCTTTATTTTAAATAGTATATTTTCATGTTAGGTTTTTAATCCCTTGTTACTTTTATCAATTTTTATGTGTTTGTGTTTGTACTTAGTACAAGTAAGTACTTTCTTATTTGGTTTACTCTTGTAAACTGTAAGTGTACATCCATTTTATTCGTACAACAACGTTGAAACGCGAGCCGTGCTATCTGGCTTCTGTTTGCACATTTTTGGGAGTTCCCTCTTGTTTGCAGATATGGTTCCAAACAACGAAGTATTTTTAGATAGTAATTGTAACGCCAGAGCAAAATTGGTAAAGAAATTGCCAGTTTTTATGGATCTATCTTTCATAGTTGTACAATGTTCTATTTTAAATGTTAACACTACAATGTTATACTTTTCACAATGTTCAATACCACAAGTTAGCTTAGTATTAGCATATTGTGTGAACCTGCATCTGGTGTTCTTTGGAGAGAGTTGCTCATTCACCGTAATATGAACTCCTAATTTCAAGCAATTTCGGCTATTTTCAATAAATTTATCTCAAACTGTATAAACTAAAACGAATTTGTCTCTTTGGAAACGTTGATTCCTCTGATTATTTTGCCGAAATGAATATAACGTTGCATCTCGGTACAATCGCGTCTACTCATAGTTGTGGGAACAAATTTTAGTCTCCACTTCTTATTTCATAAATATTCGAATCTCAAAGTGTTTTATAATCATATTAAGTCACTTTGACTGGTACTGGTATAAGTGCCCAAAACCAAAAATGTATTTGTTACGAAAATATACAAAATAATATAAAGTTCATAAAACTTATTCTTTAATTATACTTACAAAAATCATGATATCATTTCGGGAAAAAAATGTTACATGCCGTATGTATTGTAGAATTCGTACAAAATAATGTAAAGACCTACAAATCTCTTCCGCGAAAAAGGTATGACCAGCAATACTAGACATCTTCAGCATTTGGACGTAACGGTACTGTACAATTTCATATACCATTCAAATCAACACGTAGAAATCATTCCTCAATGCTGTACTTGGAAAGCTAACCATTTTAAGGCGCTTTATATTTTTATTACCAACACTGTACAAGTAAATTCATTTTTAGACCAGTACCCTTCAAAATCATAGCTTTTCAAATTCTCACTGCCATCATAAACTCGAACCGTGTACATCGACCGTGACCGTTACGTCCAGGTACGGCACAACCAGGCCCAAGTCCTGACCACGTGCACCCCGTTTGCCGTCAAATTCGCAAGATGCGACAACTCGGAATAAAATCCAGGGTTGTCAAATCGTACTCATCACCGCGAAGAAAATTGGCATCAAGGCACCCCTTCCACTGAACCACCCCCACTCACCAAGGTGGAGGAAAATTCGGCAAGGACCTTGAGTCGTCACACAGTTCAGATACCAAAAATCAGTCAAACCGCCTAGAACTGCTCTAGCAACTTTCCGACTTCTAGTTTTCATACTAGAGTCAACTAATCAAACTCAGACTCATAGTTTTCATACTAGAGTCCACTATTCGAAGTTATCAAATATTAACATACTAAGACACAGTAGTTTTATCCTACTAATATATTAAAAAATTATAAGTTGTTTGTACCACAGTACAGTTTAATAAACAATATTACACGTTGATCCAACACCAGTCTCAATTATCATCATTTACAAAACTTAAAGATTACCAATCGCGGCAATCAGGGTTTTTGGATAGCGTCCGACGGCGCTACACCGTAAGAATTTTGTACTGGAATTGCCGAACCAGTCAAAATGACTGGTCTGGTAAATCTAGTGTTAAAGCTTGAACATTTATCTATTTTTCGATATAAATGCCATTTCGGTCGATGCATTTTTGGAGACGCTGTGACA
This sequence comes from Mimumesa dahlbomi, assembly GCA_917499265.3. NCBI lineage: Eukaryota > Metazoa > Arthropoda > Insecta > Hymenoptera > Crabronidae > Mimumesa > Mimumesa dahlbomi. The sequence goes on from OU824120.1 coordinate 3,234,454, forward strand.
GTTTTTGTAAACCCATACAACTCGTCGTCATTCGAAATTGACGGTCTGCTGCTTCTGTCTTCATCGTAAATATTCGTACAGCCGGCTGTAAACTCTCTACACCACTTGTGAACGTTTATGACATCAATACATGATTCTCCATACACGTTCGTCAATTGTCTATGAATTTCAATCGGTTGGACGCCTTTTGCGCGTGAAAGCGGCATAACTGCTCGAAGTTCTCATTTGGCGGTAGCGAGGTCCGCGACTGCTTATATATTATAGTGACAGAAGCAACAATCATGACAGTATTATCAAAAGCAGCCATAACAGGTTCTCATCGTCGCTAGCGCTTTGGAGACGTTACTTTTTGTACGTCGCTCGTAGTTTCTTGAAATTTAGTTAAAGTTAATGGAATACATTATTTAGGGATACTATTATGTCAAAACTGAATTATAATTTATACTTGCTCACATTTGTTCGGTTTCAAGTACTTCGTATAATGAAATTTACGTAGCCTTCTTGTATTTGCCTCACATCTTCGCATTTTCTATATTTTTCTAAGGATCCATTTAAGAGACGACCAATTGAAAATGTTGCTTTCGCATGTGGTATCATCCGAATATGATACTAGATATGATTTTAGTAAATCGTGTAATAGTGCTGCAATTGTCGACTACCGACATATGTCGGCTAATCTAATCTGCGTATTGCTTGAAAACTGCGTTATTCTATCAACCAAATTTCAGTAGCTTCTATCAACCAAATTTCAATTTCAATATTCTGTATACAACAGATATGCCTGTTTCAAAGATAACCTCTGAATACTTGATATGTATATGTACCTAACTTAACTTGAGTGACAAGAGACAGGTAAACAAAGGAGCCCGTCCCCTATATTATAGTTCGCTTCCTTTACTCAACTGTAGGTCTCGCCGGAAGCATACTGGCAAAAGACCTTTTGTATTAATTCCGCGGTTTATATGTTCGTTTCCCGCACACACGCAATAAAGATATGTTGTTTCATGAAAACTTGAATTGTACTAATACCGGTTAAAGAAAGCACTAAAAAAATCTTTAATTATATTATATAAAAGATCAAGGGAAATAAAAACATTGCAACATGATTCAGTGTCTCCAAAAACCAAGTTTTAGAAGAAGCTTGTTTAGCCAATTAGTACCACTACCAAACAGAAGATTGTTATTCAATTAATTAAAAATTTGTTATAGATTTCTCTAAAATGCTGAAAAATATACGAACTCTTTAAGATGTTATTGTACATGACTGCCATTTTGAAATTATTAAAGCGAAATTGTAGGAACTGTTTTCTAATTTACCAGCTTCCAATTCACTTGAAACATCGAGTCTTCTTCACATCGAAGGAAAAAATATGTACCAAAATTATACAATAATTAAAATAATGATCATAGATTTTCTGAAAACCCTAAAAGATTTGAATCTTCAAAAATTACAATATATTGTTTTGAATTTAAAAAGTTTGCGATTTGCAATTGTTGAGGTTATGTCAGTGTGAGTTATGATGTAAGCTTAGATGTAGATTGGTTGGCGGTTCTCACTGGAATTTGAATTGTACAGAAAAATATACTTTTTGTGACCCTGATACACTTGTACAACTTTAGTCATGCAGATTTTGTATGATGATTTTGGGGAAACGAAAAGGCTGGATTATATTGCATACACATATAAAATAGGCTCTTTAAGCATTCGCGTTGGGTTAGAAACATGTGGTGCATTCCACGTCAAGTGATCAGGATTTTTTCAGCGATATCACGAGTTGATACAGAAATTAGAAAAGTATCAGATTATTCAGAAAGCCTCTAAATTTTAGATAAAAAATATGAATTCAATGCAACTTCTTTTTAAACTGTTGAAAGATATATGTAAAGTAAATGTAATTTAGGGAACAGGGCCGCACTCTGGCGAGCATAGATTAGAATAGATTAGAATAGATTAGTATAGAAGATATAGAAATAAACAGTAGGTTACAAGATTAGTTAGGCACCGATTAAGGACATCAAATGTCATTTCTTTAATTACAGTATGGGTTTTCGGGTAATAAGCGAATATGACTGTAAATATGATGAAATATAATCTTTAATTACAGAAGCTCAATTGTGTCTTATTGTCGACGCCTGCCTCTCCGGAGATAAAATATAAACATTAAAAAACATTACATATATTTAATTTTTTAAACTTAAACGTTCAATGTGAATCTTGAAACTCGTTTTAACTATTTTTGTCATTATTTTCAAAATTTCCTCTCAATATAATTTCCATTCGCATCTCTGGACAAAGAATAGTTTTCGTGTTATGAATTTTTATGCACTGCTGTGCCGGTATTTGGCGCGTGACTTCGCCCATATTGTGACGCACATAACTGCTGCATACATTTGCGCTTCAATATTTTCAAAAGTATACCCTTCAATTTTTTGGTGATTTTTTATAGCAATATCATAATGTCCTTTAAATCAAGAGACAAGGTCTTGTCTTGGGCAAAGTACGAGAGAAGACTCTTGACTCTATTCCGCAAAGATTAGATCGGGGTTTTCGGGGTATTCAAACGACATGAAAGCGGCAAATTTCCCCAAAAGTGCGATGATATTCTTAGAGGCAGCGTCGAGACGAGTCGATTGAGACTAATTACAAAAACATTGGTCCACCGAGTAACGAGATATTTGATGTCAAAAGTACGTCTTTTTTATGTAATAAGTCGTGTGCTTCGTCTTTTCCAGTGTCACACTTTCGACTATGCGAATTCTGCGGTGTCAAACCGAACTAACAGATTTTCATACCACGCGACGATAATTTTTCTGTCCGTAATGTAGATTTTTATATGTAATCTGTTAGAGACATGCGGGAAAAATCAAGAAACAAGGTCTTGTCTCTGGCCAAGTACAACCAACAGCATAAATGGTTTTACTGCGGTGTACGGGGTGCGCGCGGGTATCCACAACTGTTAATGCTTGTTTCACCTCAGTGATTTTCGTGCCCTCTCTTTCTAATAATTCGTTTCTCTTTCTGACGTGTGTTGCAACATAGTAACAAGTGATAACCACTACTTCATTTCTTTCTTTTCGTCGCTCCGTCGCACTCATTCTATCGAGGCACACGGACTTAGGCCGGAGAGGCATGTGTGAGAGCGCGATCGTCTATCGAGGAAGGCATCAAACACGGTTTTCGCCATGGTCCGAATTTTTCTCCTATAAGAGCCTCTCTTTCCTTTATCTGCTGTCGCGCTCGCACTCCGATCGCGGTTCACAGACGATGGCCGAGCTCAGGTGTGTCGGTGCGCCTTGGTCGTACTCGATCGTTCATTCGCATTCTTTGGAACATTTCGAATTATTTTATCGGACATTTAATATTTCTTGCTAATTTTCAATGCCTATGATAGGATTTTCAATAAATTGATATAGTATGACAATTATATGTTTCTCAATTATTTATTTAAAGTTACAATATTGTCTCGGTAAATAAGGAATAAATTTCGCGAAATATTGAATTCTGGAGATTAATATAATGCGAAATGAATGAATAAGAAACATCGAATTATAATTCCATTTCTATTTAATTAAAATTCAGCGACACTGTGGGATCAAATATTGGACATAAGTGTTAAATGCCCGATAAAATGATTAGAAAAATGTTTCGAATAAAATGAAAGAGTCGCCGCGGCCGGCAAAGACAAACCGTCACACTTGCTCTCGGCGATCGTAGTGCGAGCACTGCGAGTGCGATAGACAGAACGAAGAAAAGAAAGGCTCTTATGCAAGACAAATTCGGACGATGATGAATTCGGCATTGATACCTTTCTCGATTGTCAAACGTGCTATCACACATGCTTGCTCGGCCCACGTTCGTGTGTTTGTCTAGCGCGAGCGCGACGGAGCGACAGAAAGATAGAGACAAAGTATGCAGTCGAATGCAGTGTTGATATACTGAGCCATAGTAGGTTACGCACCACAGAAAGAACGATAATTATACGAAAGAGAGGGAAAGAAAGACACCTTCTTGATGCACGCGTTAGTACGTAATTCAGAAAATATTTAACTCTTATCAATAATTTATAAATTTAATATAATGGTTGCTTAAATTGTTGTAAAAAGGTATTTAGTTTCTAGAACTTCGATACATGTTAAAGCGTCTATTCAAATTTCGACAAACTTTTTTTTAGTACATAATCAAATTGTTCTGTAAACAGGTCTTCCATGATATAGTCAGCAAATTTTTGAGTCTGTCCGAAACGTGTAGTTATCGGTACTGTTAACAAATTTTTGTTACATGTTTTGCATTGAAACTTTACTATCTTGGATATCGAATCTTTAAATTGTTCCGTATCTGTTTGTAACAGTGTTAAGATATTACCTACACATTTTAACAATGAAATTAGTATATTTTTGTGCAAGTATAATGTAAAATTAGATCAGAAGATGCCACGGTAATAAAAAAATGCATGATTTAAACAAAAAAATTATTTTTTCTTCAAATAGATTGTTGAAGTATGGGTACGTTTAGAAGACACGATAACGTTGTTGTACGTAAATTGAAAAACATTTTCAAGGATGTACATAGGACCATATTGATGTTCTAAAAGTTCTAGAAATCAAAAGCATTCTTCAACAATTCATGCAAACAATTATTTAAAATTTAGATATTTTTAATAAGATGGTTTTTGTATAATTACACCGTTTTTGTACACTTCTATGTTTATTATAATTTCCGAATTAATAATTTAAAAACCAAACGTATACAAATCCTGCACTATCTTGCAATAATTAAATGTTTAATATTTTGGTAATTCCTTCAAATGTATTTTCTTTTTCAATATTACCCACAATATATGCAAGTTTTTAAACAATGTCTAACATGCTGCGAGATCCTTGTATACTTGACCTGAAACGCATCTATAGATTGAAATTTTCCTGGCTCCGGAAGAGTCTCTGATTTTTTTGTATCACTTCTTCAAAAAACTTTTTGAAATTTTATACATACGTAATTCTTATTACTATATTTCTTAAAAGGAAATAACATTTAAAGGAAAATTTGGTATATTCCTTCACATCATCGTATATCATCATCATATCACCATATTAATCAGATCCGTTTATTCCTTTATTTTCCTACATTCTTTTATTCCTTCATTCCTGTATTCCCTTATTTATTCCTTTACCTGCAATCCCTTATTCTTTCATTCCCTGATCTCTTTATTCCACTATTTCTTTAAAAACAAGTATTTTAATAAAACCAATACTATACATAACAATATTCTACGAATGAAATGAAATCAGCAAAAAGCATCGAAAATGCAAAGGTATAGGCCAAGTACAAGAGGATGTGACTTTAAAATAGCTTGCTCGTTAACGTAAACTTCATTACACGAAGTATTTGAAATAGAACAAATGCGAGCAAGTACAAATTATTGTACAGTATCGACACGATGCTATCGCTAAGTAAATATATTCAATTAACTAAATTTCCAAAAAAATGATTTCTCCTCATTTAATTAATAAATCTGTTTATTGCTCGATTAAATGTACTTGGTAGCCCGCTTTTTACAAAGCTTGATGTCCAAAATGTAACGTTACAGTTATTTAAACACATTTCTAAATTAACAATCCCGATTCATCTGAGTGGAAAAATTTAACAAGTTAAAATGCTCTCTGATATTGGAAAGAAAAAAGTTATCAAAAATAAAAAAAGTTATAAAGTACGTCCCTTTTCTGACTAACGCCTCAATGTTTTGGAACGCGCCTTTACATAATAAGAGTTTGGAGTAGGTGGGTAATGAATCGGGAAAGTATTCGCACTCCACACTCTCAATTTATTACGAGGTCTCTTAACCACTTGCGCTACAAAGACGTGCCACGCACGTCGAGATGCTTTTGTTCCAAAACCGAAAGCGACGTGTATACTGCGTCGATAGGCATTTGGCGCAGAAACAATAACGACGTGTGTGGCACGTCGGCTAACGGCTTAAAACGGCTTTCGAATATTATTGTTACAGAAAGTAGTCGCTACTCGAGTCAAACGATAGGAGATGTAACCCGAAAATGAAAACCTAGCGCTCGCAGACATCAATGCAGACGTCAATGTAACAGCTTACCGCAAGTTATATCGTGGAGCGCGGCACGGCTACCCAAAGTTAAATCGTAGCGCAAGTGGTTAAGGGGTTATATACAGTTAAGAGGCGCAAAAATAGCGATTTTTCAAGAATTTTTCCTGAAAAGACAGTTAAATTGATTAATGTAAAAATTTGTACACATATTGAGATAACTTATAACTGTAATTAATCGAAGGAATAAGCAAAATATAATTTTTTGACAAAATGGCGGCTTCTAAAAAAAAAAGAAACGATTTTCAACCAAAATTTTGGCCTTAAATTGTTCATAAAAAAAAATATTCATCGGTGAGAAGAAACCTTCGATTAATTACTATAAAATATAGTCAACGAGATTGTGTTAAAATTTGAGACTGATCGGTTCAGCCGTTTTCGAGAAATCTTGGTCACCGACTTTGAAAACACAGTTTTGAGAAAAACGCATTCAAAGTTTCAAAAGCACTAGACATATCGTACAGTACAAAATTTTTTTTTTAAATATGCGTGTAACTTGGACAATAATCGCCGAATTGACTTGAAATTTTCTGTGCGTGTACTTAAATGTATGTACATTACGAAAATGAAATAAAAAAAATCGATTTTTTGAAAATTGTAACTGTATATAACCCCTTAATTTCTATATGTACATTTCCTTATCCTACCTATTCTATCACGCATTCGTCCGCCCTCGTCACTCTCACATACTCGACCCGCCGTCGAATAATTCGGTAATCCGTCACGCTTGTCATCGCGCACGCGCGCACACACACACATACACACCTTCACATACACTTACAACTAGAATCGTAGGAATACGCGTGCCTTTTCACAGACGTCCAATTTTCGCACTTTCTTTTAATAATCCGCATTTAATCTAATTGTATTGCGGTTACACACCAGCCACACCATAAATTATTCTTGCTATTGGGAGAATTTCTTGCTTGACTGCAGTTTAGACGGAAGACTAGATCGGGGCTTGGCTCTGATTCTCCAGCCGCTACTCCTTTTTAGGAATGTGATGTTTTAGGTGAGTAGGACCCTTGAGATAGATAGCCGACATCTAAGCGCCGTGGGGTTACTCCTGTTAAGGGAAGGTTTCCTCCTTGGGATAGTCACAACCTAAGCGGCTGTGAGTTACTCCTCATACTTTTAGGTAGAGGTATGGTTTTGGAAAAGTTTTGTGCAAGCATTCACTCCCTCGCTCTCACTCCTGCACTCCTCCTTCGCTATCTTACCTGCTACTTTGTACAATATATTACACGTGCTTCTCTAACAACTTCTTGTAAGCAAAATATCTATATCCATCAGAATTTATCATATAATAATAATTTAAATGCAGCAATACGTGCATCTCAAGAATATTATACGTAGAACAATTATTACTTGATTCACCAGTAAGTAATTTATACACGAGCAAGCCAGAGATTCATAAGTAATTTATTTGCAAACCAGAAATTTATACGCAAGTGATCAGCGCTCCGATACGCTCCGTCTTATCCAATCATTCGCCTTACATTTCGAATGTGACAAATCCCGTCTTTTGGGGTTATTCAGTCGTGCCGTTATTACGTAACGCATCCGTTGTCTCACGCATACATGCTCATCTCACTCATCCATCTCGCTCTCGTAGAGGTACGCAACCTGCTCCGGGGTTGTCGGTGTGGGGGCTATCGTCTCAAATATTCCTCTTACATACCAGCATTAGTTTCATATTCTGTAGAGTTAGCAGTGTAATAGAGTTTAGATTTATTGTTACTTGTGAATGGTAGGCTATATTGGGAGAAAAGAAAGGGTATGTATTGGAGAATTATTGCAGAGAAAATGGAATTTTGATAATGCGAGTGCACAAGTATGGCTTTGCGGTCGAATTGACACATAGAACAGTTACTTGGTAGTACAGAAATCTGCACTGTATACCAACGTAATATTCCCTCTCAATTCTATCACATTTCATAAATTTCAGTATTTTTCCAAGAATGTACTAAGAGAATTGAATATTTTAACTTGTATGTCGCAAGGGAACAAACATATAGCAACAGTAAGTCTAATACATTTACAGGAAACTGCTAAATCTGCAGAACAATAGATACTCGGTTGTTTTATGAATAAATTAAACCTACGCGGTTGGCACAGATGGTAGAAAGATTGTGAACGGTCACACTCAGCAATGGCGCACATATGAGACATCGATCTGTGAATTACTTATTTATTAGGGCGTGGCTCCAGGATTCGCGAACGGAAAGACGTTATTTAGAATATTTTTCACAATCATCACAGTCAAAACAGAATTCACTTTGTGTTACTTTTTAATACAGATAGTATACATTTACCTCGATCACAACTATACACGGATAGTTACAATGTATTACATAACTACACATATACAGAGTAATATAGTTAGTGACTATTTATTCTCGTAACATACACCAAAATACCCATAATCTGAAAAATGATCAGGGGAAAACATTGTAAATGTTCGGCAGATTGATACCATGTATGCATATATCTTCGTAATAAATTGTAAATTGCTTCTGCGTAAAAACAAAATTTTATAATTTGTTTTTGTCTTCATTCATTGTATACATACAGGGTGTAACATATCATCGGGGACCCTTTTTCAGGATCGATAGTATGCACCAAAAGGTGAAAAAAGGATCCAGGAAATTAGGTCTGAAAATCACCCCCTAACGAGTTACAACCCCATTTGTAAAAAATTTTTAAAAAATCATATCTCCGAAATAGTACGTCATAGCGGACTGATTTTGATTGTAATATAACCGGAAGAGACCAAAGTTTACGAAAAAAAATATTACTATCTACGCAAAGGAAGATTTAGTGAATGCCCTTAATGTTTCCCAAGTTGTTACAAACCTGTTACGATATAGGTAATCGACGTTGTTTGGATTAAACAAGAATAAATGCTATTTAACAGCAATAAACGCAGCAATTATATTTTTTTCTGCTATCTTTGATCTTCTCTGGTTACATTGCAATCAAAACCGCTCCTCTCCGACTTAACATTTCGGAGATATAATTTTTTTTTAAATTTCTTACAAATGGGTTGGTATCTCGATATGGGGTGATTTTCGGACCTAACTTCCTGGGTCCGTTTTTCACCTTTTGGTGCGTATTATCGATCCTGAAAAAGGGTCCCCGATGATATGTTACACCCTGTATATGTACAAGGTGCGCCATATTTTACGTCGGTATGTGAATATTGAATAACTTTAAAAAAAGACAGCCGATTTCTATATATGAGGTATTTTTATTTAATTTGGTTCTTTGCAATTTATTGAAACTGGTGTTTGAAAGCAGCATCGACCAAGTGGCCGCCTTTATAGATCAAAGCAAAATGTGCCCATTTTGCTGCGCTTTCCATCAGTTTGTCGAGCATCTCGGGCGATATAGTGACGATTTCGGTACGAATGTTTGCCTTGAGCTCGTCCATGGTCTGACACTTACTGGCGTACACTTTGCTTTTTAAATAACCCCACAAAAAGAAGTCCAGAGGGAACAAATTTGAAAATCGGGGTGGCCAGTCAATGTCGCTATTTTCTGATATCACACATCCAGAGAATTTTCGTTGCAAAAACTGCATTGTTTGAATTGCAGTGTGGCATGGCGTACCGTCTTGTTAAAACCAGTAACTGTCCAGACCTTTTGCACGCATTTGTGGGCAGACATAATCACCCAACATGCTGAACGCGGAGACGATAGGACACATGAGGATTCTTGGCAACACTCTCTCTTACCGCTTCGACCAGTTCATTGGAACGTCTTGAGTGTTGATGAACGGCATGTGGATGATCGCCCAGTGACCCATGCTCAACAAAATTCGACACCAAACGACGAATGGTGTTGTTAGACGGTGCTTCTTGGCCACGATATTTCCGACGATACGCACGTGGAGTTAACACGACTATTTTCAATGTACAGTGCCACTGTTTCAGCGCGTTCTTTCGGTGTAAAGCGATTGATGGTTCAAATTATACTGAATTGACGTTTCAAAAACATGTCTACTCAAACGAATCGGTTCATAGATGTGAAAGTTATTCAATGTTTAAATACCGACGTAAAATATGGCGCACCCTGTATATAGAGGGTGTCCCAGGAATTTGAACGCACCCGGAACCAGGTGATAGCTGACGTAATTCTAGTATAGGGATGTAACATTCTCAACGTCCTATCTCAATCCGTGGCCGAGTTATTAAAGAAAAACAACAGCCACGCAGAGGGCTCTGTTAGGCTCGGCCGCGCTACAGTAAAAGTTCTGCACCAGTAGGGTACTGTACCAGTAGGAACTGTCGCGCCGCTGTGCCCAACGAACCCCCCTGATTGGCTATCGTTTTTCGTTAATAACTCGGCCAGGAATTAAGATACGACATTACGAATGTCACTTCCCTGTATTAAAACGTTAGCTGGGACACCCTACATATTCAGGGTGTTACAAAAATTCTGCGACACTTGAGGTTTATGGATAGAACGCATAAAAATTAGAAAAAAAAGTCATAATTTGTGGGCGCAACCCACACCCTATGGAGATACAACCCCTTTTGTAAAAAAGGTTTAAAAAATTATATCTCCGAAACGGTAAGTCGTAGGAAACCGATTTTGATTGCGATATGGCCGAAAAAGATCAAAGTTTAATAAAAAAAATATAACTGCTACGATTAGTACCAGTAAGTTGTATTTATTCTTGTTAATAAAAAACAAATGTGATTATTTCTATGTTAGAGGCTGTTTATCAAGTAGAGAAAGATGTGGATAATGCGTTGAGACTTGTTTGTGAAGACAGCCGAAAAAAAATTATATTATTTTAAATTTAGGTGCTAAAATTAGTAGTTAAATGCCCGCCGTGAAGACGCCTGCCGATATGCAGCCTCCGACACGTCAGATTGTGGATGTCTAGTTCTACTGACTACGTCTGACCTACTTTTTACATATGGTATGGACTCGCCCTGTGCCAACGGCTGACCTACATCTTACATAATAGCACCCTCCCGTCCTGTGATTCACACTAAAAAATGTAATACGCATTCTATTACAGTATAAAGTTTACCTTTAAACGAATTGTTGAAAATTGGTGTCCGTTCACCTCGATACATTTCCGCAATGGTTTCTTCATTGTACGCCGTCCATTGGCATGAACTTCCTCCGGGTTATTATTAATTTTCGCACATCCATTTACAATGTCTTACCGCAGCACATTCTCGTCAAGCACTGGCGATGAGTAAACAATATGGTTTTTAAATATCCCTACACAAAACAGTCCAAGATAGTTTTCGCTGGTTAAACACGCTGGTACAGAACGCGGCCCCACCAAAAGATTGTTCGCCATGCCGCACCACATATTTACGCTAAATTGTCTTTGAATCCATAGGCTTCGTTTCTGCGAGTCATCTCATATTATCAAATACTATTTGTTACAATGCACAAGAAGACACAGTTCTTTACTCTTAATCTTTTAAACGATATGCAACACTCTCTCTGACTCCTTCTGACGACACTCACTGCAAAACGATCCTCTTTGTACTGAATTCGACAGTAACTGCACCAAAATCTCACTCGCTCCTATACATTCATTGTCTCACTCGCACTCATCCCTTACGACTTGGTGGAGACCTGTGAAGCGTCGAAGTCGACCGAGTTTTCCCACGGAAAACACCCATGGCGGTCGGTCAAAAAAGCATAAACTTACGGCGAGCATAAGCGACCGAAGAGCGCCCACCACGTGGTCTGCCGGTCGAATTTTCGGTAACGCTTCGCAGGTCTCCAGCAAGTCGTAAGGGATGAGTGCGAGTGAGATAATGAATGTAAAGGAGCGAGTCAGTGTCGTCAGAAGGAGTCAGAGAGAGTGTTGCATATCGTTTAAAAGATTAAGAGTAAAGAACTGTGTGTCCTTGTGCGCTGTAACAAATAGTATTTGATAATAAGCGATGACTCGCAGAAACGAATCCTACGGACTCAAAGACAATTTAGCGTAAATATATGGTGCGTCATGGTGAACAAGCTTTTGGTGGGGCCGTGTTATGTACCAGCGTGTTTAACCGGCGAAAACTATCTTGGACTGTTTTGTGTAGGGATATTTAAAAACCATATTGTTTACTCATCGCCAGTGCCTGACGAGAATATGCTGCGGTAACACATTGTAAATGGATGTGCGAAAATTAATAATCCGGAGGATGTTCATGCCAATGGACGGCGTACAATGAAGAAACCATTGCAGAAATTTATCGAGGTGAACGGACACCAATTTTCAACAATTCGTTTAAAGGTAAGATTTATACTGTAATAGAATGCGTATTACATTTTTTAGTGTGAATCACAGGAAGGGAGGGTGCTATTATGTAAAATGTAGGTCAAACGTAGTCAGTAGAACTAGACATCCACAATCTGACGTGTCGGAGGCTGCATATCGGCAGGCGTCTTCACGGCGGGCGTTAAACTACTAATTTTAGCACCTAAATTTAAAATAATATAATTTTTTTTCGGCTGTCTTCACAAACAAGTCTCAACGCATTATCCACATTTTTCTCAACCTGATAAACAGCCTCTAACATAGAAATAATCACATTTGTTTTTTATTAACAAGAATGAATACAACTTAACGGTAGTAATCGTAGCAGTTATATATTTTTTATTAAACTTTGATCCTTTTCGGTCATACGCAATCAAAATCGGTTTCCTACGACTTATCGTTTCGGAGATATAATTTTTTAAACCTTTTTTACAAAAGGGGTTGTATCTCCATAGGGGGTGGGTTGCACCCACAACTTATAAGACTTTTTTTCTTATTTTTATGCGTTCTATCCATAAACCTCAAGTGTCCCAGAATTTTTGTTACACCCTGTATACTATATTATACTATATTATACAGGGTGTCCCAAAATTATGCAGCAATCGGGAACATGGAGATTGTTTATAAGAAAAAAAATTGAAAAGTCCTTTACTCTTTTGTGATCCTAGGTCCCGTTTTTGAGTTACGATCTTCCAAATTATCACGGTCTGACTTCCGGCCCGCGCAGTTCGAATTTCAGTTGGAGACATATGGTGCGTTCTACGTCAAGTGATCAGGGTTTTTTCCGTCATGTCACGGATTTTGATAAAATTTTAATATGTTATAGATAACGTCAAAAAAATACCCATTTGAAGGAATTTTCAAAATATTCAATATTTTTTAAGTTACAGGGAGTCAAAGTTTTGTGCATGGGTTTTTTTGAAAATTTATAACTCTTAAACCACTCGGAATCGCGGGCGAGAAACCGATCGCCGTGGTACATACATAATAATTCCTAACTTGAAAGGTATTCATTGCTGCAACATGCCGTTGGAAGTTATATTTAGAGGACATTGTAGCATTGCTATGAAAAAATCGTCAAAAAATTGAAGGGTACACTTTCAAAGATATTGAAGCCCAAATCTAGATCATTGATCAACGATTTGGTTTGACTAGCTGCAGCCATCTGCGACGCGATACGGGCGAAGTCGCGCGCCAAATACCGACACCGCGGTGCAAAAAAATTCATAGCTCGAAAACTATTCATCGCTTCACGATTTATCTGGAAGTTATGTTTAGAGGACATTTCGATAATGATGAAAAAAAATGTTTAAAAAAAATTGATGATCCACTTTGGACGGAATTTAAGTTTAAAAAATTAAAAACATTTTTTTAACAATTTAAAAACAAGTTGCATCGAATTTATATTTTTTTTTCTAAAACTCCGAGGCTTTCTGAATCAACTGGCATTTTTACTATTTCTGTATCTATTGTGGTTTCAGAGTTATAAATTTTCAAAAAAACCCATGCACAAAACTTTGACTCCCTGTAACTTAAAAAATATTGAATATTTTGCAAATTCCTTCAAGTGGGTATTTTTTTGACGTTATCTATAACATATTAATATTTTACCAAAATCCGTGACATGACGGAAAAAAACCCTGATCATTTGACGTGGAACGCACCATATGCGCGAGAAAAGTGAAGACGCGTGGTCAGCTGGGATAGGGGCACAGCTATCATTCGGCGAAATATCCGCTGAGCGTCGATGTACACCCTGTATATACCAGGTGTAGAAGTATGAAACAGGAATTTCCCTATGGATGGTGCTAGCCATCAATTTAGGGACCGTAAGACCGCATCTTCGGAGCCATCATCTTTCTCTAACAGCTGACGAAGATTGTCAACATATAAACACCCAAGTTTCATACAGTAGTATATTTTTCTATAGCTTTAAACATGTCGAGTTTTGTGCGTACAAACTACGATCTGCGGACAGCATTGGTTTTTTGTTACCATTTGAAAAAAACTGCTGCAGAATCGCATCGAATGCTGGCCGAAGCTTACGGTGAACATAGCCTTGGTACGATAGTGTTTTGAATGGTTCAAAAAATTCAAAAGATGTGATTTTGACGTGAGAAACGAAGAGCGTTGGAAACCACCGAAAAAGTTCGCAGACAACGAATTGCAAGCCTTATTGAATGAAGATGATACAAAAACTCAACAAGAACTCGGGGATCAATTAAATATGAGGCAGAAAGCCGTCTCCATTCGTTTGAAAGCCATGGGAAAAGTTCAGAAAGTGGGAAAATGGGTCCCGCACGAACCGAATGAAACACACCAAGAAAATCGGAAAATCACTTGTGAAATGCTGCTCAATAGACACAAAAGAAAATCATTTCTCCATCGAATCGTGACAGGCGATGAAAAATGGATCAGTAAAAAGCATCGAAAATGCAAAGGTATAGGCCAAGTACAAGAGGATGTGACTTTGGAATAGCTTTCTCGTTAACATAAACTTGATTATACGATGTATTTGAAATCGAACAAATGCGAGCAAGTACAAATCATTGTACAGCATCCACACGATGCTATCGCTAAGTAAATATATTAAATTAACTAAATTTCCCAAAAAATGATGTCTCCTCATTTAATTAATAAATCTGTTTAGTGCTCGACTAAATGTACTTGGTGGCCCGCTTTTTACGAAGCTTGATGTCCAAAATGTAACGTTGCAGATATTTGTACTCATTTCTAAATTAACAATCTGGATGCATCTGAGTGGAAAAATTTGACAAGTTAACAATCTGGATGTGTCTGATTGTGAGAGAAAATTATACATGCATATTGCCGTGTGTTTCAACGATTGATGATAACATAAAAGGAAACGTAATGAGATATTTAGAGGATTTTCATTCAACACAATAAGAAGGCCGCTTTATACTGTGTTTTAACAACTTTCTTCATTACCGAAATTTTAACAACTGTCTTTTAATGTCGAACATCACGAACTATTTAAGCTTATTTTTCACCATCGAACCTTCGTAAAAAGCGGGCCACCAAGTACATTTATTCAAGCACTAAATAGATTTATTAATTAAATGAGGAGACATCATTTTTTGGGAATTTTAGTTAATTTAATATATTTACTTAGCGATAGCATCGTGTGGATGCTGTACAATGATTTGTACTTGCTCGCATTTGTTCGATTTCAAATACATCGTAGAATCAAGTTTATGTTAACGAGAAAGCTATTCCAAAGTCACATCCTCTGGTACTTGGCCTATACCTTTGCATTTTCGATGCTTTTTACTGATAAATATACCGCCCTTAATTTTTCATGGTTAATATTTGTAGCTAATATCATATCATTGGTATAAACAGATAAGGAATAATTTAGAGATTCAATATCCGAGATAGTAAAGTTTCAATGCAAAGCATGCAATAAAGATTTGTTAACAGTACCCATAACTACACGTTTCGCTAGAGACCTACTCACTCGCTGCATATCGGACAATCCAATAAACAAAAATTTGCATACTTTTTTTTGGAAGACCTGTTTACAGAACAATTTGATTATCTACTAAAATAAATGTGTAGGAATTTGAAGAGATGCTTCGACATGTATCGAAGTTTTAAAAATTAAATTCCTTTTTACAACAATTTAAGCAACCATTATATTAAATTTATAAATTATTGATAACACTTTGACATTTTTTGAATTACATACTAATGCGTGCATTACAAAGATGTCTTTCTTTCCCTCTCTTTCGTGTAATTTGTTCTCCTTGTGGCGTACTATGTCTCCGGATATCAACAACTGCCTACGGCCACGTAATTTGCGTCTATCTTTCAGTGGCTCCGTCGCACTTGCGCTAAGCAGACACACGCACGTAGGCTAGGCAACTATCTTTGAGTACGCGTTTGACGAACGAGGAAAGTATCAATGCGGTGTTCATTGTTGTCCGAATTTGTCTCGTATAAAACACTTTTTTTTCTTCCTTTTACTTGTCGCGTTCGCACACTTCATCACGGTCACTCTTTCATTTTATTCGAAACATTTTTAATTATTTTATCGGACATGTATTATTGAGTACATGTCCGCAGTGTTATTGAATTTTAAAATAATTGAAGTTGAATGATAATTAAAAGTTTCTTATTCATTCATTTCGGGTTCGTTTCCGAAAATAGCTGCCGTGGTGAGGCACCCGAATTTCCGGGACAACCGTCCACCATCAGTTTCTGGCGCTTAAACATTCCCCTCTGCCTCTCCTCCTGGTTACTAACAGAGTGTAGACAGAATTTATCGGCAAATGAGCGATGAATGTTTCCACCTCCATTAGTAATTCTAATTTTCATTGATACCAGGAGAGGAGGCACAGGAACAGAAAGAGAAAACTGCGTTTTTCCGAGATCGGCAGAGGTATTAAATCAATCCTTAAAAGCAGAACCATCAAATTAAGCGTACTGAGGAGAACCAACAGATCTGTTGTTAAAGGTCGAGCCCCAAAATCAATCAGAAGAGAACATATGCACCAACAAACATAGAAATTCAACCATACAAGAATTTTGAAATAAGCCACAACTACTAACATCATTTTTTATCATTAAATCAACTTTCTTACATTTCCTCGGCACTGCACAAAAAACATTTTTCTTAGTTAAATTTATTTGGACAGTTGGCGGGTATTTTTTGGGTATTATATAAACCAATTCTTCCTACCATACAGAACACACAATAACATTTAATTTAAAAAATTCGCACATTTATTCACATAAAATAGACTCAGCAAAGAGATACAGACCAGGCCAAAAGTTTTATAGGTACTCAAAGAACAGTTATTAAGTTTCCCATGTTCCATATCACAATAGGTACGTATATCAATAATTCTGTAAACTTTGTCAGAAAGATGCGAATGTCATCGTTAGGGAGTATTAGATAGTTCGACAGTACGCTGCATAATAATAGTACGCAAAAATATTATAGAAGTTTGTTGTCATTGGTTTTTCAGGTTAGTAGAGGAACGCAGCCATTGTTGCGGAATTGACGTTAGATGGAGCCTGCCACGTCTTAATGCAGTTTATCGGGGAAAGACTACGCGCAGTTTAGAAGAACTTGCAAGGGCGGTTTCACCGGTCGCGGACGGTGAAAACGTCGTTTACATAATCGTCGACGATCAGAGTTACACTAACCTACTTCTGGTTCCTCCACCCCCACGTGACCGAATTAACACCAGATAAGGTTTGTACAGCCACCATCTGATTAACTGTCTTTACATATTCGGATATTCAATTGTACTTTTATTTCCTTCCAACGTGAATAAGGACCACATGCTTTCTTAATCTATATAATAATCAAACATAGATTTTCAGATCTGAGTTGTTTAAACCGAACGATTTATATGTACAGTCTTCGTGAAATTCAGCAGTTATTACCAACTCAATATTTTATTAGGAATGCAACTGAAAAATTTCACTGAAATGAAACGGCTTTCTATATAATATTCTTTCGTTTAAGGGCTTACACCTAGTCATAATTTTGAAAAAATCCTTTTATTTTCATAGTTTCTTGTAGTATTAAATTTCGAAAATATCCTTCAAAAGTTTGATGTCAATTGGATTAAAATTTGCGAAGTTATAATAAATTTTGCCCCAGTATGCTCGCTTGTTGAAGCTCGAGCGCACTTACATGTTTCGACCAGTCCGATGATAAACGGCAGTAAAAGACCCTAACGGTCGGCCGCGCCACATGTCCAAGAATCCGTAGAATTAATTTTCGCCTACTATAAACCAATCATCTATTTCGATACATCTGCCAATCGCAGCATAAACAGTCCTTAGTAAATGCCGATTCATCTCTTCCCAAATTTTTTTACAAAATTTCCGCGACATACATTTTTTGCAAACCATCAAATATACTTTGGAATTGATTCAAACAACATCAAACGACCAGCATAATTCACTGAGTAACCTTTCAAGCAAATGGATACAACTCTTAGTACAGTTTCCAAGCATGCACAGTTGTGATAACTATCTGTAGTGTTGGTTAGTTTAGTCACAAATTGTACAAAATTCTTACCAATGGTTTAAAACGTTCTGACTATGCGTTACTCCCCGAGGTTTCGGAAATTGTACTCCTTCCGCTTGGTTCGCGATAGTCACTGTTTTATCCCCATGAAAGTCAACGGTCAGACCGTTTTACTTGGGATGGGACAGAATCATACTACTATCGAAAGATCATAATGAGGAGTAAGGTCAAATCAACGAAGTTTTACTCGGGTTAATCTTAATTTATATTTCTTTAAGATTTATTCTACAACTCTCTTATCTGCTGGCACGGTATAAGTACAATATGTAGCGCCGACGGACGCTATCCGAAAACCCTGAATGCCGCGATGGGTAATCTTTAAGTTTTCTAAATGATAATAAATGACACTGGCGTTGGATCAATGTGTAATATTGTCTATTAAACTGTACTGTAGTACAAACAACTTATAATTTTGTAATATATTAGTAGGATAAAACTACTGTGTCTTAGTATGTTAGTATTTGATAACTTCGAATAGTGGACTCTAGTATGAAAACTATGAGTCTGAGTTTGATTAGTTGACTCTAGTATGAAAACTAGAAGTCGGAAAGTTGCTAGAGCAGTTCTAGGCGGTTTGACTGATTTTTGGTATCTGAACTGTGTGACGACTCAAGGTCCTTGCCGAATTTTCCTCCACCTTGGTGAGTGGGGGTGGTTCAGTGGAAGGGGTGCCTTGATGCCAATTTTCTTCGCGGTGATGAGTACGATTTGACAACCCTGGGTTTTATTCCGAGTTGTCGCATCTTGCGAATTTGATGGCAAACGGGGTGCACGTGGTCAGGACTTGGTCCTGGTTGTGCCGTACCTGGACGTAACGATTACGGTCGATGTACACGGTTCGAGTTTATGATGGCAGTGAGAATTTGAAAAGCTATGATTTTGAAGGGTACTGGTCTAAAAATGAATTTACTTGTACATGCTTGGTAATAAAAATATAAAGCGCCTTAAAATGGTTAGCTTTCCAAGTACAGCATTGAGGAATGATTTCTACGTGTTGATTTGAATGGTATATGAAATTGTGCAATACCGTTACGTCCAAATGTTAGAGGTGGCTAATATCCTATGTTTCGACAGTTAGCCTTTATTCTTAGAAAAGAACTGTAGGCTTTTAAAGTATTTTGTATGAACGCTACACAATATATCTTTAATATTAGTTTTAGGAACTGCCATAGAGGGGGTGTTGCCCTTTGCACAGGAAAAAACAGCTTTCCATTAATATGTTGCTACCGATCTGAAGTTCGCACAGACACGATTCTTCATCAGAGTTCACAATATTTATTTCGTCGGGCGGTAGAAAAATATTCCAGTTCGCAGGGCAGTCCTTCTTTAAGGTTGTGGGACTACAAGAACACATCCCGGGTAATAGTTGCTTGGTAATCATTGCTGCGAGTTTTTGATACTGCTCTAGCAGCTTGTGGCGCCCTTACAGATGGTTGCCCGTAGTTAAGGGCGTCCCTAAATTCCTTTTGTTTTTCTCTCCAATTTATTAGGGTGGTGTTTTCGCGAGTAGCTCGGCTTATTTCTTTCTCCACCAGCATCACATATCTGGTTTCTTAAGCATTATAGATGGAAATTTGGTTATAATCTTATTCGCTGTGCAACTACTATAATCGAAGCGGTTCTTTTACCTGGAATGATATGATTCCCGGTTGCTCAATCCCGATTGAATAACCGGGTAGCCGACGATTACTGATAGGTTGAAACTGTGGTACGGTAGTAATCGAAGAAGCTCGGGTTTCGTTGGAAATCTTAAGATTTCTTTCTACTTCCCTGTTCGATTTTCGTTGAACATACCTCTACTCAGATTATGAGCTGTAGTAGTGGATTGATAAAGGACAGCAGGATGTACTGCAAGAATAAACACCCTTTCACCTGGTCGCGGATTCGAATAAATTCGTGGTTCAACTCTCTCTTAGTTTTGCTGTTGTCAATGGATGTTGCAATAGTTAAATGTAGGAGAACGGTTGCCACTTGATTTGAAACTGCATTGGCATTATTAGTTCATAGTTCAGCTCTGAATATTGCACAGTGTTTTCCAGCGGTGTTAGAGATCTTTGGAATAACCATTAATTGTAAGACACACATACTAGAAGAAGAGCATAAATGGGGACCGCTGCGGGGGGCAGCAGTATATGTATATACAAGGTTTTGGGCTCTCCCACTCCATTTCTATACTACTCGTCGTATCGCTTTCCTTTCGTTTGTCCCTTGCACAAGACGGGGTGTGGTGCCAGATTTCCATTTCTTCGTCAACAAGATTTCTATTATATTTGGTAATATGCGATGATTATAACGTTCTGATCTTAAGGGTTTTCAAATTCTCGTACGCAATGTTTCGATTAGATTTACGTGTTTATGTCAATTGAGTTTGCCAGACTCAACCAGGATGACTACAATGTGTCATTTTTCAAAGGCGTTTACAATTTATTACTAGACGAGCATCGTCCGGGCCTCGAAGTGTCAATGACAGTAAGACTGCGGGACGTAACGCATTCAATCGACTGGTTGTGAAGTCTGGGGGAAGGTTTCTACCTTCAATATTTGAAAGTAGTTCCGTCCACGACCAATGTTCGATCAGAGGGTGAACGGAAGTTCACGAGACATGTAAAACACGCCGTAACATCTTCAGACTTCACTCAAAATCATAGAAACGCGCTTCTACAAAAGACAAACTAACATCTTTCAAACACGATTATGCTGATCGACCAAAAGATATTGTAGATACGATAAAGCCTATTTATGATCCTAGTACATCAGATTTATTGCAAAGATGTGTCGTCGCTTTTAATAAATGTGGCGAGGAAAGTTAAAAACAATTAATTTTGACAATTGTCATAAAAATAAATTACAGTGGCCAGAAAATTGTGGAAGTAGCTGCACACATCTCTATCGCTGCATTTAATGACGGTATCGAAACAATATTGAAAAGGTGTCACGTCATGGGAATCAACCAGGGGCCTATTATACAGGGAATCCGAGCTAAAATGCAGGCCCCTTAACCGAGTGATAGCTAAGGTAATTCTAGTCCACAAAAAGCATCGAAAATTTAAAGCTATGGGCCAAGTACAAGAGAATGTTACATTGGAATAGGTTGCTCATTAACATAAACTGCATTTTACATAGGATTTGAAATCAATCAAATGTGAGCGAGTACAAATTATTGTAGAGCAACGACACAATACTATCGCTAAGTAAATATATACACTTAACTAAATTTCCCAAAATATGGTGTCTTCTCATTTAATGACTAAATCTGTTTACTGCTCTATTAAATGTACTTGGTGGCCCGCTTTTTACGAAGGTTCGATGGTGAAAAATACCTGTAGCATCAACTCCCCTAAGCTTAAATAGTTGGGAATGTGCGACATTAAAAGAGAGTTGCTAAAACACAGTATAAAGTGGGCTTCTTACTGTTTAGAATGAAAGTCCTTTAAATATCTCACGTCGTTTTAACATCAATTGTTGAAATACACTACAATATGTATATGTAATTTCCTCTCACACACATCCAGATTGTTAACATATTAAATTAGAAATGTTTGTTACGTTACGTTTTTGACATCAAGCTTCGTAAAAAGCGGGCCACCAAGTACATTTAATCGAGCAATAAA
Source organism: Mimumesa dahlbomi (assembly GCA_917499265.3). Classification (NCBI taxonomy): domain Eukaryota; kingdom Metazoa; phylum Arthropoda; class Insecta; order Hymenoptera; family Crabronidae; genus Mimumesa; species Mimumesa dahlbomi. The sequence continues at coordinate 3,256,525 of OU824120.1, forward strand.
CCGATTTATTAATTAAATGAGGAGAAATCATTTTTTCGGAAATTTTGTTAGTTTAATATATTTACTTAGTGATAGCATCGTGTCGATGTTGTACAATAATTTGTACTTGCTCGCATTTGTTCGATTTCAAATACTTCGTATACTCAAGTTTATGTTAACGAGAAAGCTATTTCAAAGTCACATCCTCTTGTACTTGGCCCATAGCTTTGCATTTTCGATGCTTTTTTGAGGATAAGCAGATACGGAACAATTTGGAGATTTGATATCCGGGACAGTAAACTGTTGAGGATATTTGGATCGTGGAGGAAAGAAAAACTGAGACAAGAGAAAAAACTGGAGAACAATATATATTAAGTATTTGAGGCGATATACAGTCGCAGATTAAAAAACAAAAAATGTCGCTACGCGTACCGTGTGCGTCGCACAGCGTCCCTTCTCGCAGAATCGCGCTAACCCAAGCGCACCGTAAACACGCAGATCACGGTGTCGTACATGCTCTAACACCATCCCTTGAGCAGAGGGTCGACGCTAACTACATTCGGAAAATCGTTTCATACCGCAAGATTTCACCCACCATTCATGCTTTAGTCGAGCTAATCCTTTCGTAAATACATCGGCTACTTGATTTTCTGTGGGTGTATGCAAAATCTTCAACTGTGGATTGTTCAGTACGTTGCGGATGAAGTGATGACGGATATCAATATGTTTACTTCTTCCGTGAAATGTAGGATTTTCCGCAAGCTTTATGGCGCTGCTGCTGTCGCATAAAACTGAGACGTTCGCTAATTTCTCGAATCCCAATTCTTTCAGAAGTCTTTGCAAATGAATGCATTCCTTCGCGCATTCTGTCATAGCCATGTATACGGCCTCAGTGGTTGACAATGCCACTGTTTTTTGTTTCTTGGCATCCCACGAGATCGCCAGAGTACGATCGTCTATCCTCTACGTCGCCGCCCTAATCTGCATCAACATACCCTGTCGCTGGTTCAGTATTTGGTTTAAAAACCAATCCGAGATCGATTGTCCACTTCAGATAACGAAGTACCCGTTTTGCGACCTTCCAGTGTTCCGGCCCATAACAATTGTTGAATTGTCCTAAGTAGCTAGCTGCAAAGCTAATGTCGGGCCGAGTTGTGGTCGCTAAATACGTCAAAGCACCAACAAGTTCTCGATAAGGTAGTTTTACGTCTTCATTATTCGAAGGTTCGCTTTTCTTCAATTTAACGTTTCCGCCGATTGGAGTCGAAATGGGCTTTGAATCGGCCATCCCGAATCGAAGTAACAAATCGTTCATGTAACCTCTTTGGTGCATCACTATTTGATTATTCTTCTGTGTAAATTCCATGCCCAGGCAATGCTTCACGTTTCCGAGGTCTTTGATTTCGAAGCAATTCGACAGTTTTCTTCCGAGGTGTTCGATGTCCTTTCCATTTTTCGACGCCACCAGAATGTCGTCCACGTAAACGGCAATCAAAACCATGTTTTCTCCAGATCCGATGCGGTAGACACATGGATCCGATTGAGTTGGATTTCCCCCACAATCTTTTAAGATTTTATTTAATTTTTTGTGCCAACTTTTCCCAGCTTGCTTTATGCTATAGAGTGATTTATTCAAGAAACAAACTTTATTCCCTTCGTTCAGTTCTGACAGCATTGTTCTAGCTTGAGTTACAGTTGCGTTGCTTTGTTCGTTTTCGATGATTCTGATCAAGCTATCTCGTAAATTTTTCGGGACTTCCATGAATATGATTTCCCCTAATTCGCCATTCAAGTATGCAGACGTAACGTCAAAATGCTTTATTTGCATCATATACCTTGCAGCCAAAGATATAATAGTTCTAATCGATCTGAATCGAGCGACCGGCGCGAAAGTGTCAAAGAAATACACACCTGGTTGTTGACTAGATCCCTAACTGACTAGTCGCGCTTTTCGTCTTTCGTGAGTTCCGTCAGATTTAAATTTGTTCCGAAGAACCATCCGACTGCCGATGACTCTTTCTTTTTCAGGACGCTTAACTAGAGTCCAAGTTTCATTTCTAATGATTGACTTGATTTCTTCGTCGATGGCTGTACACCAGTCTTCGGCATCAGGACCAGACATGGCCTGATTTATAGGTATTTCCGCGAGATGTGCTACATCGTTTTCGCATTCAGCAATAGCAGTCTCATCATTGGCGGGTTAATACACCTATTGTGGTCGTCCTCTCCGTCCTGTTTTGATAAACTTTGGTCTGCCGCGTCCTCTTTTCAGTAAGATAGAAATGTCGTCGTCATCTTCTTGATTTCTTTCGTCTTGCTGTTCGATGTAATCTTCTAGTAAGTTCTGCGGATCATGTACGTTTGCATTTCGATTCAATGGGAAGTCTATCCAACGTCGAGCTTCTAGAGTCTCGTGTTCGCTCTGCTCGACTTCGTCGAAACACGTCTGTCGATGTCCCTCAGCAACATCTGCGTTATCGTTTGATCGCTGTTTGTCCTCGTTTACAATTTTGATGTCTATGCTTATTATCACCTTTCTGTCGTCGATTGACCAAACTCTAAAACCTTTCTTTTCGCCAGAGTAACCTAAAAATGTTCCTCTTCGGTCGGGGGAATCAAATCTTCCTTTCCCTGGCGTTCGGTCGATGTAGAACACCCGACTGCCAAATAGTCTGAATGTGCTTACGTCTGGAACGCTTCTTGTCCAGATTTCATGTGGAGTATTTCCGTTAAGACTTTTTGAAGGTACACGATTTCGGATAAAATTGGCCGTATTTATCGCTTCTGCTCAAAATGAATTCGGTAATCCAGATTCTATCATGAGACATTTTGCCATTTCGACTAGAGTCCTGTTTTTCCTCTCTGAAACGCCGTTCTGCTCGGGATTATGAAGGATCGTCAGTCTTCGTGTAATTCCACGGCTCTTCAAGTAATCACTCAATTCTTGACACGTGTATTCTCTTCCATTGTCGGATTGAAGATATTTTACGTTTTTACCTATTTGATTCTCTACCAGTGCGATACATTCAATGGTAGCTTTTCATACTTCCGCTTTAGATTTCAAAAATCGAACTTCACACCATTTAGATTTGTCGTCTATAAACTCCACGTAATATCGCACCCGCTCGAGCGATTCGACCCGCATGGTTACGCGCACATGCGTGTGTACTATATCGAGAATGTTAGTTTTCTTTTCGGAGTTTTTCGGAAATAACGTCCGAGTCATTTTTCCTTTTAAGGAAATATCGCAGTTTAATTCGGTCACGGGGTTTTCACATTTTATTCCATTTACGGTTCCGTTTTGTTTCGCACATACAATATCTCTTACATTTACATGACCCATACGCCTCTGCCATAATTCGAAAGTCACATCTTTTCGGATTGAAATCTATTTAGCGCTACGTGCATTTTCTTTATGTTCGCGTACGTAATACAAGTCACCGATTCGTTTTGCATGCAACACGACGTCACCATTAGGACTTATTACTAAAGCATCTTTCGGTTTAAAATGAACCCCATACCCGTGATTTGCTATTTTTCCGACCGATAGTAAGTTCGTACGAAGATCTGAAATATGCAACGCGTGATCTATTACGACATTTCTAGTATCACCGTTTATTTCGGCTTCAAATTGCACTGTTCCCTTTCCAGCTATTTTTGTCGATGTATTGTTCGCGAGGTTCACGGAACTATTTTCCACATAACTAATTTTTCGAAAATCATCTATCGCGTAACACATGTGCGACGTGGCGCCGCTATCGAGACACCACTTCTGGTTGTGATCGACTCGAGGAACTACCCATGTGTCCAAGCACACATCTCCGGTACGTTTCGCAGATTGCTTTTCGATTTTCCTACGCGACAATCCGCTGATTTGTGACCGATACGCTCGCATTTGTGACAACGAAATTTAAAGCCTTCACTACCTTTCGATTTATCTGAAGTATCGCACTTGTTCGATTCCGATTTATTTTTTGAATCACGCCACCCGGTTGCCTTTCTCGTAAACAAGGCGTCCGTAGACGAGCCGCTTGCATCTTTTGTTGGATCGTTGCTCTCTTCAACAATCTTTATACGCAGCGCTTCGGGTGTCGGTAACGTATCACGAGACTCGATCTGACAACGAAAGTTTTCGAATTTCCCGGGCAAGCTATACAATAACATTATCGCTAACAAATCGGGATTTATTTCTATGTTCATTTCCGCTAATTTGTTGACGATGTCGAAAAAGTCATTAACATGCTCACGAATGTCGTCGTTATCTGCCATCTTCTGTAGCGTCAGTTTCTTCAGGAGCGTCGCTTTCCTGGCGGGCCCCGTCGACTTGTAGATCGTCTGAAGTCGCACCCACGTATCGTTTGCAGTGACGCAGTTCTTCACTTGCTTCAATTCACTCGAGCTGATTGACAAAATGATATTTGATGTGGCCTTGCTGTCATTATTCATCCATATTTGAATGTCATTCGCAGTTACGCCTTCTCGTATTTCTAGTTTCACTATTGTTCCGTTCGCGTATTCCTACAAATCATTTTTCACTAGAATCGCCTTCATTTGCAGGTTCCATGCGTCGCAATTGTTTTTATTCAATTGTTTTACTCAATTCTTGAAGTATTCGCGGTATTCATTTTCGATTTTCGCGATTTTCACAACATTCACGTTCTACGGGACTTGTTCAACTTTTTAATGTGCAGTATTAGCTCTCAGTTTTCGTTTTTAGATAATTACTTTCCACTTGGGTTCCCTGGACCCATAACCTATTGAGGATATTTGGATCGTGGAGGAAAGAAAAACTGAGACGAGAGCAAACACTGGAGAACAATATATGTATATTAAGTATTTGAGGCGACATGCATTCGCAGCTAAAAAACAAAAGGTGTCGCTACGCGTACCGTGTGCGTCGCACAGCGTCCCTTCTCGCAGAATCGCGCTAACACAAGCGCACCGTAGACACGCAGATGTCGTACATGCTCCAACATAAACTTTCAAAGCATATAAGAAAGATTTGTTAACAGTATCGATAACTACACGCTTCGGACGGACCCAATCGCTCGTTCCACAGCGAACAACCCGGTAAAGAAAAGTGTGCTTACTTTTTCTCGGGAGACCTGTTTGCAGACAATTCGATTATATACTAAAAAAAGGCTATATAAATTTGAAGAGACGCTTTTTACAACAATTTAAGCAACCATTATATTGAATTTTATACCGTCTGAATTACGTACTAATGCGTGCATCACGAAGGTGTCTTTCGTTCCCTCTCTTTCGTATAATTATCGTTCTCCCTGTGTTTTGTAACCTACTACGTCTCGGGATATCAACAACTGACAACGACTGCATATTTTGTCTCTACCTTTCCGTCGCTCCGTCGCACTTGCACTAGCCAAACATACGAACGTGGACTGAGCAAGCATGTGTGATAGCACGTTTGACGATCGAGGAAGCATCAAATGCGGAATTTGATGTGATTCGAATTTTTCTCGCATTAGAGCCTCTCTGTTAATCTTTCTGTATGTCGCGCTCACACTCCGATCGCATCGAACAGCGACTGCCGAGAGCAAGTGTGTCGGTGCGTCTTCCCCGGCCGCGGCGAGTCTTTAATTTTATTCCAAACATTTTTCTATTTATTTTATCGCGCATTTAACATTTATTTCCAATATTTGATCCCACCGTGTCTCTAAATTTTAATTAAATGGAAATGGAATAATAATTAAATGTTTCTTACTCATTAATTTTGAGTTATATCCTAACGATTTATTAATATTTAGCAAAATTTATTTTTTCTTCATTTATTTATCTCGGTGACATTGTTAGTATATGAAAAAAGGCGTGGGCGTTTAATCGGTTTTAAGCCTATTGTTTCAATTTATTCTTAGGCCTAAGTTTTATAAATTAAATTCATTGTTTCAACAATTTATGAAACCATTTTATTAAATTTATAAATCATTGACAGCCCTTGACAATTTTCTGAATACCAGTCGGGGACTCTTGTACTTAGCGCAGGACAAGACCTTGTCTCTTGATTTTTTGCGGCATCTCTCCAACAGATTACACATAAAAATCTACATTACCAGCAGAAAAATTATCGTCGTATGGCATGAGAATATATTAGTTAAGGCCTGACACCGGTGTATGGCTACGAGGGGCTGCGTGACAGAAAAGTTGTGCTGGAAAAGGAGAAGCAGACAACTTATTTCACAAGAAACTGCTTTTGACATCAAATAGAGTATGAAAAAGAGTATAAGAGTATCATCGTACTGTTTAGGAAATTTGCCGCTTTAATGGCGTTTGAATAAAACGTTTGAATAAAACGCCATTAAGACGTTGAGCCCGACGGCGGTCCCTGCGGACCGACAGTGAACTTTCCGTTTGGCCGGCGTCAGTCCTTGCGGGCCGACTGTGCACTTTTCGTTTGGACATTATCGGTCCCTCGGACCGACAGGATAAAAATTAAAAAATAAATGGGATAATTTTAATGCAGTTCATTAAAACATTTCAAACAAAGGTACGGATGGTTTGTACATGTGTTACAAAATGTGACGACTTTTTGTGAAATTTCTTACCGTCTTGCGTCCTAATAGCCTTGAATTTTTGTCATAACAGCTTGAACATATTTTTCGGACTTTATGAACAACTCCTTCCTTTTTATATAATTTATGAATATTAGCGCGCATATGTAAACAACGAAAAAAAAAGTTGAAACAAAACAAATCTCTATTCATTATTACAGTATCAAATTTCATCCAAGCGCGCCGCGGTCAAGTGCTCGTCTGCTGCCGGCCGAACGGAAAGGACAGCAAAATCGGCGCCGGGCTCAACGTGTTAAGAATGGCAAAAACCCGAAAAGCCCGATCTAATTTTTCCTGTAGAGAGTCAAGGTCTCTCCAAGCGGGGCCCCTTGTATTATACTTGGCCCGAGACAAGACCTTGTCTCTTGATACTATTTAGAAGTGAATTTTTTTATTACCGCAGCACCTCATGATCTAATATTACAATATACCCGCAGAAAAAGACACCATTCTTAATTATTCATTGTTCATATATTGGGGTTATATCATAACACGTTTATAAACAGATTAAGAACAATTCAGAGATCCGATATCCGAGATAATAGAGTTTGACTTTAAAGCATGTAACAAAGGTTGTGTGACAGTGCCAATAACTACGCGGTTTGCAACACACCCAATCCCTCGCTAAACATAGGAAAACTAGATAAAGAAAAATTTGCTTATTTTTTAATGGAAGACATGCTTACAGAATATTTTGACTATATACTAAAAAAATTTCTTATAGAAATTTCAAGAGACACTTTGACATATATCAAAGTTGTAAACATTAAATACATAAATTATTGGTAGCCCTTGAAGTTTATCTGAATCATTCTTTGTTAACTTCTACGTCTATCATAAATAGTTTACCGTACTTTAGAAGATTTGAATTTTTTAATATAACCTTGCATAAAACTGTATCCCTTACTCAAAAAACATCGAATATTTAAAAACATTCATGTAAATTAAAAATATCAGTCGGGAATTTATGTGCTTGGCCCGAGACGAGACTTTTTTTCTTGATTTTTTTCATGGCATTCTCATATCGTGTGAATATAATTTAAATTAGGGCATGTTACCGTCGAGAGCCTACGATGCGCTGCGTGACGGGAAAGTTATCCTGGTGAAAAAAAAGAAACAGAGGGGAAAAAGATGTTTCTTTCAAACAATCATTACATTTGATATCAAATATCTCAAATTACTCTTCTCGACGCCACCTTTACGAATATCATCTTACTTTGGTAAATTTTCGGTTTGATTGCTGTTTGTATACCCCGAAAACCCCGATCCATTATTTCCGGCAAAGAGTCAATATGTGTGTCAGGCGGAGCCTCTTTTACATTGTCTGAGACGAGACCTTGTCTTTTGATATCAATACAATGCACTCACGAAAAATAATTATGATTACTCTATTCGAAGTCCCCGTTTGCTGTATTTTTCTTGGTTCTGTGAACGCTCGGATATTGCAGCGATGTGAGCTGCCACAGATTTATTTTAAAATGTACAATATATACAAGTATATAAATGTGTCTCGTTGGTGTGCAAAATGTACAAAGTTCGGAATGCTCGTGTGCTGGTTGAATGTTCGAGTGCGAATGTACTGTTCAAGGTTCAATTTGTAACTGTCCCAAGTTCCTCCTTCAGTCCCGAATTTCCCTACTCCATCATCCCTTCCCTGCTATCATCCTGTTGATGGTTTTGAGGGTGGAAGGGGTGCTGCAGGCCTTCGACACCCGAAGTCGCTGTCCCTCCTTGCCTTGGCGTCTTCGGTGGAAAATTGCGTGTGAGTCGTGATGTAGGTGTTTTTGGGCCTTTCCCTCTGACGTCAGGTTCCGTCTGTAGTGCAGCTGTATAAAGGTGCTGAGGTCTGGGCCTTGGTTTGATGAACCATTAGGCCGCTTTAGGGGTTTATGGCAGGTCATTGCTATTGAGATTGGTTAAAATGATGAAGTTAAAATTCAAGAAACATTTGGTTGCAATAAAAAACTGGAAAGTGAAAGTACTGAACGCTAATCTTAATAATAGCAGGCTAGTCACGTCTATGCCATAAACCCTAAGGATACTACAACGTTGTAACAGCACGGGTGCATGTGATATAAACATTAATTTAACATGATGCACATAACTTAAGTTCAATGAATTTTCTTTCGCCAAACATAAAATTTTCGCCAGATACAATTCAGCCCTAGTTTTGGTTTTTGTTCAAAGTCGAATTTATTTCATTTGGTAATTAACCTACTTATAAGTATTATTTAATGACCCCTTCGCATTTTCAAGGATATGCAACATGTAAACGGAAACAAAATATTTAAAAAAATGCAAAGAAAAACTCTATTAACGCTTGTAAATATTGGAGGGAGGGGGGCATGTGGAGTATAGGTACTTCGGAACCTGATTAGTTCCAAGACAACTGGTAAACAGATTGGTTTGCATATTATCATATAAATAAAGCTCTTCAGTGTTTGAAAAATAAAATCGCCCATTGAAACTTTTCCCCGTTCTTCGCATAGGCTAACAATTGTAAGATTGGGCATGCTTTATTTACCACGACATATAACTGTAATAAAATATATTCTAAAATAATTCTAAAGTCGAAAAGTTAGGGTCAACCTAATAGACATGGACGTGGCAAGCTTCCCATGACCCGAATTGCGATGATATCGGATACAAATGTGGGTGATAAAGTATTTTCGATTCAGATTGCAGAGTATCTAGAAAATAAGGCAATAAATTAAAGGAGCATGAAAAATAGAAGTTTATAAGAGATTCTAATGTTCTGCTAGAGCTGGAGACGCGGCCGCGGCCGCAGCCGCAGTCGCCTCGGAGCTCCTCAGAGCTGGAGGATCTGCACAAGCTGCTGCACTTCCCCGAAGAGGTGGCGCTCAGGTTAACAGAGACGGAGTACCAGCTCTTCTACCAGGTACCACCGGAACAATACTTGAGACATGTCGCACAAGACCAATCTATGCAAAAGCAATATTCCGGTCCACCCCTGCTTTCTTCACCAAGTGGTTCCTGCAACGCTCCCATCACCGCGAACAGCTCTACGCAGACCGAGGAAGAGTCAAACTGGCCAGTACCTGCTCTCTCCTCTTCTGTCCGAACGCTCATCAATCGCTTCGATGAGGTACTTAAATTTATAAAATTATTAAACGTTCAACTGCTGCGATTCGTAAGTTTCTAATCAATTAATTATTAACCCTTTGCGGACGAGTGTCGGCATATAGCCGCCCAAGCCTTTTTACCGTTCCGGACGCGTATCGACATACAGCCGCCCAACCTAGTTCTTAGCTGCAAAGCGTAATATGGAGTGCTCACGTCATCTGTCGTTCTGAACGACAAGATACGCATGGGTATAGTAAAAGAGTCAGGTTTTGTGTCAAAGATATTAGAGACCTTTAGCGATGAAGTCTTATCTTACTTATATAACGTTCAACGCATTTATTTTCTTTATTGTGCACTCCAATACCTCTCGTCCACAGCGACGCTTGCCCGAGCGGCTCCGTCAGCAAAGGGTTAATAACCGTCATACTAATAAACAACAACGAGATTTAAGCCTTAGTTGCAGTCTAAATTGCTGTCAATGTGCTCTCTAACCTCTGGTAAATATGTATGTTTCAGTAGCACGTCGTCGGTAGTATTTTTACTCCGTATAAGACATGAAATTAGTAAATTTAAAGGTGCTATATGCACACTTCTTTTGCACAACTTTTGACAAACTTTAATTTGTGCATTTACATATTACAACATTCTCTGTATTCATGAAATTGTTCCCAACTAGTGAAATAATTAAAAGCAAAAGTTATCTGATTAGTAACCTTGAATAGAATTGGCAGATAGCCACAAGCTATTAGCACAAGCATATCCAAGCGGTAACCTTTATATTATACATGGTCTGTCCAGAAAGTAATAGGACTGATTTTTTTCCGCCGCGACTGTACTTCGGAGCTCTCGAGTGCCGACTGGATTCGGTAGGAGGTCCCTAGCTAATGAATGAGGGGTTGGTCAATTGTCTCCGAGCATCTGGAGAGTCAGGATAGCCTTTTTCCCGCGACGTGTTTTTGTCCGCGGTACAAGCAGCAAATGCAACGTTCGTTAGAGCAGAGGTTGGCAATTGCCAGAATTTAATCAATTCTGTGTGAAACGCGGTAAATCTGCGACAGAGACATTTGAATGTCTTTTCGGAGGGCCGGGAAGAGGTCGCCGATGAAGACCGCGCTAGAAGACCTTCGACTTCGACAAACACTGACAATGTGACTCGTGTGCTCGAAGTTTTGAACTCTGACTGTCTACTGAGTACTCGTTTAATTGCCCAAATGTTAAATTTACCAAAAACTGTGGTTCATGACATTATGACGGAGTACCCCACGACAATGCAGCGGCTCACATCTCCTTTCTTGTGACCAGCTAAATGACCCAGGCAGGTATCCCAACGCTTCCCCAGCCACCCTACATCCCAGATTTGGCCCCCCCCCCCCGGACTTCTTTTTGTTTCCCCGCCGGAAAATACCGATGAAAGGAAATCATTTTGAAACGAATCATTTTGAAAAGAGGGGATCCAAGCAGCTTGTACCGCGGCTCTAAAGGCCATTCCGGAGAATGCTTACCATGACGCCTTCAATGCTTGGAAATCGCCCTGGCAGCGCTGTATCGACGCAGGAAGAGCCTTTTTTGAAAGTTTTTCAAGAATTATAATGATTGGCTCAATAGTTTTTTTTAATCGACTCAGTCCTATTACTTTCCGTTCAGACCATGTACAGGGTGTCCCATTTTAATCTTTCCACTCAATTATCTCGAAAAATATTAAATACTCGAAAAAAATGTTTATACGAAAGATAGTCTATTTAAAGGGAGACATTCAATAGTGGACATTGTTTTTTCGTAGGTGGACGCGCTTCCGAGATATAAAGGTGACCTTTGTTTTTTTTTCAATGGAACTGTAGCATTTTTTTATATTAGACACATAACCTGGCTCAAGACAAATCCATTGACCTGCATTATGTCGACCTTGAAATGTCATTGAATATCATTTTCAGTCACTTGAAATTTTTGAATATTACACGTCCAAAAGATGTTTCTCATCTCCTAAATTCAAGAGGATGTCCTTGGACATTAATGATATTGATATTAATGTTTACAAATACTGAATATCTATCAGCAGAATAATATCGAGTACTACTACTATTGAGATTCATGTTTATAAACACGGAATCGTTTAATATCATCGTAAAATTGATCGCTATCAAAATTCAGAACGCTTGTAATATCCACCAACTCACATCTTTGGAGCAACTACAGTTGAATGCCCTAGAATATTCTGCTAACAGATATTCCTTGTTTATAAACATGAATCTAAATAGTAGTAGTACTCGATATTATTCTGCTGATAGATATTCAGTATTTGTAAACATTAATATCAATATCATTAATGTCCAAGGACATCCTCTTGAATTTAGAAGATGAGAAACATCTTTTGGACGTGTAATATTCCAAAATTTCAAGTGACTGGAAATGACATTCAATGACATTTCAAAGTCGACATAATGCAGGTCAATGGATTTCTCTTGATCCAGGCTATGTGTCTAGCGTAAAAAACTGCTATAATTCCATTTAAAAAAACGAAGGTCACCTTCATATCTCGGAGGCGTCTCCACCTACGAAAAAACAGTGTGCACTATTGAATGTCCGCCTTTAAAGAGACTATCTTTCGTATAAACATTTTTTTCGAGTATTTAATATTTTTCGAGATAATCGCGTGGAAAGATTAAAATGGGAGACCCGGTATATAACGTTAATATTACGTATAACGATTAACTGTTGTATAGCTTTTGCAGTGACGAAATACGATGTCAGTAGTTCACTGTAGCTATCCGAGAGGAGAAGGAACAAACCATGTTCAAGAACAGAGAGTTGCGATTAGTACTCTTTAGAATACGAGTATAAGAATACGGAATTTTAAAGGCATATGTTACGTCCTGACTGTGTTACGCCCCGAGAGGTCAGAAATAGTTCGTCATCCCTTTGTTTAGCAAACTTACTATTTTGCCCAATTGTAAGTCTTTAGTCTGGGCTTGGTCGCACTATTTACAACCAGTCGTACTACGTGCTGTCGAAAGCGGCGATTAGGATAAAATGGGGCTAACTATAGATGTACGCTAGCTATTCTTTTGTTAGGTTTTATATTTAAACTTCGGAATGTGAACGTGTTGCGTGAGTTCGTTTCGCTAGTTACAGATTTCTGGTTCTCTTACACTTAACATGCTAACCAAACTGATTGTTTAGCTTCTAGCGTTGAGGAACGGTGAATCTTAATGTCACTGGTCTTTAAATAGATTTTAACACGTATGTACTAACTCTCGATTCCTCACGTTCGACAGTAGCAATTTAAACCGACTTATTAAGGGACAGGATATTGTTGAACGTTGGATATTCACAGGCACTATGGATATTAGGGTGGTCGTTAAAAATTAAATCTTGCGACGCCCCCCAAAAAGCTTCCTTATGATGCAACAACACTATTTTTTTTTTTTAAATTAACAACAACACGTGCCTCGAGACGATTTAAGTTAATTTTTGGTATAATCATGTCTTTTCTGAAAATATCTGATTAAAATAATATGGAATAATAATTCTTTTGAGGTTTAAAAATCATTAACAATTAAATATCTTCAGTATTATTACTTATAGTGAGGAATTTTAACCGTTTTAGTGCCAGGGGTTTTTAAGTATGCGTGTCAAATAGTATTACGCAGCGCTATAGCGCTGGTGCTCGCGCATCATTGTAACTGTGAATTAAGTAAAACAGTTACAATGATGCGAGTGGTTTACGATTATTTGAAAAACGAAATAGTTTTTACTTGCGGAAAGTCTGATATTATTCCTGACAAACTACATTTGGAATCGGAATTGACAATTATTACCAAACATTGCAAAACATTTCGCCACCCTACGCGAACAGCGCGATCGCGCTGCGTGGAATTAAAACGGTGAATGGAAGATAAGAAAGAAAATATATTTTTGATCGGAGAGACACAGCATGAAATTTCCGGATATCAACTGCCATCTAAGTCACACGTATTAAAATTTTTGTTTCACATTTTGTTTGATTATACCAAAAATTAACTTAAATCGTCTCGAGGCACGTGTTGTTGTTAATTTAAAAAAAAAAATCCCCAGTGTTGTTGCATTATAAGGAAGCTTTTTGGGGGGCGTCGCAAAAGATTAGTTAATTAAAATAAGAATAAATTTAAATTTTTGCTTATTGTTATTTTTATTAACTAATGTTTTTTATTGATTTGGGTTGTATAATTGTATAATTCTCATAAAAATTCCCAAAAACGTGATTATACCAAAAATTAACTTAGATCGTCGCGAGGCACGCGTTGTTGTTAATTTAAAAAAAAATCCCCAGTGTTGTTGCATCATAAGGAAGCTTTTTGGGGGGCGTCGCAAAAGATTTAATTTTTAACGACCACCCTAATGGATATGGTTGAGTGCTTAAACATTCTCAATTACTCTCACGATCTGGTTTTTCTTTCACTCATCATAAGGTAAGGGTCGTGAAGTGTGTTTGATTTCTAGGATTGCAAAATTAGGGCTCGAGACTCCACGCTCAGTTTTCAGTTTGAAGGTTGAAGTATTTAAAGAATATAACTCACTTGGAAATGTTGGACGCTGAATCCTATTCGTTGTTACTTGTTCTTTGAAGGATATATCCTCGTGATTGGTAACAATACTACGAATGACACTTTGACTCGGATTTGATTCGAAATCGGAATGTAAGGACACTGATGTCGCGATTTAGAGAAGAAATTAGAATAAGAGAGTTCATTTGACGTGTTTTAGATCGGACGTAGGAATATACTGTGCGGCGGAAGCCATCAGTATAAACGATGAATTTCGTTGGAAATCTAAAGATTTCCTCCTACTTCCTTGTTCAACTTTCGTTAAACCTCGTTGCGGGTTATGGAGAGTGGTAGCGGATTATTAAAGGGTTGTAGGATGTGTTGCAGGAATAAAAATCCTTTCACCTGATTCCGGAGTCTAATAAATTGGTGGTTTATCTCACTCTTAGCTTTGATGTTGTTAACAGATGTTGCAGTATTTCAACGTAGGGGGACGGCTACAATTTTGTGTGAAACTGCAATCGTATTTTTATCTAATCATTCACCTCTGAATATTGTACAGTGTTCTGAGACAGCGTTCAGGATTTTTAGAATAACGGTTGCGTCGCAGTAAATCAAACATCCATAGCGGGGATTCATCTCTCCTTTGCTATATTTTGTTTTTTATAAACGTACTTATGTAGAAAATCAGGAACGTCGGAAGTAAGGAAAAAGTCATCATACAGTGGGGCCCATGTAATTTCGGGCGTACTAGTAATCAATTGATCACCAAACTTTCTCGTGGGCTAAACCTGCCTCTTTCGCTGCATAGATGAAAGAAGTATACGAAAGAAATGCACATTTTTTTGGAACTAATTTTAGAAATCTAAAGTGAAACTTATGGATCAGTAACCATACTTTTCAATATGAATTCATTGTGAGGTGTTCTGTAAAGTTTGCAGCGTAAACCAACGGTATGCGAATGTGCTATTCCGCAGGCTATGTGCAAGAGGTAGCGTCATAAATAAGACGTTTTTTTCAGTGACACCGGGGCATAAAGTGACCTAATAGCACAGACTTATCGATACATTTTTCGTGCTTGTGTGTTAGCGCTTGTCCCGTATGACTTTCAGGAGATCTTTTGACGAGGCGGTATGAACAATCCGCTACTACAAGATATAAACTTGTACCAGTAGAAACTGTCGTCATGGCGGGCCCAACCGAGCGCTCTGATTGTCTGTCGTTTTTCTTTCATAACTTGGTCCTGGATTAAGAATGCACATTAAAACTGTTACACCCCTAAATTAGAATTACCTCAAGTATCACTCAGTTCAAGGACGGAATGACTAGCTGGAACACCCTGTAGATCTTTCATGTTCATGTGAAATATCATTTACTACATGTTAATTTAAATTGTTACGAAACTTTTGTGTCATAACCATATACATATTGTACGGTGTGAAACTGGATGTCTAGGCTTCGTGAAGTAGAGTCGAACGAAATTTAAAATTGTTCTCTATGCTTCACACTTTACCCAAACTTAATTAAGTAAACCGGTTGACCGACTCACTTTACAATTCTTCTCCTTGTTTAAAAAAACCAGATAATTCTTGAATAACAACAAAGATGTTCTCGGTATTAGGACAGATAAAGGTAATATTTCTGTGTTAGTTAAAAAAGAACAATATATTGAGAATATTGAAAAACTTTTCTCTGATGAGTCTACTTACACAAAAATGAGGAATGAATACACTGCATCCACACAAAGCAGAAATAATGAGTTGGCGAAGGACTGACTTAGTCATAAATATATTCAGGAAAACACCTGCAAACATATTGTGACTCACAACGCTGTTACTCCTAGAGCGTATGGTCTACCAAAAATACATAAACCTGATATACCATGGAGACTAATTGTCTCTTCAATAGGTGGGCCTACATACCAATTATCCAAAATGCTTACTGGCATTTTAAGGAACGTAGTTGGTCATAATACTAAGTTTAGAAAAGACAGTTGGTCATTCGTTGAGTTCATTAAGAAAGTTAACATTCCTAGTGAGTACGTTTTGTTGTCATTAGATGTTTCATCGTTATTCACCAATATTCCTGTATTACTTGTCACTACCGCAATTGAAAAAAGATGGGGACAAATTAGAAAACACACTAACATCTCAAAAACTCAGTTTCAAAAAGCTATTGAGTTCCTTATGGACTCTACCATCTTTAAGTTCAATAACAAAATTTACAAACAGACTTTTGGTACTCCCTTGGGTTCACCTATATCTCCTATCTTAGCAGAGTTGGTTATGGAATCTTTACAGACCATTTGTATTGGTAAATTATCTTTTAATTTACCCTTTTTCAAAAGATACGTTGATGACATCATTACATATGCACCAAAGAGTGGAAGAATTCTTATGCAAGAGCTTCTTATGGTGTTCAATAGTTACCATTCCAGGTTAAAATTCACTCATGAGCTGGAGACAGATGACAGAATCAGTTTCTTAGATGTGTTTATAATCAGGAATGAATGTGATTCGGGTAGTATTGTCACCGATTGGTATAGAAAACCTACATGGTCAGGTAGATATTTAAATTCTTATTCTTGTCATCTTACCACAAGTAAAATAGGTTTAATAAAAGGACTAGTGGGTAGAGCTTTAAAATTGTCAGATAACATGTTTTAGGAGAAAAATATTAAAATCATCAACCACACACTTTTAAATAATTGTTATCCACCTCCGTTTATTGATTTCGATATTAACGAAAGGATCAACCAGTTTTACAACAATCTACTACGATGTGACAATAATAATGGTTTATTACCTGATGTAGAGCAAAAGAGGGGCGTCATTCCATATACAGAGTGTAACATATCATCGGGGCCCTTTTTTTCAGAATGGATAGTACGCACCAAAAGGTGAAAAGAGGACCCAGGAAGTTAGGTCCGAAAATCACCCCCTAACGAGTTACAACCCCATTTGTAAAAAGTTTTTAAAAAATCATATCTCCGAAATGGTACGTCGTAGAGGACCGATTTTGATTGCAATATAACTGGAAGAGACCAAAGTGTACGAAAAAATATCACTATCTACGCAAAAGAAGATTTAGTGAATGCCCTTAATGTTTCCCAAGTTGTTACAAACCTGGTACGATATAGGTAATCGACGTTGTTTGGATTAAACAAGAATAAATGCTATTTAACAGCAATAACCGCAGCAATTATATTTTTTCTGTTATCTTTGCTCTTCTCCGGTTATATTGCAATCAAAACGGGTCTTTTACGACGTACCATTTCGGAGATATGATTTTTTAAAATTCTTTTACAAATGGGGTTGTAACTCGTTAGGGGGTGAATTTCGGACCTAACTTCCTTGGTCCTTTTTTCACCTTTTGGTGCGTACTATCGATTCTGAAAAAAGGTCCCCGATGATATGTTACACCCTGTATAGGTGGCCTTAGTGATACAATTTCTTATGACTGGTGTCAAGCGGGAATTAGTACTTATTTCTCTGTTATTAACATTAGCAATAATTTGTTGTTCAAAAGCCCTAAGGATTATTTAACTAAAGAAAAACGTTCCAACATTATCTATAACACTCCATGTCTTGATTGTAACTTAACTTACATTGGGCAAACCAAACAATATCTGAGGAATAGAATCAACGAGCATAAACTGTCTTTGAGAAGTACTACAAGGGGAGGCTACAACTCATCAAATCGCGATTTGGATGAAACTGGGTGGAAATGGTAGAGGGGGATGCGTATAAAGATCCTGTGAAGCAATACAAATATCTACCGATTCATTTTTATAAAAAATCGACTTAAAGTTGAAACTCCGATGTCGATGAATCGAGTTCAATTTTTTTCAGATGATTGGGTTGCATGTAAGGAACAAAAAATCCTTATGAAATATTGCTCCTAAAGTAATAGTTTAACTAAAAAAAATTATTTTTGTAATTTGGCCTGGCCGCCGCCTCGTCAGAGCTAAATATTGAAGGGATTCTCAACCACCAAGGTAGCCGTGTGACGTTAAGCGAGTGTTCGAATGCTATAGTTCCGTGTGTCACGTTATATGTAATACGATCAAAAATAATTCCTCTTAGTTAATTAAGGGACATCTGTTTGAAAAAAAAATTTTTTCCATTTTTTTTTATTGGTTTAAATGATGTATAAGGCTCATTCCATGTCAAATCGATCATGTTCTGGAGCAGCATCTGCGATTTTGTTCAAATTTACATATGTTATAGTGCTTGGCGTACCATAAACGGAACTGTTTTTGTTTTTTCGAAATTTTGAAAATTGTCAAAGTTACAGCCGTTCAAAGTTTGGACTTTCGTAAAAACAGCCGAACTTTAAAAAATCATATCTCTGTAACCGTAAGTCGTACAGCAATTTTCGTTCTGAGAATTTTCATCGGAAAGAATCAAATTTAAATAAAAAAAATACAATTTGCATAATTAACAATGTAAAATACTATTAATATCGAATTTTTTTATTTAATTTTGATTCTTTCCGATGAAAATTCTCAGAACGAAAATTGCTGTACGACTTACGGTTACAGAGATATGATTTTTTAAAGTTCGGCTGTTTTTACGAAAGTCCAAACTTTGAACGGCTGTAACTTTGACAATTTTCAAAATTTCGAAAAAACAAAAACAGTTCCGTTTATGGTACGCCAAGCACTATAACATATGTAAATTTGAACAAAATCGCAGATGCTGCTCCAGAACATGATCGATTTGACATGGAATGAGCCATAAACATTTCAAAAATGATATGCAATAAGAGTTTCTCATGGGTAAAATTTTCAAACAATTCTTTAAGGTCATTATTTGAAGCACCTCTGGCGCTCAGAAGCGTAGAAAGTGTCCCGAATTTACACATAGTTTATTTTTGAATTCCAAAGCATAATGGCGCGATTTCTTTTTATTACCCATGCATGATATGATTATAAAGGTAGGTATTTGTGTCTCTAACTGACGTCAAACATACAAATTTTATATGTGATGCCAGTCTAGATAATTAGTTGTTTGCTCTCCTATCCTGATATCTCCAGTTCATTCTCTCAATAGAAATTGAGGATATAAACAATCACGACTGTGAATTACGTGCTAACGTCTACAATTTTATATGTCAATATGAGTGACAAAGTGTACAGTAGCCGGAAGGGCTCGAAATATAATTCACAGAATAGCAAAAAGAGTAAAATATCGAGTAGGAAACCGCCGAATCGACACTCTATTGAGTGTCTTTGCAATGCATATTGAGGTTTATAATGCAATTAAGCCTATATACAAAGAACTTAGCACTGATAATTTACTTTCTCGCTGTCGTAGAGGCTTTACACAAAATTCAAATGAATCATTTCATAATGAAGCTGTCTGGACAGACGCACCAAAGTGCTTTCATAGTGGCAAAACTATTGTTGAAATTGCTTTTATAACTTTCAACGATGGTTTATCAAGTATCATGCACGTGTTGGATTGTCTTGGACAAGTAGTGGGCCGAAATTTTTACGATTTTGCCATGGAAGCCGATGCTATTCGTGCCATGTCTGCACAGCGCTCAATGTCCGAAGCCGCCAAAGCCGCTCGTTCTAACATAAAATCGTCAAGAAAATAAAAGGAAGACCTTTATTTGAGTTTGGAAGGGCCTGTATATGGTCCTGGTATCGCTGGATAAAGGTACAAAAATCAGCAAGCTATTATTTTAAAAAATTTCATGTTGATAAGTAGTTTTGAAAACGCGATTATCTCGAAACGATGTTTTCACAATCGGCTGGCAGTAGATCTCAAACAATTTTCAACCGATTGACTTGAAATTTAAACTGTACCTTCTTAGATAAATTATCTAGTGAAGTACACAGGATTTTCATGATTGATGAACAATTACGTTTTTTATAAACAAATTAGTGTCGATTTTTGGACAAAAACGAAACTTTTTCTTCAAAACAGTGTCAAATGGACAAAAATCCATATTTTTTAATAATCCTGTGCACGTCACTAGCAAAACTCATATAGATAATGACAAAATTTTTTGTATTCCTCTAAGTCATGATGGACGGCACTTCTACTGCCAGCCGCAAAAGCATACGACGAAGAGGACGTCTTGGATCGCAGCGCTCACAGGCGCCATTTTGTTTTCAAATAAAAATAAAAAAAAATGTTTGTGTACTTGAAAGTGTAATTAATGGATACTCAAAAGGATTTTTTGATTGCTTATTTAGTTTAGTCAAAAAAAATCCCAAAAGTACACGTTTTTTCGAGGTTTCAAACAGATGTTCTCCCTTAAGTAAAGCCACTATTAGTATGGTTAGGAATTCAAATCTCCACACACTGTTTTGGATTAATATGTATATTCAAACAAAGTAATAATGAAAACAAACAACAAGAAATAATACTTAAATACTGAACTTAATTTGATAGGCTTAAATATAGACTTGTATTTGAAAATCGTGTGTATAACACGTGGAATATGATTTCTGAGTTGTGATTTAAGTGTTTTCTATTTTGTGTTTTTATGTGATGTCGTGATCTCGCGTGATTTGATGTTTTTCATGATCTATGGATTTTCTTGTTCTGACGTCCGACGTGTTCTGACGATTTTGTCAAGTCCAAGATTCCTCCAACTCCCGATTTGGGGATGGTTCTTGGAGGGAGTGCGACGATGCTGATTTTCTCTGAGGTACATCGGGTATACCGACAACACCGGGGTTTTTCCCGATGTACCGATCGGCTAAGTATTCAAATCACGCGATAGTTCACGTGATCGCGAGGGTTTCCTGCACGCGCGCATACCTGGACGTAATGGTCACGGTTGGTGCATATGGTTGATGGTCTATGAATTTTGGAAGGCTAAAAATTCGAAAGAAAGTAAAAATAAATAGGAGTTTACTTGACCATGCGCTTCAATAAAGAAATAAAGTCTTTCAATGTTTTAACTTTCCAAGTACAGCGGGTTTTGAAAGATGTGGTGCTTTATGGTTTACTAGCTAGACTTTGCTTGAATGATTATGGTACCGTTACGTACGAAATTTAGTGAAGTATGCCTATAAATGCGGAGCAATACATATGAAGAAAAGGATATTGCAGCTATTAGGGTATACTCGTCATGTGTAAGGGGTAGTTACAATTAGCTGTTTAAATTGCATATTCAGTAAAAACTAAAATATATTTGTACATTTTAAGATGTTTTGAATACTTTGAGACCGGGAAAATATAAAACGGACAAATAAAAATATATAAATCATAATGAGGAAACCATATACCAGGTGTAGAAGTATGAAACCGGATTTTTTTTTTAAATTACACGTTTGTTGGTTGAAAACGGTAACAAACATTTTATTCAAAATAATCTCCATTGCTACCTATACATTTTTCCCACCTCTCCGGCAATTTATGACTGCCACGCCAAAATAATAGTTCCTCTTTTGAAGCGAACCAGTTATCGAGCCATTCTCGTACATTTTCGTACGAATTCAAGTGTTGTTCAGTTAGAGCGTGTCCCATTGATGGGAATAAATAATAATCTGATGAAGCCAAGTCTGGAGAGTGAGCCGCATGCGTTAGTATCTCAGTACTGAACCCCTCGATCGTTTCTCTGACTTGTTTTGCCGTGTGTGATGGGGCATTAGCATGGAGCAAAATAACATTGTGTTGCCTTTTTTCATATTCCGGTCGTTTTTCACACAATGCTCCATTCAAATCGATCATTTGTTATTAGTAGCGATCTGTGTTCACGGTTTCGCCAGGTTTTAGCAGCTCATAATAGATCACACGCTTCGGATCCCACCAAACACAGAGCATTGTTTTCATTCCAAAGCGATTTGGTCTTGCAGTGGATGTCGATGATTCGCCTGGATTCACCCATGATTTCCGATGCTTAGGATCCTCAAAATATATTCATTTTTCATCGCCTGTCACGATTCGATGGAGAAATGATTTTCTTTTGTGTCTATCGAGCAGCATTTCAGAAGTGGTTTTCCGATTTTCTTGCTGTGTTTCATTCAGTTCGTGCGGAACCCATTTTCCCACGTTTTGAACTTTTCCCATGGCTTTCAAACGAATGGAGACGGCTTTTTGTGTCACATTTAATTGATCTCCGAGTTCTTGTTGAGTTTGTGTATCATCTTCATCCAATAAGGCTTACAATTCGTTGTCTGCGAACTTTTTCGTTGGTATCCAACGCTCTTCGTTTCTCACGTCAAAATCACGACTTTTGAATTTTTTAAACCACTCGAAACACTTTGTCTTACCAAGGCTGTGCTCACCGTAAGCTTCGGCAAGCATTCGATGCGATGCTGCAGCAGTTTTTTTCAAATGGTAACAAAAAACCAATGCTGTCCGCAGATTGTAGTTTGTAGGTACAAAACTCGACATGTTTAAAGCTATAGAAAAATAAACTGATGTATGAAACTTGAGTGTTTATATGTTCACAATCTTCGTCAACTGTTAGAGGAAGATGATGGCTCCGAAGAAGCGGTCATACGGTCCCTAAATTGATGATTAGCACCATCCATAGGGAAATTCCGGTTTCATATTTCTACACCTGGCATATGTACAAGGTACAGCAGAAATGACTTCCACATTTCAAAGTGGGATTTCGAAATGCAAAAAAATAGTACTTGATATAATCAAAAACATATTCTTCAAATTTAGATATATTAAAGTTTTTTACTTAAAATTTTTAAAATTATATCATCTAAATGGTAGCCTTGTTGGCTATACACAATTAAAAATGTTTGCAGCCGTTCGTGGAAATTTTCGTTTACTCCACCTAGCATATCTAGTGAAATTGCATCAATTTCTTCTGTAATGGCCCTCTTAAGTTGGGTTAAGGACCGAGGACAATGTTTGTGTGGCGGCACACGTTTATTGTACGTGCCGTGCGCATCATACCATAGAGCATTCTTTGTCTCATCGTAGCACGACGAAATATCCGTTACGAGATAAAGGAAACCAACGGATATTGACAGTATACAAAGTCCGTTGGAATGCAGCCCTCGTGTCGCCGAGCTAGGCGTTGTTTAGACTAACGCCGAATCCTTAGTCTCAAGTGCCTAGCTTCGAGAACAACGAGCTCGAGCGAGCGACGCGGGCAAGAAAGCGTTTTCGAACCGTCAGTCTCATCCCTGACGCGATCACAGCAGCATCTAATAAAGAAAAGTATTTTTTGCCGGCTACGTAGCTTACTTATCTTTCTAACGAACACCCGTATCCCACAGTTTGAAAACCCTGGCCTTGAGGTACCCGCACAGAGAAGAAAATCAGAGGGATATAAATCAAAATTGCACGCGAACAAAATGTTGTATAAACCACTTCCTTGTAACGACTGAAAACTTTATTGTTTACCCTACCTATCGAACTGGATCACATGTCTTTACTTATTTCGGAGATTCCATAGCGATTTTTCGAAATATGGGAGCTATTTCTGCCGCGCCTTGTATTTAACAAGTTCTGAACCGGACTGACTTTCCGTTCAGATCAAATGGGGGCATATTCTTGTTTCCGGGAAAGGGACAATATTTTTATTTTATTTTTCTACATTATCTTCTGGTACGGTACGCAGCCATTGAAAAGATTTTTAGGTTTTGTGAAATACTGATTTCCTAAATTGTGTTAGTCTACATGGAAATTGTCTAAGCATAATAGTGTTTTTGTTAAACATTGAACAGGTAAGCTCATGGGTTACCCAAGCGATAACGAGCGGTGCGACGATAGAGGAACGACAGGCAGTGCTATCCTGCCTTCTGCGAGTGGCACAAACTTGTTGGAACACTGGAAATTTCAACTCAGCAATGGAAATTGTCGCCGGACTCAAGTAAGATAAACTTATTTTTACCTGCATTTTATCTTTCTCCGTCCATATGATATTTTCAGCCGTAGCATTCGTTATCTATAATGTTATTTACTTGAAAAGTGGAAAGTTACGTGAAATATTGAACACCAGTTACAGCCAGAACTATGTTATGATTTAAGTACGTTATAGTGTCAGCCTCTATTTCTGTGCTCATTATACTGAAGAGGCGTGCAACAATTTTAGTGACTTCGATATCGATCAATTCCTCTTCACCTACTTCCACATCTTGGTTTATTTGAATCTTATTAAAATGCTACACCTTTGTTGTGAAATACTTATTTCCATCGACGTAAAACGAATTGAGCCTTCGTCAATGGTTTTGAAACCTTGTAATCGCTCAGTGAAGGTAGTAGGTCGATTATGATTCAGTTTTATCGAACTGAGCCAGAGCATTTAAGCGACCAGGCAACAAACAGATCGTTGATTGACAAAAGGTCATTGATGTTGTATTCTTTCATTGTAACCTGGTTCTGCTGTATTTCCTTAGTTGTAACCTGACACCATTGCACAACAGACAATCTAGTTCATGTGCATACCTATAAAAAATACTGTTATATTTGATTATATGGGGCGCTAACAACCATTATATCGAAGACCTGCACATGCAATTGCTAATATATAGTGTAACCCATTTGAAATCTTGCATTACACGAAAAAAAAATGTTACTATTGTATCTGAGATCGTTATCTATTACCACAACCCCGTAATTTTTTAAACAATTATGTAGGAGTGATTACGTTGTAGGGCAATGAACTCACAAGGCCGTTAGCCGAGTCGAATTAAAGAGATGAGCGTATGAGCGAAAACATAAACACGGCCGATCTCGAAAATAGACAGCTTCGCGAGGCCGTTTACCTCGTTACGTCGAAAAAACGTGCGAGACCGCGAACGCGACGAATATGTAAAGACGAGCCGTGTCGCGCCGCAATCAGTTAGCTATTAACGATCACGATTACGATTACGAACACGATTACGAAACTACGGCAACGAACCACGGCTTACGATTTACGATATACGATCCGAAAACATTTTCTGTATCTTCATTTGTGTGTGTATTCATATTCTTTTGTATATTTCTCGTCCAGTGTTCTAAATAAAGGAACAGATATCAAATATAAACAATCCTGTTTCCTACAATTATGACATCAGTTTCTCGCTTACAGTTTCGATTGTACTTACAGTAAATTTAGAATGGAAACTCATGTGTATCACGCATAGCAGATATTACTTCATTATTTGGCTACAACGCTATAGGAGAATGCATTAAGTGGTGAGCAAACAAACTGTGGAAAAAGTAGGGGTACAAGGGATAGGAATATGTGGACAATAGATGAAATGTCATTGAAATACGGATATGGTTTTATTTGGAATTTACTTTAAAACTATCTCCTCGTACCGTACCTACCGACAGAAAAATTAACGTCGCATGGTAAGAAAATTTGTTAGTTCGTTTTGACACCGACTGAACTCGCATAGTCGAAAGTGTGACACTGGAAAAGATGAAGCAGGCGACTTATTACATAAAAAAGACGTACTTTTGATATCAAATATTTCGTTACTGGGTGGACCAATGTTTTTGTAATTATTCTCAATCGACTCGTCTCGACGCCGCCTCTAAGAATATCATCGCACTTTTTGGGAAATTTGCCGCTTTCATGCCGTTTGAGTACCCCGAAAACCCCGATCTAATATTTCCGGAATAGAGTCAAGGTCTTCTCTCGTACTTGGCCCGAGACAAGACCTTGTCTCATGATGTAAAGAGTTGGATGTATACTGTTATTATTCCTTCCTAATATTGTCTGTGATCTAAGCGTTCGTGGTTTTATTTCTATTCCATAATAATATGCTGAATTTATGTTATATTTTTTTGGATTCTGTACTTTGGAAAATTGTTTTCCAATGAAAGTATTGCAGAATTTAATAGTTTTTTTTTCTGTTGAACCGAAACGTTGGACAATTGATTTAACCAAATAGCCGTGCAATTCATTTTTGCGTATGCTTCAATTAGCCGAGAGCATAGATAAAGTTATTTCGATATGTTACTCTATTGAAATCATATAAACGTAAAAATTAAATCAGAACAAACTATAAGATTGATTTTATAGTTTATGAAATGTAATCATTGTGTTCCAGATCTAATAAGCTGAAGCCCTTTTGGCATAGCCTCAACGAACCTGTACCAGTTCTAGAAAATCTCTCAGCTGCGCTTTTGTCTCCTGAATATGAACTCGCCCTTGCCCGTGCTCTGGCTATGCCAGAATGTCCGGTGGTGCCCTTTTTCGGAGCCTTTCTACGGGAATTGCGAGAAGTCATCGCTTGCGACACAAAGGTAATAATAAATAATTATTCATTATAATGAGGGTCCCATATGATACCATAATGAACAACTAGCATACTTTCATTTAAACATCAGTTTTATTGCTTTATTACTGAGGTTAAATAATAATACCATATATGGTTCGTAGTATTTTATATCTCAAGAAACATATTTGACGGAAATCTTACGTAGTAAAGTAAATTATCATTAATTGCTTCTTACGTGAGAAAATACCAAATATATCGCATACAATTTTTGCATAATTTGTTCGATACGAAAACACTTTGTTTCTACTATTTATAGTAGTACCAAGAAATCTGCATTATTTTCTCGCATATTTTACAATATATACAATTTTATGTTTTACTAATCAATCTTAAATTGTCAAGCATTTATTTAAAATTTACCTATAAGGACTGTCTTGTAACAACCTCATTTAATCTGATTTAGCTTATCAGCAATGGTAATGGATGGTGACCTCAACCCATTAACAAATAATAATGTATATCGCAATTAACTAGTTACTTTACAATGTCAGTAAATCTAAAAAAGTAACAGCGCATAAAGACGTAGTGGAATATGTGGCACGCCTCATTCGTCAGACGGTTGGATAAAAGGGACACATATCATCATTCTGCTGTTGCTGGAGAGATACCTTAAAAATGTCGATTATCTGACGAAATTGATATTGTCAAAATTCAAAAGGTTATGTGAATAGATAATATTAATTCGAGTGAGAGCAAACCGATTTTAACAGCAATTGTTTTGACTATGCTTTTGTCGCGGATTGACGCTTGAAGAAGCTAAATGAGATGAAGAGAAGAACCCTGTAGTTTTAAGTTTTATTTTATGCTCTTCTATTATACATTATTTTTACACAGTTTGACAGATGGCTTGGGCATTACCTATTCGAAAACCAAATCGTCATGGAGTGACATTTCGCGTAACTCAATCATTCTGTGTGACTGGGCAATATTAAGCCTTTGCGGACGGGATACTCTGACGCGCGAGCGTCCGCCTGGACAGGACGACTGGGCGCATTTTGTAGGACGCTAGTATACGCATGAAGATTCGTTTGTAACAATTATATATTCGGTACTAGATAAACAAATGTTTGCCCACTGCCCTACTGAACGACCTTGGCAGCATTGGACTAAAGAAAGACATCGACGAACTAAATGTAACAAAAATCCTAGTTACTGTTGTTCACAGAAACGCGTCTAAAATGGTGAAAATACTTGGGCTACGGTCCGCAGACACGCGTCCAGAACGGTAAAAGTGCTTGGGCTGCGGTCCGCAGACAGCCGTCCGCAAAGGATTCAATTTGCCGAAATTGTTAACGTGTTGCCATGATTGTAATTCATGTTGTTGAGTTATTCATTTTTATTTTCAAACGTTTTGGGTTTTTCTGCGTAGCTAGATGGTCAATTGAAGTGTCTGTGCTAAGAATTTTGCACATCTCGTTCGCGAACACTCATGTTTAGAAGGCTCTCCCCAATGCTGTACACAAACCTCATTAAGAACTATGGTCAGGAGCACGCTTACAAAAAACTTTCGTTTTTTCCAACAGATACCACTCGCCGGTGGTTAGGGTAATAAAATTTAATAATGTATCCGTTTGAATGTCATCAATATCAATTTAAAAAGCGTAGCTGCGGGTTTGAAATTGTTCAAGAGAATACCATTGACCGCCTGTGTAACTTATGTACATTGAAATTAACCAGAAATGTCTGAGCTCCATAAATTGTCGGTGAAACTGTAGAATAGATTTATAAAAACTTCCAATGGTTAACATGTTTAAATTAAGAAAACGAAACGTTTGTACAGTTTTGATAAGCCTATAGTAATTCATTACTAACATTGAGTTCTGCCAATGTAGCAAGAAAATAATAGATAAAAAACGAGATAAAAAACGTTTGTAACTTTAACTCGGCACAATTATATACCATTAAGCCGGCTATTTGTAACTATTTCATAAAGGTTTCTATCTAGAAACACAATTTTTTATATAAATTTTATTAAGATTGGTTTGGCAATTATGTGAAAATTTATTACATCATCGGGAAGTGTAATGTTCAAAAATTTAAAGTGACTGAAAATGACCTTCACTGACATTTCAAGGTCTACATATTATAGGTCAATGGATTTGTCTTGAGTCAGGCTATGTGTCTAGCGTAAAAAAATACTATAGTTCCATTTAAAAAAACAAAGGTCACCTTCATATCTCGGAGGCGCCTCCACCTAAGAAAAAACAGTGTCCACCATTGAATGTCCCCCTTCAAATAGAGTATCTTTCATATAAAAATTTTTTTCGAATAATTAATATTTTTCGAGATAATCAAGTGGACAGATTAAAATGGGACACCCTGTATTAGTACGCGCTCGGTGCTGTTTGCGAAAACTATTTGTTATGGTAATTGCATAAATCACAACCAGCGATCGTCCCGAAAAACACGAAAATATATCATGGGCCTCTAACTCAAATTCAATGACTGCTGGACGATACTACTGAAAATACGTGAACAGCGTTTAGTCCAGCCTTGAAATGATGTGCGACATGGCGTTTTTGCACAATAGCTTATATACAGGGTGTAAAATATCATCGGGGACCTTTTTTCAGAATCGATAGTACACACCAAAAGGTGAAAAAAGGACCAAGGAAGATAGGTCCAAAAATCACCCCCTATCGAGATACAACCCCATTTGAAAAAAATTTTTTTAAAAATTATATCTCCGAAATGGTAAGTCGGAGAGCAGCGGTTTTAATTGCAATATAACCGGAAAAGATCAAAGTTTATAAATAAAAATATTACTGCTTTGATTATTATCGTTACGTAGCATTTTTATTTGTTTATAAAAAAAAGCTTTTATTTTTTCTATGATAGCGGTTGATTAACAACTTGAGAAAAATTTGGACGATGCGACAAGACTTGCTTTTCGAAGGCAGCCTAAAAAAGTTTAACATTATTGTACGGTTTTGGCGTAAAAAATTCTTAAACACCGTTACATTGCCGTGCTACCGACGAACCTAATGCTACTGACGACAGCTGATCCACATCTTTCATATGTTTTCGAGCCGCCGTGCGACACACACCTATGTACGATGCAATGTATAATAGCATGCGTGAGAGATTGTTCAGTGTAGGCACTTGGCCAATCGATAATCTTTCACGCATACTGTTATAATAGATGTGGATCAGCTGTCGTCAGTAGTATTAGGTCGGTCTGTAGCACGGCGACTTAACGGTATTTAACAATTTTTAACGCCGAAACCGTGCAATAATGTTAAACTTTTTTTAGGCTGTCTTCGAAAAGGGAGTCTTCACGCATTGTCCTTATTTTTCTCAAGTTGTTAATCAACCGCTATCATAGAAAACATCAATGTTTTTTTTATAAACAAATAAAAATGCTACGTTACGGTATTAATCGAAGCAGTTATATTTTTATTTATAAACTTTAATCTTTTCCGGTTATATTGCAATTAAAACCGTTCCTCTCCGACTTACCATTTCGGAGATATAATTTTTTAAAAATTTTTTACAAATGGGGTTGTATTTCGTTAGGGGGTGATTTTCGGACCTAACTTTCTTGGTCCTTTTTTCACCTTTTGGTGCGTTCTATCGATTCTGAATAAAGGTCCCCGATCATATGTTACACCCTGTATATGTACTTTTGGGTCGCACTATGATGCGACATCGACTTAAAATTTCAAAAACTCACGGAATACGAATATCTAAATGCCAAAGTGTTTAACACTATTAGCAAGCTAACGACAGGTACGAACGTCCGCCAATTTCATAAGCCAAAAAAAGAAATGA
Source organism: Mimumesa dahlbomi (assembly GCA_917499265.3). Classification (NCBI taxonomy): domain Eukaryota; kingdom Metazoa; phylum Arthropoda; class Insecta; order Hymenoptera; family Crabronidae; genus Mimumesa; species Mimumesa dahlbomi. Next base: position 3,286,650 of record OU824120.1, read on the forward strand.
GAAAGTCGCCGCTTTTTCGGAACCGGTATTTAAGTGAAAAAGTCTTAGTGAGAACTTAATTTGCTAATTTTTTTATTCTCTAAAAGAATGGGTCTCTGGACTCCGATTATCGTTTTTAGAAATTTTACAATGTGTTGAACTACCTGTACGTCACTAAATGTTTTAGCTTTGCACACCAATTTAATGGATACTGTCCGTATCTGTGGGTCCACATGTACTGGATTATGCATATTTCTTCTATTTCAAGTTATAAGTAAATAACTTGCCTGTTAGTTTTTTTGATTTTCTCGTTCATTCGTGATAGTCATAGCCTTCTTTCAAAATATAGTTCATTAACCTTTCCTCATAGCTGCGTCTGCCACATATATAGCAATTTATGACCCCTGGCAGTTCACGACATCCGCCACCCGATAAATAATTTTTCGAATACTCTTTATAAAAATAGGTTTAAGTAACTTTTTATTTTACTGTACTACTTACTGTGAGGATTAGTGTTTGGAATGTTTACCTGTTCGCATAAGATATGGACAAGGTTCGCTATGGTAACAGTCGAAAGATATACTTGGCACAGTTATCCTTCAAAAACAGACTCTGTAACAATATCGGTTGACACAAAAACTTCAATTGCAGCTATTGCAGACAAAATATTGGAACTTATAACATATGAATTTGTCGACCTCGTGACGATTACGAAAACTCTAATCACAGCTTTATTTTGTAAACATGAGCTATTTACTTTCTTCAGTTCAACACTGAATCCTCGAAATAGTGAAAACAAGTACCTTAGAAATGAAAGTACCAACCGGCAGGAAAGAATAGCGAATAAGCTGCAACTTAGCAAAAGAAATATTACCATTTGGATATGAATCCAGACTGTTGGATCAACAAAGCACATGAAAATCTGGACGTCCACTTTGATAAGGGCATCAGTGTACCACCCACTGAAATACCCTCAGCAGCAAAGCATGTTCGCAGTTTCAGAATTTTGTAGACCCGTCAGATGTTAATGAGAATTACAGTTCCGAGCAGACGCGAATGCGCTCATTCTTATTGCCACTGTGAAACATTGTAGATGCAGTTCCTGTTTCCCTCATACGAAAATAAGCAAACGTATCGACGATGGACACTGTGTACATTGTACTTCGTACGGCTGATAACGACGCAAACTGTTAAAGTCCCAAGAGTGAGAGACGGTCAACATATGTCATACGATGGTTAGTGATGAGATGCCAATTGGTGTTGCCGTCAATGCAAAATTTTCCGCAAGAGATTCTGCTGTCTCCTCCATTGTATCCATCACATCTCCTACGTTCACAATGGACGTTTACTCTGTAGCTCCACTATGTAATAAGTGTGAAATAAAAAGAACCTGTCATCCTAAATATGAATCATATTACCAACTAATCGGAAAATGGATTCGAAGAAGAGATGCGAAAACGGGTAAGTGAAAAGTAAGAAGTGGTTTATGTAGTGAACACTTCAACATAGTGCTCCAGCATAGGAAGTCGTCCTCCCCAGTTGGATCGATGCAAGACCGAGAAATAAAATGGACGACCAGCATTTCTGCAATCACAACATATACGGCGCTATCTAACTGATTATATATTCCAATCGTTGAAAATTATAGATAAAGTGACAGACGTTCGACAGGGATGATCTGAGAAATAACAAAATTTTGACTTTTTGAATTGTGTGATGCGCCGTAGATCAGAAACCGTTCAAAAATACGAAGAAAGAACATCATCAGAATTTCACAGAAATTGCAGCACATACTAACGATTTTATATAATATATTACATCAGATTTTCGGTCTAGAAATGTAGATATTTAAAGTAATTTATTTATAGTTGCAAGAATTCTAATCAACTCGGAATACCTGTTTAACAAAAGTGTTCTTTTTTCTCCATAAAGTGGGATATTTTAGATTGGTCGGAGTTGCATGCATTCAAAATTACCATTTTTCACGATACTGAAATTTCAATAAATGGTACTTTTCTTTTAGTGCGAAGAATCAAATTCTACATTTTTAAAACCACCCGTAGTTCCTCCAGCAGGATGTAGATTTGTCCTGAATAGACTTTAATCTAGTGAGAAATGTATTAGGAATTGCATACATGCATATATCATAAATGACTTGACTATCTAACTTGTCTTATAAGATCGTCAAATCTTATCAAATAGGGATGTGTCGCTTATAGATATATTTAAAATAAGCGATCGCCGCCGAATGGTTTTTGGAAAGATCATAGGTCAAATAATAAAGGCAGTAAAATCTCTTTGTTTAAACTATATGTATGAGATTTACGAAAGGCATCGAATTTATAAGCTTTTAAATCCACTGATCCCATGCGAAATTAATTTAAAACTCAACGGTATTTCTCATAGATAAATTTGTAAAAGGTAGAACAAATAATTCAGTTAAACAGTATTTTGGGTCAATCTATCGATAATGACCATTTCAGCTTGAGTATATTAGTGAAATTATATTACATTTAGTATGTGAAATAGAGGGATTCGAGACATCTAATAGAATAGAAACAAGATAGAACGGGACGATTAAGTAGGATGATTTAATGATGTTTGAGTACAACGCTATAATGCATCTTCTTTAAAGATTCATTTAGCAAATATGAAAGACTCCCTGAGACTAACTGAAAATTTAATTATTCTGTAAAAAGTTTTATAAGGTATCGTAAGGTCTTCTAATGATCTAAAAGTTGTCTGTCGTACAAACTAAATCAGAACGCAAAGGCGGCTCAATCAGTTTACATTGACTGTGCATAGTTGTCTACCACACAAAAGACACATAAACCCCATTATAGATGACTTGAAATATGTTGAATCTGATAACAGGGAAAGGAGCCACAATATACAGGGCGTTACACAATTCTAGGACATACGAAAGTATGCGAATTATTTATAAGAGAAAAATTGAAAAGTCCATTACGATGTTTTAATCCGAGACGTGTTGGTAAAGTACGAGGTTTCAAAACAGAACGGGCTTTTGTACGGACGCTGGAAAACGGACTGCGCAACTCTTCACAGGTTGAGAAACCTGTTGTTATCGCAATCACTTACACACTAATGACATATGGCCTCATTACGGCAACCATTTTCAAATAGCGCGGATCGAAAGTCAGATCACGAGACTTTGGAAACTTGCTACTGAAAGACGCAGGCCATAGAATAAAAAATGGCAAATATCTTAACAATTTGCTTTCTCGTGTGCCGTTGATTCTAGAACTTTCAGAATTTCTGTATATACCGGGAGTCGTTAACGTGGGTGGCAAAGTGATATACATTTACTATTATTGTAAATATGTTAATATAACCGCCAAATTTGTTTTCTCATTATATTTCTTTATTTGGTTTCTACGATACATCATCTTAGCAAAAATTAATCATCTGTAATGCAAACACTACTTCCTTGCAAACACTACACAAACTATTGAGCGCCAAACATATCGGCAAACATCTCTGGTCGACTTAAAAACATATTTTAAAGTAATCTGATACGAAAACAATACAATTATAGAGCACGTGTCAAAATATCCGGAAAGTAATATCGGCATTTTTTCGGGATCGATAATTTTTTTAAATTAGCATTACAAGGTGAAAAATAATGACAATATACTTAGGACCGCAAACCACCTATTTTGAACTACAACCCCCTTTTTCAAAAATGATCTAAAAAGTTCTATTTCCTACATGGTAGGATGTAGAATACTAATTTCGTTTTCAATTTAACTTTGAGAAGCCAAAGTGTGTGAAAATAAAAAAAAATTGGTGCGATTACTGCATTACTGAATCCAAATACATCCGATTAATTATGTTATATTTTTTGATAAACTTTGATCACTCCTGGTAATATCAAAACCAGCATCGGTCCTCTACGACCTACCATTTTGAAGATTACTCGGAGATAATTTTTTTCAACATTTAAAAAAGTTAGGTATATCTCGATAGGGTCTGATTTGCAGAAAATAGTTTACTGCTATCTTTGGATGCGTACTGTTGATTCTCAAAACAGATCCTCGATATTTTGTTACACTCTGTACATATACAAGGGCAAAATACCATTAACACGTTGGGCCCGACGGTGGTCCCTGCGGACCGACAGTGAACTTTCCGTTTTGCCGGCGTCGGTCCCTACGGACGGACTGTGCACTTTTCGTTTGGACATTATCGGTCCCTCGGACCGACAGGATAAAAATTAAAAAATAAATGGGATAATTTTAATGCAGTTCAATCAAACATTTTAAACAAAGGTACGGATGGTTTGTGCATGTGTTACAAAATGTGACGACTTTTTTTGTTAAATTTTTTGCCGTCTTGCGTCCTAATAGCCTTGAATTTTTGTCATAACAGCTAGAATAATATTTTCGGACTTTGTGAACAACTCCTTCCTTTTTATATAATTTATGAATACTAGAGCGCATATGTAAACAACGGAAAAAAAGTTGAGACAAAACAAATCTCTATTCATTATTACAGTATCAAATTTCACCCAAGCGTGCCGCGGTCAAGTGCTCGTCCGCTGCCGGCCGAACGGAAAAGACAGCAAAATCTGCGCCGGGCTCAACGTATTAATAATATGAGTATGTTACCTACACGCGTCTTAGCACCCTTCATCAGTTTGACGTCAAGGCGACGCACTTTAAAAAGTTGTAAATTCTTTAAAAATCTATTAACGTTAGAAAGTTCTAAACATCAGATATCATCAAGTACAATGGTGATCTTAAGTTGCATTTATCCTTGTTAATAAAAAAGAATGTGATTTTTCCTACGATAACAGATGTTTATGAACTTGAGAAAAATTTGCATAATTCGTCAAGATGTGCTTTTCGAAGTCGGCCAAACAAATAGGAGTAATTAATATTATTATAAAGTTTAGGTGCTAAAATTTGTTAAGCGCCCGCCGCGAAGAAGCCTGTCGATATACAGCCTCAGACATATTAGATTGGTACTGCACTAGTTCTACTGACTACGTCTGACCTATTTCTTACACATGATACTAACTCGCATTGTGCTTAAAACTAGTTTACTCAGTCTTATAAATAACAATTTAGACAATTTAGTGTAAATATGTGGTACGATAGAGTTACAAGTAAGATTACAAGTAAGATAGTCCTACTGGTACGGTGCCCTACTGGTGCAGATTTTCCACCGTGACTGTCGTTTTTCTTTAATAACTTGGCCACGTATTGAGATAGGACGATGAGAATGTTACATCCCTATATTAGAATTACCTCAGCTATCACCTGGTTCCGGGTGTAAGCGACTTCCTGGGACACCCTGTATGCTAGTTCCCTCCGCCGCGAAGGTCAATCAGATTTAGTTGAATCAGTAGTTTTTAGTTAGTGGTGTTTCACGCTTGTAATTCGAATTCTGTTCATTTCACTCGTCAGTTCATCGCCCCGACAGCTGAAGGTGAAAATGTTTGTTACACCTCATATCCCTTTACCTATTATGACTCTGGTACTACTGGCCTAACCCAAGTTTGGGTTCAACGAAAGAGGAACAAAGTAGTTGGAGGAAATTTTATGATTACCGCAGAAACCCGTAGGTTCCTCCAGTAGTACCGATCACCGACTTTTAAGGTGTATCAGTTGGGACTAAGTAATCGGGAATCATACGATTCCAGGTAACAGAACCTGAACGACTGTAGATGCTGCAAAAGCGATAAAAGTTAAAATATATTTCCAATCCGAAATGCTTAAAGACCAATCCCCCGGTCCAGTTGTATAGTAAACTGGAAGGAACTACTAATCTGTACAAGTGAAACAAATCCGTGCAACGCGTCCGTGTGATTGACGTTAGATACAAAATTAAAGACGGATATTGTGGGATACTGGTTGATGGTAATGGTGAAAATTGTGGATTGGTAAATTAAAATTGCTTTTATTCAAAGGCTAAACTAAACTAACTAAAATAAATTACACTACAACGCTGCTTCGCTACTTCGCTAAACTCTCACAAAATACTACTAGCAATATCACGCTGTTACTCCTCGCGCTCAACTAACATTCTGCCTTCTTTGCCATCATTCGCTTCCTTATACACGCATTCTTTCTCTTTCACACTACATTCGCTTACACTGGCACTTCATTCTATCTCACTCACTCGCATTCCTCACTCTCTCTCTCACTTGCACGCATCCCTCATTCCTTCAAGGGCCTTGGTCGTCGCTCTTCAACTGCTTTCCTCGCAAACTTTCTCTTTTCCTTAGAACAACATTCGATAAACACATGCTCATGCACTCGAAACATCCAACGGAAAAACTGTCACACTGTCCAGACACTCTTCGTTCACGCTTTGTCTCGACATTCAGACTAGATTCTTTCTTTCATACCTCATAATCACGCAATACATATTTTCATATCCTACAATATATTCAGTATCAACCATTATTTAGCCTGACCTTACAACCTCTTCAACCTAATTCATCACCCTAGGGCAAAACTGTGACTTTGCGAAACAAATCGAAGGCATACCGTTTCCGCAACGGTGAGGTGTAACGCATAGTCAGAACGTAATAAATAATTTTATTCTAATATGCTCAATAACTGTTCGTATTAATACGATTATTCATAATCAATAGATTAATAGACTGGAAGATGGTTAGTTTCAGTAGACAAAATAATAGAGGTAAAATTCAATTGAAACTTAAATTTGAATCATCACTTAGATTGTTCAGTTTGTAAGGATCAAATTACTGGGTTGATTTATAGGAAGAGAATGAAGCAGAGAAGCGGATAAGAGGAACAAGTGACGAGATGTATGTTTACTGAAGTGTGACCATGATCCAGAAGCAACGCGATGCAAGATTTTTAAACAACCAACCACTACAGCCATTTGGACAACAGCGACCGATTGAGCGCATGACGGTGTTCAATATAAGTGTATCCTTCTAAGGCAAAAATGATTCACTAGACCTTACTAGCAAAACCGATAGCAGTCCCTTGGGCGGAACTCTCAATGACAATAACTACTACTACACAATCTCCAAATTAGTGATATGCAGACGGAATGGACGCTCCGGTATACGGATAACAAAGGATAGCAAATGTCATCACAACACGAAGAAATTTTCTTTTGTGGCTCGCCGCATCACCATCATTGAAGAACACAGCGGCGAAATTAAGAAATACAACTACCAACTCCTTGTCCCTTTTGGATTTCATATCACCGAGTAATCTATGGATGGCACGAGTCACATGAAAAAATAGATGACGATTGTTGGGATTAGTGAGAAATTAGTGGGAAGCATCAACAATTTTTATTATTATTACTCTTGTGGTGTGCTGTGGTCACGAAACGTAAGACATTCACAGAACGATTATCCAAGAAGCAAACTTTGTAAATGAGCACAGCGATTGATCGTTAGATTTATTTTTTGATGAGTTTTGAGATGTTTATTAAAATCGCTTTTTTTACAGGTAAATGATCGATATATTGATCAATTATATTCAAACTTATCACTATAAGGATTAACTTATAAGGGAAAATGCTAGAAAAAGAATTTTACTTTATGAATAAAACAAAAATTTGCGTAGTCAAGGAGGAAAAGAAAATTAAATAGACACACATTTAAGTGATATTATAAATATGAACTTATAAACTAGATTATAAAATAGGTTTTAAGATATATTGTACAGAAATTATGAGATGCAAATACGGCACTCGCCTGATTATGATTTCAAAGGTCTGATGTTCAAATCCACCCACCTAGATGAGAACAAGTCTGGTACGCCCTATTGAAGTATCCGCCAAAGGTCCTCGGACAAAACTGTCGGTGTCAGCGAACATTACAACATCTCCAAACAAGCGTTAAGGAAAGGGGTTTCTATCGGCCTCCAGCAGCTATGAAGGTTGTAGGCCGGCGGAAACTACTTGCTCTTGTCGCTAATGATCATCTTTGTGAAAAACTGCAAGTGCCACATTAATAATTGCCCTGTTTCAATATAAATATTACTATCATTTCACGATGAAATAACAATATTTTGCTGATAGACTAGAAACGCTCTATCTGAAACCGTTTAATGTGTGCAAGATTGAGAAACATGTTGCATGTGTGCGTATGACCAAAGAAAAGTAAAAAAATTTATTAAAATTAGTTGGTAAGCAGAATGCGCTTCATTCCGCCTTCGTTCTATGCTTTGGCTTTTAACTGTATAGAATCTTTATTAGGCAAATGCAATTTTACCCTCGTTATCCGGGTATTATAATACTATCCGTCCATCTCTTTCTAACGACAAGTTGTACAACCGCGTTGTAATTGTAAATGGGAACATTTATCCAAAACCAAACACTCTCCATCCTACGAGTTATCAGCACATGTAATACACACATAAGAAATTAATCAACGGCACTCACATTGAAAAGAATATTATAACACAGTCTGCATTTACTTACAAATGTTTTACTTACAAAATATGCAGAGTGTTTTATAATTATTTGGACTCTTTTTAGAGGCGATAGTACGAACCAAACGATGAAGAAAAAACAAAAAACTTAGGTTCGAAAAGGACGCTCTATTAAGATACATTTCCTTTTGTACAAAATTTTTAAAAAATGATATCTCTGAAATAGTTAGTCATAGAAGACCGATTTTAATTCTAATATAACCGGAAAAGATCAAAGTTTATAAGAAATACTAGCGGACCCGACAGACGTTGTTCTGTACACACGTTTTAAATTTGAAAATTTTAAACTTTTTTGAATAAGCTGTAACAGTTTAGACCGAGTATGAAATCAAGAACTATACAAATAAATTTCTAGGTTAGAATGTTTGTTAATCAACGCGCGCGTAAACTTGATAGAAAATCATTTAAAATACTCACTTCAATACCACACTATATTTGCAAAATGTACAATTTTTTACGTATTCAACTTACCTCATAGTATACACATACTCACACACTATCGATTAGCCGAATTGTCGTCACTGTACATACATGTAATGACGTTAGATATTGCAATAACTTTTTAATAAACATTTTCATTGAAACGGTCCAAACTGTTACAGCTTATTCAAAAAAGTTTAAAATTTTCAAATTTAAGATGTGTATACAGGACAATGTCTGTCGGGTCCGCAATAAAATATTTTTGATTATTCGACACTGCGGTCGCAGCGCTTGACCTGACAGACGTTGTTCTGTACACACTGTATTATAGTACAACTTTCTTTAACAGTGTGACTCACACGGCGAATCGATAGCATATGAAAGATGCGGATCGCCTGTAATCAATAGTATTACGAAGATCGGTAGAAGGGCGCCGTAACTCGTTTAACAAATTTTTGTACCGAAGCTTTATAATAATATTAATTCTTTCTATGACTGTCTTCGAAAAGCGTTTTATCATTTAATAGTTCTTGAATGTCGTTCGAATTATTGTTCATTATTGTTCCGCTTTGTTCATTGACGAAAATAAAAAAGTTGGCTATATTCAATGATGTTCACCTCGCCACTCCTATAATACATGGCAACTTTTCTACGATTATCCTTCTTTGATCAGTCTTATCTAAGGAAGTACCGATGTTCCTTTGATGGAGTCTGCTTGTTCCTTCATCGAATCCGAACAATTTTATAAGTATAAATCATTGTCATTTACATTTCTATAGCACAGGACTGGAGGCACTTCATTTTTATGCTGGTATGGAACTTACTTTATAACACTGATTTGTCGTGTTGGTAATTTTTGTGAAACAGAATATATTTTTAAGATCCCGTCCATTTTCAACTGCTGGATGAGGTCAATGTTTTGGAAATTACAAAATAAATGTTTTTAAAAAAGCTATAAAATGATCGAACTTTCATTACAGTAAGTGGTTATGACTTCGAATCTTTATATCGCAAAGATCTCTTTTTAGTGCAATTTAAAGGTATTAAAATAATAAAAGCGCACATGTTTGTGAAAATGGAGTAGTTAAATAAAATGGAAATGTGTATGTAGAGCATAATTTTGCGCTTCCTTATAATAATATTGGCTGAAACTGCGGGTAATGATTTCATGGACTTTTCGATGCCCTGAGCAATCAACATTGTTGACACTAAATTAAACAGGTGAATCAAAGTGTAATTTATTATTCAGTTATATGGTGAAGTCAAGTTTGTTAGTGGTTTTACACTTGCATTTCCGGTTGAAAGTATTGGAGGTATGAAGGATCAAGAGACAAGGTCTTGTCTCGGGCCAAGTACGAGAGAAGACCCTTGACTCTATTCCGGAAATATTAGATCGGGGTTTTCGGGGTGTTCAAACGGCATGAAAGCGGCAAATTTCGCAAAACGTGCGACGATATTCTTAAAGGGAGCGTTGGGACGAGTCGATTGAGACTAATTACAAAAACATTGGTCCACCCGGTAACGAGATATTTGATGTCAAAAGAACGTCTTTTTTATGCCATAAGTCGTCTGCTTCGTCTTTTCCAGTGTCACACTTTCGACTATGCGAGTTCTGTCGGTGTCAAACCGAACTAACAGATTTTCATACCATGCGACGATAATTATTCTGTCGGTAAGGTAGATTTTATATGTAATCTGTTGGAGACATGCGGGAAAAATCAAGAAACAAGGTCTTGTCTCTGACCAGGCACAATCAACAGCATAAATGGTTTCACTGCGGGGTACGGGGTGCGCGCGGGTATCCACAACTGTTAATACTTGTTTCACCTAGGTGATTTTCGTGCCCTCTCTTTCTAATAGTTCGTTTCTCTCTCTGACGTGTGTCGCAGCATAGTAACAAGTGATAACGACTACTGCATCTCTTTCTTTTCGTCGCTCCGCCGAACTCATTCTATCGAGGCACACGGACTTAGGCCGGACAAGCATGTGTGAGAGCGCGATTGTCCATCGAGGAAGGCATCAAACGCGGTTTTCGCTATGGTTTGAATTTTTCTCGCGTAAGAGCCTCTCTTTTCTTCCTTCCGTCTGTCGCGCTCGCACTCCGATCGCGGCTTACAGACGATAGCCGAGCACAGGTGTGTTGGTGCGCCTTCGTCGATCGCAATCGTTCATTCATATTCTTCGGGACAATTCGAATTATATTATGAAACATTTAATATTTCTTGCTAATTTTTGATCCCATCATAGATTTTCAATAAATTCATACAGTAAATAAGAAATAAATTTCGCGAAATATTGAATCACGGGGATATACATAACACGAAATGAATGAATGAGAAACATCTAATTATTATTCAATTTATATTTAATTAAAATTCAGCGACACTATGGGATCCAATATTGGACATAAGTGTTATATGCCCAATAAAATGATTAGAAAAATGTTTCGAATAAAATGAAAGAGTCGCCGCGGCCGGCAAAGACACACCGTCGCACTTACTCTCGGCGCTCGTAGTGCGAGCACCGCGAGCGCGACGGACAGAACGAAGAAAAGATGGGCTCTTATGCAAGACAAATGCGGACGATGATGAATTCCGCATTGACGCCTTTCTCGATCGTCAAACGTGCTATCACACATGCTTTGTCGGCCCACGTTCGTGTGTTTCGCTAGCGCGAGCGCGACGGAGCGACAGAAAGATAGAGACAAAGTATGCAGTTGAATGCAGTGTTGTTGATATCCCGAGCCATAGTACGCCACAAAGAGAACGAATTATACGAAAGAGAGGGAAAGAAAGACACCTTCGTGATGCACGCATTAGTACGTAATTCAGAAAACATCAAACTGTTATCAATAATTTATACATTTAATATAATGGTTGCTTAAATTGTTATAAAAAGGTATTTAGTTTCTAGAACTTCGATGCATGTCAAAGCGTCTCTTCAAATTTCTACAAACTTGTTTTTAGTACGTAATCAAATCGTTCTGTAAACCGGTCTTCCATGATAAAGTCAGCAAATTTTGCTGAGTCTGCCCGAAGCGTGTAGTTATCGGTACTGTTAACAAATTTTTGTTACATGTTTTGCATTGAAACTTTACTATCTTGGATATCGGATCTCTAAATTGTTCCGTATCTGTTTGTAATAGTGTTATGATATTATCTACACATCTTAACAATGAAATTAGTATATTTTTCTTCAGGTATACTGTAAAATTAGATCAGAAGATGCCACGGTGATAAAAAAATTCAGGATTTCAAAAAAACTATTTTTTCTTCAAATAGATTGTTGAAGTATAGGTACGTTTAGAGGACAAGATGACGTTGTTGTATGTAAATTGAAAAACATTTTCAACGATATACATAGGACCATATTGAAGTTCGAAAATTTCTAGAAATCAAAAGCATTCTTCAACAATTCATACAAACAATTATTTGAAATTTAGACATTTTTAATAAGATAGTTTTGTGTAATTAAACCGTTTTTGTACACTTCTATGTTTGTTATAATTTTCCAATTAAGAATTTCAAAATCAAACGTATACAAATCCTGCACTATCTTGCAATAGTTAAATGTTTAATATTTCGGTAATTCCTTCAAATGTATTTCCTTTTTCAATATTACCCCCAATATATGCAAGTTATTAAACAATGTCTAACATGCTGCGAGAACCTTGTACACTTGATCTGAAACGCACCTATACATTGAAATTTTCCTGGCTCCGGAAGAGTCTCTGATTTTTTTGTATCACTTCTTCAAAAAACATTTTGAAATTTTATAAATACACAATTCTTATTACTATATTTCTTTAAAGGAAATAACGTTTAAAGGAAAATTTGGTATATTCCTTCATATCATCGTATATCATCATCATATCACCATATTAATCAGATCCGTTTATTCCATTACTTTCCGACATTCTGTTATTCCTTCATTCCTGTATCCCTTATTTATTCCCCTGATTTCTTTATTCCCTTATTTCTTTAAAAACAAGTATTTTAATAAAACAATACTACACTTAACAATATTCTACGAATGAAGTGAAATTAGCAAAAAGCATCGAAAATGCAAAGGTATAGGCCAAGTACAAGAGGATGTGACTTTGGAATAGCTTTGTCGTTAACATAAACTTCATTATACAAAGTATTTGAAATCGAACAAATACGAGCAAGTACAAATTATTGTACAGCATCGACACGATGCTATCTCTAAGTAAATATATTAATTACCTAAATTTCCCAAAAAATGATTTCTCCTCATTTAATGAATAAATCTGTTTATTGCTCGATTAAATGAACTTGGTGGCCCGCTTTTTACGAAGGTTCGATGGTGAAAAATAAGCCTAAATAGTTCGGGATGTTCGACATTAAAAAAGAGTTGTTAAAGCACAGTATAAAGCGGCCTTCTTATTGTGTTGAATGAAAGTCCTCTAAATATCTCATGACGTTTCCTTTTAATTTACGTTATCATCAATCGTTGAAACACATGGCAATATGCATGTGTAATTTTTGTCTCAGGCACATCCAGATTGTTAACTTGTTAAATTTTTCCACTCAGATGCATCCGGATTGTTAATTTAGAAATGAATACAAATATCTGTAACGTTACATTTTGGACATCAAACTTCGTAAAAAGCGGGCCACCAAGTACATTTTATCGAGCAATAAACAGATTTATTCATTAAATGAGGAGAAATCATTTTTTGGGAAATTTAGTTTATTTAATATATTTACTTAGCGATAGCATCGTGTCGATGCTGTACAATAATTTGTACTTGCTCGCATTTGTTCGATTTCAAATACTTTGTATAATGAAGTTTATGTTAACGAGAAAGCTATTCCAAAGTCACATCCTCTTGTACTTTGCCTATACCTTTGCATTTTCGATGCTTTTTGCTGATCCGATATACGTGAAGCCTTCCGGTGTGACGCCTAATACAATACTTTGCAATAGTGACTTGTCTTTTAAGAAGCATACAAAATGCAAAGATATGGGTGAAATACAAGGGGATGTGACTTTAGAATAGCTTGCTCCATATCATAAACTTCATCATACGAAGAATTTGAAATGAAACAAATGTGAGCAAATACTCATTATTATACAGTATCGACACACTACTATCATGAAATAAATATTGATGTTCAATTAACTAAACTTAAAAAAAAATGATTTCTCCTCATTTAATTAATAAATTTATTTACTGTTCAATTAAGTGTACTTGGCTTATACAATATTTGCATTTTTTATGCTTTGTAGAAAATTTCGCTCCATTTGTAGAATAATGTTAAGTATACTATTCAACGTCATCATGTCCTATAATCGTACCTAATTTCAACGACATGTTTGAAAAAAGAATAGTTTTTTTCAATTGCTGAACTTTTTCATTATTGCGGCAGCGCCTGATCTAATTTTACAGTATGCCTGCAGAAAAATAAACTTAATTTAATTGTTAATATGTGTAGTAATATAAGGAACAGTCTGGAGATACGATATCCGAGATAGTACAATTTCAATACAAAGTGTGTGACAAAGATTTGTTTACAGTACCTATAACTACGCATTTCGCCACAGCCCCAATCGCTCGCTGCACGTTGGACAACCCGATAAAGAAAAATTTATTTACATTTCCCTGTTTACAGAGCAATTGGATTACGTAGTAGAAAAAAAACTTGTAGAAATCTGAAGAGACGCTTTAACATGTTTCGAAGTTCTATAAATTAAATACATTTCTACAACAATTTAAGCATTCATTACATTAAATTTATAAATTATCGATAACAGTTTTACATTTTCTGAATTACCTACGAATGCCTGCATCACGACTTTCTGTCTCCTTTCACACGCGTTCGTGCGTTGGGCAAGCATATGTGTCTCACTTAAGAGCATTTATTTTTTTGTTGTGAATGTCGCATTTGCACTCCGAACGCCGAGAGCAAATGTATCGGTGCGTCTTCGCCGGCCGCAGTGACTTTCGTATCTTATTCTAAACATTTTTCTAATTATTTTATCGGGCATTTAACATTTATTTCCAATATTTGATCCCACAGTGTCGCTGAATTTTAATTAAATGAAAATGGAATGATAATTAGATATCTCTTATTCATTTATTTCGAGTTATATCCCTATAATTCAATATTTAGCTAAACTTATTTTTTGTTTATTTATTTATCTCGGAGAAATTGTTGGTATTTGAAAAAAAAACGTCGGCGTTTAATCGGTTTTAAGCCTATTGTTGCAATTTATTGTTAAACCTAAGTTTTAAAAATTAACTGCATTGTTTCAACAATTTAAGAAACCATTGTAGTAAAGTTCTAAATTATTGATAGCCCTTGAAAATTTTACAAATACCAGTCGGGGAATCGTGAACATGGCCAGAGAGAAAACCTTCTCTCTTAATTTTTTCTGGCATGTCTCCAACAGATTATATATAAAAATATACATTACCAGCAGAAAAAACATCGTCGCACGCCGTGACGATATAACGTGATGTAAGTTAGGCCGTGACACCGACTGGTGGCTACGAGGCGCTGCGTGACAGGAAAGTTGTGTTGGACAAGGAGAAGACGGTGGCGATGACGGAGGAGAAACAGATGACGTTTCTTACAAGAAATCACTATTTCTGAAAACAAATATCTTGTTGCTGGATGCACCGATTTTTTCGTAATTACTCTCAAATTACTCGTCTTGGCGCCTCCTATCCGAATATCGTCGTTCTTCTTGCCAAATATGCGTCTTTAATGTTTTTTGAATACCCCGAAAATCCCGATATAATCTGTACTGTAAAGAGTCAAGGTGTCTTGTGAGAAAGTGGACTATTCTGTTTATAGTCGGGTACACAGATAATAGAGAGTGTGAAACAGTTTCCTTTTGAAACCGCTGCTACTCTGCGGTAGCAATCTGGTATCAATGCATGTTTTCCACTATTATAAGAATTCAGTACTTCTACAGTCAATTAAGCGTTGCGTCTCGTTTGAAATTTCCTATTCACGAAAACTTTGCATACCTCGATTTCGCAACTTTATAACATGTAGTATTCACACTCACCATCTTGCATGTCTCTAATGTCGAATAAAGAAATTTTAATATCGTATCTTTGTATAAAGCAGTTTTTTATAATACCTTGACCCCATTCTGATGCGCACTATTCTGAGTGTATTTTTGGCCCGGCTCGCGACTTGTACGTACTTTCATATGCCCCAAACCATTACGATATACAACTCGAATAATCGATCTTTCAAGCGCGTTCACTGTCGAAAATCACATTCGGTTGTGCACCAGCGACTAGTTAGGGAACTTTCTTTCGATTTGGTGTTATTCAGCCATTAAATTCATGAATCTCATGCAGACTTCATTTTAAACGAGATAATGTCCCTACGGCGTACCCTTTACTGGGCGACTATAAATTCGCAAATACTTATAGGATATAGGATCAGCAAAAAAGCATCGAAAATGCAAAGCTATGGGCCAAGTACAAGAAGATGTTACATTAGATTGTTACACAGATTGCTCGTTAACATAAACTTCAGTTTACATAGGATTTGAAATCAAACAAATGCGAGCAAGTACAAATTATTGTACAGCAATAATACAATATTATCGCTAAGTAAATATATTCAATTAACTAAATTTCCCAAAAAATGATGTCTCCTCATTTCACCAATAAATCTGTTTATTGCTGTATTAAATGTACTTGGTGGCCCGTTTTGTACGAAACTTGATGTCCAAAACGTAACACAACAAATATAACAATCTAGATGTGTGAGAGTGGAAATTACATATACATATTCCAGTGTATTTCAATAATTGATGTTAACATAAATTAAAGGGCAACGACGTCAGATATTTAAGGGACTTTTATTCTATACAGTAAGAAACTCACTTTATACTGTGTTTTAACAACTTTATTTTAATGTCGCATATCCTCAAATATTGAAGCTTAGGGGATTTGATACTATAGGTATTTTTTAACATTGAACCTTCGTAAAAAGCGGATCACCAAGTACATGTAATAGAGCAGTAAACAGATTTATTCATTAAATGAGGAGAAATCATTTGTTAGGAAATTTAATTAATTGAGTATATTTACTTAGCGATAGTATTGTGTCGTTGCTGAAAAATAATTTGTACTTGCTCACATTTGTTTGGTTTCAAATCCTGTATAATATGAAGTTTATGTTAATGAGCAATCTATTCCAATGTAACATCCTCTTGTACTTGGCCTATAGCTTTACATTTTCGATGCTCTTTTGAGGATTTCACTTCATTCGTAGAATTATGTAAAGTACATTATGCTTTTTATTGAAATACTTGTTATTAAAGAAATAAGGGAATATGGAAATCAGGGACTACAGGAAAATAAAGGAATATACGGATTTCATTACTATAGTAATTTTTCAATGATGATGTGGCAAAATGTAAAAAATTATCCTTTAAAATGATATTTATGTTCAGAAAATGTAGTAATGAGAATTATGTATTTTGAAGATTTCAAAAAATTCTTTGAAGAAGTTTATAAAAATGTCAGAGACTCTGTCAGAGACACTGAAATGCCCATGTATGTAGGTGCGTTTCAGGTCAAGTGAGCAATGTTTTCGCAGTATGTCACAGATTGTTTAAAGACTTAAATATATTTCTGATAATGTTGAAAAAGAATACACATTACAAGGAATTAGCAAAATATTAAACATTTAATTATTGCAAGACAGTGAAGGTTTTGTATACTTTTGGTTTTTAAATTCCTAATTCGAAAATTATAATAAACAGTGAATTGGAAAAATTGTTTTATGAAAGGGATCTAAATTTAAAATAATGGTTAGTGTGAATTGCTGAAAAATATTTTTAACTTTTAGAACTTTAATATAGTCAACTGTGTATCCTTGCAAAAGTTTTTCAATTTACGTATAACGACGTCATCATGTCCTCTAAACTTACCTATATTTCAACGATGGGTTTGAACAAAAAAATAGTTTTTAAGTAATATGATAACACTGTTACAAATACATAAAGAAAAATTTGGAGATTCAATAGTCGTGCTAGTAAAGTGTCGATACAAAGCATGTAACAAAGATTATTTAACAGTGCGGAACAACCCAATAAAAAAGAAGTTGCTTACTTTTTCCTGAAAGACATGTTTACAGAACAATTTGATTATGTACTAAAGAAGAGCTTATAAAGATTTGAAGATAAGCTCTGACATGTATCGAAGTCCTAAAAATGAAACACATTAATTATTGATAACACTTTTAAATTATCCGAATGACGTACTAATGCGTGCATCACGAAGGTGTTCTTCTTTCCCGCTTTTTCGTATAGTTCCTTCTCTCTGTGGCGTAGTTACTATCAGTAAAAAGCATCGAAAATGCAAAGGTATAGGCCAAGTACAAGAGGATGTGACTTTGGAATAGCTTCCTCGTTAACATAAACTTGATTATACGATGTATTTGAAATCGAACAAATGCGAGCAAGTACAAATCATTGTACAGCATCCACACGATGCAATCGCTAAGTAAATATATTAAATTAACTAAATTTCCCAAAAAATGATGTCTCCTCATTTAATTAATAAATCTGTTTAGTGCTCGATTAAATGTACTTAGTGGCCCGCTTTTTACGAAGCTTGATGTTCAAAATGTAACGTTGCAGATATTTGTACTTATTTCTAAATTAACAATCTGGATGCATCTGAGTGGAAAAATTTAACAAGTTAACAATCTGGATGTGTCTGAGAGAAAATTATACATGCATATTGCCGTGTGTTTCAACGATTGATGATGACATAAAAGGAAACGTAATGAGATATTTAAAGGATTTTCATTCAACACAATAAGAAGGCCGCTTTATATTGTGTTTTAACAACTCTCTTTTAATGTCGAACATCCCGAACTATTTAAGCTTATTTTTCACCATCGAACCTTCGTAAAAACGCGGGCCACCAAGTACATTTAGTCGAGCACTAAACAGATTTATTAATTAAATGAGGAGAAATCATTTTTTGGGAAATTTAGTTAATTAATATATTTACTTAGCGATAGCATCGTGTGGATGCTGTACAATGATTTGTACTTGCTCGCATTTGTTCCATTTCAAATACATCGTATAATCAAGTTTATGTTAACGAGGAAGCTATTCCAAAGTCACATCCTCTTGTACTTGGCCTATACCTTTGCATTTTCGATGCTTTTTACTGATTTCACTTCATTCGTGGAATATTGTTAAGTATAGTATTGGTTTTATTAAAATACTTGTTTTTAAAGAAATAATGTCTTTAAAGAATAAAGGAATGCAGGTATCAAGGAATAAATAAGGGAATACAGGAATGAAGGAATAAAAGAATGTAGGAAAATCAAGGAATACGCGGTTCTGATTAATATGATGATATGATGATGATATACGATGATGTGAAGGAATATACTAAATTTTCCTTTAAACGTTATTTCCTTTTAAGAAATATAGTAATAAGAATTGTGTATATATAAAATCTCAAAATGTTTTTTGAAGAAGTGATACAAAAAAACAAAAACTCTTCCGAAGCCAGGAAAATTTCACTCTATAGGTGGGTTTCAGATTAATTGTACTACAAGGATGTAGTAGCATGTAGTAGCATTGAATGAAAAATTAAATAGATTTGAAGGAATTACCAAAATATTAAACATTTAATTATTGCAAGATAGTGCAGGATTTGTATACGTTTGGTTTTTAAATTCTTAATTCAAAAATTATAGTAAACATAGAAGTGTACAAAAATGGTTTAATTACACAAAAACCATCTTATTAGAAATGTCTAAATTTTAAATAATTGATTGCATGAATTGTTGAAGAATGCTATTAATTTCTAGAACTTTTAGAACTTCAATATGGTCTTATGTATATCTTTGAAAATGATTTCAATTTATGTACGGGCCGCCCAGATAATAGTGAACCATCTCAGGGGCTAGTGCGGCGAGGGGATTGACTTTGCCTTTGTGCCGCGCCACGACGCCGCGTCACAACAAACGAATCGCGCGAGGCAAAATCAATCCCCTCGTCGCACTACTCCCCTGAGATGGTTCACTATTATCTGGGCGGCCTGTACAACAACGTTATCGTGTCTTCTAAACGTACCCATACTTCAACAATCTATTTGAAGAAAAAATAGTTTTTTTAAATCATGAATTTTTTATTACCGTGGCATCTTCTGATCTAATTTTACTGTATACCTGCAGAAAAATATTCTAATTTCATTGTAAAAATGTGTAGGTAATATCATAACACTGTAATAAACAGATACGGAACAATTTAGAGATTCGATATCCGAGATAGTAAAGTTTCAATGCAAAACATCTAACAAAGATTTGTTAACAGTACCAATAACTACACGTTTCGCACGGACCCAACAATTTGCTTACTTTATCACGGAAGACCTGTTTACAGAACAATTTGATTATGTACTAAAAAAAAGTTTGTAGAAATTTGAAGATACGCTTTGACATGTATCGAAGTTCTAGAAACAAAATACCTTTTTCTAACAATTTAAGCAACCATTATGTTAAATGTATAAATTATTGATAACAGTTTGATATTTTCGGAATTACGTACTAATGCGTGCATCACGATGGTGTCTTTCTTTCTCTCTCTCTTTCGTATAATTCGTTTTCTTTGTGGCGTACTATGGCTCGGGATATCAACAACACTGCATTCAACTGCATACTTTGTCTCTATCTTTCCGTTGCTCCGTCGCGTTCGCACTAGCCAAACACACGAACGTGGGCCATGCAAGCATGTGTAATAGCACGTTTGACGACGAGGAAGGTATCAATGCGGAATTCATCATCGTCCGAGTTTGTCTTGCATAAGAGCCTTTCTTTTCTTCGTTCTGTCTGTCGCGCTCGCAGTGCTCGCACTACGATCGCCGAGAGCAAGTGCGACGGTTTGTCTTTGCCGGTCGCGGCGACTCTTTCATTTTATTCGAAACATTTTTCTTATCATTTTATCGGGCATTTAACACTTATGTCCAATATTTGATCCTACAGTGTCGCTGAATTTTAATTAATTAGAAATGGAATTATAATTAGATGTTTCTTATTCATTCATTTCGCATTATATTAATCTCCAGAATTCAATATTTCGCGAAATTTATTCCTTATTTACCGAGACAATATTGTAACATTAAATAAATAATTGAGAAACATATAATTGTCATACTATATCAATTTATTGAATATCCTATCATAGGGATCAAAAATTAGCAAGAAATATTAAATGTCCCATAAAATAATTCGAAATGTCCTGAAGAAATGAATGAACGATCGCGATCGACGAAGGCGCACCAACACACCTGTGCTCGGCCATCGTCTGTGAGTCGCAATGGGAGTGCGAGCGCGCCAGACAGATAAAGGAAAGAGAGGCTCTTATGCGAGAAATATTCGAACCATAGCGAAAACCGTGGTTGATGCCTTCCTCGATCGACGATCGCACTCTCACACATGCCTGTCCGGCCTAAGTCCGTGTGCCTCGATAGAATGAGTGCGGCGGAGCGACGAAAAGAAAGAGATGCAGTAGTCGTTATCACTTGTTACTATGCTGCGACACACGTCAGAGAGAGAAACGAACTATTTGAAAGAGAGGGCACGAAAATCACCTAGGTGAAACAAGCATTAACAGTTGCGGATACCCGCGCGCACCCCGTACCCCGCAGTGAAACCATTTATGCTGTTGATTGTGCCTGGTCAGAGACAAGACCTTGTTTCTTGATTTTTCCCCTATGTCTCCAACAGATTACATATCAAAATCTACATTACCGACAAAAAAGTTATCGTCGCATGGTATGAAAATCTGTTAGTTCGGTTTGACACCGACAGAACTCGCATAGTCGAAAGTGTGACACTGGAAAAGACGAAGCAGACGACTTATTACATGAAAAAGACGTACTTTTGACATCAAATATCTCGTTACTGGATGGACCACTGTTTTTGTAATTAGTCTCCATGGACTCGTCTCGACGCTGCCTCTAAGAATATCATCGCACTTTTGGGGAAATTTGCCGCTTTCATGTCGTTTGAATACCCCGAAAACCCCGATCTAATCTTTCCGGAATAGAGTCAAGAGTATTCTCTCGTACTTGGCCCGAGACAAGACCTTGTCTCTTGATGTTTCCGGATATAAACAACTGACGACGACTTCGTTGTCTCTATCTTTTCGTCGCACCGTCGCGCTCGCACTAGCCAAACAAACGACGTCGGTCACGCAAGCATGTGTAAGAGCGTATTTGACGATAAAACAACGAGGAATTTAACATAATTCGAATTTTTCTAGGATAAGGGCCTCTTTCTTTACTTCTGTCTGTCACGCTCGCACTCCGTGCGTAGCCGTAGCGACAGTCGAGAGCAAGTATTTCGGTGCGTCTTCGCCAATCGCGGTCACACATTAATTTTATACTAAACATTTCTAATTATTCTATTGGGCATTTAATATTTATTTTCAATTTTAAAAAATTTATTTTTTTATTCATTCGAAAAAAATGCCGTCGTTTAATCTGTTTTAAGCGTATGTTGCGATTTATTGTTAAGCCTAAGTTTCACAAATCAAATACATTTTTTCTACAATTTAAGAAACCATTATATTAAATTTATAAACTATTGATAACGCTTGAAAATTTTCTGAATACCAATAAGGTACTCGTGTATTTGGTCCGAGACAAGGCCTTTTCTCTTGATTTTTTCCGGCATTTCTCCAACAGATTACATATAAAAATCTACGTTACCGGCAGGAAAATTATCGCCGCATTAGTTAGGACCTGGCACTAGCGTATAGGGGCTGCGTGACAGGCTGGAGATGGTGAAGGAGAAGAGGAAGAAGACGACGTTTCTTACAAAAAACTCGACTTTTTAGAGCAAAATATCTCGCAATTGGCTTGATAGATCTTCTCGTAGTTAGGCTTAAATTACCTGGGTGGACGTTGCCTACAAGAATATCATCATACTTTGGGGGAAATATGCGGATTTAATGCCGTTTGAATACCCTGATAATCTCAATCTAATTTCTCCGGAAAAGAGTAGTTCAGGTCTACCAGTCGGGAACTCTTGTACTTGGCCCGAGTCAAGACCTTAACTTTTGATACGTGAAAAGCTTAACAATATACAGGGTGTAACAAAAATTCTGGGACACTTTTTCAGTATCGATAGTATGCACCAAAAGATGAAAAAAGTCTATAAAGTTTTGTCTAAAAACCACCCCCTATCGAGATACAACCCTTTTTGGAAAATGTTTTTAAAAAATCATATTTCCGAAATGGTACGTCGTAGAAGACCCGTTTTGATTGCAATATAACCGGACAAGATCAAAGATAATAGAAAAAAATAATTGTTGCGATTATTGCTGTTAAGTAGCATTTATTCTCGTTTAATCCAAGCAACGTCGATTACCTATACCGTAGCAGATTTGTAACAACTTGGGAAAAATTAAGAGCACTCACTAAATCTTCCTTTTCATAGATAGTAATATTTTCCCGTAACCTTTAGTTTCTCCCGGTTATATTGCAATCAAAATCGGTCCTGAACGACGTACCATTTCGGAGATATGATTTGTTTTTAAGTTTTTACAAAAGGGGTTGTATCTCGATAGGGTGTGGTTTTTAGACAAAACTTTATAAACTTTCTTTCATCTTTTGGTGCGTACTATCGATGCTGAAAAAGTGTCGCAGTATTTTTGTTACACCCTGTATAATTAAATCTATACCGGACTGGGCGCAAGGCACTTATAGATACAGATATAAAACCAAACGATAATACATGAAGTAATGTCTGTATCGCCAGTCGTCTTTACCTCGATTGATCAGATTGGCGAACGGATAAAGGGGACAACTTAATTATCTTTGGGCTTTGCTAAAGTAAAGAAAAAGAAATGATAATGTTCGACAGAAAAGATATGTAATTAATAAAATAAATTACTTATAATGAAAAAATTTATTCGATTGTATGCATTGCACAATAATATTATTATGATAAAAATAGACGAAATAAGATTAATTATAATGCAATCTCTAATGTTCCTCGTAATAAGCCGCGAGGTACAGTCGGCGACAAAATTAAGTGGACAGTTGTTGGATCTAGGTAAACATGAACTTTAATCGAATTAACGTAATTGTTATGAACTTCAGTTTTATTTATTACATATCCCTATAGTATATACAGTATTTAGTGAAAAATTGACAGTCACATTTACAACATTATGTAAACACACCGTACTTAAAAAAATTTAGAGCTATTTATCAGAGGACAAAAATTAGTGGACACTTAATAAAATACGTAATAATTTAAATACATAATATAATTAACACTATTTGTACGACGATTGTGTGTATACCTATTTCGACCAAAAGGTGTCTTTTGACACCTTTTCGTTTGAATGCAAATATTTGCCAAAACTGTTGGGATTTCAAATTTCCAGTTAAATGTAGATAATTTGAGGAATATATAATATTTATATTTACATTTAATTCATCAACCAACATTTTATCCCAAATTTATCTGGTTTATTTGGCATGTATTGCGTGAACCTACATCTAGCTTTCGTTGGAAAAAGCTGTTCGCCCACGGTGATATTTGCTCCTGGCTTATAACAATTTTGATAATTTTCAATGAATGTATTCCATACTCTTGATATCAAAGCAAACTTATCTTTCCCCAAACGTTGGCTTCCTTCGTTTTTATTATCGAAACGCAAAAATCTTAGAATTTCCATAAAGCAATTTCGGTTCATGAGACTCGAAAAAAATGAAGGGCCCCATTTTTTATTCCATAAAAACGATGCGTTAACGTTTTTTTGTTCATATGCTTCGCGTACATATAAAATGCCAATAAAATTCACGTGGATTGAACTCACTACCAGAATTGGAGAGCAAAACGCGATATTCGTATATACGAATATCAAAGATATGTTGCAAATCCTGTATTTTACGTTACAACTGAAATCAGGATTCTCTAATCTGATTATAATTGATATGATGCTGCAAAATGGTGTTCATATTTATATGTAAAATGGTTCAAAATTAGGCACTGTCCTGAATACCTACCTTAAGGTGTCAAAAGACACCTCATGGTAGAAATAGGTATACCATGTACATATTTTTAAATCTAGGATGAGCTGGAATAATATGATATCGCTGAATTACTTCAACAACTATTGTATAAAAAGTCAGCAAATCAATTGTGGAGAAAAGATTCAACTTAACGAATGATTTTAAGTTAAAATTTGAAAGGTGTCTTTTGACACCTCTTGGTAGAAATAGTGTTAATATTTCGTATTGCCGCCTTTTGCTTCAATTATTGATTCCAGACGACGGGGAATACTTCTTATTAAATTTTCTAAGTAATCTTTACTAATATTTTCAAACTTAGACTGTAATCTTTGGAAAAAATCAACCTTGTTATTTCGCTCGTCCAATGCAATTTTTGTGTCCAGTAAAATCCATAAATTTTCTATAGAACTCAAGTCGAGGGTTTGGGCCGACCATTCAAGTAATTTACTGATAAAATCCTCAACAAATTTTTTAGTTTTCTTAGCAGTATGGTTGGGATCATTGTCTTGTTGGGAGACAAGTTCTTCATCGCAACTCATTGTTACTACTGCTTCTTCTAAATTTTCGCTTAGAATATCAACATACTTGTCTGCATTCGAATTCCGTCAAATTGTGCTAACGTACCAATTCCATACCACAAAATGCAACCCCACACCATGAATGATCCACCGCCGAATTTAACTGTGGGTGTAATGAATGGTTTTTTATACGCTTATTTTTTTCTCCAGACTTGCTGCTTGTTTTTTAATTGCTCCAACTCAAAATTGCTTTCGTCGTTCCAAACTATATTTTGCCGGAATGCTAGTGGTATATTCAAATATTTTTTTGCAAACGCTAAACGTTTCCTCATATTAGTTTTATTAATGTGTGGCTTACGTCTAACCTTACAGCATCTTAATCCAACTTCATGCAGACTTTCTTTTTATTGTTTTTGTTGCAACTGTTAATCCTACTATTTCTACAATACTTGTTGATGCAATTGCTGGATCCTGTCTGCATTTCTTTACAATTCGACGGTCTTCTTGTATGATTGTACAATTTTTGCGTCCACGACCACTTAAACTTTCTACCGTATTAAGTACTAGATATTTTTTTAATATTTTTTCTACTGCACTTTTAGATGCGTTGTACTTCCAAGCTACCATACGGTAACTTAGTTTTTTACACCAGTCCGAAACAATTAAATGGCAAATTTAATTTGAAATTTCTTCAGTTTTCGTCATTTTGCAAATTTAAAAAAAAACTTTTGCGCCTACGATGGTTTAGTTGGTACTAATAAGTTTGTTTGGGACTACTGTTTGTAAGTGTGACGTATGCCTAATGTCTATAAATCTTTCGCCTCACAGAAACTTTGGAACAAAGTGTCCACTTATTTTTGTCCCCTGATAAATAGCTTTAAATTTCGTTAAATACGCCGTGTTTACGTAATGTTGCAAATGTAACCGTAAATTTTTCACTAAATACTGTATATACTATAGGGATATGTAATAAATAAAACTGAAGTTCATAACAGTTCCGTTAATTCGATTAAAGTTCATCTTTACCTAGTTCCAGCAACTGTCTACTTAATTTTGTCCCCGACTGTATTTATAGCCTGGTATGACGTGTATTTAAAAAACTTGCAGATGAGGTATCGGTTTGAATGTTAACACATGCCCTCTTGATGCAGGAATATTTTTGACTCTTGTGTATCAGATAATCAGCCATTCGTCCGCAGGGCTCAGGCTCATCGTTTTAGCACAAAAAATGATTGCGTCGAAAGTTCCGGCACCGTTTACCAAGCACATATTCAATGAACTTTGTACAAATTCAACAGATTTTCAAAAATTCGAGCCAAATCCTAACGATGAAGGTTCATTTGATGGGGACGAGTATATCATTTACAAATGGTAACGAAGTCAAATGTTAGTAAATATGAGACGAAATGTATGATTTGTGTCTGAGGTACATACATGTACGTATCTGAAAATGAGATACAATAGCATAATACAAATAATATATGCAGTGTACATAAACATTAATCATTTATGGACGGAATGAGACGCACAGGATCGTAAATAACAATTCACTTAGAGATATTAGATTGTAAAAGTTCTGTAAAGTTTGTTCATTAATTTCATATCCGCTTGAGATTTTAGACAAAGTTATTCCCACTCTAGTAATCAACAATATACATACGGTTTATGTCTGCACTCGAACCTGGATCTGCGAAGAAACGCCTTGGAGTACTCCATTGTCGTGAATCTTATACCTCCTTCTTTCGGCATTTCTGTTTTTATTTTAGTTTCCAATTCTTTTTCCTTCGCTCTCTAATGTTCTACCTTTTAATATACAATCTGTATAACATACGAAGTACGTAATTGAACACCAAGTCTGTGTATACAACATCGATAATCCAAATCTATATATCTGTATTTCGTTCGATTTGTTTTTTTGGTAACTAATTCATTATTTTTAATGTGACACGACATACGTAACATGTCTGCTATCAAGTATAGAATTTCAAGTCATGTGTCTGGTATTGTCAAAATTAGAATGTGCTTTATAATTATTTTGTCTTCTAATAACTCTTCGTCATGGCAGTTCGAATAGCCTGAATAGCGCCACTGAACGGATCACCACGCTGAAAAGTGTATGCATTGCACGTCGGTAGTCTTCGGTGTTCGCACGTGCTTCTTTCAGCGCCGCCTTGGTATTGTTTTGTATGTACACTTTTTGAAAACAAAGCGATTAATGGAATGCAAAGATTTCTACCGGTTGAACGAATCAAGTGATTTTTATATCTACAAATACAACAGCACGTTCCGTCCCAGACCAATTTTTAAAGACTTTCCGTTCAAGCCGCGAGGGGCGTATACGCCCCACGCATCTTTTTGTGGTTAAAACCAGTATATTTTTGCAGTACACGATATGATATTTCAATAATGTAAATCCATAAATTTAAGCAAAAAAGTGTATATATTAATATGTTTCAACTTGAAAAGTGATAAACTTTACTCGTCTTGACAAAATATTGTTATAAATACGTCTACTTTTAAAAGCATTTTTTCCGGCCAGAGCGGAAAGTCCAGCGTGAGGTCGTATACGCCCCACGCGGTACGGAACGTGATAGAATCTTTTTTGCCCACTAGAATCGGCACCCGAAATGAAAGTATTAATTAAAATTGGACCAAATTTACCATTTTCATATTCCATCCATGCGATATCTATTTTATTTGTTTTGGAGGTTATTCTTTCAAATAACAGTTTTATCGGTTTATAGTATAGTGTTGTAGATGGACCACGATTTTGTCATTTTATTAGCCCTGCATTCGACAGCCTGATAGGAACCATAGACCGTTAGTTGAACTGATCGCCGAGGGGACGCGCAGCACGTGAAGGTTACCTCCATATCCGCTTATTGCTTGCAAGATGTTATGTGCAGTAATACCTATTTGTCTAAAGGCCGTATTCCAACCCCTGCTACACATTTGCAAACCACTACCCCGTAGAGTTCAACTAAGTCCGGATCCTCTGACCCATCTACCGGAATGTCCTATGCTCCGATTCTACGTAGCAATTATTTTTTGAGGGGTTAGGCCACTCTAGAGACCGAAAAAATAGCCATTTTTAGGATTTTTTTTCAGAAGTACTACAAAATAAATCGGGATTCCAATAAAGAGTATTTATTATACATATCAGTGACTATATACAGTAATTTTTCTAAGGCGATTAATTTCAAAATGGCGGCTGTACCAGCAGTTTTGCAATGACGTCTCCGTTGTTTCAGGGTCCACGAACGGACAAATCAGCTCCTGTAACTTTTGAATTATAAAAAACCAATTTTGTTTTGTTATTCTATATAATAACTGCTATACAACTACGTAGGTTTTTTTCGATATATTAATTTTTGGCCAAATGGCGCACTTCTAGAGCGGAAAATGAATAATTGGCCTAAAAAATCATCACTTAATTGCTAATAACAAATGAGCTATGCAATGTCTCAAAAAAATCCTACGTACTTGTATGGACAATATATTTTTCTAGATATGTTCAAAATTTCAAGTGAATCGGTTGAAAATTGTCTGAGTTATGTTGCCGTTAAACTTAAAAAATGTGGTTTTGAGATACACGCGTTTGAAGTTTTCAGTAATAGAAAATCATGAATAATTTTGCAATACCTTTAATTTGCGATGCCTGCACCATACAATTGGCTTTCCAGATTATCGTCCTGCTCTTGCTTTTCTTTTCTTCTCGATCTTGAAGCGATTCTTGCCTCTTTTACCCGTTCAGACAGCGATCTCTCCGCATGCTTTATGCGCTGTTTGTCAATTTCCAGGCACATTTCATAGCTGTTCGGGCCGATTTCCAAGTCCATTGCCTGCATTATGTGCAGAATTGAAGAAAACCCGTCATTGTATATACAAATTGCAATATCCGTAGCCACATCTAAAACTGTTTTACCACTCGAAGTGGATTTCGGAGCCAATGCCCACACAGTCGAGTTGAAGCTTTCGTTACTATTTTGTGTGTAACCGTCGATGCATCGAATTAGAAGATTTTCACTGGTCAGTTCTTCATAGACTGGTTTGTTAACTTCAGAGACTTCAATTGGAAGAGCTGGTTTATATTTATACTCAGTCAAAGTATTTGTAGCTTTAGCTCGTTGCAAGGAGCACTATGAATCCTGTCCAATAGGACATTTGTCGTGCTGCGGTTTGTCATCAGTCGATAATTTATGATCCAGTGTAGCCCATATACTGCTTTTCATGTTCTCAACTGAATCACTGTTTCTACCAATTGCTAATCCGTAATAAATATATAGCACTTGCAAATTAATTTGCCGCTATAATCGCTACGAGACAATCGCACGAAGATTGTGCATCGATAAAAATGAGTGTTTGCCGACTAACCTCCTTCTCGAATAATTGGCTGAGCCTAAATGACTGAAAGAGACGTTCGATAAGTCTAAACTTGACTAGACTAGTCGAAACGACAAATGATTTCAATAACATGTACCTGGTCCGATTCCCTAATGTACTTTACCTCGAGCGCTCACAAAAGGAGTCAAGGCGGCCTCGTACTAAAATTTGAAAACCAAGGATTTAGAAAATTTTCCCGACCATAACCTTTTGGGACATCATTTTTGAGGTCGTAAAGGACAATTTAAAAGTAAAAAAAAAAATGATTTTTCGAAAATTCTAGAGTGGCCTAACCCCTTAAGTCTACTTTGGTTGTGCAGAGGCACAGGAATGGGAAAAACGCCACAGGTATTATCTGTGCGTGCCATTGCAGTGATCTTTCCAGCGACATTAAGCATCTAAACGGAGCTTTGCGTCGGCTGTATTTAAGCCATGTAGCGAGCGCTAAAACTAGGCTTAAATGTAAATTGTGTATGAAACATCTTCACTTTTTATGTAAACAAAAAACAAACTAGTCTTTTTACGAGAAGATATTTAAAAAAAAAAGGAAACCAACCTTGTATGCAATACTTTGCATTTGTTTGTCCCCTAAGAATTATAAAACGCACGGTTTCACTGAATTATGAATACATGTATCTGGTGGTCTAGTATGAAATTTGTAAAAAGAAAAGGCAAAGTTTGATGCTAATGTATAAATATAAGAAATTATTTGTTCATCAAAGTTTGCGCTCATATTGTCTACACTCTTTCGCTATTTAAGTGGCAGGTGGTTCAGGCCGATGGTATAAAACCCTGGCGGACGAGAGTTTATGAATTTCGGAAAGCCCAATATTACTGCATTATCGGAATTGAAATTTTTTCCTATCACGAAGTTGTCCAAATTGCGAAAGAGGTAGTCAGTGGGAGCTGGGTCTGGTGAGTATGGAGGATGATGAAGAAGTTTCAA
This sequence comes from Mimumesa dahlbomi, assembly GCA_917499265.3. Taxonomy (NCBI): domain Eukaryota; kingdom Metazoa; phylum Arthropoda; class Insecta; order Hymenoptera; family Crabronidae; genus Mimumesa; species Mimumesa dahlbomi. The sequence continues at coordinate 3,317,394 of OU824120.1, forward strand.
CTCCAAGTCATGTAGTTTTGCCACAGTCATTTGCGCAGTTTGTGGATTGGTGGTATCTTGCAAGAACATAGGAGTCGATATGTTGCCCAATCTGGGCAGTTTTTCTTTAAGTTGTCGCATCATTTTGTGTAGTATACAGGGTGTCCCAGCTAACGTGCAGGTCCCTCAACCAGGTGATAGCTGAGGTAATTCTAATATAGGGAAGTGGCATTCGTAATGTCGTATCTTAATTCGTGGCCGAGTTATTGACGAAAAACAATAGCCAATCAGAGAGCTCCGTTGGGCCCCGCAGCGCAATAGTTCCTACTGGTACGGTACCCTACTGGTGCAGAACTTCTACTGTCGCGCTGTCGGGCCCAACAAAGCCCTCTGATGATTGGTTATCGTTCTTCCTTAATAACGCAGCCACAAATTAAGATACGATATTACGAATGTCACTTCCCTATATTAGAATTACCTCAACTATCACCTGGTTCAGGGAACTGCACGTTAGCTGGGACACTTTGTATATTTGTTGTGAATGATGAGCATGGTTTCATGAAATTGTAATAATGCTGTAGTTCCTCATACTTCATGACAGAACGCATTTCCGACCGATCCATTATCAAAACAAAATCGTTTTTAAAAAAGTTAATATTTGTTGGAGCTTAGAATAATTTACTTATACGAGGAATATGTGTAACTTCTTAAACACATTAAATTATTGTCAAATAACAATCTGTCAAAGTTGACAAAATTGTAAACTGTAAGTTTCATTCTTGACGACCCAATACATTTCAAAACAAAATCCAGGTGTTGATTATTTTTTGTTTCAAACAAGGGGTGTTGTCATGGCAATGAAAGTTTGTCCATATTAGACGTTTTACCACGGCATACACAACTCTATCACGGTACATGCGGTATAGCAGTAAACACTTTCGTATACTTACTACTCCATATTTTGACCTCCCATTTTGTTATTAGTACGATTTGGTTTTTTATTTCTGATGTCCCAAAATTTTAGCAATGAAAGACAATTCTATTATTCGTGGGGAAACATAAAACATTTAAAACTATCGATCACGTAATATACACGCTTGAACTATTCTGGTGTATTCGAATCGATTCGTGGTTAACACACATTGTCCTTAACCCTTTGAGACCTGAATACTTTTCACCGATGTGCTTGGTAAAAATGGCGCGCGCCTAGAGCTGACGATTATGGTAGCAGAAAGCTTTTAGGCTAGCGTGAATTGTGTTGATTCACTATTCAATGCACAATTAATGATAACTTATTATTGTTGGTATTCTACTAGAACGGTACTATTAACAAGTGCTTTGTAAGACCCATCTTGATAAATATACTTCAACTAAATGTTCCTGTCATTAAATAATTTTATAAACAAACCTAATAGACGGCATAAAGTTTGAAGACAATAAAGTATTCGGTGGGTATAAGCCTGCTAGTTAGGCCTGCGTTGGATCTTTTAGCGAGACCCAGAAGCGAAATTCGAAAACCCATAAAGCTTGATTGAGCTCAAGCCGCTAGACTTTGTATTTTGCCGACAGTGTTCAGTTGCGACTGACAATATTTCACGTCCCACCTAGGGTATCCAGAGACAAGGTCTTGTCTCGGGCCAAAACGATATGAAAGCGGCAAATTTCCCCAAAAGTGCGATGATATTCTTAGAGGCAGCGTCGAGACGAGTCGATTGAGACTAATTACAAAAACAGTGGTCCACCCAGTAACGAGATATTTGATGTCAAAAGTACCTCTTTTTTATGTAATAAGTCGTCTGCTTCGTGTTTTACAGTGTCACACTTTCGACTATGCGAGTTCTGTCGGTGTCAAACCGAACTAACAGATTTTCATACCATGCGACGATAATTTTTCTGTCGGTAATGTAGATTTTTATATCTAATCTATTGGAGACATGCGGGAAAAATCAAGAAACAAGGTCTTGTCTCTGGCCAAGTACAATCAACAGCATAAATGGTTTCACTGCGGGGAACGGGGTGCGCGCGGCTATCCACAAGTGTTAATGCTTGTTTCACCTAGGTGATTTTCGTGCCCTCTCTTTCTAATAGTTCGTTTCTCTCTCTGACGTGTGTCGCAGCATAGTAACAAGTGATAACGACTACTGCATCTCTTTCTTTTCGTCGCTCCGCCGTAATAATTCTATCGAGGCACACGGACTTAGGCCGGACAGGCATGTGTGAGAGCGCGATTGTCCATCGAGGAAGGCATCAAACGCGGTTTTCGCTATGGTTCGAATTTTTTTCACGTAAGAGCCTCCCTTTTCTTCCTTCCGTCTGTCGCGCTCGCACACCGATCGCGGCTTACAGACGATGGCCGAGCACAGGTGTGTTGGTGCGCCTTCGTCGATCGCAATCGTTCATTCATATTCTTCGGGACATTTCGAATTATTTTATGAGACGTTTAATATTTCTTGCTAATTTTTGATCCCATCATAGATTTTCAATAAATTCATATAGTAAATAAGGAATAAATTTCGCGAAATATTGAATCACGGGGATATACATAACACGAAATGAATGAATAAGAAACATCTAATTATTATTCAATTTATATTTAATTAAAATTCAGCGACACTATGGGATCCAATATTGGACATAAGTGTTATATGCCCAATAAAATGATTAGAAAAATGTTTCGAATAAAATGAAAGAGTCGCCGCGGCCGGCAAAGACACACCGTCGCACTTACTCTCTTGCTCGTAGTACGAGCACCGCGAGCACGACGGACAGAACGAAGAAAAGATGGGCTCTTATGCAAGACAAATGCGGACGATGATGAATTCCGCATTGATACCTTTCTCGATCGTCAAACGTGCTATCACACATGCTTGGTCGGCCCACGTTCGTGTGTTTGGCTAGCGCGAGCGCGACGGAGCGACAGAAAGATAGAGACAAAGTATGCAGTTGAATGCAGTGTTGTTGATATCCCGAGCCATAGTACGCCACAAAGAGAACGAATTATACGAAAGAGAGGGAAAGAAAGACACCTTCGTGATGCACGCATTAGTACGTAATTCAGAAAACATCAAACTGATATCAATAATTTATACATTTAATATAATGGTTGCTTAAATTGTTATAAAAAGGTATTTAGTTTCTAGAACTTCGATGCATGTCAAAGCGTCTCTTCAAATTTCTACAAACTTGTTTTTAGTACATAATCAAATTGTTCTGTAAACAGGTCTTCCACGATAAAGTAAACAAATGTTTGAGTCTGTCCGAAACGTGTAGTTATCGGTTCTGTTAACAAATCTTTGTTACATGTTTTGCATTGAAACTTTACTATTTTGGATATCGAATCTCTAAATTGTTCCGTATCTGTTTGTAACAGTGTTATGATATTAGCTACACATCTTAACAATGAAATTAGTATATTTTTCTTCAGGTATACTGTAAAATTAGATCAGAAGATGCCACGGTGATAAAAAAATTCATGATTTCAAAAAAGAACTATTTTTTCTTCAAATAGACTGTTGAAGTATAGAAGACACGTTTAGAAGACACGATGACGATGTTGTACGTAAATTGAAAGACATTTTCAAGGATATACATAGGACTATATTGAAGTTCTAAAAGTTCTATAAATCAAAAGCATTCTTCAACAATTCATACAAATAATTGTTTGCAATTTAGACATTTTTAATAAGCTGGTTTTTGTGTAATTATACCGTTTTTGTACACTTCTATGTTTATTATAATTTTTTAATTAAGAAATTAAAAACCAAACGTATACAAATCCTGCACTATCTTGCTATAGTTAAATGGTTAATATTTTGGTAATTCCTTCAAATGTATTTCCTTTTTCAATATTACCCACGATATATGCAAGTTATTAAACAATGTCTAACATGCTGCGAGAACCTTGTATACTTGATCTGAAACGCACCTATACATTGAAATTTTCCTGGCTCCGGAAGAGTCTCTGATTTTTTTGTATCACTTCTGCAAAAAACATTTTGAAATTTTATAAATACACAATTCTTATTACTATATTTCTTTAAAGGAAATAACGTTTAAAGGAAAGTTTGGTATATTCCTTCATATCATCGTATATCATCATCATATCACCATATTTCAGATCCGTTTATTCCATTATTTTCCGACATTCTTTTATTACTTCATTCCTGTATTTCCTTATTTATTCCCCTGATTTCTTTATTCCCTTATTCCTTTAAAAACAAGTATATTAATAAAATCAATACTACACTTAACAATATTCTACGAATGAAGTGAAATCAGCAAAAAGCATCGAAAATGCAAAGGTATAGGCCAAGTACAAGTGGATGTGACTTTGGAATCGATTGCTCATTAACATAAATTTCATTACACGAAGTATTTGAAATCAAATAAATGTCAACAAGTACAAATTATTGCACAGCATAGACACAATAGTGTCGCTAAATAAATGATTGTACAGCATCGAGACAATAGTGTCGCTAAATAAATATATTCAATTACCTAAATTTTCCACAAAATTATTTCTCCTCATTTAATTAAAAAATCTATTTACTGCTCGATTACGGTACTTGGTGCCCCGCTTTTTAAGAAGGTTCGATGGTGATAAATACCTGTAGTATCAACTCCCCGAAGCTTAAATAATTCGGGATGTTCGACATTAAAGGAGAGTTGTTAAAACACAGTATAAAGTGGGCTTCTTACTGTACAGAATGAAAATCCTGTAAATATCTCATGTCGTTTCTTTTTAATTTATGTTATCATCAATCGTTCAAACACATCGCAAAATGTATGTGTAATTTCCTCTCAGGCACATCCAGATTGTTAACTTGTTAAATTTTTCCACTCAGATGCATCCGGGTTCTTAATTTGTTAATTTAGAAATCAGTAAAAATATCTGTTACGTTACATTTTGGACATCAAGCTTCGTAAAAAGCGGGCCACCAAGTCCAGTAAATGAGGAGAAATAATTATTTGGAAAATTTAGGTAATTGAATATATTTATTTAGCGACACTATTGTCTCGATGCTGTACAATAAGTTATTTAGCGATACTATTGTGTCGATGCTGTACAATAATTTGTACTTGCTCACATTTATTTCATTTCAAATACTTCGTGTAATGAAATTTATGTTAATGAGCAATCGATTCCAAAGTCACGTCCTCTTGTACTTGGCCTATATCTTTGTATTTTTTATGCCCTTTTGTTGATTTCACTTCATTCGTAGAATTATGTATACTTGCAAACTGCAGTATTGTTTCCATTAAGATACTCGTTATTAAAGACATTTTGTTAATAAGCAACCGATTCGAAAGTGAGATCACATAGTACTTGGCTCATATCTTTGCATTTTTAATGCTTTTTGCGGAAAAAGTATTCACAAATATATTGGGCTGTTCGGAAAGTAATTTCGTTTTTTTTTGGTGAAAATGAAAGACGATTTTCTTAGTGTTTAAATATTTTTTGGAATTATAATATATTCTCCATTTTGGCCCAATACCATTTACCATCTTTTTGGTACAAGCATGATTTCAAGCTCATAAAATTTTTGACCTTTTTTGGCAATATACTGATCCAAATAATTTTTGACGTCCTCATTTGAAGTAAAGGTCTTGCTGTCTAAAAAATTTTATAGAGACCGGAAAAAAAATAATCCGAAGGTGCAAGATCTGGATAATATGATCGATGTAGTATTACATCCCATCCAAGCTGTAAAAGCTTGTGGGAAATTCACAAACTTATATGAGTTCGCGCATTATCTTCGTGAAACACTATACCTTTTCTATTGATCAATTGTGGACTTTTCTGTTTAAGTGAATTTGTCCAATTGATGACAAAACACTTCAGAATGGATCCTACAATTATCTGGTAGAAGCTCAAAAAGAACGATTCCCTTAAAATCCTACCAAATAGACAGCATCACCATTTTTTGGTGAATATCGGCATTAGAAATGTTTTCAGCCGATTTATTTTTTTAAATCCATGGTTTCTTGCGTTTAATACTGTTGTTGACAACCCATTTCTTATCCCCAGTGATAATTCTCTTTAAAAATGCTTCATTTTCCTGATATTTAAAAAGCAAATCACAGGCTTCAATGCGACGGAGCAAGCTTCTTTCTGTAGGATCATGCGCAACCCATATATCGAGTTTTGAAATTAAGCCAAGACGTTTCAGATGATCATGAAGGGTCGAATTCGATAAATTTGATCTCTCAGCGATCTCAGGAGTTGTTATTCGGCGGTTTGCATTAATAAATGCCTTTACTTTGTTTTCATCAATTTGAATTGGTCTTCCAGAACGTGGTGACTCTTCAACATCAAAATTGCCGGAACGAAATTTTGCAAGTCAGTTTTGCCACTAGCATTCTGTTAATACGTCTTCTCTATACACATCGAGTATTTTTTTCTCGCTTAAACAGTATTTTTACCTTTTTCATAGTAAAAAAGTAAAATATGTCAAAAATGCTGCTTTCGACTTTCCATATTTGATAGGGCAGCAGATAAAAACTATTAGGCAGAACCAAACAAACTTTTTCACGAACAATCCTTGTTACATTAGCTATAAAAAATATATAATAACACTGCGGCTTAAGTGTGAAGTTAGCTGTGAAAAAATACATTGATTCTTATGTTGGAAAAAACGAAATTAAGTACTTTCCGAACAACCCAATGTTTAGGAAACTTTCCTCTTTTAAGACATAAAGACCCAGTAAATCGAAATTTCGTTGAGTCTTACATGAACCATTTTAACCCTAAAAAATATTGTACTCGATCTACGTCAATATTTCAGAATTATCATTTTCGTCCAATTGCAATGAAACGCTCTCTGAAACGTTAAAGTTGGTACCTTCCTGATCGATCTTATCGTAGTTTATATGATATGACTTTTTTAATAAAGCCTTCATTAAACTCTCCCTGTAACTTGAAAAATTATCTCCGACAGATAACATAGAGTAAAATCTGTCGCCGATAGAAAAATTATCGTCGCATGTATGAAATATGACTAACTTCACGCTGCGACGACACGGGCGGCGGAAAAAAAAGAAGGCGCTGTGGACACGGGCGACGGAGGAGGAGAAGACGACATTTCTCACAAAAATCACGACTTTTGATGTCACAATATCTCGTAACTGGCTTGACGGATTTTTTCGTAGTTAGTCTTAAATTACTCGTGTCGACGCCACCTTTCCGAATCATATCATATTTTATGAGAAATTTGTTGTTTTAATGCCTTTTGAATACCCCGAAAACCCCGATCTAATCTTTCCGGATAAGATACAGGTCTGTCGGCCGAGGGCTCATGCAGTTGACAATCTAGGGCTCTTCTACTTGGCTTTGTCACAAGACCTTGTCTCTTGTTTTCCGCACATCCGTTATCAATGTGTTGCTGAAGCGCATTCTTGTGAGGCACTGGCAATGACTAAACAATTGTTTTCAAATATCCCCACAAAAAGAGTCCAGGATAGTTTTCATCATTTAAGCATTAAAAGAAACGGACCACCAACAGACTGTTCACTATACCACATCACATGTTTACACTAAATTATTTTCAATTCTGTAGAATCCGTTTCCGCGTGTTATGAAATACTATTTGTTATAACTCGCAAGGAGATTTAGTCCGATGCTCTTAATCTTATAAACATTACACAACATTCTCTCGGAATACTCTTTACAACATTTACTGCAAGACAACACTAGATTTGGATAAGCCAAGTTTACAATATGATGTAATATTTTTTATTTGTATACACGCTTCTTTTGCACTCTGGCTATTGCTGAAGGGTTCGGAGGCCCGGACCCCTTGTACTAAATTATTTTGCTCTCTGCCTTGGTCTGCAGAGTCACTTGTAAAGCAGTAACACGGCAGCTACTCTCTTTTGTGTGTCTTTTGAGGTGGTTTTCTCCGACGTTAAGTACCCGAATCACTCCGTAAGTCAGTACATCTCTTCCGCTGCTCTCGTGCTCCAAGCGAGAGTGTAGAGCTTTGCTCTGACATGTTCTCATCAACTCAAGCATGCCTAGCCACACTTACTGAATCAGTTCTTATGTGTACTATCCGCCACCTACGGGCTATTGCCATGATACACAAAAACAAATTCGTTATCGAACCCGGGCCTTAGTACCGGCTGCGTTTTAGCTACACAGGCAAGCGTTTGGTCTGGGCATTCATGCACTCATCCCAGCGTCTGCACTGTTGGGTGCGGTCCTACCCTCCGGAGAGGACAGTGCTCGGCATGTCTAACCCGGTTGGGGCGCCAAACAGGCGCCCAGGAACCGCTCGCAAGGATCCCCATGAGCCGTACCGCCGAGCCAACTTAACGGTCGTTTCCTTCTAGCGCCAGGCGGAGGCCGGGATTTAGTTTGATTAAAAGCATGCTATTGCAGTTAATGGTTTTGTTTTTGTCCTATTTCTTATAATATTTATAATAGTTCAAACATCATAATTATACGAGAAGAATCGTAAAAGCCCGCTGGTATGATAATTGCATTTCAGATGTAATTCGGCCGTCTATACATAATTTTACAAAGAATCTTAAAAAGCGCTTCGTTCTCGACCAAAAGTGTGTCCGACCTGAACGGAAAGTGTAGTGTGAAACGCATGTGCTCCGCACTGCGTGGAACGCGCTAGTCGTTGAAATGAAAACGCATTCAAGTGTATGTCTAATATGAATATGTTCAAATTCTACAATAAAAACTCAACACTAGTCAGTATTGAACACACCATAGAACAACTTGCGTGTCTAAGTGCTACGATATTCAAAGCATTTTCAAAAAATATCACAAACAATCAGTAAATTATAAAATGAACAGATAATATGGGTAGTCCAGATGGCAAATCGGTTAACTCCATAAAACATAAAGTGGGGAAAATTGAAGTGCGCGTGGGGCCTTTCGATATCACCCATTATCAATCATACATTGTTGCATGAAAACATGAATTACCTTAATTCTTATAAGAATTCGAATAGCATTATTTCAATCACTTACTTTAGACAGTGGAATTAATCTTATGAGCGTCTGAAGGATACCGTCTATTATTCAGAGCCAGACAAATTTCTGTCATTTGGTGCCATTTTGCATTATTATTAACCCTTGTATTGCCAAGCATTTTACGGAGTACATGCGAAGAATGCCACGGGCCGATTTGATACGCGCGCTATATAAGGAACAAAACTCCGATTTGCTGTTGTTAAAATGTGATGGCACCACAAATTCTGCGATATCTTTTTGAATTTGCTCTGGCATTATTGACCGAGGTAGTATTTCAAAATAATTTATGCACTGATTAAAACCAAATTTTGGAATAGAAGAAATCAGGAAAACGCTTCGAGTTATACTAACTGACGCCAAAGAAAGTTTGAAGAAAAACCAAATGTCCATAATACTGATAAAGGAAATAAGGACTAAGCGTAACCAAATTCTATTTGATACTCAGAAAAACAATGATCTGAACGTAAACAAACGAGGCTAAGATAAAGTCCCTCGGCACGTATTAGTAAGTTCGTCGGCCGGACGGCCGGCCGACCACGGCACATCGGCCCGCTGGCACTAAAAGGGTTAAAGAAATTAATTTTGTATATATAAAGTTATGACTCACTCAAATGCTTTGACACATAAATTTAAAATTATCCAAATAGTGGAGTTAATCGATTTGGCCTGTGAACGATTCCTGTAATTCTTGTTGATAATTCCAAGGAATAAAATACAATTAATTTTCGAATATCTTCAGCTCGAGTGCAAGGATAAACGGGAACTATCTCGCCGTAGCTGCAAGGATGCCGAATGCAAGAATATGCCACCTTCAGAGCAATCCACGAAACACAGAAAGGACAGTAATTCGGATTCGTCTTCAGAATGGAGTGCGAAAACCAGTTCCTTGAAGAAACAAGATATTTCGCCTGCCCGTGATACGAATTCTGTCCTCGATAAGGTTGCCGAATTTCATAAGGTAAAATATGGATTAATTTACTGATAGTTTAGATTTAATACAGTAGAAAATCTGTTCCACATCAGTCACGATACTGGCTGCATCATGAATCATGAAATTTTTGAAAACGTCTGATTAAAAATTTTTAATTTTTAGGGTAATATTCCACGAATTTTAGAAAGATTATCTTTACTGCAACACTTGTTTCACGAAATCATTATTCTTGGGAACATATTCCTAACCACTAGGAAGTTATTTAGTATTATATAGTTTGCAACTAAAGTTTTTTTTTAACATTGTAAATGTATATTGGGATGCGATCAATTTCTTATCTTTTAAACTAAATTCTCAAAAACCAAAAACTCAAAAGGTGAAGGAAAAACCAAAAAACTAGGGTTCCAAAACCACCCTGTATTGAGATACAACCCCTTTTGTGAAAAAAAATATATCTCCGAAATGGTGAGTAGTAGAATACCGACTTTGATTACAATCTACCCGCAAAAAAATCAACGTTTACTTATATAAAAAAATATATAACACCTGTTGACGCTATAAAAAGCAAAGCAGGTACCGCGGCTAGAAACCAACCAGCGAGCGGTACACAGTTTATGATGTTAACCATCCGTGGGCCAGATGACTGTCCACCACCCGGGTGACGCGCAGACCATCGGTCCCACCAATAGCGCATTTCTGCGAATTTGCAAACGCCATAATTGACCTGCCGATTCTAAGAACTTCCCTCCTGCCTACATCCCTTCACTTTTCCCAAGTCTCCACCCATCATTTCCTTGACCAATTGAAAAAACACAACGAATTCGCCTAGCAACATTTTTCCCACTTCCACCGACTTGCCCAAAAACACCGATCCAGGATTTCGACTGGAACGGCAGAACAAAGTCAACTATCGATTAGATCAGATCGACAAGAACTCTCAAACAGAACGAACTTACATCGAATTATCAAGATCATTAGCACTTAGAAGAGAGGTTCACTCAGTTAGTTCAGGGTGAACAGTGTGTAACGGTTCTTTCCTGCTGATGACCACCGTCCACGAGAAAGGACCTTACTTATGAATAGGTTCGGGGCAGGTGGATAAAGAATCTTGGAAACTTTTAACTCTAAATCTGAGATTTATTCATATATTCTTACTAACTATACAAGACCTTACTTTACCTATTCTATCACACATTCTTGCACTCTTCCATACAATTCGCGCGATCTTTATTCTAATATATCTCCTTAAATCTAATTCCCTACTGTATCGCAATATGTACATAGAATGTTTGCAATTTGGCCCACGTGGGGCACGCCGCACCTGAGGGTTTCCCCTATATCGGCTACTTTGCACGCAAAATATTGTGAGCGTCTACTTAATTCTAGGTCTAGGCCGCGTTCAGACCCCCGCTGGCACCTAGGCAAACCTCTGCCACACAGATTCCTACACCAATTCCAGGCACCCCGGCTTTCCGCCAGGGGGGCTTGGAAGCCCAGGCCCCATGTACCAAATTATTTTGATCATTGCCTTTGTCTGCAATGTCACTTATAAGGCAGAAACGCGGCAGCGTATCTCTCTTGCGTGTCTTTTGAGGTGGTTTACACCGACACCAAGGACCCGAGTCGCTCCGTTAGTCGACGCTCTCGTTTGCCAGACGAAAGTTAAAGAGCTTTGCTCCGGCGGTTTCTCATCCACAGTACTTTAGAGAATTTGGTGCACTACCCGCCACCTTCGGGATACTGCCATGATACAAAATAAAATTCGTCACCGCAACCGGGCCTTGATGCCGGCTGCGATTTAGCCAAATAAGCAAGCGTTCGAACTGGGCATGCATGCACTCATCCCAGCACCTGCACTGTTTAATGCGACCCTAAACCCCGAAGAGGACGCCGCTCGGTTTGACTAACCTGAGTTGGGGTGGCAACCAAGCGCCCAGAGCCGCGTACGGGTCGGAGCCTCTAGCCGTCTGCCGAGCGTACCCGGCAGCCGTTGCCCTTCTAGCACCACGAGGAGGTAGCTCCGCCCGGTTTCGCTAGAATCGCAATATTTATATACAAAAATTGTCCTAATCTATCTCTTAAAGCTATTCGCGGACAGTCTCGCTCGCATACACATTCTCTCGCACAGTTGATCGCTCGCCGTGTTGACACTTTGTCTCTCTCACACTAGTCGTCACCATCGTCTCACTCACACTCGTCTTAATCTATTTATGGCTTTAAATGCCTAATCTCCAAATAATACTGTTCTCGTTCCCATGCAGTTGCTCCATTTTCAGGATTTTAACGAAAGAATTTGAGGTCAGGGTCTGGCTCTGATTGTCCAGCCGGTACTCGTTAATGGATAGGTTTCGTGGAGTGAAGGAACGTTCAATTGAGATAGTCCACGCTCTAAGTTGTCGTGGGGTTACTCCTCTGAGTTTTGGTGGGACAATCCTTGAGATAGTCTCAGACTAAACGCCTGAGGGTTACTCCTCGCATTTTTGGGTTTTAGGTATTTTTCTTAGGATTAAGCACATACACTCCCTATCACTCATACGTTCACGCCTCCTAATCTAATCTTACGTTCTAATATCATGTCAATATTCGCCCATTCGCGTCTTGAATATAGCCGTACCTTATGTTTCGGACAAACGCAGTAGAAAAATTATATCGCACAAGAACTAAATCAGAAATCCAGTAAAAGTAAAAGAAAGGCGATGGTAGAAGTGATAATGCCCACGGAGTACTGTGTCGCGTCTTTTATACTTAACCCTCTCGTGGGCTAATCCAATCATACGCGTTTATCTTTAAATAGACGAATCATAATTTTTGTGTTTTTCTAGGTGACAGTTATTACGTAACCGTACTTGTTATTCCGCGTACCTGTTTGTTTGTTCGTTTTTGGGGCTAACGTCCTAGGCCCCTCAGTGGCGCGCAATCGTAGCAGTGGTGGTCAGACAGGGCTACCGTCTCAAGTGAAAATAACGCAATACAAATCGCCGCCGATCGTCAACAACAGCTGTGATTTTTATGTATAGTAGCTTTTATTTCTGTTTACAAAAAACTTTGATTTTTTCTATAATAGCAGATGTTAAACAACTTGAGAAAAATTTGGATAATGCGTCAGGACTTACTTTTTGAGACAACCTTAAAAAGAATTAATATTATTGTAGTGGTACACACGTGCGTGTATCACACAAAGCGCGGTTGCGTCAGCGCGACAAAACAACGAACGCGCTTCGCGACAAAGAAAATGACGATTGAGGACCAACGGATCTTCGATAAGAGAGAAACATGGCATTCGACGATGCAACCTCGGTCACGTCACATCTCGCACGAGTAAAAGAATAAGAGTACAACGTAGTGCGGACACGTGTTTCTTTTCTTTACGCCCTTACATATTCCTCTCCTTATCCACTAAATTATTATACAGTTTCTGTGTAAACATTTGTTAAACACCGTTAAGTCGCCGCGGTATCGATCTCGCTAATACTATAGACTACAGCTAATCCATATTTTTCATATGTTATCAATCCGCCAATAAAATAATAGAATGCGTGACAAATTTATTCGTCTAAGTTAAGACAGATGCGCCTTAATCCGCCACCTATAAATTGACGAGACCGTGGAAATCGAGAGATAGTATTGTTTCGATTTGCGACACAGCATCCATTACGACGTTGTGCGTTTCGGAAATACAGGGTGTAACAAAAATTCTGGGACACTTTTTTAGTATCGATAGTACGCACCAACAGATGAAAAAAAAGTCTATAAAGTTTTGTCTAAAAACCACCCCCTATGGAGATACAATCCCTTTTGTAAAAAATTTTAAAAAAATCATATCTCCGAAATGGTACGTTGTAGAAGACCCGTTTTGATTGCAATATAACCGGACAAGATCAAAGACAATAGAAAAAAATATGATTGCTGCGATTATTGCTGTTAAATAGCATTTATTCTTGTTTAATCCAAATAACGTCGATTACCTATATCGTAGCAGGTTTGTAACAACTTGGGAAAAATTGAGGGCATTCACTAAATCTTCCTTTGCGTAGATAGTGATATTTTTTTTCTTAAACTTTAATCTCTTCCGGTTATATTGCAATCAAAATCGGTCCTCGACGTCGTAACATTTCGGAGATATGATTTTTTTAAAACTTTTTACAAAAGGGGTTGTATCCCGATAGGGGGTGGTTTTTAGACAAAAGTTTATAGACTTTTTTTTCATCTTTTGGTGCATACTATCTATACTGAAAAAGTGTCCCAGAATTTTTGTTACACCCTGTATATGATCTGTCCGGAAAGTAATAGGACTGAGTCGATTAAAAAAAAATATTGAACCAATTGTTATAATTCTTTAAAAACTTTCAAAAAAGGCTTTTTCTGCGTCGATACAGCGCTGCCAGGGCGATTTCCAAGTATTGAAGGCGTCATGGTAAGCATTCTCCGGAATGGCCTTTAGAGCCGCGGTACAAGCTGTTTGGATACCCTCTGCCGTTTCAAAAGGCTTTCCTTTCATCGGTATTTTCCGGCAAGGAAACAAAAAGAAGTCCAGGGAGGCGGGGAGGACAAATCTGGGTAGTAGGGTTGCTGGGGAAGCGTTGGGATACCCGCCTGGGTCAGGTAGCTGGTCACAAGAAAGGAGGTGTGAGCCGGTGCATTGTCGTGGTGCTCCGTCACAATGTCATGAACCACAGTTTTTGGTAAATTTAACATTTGGGCAATTACACGAGTACTCAGTTGACAGTCAGAGTTCAAAACTTCGCGCACACGAGTCACATTGTCGGTGTTTGTTTAAGTCGAAGGTCTTCCAGCACGGTCTTCATCGGCGACCTCTTCCCGGCCCTCCAAAAAGGCCTTGTGCCACCGAAACACACTACTTCTCACTAAAGTATTATCTGGGTAAGCCTGCATGATCATCTCAAACGTCTCTGTCGCAGATTTACCGCGTTTCACACAGAATTGATTAAATTCTGGCGATTGCCAACCTCTGCTGTAACGAACGCTGCATTTTCTGCTTGTACCGCTCACAAAAACACGTCGCGGGAAAAAGGCTGTCCTGACTCTCCAGATGCTCGGAGACAATTGACCAACCCCTGATTCATTAGGTAGGGACCTCCTCTACCGAATCCAGTCGGCACTCGAGAGTTCCGAACTACAGTCGCGGCGGAAAAAAATCAATCCTATTACTTTCCGGACAGACCATGGATATACAAGTATGTTTAGTGTGTTGTGTATGAATTTAAATGAAAGTAAGTAATTGAAAAGCTCTAAGTGTTTACCCTTGGGCAGTGACGGTTGACGAGACTTCACAATCAAGTTGACTCCGAACTAACTCGCGAGTGACTCTAACGTGAGTTGAAACGGGGGTACTCCGACCAAGAGTTGAATAATGCCAATGGACAGACTGATCTTTCGAAGGTTAAAGAAAACTCGAATAGGAACTGGGCCTAATCTCATAGAGTATTGCTCAAGCGTCGTACCTCAGTACGACGCTTATTCTCAAATAACCCGAAGAGATGCATTTTCGTGGCCCTTATACAGGGTGTAACAGAAATTCTGGGACACTTGAGGTTTATGGATAGAACGCATTAAAATAAGAAAAAAAAATATTATAAGTGGGGGGCGCAGCTCACCCCCTACGGAGATACAACCCCTTTTGTAAAAAACGTTTAAAAAATTATATCTCCGAAACGGTAAGTCGTAGAAAAGTGATTTTGATTGAAATATAACCGGAAAAGATCAAAGTTTAATAAAAAAAATGTAGCCGCTGCGATTCCTACCGTTAAGTTGCATTTATTCTCGTTAATAAAAAACAAACGTAATTATTTCTATGTTCGCGGCTGTTTATCACCTCAAGAAAAATGTGGATCATGCATCGAGACTTGCTTTTCGAAGACAGCAAAAAAGAAGTTATTATTTTTATAAAGTTTAGGTGCTAAAATTAGTAGTTTAACGCCCGCCGCGAAGACGCCTGCCGATATGCAGCCTCCGACACGTCAGATTGGTGATGTCCTGTTCTACTGACTACGTTTGACCTACTTTTTACATATGGTACGGACTCGCCCTATGCCTGCGGCTGACCTACATCTTACATATGGCACCGACATGTCCTGTGATTTACACTAAAAAATGTATTACGTATTCTATTACAGTATACATCTTATCTTTAAACGAATTGTTTAAAATTGGTGTCCGCCTCGATAAATTTCCGCAATGGTTTCTTCATTGAACGCCGTACATTGGCATAAACTTCCTCCGGGTTATTATTAATTTTCGCCCATCTATTTACAATGTCTTGCCGCAGCACATTCTCGTCAGGCACTGGCGATGAGTAAAGAATATGGTTTTTAAATATCCCTACACAAGACAGTCCAAGATAGTTTTTGCCGGTTAAACACGCTGGTACAGAACACGGCCCCACCAAAAGATTGTTCACCGTACCGCACCACATATTTACGCTAAATTGTCTTTGCATATCAACAAATAGTATTTGTTACAGCGCGCAAGGAGACACAGTTCTTTATTCTTAATCTTTTAAACGATCTACAACATTCTCTCCGACTCGTTCTTACGACACTCACTGCAAAACGATCCTCTTTGCACTGAATTCGACAGTAACTGCACCAAAATCTCACCCGCTCCTTTACATTCATTCTCTCACTTGCACTTCGTTGTATCTCGGTCACACTCATCCCTTACGATTTGGTGGAGGCCTGTTAAGCGTCGAAGTCGACCAGGTTTCCCACGGAAAACACCCATGGCGGTCGGTTTCGCTTGCCTGCCATAAATGAGTGAGCAAATGTTCGCCAAATGTTAATTGTAGGGACAAAGCAGGTAAGGCAGGTTTATGGCAGGCGAGCGAAAGCGACCGAAGAGCGTCCACCACGGGGGTCTTCCGGTCGAATATTCGGTAACGCTTCGCAGGCCTCCACCAACTCGTAAGGGATGAGTGCGAGCGAGATACAACGAAGCGCAAGTGAGAGAATGAATGTAAAGGAGCGGATGAGATTTTGGTGCAGTTACTGTCGAATTCAGTACAAAGAGGATCGGTTTGCAGTGAGTGTCGTAAGAACGAGTCGGAGAGAATGTTGTATATCGTTTAAAAGATTAAGAATAAAGAACTGTGTCTCCTTGCGCGCTGTGAGAAATACTATTTGTTAATATGCAAAGACAATTTAGCGTAAATATGTGGTGCGGTATGGTGAACAATCTTTTGGTGGGGCTGTGTTCTGTACCAGCGTGTTTAACCGGCAAAAACTATCTTGGACTGTTTTGTGTAGGGATATTTAAAAACCATATTCTTTACTCATCGCCAGTGCCCGACGAGAATGTGCTGCGGCAAGACATTGTAAATGGATGTGCGAAAATTAATAATAACCCGGAGGAAGTTTATGCCAATGTACGGCGTTCAATGAAGAAACCATTGCGGAAATTTATCGAGGTGAACGGACACCAATATTAAACAATTCGTTTAAAGGTAAGATGAATACTGTGATAGAATACATAATACATTTTTTAGTGTAAATCAGAGGACATGTCGGTGCCATATGTAAGATGTAGGTCAGCCGCAGGCACAGGGCGAGTCCGTACCACATGTAAAAAGTAGGTCAAACGTAGTCAGTAGAACAGGACATCACCAATCTGACGTGTCGTAGGCTGCATATCGGCAGGCGTCTTCGCGGCGGGCGTTAAACTACTAATTTTAGCACCTAAACTTTATAAAAATAATAACTTGTTTTTGCTGTCTTCGAAAAGCAAGTCTCGATGCATGATCCACATTTTTCTTGAGGTGATAAACAGCCGCGAACATAGAAATAATTACGTTTGTTTTTTATTAACAAGAATAAATGCAACTTAACGGTAGGAATCGCAGCGGCTACATTTTTTTAATTAAACTTTGATCTTTTCCGGTTATATCGCAATCAAAATCACTTTTCTACGACTTACCGTTTCGGAGATATAATTTTTTGACATTTTTTACAAAAGGGGTTGTATCTCCGTAGGGGGTGAGCTGCGCCCTCGACTTATAAGACTTTTTTTTCTTATTTTTATGCGTTCTATCCATAAACCCCAAGTGTCCCAGAATTTCTGTTACACGCTGTATAGGTCGAAAAAGCAGTGGGGATTTAAAATCTTAGGAAATGTACCCTATGGTGGGGGTAGAGATACTGCTCGAAAAGACGGTTGGAAACTCTGGAATTTCAGGGGAGGCAAACCCTCGCGGTCGAGTTTTCCTTATCGCGTGGGGTCTGAAGTATAGGGACCCGTGGGTCCTAGACCAGAGGCTAAGGGTCACATGTGTATTGCACTTGATGTATCCTGTTTTCGTTCTAAAAGGGGGCTAAGGCGCCTGGGTGTCGCCA
The DNA here is from genome assembly GCA_917499265.3 of Mimumesa dahlbomi. Taxonomy (NCBI): domain Eukaryota; kingdom Metazoa; phylum Arthropoda; class Insecta; order Hymenoptera; family Crabronidae; genus Mimumesa; species Mimumesa dahlbomi. The sequence goes on from OU824120.1 coordinate 3,335,635, forward strand.
AGAAAAATTCCACGACGGGAATTTTCGTAAGAATCATGGTATTCATACGTAACACTACCTAGGGGTAAACACTTACAAGTGTTTTCAATAATTCTATTTGTTTAAAATTATTTTCAGACACTACACATTAAACATACATGACATATGTATATTCGATTGGAATAATATACTTATGAAATTTACCAAGAATTAAATAATCAAGTAAAGTATTATTTCTTCAAGTTAAGTCCGTTCCACTCGCACTATGTTTAAATACATAATAAAGTAACGATACCACAAATTATTCATTCTTACCGCGAAAAGTAAAACAAAATAAGTTACAAGCGTTTTATTACTTTAGGACTTTACTGCAGCAGGTCGGAACCACTAACGGCGGATATTAGACTACGCAATCCTTCAGGCTTGCTCTCGGTACCTATGCTAGCATTTGCAGTCCGAGCAAGAGTGTCATTGGTAACCAGGTAGTAGCACCTTGCAGTGCGCCTATAAGTACATCTACCTTTGGGTTTGCCTTACCTCAACCCTTTTTTCCACTCTGGAGGCCAGCACCCTACGGCTTGTCTGTACGCTCACCTGGATCTGGTTTTTCCCTCTCTCCAATTCGAGGCCAGCACCCTATGGCTTTGTTTGTAGGCTCATCAGGCTCGAATTAATGAACTTGCTTAATCGCTTATCGAATCGTAGCTCCCACGACTTTCGACGTCCGACAAACGTCCTGCTATAGTACAATCAAAGAGGAGGGAAACTCATATTTTCTAGGAACCCGTCCAGCTCGTAGCAAACTGTTGGAACGTCTGAGCAGTGTTACAGACATCCAAAGTCATGTATGGGAATTCGTACATTTCAAAAGAGAGGAACCGTCAGGCGCTATCGGGATCCGGATGTATGTTCGCACCAAAAAATCCCAATTGGCGGAACAAGATTGCGATCCTAGCTGCTTTTAGAAGAATGCGCCGTGCCTACCCGTATCGAGCCAGACACCTCTGTTTAGAAAAAATTGATGGTCGACGGAAAGTCGAAATATAATGCTTCATCGTACGCTTCGGGTCGCTGACAATCTCTCATGGGCACATGCCTTCTGGGAACTGTGAAAATAATGGGTGATACCGAGATGTTTAGGTCTTTCATGGGTTGTCCAGAGGCTGTGTGAAATGTTACGTTCGTCGCGGAAACAAATATCCGAAGCGCGATAAAAAATCCGTGCTGATAATCGGTTTCGTTATGTCTGCACTCACAAGCGTGATAGAAAATCTCGTCACAACCAAAGATTCAAGTTTAGCGTCACTGATCCATACGTCGCCATAACGGAACTGTTTGCTGCAGATAGTTTAAACCCGGCTGTTAGACATATTCCCCATGTTCACGCTCGCGAGAAAACACACACCTCGGCACCGGTGTCCACTAAATACTCAATCTTTGTTTCGGGATAGAGTACGTATAGACAACGCGTTCCTGGAAAGTAGTCGTCCGCCGCCATCAGCAACCGCCCTGGATGTTTCCGGCATGGTAATTGCACGCATCCAAATATTTTCTAGTTTTCTGCGCAAAACGTTAGTGATAAAATCACACTGTCTCAGCATTTCTATCATAAAAACTCGAACAGAGAGTACTTTTCGAATGCGATCGTGAATGGAGGCGCGAATCGGAACTAGACCGCTCACGACGGGAGTCTATTCGGTTTGAAGCAATGGCAGCAGCGATCTTTTGACGCAAAGTTGTTGCTATCCTCTCGATCAGTACCTGAAAACGGTTGATGCGCGTCGTTTCGGCTGTCTAACGGCCCTGGCGAGCAGATAACCGTTTCCCCAACTGCGTATGTTAATTCGGCTACTTTGTCTAAGACCGCATCCGGTTGCGTCGCTAACATCGCCAACGGCTAATGTGCTGTGTTTTAAACTTTTTATAGCACTCGTTCGCTGGTGGAGACGTTAGGATGCTGTAAACTTTTTTCGCACAGGAAGCGTTTAAACTAGCTGCGACGTATCGATATTTCGTTGAATCTGCGGTAACTCCACTACTCTTGAACTCCCATTCAATTTACGCAAACCACATTTCCGGGCCATCCTCCTGAAAAGGAGGCAAACGTACGACTATGTGATCCACTGCCGGTGATACTGTGATACTCGTTTCTGTCGGCGACGATATTTTGTATCACAATATTATGAAATTCTACAAAAAAGAAGAGTCTGTTCTCCGAACAATAGTTTATACTATGTTTATTGCAGGATGCGAACCGGAAACCACGTTATATTCCCAGTACCTAGCAAGGAGTTAACACGTTATGAAATACACATATGAAAATCACGTCAGGGTTGCCAATTTGTGGTTAAAGGTGGAATGAGATGGTTCACAAATTACTTACACGCTATTTAATAATCCACAAAATGCCTTTAAAATAATAAAAATACGTGTACAATATAAAACTATTCGCGTTAACAGGACGGTCCTTCTACCGAGGAAGTTCAAGAGAGAATGCGCGTTTTCCCTAAAGCACGCCTTCGAAAAACTTCTTTAAAAAAGAAAACGTAGTCGATGATCGTAGGGGAGGTTGGTGACATCTCAAGTGCTGAAACTAAACGTGCCACCTCGAATATCCACGAGCGTGAGTAACTTTCTCTTTTTTTTAACTAAGTACGTTGCTACGTAATATATGTAATTTTATTGAAAAATTAAATATCACTTTTGGAGGCAAGCTTTAAGAAAATTGAAAAAATTCAACTGTTTGATGCCTTTCGACAAGCATTCCTGGCTCCGATTTTTATCAGCACTCCCCATTAATAAACCGTTAACATAGGCTATTATCCCATCTAATTGACGAGTTTAGAATTTTTTAAAGGAAATATTCGATTGCAAATAATCGTGAGTGATTTTGCAACTATTATGCGAAAATCGGTACTGCATATTTGTATTTCATTTTTATCTTATTTCAACAAATTTCAACGGCATGACGGAATAGTAAGATGACCTCCTAGATAATTAGTGAGAATAGGAAATAGCAAATGAATTTCGCTGTGAAATTCAATATGAAATACCAAATCGTATAAAACAGGTAAGGTTCACAACGTACCAGCCTGGTGTCGTATCATGACATGATTTCAGGTTTTCGAGTTCTATTCATATGTAAGCCCAGGATTAGGGTGGTCGTTAAAAATTAAATCTTTTGCGACGCCCCCCAAAAAGTTTCCTTATGATGCAAAAACACTGGGGATATTTAAAAAAAAATTAATAACAATACGTGCCTCAAGACGATTTTAGTTAATTTTTTATATAATCACGTTTTTGGGAATTTTTATAAGAATACGATTTTATTCGAAATATAAACAATTATAGAACCCAAATCAATAAAAAAAAACATTAGCCGTACATTTCGTAAAAAGCGGGCCACCAAGTACATTTAATAGAGCATTAAACAGATTTATTTATTAAATAAGAAGACACCATATTTTGGGAAATTTAGTTAATTGAATATATTTACGTAGCGATAGTATTGTGTCGTTGCTCTACAATAATTTGTACTTGCTCACATTTGATTGATTTCAAATCCTGTGTAAAATGCAGTTTATGTTAATGAGCAACCTATTCCAATGTAACATTCTCTTGTACTTGGCCCATAGCTTTGCATTTTCGATGCTATTTTGTGGATTTCATTGTCAAATACCCTCAGAAAATAAAAACAAAAGAATTTATTTCATATGTAGATAGGAACAAAAATAAAGATTTTCATGTAGACAACATACCTGCTAATTATAACAAAATAAACCACACTCATATACACTTACTTATTGTGGATGAAATTTCTTGTTTCCCAAAAAGGGGGAACAAACGATAAACTGAGTTACATATTTACTCGATGCTACACTGATACGCACTAAGAATTTCCGTTTCGCAACGTAGTGAGAGCGCTAGGATCGAAGGATACCAATTCGATCTATGTCGTTAATCGATTAATAGCAGAAAAGGCGCGAAGATATGAACCCATAAGGATGTCCAAATTATAACCGTACTTGATTACCAAACAACTGAATATATTAGAATAGCTTTTTTCAAACCTAGGCTATAACACGTTTCACGATGGTATACTATAAAATGTTCACGATCTACGAAGAACTTCATGTGTCAACTGTTTTAAAATATGGCGCCCTCTTTATGACATATACAGTATTGAACTATCGATCGCGGTTATATTTAAAAATCTAGCTAAAATTTCAGTGTCAGGGTCTATAGCCCCTTTGTTTATCTGTAAGATCATTAGGCTTAAAAATGTACGAGGAGTAGGACGTGTCGTACCGTTCGTCTCCAACAAAATTTAAAATTACATCCACAGTTGGTGAGTCTAAGCATCATTGCATTCAATTTTTTAACATCTTTATTATTAATTTCAATAATTATACATTAATCAAAGTGCTACATAAATTCATTTTAATTGATACACATTAACAGAATTTTGAAGTGTTTTTTTTTAAATTAAATTGTCACGAATATGATCCAGAATTAAATAGTGTATTTTGATTTTTAATGTGGAATTTTCTTTGTTTTCTGTTCTCCTTACAAAGAGAACATAATTCTTTAGCATATAGTCCCTGATGATGATCCAAATTGGGATCGAAACGTTGGAACGAATTTTTTCAAAACATTGAATGTTGTTCTCACTGTGGATGGTGATGAATTCAATTTAATATTTGTCTAATTAATATGTAAGTAAAATTAATCTTTTAATTTTTATTTTTGAAGTTTAAAGATCGCATTAAAGGGCAAAGTAAGTAATTTATACAATACATTATAATCGTGTTACAGAAACCACAACGTACAGAGCATCGTGATAACTGTATCGGAGACAATTCTAGTAATAATATTAACCTTTTGCACTCGAGAGTTTTGCATTTTCCTCTTATTTTGGTGACTGAGAGGCACCACTCGAGCGCAAACGATTAACATACCCAAAAGATAAATAAACGATCAATGTTCAAATTCGTTCGTACACTATCTAAATAGCACATTTTAAATTCACCTAAGGTGTTTTTTAGGTATTAACTTCGGAATTATAATTATACATTGATAGTATAAATCGATCTACCATTTAATAATTATAACCACTTAATAATTATAGATGTTAAACGAGTACGAATATAGGTGTTGTTTTTGACATTATTAGTTTAAGGTATGGAGAGGTGTCATATGTTAGAGGTAATCTATGCGATATTATTCATTGGACTAATAATTCAATGAAACTTGCATAATAATCATCCACCTCTTGTTTCTCATATAATAATCTTTTATTTAAATTGGTTTCACTCGTTAATATGGAAGTTTTATCGAAGTTAAAAGAGTGTCCTTGTTCAACAAAGTGATGTACTAAATCGGTAGTGTACGGATTTGAGCTTTTCAAAGATAATTTATGCTCATTCATGCGACTTTTGAAATATTGTTTAGTCTGACCTATGTATGTGAGACAACAGTTGTTGCATGGAATGTTGTAAATCACATTTGATTGTTTTTCTTTTTTGATTGTATTCTTGGGGCTAGCAAAAAGTAAGTTATTACTGCAATTAATTACTGAATAACTAACATGGACACCGCTCGAACACAAATCCCTCGCAATGCTATTACTAAGACCACGGATGTAGGGTATCGTACCTTTAGTTACTGATACATTGTTGTTATTTTCACTGATTGGTATGGAATTTTAATATTGGTTGATTCTTTTGGCTATATGATAATTAATGAATTTTATTGGATAAATATTGTTGATGAGAGTGTTCTTCATAACATTGATATTTTTTCCCCAGAATGAGCGGTGCGAAAGTTTTAGGGCTCTATCAAGTAATCCTTTAATCAAACCTGTTTTGTGTGTAATGGGGTGCGCTGAATGGAAATTCAAAAATCTACTTGACCAAGTTGGTTTTCTGTACCAATGAGTGATTAATCTTCCCTTGATTTCATTGTCCCGAATCAGTTTTACATCAAGGAAACTTATTATGTTATTCAATTCCAACTCATAAATCAATTTCAGTCGTACGTTATAGCTATTGAATACATCCAGAAGTTCATCGATTTTGTTTCCCGGAACACATGTTATAACATCGTCAACGTATCGTTTGAAAAACGGAATGTTGAAAGTGAGTTTATGAATGCAACTTGCCTGACAACTTTTTTTCTATCTTTAAAATAAGCTAGGTATTCAAGGTGGCCAAGTTAGTTGGGGCATACGTACAGGGCGTAACAAAATTACAGGGACTATTTTTCGGAGTCGATCTAACGCACAAAAAAAAGTCGCTAAAACTTTGTAAAAAATGCACCCCCTGTCGAGATACAACCCCTTTTATGAAAAAGATTTAAAAAATGATATTTCCGAAATGCTAAGTCCTAGAAGGCCGATTTTGATTGCAATATAATCGGAAGAGATCACAGTTTATTTAAAAAAATATAACAGCTGCGATTAGTGCCGTTAAGTAGCATTTGTTCTTGTTAATACAAAACAAAAATGTGATTTTTTCTATGACAGCGATGTTTATTAACTTGAGAAAAATTTGTATAATACGTCAAGACTTACTTTTCGATGACAGCAAAAAAAAATAACATTCTCATAAAGTTTAGGTGCTGAAATTAATTAAACGCCCGCCGCGAAGAAGCCTGCCGCTATGCATCCTCCGACACGTCAGATTGGTGGTGGACTAGTTCTACTGACTACGTTTAACCTGTTTCTTAAATATGGTACTGATTCGCTCTGTGCGTACAGCTGACCTACATCTGACATGTGGCAGCGACTCGTACTATGATTCAAACTATAAAATGTATTACGCATTCTATTCGTATTTGTATATGCAAGTTTTTAAACAATCTCTGACATACTGCGAGAACCTTGCTTACTTGACCTGAAACGCACCTGCATTGGCATTTCAATGTCTCTGATAGAGTCTCTGATTTTTTATTCACTTCAAAGAATTTTTTGATATTTTCAAAATACATAATTCTCATTACTACATTTTTTAAACATAAATAACATTTAAAGGATAATTTTTTACATTTTGCCACATCATCATTGCAAAATTACTTTAATAATGAGATCCGTATATTCTTTTATTTTTCTGCATTCTCTGATTTCTTTATCCCCTTATTTCTTTAATTACAAGTATTTCAATAAAAAGCATACTGTACTTTACATGATCCCACGAATAAAGTGAAATCCTCAAAAAAGCACAGAAAATGCAAGGCTATGGGCCAAGTACAAGAGAATGTTACATTAGAACCGATTGCTCCTTAATATAAACTTCATTTTACACAGGATTTGAAATCAAACAAATGTGAGCAAGTATAAATTATTGTACAGCAACGACACAATACCATCGCTAAGTAAATATAATTTATTAACTAAATTTGCCAATAAATGATTTCTCCTCATTTAATGAATAAATCTGTTTACTGCTCTATTAAATGTACTTGGTGGACCGCTTTTTACGAAGCTTGATGTCCAAAACGTAACGTAATAAACATTTCTAATTTAATATGTTAACAATCTGGATGTGTGTGAGAGGAAATTACATACAGGGTGTACCATTAACTTGGACGCATCCGGAACCACTCGATAGCTCAGGTAATTCTAATGTAGGGATGTACATTTTCAACGTGCCATCACAATCCGAGGCCGAGTTATTAACGAAAAACGACAGCCAATCAGAGGGCTCCGTTAGGCGCGGCAGCGCGACAGTTGCTACTGGTACAAATTAATATCTTGTAGTAGAGGGAGTGTTTATGCTGCCTCGTCAACGGGCCTCTTGAAAGGGATACAGATCGAGCACTGACACACTACCACGAAAAATGTATCGATGAGCCTATGTCACTGGGTCACTGTATATACATATAGATATACACTGTATATCTCCGACTTACCATTTCGGAGATATAACTTTTAAAAATTTGTTTACAAACGGGGTTGTATCTCGATAGGGGGTGATTTTCGGACCTAACTTCCTGGGTCCTTTTTTCACCTTTTGGTGTGTACTATCGATTCTGAAAAAAGGTCCTCCATGATATGTTACAACCTGTATTTACTTAGCGATAGTATTATGTCGTTGCTGTACAATAATTTATACTTGCTCATATTTGTTTGATGTCAAATACTATGTAAAATGAAGCGTATGTTAATTAGCAATTTAGGTATTCCAATGTAACATCTTCTTGTACTTGGCCCAAAGCTGTGCATTTTCGGTGCTTTTTTCAGGATATGTATACATATACAGTAAAACGCAAGCCACGAAGTACATTTAATAGAGCAGTAAACAGATATATTAATTAAATGATAAGAAAGAGATTTTTGCGAACTTTAATTAATTGAATATATGTACTTCCAATTAGCAATACTGTTGTCTCGCAGCTGTACAATAAATAATTTGTACTTCATCACATTTGTTTGATTTCCAATACTTCGCATAATGATGTTTATGTTTCTCAGAAATTTATCGGTTTATTATTGAGAACTATAAAAGTAGCATCTGCGGTATCTCTTGTAACGGTACGACCCGCTCAGACCCCTGTCCACGAGAACGGACCTTACTTTTTACAAGGTTCGGGGCCGGCCGATAAAGAGTTTGGAAACATTGTCCGATTAAACTTACAGTTTATTCACACACTTACTCACAAACTATACATAACTTTACTCTGCCTACTCTATCACTCAATCCTCTCCACATTTCGCGCTATATTAATTGATACGAGCCGGGCGGTATTCTAGAACGTGGCCGGCGAGCGTTATGGAATAAGCGTGACGAGACTTTGGTTTCATCACTTCCTTGACTGAACTGTAGCAGGGGGTATCGTACGTCAACAGTAGTGGGAGCTACAAATCGACGTATGATCTAGGAAATGATATTTAATTCAAGTCAGATGAGCCTATGAACAAAGCCATAGGGTGCTGATCTTGAGTTGAGGTGAGGAATGTTACAAGCCAGATGAGCCTATAAACAGAGCTATAGGGTGCTGGTATTCACTCAGGTATGGGAGGATCTCAGGAATGACTCGAGCCAGATGAGCCTATGAAAAGAGCCATAGGGTGCTGGTCCCGTGTCGGAATTAAAGGAATCTGAAGCCAGATGAGTCTATGAACAGAGCCATAGGGTGCTGGTTTCAGAGTAGTAAAATATGTTAAGGTAAGGTGATACCCCGAGGTAGATGTACTTACAGGTGAACTGTAAGGTACTACTCTCTGGTTAATAATGACGCACTTGCTAGGACAGCAAATGGTCGCACAGGCACGGAAAGTAAGCCGAAAGGCACGCGCAGTCCGACACCCGCTGTTTGCGGTTTTGACCTGCTACGGTAAAGGTCGTAAAATAATAACTCGTAACTTTAGTTTCACTCCGAGCGGTTAGAGTGAAATAATATGTGGGTACGTTACTCGATTACGTTTTAAATTTGTTTCGAGAGGAAAGGTTTTAATTTCTAGAAATAATTCTTTACTCGAATTTTATGTTTCTAGTAAAAATATTACAAGTATATTCTTTCAACCGAATATATATACAAGTATGTTTAGTGTTTGTGTATGAATTTAATGAATGTAAGTAATAATTGAAAGCTCTAAGTGTTTACCCTTGGGCAGTGACGGTTGACGAGACTTCACAATAAGATGACTCCGAACTAGTTCGCGAGTGACTCTAACGTGAGTTGAACGGGGGAACTCCGACCAAGAGTTGAATTGCCAATGGACAGACTAATCTTCCGAATGTTAAAGAGAAAATTCGAAAAGGAACTGGGCCTAATCTCGTTGTGTAATGCTCAAGCGTCGTACTGAGAATAACCCGAAGATATGCATTTTCGTGGCCCTTATACGCTAACCGCTCGTTTATACTTCGGGAGAGGGGCACAGCTGTCGTTCGGCGAAATCTCAGCTGAGCCTCGATGGATACCCCTCTCCCCGCTGACCGCTCGCCTATACTTTTCTCGCGTATATGGCTCCAGCTGATGTTCGAACCGCGCGGGCCGGAAGTCAGACCACGATATTTTGGAAGCTTGTATCTCCAAAACGGAGCTTCAAATCAAAAAAAGGTAAAGGAATTTTCGATTTCTTCTGTTATAAACAATCTGCTTGTTCCCGCTTGCCGCATAATTTTAGGACACTCGGTATAGGTCGAAAAAGTAGTGGGGAATTGAAAATTCTAGAAAATCTATCCTATGGTGGGAGTAAAAATGCTGTATGAAAAGGCAGCTGGAATTACGAGGGAGGCAAGATCCTCGCGTTCGAGTTTTCCTTATTACATGGGGTCGAGAGTTAGCTATCCGGGGGTCCTAGACCAAAGGCCAAGGACTGTGTACATATTGCATCCTGTTTACGTTTGAAAAAAGGGGACTAGGCGCCTGGGTGTCGCCAAGAGAAAATTCCATAATGAGAATTTTCGTAGGAATCGTAGGATTCATACGTAACATAATACTCGTCCATCGTCTTAAATCTAATTCCTTGTTCTAACGCGGTATGTATTTACAAAAATTGCCCAAATCTATCTCTTAAAGTTATAAACAGACAGTTTAGTTCACACACACTCTCTCGCACAGCTGATCGCTCGTCGTGTTGACACTCGCTCTCTCTCACACCCGTCTTTGCTGTCGTCTCACTCACACTCGTCTTAATCCCATTTATGGGTTAAATGCCTTACACTTATTTCTATATTTCCCGATATATCGTATGCATTCTTGAGTGCAGATAGGATAACGGAATCAAGGAAGAGATCGGAGTCTAACCGCAATGACCAGCCGCTACTCTTTTTAGGACAGGTTCGTTGGGCCAGATCAAGTAGACTAGTACGGTGGCGCAATGCCCCGTCGTCGCATTCTCTCTGACCTACCGGGGTCATTTAAGGTGTGTTTTAAGGTGCAGCATGCCCCAAAGGAGATAATGCACGGGCGCAATGCCGTGGGGTTACTTCTGTTGAGTAGGAGTGCCCTCTCAGAGGTAGTCCCGGTGCGCAATGACCGGAGGTTGCTCCTCAAGGAACGAAGGATGACACTCGAGATAGTTCATGGGCGCAATGCCGTGGGGTTACTTTCGTGCCTTTGGGAAAATTGGAAAATATGGGTTCTGGGAAAAGGAATCACTCTCACGTTCACTCTTCTTCGTCGCACCTACCCACTCCGCCTATTCTATCTTATATTAATTGCACATACAGAGCGTAGTCTTTGACAATTAGCAGTTTCTTTTTTTGAGACGAACCTTTAGGAGGCAAGATTATAAGTGTCACTCATGGGTTGTGTCTCGCCTTTTATATCGTTCGGGCTCAGGCCCTTCGCCAATCGTTTTCACGCTGTTTAAATTTTGGCGAAACGCGCCCCTTCGAGTTTTCTATGCGACCGTTGGTGTTTATCCGCGCAGACGCACATACACAGGTCACTCACTGACGAATTCACGCCTCCCGTGTCGCGCAACCGGTGCAGTGGTTATCATTTGGGGAGCTTCCGTCTCACTCTGGTATACTAATTATCACTACATGGAATTATTTTTGTTGTCATAGCACGTAGAAAAGACCGCACGTCGCGTGTGATCTAATAAACCATTTTCTCATTTCTCCTCCGAGTCATTTCGTATGAAATCAACGCAGGGTATAAACCTGACCGCCTCAGAATTTTATGAAATTTGGTATGAAGGTTGTCCTCATACAGATTAAGAAAAACGCCAATTTCTTCCAAATATCTCAAACGGTTTCAAAATTACGGCTATGTAAACTTTCCCAAAATCCGACACAAAAACGTAACCGACACATGTTAAAATCACCATAGCTTTTCTCCTAATTGAGCTAGAGAGATGAGAATAGTGTCATTTTACTCAATAGTAATTGCCTTTTCTTTTGATGTACAATCACCGGCGAAAATGGTTTCACTGCGGGGTACGGGGTGCGGGCGGGTACGCACAACTACTAATGCTTGCTTGATGTAGGTGATTTTCGTCCCCTCTCTTTCTAATAATTCGTTTCTCTCTCTGACGTGTGTCTTGGCATAGTAACAAGTGATAAGGACTACTTCGTCTCTTTCTTTTCGTCGATCCGTCGCACTCGGCCCAGCGAGGCACACGAATACGGCCAGGCATGTGTGAGATCGCGATCGTCAATTGAGACAGCCATCAATTGCGCTTTTCGCCATGGTTCGAATTTTTCTCGCATAAGAGCCTCTCTTTCTTCTCTCGCACTGAGCTCCGATCGCGGCTCACAGACGACGGCCGAGCTCAGATGTGTTGGTGTGCCTTCGCCGTTCGCAATCGTTTATTCGTATTCTTCGGGACATTTCGAATTATTTTATAGGATATTTATTATTTATTTGCAATTCTTGATCCCATAGTCTCGCTGAGTATTAAATGAATTGGAATAGAATGATAATTACGTGTTTCTAAATTATTTATTTCGCGTTAAATTCCCAGGATGAAATATTTCGCAAAATCAATTCCTTATTTATTTATCTATCGTAATGGTCCAGTCAAATGTTGTTCAACTTCGAAATTTCTTATTACAGGATGGAATTTTGGTGTTATATGTTTTCGCGTGTACTGATCACGGGAAAAATATTTAAAAAATTCCTAGTATTTCACTTCTATGCGAAAATCGCATGCGAAAATTTGAAACGTTCTTATCTCAAAAACGGTTGAACCTACGGCAAACTTTACATAGCCGTAATTTTTAAACAATTTGAGATATTTGAAAACGAATTGGCATTTTTCTTAATCTCTACGAGGACAAGCTTCATACCAAATTTTATCAAATTCTGAGGTGGCCAAGTAAAATTTTTCATTTTAATGTGTTGATTTCATATGAAATGACTGAAGACTGTATTGTATGTTACAAAGGGTACAAGGAGAAACAGAACAGCATTGATCGATGCGGTGGAGCGAAATGTCGCTCCAGTCGATTCTAGAAAGTACACGCGTACCGCATAAGAAGGGTCTCTAGATTTAACCCTTTGCGGACGAGAGGCGTCTTTCGGGCGCCACGGCATTGGACGAGTGGCTAACCTCCAACCGATAAGAACGGTCTATTGGTTCTTGGAAGGGTTCCTTAACACTAGAACTACCAAGGGGGTCAAAATGACCGGTTCCGCATTTCTTCTAAGAATCGCTTAAGTTTATAACACTGCGATTTCCAAAATTCTTCATACCCATGTTTCTCTATGCAAATAATTAAATCGATCAATGTACTATCCCCCTTTATTTCTTTGTTTCAAACATATTTATCGAATGCTTCTAAATATACCGAATTAATCCTCGGTAGTTCTAGTGTTAACTATTGGTTTTCTTTTATACGAGGTGTGAAAAGGCACATCAGTTCAGAGATAAGATAACATTAACAAAAAGTTCTTCTAAGACTGCGGCTCTGACAATGGTTCGAGCATCAGTTCAGACTAGGATTTCACAAACGAACTCAGCTCTGGTCAAGATGAATTTCGTTTTGATGCGCTTGAAAATGAAATCAAATCATAAAGTATTCATAAAGAAATTAATGGAGTACAATCTGAAACAAGCGATGAAGATTATGACACAGTAGTAGGTGTAAGAACTCGAAAAATCAGAGTATCCTGATTCCGTTATATAATACATAGCGAATCGGAAAGTGATAGCGATACCCCACAAAACCTCTGATAAATGAGAATGAACAACCTGTGATGAGTGCCGCAAAATACCACACAGAATAATATTCACACCGGGCGAAAAATCTGCAGGGACGCACGTATCCTTCAATGTCAAAGAACCTTTGGAATTTTTCAGATGTTCTTTACCGACAAGCTAGTCGATCAAATAATAATAGATACTACTATGCTGCAAAACAGTGAGACGGAAGATCGCTTTCATCACGTTCGCTCTGGGAAATATGGTCCAATGTCACAACAGAATTTTGGGCGTTTATTGCAGTGGTTATAAATATGGGAATAATACCACTGGTGAATATAAAAGAATATTGGTCAACAGACCCAATAAGCCACATTCCATTTTTTGCTAATACTTTTACGAGAGATCGATTTATCAAAATTTGTTGGATGTTGCATGTGCAAATAGCATGGGCACGAGGTAGCAATACTACAACGCGTTTACAGCTTGTAATTGGTTGCCCTGGTTACATAAACTCAAGACAGTTGGATTACTTCTCATGTTACGCACAAAAACGTGTCGACGAATCTGTCGTAAAATTCAAAGGACGAGTATCATTTATTACGTATAACCCACAAAAACGGACTCAATGGGACATCTGTATTTAAACACTACCAGATTCAAATACGGGTTATACAGGGTGTCCCATTTTAATCTTTCCACGCGACTATCTCGAAAAATATTAATTATTAAAAAAAATTGTTTATATGAAAGATAGTTAAAGGGGCACAGTCAATGATGGACACTGTTTTTTCATTTCATGTTTTCATTATGAGATATGAGGGTGACCTTTGTTTTTCTAATGAAACTGTAGCATTTTTTACGCTAGACACATAGCCTAGTTCAAGACAAATCCATTAAGGGGGGGGGGGGGGGGGGGGTAAGGGTTTCAGGGCAAAAAAAACACTTTCTTTGCCATTTTTTTTCAGACGAACCAATAAAGCAAATTTGTTCGAACCTTTTGCACATTATATATTGTTATTTCAACAACATTTTGTAATTTTTTGGTTGCAAAATATGAACAAATAAGCCGGTGACGGAGCATTTCCGAGAGCGCCTTTCGAAAAACACGTGTTGCGGTGATCACTGTATCTCAGCAGAAAAGTATCAGAAATCAAAATAACAGTAAAATTTAGTTAGAAGATGAGTAAATCCTCCCCCCAACGATCGCTAATTGTTATTTTTTTCATTTTAAAACTTTTGGTGGTCGTTTGAAGCAAAAATTGCGATTTTTCCCTAAAATTTCCGTCATTTTGCTACTGAAAAAATCCCTTAATGTAAAAAAAAATGAGCATACTCATCGTTGGGGGTGGGTATTTTATATATAGAAGGTATGTACCAAGTTTGAAAAGAATCGGTGAAGTAAGTTTTAAATGGCAGTGATCACGGACTTTGAAAACATGGTTTCGAGAAAACCGCGTTTAAAGATTTAACTGTCCAAAAGTGAAGATAAATTCCTTTTCCGCCGAGTATTTTACTTCTCCGTTTTTTCCTTAATTTTTTTGTCGCTTCGTCACTCAGTCTAAACGCATTTCATTTACACTTTACAATCCCGTATTTCAGATTTTCGTATCCCACATTACTATTATAAAATCACTGATGTGAGCGGCAAATGCCCGACCGAAAATATAACGACTAACTGGTCAATAACTTTGAGAGTTTTTCTCCGATTATCTTAAAATTTTGGGACAATACTCTCGAAATATTGAACTATAAGAAAAAGCAAAAAAGAAAAATTCGATTTCTCGATTACGCAAACCCTTACCTCCCCCCCCCCTTAACCAACATTATGTTGACATTGAAACGTCATTGATGGTCATTCTCGATCACTTGAAATTTTTCAACATTCCACGTTCAGAAGATGTTTCTCGTGTTTTTAATTGAAGAGGACATCCTTGGATATTAATGGTATTGATATTAATGTTTATAAACATAGAATATCTGTCAGCAGAACAATGTCGAGTACTACTACTATTGACATTCATGTTTATAAACACGGAATATCTGTTAGCAGAATCTTCTAGGGCATTAAACTGTAGATACTTCGAAGCTGTGAGTTTGTAAATATTACAGGCGTTTTGAATTTTTATAGCGATCAGTTTTACGATGACGGATTACACGCCTAATGAAATTGTTGATATGATATTAATTTTGGGAAAAATTCTGCGAAATTATAGGGCAGCTGCCCAAATGTATCGGAAAAGATTTCCGAATCGGCGGCAACCAAGTACCGTCGTGATCAAAAATTGGGAGATTCGGGATCGAAAAGGACTTTTGCATCGACATTGTCGTAGACAACGTGCAGAAAGGTCGGATGTTTTAACAATGGCAGCAGTAGCTCCAAATCCTCATATTAGCACCCGCTCTATAGTAACTGGTATCGACGTATCACGATCCGCTGCGTCAAGAATCCTTCGCATTCATCCATATCGCATTTGTTTACATCAAGCATTGACTGATGCCGATTATCTTGCTAGAATGAGATTTTGCCAATGGTCTCAGCGTAGGATGATGCGTAATCCTTTCTTTTTCTTCTATGTACTATTTTCGGACGAAGCAAAATTTAAAAATACGGGAGAGGTGAATCGTCACAATTTCCATTATTGGTGTATAAAGATACTCACTCGCATCGAGCAGTTGAATATCAGCGTCAATGGTCTCTAAATGTTTGGTGTGGCATTGTTGGTGATCATTTAGTGGGTCCATATTTTTTAAATGGTAACCTTACTGGAGAACGATACAAAATTTTTTTCGTAACGAGTTAAATTTCCTTTTTGAAGATATTCCATTGGTCACCAGAGTGCGGATATGGTTCCAACGCGATGGTGGTCCAGCTCAGTACGGTCACTGGGCTCGGCAAACCCTAAATGAAATGTTTCCTGGACGGTGGATAGGTGGAGGAAGTCCGATACCATTTCCACCAAGGTTGTCAGACTTAACACCTCTGGATTTTGAATTATGGGGTTACATAAAAGATAAAGTTTGTGTGGAAGAACCAACGACACAAGAAAATATGAAGGATCGTATAATAAATGCCTGCAGGCAAATTACCAGGGAAACTTTAGAACGAGTGGAATTGTCATTTAGGGACAGAATCAACAGGTGGCTTCATATCCAAGGTCGTCCTTTTAAATTTAGAAGATGAGAATCATCTTCTGGTCGTGTTGTTCGATTCCACCAAAGATTTCCTGCTGGTAAGGAGTGGTGGAACTGGATATTCCAATGAATTGTTCTTGGTTTGATGATATTCGTAGTGGACTGTATTTTATGATGATGTATGTACAAGTGAAGAAATGATGGTAAAAATGAAGTGTACAAATGATATAAATCGCGTTGTACTTACAATACATTGTTAGACAATATCGCTGAAGCCTCACTGACTTCTAGTCGCTGTATCTGTTTCGTGTAAAACCTCGTGTGTAACTTGTATAAATCTTACGCGTATCTGCCCCGCGTGGCCAAAGTCGCTCCTTATATAGAATTTAATATTTCTCTCTCTTGGGGGTGTAAGGCCCAGAGTGGAGGGCTGGAGGAATCCTATTGGCGGAAATTCTAATGCCAAGCTCCACCCTCGTGGGGTCTCAAGAGAGAAATGTCTCTCCAAAATTACCAAATATGGCAATGTGTTTTGGCCAACACGATATCGCCGGAAAAATCCCGTTGCCCAGGTATGGTGGACGGTACGGCCAGGTATTTTCGCCTTTCGCAGCCCGATGTTTTGGCGACCAGATGTTTTACAACTTTGATTTTCCATGCTTGATTAGTTTTTCCTAGGAAGTTGTAAAACATCTGGCCCTTGTAGTTTTCGAGGAAGAGGCAAATGAATTTGCCTCTAATATAAACCTTTAGACAATCGCGTGAAGATTGTCCACGTGTAATGTTCAAAATTTCAAGTAACTGAAAATGACGTTTCTAGGTCAACAAAAAGTAGGTCAATGAATTTGTCTTGAACTAGGCTATATGTCTAGCATAAAAATGCTAAAGTTCGAATTAAAAGAACAAAGGTCATCTTCATATCTCGGAGGCCCCTCCATCTACGAAAAACCAGTATCCACCATTGAATATCGTCCTTTAAATAGAGTATCTTTCGTATAAACATTTTTTTCGAGTATTTAATATTTTTCGAGATAATTGAGTGGAAAGATTAAAATGGGACACCCTGCTATACATATATGTACAGGGTGTCCCAGTTCCCAGGACGTTTATGGCAACTTTGGATAGCTCTGGTAATTCTAATATAGGGTGTAACATTCTCAGCGTCCCATCACAATCCGTGGCCGAGTTGTTAACGAAAAACGACAGCCAATCAGAGGGCTCCGTTGGGCGCGGCAGCGCGACAGTTCCTACTGTTACAAGTTAATGTCTTGTAGTGGCGGGAGTGTTTATGCCGCCGCGTCAACGGGCCTCTTGAAAGGGATACAGAGCGAGCACCAACACACTTCCACGAAAAATGTATCGATGAGTCTGTCACTGGGTCACTGTACTTGGTGGCGTCACCGAAAAAAGGTCTAATTTATGACATTACCTCTTGCGCGTACCCTATGGAATTGCACCGCTCGCACACCATCGGTTTACGCTGCAAACTTTACAGAACACCGCACAATAAATTCACATTAAAAAAAAGACCGTTGCCCGATAATTTTCACCTTAGATTTGATTAAATTATTATAAAGAATGTATGCTTTCGCACACTTCTTCCATTTGTCCAGCGAAAGAGATAGATTCTTCACCCACGAGAAAGTTTGATTATTAATCGATTTTCCACACAAATACGTTTTCCGAAGAATAGATGTAGCGAAGGAGCGACGTCTGTTACCAAAAGAATAGTAACAGTAAACAGATGTCCACAGAAGAAGATCGCCACAATGTCAATCTACGTTGAAAGTATGAGTAATCCTGAAAGGAGCCCATAATTTAATCGATCTGTTTGATGTCCCCAAGTTGAATGTAGGCGTGGACCTAAAAAAAGCGTATTCGGTAAGTTAATAATATCGATAGTTAATAATATCCCGTAACAAACATATTGCTGCCGCGACCGTACGTTTCCTGTTATAAAAATGTCGAGGAAACGGTCTGGTATCGCTCCAACACATTTCTGTAAGAGGCTGCTGAAACCCGAAACGTAACAATGAAACCGCTATTAAGAATTCAAGTGACGAGTTCTGGTCTTCTCGACAACACATGCAGCGATTCGACATGGAAAACCTGGACGTCAAATGTAGGGATTGTGGAAATTTTTGAAACATCCATTCCGTCCGTACCTCCCACCATCCTTAGTACGCCAAAGGGCAAAATGAAAGCAAAGAGGGGAACGGGACGTTCCGATACACGAAGATGACCCCGAGAAATACAGAATCATTTTTTCTGCCGAACTGAACAGTTCTACGAGTCACTAAGAAGAAATCTATCATTACGAAGGAAACGTATTTGTGTAGAAAATCAAAAATGTTGGAAGTGCAAAGACGAAAAAGTCACCACGGAGTGAAGTTCGCGTAATTTCGGATGTATTGGTAATCGATTAATAATCAAACTTTCTCGGTGATGAAGAATCTATTCCTTTCGCTGAACGAATGGAACAAGTGTACAAGTGCATACATTCTTTATAATAATCTAATCAAATCTAAGGTGAAAATTATCAGGCAACGGTCTTTTTTTTAATGTGAATTTATTGTGCGGTGTTCTGTAAAGTTTGCAGCGTAAACCGATGGTGTGGGAGCGGTGCAATTCCATAGGGTACGCGCAAGAGGTAATGTCATAAATTAGACCTTTTTTCGGTGACGCCGGCAAGTACAGTGACCCAGTGATAGACTCATCGATACATTTTTCGTGGAAGTGTGTTAGTGCTCGCTCTGTATCCCTTTCAAGGGCTCCGTTGACGCGGCCGCATAAACACTCCCGCTACTACAAGACATTAACTTGTACCAGTAGCAACTGTCGCGCTGCCGCGCCCAACGGAGCCCTCTGATTGGCTGTCGTTTTTCGTTAATAACTCGGCCATGGATTGTGATGGGACGCTGAGAATGATACTCCCTATCTTAGAATTACCTGAGCTATCCAAAGGTACCATAAACATCCTGGGAACTGGGACACCCTGTATACAGGGTGTAACATATCATCGGGGACCTTTTTTCAGAATCGATAGAACGCACCAAAAGATGAAAAAAGGATCGAGAAAGTTAGGTCCGAAAATCACCCCCTAACGAGATACAACCCCATTTGTAAAAAAAATTTAAAAAATTATATCGCCGAAATGGTAAGTCGGAGAGGAACGGTTTTAATTGCAATATAACTGGAAAAGATCAAAGTTTATAAATAAAAATATAATTGCTTCGATTATTACCGTTACGTCGCATTTTTATTTGTTTATAAAAAAAACTTTGTTTTTTTCTATGATAGCGATTGATTAACAACTTGAGAAAAATTCGGACAATGCGTCAAGACTTGCTTTTCGAAGACAGCCTAAAAAAAGGTTAACATTATGGTACGGTTTCGGCGTCAAAAATTGTTAAACACCGTTACATTACCGTGCTACCGATGAACCTAAAGCTACTGACGACAGCTAATCCACATCTTTCATATGTTTTCGAGCCGCCGTGAGACACACACGAATTTACAATACAATGTATGATAGAATGCGTGAGAGATTTTTCAATGCGGTCACTTGGACAATCGACAATCTTTCACGCATACTTTTATAATAGATGTCGAACAGCAAGTCTTGACGCATTGTCCGAATTTTTCTCAAGTTGTTAATCAATCGCTATCATAGAAAAAAACAAAGTTTTTTTTATAAACAAATACAAATATTACGTAACGGTAATAATCGAAGCAGTTATATTTTTTTTAGTAAACTTTGATCTTTTCCGCTTATTTTGCAATTAAAGCCGCTCCTCTTCGACTTAGCATTTAGGAGATATAATTTTTTAAAAAATTTTTACAAATGGGGTTGTATCTCGATAGGGGGTGATTTTCGGACCTAACTTTCTTGTTTTTTTCACCTTTTGGTGCGTTCTATCGATTCTGAATAAAGGTCCCCGATGATATGTTACACTCTGTATAATGCGTCAAGACTTGCATTTCGAAGACAACAACAAGAAATTAATATTATTATAAAGTTTAGGTGCTAAAATTTGTTAAACGCCCGCCGTGAAGAAGCCTATCGATACGTAGCTTCCGACACGTCAGATTGGTGCTGCACTAGTTCTACGGACTACGTCTGACCTATTTCTTGAATATGGTACTGTCTCGCCCTATGCCTACAACTGACCTACATCTTACATGTGGCAACGACTCGCCCTGTGACCCACATTAATCAATGTATAACGCATGCTATTATAGTATAAAGCATACATTTAAACGAATTATTGAAAATATGTTCGTTCAACGCCATACATTGAGCAAAACTTCTGGGATATTATTTATTTCTGCGCATTCGTTAACAATGTGTTTCCGAAGCACTCTACAAAAAAGTCCAAGATAGTTTTAGCCGTTTTTGCACGCAGGAAAAAACACAACCTCGCAAATATAATACATTGTTCACTATATCGCACTACACATTTACACTAAATTGTCTTAATTTTTGTAAGATTTGTGTTCGCGAGCATTCAAATAATTATTTCCAATGATGTGGATCAGGGATACTATATTTTAACAGATACGAAATAACATTCGTTACAACTCACAAAGAGTCTCAGCCCGTTACTCTTAAACTTTTAAACGACACACAACATTCTCTCTCGATACTACTTACGACCATCACTGCAAAGCGACACTCTATATACTCAATTCAACGCTAACTGCACCAAAAAAATTACCCGTTCTTTAATACATTCATTCCCTCACTTGAAGTTCATTCTACCTATGAGTGAGATAGATGCCTACTCATCCCTTGTGTCTGGGTGGAGGTCTGCGGTGCTGTAGGGTTATCTGATAGGTAGAGAGGCCGCGTAAATTTAGCGTCATGTATACAAAGTAACGGTTCATATATTTATTACAACAAGCAGATGAAATACAGTAAACTTAACTTAAATTAACTGCCCCTTTAGTGCGCCTGAGCGAATTTTAATTTTTTTCGTGAACTTGTACTTGCGATTTCTAATAGAGTTCTGGCGCGCTCCCGGTGTCGTCCCTTATATATAGAGTAAAACAAAATTGGGACGATGATGCCGCCGATGTTGCCTGAGTGCGTTTCATAGATGCGGGCTAAATAATTAGCTGGACAAAAGGCACAGGTCATCGTTGCGCGATGTGGTCCGATCGCGTTCCCTAGCTACGCGATAAACAGTCTGCAGCGCAGGTCCACACACACACACACACTCATGAACCATATACATACAAGACCTATGTTCTTAACACGAGCATTACCGAAAAGTCGTCTTTTCGGAGGCGCTTCGCAGATCTCTACCAAATCGTACTAGATGAGTGTAGAGGACTAACCAGTTCTTACTTCTATGGCCGCCAGGTGTTCGCCTTACTTTACGAGATATTTTACATATAACGCATTATTCTTTAAATCCCATGTTTTCGAAATGAACGCAGATATTAAACTGAATGATAACTAATTGTAGCTAGGAGTAGTTTACTGCTACTTCACGGATGGTAACAATTGGTCTACGCCGTCAAAAGTGCGACTGGCGCACTCTTAGTAGACATTAATCAAATTTGCACTCCTGAAATACATTGACTTTTTGGATTTTCTAGACTGCAGAAAATCTGAAACATTACAATATTACTTCTAAAAGTATATCGAAGTATTGGAGGATTATGTACATATAATCGATTCAAGTATAAGAAATCGATAGATCTTGGTGATTATGATGAGTGTTTAGACTATTAGACAGGGGGTTTGCGAACCGTTACAAGGGAAATATTCCGTTAAGGGTATAATCAATTCGCAGACAATCTTAGTGCACAGCTACAGCTGGATTTTTACAGTGCCTACCTTGAAGAAAATATCATCGTCAGGGTTACGATGTGTACGTGACAAAATAGCTGATTTTGAGATGCTTACTTTCTATACGTATTGTAATATCAATGCACTAGTGACTCGAGACGGAGTTAGGGTTGTCGGGTATGTTTTGTAAACCGTAAAGACAATCCTAACTCTGAACGTTCGTTTCTCAATAGAAATTGACATATCATAAACCCTCGACTTCGAAGTCTCCGTCGGCTGATTGACGACCGCGATGGTCCAGTCACCCGAGCGGCCGACCCTACGTCAGGAGAGCGTCACGGGAAAAACCCACGATCGTTGACGTCATGGTTGAGGGCATCATGATCAGCTGGGCCTGCGTCAACTCCCTCCTTCAGGTACAGAGAGTCTTGGAGAAATTCCGCTCATGTATCTGGGGGCGCGGATGATGGGCCTGACTTGGGGATGGTGGAGGAAAGGGCTTCGAGGTGTCAAGGACACCAAGAAGAAATTATAATTCAAGTAACCGTCGGGAGAGTAGGAGCGACCTACTCTGATCAGCGAGATCCCCAGGGCATTTGACACACATGCGATTAGTTACTCTGGGCCTTTACTTATTCTGATTTTTAATACAGTCAACTTTTATTTATCTATCTTTTTGTAATTCACTAGTTCACATATTTTGTACATTTATTCCGTTATTTATTTTGTTAAAATACAAGTGCAACAACTGACGACAAACCAGAGTCGCGCCACTTTTCTTATTCCCGAAATACTCACGCGTACTCAACAATGAGAAGTCATGTTCGAGAGCTATTCCACACGAGCCATATTAACAAACCTACGCCATATTATGACAGATTAATATAGAATTGGCACGGCTAGTGCAAGAATTTGTTTCTTCACGTTCCAACCATTGGCAACGAAAGAGATGACACATACCAATGGTTGTGATATAGAAGGGAATTACTGCCGTATTTATCAATACGAATTAGCACTTACTGACATCTGACTATTTTAATCAGTATACAAAGAGCTATAAGTTTACAATTTTGATAAATAGACTTCTTTTTTGACTAGCACCGGCACGCGCGAGGCAAAGATGCCACTACTGGCTCCCTCCATCGTACCCTGAGTGTGCATACGACTGCGATCGAGCAGACCTACATGACTGAGGAATGCGACGAGAACGATTATCATCTAGATCTCGACTCATACAAGCCGATACAACCATTTACGATTGATCACGGGGTTACGCTTTTCCCTGTTGCGGCTCCGCACGCTGGAATGGATCTGCATCTCCTACAGGTAACATTCATGTATACTTTATAATAACTTAATATTATTGACCATTCTATTATGGGCTTATGGTATGAATCTATTTAATCATTTCAGGCAAAATTAAGATATAACATTCGTATGCAATTTCTCTGCTTATTTTTGTTCAGATACTTTAGATCGCTTTTTACTAAAGCTAATGTAAAATGCTTAGGAATATATTACCGTAAACAGCTTTCTCCAATCCGTGTTGTGTTTTATACAGGGTATCCCAGCTAAGATGCAGGTCCGTGAACCAGGTGATAGTTGAGGTAATTCTAATATAGGGAAGTGACATTCGTAATGTTGTATCTTAATTCGTGGCCGAGTAATTAACGAAAAACGATAGCCAATCAGAGGATTCCGTTGGGCGCGGCAGCGTGACTGATCCTACTAGTATAAGTTAATGCATTGTAGAAGCGGAATTGTTTATGGTGCCGCGTCAGGGAGCCCTTGAAAGGGATGCAGAACGAGCACTAACACGCTACCACGAAAAATGTATCGATGAGTCTATGTCACTGGGTAAATGTACTTCGTCGTGTCATCGAAAAAAGGTCTAATAGATGATCTTACCTCTTGCACGTAACCTTTGGAATAGCACCGGTCGTACACCATCGGTGTACCCTGCACACTCTACAGAACCCCGCACAATAAATTCATATTATAAAGAATGACCGTTGCCCGATAATTTTCACCTTAGATTTGATTATATTATTATAAAGAATGTATGCACTCATTCAATTGTTTCATTTGTTCAGAGAAAGGTATAGATTATTCACTCACGAGAAAGTTTGATTATGAATCGATTACCAATACATCCGAAATTACGCGCTCTCCACTCCGTGGTGACTTTTTCGTCATTGCATTTCCGACCTTTTCGATTTTCAACAGAAATACGTTTTCTTCGTAATTATAGACTTCTTCTTAGTGACTCGTAGAACTATTCAGTTCGGCAGAAAAAAAACGATTCTGTATATCTGGGGCTCGTCTTCGTGTATCGGAACGTCCCGTTCCCCTCTTTGCTTTCATTTAGCCCTTTGCCATACTATGGATGGTGGGAGGCATCGACGGAATAGATGTTTTAAAAACTTCCCTCTTTTTGCTGTCGCTTTTCTTTAACATCTCACCCACATATGAAGATACGACATTGAGAATATTTCTTCCCTATATTAGAATTATCTCAGCTATCACCTGGTTCCGGGTCCGGCTCGTTAGCTGGGACACCCTGTATAATTTAAATGCATTAAACATTATGCAATTCAGAAGAAAGAAGACTGTCTTCTTTGTCCACTTCACCGTTTTTGTTATCAGGGAATAATATGATAAATACTGATCTGCCAAGTCTACACCCATCATATATTTATTGTAGCGTATCATGTTTTCTTACGTTTTCCAGTGTATTTTATTGGTTTTCGTTAATTCTCCTGAATGTTTCGTGGAAACTGTTACGTGATAGGTGTGGTGAACAAGATTGAGTTTTGTGTGACTCAAGATGATCCCACACTCTTCGATTAAAACTAATTAATCGAAGTCGAATTTTTAATTGTATTACGAAGGTGGAGTTAGTTGGACGTTGAATAAAGCGGCGACACTTGGATGTATATATATGAATATATATATATATATATATATATATATATATATATATACTTTACATATATATATATATATATATATATATATAAGTTTAACCTATATAATACTAAACAGACGTATAATATGATAACTTCTAACTTCTATTCTGCTTAAAAATGATCTGTTCTGTTTGATTGCTTTGACTTCTCGACAGTTCGAGTGTTTGTAGAGATGTTTTCTGATCGAATGATTTTTGCTTTCTGCTGGTCGAAAATTACTCTGGTAATTTCGTAAAGTTCCCCCTCTCCTGATGAAGAAGACATTAGAATTAGTAATGGGGGTGGAGACCGTTGATTGATTGAGAAATTATGTCTCCACCCTGATAGTGACCAGGAGAGGGAGATCTACGTCGACCGTTCAAAATGACCGCCAAGACGTCGCGACGGCGGTCCGGAAAGTTCGGGTGACTCACCAGGGCAGGTAGTTCCAGGAATTAACCGTGCAACCAATTTTGGGAAATCGGCCGCGACGAGTTCTACCTGCCACACCGTCGAGTCACCTTTGCTGTTTTATGGTGGTACAAGGCATGCATTTTATTGACGTTATTGCTTGCCAGCACATTTGAAATTATGCTTTGCGGTAATCTTGACCAGAGGTACATCGCAAGGTCACAACAGAAAACATGCATACAATCTTATGTATCAGCCTCCATGTCTGTACTAAAACTGCATCCTTCTATTATATGTATGAGGTGCCGTTAAGACTCGGGAACACCTCTAATTGCTCTACTTGTACCACAAACTCGTGTACCATTTTTCATAATCAATTCTGCGATATTAATGCTCGTATAATAGTTGTCCATGTACACGTGGCCCATCGAATTCTGAACCTCCTCGGCGGGGAAGTGCGGGAACTGACTTTACGCCGTGCCGCGAACGGCGAATCGCGCGAGGCAAACTCAGTCGACATCGGTCACTAGGGACCGCCAGTGAACTTTCCGTTTGGCGGGCGTGGGTCCGCGGAACCACCAGTGAACTTTTCGTATGGACAGCTTCGATCCGTGGGACCGACAACATGAAAATTAAAACATATGTTAAGAATTTCAACCGTTTCAAAAACTCCCGCGCTACACACGCGCCACACGCGCGCCACGTACGCCACGTGGCCTGCGTTCAGTGCGCTGCGAACCTACGCAACTTCCGGCGAATATCGATCTCGATCCTTCTAGAAGGATCGAGAATGTTCTAGAACGTTCGCTCTCACGCGCTCCATGCGCTTCATCCGGAAGTTGCTTCACTCTCAATTCGTCCACCGTCGACAACATACGTGGTGTGTCACAGTGCGCGAAACCTCACTTTTAACGATTAATACAATCGATCAGTGAACTTCAAGACCACTTCGCCTAAATAGATCAGCTCACCGTCCACGTCACCGCATTGATTAATATAATCTGCGGAATTAAGAAAACATCAACGAAGGAAAACAGCATAGCCGTTAGGCCATCCGCGGCCACGTGTCGTCGTAGCCACACGTGCTAGGCACCTGCAGGTACCACTCGCTTTTCCTACACCTTCAATCTTCAAGATACCTCTCCATTCTAACTTCACAACGGCCCGTACCAAATTTTATACACATTGTCACATTTTCGTCGCCACCCACTATCTCGTGCACAGACACACCATCTTACCACGTGCGACGAATTGCATATGTATATTTATTAAATATGTAGAACGTTGGACGAAATTTCCGAATTGTATGTTCGGCGCGTCCGGTGAATGGGTGAACTGTCGTTCACTCTCCGTTCGGATATAAATCGTGAATGGAGCAAATGTTATTTTGAAGATGGACCCTGCCTCAGGCTTCACCAATGAGGAGATTGTTTCGTTTAACACGTGATAATTTATTAAACGTATACAAAGAACTTACAAACTTATAAAACAATAACAAACAATTTACACTTGATGATCGCGTAAGGACTCTACTGAGCGCTGGATAAAATAGACGTGAAGGGCTACTCAGAGAGTTGAATTTTGTTGTGTGTTGTAAGAATGCTTGACTGTTTGAGTTCGAGAGATTAACTGTATCTGCTCGAATGGTTGAATGTATCAGATTGACTGCTTGAATGTATCTGCCGTCTTGCGAAAAAATGATATGTCCGGAAAAGTGTGTAGAGGGTGGAATGGAAGGGATGAAGGCGTTAATGAGGGATTGACTATGCAGTGATTGGTTGAATTTTTGGGAAATTCCTGTACGAGTGTAGATGGGGTGGGAAGTGGTATGACGTCGTGAATTCCTGGAAAACGATGAGTCCGTTTTCCAGGTAGCCTAACGGTGCTGGACGATGAAGTTTTTGACCGCGTCAGAAGGTAGTAAAATATTTTAATTAGCGATTTTTCCTCGTTTTCTTCGCCATGTGGCCGGGCTGACCGTTAGGGTCGTTTATTGCCCCCTTATGGTCGAATAGGCAAAATACCTTAAATTTGCTGGGGCTTCAACAAAATAAAATATTATTTAATTCTATACAACATACATGTAGTAATGTTAATCATATTTATTGAAACACTCTAAACAAAAATTATGGTATGGTTGTGTATATATGTATAACAAAATGTGTCGACTCTTGTAGTTAAATTTCGGGCTGCCTTGCGCCCGAATAGCTTTGAGTTTCTGCCGTTTTTATACTTGCGCAATGACTGCACCATTGTCCTAGCCCGGAAAACAATTCGAAACAAAGCGCAAACAAAGTATTGAGTTCATTCCTGCCGTCTGAAATATCGTCTTACTGCACGGTTACTGCTGGCTGAGGGAGAAGGACAGTAATTTCGGCACCGCTCTGAACGAGTTAAAACTATCTCAATTGGAACCCACGCACAAACACATGCACGCGCACTCTGTCTCTCTCTCTCCTTCTCTCTCTCTCATTCTAAGCCGATCATCCTCGCTCATTTTTGAAATAAGTGAATTACGCCCGTTTTTTTATCGTATATGCCACTATTGCGTAATGCGTTTCTGCTGTACACGTACTAAAACGCGGTCGTCTCACCGATATCAGTGTGCCTTTAGTCGCGTACAACCTTCCCGGAATTGCGCGGGCTGCCATTACAGATATAAAAGTTTAAAGACTGTATGGTATACTTGACATAAAATTATTAAACCTTATTAGCTGAAGACACGATGTTCATTCATCTCAAGATCGAGCAGGTCATATAAATATTATAGAGCATTCTTAACTGTGATTAGTAATGTTACGTCAGGACTATGTGTCACGCCTCGAGCTTACGGAAACGGTGCGGCTACGAATTGTTTCACAAAGTTTGAATTTTGCCCCCTTTTGAGTCAATGGTAACACCAATTTACTCGGGACGGGGCTGATTCGTACTGATGTCGAAGAGTGATGAACAGGGTGATGATAATGAGAGAAATAGTGACTGACTATTTTCCTGAATCCATTTAATTAAACAATTTCGGTAATTTGTACACGATGACGAAAGTTATCTTTTATAACCGTTGCGGGTATGGCCATGGGAGCAGGGGTACCATCAGGTGTATATAATTGAATGAAAGAACCTGGGCTGATGTTGTCCAGGGTCTTCTGGATCTCTGATTCCTTTAATTTGTAAGATCCTAGGTGTAAATCTATCAAAGGTATCTCGTCCTCGGAATCCTCAATGTCGATCACATCTGGTGGAGGTGGAATATTGGAGAGAGTCACTTCTCCGGTGGGATGAACCTCTTTGATTTTGTCGGCTGAATCGTTACTTTTTAAAGAGGCCGCCCGTTTCTGGATTCTCTCCTTTTCCTTTCTGGCTTTCTTCTTATGGATTTTGCGTCCTTTCAGTTTTTCTTGTTTCTTAGGTTGTTGCGGTCGTGATGGTAATTCTATGCTTTCGCGGAAAGCTTGTTGTTTTTCTTTTTTATTAATTAGTAAAGTCGGGTCCGCTTTTACCGCCTCTTCCCATTTCCTTTTCCAAACTGAAGGTCGACGGGTACGCTTTGCCATTGTTTTATTTTCAATCTTATCAGCGGCTGATTCCAGTTCTGTTAGCTGGTCCTTGCTGGATCGGGTTTTTAACACTTTCGGTACGAAGGGGCTGGCCGTAGTTATACATTCGTGGGACGAGGAAGTTTCCCACGAGAGTGGTTGCTCTCTACGGCGGCGTAAGCCGCGAAACCGTGTTAAAATAAAATTCATAGAAATTTCGAGCGTGATTGACACTAAACTTTTCATTCGGACCGCGACAGGCATCGGTGACTGATGCGGCATTTAATGTGTTTAAAGTACCCAGAGATCGTTTATTGGATGCCGCCAATGGGCGGCAGCAGTACCCAGAGATCGTTTATTGGATGCCGACAATGGGCGGCGGTAGGACCGAAAGGGTTAACTTGGACGTTCACTTCACTAACTTCGCACTGAATAACTTGGTATAGAGATGTGACGCTTAAGGATTGCAGTTCAAGAATAAATGTCGCACCTGTCGGACACGCATCTTTCTTGCGTCCATTTGAGCGGAAAATGTGGATCTTTCCACATTGTGAGCCAGTACTTTCAATTCTCGGAAGAGATTGAAGAAAGTCTGGCTCGTCTCGAAAAGGTGCTTATAGCACTTAACCATAAGAGAGTCATTATTGTTGCAGATGTTGATGCAAAATCTGCCCTTTGGGGCAGTGCAGAGACTGACGGGCGAGGGGAAAAACTCGAAGAGTTCTTTGCGCAGCATGGACTGATTGTGGTAAACGAGGCCGGAGGTAATCCTACCTTTTCCGGCCCCGTCGGTGAGTCTCACATCGATGCCACATTTGTGACATTCGATATTTTGAACGCACTACGGTCCTGGAAGATTCATCCGAATCTAACATCCAGCGACCATCGAGCGATTGAATTTGTCGTCGACTTTGATGTCGACTTTGAACGCACTACAGGAAACCATTCCCGCCAGGAAAGGTTTCTTACGAGCAAAGCCAATTGGATGAGATTTGACAAGCTCCTGCTTAAAGCAAAGAAAACTCTGCCCTGCGAGGACTTACAAAGTCCCGCAGAAGTCGAACAGCTAGCGGAAAGCATCGAAAACTCGATCATAATCGCATGCAGAGGTTCTATGCGCTGCAAGTAATGGAGCAAAAAGTCAGTCCCCTGGTGGGGGCACGATTCATCGAAGCGAAAGAAACTCGTCTATAAACTTAGACGAGACTTTCAAAGCGAAAGAGATGGAATTGTCAGAGCGGCCAAGAAAGCGAACTATCTCGTCGAGAGAAAGGCTTTCACTGCTGCCGCGCGTAGCGTAATGCTACGCAGTTGGAAAGCGTACGTTACCGAACAGGGGAACAGAGAGCCATGGGTACTTGTATATAAGATAACCCAAGGAAAGTTAAATATCGATGAAGCTATTAGTAACATTCGAACACCCGAAGGCGGCTATACGATGGATTGGCACACCACAGCGGAAACTCTATTACACGAATTAATTCCGGATGATCGTACGGAAGACGAAACAGATCGTCAGAAACAGACACGAATCGACGTTTCCACAGATTCAGACACAGAGGACACCCATTCCTTCTCCCTGTCTGAGATCGGCAACGCGATTTCAAGCTTAAAGAAGCGCAAATGTCCAGGTTTGGACCTTATTGAGACTGAAGTAGTTCAACGTTCGTGGGGTTCCCTGAACGGAGAACTACTCACATTATATAATGGATGTCTGAAATATGGAGTATTCCCTGTGCGATGGAAAATAGGATCATTAAAGATCCTACTCAAAAGTTCCACAAAACCCGGGACAGAAGCCAAGTCGTATAGACTGATTTGTCTGCTTTCGATACTTGGCAAAGTACTTGAGAAGTTGATTGTTTACCGGCTCTCAAACGTGTTCCTAGATCCACGTTTTTCTTCAGATCGGCAGTACGGATTAAGAACGATACGATCCACGGAGGATGCCGTGGTAAAATTCCGGAATCTTGTATCTGCTCGAGAAGAGAAATACGTGATCGCGCTCCTGTTCGATATCTCTGGAGCATTCGATAATGTTTGGTGCCCGAGTATCTTTAATAACTTAAAGTTACGAAGCTGCCCTCGAATCCTTTATCGGCTCCTGGCGAACTACTTCGCGAACCGTGAGGCGAAAATCGTCACCAGCGGATCGGTATCGAAGTCAGTTTCAAAAGGATGTCCGCGAGGGTCCGTTCTTAGTTTAAGCTGTTGGAATCTCATCTTCGATAAATTCTACAGCGACTTGTCAGCGGGTTCGATTGCGAACCCATCGCCTATGCTGATGACCTCCTCGTGATTGTCTCTGGCAACTCGAGGGTGGAACTTCAGGCAAAAGGGCAGGCGGTTGCGAACGAGATTCCTGCGTGGTGCGCCACGCAGAAACTCTCGCTAGCGGCCGCTAAGACCGAGATGATTCTTGTTCGGGGAAACCTGGACTTGAATCGGGCCCCTGTGATAAACGTGGACGAACGAAGCGTTCCTTTCAGTAATACCGTAAGGTATGTGGGAGTTCACTTCGATGTGCGATTGGGAATTAATTCCCATGTTGAAATTCTCCGGGCGAAATGCTTGCAAACGTTCAACGCGTTGGCAAGAATCGCCCGATCCAATTGGGGATTGGAACATCGAGCTCTGCGTACGATGTACAACGGCTTATTCGTTCCGATCATAACATACGCCGCTGCCGGGTGGGCTGATCGCTTGGGCGCGAAGGCGAGGAGAATCCTCGCTAGCGCTCAACGTTAAGTCTTACTATGCACTACGAAAGCATATCGTACGGTATCTCACGATGCGATTCATGTAATCGCGGGTGCGATACCGATAGACTTAGTGGTCGCGGAGCGCGCGTGTGTTTATAGAGCTCGAAGACAGATCGATGTCGATTGCGGTAATTGTCATATCACCGGCCTTGCTCTGGCCGCCGAGGAAGTTTTGACATCTGCAGCGTTAACTGCGGTGAGAAACGAAATCCTTAGGATATGGCAGAATCGATGGGTTTCGTTGAAGGACGGTCGAACGACTTTCCGTTTCTTCAAAGACGTAACTCAGAGACTCAACTCGTATTGGGTGGAACCAGACCACTATGTATCTCAATTCCTGAGTGGACACGGAGATTTCCATGCGAAACTCATGGAATTTGCTTTGGTTGAGGACAACGAGTGTGAGTGTGGTGAGATGGAAACATCTCATCATGTTCTATACTACTGTCCGAAATACCTGGTGGCAAGAATGTCCTTAGAACAGGCTGGCGAAAGAATCGGCCTTCCGTGGCCTATTCCAGAGGCAGATTTAGTTTCGAAAACACTGTTCAAGGACTTCAAAACGTTTGTCACGAAAATCTTGAAAGCGATGCAAATCGAACGCAACACGCGGAATCAAGTCCAAGACTTGATCTGCTGAGATTAAGTGAGTAAGGGAAAACCTTGTTCGTATCGCAGGGAGTAGCGATTGCCGCTGCTTCGGGAGTGACTGTCCCGCGGACCCGAGTTGGATGACCAGTGTAGGACAGGAAAAATAAATTTCTGTTCAGCCAGAACTGGTAGACTTGTCGAAGCTGACGATCAGAACGCGGCGATGAACTTGTTCATCAATCTCTCGTAGCCGGGGTGGGACTTTAAACCCCTCTCTTTGAGAGTGTCCCTACTGGGTTGGACTCTGGCTGGCAATACATTGGTTGTGTCCGGGATCGCACTGAGCCTCGGAACCTGGGAAGTAGATGTCCGAACATCCGACAAAATTCGCAACAGCCGGTATGAGCCGAAGAGCTAGAGGTACGGCGCGTCACGGCAGGCATTCTTGTACCGGTGACATTGAAAAGCGAAACGAATTCTTGCAGTTCAAGAATGCATTTTTGTCGAAGGGCACCACGCTTAAATAGAGAGTTTGGGCACTCCCACTACATTAGTTTCCAACGTATTTTCCGGACGAGACAATGCAGTCCTTCTTTTGGCAACCTAACACCACCAGCAAGGCAGAGTGTTTAGGAAAATATTCGTCTCCACTTCAGGGCCTTTTTTTTTTTTTTTTTTTACGTGGGGGAAATCTTCGAAAGACACCCGTCTACTCGGGCGAGAAGACGGGCAGTGTCGGATTTCTACCGACTAAAACCCCCACGGTGTTCCTGCACTCCGTGTTTCACAAAAAAGAAAAGAAAAGGAAAGAAAGAGAAGAAGAACTTGCGAGTGACGCAACCCCAGGATCTCTTTCGAACGCTACTGGGGCTGCATCCACGGAAATCATCGAAGGTGATTAAACAGCAAGTAGGAGAGACCATGGCAGAGTGTGGGAACACTACACCATTCTACCAGACACTGCGGACATCGCAGTGCAATAGCAGCTCAGAGCCCCCGCCCTGAAACTGCCTTGCGATGTCATAGGAGAGGGGAGCATGAGCTCTCTTATGAGGGAGGTGGCAGCAGGTCGACCAGCAACGGTCTCCCTCGCCGACGACCACTGGGCCTCGAAGGGTTTCTGCCTGCGCACTCGCGTAAGCGTTCAGCTGTGTCCTTCTCTAATACGACCTTTTCACAGAAGGAGGCAACTGCGTTCCATGCTTCGCGTTTCTTTGTCATTTCTCTAATTACTGTGGAGACAGTTAAATCTGGTCCAACAGTGGCACATAATTCTTCTCTCTCCTCCGACCACGCTGGGCACCACTGCAGGGTGTGTTGCGGTGAGTCCCACGTCGATCTACAGTGGTGGCAACTAGCCGACGGATCCTTTTTAATCCAATTTAAATACTCTCGAAAGCAGCCGTGCCCGAAGAGTACCTGCGTCAGCCGAAATGTCATTCGGCCATGTTTCCTATTCAGCCAAACCTCAAGGTTCGGCAGCAATTCCGCCACTGGCCGGTGTCGTGAATGCTCCGGCTGTTGTAGCATTTCAGTCCACTTTGATATGACGAAGCGCTTCACCCTGCTCTTCAGGTTAGCAATTTCATGGGGGAGAAGGACGTCTCCGCCTGCCCGACGAAATTCCTCATATCTAAATGCCTCCGCTTCTGCCAGGATATCAAACGGCGGCAGTCTGGCCAACAGGGTAGCCGAAACAAAGGATATGGTCCTGTATCCTCGGACGGTCCTGATAGCCAGTCTGCGCTGAATCCGTCGGATGAGCATGGTGCTCTTAGGAACCCGGCCTATGTCTGCAGCCCATATCGGCGCCCCGTATAGTATCATGGATCGGATGACATTAGAATATAATTTTCTGACCTCCTCGCAGGGTCCCCTGAGATTCGGAAGGAGTCTTGTTAGGACTATGGCTGCCCTTTAAACTCGCGGAGCAAGAGACTCGAAATGTGTTCCAAAACACCACTTGCTGTCAAGGGTAAGTCCCAAGTACTTTATCGTGGTGCCAATCGATGACTGTCCCCCAGTCTAAATACATGTCGGGAGGGACCCAGGCCCGGTGCTCGGTCGTGAAACCACATGGAAGAGGTTTTCGCTATCGCTACTTCCAAGCCAAGGCGTCTTATTCTATTTATGACACAGGCCACTCCGAGTTCGGCCAGTTGGATCGTCTGGTACCATGTCTCATCCTCCACCACTACAAGTGTGTCGTCTGCATAACAGACCACGGACACTCCAGTGGGGAGGGGAGCACGCAAAACGAAATCATATGCGAGGTTCCACAACAAGGGGTCCCAGGACAGACCCCTGGGGAACCCCGCATATTACTCTCCTTTCTTCAGGACCATTAGTACCCCAGAAAACGATGAATCTGTCTTGGAGGTAGTCCTCAAGGACAGCGCGCAACTCAGATGGAATTCCATGATATATTAGGGCTGACCGTATTGCCCACCATGGAAGAGAGTTGAAGGCATTCGCGATGTCTAGGGACATCGCGAGTACCACGTTGCCCCTTCTCACCGCCGACTCTGAGAGGGTCCTAACCAGCTTTATCGCATTGACGGTGGATCGACCCCGTCGGAAACCAAATTGCGTCCGGCTTAAATTAGGACCAACCCATTCCAGATGCTGGACAAGACGGACAGCCAGGATTTTCTCGAAGGCCTTGCCAGCCCCGCTTAGTAGGCAGATAGGCCGGAAGCCCGATGGAGAGTCTGGGAGTCGTCCCTCCTTCCGAATCAATACCAGCTGAGAGCGTTTCCATATCGCTGGGAAATTGCCCTGCTTTATGCAGTTCGTGAAGATCTGACTTAGCAAGTGACCCAGGAAAGGTCGGACTTTCGCCAGGATACGATTCGGGATGCCATCTATTCCCGGAGCAGTGTTTCGGCGGGCCAGGTGTTTTATTGCCCCATAAACCTCAGAATCCGTGACCTTCATCCTCTCATCCCAGGGCGGGGCCTGAGCAACAGGAGGCATCGGGCCGATTTTCCCATCGGGGAAAAGTCCGCCCATTATTCGGTTGAGGGTAGAGGAATCCATCGAAACAGTGGCCGGGGGAGCCCAAGGTCGAAGGCGACCCCGGACAATATTATACGCGCGTCCCCACGGGTTTGTGTCTAGGGCGCTCACCAGTTCCTGCCAAGCAGTAGTTTTGCTGCATTTAATGGTCGTTTTCAGGTTCCTGACGCATGATCGATACGACTGGTAGAGGTCGTCAGGGGAAATCTGAGGAGTGCCCCTGCGTCTGGAACGCGTGTACTGGCGGCGCGCAACGTTGCAAGCCGAACGAAGATCCGCAATGTCCCGCGACCACCAGTACACCGAGCCCTTCCTCGGGGGACGAGAACGGGGCATGGAAGCATCACATATTGTTTCCAGCGTTTTTTGGAGCCAGCTGGCCCCCTCATTGGCGTTCTGCGGCGGAGTCTTTTTGGCCCATGCGGTGACCTCTGCAGCAGCCTGGAGAACATCCACGTCCAGGCGTTTAACAGCCCATCGTGTT
Organism: Mimumesa dahlbomi; assembly: GCA_917499265.3. Taxonomy (NCBI): domain Eukaryota; kingdom Metazoa; phylum Arthropoda; class Insecta; order Hymenoptera; family Crabronidae; genus Mimumesa; species Mimumesa dahlbomi. The sequence continues at coordinate 3,371,887 of OU824120.1, forward strand.
GGCTTTTCTTCTTCAGCAGGATGACTTCGCGGGACAAGAGAGGAGGATGATGAGGAAGGGAAGAAGACTTCCATGAGGATGTGCCTGTGGTCCGATAGGTTTTCCATGTTTCTCATTACTCTCCAGTTTGTGATTTGGCTGGCTGCGGAGGCTGTGCCGAAGGGTAGGTCATGAAACCACCGAGTGGCTGCCTCGCCGAACGAAAGTGCTAGCGGTCCCACGGTTTAACAACCTTAGATCGTGCTGGGCTGCCCAGTCTAGGAGGGTCCTTCCCTTTTGGTCGTCTCTGCTGTCACCCCAAACCGGCGAGTGAGCATTAAAATCTCCCATCACCAGGATGGGACGAGGCCAAAGTCGTGAGATGTAGCAACCCACTCCATCTAGAAGGTCGTTAAAACCGTGCATACCTCTTCCTGGAGAGAAGTAGCAAGCGATAATGGCCAGGTCGCCCCAGGACACTACTACAAAGTCTTTCCCAGATCCCATACGGGAAATAGACGGAAGGGTAGGGAGACCACCCCCTATTACCGCGACCGATCCGCCTTCGTCGCCAATCCAGTTTGGATTTGCAATAGGAACCCGGTACGGTTCAGCTACGACAGCTAAGCCAACCCTCCAATCGACCAGAGTCTGGAGTAGGAGATCCTGAGCTCTGGCCGTATGATTCAGGTTTGTTTGTAGGATGCGGGCCATTATTATTGTTCAATGGTCATAGCCTCCTCCTGGCCAGCATCACCGCATGAACTACGGTCTTCCATGTACTCCTTCAGGTGGACAGAGGCCGTAGAGGGCAAGTCCTTGGTGGCGGGAGCAGTAGATCCTATGGTAACCCGTCCGTTTACATTTGACTGGACTGGGATACTTCTCCTCGTTCTCCTATCCTTCTTCGGAAGATTACATGCCTTAGAGCCCAGGCGATGCTCCGCAGGAAGGCCCAGATCCTTGCAAACAGGGCACTGCATGGTAGTGCCCTGACACTCGTTGGCCTTGTGTCCCTCTGAACTACACTGGTAGCACCGAGCGGACCGGTCTAGCGAGCTGGTGCAAAAGGCCTGGGAATGACCAACTTCCAAGCATTTATAGCACCGGAGCGGTCGAACGGGCAATGCGTCAACTCGGGAGGAGGACCATCCAACTCGTAGGCGACCCATTTTAACAAGTTTTTTGGCCACGACAAGCGGGCACCGCACCCAGGCAGTGCCTAGCCCAGTGGAAAACCTACGGACCGTGCCAATTTGGAGTTCTGTCTCCAGACACTCCGCAGCCTTGACAATGCTTGATATTATTTCTTCGGGTGTAATGGAGTCGTCCAGGTCCCTCAGGCGGATTTCAGCCTGCTTGATGGGTTGGGCGATCTTCACGGCCGTTCCTTCAAAGAGAGGGGCCATCTTCAAAACCAGGGCTGCTGCCTTGGCCGCTCCATTCGGCCCTGGGATCTCCAAAACTAGTCCTCTAGTAAAAGCCCTTTTTGGACGGATGTCCGAAATTTGTAGGGCATCTAGGTCAATGTGCTTCCGGGCCTTCGCCATAGCCTCCGCATATGTTGTGGAGGAGCCTTCACCAATACTAACTGTGACAGCCGCTGCTCTCGGTGTCCGTCCCAGAGAGATCTTCTTCTTTTGAGGTTCCGCGCGCACTGGTCCCTGTGTATTTTTGTTCCCAGTGACTGAGGACTCGACAGACGGCTGAACCTGTGGTGCGTCAGTCTTTGCGACCCTCTTAGCTTTGCGCCCTACCACAGTGGACCACTGTTTTTTATATGACTGCTGAGGGGGGTTCCTCTCTGAGGAAGAGGAGTTCTGCTGTCTTAACTCCGTCGCCATTGGAGGAAGGGTGTGGGCTGCTGGTTCCGATGTTCCTGTCTTCTTTTTCTTTTCTTTGTTTGCTTTCCCCTTGTGAGTTGTATTCATAGGGAGATCCATAGGACGTTTCATATGCTCAAGCTCCTCGACTGCGCGGAGCTGATGAGCCGGAGAAATGGAAGAAAATATTTCCTTCCGGAACGTCTTCAGCTTCTCATCCATAAGTAGCCCGATTTGGGCCACTATGTCCCCCTGAGTTGGTTGCTGAAGCGGTGGAATTCCAGGGGCCCCAGTAGAGGCTACTGTAAACCGCTCCTTCCCCTTCGCAAGTCCATGCATGATTGGCTCCACTTGTTTTGTAGTTTTGGCTGTCTTTGAGCCACGATTTTCTTCAGCTGGAGTCTGCAAGATCGTGGCAGAAGATGTGCCTCGTCGCAGGTCAGAGACAGCTTTCTCCAAGATGGCCACGCGTTCCTGAAGCTCCCTCTCTCTTGCCACTAGTCTGGTGTTCTCTTCTTCTATACATTTGAGGTCCCCCGTGTGTGTTAACCTCTTACGGAGTTCAAGGACTGACGCTCGGACAATTATTGTCGCCTTCTTCAGCGCATGGACATATGTCCCGTTTAAGTTAGATGAGGTGCGTGACATACTATGCACAAGATCCAACTGCTCAAGGACTTCAGCTCCCAGCTCGCTGGTTGTCCTTGCCTTAAAGGTCGCCGGCAGTTCGTCATACCGGGGGAAGTTTATCGTCTTGCTGGGTACTGACGAAGCAGCAGCCTGGATATCCATCCGGTCGCATTTGTTGTTGTTCCTTCGGTCCTCGGAGGACTTAGTGGTAGTGCAGCGTTTTCTCGCTCTCGACTCAGCAGTCGAGCTGTTTGAGTCATCAGAGGCCGAGGATATGCACCTTTTCCGACTTTTAATACTCTTCCTTTTCCGCCGATTATTTCCCGTTATAGGAAAGTCAGATGACAATACCGTGAGTGACCCATCTGAGTCGTTACTTATGATGTTGACGAGGTGTGGTGACCTCTCCGACCCGGCCATGTTATTTTTTGGGGTTTCTTCGTCTTTGATTTTTGCCACCTTGGAAATGGCGATCTCTTGCGAGGGGAGGACACGCCATCCATCCCCCAATGCCTGTAGAGTTTCAGAGTCTGTTTTTGACAGACATGGAGAAGTCTCTTCCAACTTTTTAGTTTATCCCACGAGATGGTCACAACAAACACGTCAGCCCACGCAGAGGTGCCTTACCTGGGTAAGGGGACTACAATCCACCAGGGCGCCCCAGGTCCCTGGAGGTTGGTAGCTAGAGATGGGTGCACCCACCCACCACGAGCCTTCAGCTAAATCAAGACCGTGCCCCGTCTCCGCGAACCGCAGATTAAGGCTAGGAATTTATTATAGAGATTTATCTCCTCGCAGTCCAGCCGATGAAGGCAAGACCCCCGCTCTGCGACACATGACCGCAGGCTACGGTTTACAGCTAAGGTACCTCGGGAGCGCAAATTCCCGTAGCATACTAGGCGCGGCCTCACTATGGTCCTTGAGGGCGACTGAACTTAGTTTTTCGCTGCTCAGCCTGAGCCCATCCAGCATGGGAAACCCTGCCAGGAGCCGCAAACAGGCGGACTCCAGCTGGCACGGCCTCAGACATCATCACAGCTACTTAAGCTCCCACACCACGACAAGGTGTCAGCCAAGTGGGAGCCACTTCAGGGCCTGTATACCGTATATTACATTGTAATAAATGCAATACATAAGGTCTAGCAAATGCAGCGTAAGTTATTGTCATTTATTTGTAAAGCACAATGTCAATTGCGGCACTAATATCCACTTGTCGTTAAGTGGAAGTCCAACTGTAATTGACGCTGGTATTGAAAGCATTAAATGTAGCCATTGACATCGTATTCATACTGAATATCAATGAGGCCTTACGAAAAGTAGGAATGTAAGTAGTAGTCGACGGTAACATATGAATATATTGGAAATTAATTAATTATCATATTTACTAGTTGTTTGGATGCAAATGAAACTAAAACTGGAAGAGGGTAAGAAATAGTAGCTACATTGCTGTTACGTCAAGACTATGCGTCACACCTCAAGATTACGGAAACAGTGCGGCTTCGACTTGTTTCGATAAAGTCTGCGTTTTACCCCCTTTTGAGTCAATGGTTAGGTTTACTCGGGACGAGGCTAAGTCGTACTACAGTCGTAAGGTGATGATGAAGGTGTGAGGTCGTGGTGATGATGCGGTTACGCTAATTGATGGTCGACACTGGTGGTATACTCTTCATTAACTTTATATTTAACAACACTGACAGAGACATGTTTTCACAGATTCTATTTATATTTACACACTTTGTTTCTTTTTACTTTTCAACGGGATCAGATGTTTAATCTTTAGGTATTAAAAAGGAAGGTTGGTGATATAACTTTTATCGGTCTGCAGCGGATATCATCGTTCCAGACTTTTCCGCAAATCTAAGCGATTTCCAGTTACTCCTTGTCCCAATGATCACGCTGTGGAGATCGACAGTTATGGGTAGAAAAGTCGCCGTCCTTCGAAGCGTGACATGGAAGCAACTACGTCGAAAATCTACGTTTTCCAACTACAATTTGTTCTATTCCCGCTGAGGAATGATTTCGGTATTGGGTGGTAACGGTAGCGGATTTAATAAAGGGTTGCAGGATATGGGATGGAATAAGACTTTTCCTGATTATGATAACTCGGAACTGCACTTCTTAACTACTGACTAACTAACTCTAACACTGCAGACTAACTGGTGACTAACAAAGCTTCGCAGCGGAGGGCACCGGTATACAGGGTGTCCCAGCTAACGTGCACGTCCCTGAACCAGGTGATAGCTGAGGTAATTCTAATATAGGCAAGTGACATTCGTAATGCCGTATCTTAATTTATGGCCGAGTTATTAACGAAAAACGATAGCCAATCGGAGGGCTTCTTTGGGTCCGGCGACGCGACAGTAGAAGGTCTGCACCAGTAGGGTACTGCGCTAGTAGGAACTGTCGCGCCGCTGGGCCCAACGGAGCCCTATGATTCGCTATCGTTTTTCGTTAATAACTCTGTCAGGAATTAAGATGCGACATTACGAATGTCACTTCCCTATATTAGAATTACCTCAGTTATCACCTGGTTCAGGGACGTGCACGTTAGCTGGGACACCCTGCATATACAGGATTTTGGGCCCTCCAACTACGTAGGTTTGTAACGGTTTTTGGAAAAGATAATGAAAGCCACATCTTGCATCCATACACCCTTATTGAGAATACACTTGGAAAAGAGATCAGACAAAATTTCCCTTTCAAGTGTCTCTTGAACTGGACGGGATCTGGTGCCAGATTTACATTTTTTCGTGGACAAGGTCTCCGTTGTATTTGGTGAAATCTGATGTTTAGAACTTTCTAATCTTAAAGGTTTCAGAGTTTACATTCTCAATGGCTCGACTGGATTTATATGTTTATTTCGTTACCATGTGCCAGTCTCGACCAAAACGATCACAGCGTTCTTTCTTGAAGGAATTTACAAATTTTTCAAGTGCGTCGTTCTGGAATCGAACTGACAAAGAGCACTTCGACGCGGGGACGTAACATTGCATTTGTTTGCTACGCAAATAAAATAATATTCTTTAATTTCGGACGTAACGGTACCATAATCATTCTAGCAAAACCTAGCTAACCATAAAGCACCATATCTTTCAAAACCAGCTGTACTTGGAAAGTTAAAAGATTGAAAGACTTTATTTCTTTATTTCAGCGCATGTCTAAGTAAATTCCTTTTCATTTTCACTTTCTTTCAAACTCTTAGCCTTCCAAATTCATAAACCATCGACCATATGCACCAACCGTGACCGTTACGTCCAGGTATGCGCGCATGCAGGAAACCCTCTCGATCACGTGAACGACCGCGTGACTCAAAAATTCGGGCGATCGGTACATCGGGAAAAACCCCGGTGTTGTCGGTACACCCGATGTACCACCAGAAAAATCGGCATCGTCACACCCCCTCCAAGAACCATCCCCAAAATCGGGAGTTGGAGGAATGGTGGCCTTGACGAGAACTTCAGAACACGTCGGAAGTCAGAACACGTTAGACTACAGAACACGATAGAACACGAAAAACAGTTGATCACGAAGCACATCAAATCACGCGAGATTCACATCATTTAAAACACAAAGTTGAAACACACATATCACTTATACACACGACTTCCACTATAAGTCTACATCTTAAACAGAACCAATTAAGCTCAGTTTTTAAGTGTTATTTGTTATTGTTATTTATTACTTTGTTTCAATATATGTTTGTAAAATCAAAATCAGTGTGAATATACAGGGTGTCTCACCCGATTTTGACATCTGGATTTTGTCGCTATTATTAATCGTAGCGGAAAATGTTTCAGATGAGAGTTGAATGGTATCGAGTGGGGCATATTCTGGTGTTATTAGTTCTTTCGTGACTGGACGCGTAAAGGTCACATAAAGGTCAACTTTGTTTTTGTAAATGGGATTATTTATTTTTTAATACATCCATCGATGAAGCTCGACTTTAGTTATAAAAAAGTATAAACTTATTTGTGCCGAAAAGTTAATAATTTAAGAGATATTTCAACTTAAATAATTCTAATTTCTATTCTAAATTCCAGTTTCTAAGTACACTGACACCATGTCTAGTTTTTCTGCATTTGTGTATTTCATCACTGATAGACTAGAATACGTACATAAGCCGACAAATGTCTACAGAAACTAAATTTCTCACGGAACGAATGTTGTAATTCAATAGCTCTCCACTGTTTACATTTTACGACGCTGCCAAAGCGACCAATCGTTTCTGTTACGCTAACGTTAGTAAATACAGAGATAATGCCTTACACTATTAGTGCGGCAGTAATGAAGTCTTAGAATTATTTAAATTGAAATATCTCCTAAATTATTAACTTTTCGGCACAAATAGGTTTATACTTTTCTATAACTAAAGTCGAGCTTCATCGATGGATGTATTAAAAAATACATAATCCCATTTACAAAAACAAAGTTGACCTTTATGTGACCTTTACGCGTCCACTCACGAAAGAACTAATAACACCAGAATATGCCCCACTCGATACCATTCAACTCTCATCTGAAACATTTTCCGCTACGAGTAATAATTGCGAGAAAATCCAGATGTCAAAATCGGGTGAGACACCCTGTATATACATCCTATCCTACGAATAGTACCTTTATGTCATTAAGTTGAAGTAAAGGGTGAAGTTTAGAGAAAAACCACAAAATCGTTCGACTCTACTTCACGGAGCCGAGACATCCAGTTCTCGCATCGTACAGCATTAGTGAACGTTTTTTATGTTTCGGCTCGATTTAGAGTGTACTTGAGAATAATTTTTGCGATCTATCTAACCATGACCTGTGAAGCGAAATAACAATTTCATGAAATAATAGATGAGACAAAAAAATTCATTGAAAAGTATGGGAAAACATAAAAATTGTGTACAATCTATTGAACTCACATGTTATTGTGACTTCAGATATATTCATAAAGTCAGCTGATGTTACCGAATATTTACACAAAAATAATCATAAATTCAGTGTGTTTTACAATTCCATGTTTCAGTGCTGTGTCCAGAACAGAGCTACAAACTTTATGTATGTACTACTATAAATCAATAAGGAATGGTTTCCTCAGTCGGTAATCATGAGGGATAAAGCGTTCAAATAATGAATCGAAGAATTCTAAACCTATAAATCAGTAGGAGAATTTAATTATTTGACCAACTATCAATCGTTGCAGCTGACAACTGCAACTAATCAAGACAAAATAGTCGCGGTTAGATAGTAAAGCTCAAACGGGTAAGACTAACCACTCAACAACTAACGGTTGACACTTATCATTAGTCTCATAATTTGGACAGATTAACATTTATATTCATAAATCCGTCGACGATTTCTCTCCGCACTAATTAACCGAAAGTCGAAGTAGTGATTAATCTTCAAATTCGACAAAGACTGCGGTTAGCCATATTTAAAAGTATTAAAACCGGACCTTGATTCTGTGTGATTAGGAAAAAAAAGGATGTATAAACTGAGAGATAACGAATATTATCATAATATTTTAGAGGACATATCATAGAAAGTGTGAAGCATCAATACACTGTATAAACTATACGTACCGAAAGATTGTTGGTAATCAAGAATACAAACGTGTAACGGTACGTCCCTTTTGCTGACTATCCCTTCAATGTTTTTAAGGAACGGGCCTTTACATAATAAGAGTTCGGAGCAGGTGGGTAAAGAATCGGGAAAGTATTCGCACTTCACACTCTCGATTTATTACAAGGACCGTTAATTAATATATGTACAAGGACCGGCCCGGATTCTGACCGATTAACACAGAGCATATAGGGCTAAGGCAGCGGAGGAGAAGGTCCTCCTACTCTACGCGCGTCTCGCTGCCAGTTTCGGGCTGCGCGACAATGATGCGCGGCAAATCATTCTAACACCGATCGGTCGATAGAGCGGATCGAAGCGCCCGACACTTTTAATACGGTGCGGCCCGAGTCTAAGGATTCGGGTGTTTTCCGCCATGATACGGATTTTGATAAAATTTTAATATGTCGTATGTAACGTCGAAATTAGAAATCCATTTGAAAGAAGTTTCAAAACATCAAATATTTTTTAAGCTACAGGCAGTCAAAGTTTTATGCATGGGTTTTTTTCATAATTTGTAACTCTCAAACCTTAATTGATACAGAAATTACAAAAATACCAATTGATTCAAGAAGCTTCAAAGTTTTAGAAAAAAAATTATAATTTAAATGCAACTTGTTTTTAAATAGTTGAAAAAATGTTTTTAATTGTTTGAACTTAAATTTCGTTCAAAGTGCATCTTAAACTTTTTTTTAACATTTTCTTTCATCATTGTCGAAATGTTCTCTAAAAATAACTTCTAGCCGCAACTTCGCCCAATGAATAGTTTTCAAGTTAGAAATTTTTATTTACTACAGCGATCGGGTTTTCGCCCGCGATTCCGGCCGCGCCGTAACACGTATACCTGCCGTTATTGAGAAAAAACCCTTGTTCAATGCTCACTCCGATTCTCATTTCACAGTATACCTGCAGAAAAAGATACCTACGCATTCACATGACAACAATTAAGAAATAAATTTAACACAAAGACGAAATAGAGATATAATTGTTCCCAAAGAATTTAAAGTGTAAGAAATAAATAATAAATGAAGTTAATAAAAGAGAATTCAGAGCTAATGTTTTCCAAAAAAGAGGAGCGTGAATGGCCGCACCGTATTAAAAGTGTCGGGCGTTTGGATCCGCTCTATCGACCGATCGGTGTTAGAATGATTTGCCGCGCATCATTGTCGCGCAGCCCGAAACTGGCAGCGAGACGCGCGTAGAGTAGGAGGACCTTCTCCTCCGCTGCCTTCCCTATATGCTCTGGGTTAATCGGTCAGAATCCGGGCCGGTCCTTGTACACTTCCTTATCTTAACATACCTATTCTATCACGCATTCGTCCGCTCTCGTCACTCTCACACACTCGACCCGCCGTTAGTAATCCTTTTCGCTTCTCGTCCCGCACGCACACACACACACACACACACCGTTATATACACTTACAACTAGAATCGTAGGAATATGCGTGCTTGTTCACAGCTGTTCAATTTTCACACTTTCTTTCGGTAATCCGCACTTATTCTAATTGGATTACGGTTACACCATTCACAACATAAATTATCCTTGCTATTTAGCGGATTTTCTGCTTGAGTGCAGTTTAGGCGGGAAACGAGATCGAGGTTTGGCTCTGATTGTCCAGCCGCTACTCCTTTTTAGGAAGGAGAGGTTATTAGGGGAGTAGGACCCTTGAAAATGATAGTCAACGCTTAAGCGCCGTGGGGTTACGCCTGTTAAGGGAAGGTATCCTCCTTAAAATAGTCTCAACCTAAGCAGCTGAGGGTTACTCTTCAGAGTTGTGGTAGGAATAGCGCTTAAGATAGTCACGACCTAAGTGGCCGTGGGTTACTCCTCGTGCTTTGAGGTAAAGGTGTGATTTTTGGAAAAATTTTGATACAAGCATTCACTCTCTCGCTTTCACTCCTGCATTCCTCCTACGCTATCCTACTCGCTAGTCTGTTTAGTAATTTACACGTTCTTCTTCTAAGCAAAATGGCTATATACATAGTAATTTATCATAAACTAAGAATGTAATTGCAACGATTCAGACATGCAATAGAAAATAATAGCAAGTGATTTGTACGTAAATGGGATCATAAGCAAGTCAGAAATTTTTAAGCCAGTGAAAAATTCGTAAGCAAGTGATTTGCGCTCCGATGCGCCGCGTCTTATATACCCGATCGTTCGATCGCCTAATCCAATCATTCTCATTATATTTCAAATGCGACGAATCCCGTCTTTTGGGATTTCCATTCGTGCCGTTATTATGTAACGCATCGGTTCAGTCACATATACATACGCAACTCACTCAACCATACTCGCTTTCGCAGACGTACGCAACCTGCTCAGGGGTTTGTTAGTGTGGGGGCTACCGTCTCAAATGTAACAAAATTTGCTAATGCAGTTTAGTGTTTTCTATCTTCATCCAGTCTCCAGTTAAGTGATCAAGGTTTTTGTAGCTCTTTGCAGCTCATATATAACACATATTTGCCGTTGCTGGAAAAACCCCTTATTTAATCTCATTTCACAGTAAACGCCGCCTAACGGATCCTGAAGCATCTCGGCGGGAAGAGCGGCGAGGGGATTGATTTTGCCTCGCGCGATTTGTCTGTCGCGGCGTGACAGTCAGTCCCCTCGCCGCACTACCCCCTGAGATGGTCCAAGTATGTTTTGGCCCACAGTACATATGCAGAAAAGGGTACTTCAATAAATATTTGGTGTTGTCTGAGAAATTGAGAGGTCGTGATAAAGTCTTGGCAGCAAGGTAATGAAAAAATGCACTTTTAGAGAATCACTTGTTTGTTTTATCATAATATGTCCGCCTTGAGTACATTCTTGATAAATTCATGAGACGACTTGCCTGTGAGACTTCCTCATTTTATACATGAGACGACTTCTTAACAAACTGCCTTTCGGCGCGTGCGTAAACGCTAATATGAACTTTCACAACCGGTCACAACAGGCGATGAAACAGTAATGGGCCGATTTCCGGGCGCTATTGCGACACGAGGCCTATTTTGGCCAGTGCGCATGACCGTTACGTCACACGACGAAGTCATGCTGTCACTTGGCATGAGTGATCGGTGTCCAGGTGGTGCTGCCACCACAATGAACATCCAGGGAACTACTATTTCCCAAATAGGTGAGGAGATCGGTTTCAGTAACAAATATCTTTATGTTTCGTGCCATGCAAATTGAAACACTAAATTAGTTTTCCATATGCGTTAATAACCAATTAATGCAAAGTACTGATAAAATCTGCATTTTTGTGACTCAATCTGTAGTCTTTCGAAACTTTTCTTATAATTGACGAATGACAGAATCTTCGTCATCATTTCAAAGATTGTTTCACTACTTTTATCTTCCGATTCAAATACTTCATCTAAATTGCTTAGATCTGCTTCTCTTCCACGAATAATGTTCGTTGCACGTACCATATTTCGTCTAGTTATTCTAGTGTTGCCAAGTTTGCAAATGAATGTATCGAATTTTAAATCTAAATTCGAAATAAGCGGCCAGGTGTACAAATAGTGGACAGTATTTTTTGTTAGTTCCGTCAACGCTCGGTTATTACAGCCTTGTAACTACTACAGATTTATTGAAATTTAACATCTTAGGATTATACAAATAATGTAACGGATGCTGGCGTAAGGGTGCAGATGCTTACTTCTTGTCACGATCACTTGTTAGGCCGCTTAAGGGGTTTATGGCATGTCATTACTATTGAAGCTTGCGAATGTGATGCAGTTAAACATGAGATACATTTGGTTGCAATAAAAATAGAACATAAAAGCACTATACGTTAATCTCAAATATAGCAGGCTAATGTCATAAACTTCAGACATATTACAATTTTGTAACAAAATCTGAATCCCGCAACCGGTCGGAAACACGACGGATATTTTTTTTACACCACTTGTGCTTTGACAGCTTCAAGGGATTGCAACAATATTTGAAAGGATTATTCTCTTCAATTAAACCAGCGGAACTGTATACAATATTGTACTCAAAAATTGCAGACGTATTGCGACGTTTCTTTCCCGGATTCGATACGAAACGGAATTGGCCGACAGACACTTCAGCACCGCGATACCACCCGCCCCCAACTAGCTTAGTCTTTTGGCAGAGAGGTGGTTCGTAACGCTTTGACTAACTCACTCGCTTTCGAGAAAATTAAATTCACTTTCACGCAACTCGCGAGTAGAGACGAGACGGTATCAACGGTATGATCTCCCGAAAGCAAATGAAAGTGAAACCGCGTGGTCTCCCAGTTCGCTGGTATAGCGGCCTACTTACGCTTATCTTAAAGTCTACGAAATAGTATCGATTGGGATCGATACTCCCCCATGAGATCCTCTAGCCTCCTGGACAATGTTCACCCGCGGCACCGATGCGGAGTTCTTCTTCTGTGCGAAGCGGCCTTTCACCTACGCTCCGCGATCCTTTGGTGTGTGGTAAAAGGGGACGAAGTCCACTATCGCGGAAATAGGCCGGCCGCCCAGACCCGCCGCTCCACCGCTCGAGCCGCTGCTTTTCGGGGTGCCAAGCACACGTCAGAGTAGACTTCTTCACTTTACCCATGAAAAACCAAAAACACATTGAGAGGACTTCAGAAAATGAGTTTCATTTAAAGTATAACTCTCACAATGCATGACAGAAGTTTATTGAGGAATCTTTTTCCGCATATACGTATATACAGGGCGTCCCATTTTAATCTTTCCACTCGATTATCTCGAAAAATATTAATTATTCGCAAAAAATTTTTATACGAAAGATACTCTATTTAAAGGGGGACATTCAATGGTGGACACTGTTTTTTCGTAGGTGGAGGCGCCTCCGAGATATGAAGGTGACCTTTGTTTTTTTAAATGGAACTGTAGCAATTTTTTACGCTGGACACATAGCCTGACTAAAGACAAATCCATTGACCTAGAATATGTTGACCTTGAAACGTCACTGAAGGTCATTTTCAGTCACTTGAAATTTTTGAAAATTACATGTCCAGAAGATATTTGTCACCTTCTAAATTCAAGAGAACGTCCTTGGACATTAATGCTATTGATATTAATGTTTACAAACATAGAATATCTATCAGCAGAACGATGTCGATTACTACTGCTATTGACATTCATGTTTATAAACACGGAATATCTGTTAGCAGAATCTTCTAGGGCATTAAACTGTAGTTGCTTCGAAGCTGTGAGTTGGTAGATATTACAAGCGTTTTGAATTTTGATAGTGATCAAGTTTAAGATGTCCATAAATGACCTTGCCGAGCCCGAATCTCACAATTTCTGATCACTGTGCTACTTGGGTGCCGCCGATTCGGAAATATTTCCCGATACATTCGGGCAGCTGCCCTATAATTTCGTTGACATTATCCCAAAATTAATATCGTGTCTACAATTTCATTAGGCGTGTATTCAGTCATCGTAAAATTGATCACTATCAAAATTCAAAACGCTTGTAATATCTACCAACTCACAGTTTCGAAGCAACTGCGGTTTAATGCCCTAGAAGATTCTGCTAACAGATATTCCGTGTTTATAAACATTAATGTCAATAATAGTAGTACTCGACATCGTTCTGCTGATAGATACTCTGTGTTTGTAAATATTGATATCAATAGCATTAATTTCCAAGGACGTCCATTACAATTTAGAAGATGAGAAACATCTTCTGGGCGTGTAACGTTCAAAAATTTCAAGTGACTGAAAATGACCTTCAATGACGTTTCAAAGTCAACATATTATAGGTCAATGGATTTGTCTTGAGTCAGGCTATGTGTCTAGCGTAAAAAAATGCTATAGTTCCATTTAAAAAAACAAAGGTCACCTTCATATCTCGGAGGCGCCTCCACCTACGAAAAAACAGTGTCCACCATTGAATGTCCCCCTTTAAATAGAGTATCTTTTGTATACAAATTTTTTTCGAATAAGTAATATTTTTCGAGATAATCGAGTGGAAAGATTAAAATGGGGCATCCTGTATATCTACAATATATAGGAAATAAGAATGAAAGATGCATCAATGAAGGGCGAAACGTCGGAATCAAGATTTTTCTAAATCCAAGCTTACTCCTCATTGTGGATGTGTACATTTAAATTCGATAAGATCGTTCCATAGCCGGTAAACATTGATTTTGCTTTTGAATAATAGGAAGATTTCAGAAAATGGAGTTATACAGGGTGTAACATATCATCGGGGACCTTTTTTCAGAATCAATAGTACACACCAAGAGGTGAAAAAAGGACCAAGAAAGCTAGGTCCGAAAATCACCCCCTAATTTCCTTGGTCCTTTTTTCACCTTTTGGTGCGTTCCATCGATTCTGAAAAAAAGGTCCCCGATGATATGTTACACCCTGTATAAGACTAACAAATGGCCCATTGTTTCTTACTGAAAAATCCTGTATTACTTATTAACCAACACAATAGATGATATAAAAATTGTTAATTTGTTAAATATTACTGATTAATTTTGTTTTTAAGTTTAAAAATATTTTTCCAAACATACACTAATCTATTTGTCAAATCTGTGTAAAATTTGCGATCTATAAAATACAGGGTGTTCCAAACAGGTCTTTCATCGTTCTAAGGGGCGATAGCTGTGGTAATTTGAATATAGGGAGGTATGTTTTTGATTGACATATGTTGATTTGTGGCTGAAGTATTGAATAAAAACGACACCCAATCAGATGGCATCATTGGACCTGGCAGTGAGATAAGTCCTATTGATAGTAATAAATGCTTTTACATACATCAAGGATATCAACTATTTGCTTAAAAAATGTCAATTAAGTGTTTAATTTATCCTAATTTTCTTAAACATTGATTAATCAATATTAGAAAAGCGGCGGAGATTGAGAAGCTGAGGAAATTAGTTTTCAAAGAGGACAATTGACAGAAATCTTTTACCAAACGATTTCGTAATAATTTTGAACATCTTGAAGTCCAGATGCGTTCAGCTATTTTCATAGGGCTATTTGCTGCAAGTGGTGCCGAAATAAAAGACAGCGTTAGCGTTGCTTTCGTTCGCCTGAAACGATTTCAATGTCTGAAACTGGGTCACTTTTTCAAAAGAGGACCTCTATCTTAATTGCACCCAGTAATAGCAAACCAACAGCTGTATTTATTCGTATATACAGCGTGGAACAAACCGTCGGGGATCTTTTTTCAGGATCGATATTATGCATCAGAAGATTATAAAAAAACCATGAACTCTAATATTCTATCGAGAGATTCCCCTTTTTGAAAAATTTATAAATAAATTATACCTACATTATACCTATCAAAATAAAATATACATACCTCTAGAATGGTAAATCGTAGATGATCGACTTTGATTTTAATATGTACGGGAGAAATCAAAGTTTACGCAAAGTATAATGATATTGTGGAAGGAAAAATTGATGAATGCGCTTTTTTCTCTCAAGTTGTTAAAGATGTGGTAAGATATAACCAATTAAAGTTGCTTGAAATAAACACAAATAAATGCTATTTGATGACAGTAATTGCAGCAGTTATATTTTTTTCATAAATTTTAATCTCACCCAACAATATTAACTCTTTGCGCTCGAGCGGTACCTTTCAGACACCAAAATAAGAGGAAAATGCAAATCTCTCAAGTGCAAAGGGTTAACCAAAATCGATTTTCTGCGATTTACCATTACAGGGATTTAATTTATTTTTAAAGCTTTAGCGATGGATATGTTCTTATTAATCCAGTCTCTTTTATACTTTATAATTAATTCACACATTCTTGCCGATTTTCGGCCACAGGTTGTCCAATCACGTAAATGTGCATTCGCGGAAGCAAGATACAAAGTCCTTTCACAAATCAAGTACAATTATTTCCAATTGTTTTACACATTGACTTCTTACAGGAAAGGTTAGATGCTGATTTTCGGCGTATTCGAACGGCATTTAAAACAGGAAATTTCATAAAAAAGTACGATGCTTTTATGAAAAACTAATAAATTTATCGATCGCTAAAAATGATAAATGTTGAACTTTTTACTGCGGCCAATAATGCGATCGTAAAATTTTAGGATCGCATTATTGGCTGAAGTAAAAAGTTTAACTTTTATGAAAAATATATGAAAAAATGATGCCGCAGTTACGAAATATTTGATCTCTAAAGTAATGTCCTTTAAAAAATGTCATCTTCTTGGTGATCGTTTATGTCCACATATTTTTTTGTAATGCTAACCGATGCGCCGCCGTCTGCGTTGACTGTATTAACTTGCATAATTTTTTCTTTGCATGCGGCGATTATTTTTCATCCTATAACACTATTTCGTACATATGTATAAGCTGTTGGAGGTAATGTCGGGAACAGTACAATATGAACGATTTAAAAAAATTGATCTATTTTATAGAGTAACACGTGATGTTTCATGCACGGTTTTATTCCAATCTTTGTTACATGCTTCGCATTGAAACGTCACTATCTCGGATATCGAATCTTCAAATTGTTTCTTATCTGTTTCTAGCAGAGTTATGATATTACCAACACATATTAAACATGAAATTAGTATATTTTTCTGCGAGTATACTGTAAAATTAGATAAGCGGATGATAAGGTAATAAAAAACTTCATCATTTCGAAAAAACTATTCCTTCTTCAAACATGTTGTTAAAATATATGTATGTACGTTTAGAGGACATGATGACGTTGTTGTACGTAAATTGAAAAACAGTTTCAAGGATATACAATATACATACATTGGACCATATTGAAATTCGAAAAATCAAAAACGTTTTTTAACAATACGTACAAACAGTTATTGTTGTTTATTAGTGGAATATTAATTACAGGTAAGATACAATTAGTCGTTGGTGGACACGCGTTCGGCTTGTGCAGCGGATACAAAGAAACTGCGTTGCTTTTGAAAGACAAAAGCATAGCGACTCGTGGCGCTGCGGTGACGCAACTTCACAGCTTGGGACGTATAGTCCCGTATCGCATTAGAATAATGAGGGCAATAGGGCGAACCCTCATTTTAACACTTCCCCTCGAGACGGGACGCACTTTTAAGAACTTATCTTAAAATATTTAACCCGATACGATTAGCAATTCTCTATGCCTCGGACCTGATAATCCTTTCATGAGAGCGTCGGCTGCCATCTCGCTAGTAGGGATATATTCGAGCTTTATTTCTCCATTCTTTAAGGGGTTATATACAGTTATAATTTTCAAAAAATCGATTTTTTTTATTTCATTTTCGTAATGTACATACATTTAAGTACACACACAGAAAATTTCAAGTAAATTCGGCCATTATTGTCCAAGTTACACGCATATTTGTAAAGACGTGTCAGAGCGTTTGAAAGTAGTTGGTCTACACAGAAAAAATTATGAGTTCCCCTTAATTAGTTCCGGTAACTAGATACAGTTGTTGATATTTGGATAACTGAAATTGGTGTTGGCTCAATTACATTCAAATTTAATTTTTCCGACTTTGGTTGTTGTTACTAAATAATTTGAAGATGCCTTTACCACAGTTTCTATTCCCGGCTTCTCAAACTTTGAATGCGTTTTTCTCCAAACTGTGTTTTCAAAGGCGGTGACCATGATTTCTCGAAAACGGCTGGACCGATCAGTCTCAAATTTTAACACAAGCTTGTTGACTATATTTTTTAGTAATTAATCGAAGGTTTCTTTTCACCGATGAATATTTTTTGTTTTATGAACAATTTAAGGCAAAAATTTTTGTGAAAAATCGTTTTTTTTTTAGAAGCTGCCATTTCGTCAAAAACTTTTATTTTGTTTATTCCTTCGATTAA
Organism: Mimumesa dahlbomi; assembly: GCA_917499265.3. Taxonomy (NCBI): domain Eukaryota; kingdom Metazoa; phylum Arthropoda; class Insecta; order Hymenoptera; family Crabronidae; genus Mimumesa; species Mimumesa dahlbomi. The sequence continues at coordinate 3,389,680 of OU824120.1, forward strand.
TTACTAGATTATACTTTACTTTAACGAAATCCGTTTGGTTTTTTCATTTTGAAAGATTCAGTCCCGAGATATCGTGGTTAGTTTTTTTTATAGGAGCTCCTGGAGATCAGCTATAACAGCTCTCAAAATTATTATTTTGACAAATAAAAAATGTTAAAATACAGTTAAAAGTTATCTCAATATGTGTACAAATGTTTACATTAATCAATTCAACTGTCTTTTCAGGAAAAATTCTTGAATAATCGGTTTTTTTGCGCCTTTTAACTGTATATAACCCCTTAAGGCGTCGCGGACGAAATGATGTCTTACGTCTATGTGTTTCGTACGATTGTGAAACACTGGCTTTTCCGCAAGTCTAATCGCGCCCTGATTATCGCAATATATTTTAATACTCGACAACGCCTCGAAACCTGTCTCCAAAAGAAAACGCCGCAAGTACACGGCCTTGTAACGGTACGTCCCTCTAGCGTTGACAAGCACAGGACCGCACCTTACTTAATGAATAGGTTCGGGGCAGGCCGATAAAGAAATGTGAAACCGTTTAACATTAACTTCTCGATTTATTCAATTTTCTTAATCTATACTGTACAGCTTCTTACTTTCCTACGCTATCACACACTCCTCATACACGCGTTTTCTTAATTCTATTCCTCTTAATTTAAATTCCCTGTTCTAATGTTGGTATTTACAAAAGTCCCTGCGCTATTTCCTATATTACTGCCCGCACACACACACCTGCACACGTACGCAATCAGCTGTTCGGCGTTGTTTTCGCTCGATCTCTCTCTCTCTCTCTCTCACACACGTCGATCGTCGTCTGACTCGCACTCGACTTATTCTATGTTCGGCTTTAAATGCCCAGAGTTTCCTTTCGCACTCTTCTCAAGCATTCAGAGAGGGGGATATGGATGATGGCACGATGGATGAGATCGGGGTCTGACCGCAATGGACAGCCGCTACTACTTAGGTACAAAGGTGAAGATTTGGTTACTTTGGTAAGGTAGGAAACCCCTTTGGAGATAGGTCCGGTCGCAATGTCCGGGTGTTACTCCCTCCAGGGTGGATTGTCCTTCTCGAGATTGGTCCGGTCGCAATGAGCGGGTGTTACTTCCGAAGGAACGAAGGATGGACCCTCGAGATAGGTCACAGCGCAATGCCTTGGTGTTACTTCCGTGTCCTTTAGGAAGTTGGAATTTGGAAAAATATGGGATATTCTCTCTCTCTATCTTTCACTCTCTCTTTCATTCGCACACTCCTCCTATTCTATTTTACTATACTAGCAATATTCATTTATTTAATCGTCTAGTCGAAGGTTGTTCGTATAATAAGATGCTAGCTCAATAATGCTCGCTGCGTTCCGCTCAATAGGTAAATCTGTTCAGTACGACGGAAGAACAATAAGTGATTCTAGGTTTATTTTGCGCCGTCTTTTATAGTGTTTGTTGTCGCACGCGCCGCCCAATCATAGGCCTATACTCTATAACGAGGCAATGAACTCGTTAGTTTTTTGTAATTGCCTAATTCTGCTGACTCATCGGCGCTATCAGAGGTTCGCAGCTCGGGCAGTGGTAGTCAACTGGGGGCTACCGTCTCAGCCTCTTTCGTGGCTTCGCACAGACTCATGTATTCCGCTTCGATGGAAGAAAGTGCAACGGTTTTCTGTTTCTTCGAACCCCAAGAAATAGCGGCGCTCGCAAAACAAAAACAATACCCTGTGGAAGATCTCCTGTCTTCGGGACAATTTTCCCAATCGGCGTCGGTGTAACCTTCGGTCGATAAGTCGTTCGCTTCATAGGCGAGGCCGAGGTTTGATGTACCCGCTAAATATTGCAGAATACGTTTCGCACAAATCCAATACGCCTTACCGTAACAATTGCAGAATTGACTCAGTACGCTTACCGCATACGCTATGTCCGGCCTGTTAGCTACCGCGAGATATATAAGCGAACCCATGAGTTCTCTGAACGGGAGCTCTTCGTCGCCTTCGCGCGCGTCTTAAAATTCTTTTCGCAATTTAACGCCTAATTCTAACGGGGTTGTCGCCGGTTTCTAATTTTCCATACCGAAACGAACCAAAAGGTCCTTTATATAACCCTCCTGGTACAGCTGAATCACATTATCTGACCAACGAAATTCGATGCCCAAACAGCATTTCACGTTATTCAAGTCTTTAATTTCAAAAACGCTTCTCAAATACTTTTTGAAGGAATTTATCTTCCCAAGGTCTCGCGAGGCTATTAAAATATCGTCTACGTAAAGGAGAACTAATAGAATATTTTCCCCTCGCTCTTGATAATAAACGCACGGATCGGCGCTGCTCGAAAGTAAACCGAATTTCTTCATTTCGTCGTCCACTCAACGATGCCAGCTACGCCCGGCCTATTTTAAATCATACGGGGCCTTTCGCATTAAACAGACTTTGTTGCCCTACCGCAATCCGCGTCGCATTTCTAGCGCTTTTGACTTGAGCCTGCTGTCGCTTTTCTCGGTCTGAATTAAAATATCGAGAGGTTTTTCAATATGTCGAGGGATTTCCATAAAAATCTCCTCATCGAGCTTACCATTTAAATACACAGATGTCACATCTACCTGATGGATATGCATGTCGTACTTCGCTGCGATGGCGGCCACGATCCTCATGGATTCCAAACGGGCGACCGGGGCGAAAGTTTTGGTTGAAATTGACTCCGAAACGCTGCGAAAATCCGCGCGCCACCAGCCTTGCCTTACGTCGCTCGCTCTCATCGCACGGCTTATATTTATTTCGTAATACATACTATACGGCTTCTGATCACTTTCGCGTTTGCGGGACGCTTCGCGAGATCTCAAGTAGCGTTTTTTAATATCGAACCTAATTCGATCGCCATTGCTTCGTACCACTCGTCCGTGTCCGCGCTCGCGATAGCTCGATCTACCGAAATTTCGGCCATGCAAGCCCGTTCGATCGCGGCATCTCCTATTTCAAGAGACAAGGTCTTGTCTCGGGCCAAGTACGAGAGAAGACTCTTGACTCTATTCCGGAAAGATTAGATCGGGGTTTTCGGGGTATTGAAACGACATAAAAGCGGCAAATTTTCCCAAAAGTGCGATGATATTCTTAGAGGCAGCGTCGAGACGAGTCGATTGAGACTAATTACAAAAACATTGGTCCACCCAGTAACGAGATATTTGATGTCAAAAGTACGTCTTTTTTATGTAATAAGTCGTCTGCTTCGTCTTTTCCAGTGTCACACTTTCGACTATACGAGTTCTGTCGGTGTCAAACCGAACTAACAGATTTTCATATCATGCGACGATAATTTTTCTGTCGGTAATGTAGATTTTTATATGTAATCTGTTGGAGACATGCCGGAAAAATCAAGAAACAAGGTCTTGTCTCTGGCCAAGTACAATCAGCAGCATAAATGGTTTCACTGCGGGGTACGGGGTGCGCGCGGGTATCCACAACTGCTACTGCTTGTTTCACCTAGGTGATTTTTGTGTCCTCTCTTTCTAATAATTCGTTTCTCTCTCTGACGTGTGTCGCAACATAGTAACAAGTGAGAACAACTACGTCATTTGTTTCTATTCATCGCTCCGCCGCACTCATTCTATCGAGGCACGTGTGAGAGCGCGATCGTCAATCGAGGAAGGCATCAAACGCGGTTTTCGCCATGGTCCGAACTTTTCTCGCATACGAGCCTCTCTTTCCTTCCTTCTGGCTGTCGCGTTCGCACTCCGATCGCGGCTCACAGACAATGGCCGAGCTCAGGTGTGTCGGTGCGCCATGGTCGTACGCGATCGTTCATTCATATTCTTCGGGACATTACGAATTATTTTATGGTACATTTAATATTTCTTGCTAATTTTTTATCGTATCATAGATTTTCAATAAATTGATATAGTATGACAATTATATGTTTTTCAATTATTTATTTAAAGTTACAATATTGTCTCGGTAAATAAGGCATAAATTTCGCGAAATATTGAATCATGGGGATATACATAACTCGAAATGAATGATTAAGAAACATCTAATTATTATTCCATTTCTATTTAATTAAAATTCAGCGGCACTGTGGGATCAAATATTGGACATAAGTGTTAAATGCCCGATAAAATGATTAGAAAAATGTTTCGAATAAAATGAAAGAATCGCCGCGACCGGCAAAGACACACCGTCGCACTTGCTCTGGACGATCGTATTGCGAGCACTGCGAACGCAACAGACAGAACGAAGAAAAGAAAGGCTCTTATGCAACACAAATTCGGACGTTGATGAATTCCGCATTGATACCTTCCTCGTCGTCAAACGTTCTATCACACATGCTTGGTCGGCCCACGTTCGTGTGTTTCGCTAGTGCGAGCGCGACGGAGTGACGGAAAGATAGAGACAAAGTATGCAGTCGAATGCAGTGTTGTTGATATCCCGAGCCATAGTACGTCACAGAGAGAACGATAATTATACGAAAGAGGGAGGAAGAAAGACACCTCCCTGATGCACGCATTAGTACGGAGCTCAGAAAATATCAAACTGTTATCAATAATTTATAAATTTAATATAATAGTTGCATAAATTGTTGTAAAAAGGTATTTAGTTTTTAGAACTTGGATACATGTCAAAGCGTCTCTTTAAATTTCTACAAACTTTTTTTTTAGTACATAATCAAATTGTTCTGTAAACAGGTCTTCCATGATGAAGTAAGCAAATTTTTGGGTCCGTCCGAAACGTGTAGTTGTCCGTACTGTTAACAAATCTTTGTTATATGTTTTGCATTGAAACTTTACTATCTCGGATATCGAATCTCTAAATTGTTCCGTATCTGTTTATAACAGTGTTATGATATTGCCTACCTATACATTTTAACAATGAAATTAGAATATTTTTCTGCAGATATACTGCAAAATTAGATCAGAAGATGCCACGGTAATAAAAAAATTCATGATTTCAAAAAAACTATTTTTTCTTCAAATAGATTGTTGAAGTATAGGTACGTTTAGAAGACACGATGACGATGTTGTGCGTAAATTGAACAACATTTTCAAGGATATACATAGGACTATATTGAAATTCTAAAAGTTCTAGAAATCAAAAGCATTCTTCAACAATTCATGCAAACAATTATTTAAAATTTAGATATTTTTACTCAGATGGTTTTTGTGTAATTAAACCGTTTTTGTACTCTTCTATGTTTATTATAATTGTTTAATTAAGAACTTAAAAACCAAACGTATACAAATCCTGCACTATCTTGCAATAGTTAAATGTTTAATATTTCGGTAATTCCTTCAAATGTATTTCCTTTTTCAATATTACCCCCAATATATGCAAGTTATTAAACAATGTCTAACATGCTGCAAGAACCTTGTACACTGGATCTGAATCGCACCTATACATTGAAATCTTCCTGGCTCCGGAAAAGTCTCTGATTTTTTTGTATCACTTCTTCAAAAAACAATTGGAAATTTTATAAATACACAATTCTTATTACTATATTTCTTTAAAGGAAATAACGTTTAAAGGAAAATTTGGTATATTCCTTCACATCATCGTATATCATCATCATATCACCATATTAATCAGATCCGTTTATTCCTTGATTTTCCTACATTCTTTTATTCCTTCATTCCTGTATTCCCTTATTTATTCCTTGATACCTGCATTCCCTTATTCCTTAAAAACATTATTTCTTTAAAAACAAGTATTTTAATAAAACCATTACTATACTTAACAATATTCTACGAATGAAGTGAAATCAGTAAAAAGCATCGAAAATGCAAAGGTATAGACCAAGTACAAGAGGATGTGACTTTGGAATAGCTTTCTTGTTAACATAAACTTCATTATACGAAGTATTTGAAATCGAACAAATGCGAGCAAGTACAAACTATTGTACAGCATCGACACGATGCTATCGCTAAGTAAATATATTAAACTAACTAAATTTCCCAAAAAATGATTTCTCCTCATTTAATTAATAAATCTGTTTATTGCTCTATTAAATGTACTTGGTGGCCCGCTTTTTACGAAGGTTCGATGGTGAAATATAAGTCTAAATAGTTCGGGATGTTCGACATTAAAAGAGAGTTGTTAAAACACAGTATAAAACGGCCTTCTTATTATGTTGAATGAAAATCCTCTAAATATCTCATGACGTCTCTTGTTAACTTGTTAAATTTTTCAACTCAGATGCATCCGGATTGTTAATTTAAAAATGAGTACTAATATCTGTAACGTTACATTTTGGACATGAAGCTTCGTAAAAAGCGGGCCACCTAGTACATTTAATCGAGCAGTAAACAGATTTATTAATTAAATGAGGAGAAATCATTTTTTGGTAAATTTAGTTAGTTTAATATATTTACTTAGCGATAGCATCGTGTCGTTGCTGTACAATAATTTGTACTTGCTCGCATTTGTTCGATTTCACATACTTCGTATAATGAAGAATGTGAACGAGCAAGTCATTCGAAAGTTACATCCTCTTGTACTTAGTACCTTTGCATTTTTTATGCTTTTTGCTGATAATTTTAATACGGAAATATAAAAGTTTATACAAAATAATTCAATTGTTACAACATTTTTGAAAGTACATAAAACGCAAAAAATTAAATCATCCGTCAAAGACATTCAATTGTCAACGGCAAAATGCGTTGCGTTTATAAAACTGTTGCAATAGATTAAGGGGGAGTTAGGATTTGCATTATCGAAAAATCGATTTTTTTTCTTTGCTTTTTCTTATAGTTAAATATTTCGAAAGTATTTTCCCAAAATTTGAAGATAATCGGACCAAAACTCTCGAAGTTATTGACCAGTTAGTCGTTATATTTTCGGTCGCGCGTTTGCCGCTCAGTGATTTTATAACAGTAGTGTGGGATAGGGAAATCGGAATTGCGCGATTAAAAAGTGTAAATGATAAGTGTTTAGACTGTGTGTCGAGGTGGCACAAAAATCCAGGGAACAAACGGAGAAACAAATTACTCAGCGGCATAGGGAAACGCACCGGAAAAGTGATCGATAATTTGAGTTGATACTACGGAACACGTTTACGACTTTCACGTTTTCAAAGTCGGTGACCATTGCCATTTGAAAAATACTTCACCGATTCTTTTCAAACTTGGTACATACCTTCTATATATAAAATACCTCCCCCCAACGTTGAGTTTTTTTTAATTTTTTTACATTAAGAGGTTTTTCCAACTAAAAAATGACGGAAATTTTAGTGAAAAATCGCAATTTTTGCTTCAAACGACCACCAAAAGTTTTAAAACGAAAAGAATAACAATTAGGGAACGTTGGGGGTAGGATTTAATGTTTTTCTAAGTAAATTTTCTTGTTATTTTGGTTTTGGATAATTTTCTGTTGAGATACAGTGGTCACCGCAAAACGTGTTTTTCGAAACGCGCTCTCGGAAAAGCTCCATCACCGGCGTATGTGTTGATATTTTGCAACCAAAAAATTACATAATGTTGTTGAAAGACTAATATATAATGTGCAAAAAGTTCGAATAAATTTGCTGTATTCATACGTCCGAAAAAAAATCGCAATGAAAGTGTTATTTTTTAGCCTGAAACCCTAACTTCCCCCTTAATAAGGTCATATTCGTCTGTATCGGTCAAGAATTACCAACGAGACAATTTTTCAGTGCATATCTTTGTAATACATGGCGCGTTCTATATGTGGCGATGACCGCCCAATATATTTGCAAGGGGTCACGGCATATACAGGGTGTAACAAAAATTCAGGGACACTTTAAGTGTATCGATAATACGCATCAAAATAAGCCGAAAATGTGGTAAAAGTTTCATCCGAAACCTACCCCCTATGGAGATGCATCCCTTTTTGTAAAAAAGTTAAAAAAATTATATCTCCGAAACGGTAAGTCGTAGATGACCGATTTTACACCACGTAGCAAGTTACACAGGTTTACGCCATACTATTTCTTGGTTGTAATTATTGGTCGATTTTGTCGAACACGATGTCAATTTAAAGATAAAGTTTCAAGGCACGAGCGTATATTTTCAGATTTTCAAAAAACGTTTTTATTGATATGTATGCTGCGGATCAATTATTAATATTGTTTTAGACAGCTTTCTCAGCGAAAACGAGATTTTTTGAAAATCCAAACATATACGTTCGTGTCTTGAACCTTTATGGGTACAATAAGTCCTTAATCATCCATTTCGCTCAACAATTACGACCTGCAAAACAAATGGCGTAAACCTTTGCAAAACGCTTGGGGATTCAATGCCCTTAACGCAGTGGTATGTAAAAAAGGGACAACAGCGCGCAGCCGTCATGGCAATTACAGTATGTACTTCTACAGTCGTTAGCTAACGAATGAGATCCACTGATTATACCCTTACTATAGTGGTATAACTCCCTACATTACATTGCCATAACAGTGAAACATGTCATATTGGTTATTTTAATACCTACTATACTAAATAGTAATATGAGTGAAAAGGTGGAGATATTCATAGTTTACGTCTTGAATTTGCTAATTATTGAGAAATTCCTATGTCTAACATTTTAACATTAAGTAGAGGTTTTTGCAACTGCAGTTGCATTTCTATTTTTAAAAATAAGTAATATTTATAATATCAGAAGAAAGAATGCATGAAAAGAAATGGAACGTCTGGAACGGAAAGAACTTTAAGGTGCAATGAATTAAACCTCTATTCACATCTCTCATTGTCCCTAATGGATCTATGTCGCCTCACGATTGAAACTGGCCTCTTTTTGCACCAAACTTCAGTTATTATCAGTTATTACTTCATTTCAAACAAAACCGAACCCAGAACTCTTGAACCAAAATGTGCTTTGCAGGCGTAAATATATTCAGTACTTTGCACGTGATGTAGTAAGAAATAAACAAATTGAAAATTAATTTTCAACAGATTGTTAGAGTTTTCTTTCAAAGTAATTCTGTTTATTACTTACAAAATTGTGGGCAAGTAAGTGTAGTGGTCAAACTTAATTATGCAAGGAATTATTACAAAATAAACGCCGGAATTAAGAGATGTTCGACCGTGAGCAAAGATTCCCACGATCGAAGAAAATACAGATTTTAGAAAACGCGCAACACAGGACCCATTGTCCACCACTTGCAATCCATAAATTCAACGCCGAAGTCGAATTTCCGGACCTCCTAGCGAAAGCTAGAAGGAAAATTTACTACTCATTGATCCTTGAAAGCGACAAAGAAAAAAAGATTAGTTAGTCAGTCTCCGAATAACCTCGCGACCGGACGGACCTGCGCGAAGACATTGTACCCGCACGACCCGAATTCAATTATTTTATTGACCGTGAAATTGTACTGTGCAGTCAACATTGCTCTTCCCGTGTGTTAGTGATAGATATAAATAAATCGTATATGTAAAGGCTACCGTGGGTCTAGTCATATGCGGATTCGATGAGCTACCGACTCCATCACCTTCATACGTATATGTGGACTAGCTTCCCATATGCAAGCGGATTCCACCTATGTAGATTCTACCAAGGATCTAGTCATAGGCGGATCCGAGGAGCTACCGACTCCACCATCCTTCATACGTATATGTGGATTACTGTTCCCATATGCAAGCGGATCCCACCTATGTAGATTCCACCAGGGATCTAGTCATAGGCGGATCCGAGGAGCTACCGACTCCATCCTCTTTCATACGTGTATGTGGACTACGCTTCCCTTACATAAGCGAATCCCACATATGTAGATTCCACGGAGCCCATCTTCACGGTAACATTTCGAACCTACTAAAATATTATATATTTTAGACATTTAACGTTCATCCCTCACTTATCGTTTTACGAATAAGTAATATTTTGTAACTTACTGGGGTTTTTTATGCCACACGGCTTTTTCCCCAACGAGCCAATAAATGTTATTAACTTTGCGGCTCAATTGATTGATTTTATTTCACGATTACCTTTATCTCCAATTCTCCTTTTAATTAATTTTGAAACACGGAATTTCTTCGTGTTGAAGAGATTTCGACGAAACAAGAGATGCATTCTACAGTGATTCTATTAGACAATCTTGTTACAGCCATTTTCTAAAGTACCCAAACAATTGCCTTCAAACAGGCAAAAACGATATTATCTAGAAAATAGTAGGGTCTGTAGAACGCCAATTGATGACGTAAGATCGTTCTCTGTTTCTTAGTAAGAACACTCATTATTCGTTTGTAAACTGGACAGTTTCTTACTAGTACCGAAAAAGCATACCCGTTTTTACATTTATCGCGGAATACTTTTTATGTTCGCGTATGATGAATAGTTCTATGTTGGAAATGATTATTCGGTTAGGGATTTAATTCACTTATACAGGGTGTAACATAACATCGGGAACCTTTCTTCTGAGCCAATAGCACGCATTAAAAGGTGAAAAAAAAACTATAAAGTTATGTTCGAAACACACCCCCTATCGAAGTACAACCCCATTTGTAAAAAAAATTTTAGAAAATTATATCTCCCAAATAGTAAGTTGGAGAGGACTCATTTTAATTGCATTATAACCGGAAAAAATCAAAATTTGTGAAAAAAATATAACTGCTTCGATTACTACCGTTAAGTAGCATTTTTTTAAATAAAAAGAATTTTGATTTCTATGATACCTTGCTTTTCGAAGACAACCTTAAAAAGGATTAATGTTATTATACGTTTTCGGCATAAAAATTTGTCAAACATCATTGCTTCGCCCTGCTATCGACCAATCTAATACTACTGATGACAGCTGATCCACATATTTCATATGTTCCCCATCCGTCGTGCAACACACGCTAATGTACAATAGAATGCTTGAGAGATATTACAGTGTAGTCACTTGGTCAATCGATAATTTTTCACGCATACTCTTATAGTAGATGTGGAGCAGCTGTCGCCAGTCGTAACAAATTTTTACGCCGAAACCGTATAATAACATTAATCCTTTTTAAGGCTGTCTTCGAAAAGCAAGTCTTGATGCATTATCCGAATTTTTCTCAAGTCGTTATTCAACCAATATCATAAAACAAATCAAAGTTTTTTTTATAAACGAAATAAATGCTACGTACCGGGAGTAATCAAAGCAGTTATATTTTTTTTATAAACTTTGTTCAAATCTTCCTTGAACCGTTAATTTAATTTCAAACAGTTTATGATGCGGACGTGACCAACAGCTATTTTTGAGGATCACTGATTTATTTTGTGACATTTAACATATGTAGTAAAGTAGTAATTTCAAGGAGAGCTAAGAATTTGGAAGTTTATTCATTTATGGTTACTACACGGGGTAGTACTCTTTCCATCATTACAAATTCTTACTCTCCAACTTCAATAGCAATTGACGTATCATAAACTCCACCGTACCGAGGGCTAGCGTGACTTTCCGAAAAACATTCGGATTAACTGTCCCGTTAGCCGCGGTCCACACGCCACCGTTGACCATACCTGGGACTTTGGGACATGTGGGCCATACCTTAGTACGTAGGTTACGCCCTTAATTTCAAGTACTTTTCAATTGGCTACATTTTTTAATCTTCCCCGGAAAGCAAGTCCTCTCAAGGTGACGTTGGAGGGAAATGCAACGCACCAACGTGATCTTGGAGGGAAACCGAGGATTTAAAAACGACGCCACTTCACAAATTCGGGAGATACAAAAAATCAGTTAAAGAATTCGAATTCAAATTAGTCACCTGACCATCGAGACGGTCGAATCAAGATCTTAGATATACTACCATCGAGACGGTCTTAGCATTGTATCATCTAAGTTTCTTAAATACAGTACAACAAGCAAAAAAACCAAAGGGAAAGAGTGTGGACCACCATCATTTCACCACCAAAATACAGTCCACTAATTCTCCATACTCTCCATCCCTTTCTTCAAACTTTGATCTTTTCCGATTATGCTGCAATTAAAATCAGTCCTCTCCAGCTTACTATTTGGGAGATATAATTTTCTAAAAATTTTTTAAAAATGGGGTTGTACTTCGATAGGTGGTTTTCGGACATAACTTTATAGGTCTTGTTTACCTTTTGGTGCGTACTATCGCCCCTGAAAATGGTCCCCAATGTTATGTTACACCCTGTACAATAAGCATGAAGTTGAAGGAACTGATGAAGTTGACGCTTATAGGAATAGCAAAAAATCTGTTGTAACGAAAGGACATTTCATAATTGAATGGTATGTGTTGTATGGTAGATACTCCATCATGGAACAACTTTAGTGCATTGGGACTGCGAAGGCGGTACTAGCAGAACGGCCCTGGTGTTTGCACGTGTAGATCGTGCCTGCGGTTCTTTCATCTGGGAAAAACCACCGTGGAGTCCATTGAAGACTGGACAACTTGGTGGTACCCCATTTACGGAATTCTCGTTGACAGTTAATCCGGAGGATGCGGTACCTACCGTCCTAGTAGGTAGATACACATCGTCACATACCGATTGCGCTTCCGTCACATTGGAAGAGGGATATCTGGAATTAAGTTCGGTGAAGGAAGTAATGATCGGTTGCTGTGATCGTGAAAGAGATGCCGACCTCAGGAGCATCTGCAAGAGATACGGCCTACCGGGTTCCGATTGTTGCATCGGCCTCATGTATGGCTCCAGTTTGCCGGATAATAGGCTGATCTTTCTTCTCTGTCCTCCTGCTCTTAGCAAGTGAGTACAATAAAGAAAACTATTAAAAATCCGTATATTTCATATATGTTACAGTGGTTACTATTACGGTGTTTCTTTATTTCTGTATCACAAAGTTTCGATCATATCTATACTTTTATCAACTTTTTACTCAGAACTTTGATGTGTATATAAATTCAATTTGAAAATAAATATGTTTGCGAAATTGTTATTAAAAACTACGCTATACGCTGATTTTGTATAATAATACTGTAGAAGACAATAAATTTTGTACGGTGTTGACTGCCGTCTGTTAAGCAGTACTTCAGGATACAGTATGAAATAAGATCAATAAGATTTTCACACTATGCACTTATGATTCTATTCTCATAACTGTTGCGTTCCACGTCAAGTGATCAGGGTTTTTCCGTCATGTCACGGAATTTGATAAAATTGTGATATGTTATAGGTAACGTCAAAACAAAAATACCCATTCGAAGGAATTTTCAAAATATTAAATATTTTTTAAGTAACAGGCAGTCAAAGTTTTGTGCATGGGTTTTTTTGAAAATTTATAACTGTCAAACCACAATAGATACAAAATCATAAAAACACCAGTTGATTAGGAAAGCCTCAGATCTTTAGGAAAAAAATATAAATTCCATGCAGCTTGTTTTTAAATTGTTAAAAAAATGTTTTTAATTTTTTAAACTTAAATTCCGTCCAAAGTGTGTCTTTAATTTTTTTTAAACGTTTTTGTTCATCATTATCGAAATGTCCTCTAAACATAACTTCCAGAAACATCTTGAAGCGATGAATAGTTTTCGAGCTATGAATTTTTCTGCACCGCGGTGTTGGTATGTATTTGGCGCGCGACTTCCGCTATTCAAACCAAACCGTTGATCAATGATCTACATTTGGGCTTTGATATCTCCGAAAGTGTACACTTCAATTTATTGGTGATTTTTTTACAGCAATGCTGTAATGTCCTCTAAATATAACTTTCAGCGTCATGTTGCAGCAATGAATACCTTTTAAGTTAGGAGTTATTATGTACCACGGTGTTCGATATTTCGCACGCGATTCCGGCCGTACCGTAACACCTATACCTGCCGTTATTGCGAAAAACCCTTGTTTAGTGCTCTCTCTAATTCTTATTTCACAGTATACCTGCAGAAAACGATACCTCAATAAACATTTGTCATGCATTGTGATAGTTATGCTTTATATGTGACTCATTTTCTGGAATTTTCTCAGTGCGCTTTCGGCTTTATGTGGGTAAAGTGAAGAATTGAAGAAGTATACGTCTGTAATTTTCGAGTATTTTATAAGTGTTCCGCTGGTTCAATTAAAGACAATATGCCATTCAAATATTGTTGCAATCCTTTGAAGCAGTTAAGACACAAGTAATGTGAAAAGAATATCTGCCTCGTTTCCAATCTCTTGCGGGATTCAAATCCAGATTTAGAATTGGGGGAATTTATATGTAAACTTTGCGACACTAGGATAAGGTGACGAAATGTGATAAATACAACTAATATTATTCGTGGAAAAGAATCAGGTCCAAGTATTTTGAACAAGCGTTAGAATCGAACGTTAAAAGTAATCAAACAGTAGAAGTAATCACTTCTGGTATCATCAGTTTCCCTGAAATAGATAGAACTTCCACTATGCATGTTTTAAATGTAGTCTTTCCGAAATTTGGAGAATCTCCCATACAAGTTATAAACACTTTATCAAATTAAAGAGAAAATTGGAAAACTACAAACTGCCATAAAAGGAAAAATAATTGCAACAGATTCAAGTAATAACGAAGATTCTGTCAATCCTCAGTTAACACGTTGAGCCTGGCGCCGAATTTGCTGTCCTTTCCGTTCTGCCGGCAGCCGGTGAGCGATACAATGTTGTAGGGTATCGCCAAGAGATAAGGAATTCTTCTTTGTTCGCGCTAATTTCCACTTCTTTTAGGTGTATGTGTGATGTATGTGTGATTCTGTTCACTATATTTTCGTATGATGTATAAAAAAACCACGTACGTACCTCCAAGAGGCGATCAATTGGAAAGGACCTACCGAAGTGTACAGATTATTCGTAAAAAGAAAGTTGAGTTTAGTTTTGAAAATAGTTATTGCCCATAACATTGAATATGTCCGAAAGAGAAGAAGATAGTGACACGTCAAGTGAAATATTTTTATCTTCCAATCGTTGTCGAGTAGTACGGTTGTCATCATCGGAAGATGATAATTCATTAGACGAGGAAAGGCAAATTGAGAATGACAGTAGTGGCACAGATACTACTGAAACCATTCATCGAAATGAATGGTTTGATCCACAAGGTAAGCAGCCAAATATTACGGTCTTTACCAGTGCTGTCGGCGCGAAAAAAACTAATGAGAAAGTGCGGGATTGTGAAACAGTAGAAGATTTCTATACACTCTTTGTCACTGACGAAATGTTCGAACACATCAGTGAGCAAACAAATCTTTCTGCTGCTCAATCAAGAATTGTTTGTAGACGTAAGAATAAATGGACGCCAACTAATAAAAATGAAACTAAACGTTTGTTTGGGCTAATAATATGGATGGGAATGGTGAAACTTCCATCCTTACGTTTGCATTGGTCTCAGGATAAATTATTTTGTGAAACATTCTCGCGAACAGTAATGAGCAGAGACAGATTTGAAATCCTCATGACAATACTACATTTCGCAGATAATGCAGCAGTTGACGCGTCTAATCGTCCACCAAAAATTCAATTTATGATAGACGAACTAAATAAAAATTTTCAAAAATATTACGATCCACCTGAGGTATTATGCATTGATGAATCGCTAATACCATTCCGCGGGCGAATCATATTCAGACAATATTTAAAACAAAAAAACATAAATACGGCATAAAAATATTTAAATTATACTGTAATCGCGGATACACATACAATTTTCATGTGTACAGTGGAAAAGCTCTTGACAAGCAAAATACAACCCCATCAAATATTGTAATGTCCTTATTCAAAAAATTATTTCATAAAGATCATACGTTGTGTACAGACAACTGGTACACCAATGTCGATTTGGCAAATAACCTAATATAAAAAAACACACATCTAATGGGTACACTTCGCACAAATCGTAAAGGAAATCCTTCTGAAGCAATAAATATTAAATTGAAACGCGGAGAAATTATCGCCAACGAAAATAATCAAGGTATCACAGTCTTGAAATGGAAAGACAAGAGAGATATTTTGGTCCGGTCCACAAAACATTCAAAGGAAATGATAACTGTGGTTATCAGCACAACAAAAAGAGGATTTCTGCCAAAACCAAAAATTGTGACTGCATATAATACAGCAAAGACTAGTATTGATTTGGCAGATCAAATGAGCACATATAGCAGTCCCTTGAGAAAAACTCTCAAGTGGTATAAGAACCTAGCATTTGAGCTATTTCTAAATACCGCTGTTATAAATGCTTTGTTTATGTATCAAGAAGTGACAGGAAAAAAAATATCAGTCACGGCATTTCGCAGACAATTGACGGATGAACTCACACGGCGGCTAGATGAGGAACCTCCAATCGAACGTGAAAAAATTATTCATAAATTATATAAAAAGGAAGGAGACGTACATAAAGTCCGAAGGTATTGTTCGAAATGTTATGATAGCAATTCAAAACTATTTGGACGCAAGACAGGTACAAATGTTACCAAAAAAGTTTTTACGTATTGTAATGTGTGTAAAGATAAGCCGCATTTTTGTTTAGAATGTTTCAATAAATTTCATTAAAACTATATTTGATCACATTTCATTGAGACTATATTTATTTTTTAACTTTAACACTAGAACTACCGAGGATTAATTCGGTATATTTAGAAGCATTGGATAAATATGTTTAAAACAAAGAAATAAAGGGGGATAGTAAATTGATCGATTTAATTATTTGCATAGAGAAACATGGTTATGAAGAATTTTGGAAATTGCAGTGTTATAAACTTAAGCGATTCTTAGAAGAAATGCGGAACCGGTCATTTTGACCCCCTTGGTAGTTCTAGTGTTAATACTGTCGGGCCCACGGACCGACGCCAGCCAAACAAAAATTCTAGTGTCGGTCCTCAGAGACCGGCGCCGACCACACAGAAAGTTCACTGCCGGTCTCCAGGGACCGGCGCCAGGCCCAACGTGTTAAAAGAAAAGTGTCGAAAATCAACAGATACAGCCAAAAAAGAAGAAGTGAAATATTATTGCATGGCAAATATTTATTGAGGTATTGGTGTTCGGTACGGCCTGAATCGCGGGCGAAAAACCGAACGCCGTGGTACATACATAATAATTCCTAACTTGAAAGGTATTCGTTGCTGCAACATGCCGCTGGAAGGTGTATTTAGAGGACATTATAGCATTGCTATAAAAAAATTACCAATAAATTAAAGGGTACACTTTCGAAGATATCGAAGCCCAAATGTAGATCATTGATCAACGGTTTGGTTTGACTAGCGGCAGCCATCTGCGACGCGATATGGGCGAAGTCGCGCGCCAAATACCTACACCGCGGTGCAGAAAAATTCATAGTTCAAAAACTACTCATCGCTTCAAGATTTTTCTGGAAGTTATGTTCGGAGGACATTTTGATAATGATGAAAAACAATGTTTAAACAAAATTAAACACACACTTTGGACGGAATTTAAGTTAAAATAATTAAAAACATTTTTTTAACAATTTAAAAACAAGTTGCATTGAATTTATATTTTTTTTTGTAAAGATCTGTGGCTTACCGAATCAACTAGTATTTTTATGATTTCTGTATCTATTGTGGTTTGAGAGTTATAAATTTTCAAAAAAACCCATGCACAAAACTTTGACTGCCTGTAACTTAAAAAATATTTAATATTTTGAAAATTCCTTCAAATGGGTATTTTTTTCGACGTTACCTATAACATATCAGAATTTTATCAAAATCCGTGACATGACGGAAAAAACCCTGATCACTTGACGTGGAACGCACCAACTCTATAACGGTTTCTGTACTCGATGACTGCAACAACTCTGTACAGTATTTCCTCGATACGGGTCCGTTTTCATGCCTCGGCATAAGCCTGTTGATCATCCCCACCACTGGAGAGTTCTCCCTCGGAATCAGTCCGTCGAGAAATGTGACACGGTTGTGATGTCAAGTCGCCGACACCGAGAAAGATAGCTTTCGTGTCGGTGAGATAACACTAACTCAAGCACAAAACTTTTTAATTTCTGGATATTTTTGCATGAAAATTGTATTAGTTTGTTAGAATGATTTTGCTGATTAAAATCAAACCAAGCACAATGTACAAGCGGCCCAGAGAATCTTGAACCATCTCAGGGGAGTAGTGCGGCGAGGGGATTGATTTTGCCTCGCGCGATTCGTTTGTCGTGACGCGGCGTCGTGGCGCGGCACAAAGGCAAAGTCAATCCCCTCGCCGCACTAACCCCTGAGATGGTTCACTATTTTCTGGGCGGCCCGTACGTATGTATATCTATGCGTTTCATCGTTGCATTATTGTAGTGGCTCAACGATAGGCAGGGATTTAATTTTTATCATCTTCCTCGATCTTATTCCCCTTGTTCTTATGTACTAATTGTTGTACGTCAAGATTTATCGGTCTCGAATTTCGCTTCCAGTCCTCGGTATAAGAGTCAAAGGAGTACCGCCGAGCGAGCATTTACCACGGCAAGCCGTACATCTGAAATTGTATCCATCGTTAAAATATATAATTGTAAAAAGCAACAATGAAAAACTTTCTTTTACATCTTTTACATGTTGATTGAATGAGTACACATGTACTATGGGCCAAAGGATACCTGAATCATTCCGGGGGGTAGTGTGGCGAGGGGATTGATCTCGCGCGATTCGCCTATCGCGGCGCGGCTTAGGCAAAGTCAGTCCCCTCGCCGCACTTCCCGCCCAGATGGTTCAGAAACCGTTTGGCCTGGTTTACATGTATACGTATGTATGTGGTAAACTCACAAAGTCTATAGTTGTGAAATGTACACAACATTGGGACATGAAATTGTAAAAAACTATAATGAAGAATTTTCTGCTATCTTTATGATCACACAGGTGCATACACATACCCTAGGTGGAACGTGAAATAATGTCAATCTCAACTGAAGGCTGTCGACAAAATACAAAGTCTAGCGGCTTGAGCTCAGTCAAATTTTATGGGTTCTCAAATTTCGCTGCCAGTACTCTGTATAAAAGTCAAAGCAGACCCGACGAGAAGGCTTTTACCGAGGCAATACTGTAACTCTTGTTATCTGGTTTTCTTTACGCTACCGTTCCCCGCACTCTGACTTGATCACCGTATTCTTTCGTTCTTTTATTTTCATCGATGTATTTACGTTCTCCCTTAAATTTGTACTTGCATTCATGTTACGATAGAAAAAGGGGTGTATCTTGATAGAAGGTGGTTCACAGACTAAAATTTACACTTCTTTTCATTTTTTATGCGTACTATCGATCCTTTTTTTTTATCCGCCCATCCGCCCCTCCCCAGTTTCTTTGTGGAAAGCAGAGGACGTGGAACTACAACTGGGTATTACTTCACGCCCCCCCTTGCCTCTCTTCAATAAGAAACTGGGGCCGCATATTGTTGGGCACAGCAGGAGCCTCTTTAAGGCATACTAAGCGGCTCCTGCCCTGCCTCTAAGAAAGAAAACATGAGTACAGAGTGAGTATAGAAAATACTAATACATACATCTAAATGTAAAAGACTAGAATAGCGCCGGTAAGCTACATATAATGCCTGACCAAATAAATATAGACTAGAATAGATAAATAAATAAATAAATAAATAAATAAATAAATAAATAAATAAATAAATAAATAAATAAATAAATAAATAAATAAATAAATAAATAAATAAATACCTAACGAAATAAGTAAATAAATAAGTAGTGAAATATAGTAAATAAATATGTAAGACATAAGTCCCCTTCTTCGTATTCCGCGCGATTTCAGCTCTGTGCCTACGCGTGTACTCTGCCGGTTACATGATATTATTGGGTGGGCTGCCGATCCCCCAACATGTGCTCCATGATCTCCCTCTCCGATTTATACACATTTGCTTGGAGGTTGACCCTCTGTTGCTGCTCGGTTTTCCTCTGCCATTCTCCTTTTGTTATTAGCACTTTGGAGCAGAATTTACTAAATTCGTTCCAGGCCCTACTTGTACAGGTAATCTTCTCACTCCACCGGTCAATCGGTGCCCCTTCCTGTAATTTCCATGCTTCCATTACCTCTTTTCTTTCTGCTTCCCATTTCCTGCAGTACAGGATAGTATGTTCTGCATTATCTGGCTGACTACAGCCGAACCAGCACGTCTCCGAGTCCGCCTTCCTAACTTAAACCTAAATGTAAAGAAGCATCCGTTCCCAGTGAAAACTTGGGTGACATAATAATTTAGGCTTCGATGCTTGCAATTTAACCATGTCTGGAGATGGGAGATCCACCGATGTGTCCATCTTCCCTTCTTCGATTTGGTCCACCTCTCCTGCCACTTCTTGAGGGATTTCCTACGAAGCTCCTCTCTCATAGCTCTTTTCTCCTCACCATCTGTTTCTCTTGTCCTCTCCCACTCGAATAAAGAGAGTCTCTCTTCGGCCAAAAGCTCAATGGGGAGCACACCTACGAGGACGCTTAGTGCTTCTCCCGATGCCGTCCTATAGGCGCATGCTATTCTGAGTAGGCCAGCTCTTTGTACACTCCTGATTACGTTGATATTACTCTGTATCATGTTCCGGTCCCACCAAATCGGTGAAGCGTACAAGATGATCGACTCCAGCATCCTGTACCATAACATCCTGCCGTGTTGCGAAGGTCCACCAACGTTAAATAGGACTCGGGAGAGCGCAGCCATGATCCTTACCGTTTTACTCGTAACCCTTTTCACGTGCGCTTTAAACACCCCCCTCCGGTCGAAAGTCACGCCCAGATATCTGATCTGGCTTTTAATGATAGACTCCGTACCCGAGCTTCCCAAGGTAAAGTCATTTGGTACCTTCTTGTTTGAGAGAAACATTGCCTCCGTTTTCGAAGTCGCTAACTGCATGCCGTTTCTCCTCATCCAACTATTTACCTTGTCCAGAATGCTAAGGTATTTCTCCCTAATTCCCCGCAGTCCGGTGTCCGTGATGACAACAGCCACGTCATCGGCGTATCCCACCATACGGCATCCGTCCGGGATCCTTATGCCGAGTAGGCCATCGTAGACCAAATTCCAAAGAATGGGTCCTAGGATCGAACCCTGAGGTACCCCCATATCTACGCCCCTCTTAATCCAGCCTTCACCGGTCAGGTACAGTTTCGACCTGTCCTTAAAATAGTTAGCTATTATTTCCCTCATATAGGTCGGGAAATTTCTCAATTCCATCTCGACCAGTATGCTGCTCCAGCTAATGGTGTTGAAGGCATTTTTAACATCCAAGAAGACCAGCAGAATGTATCTCCCTTTCTCTCTGTTCACTCTCCTCAATTCCTTAACCTCGTGTAGGGCATCTCGGGTACTTCGCCTCTTAACGAATCCATACTGATTTCTGGCAAGGAGCTCATTTCCCAGGTGCCTCATTATCCTATTTCTAATCAGTATTTCCAACAACTTAGTGCCAGCGTCGATAATGCAAATAGTCCTAAAGGCTCCCGGATCACCCGGGTCTTTTCCCTCTTTCCTAATAAGACCGAGCCTAGAGCTCTTCATTCGGGCAGGTATGGAGGTCCTAGATAAGATCCCGTTCATCATATTCTTGATGACCTCCGTATCCTGTAAGGCTATCGTCTTCCATATAACGGGAGGTATGCCTTCAATTCCAGGGGCCTTAGCAGGCTTTATCTCTTTCGCAGCTAATACGATCTCCTCTGTCGAGATCGGAGGAAATTCGTACTCATTTGCCCCCGTTGACCTATCCACATCAGTCCCTTCTCTATACCTTGCTAGTTTCCCTTCTTCCCCCATTATGGGAAAAAGATACTCCAAAACCTCCCTCGCCCCGTCCATGGAGATAACAGGCGCAGGTTTAGTCCCCTTCAGTTTATTTAGTATTACCTTATAGGGCTTTCCCCACATATCCGTTTCCAAAGTCTTACAGAAATTTGTCCAGGAGTTTTTCTTGCTTTTACTTATCTCCCTCTTCAGAGCCGCCCTGTTCTTCTTGTATTCTCCCATTCTGAGACTTGTTACCTCCAAGTCCCTACCCCGGCTCCTCTGCCATCTCCTCCTACTTTTGTTCACCTCCTTCCTCAGCGTCGCTATCTCCTCTGTCCACCAGTGGTTACCTTTTCTGCGGGGTTTTGGTTTGATCCTTCTCATCCCAGCACTGCACGTCATTTTCACCGCATCGAGAACTCTGTTACATGCTGCGTCCCCAAGAGGTGAGCCCCCCGCAGCCTCCCCCATTATACTTCTAAAAGTTTCGGATACTTTCCCTTTGTCTAAGGCTTTCCGATTCCACGAAGTCGGAACTCTTATGTTGGGATTATCTCCGCGTCCTCCATCCAGGTTAATCACATGGTACAAGTACTTGTGATCTGATGCCGAAAAATCTTGTAGTAACCTGCTTTCGAAAATCCTTTGCCTCGTCCCGTCATCACAGCCTAGGAAATCTATTTTCGATGATCCTCGCGTTGACACAAATGACGGTCCTCCCTGGGTGATGATAGCGCCTAGGTTTAAGTTCATAAGCCCATTGCATATAAAATGGGCTCCTCTGGCCCATTTACTCCCATTGCTCCTCTGGCGTCCGTACGTCTAGACCCCCAAGCCAGCGCCTTGGCCTTCAGATCCCCAGTAAGTATGACTTTTCCCTCGCCTCTACACAGGTTACCTACTTCTTCCATGAGATCCTCTACATGCTCCATGGAGACATTCGGGGATACGTACGCACTTATAATCAGGATGCCCCATAGTCTGACTGCCACCGTGTAGCGTCCTGTATAGACTTGGTCATCATTTACACGTGTCTTGCTTTGATCGATCACCCAGATCGCCGCCGTCCTATTTTCAGACAGTACCCAGTTCCCCGGGTTCTGTAATGGCTCCGTAATTAATGCTACGTCTATATTCCTCTCCTTGACTGTCTGCGTCAGCAAATCATGCGCCATTCTGCAATGGTTCAGATTTATTTGTAGGAATCGTATTACCTTATCCATTTCCCGTATTCTTTAGCCCATGGGTCACAAAATCCTTGTATGTAGGACAGTTTAAGGCTCCAGCTATATGCCTAGTTTTAGGAGGGATTATTCCTCTTTTTGTGCATAGGATGCACCTAGGCTCTGAGTTGCATGCCGTTATTACGTGGTCCTCGCTCCCACATTTCCTGCATAGCTCTTCTCCCTTCATCGCTGCCTTAGAGTTTATCGCTCTGTGGCCCAACTCATGACATTTAAAGCATCTCAGAACGTTGGGAAGGATCCTTACCTTAGTGATAGCATATCCAATTTTAATTTTATCCTCCTCCTTAATCCCCTCCGCATTTCTAGCCGGTAGCTCAATTATAGTTTTTCGGAGCCCTCTGGGACTCATTCTGGTTTCCTTGACCGCAATTTCTATTGTGTCCGCCAGGTTGTATCGTTGCCTAATGGCAGCAAGGATTTCCCCTTTTGTGGATATCGGATCCAAATCCTTAATTTCTGCCTTAAACTTCGGTGCCAGTGCTCTTGTCACCGCATCGTTCCCGATAGCATCCACCACTGCCTTTTTGATGACGTCCAGTTCTCCTTCTCTCCCTAATTCAATAAGGAGATCTCCGGCCCTCGTCCTTCTGACTGAGCTAAGGTGTCCCAGCTTATCTTTGGATCTGTCCACTATTTGCTTAAATAGATCCCCGTACGTCCTATTGTCCGTCCGCTTCAATAATATGGCCTCCGCTTTTTTATTTCTGGCCCCTACAGTTCGTTTCTCATTTTGTCTCCGTTCTTGTTTGGGGTTTTTTTTTCATCAGGTGCCGCCGAACTCTTCTTCCTCCTCCTGGTAGTTACCTCACTCCATTTCTCCTCACTTCTCTTTGTACTTTCCTCTCCCCCTTCATTTATCCTGCCTGCTCCTACTTCGGTTTGTGAAGTCCCCTTTCTAATTTTCTTCCTCTCTTCCTCGTATAGGGGCGATCTGACCTTTCTTTTCACGTTTCCCTCCGGTTTTTTGTGGCCACCTGCTCTTGGGCCCTCGCTTCATTGCCAAGCC
The DNA here is from genome assembly GCA_917499265.3 of Mimumesa dahlbomi. Lineage (NCBI taxonomy): Eukaryota > Metazoa > Arthropoda > Insecta > Hymenoptera > Crabronidae > Mimumesa > Mimumesa dahlbomi. Next base: position 3,413,459 of record OU824120.1, read on the forward strand.
GGCTCTCGCCCATCCCCATTTCCTCTACCGTCCAGTCCGAGGAGCACTCTCCTGAGAGCCTGTTCTGCGTTAACGATGTCCCGTCCTTTCTCCGTCTTTCCTGCCTGTGCATTTTCTTTGGCGACGTCTGTGCCTCTCTGTCAACCGTTTCTATTTTCTTCGGCGCCGTATTTAGTTTTTCAGATATGGCTTTATCATCCCCGGTTCTCCTAATCCTTAGGCCCATTAGAATCCTGCGCAACTCATTTAGTGCCTCTGTTTGAGATGAGCACGTGTCCTTTATGTCTCTGTTTGCCCCTTTGCTTTTCGTATATGCAAAGTCCTTTATCTTGTTTGCATTTGCCAATGCTACCTTTACCATGTCCAGAGCCGCGTTAATATCTTGGAGAAGCCAGTCCTTTTTCTCTTCTCTTCCTTGGCGCTCCATATCATTGCTACTCTTGAAGGTAATGCCAGTTTCAGGTCCAGCCAGTCGTTTCCTTACACTGGTTAACGTGACCTCCGGAGTACTAAATACTTTTGTGTGTTCCCCAGCTGACAGATCCGACGTGTCGCATCCCGAGAGCCCTGACTCAGTCGCCCAAATTTCTAATCTCCTCTGGATTATTGGGGATCTCATAAGTTTTTTTCCTGCCAGGAATGGCGACTCGCCAATCGCGATTATCTCCGACCTCACCCTGTCCGGATCCTCCAGCATCATCACGGCCTTGGTGGGAGCCAATCCGCCACCCTTCTTGCCGGATCCTGGTGCTTCCTCTCCAGTCCCGTGCGATTGCAACATTGCTTCGCCCGCCACTATCCCAGTCTTTTTGGTTTTTGTTTTAAAAAAGTTCTCCATTTTTGTCCCACGATCGGGGTCGGACGCTTGAGATTTCACCCACCCCTAGAGCCGCCCTTGAGGGTGGGGGGCCTACGTTACGACTAGGTTCGGCCAGGTGCCCAGAAGAGTCGATTGCGACCGTGCATGTTTATTTAGAGGTCCCCGCGGCCATTCATCCGTCGGCTCGTCCTCCCACCTTGGATTGGGACTTCCTGTGTACAGTTTATGTGTTTGTGTGTGATAGTGGTTTGCTCGGTGTTAGTGTGTTGGTGTGCTGATCTGCTTCTTGACCCTTCCCTCCCAGCCTCCCCGGCATGCGTGGCGCTGCCGGGCTCAGTCGAGCCCATCGGTGCAGCCCAGGAGATCATCAGGGAGCTTCCCCACCGCGGCAAGGTAACAGATCAAGGAGGAGATGCGTACTATCGATCCTGTACAAAGGTCTTCGACGTTTTGTTACACCATTCATACTGTCGACTTCAACACCCGACTTCACGTATGTGTGTGTTTAAATCTCCTGATAGCGCTATTTCGAATTATATCGCGATTATTGTGCTGCTACAGCACTGCAGGGCAGGCATGAAAGGAGACGTGATCAGGGTCTTGTACGCAATAAAAAACTGCTATTAGGAAGATCTTCGTGAGTGGTGGAATTGCCCGATTGGAGAAGCGCACGATTGCGATGGCGTGGGATGACTCCTTCCGGAGGAGGGGGAGATATTCTGTTTAAGATAGGCCCAATTCGCAATAACCGAGAGTTACTCCGCCGTAGAGCAAATATTAACCTTTCTGAGATGGGATCATTCTTGGCGTCCCTAAGAACAGTCGTTTAAACGATTAATCTAATTCTCTAATGCGGTTTCCCAGAAATTGACAATGTTACAGTGCCCCGTTTCTGTGCATTTAAAATTCCAGAAGGCCTGCTCTTTAGATATACACACCCCCGTACAAAAGTAACCGGACACTTGCGCATTTGCCAAATTTGCCTAAATATTTCTTAAATTTAGTTTCTTTTATAGATTTTTTGTGTTGTCCTTTAATCTTGATGTTGTTCTTGGGTAAGACCAGCAATATTTATTAATTAATACTGTCGATAAAGTTATTATAAAGCAAAGTAAGCGGAACATGCATATAGAAGCGGTATGTGGTTATACAGCTTTAGACGATTTTAGCTGGAATCCGTACGTTTTTTACATTCTATTTGGTATATTTTTAGCATTTATCTATTTAGTATACTCCTTGTATAAATTCGTATGCGTTTTCGTAACGGGGAGAACATATGAATGAAAAGGAAATTTAGTTATTTTTATGTCATTTTGTAAGAAGAATTGTGTAAACTAAAAAAAGTATACTCTGTATACTCTACTATAACTAAATGCTTCATAAAACTTAATTTCATTGAGAAATGGGTACATTATTGTAGCATAAATACAGTATTTACATGAATTTCATAGATGTTCAGACACTTTTGTACGGGGGTGTATATTTTGTTCATGAATAAAACACCAAAATGACTCCGATCCGCTGCACCCCGTCTTATACAGAATGTCCCAGATTATGGAACAAATGGAACGTACACATTGCTTATACTTAAAAAATTTAAATGTCCTTTTGTTAAAAAAAAATCCTTTATTGATCAGCGGCCTTGTTTTTGAGGTACGTGCTTCCAAAGTGTCGTGCTCCTACTTTTGGGCTGCGTGGTTTGACCATCATACAAAGACGCGCAGGAAAGTATTAACACGCGGTCTGCAAGGGGAGGAACAAGAAAAAAATCTCAGATGCTGCTCAACAAGGTGATCGATGTGATATTTTCTCACGCTGTTATTCCTACAGTTTTTTAAAACACACTACATTAATAATCATATATTTCTCAAATCTACCGTCTAATTTCCGTTTGTTTAGTGTGATTTGACTAATACGGTGAATTGACGGAATGTGTATTTGTGACGTATTGAATCGGTTGGAGGGTAAACCCGATCAGAAGACTTTAAAATAATCCTAAACTTGATGGTCAGGTATGCCACATAGTTGTGTGTCTGGTAATTAAATTTTAGTAAACACTATTACTTAACAAATCACAAATCCAAACATGATCAAATTGGTACCTTGATCCACCGCCGTTACTATACGAAAAACGTACTCCTCAATTTCCCGGAACTCCACCATCAAAACAGCAATCACTGAATCAGGCAAAGTTTTAGATTTTCCTATTATTCACCGGACTTTCCCAAAATCACTAAATCAAGTCTGTAGGGTTTTAGAAAATAAGCGAAATGAGTGTCGTGTGAATTCGAGTGTTTTCGAGCGCATGAGCAAGTGTCTGCCAAATGTCTGATTTTGAAAGAGAAAGTATGCGAGTTTATGATGGACAATGGCAGCGGTTGAAGAGCGCCCACCATGGGCGTTTTCATGGGGAAATCCGGTCGACCCTTCGGCGGCGGTCCGTAGGCCTTTGTCCTAGGTATAAGGGATGAGTGAGTGAGAGAGCGAAGAAAGTGAGTGAGATGGAATGAAGTGCAAGTGAAATTGAATGAAGAGTGAGCGAGAAAAATGCGAGTATAAGGAAGCGAATGATGGGAAAGCGAGGAGAGTGATAGTTTAGCGTGAGGAAGAAGAGTGTGACGTTTAGTGAGAGTATTAATGAGTAGAGCTTTTCGAGTATTGTGAGAGTTTAGCGAGTATAGGATTGAGTGTCCTTTTTTGTGAGTTCCGTGAGTACATTAAGTAAACATTTTAATATAGTTTAATTGTTAGTGAAACATCGAGTCGTGTGAGTTTTCGTGAAGCAAACCTTCATTATTTTTCCTACAAGTCTAAAAGCAAAATTTATACTTATATACTAGATATCTTGGTACACAATTTTTCTCTCCGAAATCAGAAATAATTTAGACACCGTACTTCACAGGTAAATACAACTCATCACATTTTCTGAGTGCCCCCCCCCCCCCCCCCAATCTAATATAGCCAGTCCACAGTTGAGTTACATTCTATTACAAATTTGTTCATAGTAATAATTCTCGTTGAATTAGTTGTGTTCGAGAAATAGTCCTTGCGAACATGAGTGAAAGTTCGCATTCAACTCACTACAGAATAGCACTTTAAGTCGATAACTCTTGTAGCTATTGATGTGTGAATGCGGCAATTTACATAACCCAAATGCATCATCGTCGCACACATTCTCTCCTCGTGGTGTGCCGACCTCGTACGAACGGCTTACGGCTAATGGTAACTAAGAAACTCGAAAATGCGGCAATTAATATAATTTCTGTGCGGCACAAGTAACTCTTTGAAAATCATTCTTTCTGGTCCCAGCCATACTCAAAAGAATCACAGTCCACTCAATTTAATCAATTGTAAATACAACATCCACATCTTTCATATATTTTCGAGCCGCTGTACGACACACACTAATGTATGTACATATGTACAATACAATGTATAATAGAATGCGTGAGAGATTTTTCATTGTAGTCACATGGCCAATCGATAATCTTTCACGCACACTGTTATAATAGATGTGGATCAGCTGACGTCAGTAGTATTAGGTTGGTCGGTAACACGGCGACGTAACGGTGTTTAACAAATTTGTACGCCGAAACCGTACAATAAAATTAATCCTTTTGTTGATTGTCTTCGAAAAAGAAGTCTTGATGCACTATACGATTTTTTTCAAGTTGGCAATCAACCGGTATTATAGAAAAAATCAAAGTTTTTTTATAAACAAGGAAAATGCTACGTAACGGTAATAATTGAAGCAGTTATTTTTTTTATAAATTTTGAACTTTTGTAGTTATATTGCAATTAAAACCACTCCTTTCCGACTTACCATTTCGGAGATATAATTTTTTAAAAATTGTGTACAAATGGAATAGTATCTCGATAGGGCATGGTTTTCGGACATAACTTTATTGTTCTTTTTTCACCTTTTGGTGCGTACTATTGATTCTGAAAAAAGGTCCCCGATCATATGTTACACCCTGTATATTAGGCAGAAAGGGCGGATGAGGGAGAGGGAGTGAATGGGAAAGAGATCCGAGATCGACAGGACTAATCCCACGGCATTTTGACCCTGGACTATCGCTTTCGAGTCGTCCTACCTTCCACGACACCTTTCTCAAAAAAGAAATAGCGGCTGAACATTTAGAGCCAGACCCCGTTGCCGTCATATTGGCACGTAATTGTATTGTAAATACATAGGAGTGATGAGCAAGCATAATGTATCGATGTGTTGCTATTTGAAGTTATAAAAGTATTAGATCGAGAATAAGTGAACTAGCACTTCGTGGAATGAAAGAAGATACAGTGTCAACAGACCAAGTGAGAGACGAATGCAAGTGTGTGTGTAGGCTTGCGTGTGTGCGTCGATTAGGATTAGCTTTAAAAGAAGGTACACCGGGTGAGGCACAAACTATTACCACTTAGAATAACTCCGAAAGTATAATAGTAGTGTAGGCTTCGAATTGAGTAAAAGATACTCTTATGTGAAATATACTTCTTTACTTGAAATATGGAAGGAAAAGAAAAGTTAAGGTATACGTGCGTCTATACGTCTAATCGTCTACGCGTCTACGCGTCTAACGTTGATCGCGCTCCGACGAACGCGCCTCACTTCGCTTACATTTATCGCACGTCTCCTGCGTCGCACCGTCTATAGCATATCGCGAGGCAAATACAAAACATCGTATGCACCGTCCTACAGTAGTAAAAAAGTTAGATTTTTGTTGCTAGCTGGAGTCGTTTCAGAAATTTGAACATCAAGTTTGATATTTTAAATAAAGTGCTATGATTTTATACATATTTTCTCATAGCGGCAATTAAGACGAATCTAATGATGTGCAACATTAAGGTTTGAATGTCAACGAAGGTTATTGAAGGCATAAAAGGTGAAATGAACTTACATTTACAGAAGGTGTTCAAAGTGATTACCATTGGTAACAATGCAATGCCGCAATCTCCTTATCACAGATTGAATAGTATTTCTTATCACTTCAGTACTTATTACTTCGGCACTTATCGAATCACATGCTGTAACAATTTTCCCTCTCATATTTTCGAGCCTAGTTAGAACTTCTTAAAAACAATGGTTTTCAAGATTCCCCAAACGAAAAAATTCGGCGGCGTGAAGTCTGGTGAATGAGCGAGCCATGATACAGTACCTTCGCGTTCAACCTAACAATTGGGAAATCTTCTATACAACTCATTTCCAGCCTGCAACGATGAATGTGCCGGACACCCATCGTGTTGATATCATATTCAGTTTCTTGTTTCTAAAGGTATTTCTTCTAATAACGGACCTAATGTTTCTAGCAGGATTGTGCTGTAGTTGCTACCGTAAATAAAATCCAGTTAATAAATGAGTTTTTTCTCTAAATTTGGAATGGAGTCCATCGGCAGATTTTAATGCGATTCATAAAGTCTGTACCAGTTAATTCTTGGGGCAGACTGATATAATAAGGCAAGAATACCAATTTCTGTGTCTTCGTTAGTTACTTGCTTTTACCCGCCTTTTTTCAGTTGGGCCAAGTATCCAGTTGTTCTCAATTTAGCATACAAATACTTAAATATAAGGCGTGTATGTTGGAGGTATATTTCAATACACTGCGTGCACAGAGACGCGTATAGCGTTAGCCAACACGCATGCGTACGCGCTGCCCTTCTGTTCTCAAAGGCAAGAAACCGTAGACGTGTAATGTGCGTGCCCGTTATACAGGGCGTAACAAAAATTCTGGGACACTTTAGGTTCATGGATAGAACGCATAAAATTAAGAAAAAAAAGTCTTATAAGTTGTGGGCGTAACCCACCCCCTATCGAGATACAACCCCTTTTGTAAAAAATTAAAAAAAAATCATCTCCGGAATGGTACGTCATAGAAGACCCGTTTTGATTGCAATATAACCGGACAAGATCAAAGATAATAGAAAAAAATATGATTGCTGCGATTATTGCTGTTAAATAGCATTTATTCTTGTTTAATCCAAACAACGTCGATTACCTATATCGTAGCAGGTTTGTAACAACTTGGGAAAAATTGAGGGCATTCACTAAATCTTCCTTTGCGTAGATAGTGATATTTTTTTTCTTAAACTTTAATCTCTTCCGGTTATATTGCAATCAAAATCGGTCCTCGACGTCGTAACATTTCGGAGATATGATTTTTTTTTAATTTTTTACAAAAGGGGTTACATTTCGAAAGGGTGTGGGTTGCGCCCACAACTTATAAGACTTTTTTTTCTTATTTTTCTGCGTTCTATCCATAAACCTAAAGTGTCCCAGAATTTTTGTTACACCCTGTATATTACATCGTTTCTGTACCCCTAATTTATTCAGCAATCCTTTAATAAAATGTCTTTAAAGCCACGTAAGGTGATGCATAAGGGATCCAACCTCAATAATGTAGGATAATAGAACATTGAAGATATTTTTCAGCGTTTAAGTCTAGCTCTATTTGAATTCTTCTAGCATTGTCTGTAAATGAGCAGTCTGTTGGTTTATTCTTCGTTAAGAACACGTAGACCCATTGGTTTATGATACGGAAAAAATACCAAAGGCTCTAACCATCCGGAGTCTTAACATTCTTTGAAAGAAAACATTATTTAAATTCGCTTGATTCGATGTTACTAACCTTACCGTTGTTATTATCGTTGTCCTGCGGTATCGTTCGAACCGTGTTTATTTGTCATTGTCAGGTTTGAAAACTGCCCCGTATTTTGTAAATATTTACTGTATATGGCCGCAAAATTGATATTTGAAGATACGCGAGAGAGAATTGTTAGTGCATATGGTTCGATACGTTCTAAAGTGATAAAAATACTATTCCATCCATGGTAAGGAGATTCCAGCATTGCATTGAAATCACTGGTAATCACTTTGCACACCTTCTGCAAATGTAAATTCATTTTACCATTTTTGACTTAAATGACCTTCGTTACCCTTCAAACACCTTAGTATTGCACACCATTGATTTTGTTTCGATACCCACTGTCAGAAAATAAGTATTAAAATATAGCATTCCATTAAAAAAAATTGTTTTTAAGCATTGTGAACTTTGTTTCATCTCCAAATGTCGGAAGCGGCTGCACCGACCAACAGAAAACTAACGTCATATAATGGTTCACGTTGTGCCTTGCAACTTTTGTTTCGAAAACTTTTGTATTACTACCATGCCTTCGGAGTTATTCTAGTTGCCACTAGTTAATGTCTTACGCTGTATATTAAAGGCAAGCAATTAATATTAATGCGTCAGGTATAAGTGTGACGATAATGGACGTACATGTGATAGAATAGGTATACTAAGAAGATCTATGTAGATCATATGAAATGTAGTAATAAATAGTGAGTGTAAAGCGGCATATATCACCCAAATTCTTTAACTACTTGCTTAGAATTCATAAAAAAATACGATTCGTTCCTGGATGTACCATTACAGGTGCAGGCTGATATCGTATGCGATTGAACCATTAGATTGGTTGATAAATATCTAATATATTTCTGCTATTAAGAATCGTGAAAGTGATAAAGCTAAGAACCCAAAACATTTGCGTGCAATAAAAATGAAAATAAAGGTACTGAAAATTAATCTAAAAAATAGTTAATTTATCACATCCATACCATAAACCCTGTTAGAAAGAGGGCCTCGCAATAGATGGCGTTAAGGAACTGCGTGTTCTCTTGTTCTAGACCATTGAGTAAAGAGGGAGGGTCTTTTGTCTTTTGCGTTACTGCGTGGTAAACGTTCACGTACCCATTGCGTACTTCGAAATAAAGTATTTAGTTATAAAAGTGGGCTTAAGATCCAATAACGGCGCAACATGCGATATTCGGTTAATAATAAAAATCAATCTCTGTATCGATAGTGTAAGGAGAGGTTTCTCTCCATCTAATTTGTTTAATAAAACCACATTCTAATAAACCCAGGGTTGCAAAAATGGATTAACATAATGTTTTTAGTAGGAGGCGAAAGTTCTACATATGCATTAATTTGGAAAAATCAATTCAATGTATACGATAGTTAAAAGATGTAAAGGCAGATATATGAAGATTTTAAAGTACTCCTTCGAATGTACTTATTTTTTTGTTTATTTCATTTTAGAATTTGGTATATGGGTCTCTGCTGGATTTTACGAGGCCTGAAGCGACAACAACAGTTAACGGATCGTAGATCGCGATGGCTAAAAGAAAAATACCTTCAGCTCTACTTTGAAGAAGGTTGTTCAGAACCAATGACAGCCGACAGCATAAGAGTATTTGGTGGTCGAGACTGGTCAATGACCGATAGCATTGGAGGACTTTCGCCAATATGTACCAGTGCCCTTCGCAGGCGAAACGTGAAAGGAAAGAAGACGAAATCCATTGGAAATATTCATGCGTTAACAAAGGTGGGTTAATTATTGTGAATAGATTCTGTACCTCTTTAAATGAAAAGTTATTAGTTTAAAGCTAAGAAATGGAGTCATTAATTGCATACTAATAATACGGCACTAAAATATGATGCGTAGTACAATATTCTACAAGAGAGGATGTCATTTAAAAATCCATATGTTTTTAAATTGATCAAGAGACAAGGTCTTGTCTCGGGCCAAGTACAAGACTGGCAAGACCTTGACTCTATTCCGGAAATATTAGATCGGGGTTTTCGGGGTATTCAAACGGCAAGAAAGCGACAAATTTCCTAAAAAGTGCGATGATATTCTTAAAGGCGGCGTCGAGACGGGTCGATTGAGACTAATTACAAAAACATTGGTCCACCCAATAACGAGATATTTAATGTCAAAAGTACGTCTTTTCTGTGCAATAAGTCGTCTACTTCGTCGATTCCAGTGTCACACATTCGATCATGCGAGTTCTATCGATGTCAAACCGAAATAACAGATTTTCATACCATGCGACGATAATTTTTCTGTCGGTAATGTAGATTTTTATATGTAATCTGTCGCAGACATGCCGGAAAAAATCAAGAGACAAGGTCTTGTCTCTGGCCAAGTACAATCAACAGCATAAATGCCGTTTCACTGCGAGGTACGCGAGTATCCACAACACTAATGCTTGCTTCACCTAGGTGATTTTCGTGCCCTCTCTTTCTAATAATTCGTTTCTCTCTCTGACGTGTGTCGCAGCATAGTAACAAGTGATAACAACTACTACATCTCTTTTTTTTCGTCATTCCGCCGCACTCATTCTATCCAGGCACGCGGACTTAGGCCGGACAGGCACGTATGAGAGCGCGATCGCCGATCGAGGAAGGCATCAAACACGGTTTTCGCTATGGCTCGAATTTTTCTCGCATAAGAGCCTCTCTTTCCTTCCTTCCGTCTATCGCGCTCGCACTCCGATCACGGCTCACAGACGATGGCCGAGCACAGGTGGGTTGGTGCGTCTTCGTCTATCGCGATCGTTCATTCATATTCTTCGGGACATTTAGAATTATTTTATGGGACATTTAATATTTCTTGCTAATTTTTGAGCCCATAATAGATTTTCAATAAATTGATATAGTAAATAAGGAATCAATTTCGCGAAATATTGAATCACGGGGATATACATAACACGAAATGAATGAATAAGAAATATCTTATTATTATTCCATTTATATTTAATTAAAATTCAGCGACACTATGGGATCAAATATTGGACATAGGTGTTAAATGCCCGATAAAATGATTAGCAAAATGTTTCGAATAAAACGAAAGAGTCGCCGTGGCCGGAAAGACACACCGTCGCACTTACTCTCGGCGCTCGTAGTGCGAGCACCGCGAACGCGACGGACAGAACGAAGAAAAGATGGGCTCTTATGCAAAACAAATTCGGACGATGATGAATTCCGCATTGATACCTTCCCCGTCATCAAACGTGCTATCACACATGCTTGCTCGGCCCACGTTCGTGTGTTTGGCTAGTACGAACGCGACGTAGCGACGGAGCGACGGAAAGATAGAGACAAAGTATGCAGTTGAATGCAGTGTTGTTGATATCCCGAGCCACAGTACGCCACAAGGACAACGAATTATACGAAAGAGAGAGAAAGAAAAACACCTTCGTGATGCAGGTATTAGTACGTAATTCAGAAAATATCAAACTGTTATCAATAATAATTTAATATAATGGTTGCTTAAATTGTTATAAAAAGGTATTTAGTTTCTAGACCTTCGATGCATGTCAAAGCGTCTCTTCAAATTTCTACAAACTTTTTTTTAGTACGTAATCAAATTGTTCTGTAAACCGGTCTTCCATGATAAAGTCAGCAAATTTTGCTGAGTCTCTCCGAAACGTGTAGTTATCGGTACTGTTAACAAATTTTTTTACATGTTTTGCATTGAAACTTTACTATCTTGGATATCGAATCTCTAAATTGTTCCGTATCTGTTTGTAACAGTGGTATGATATTATCTACACATCTTAACAATGAAGTTAGTATATTTTTCTGCAGGTATACTGTAAAATTAGATCAAAAGATGCCATGGTAATAAAAAAAATTCATGATTTCAAAAAAACTATTTTTTCTTCAAATAGATTGTTGAAGTATAGGTACGTTTAGAGGACACGATGACGTTGTTGTATGTAAATTGAAAAACATTTTCAACGATATACATAGGACCTGTTGCGACGCATCATAAGCTCACAAAGCCAGCAGATGTAGTTTATATCTTTAAAAACTTTCACTTTCGCAGGCCTCGAGTCTTTTCGATTACAACCCGGTTCCGTTAGTCCGAATTTTTAATTTTGCTCGAATGTCCGAAAAATCTATATGCTTTATGACTTAATGGCGGTCAGCTGTGGCAGCCAGAGTTCGGCGGGCCATCAGCTGTTTCGGTTTTGGAGGCAACTTGTCCACGCGGACGTTCAATCCACTCGTCTATTTTTACTTGTCCCTTTAACCAATCAATGCGGTGATCGTCCCCGGTTTACCAATCCGGAAAATTGAGGAATTTCCGCCAATCAGCCTTTTTTCTGACTGTAACATGCCCCTCCTAAGGCCTTCTCGTGGCCAATTTCGGTCTCACGCGGAAAAGCGCGGCGTGAGATCGTTAGACCAAATTTTACATCCGAAGTGTCTACTTCGGAATAACCAAGTACTTATACTCGCAACTACGCGATATTTTATACATTTTATACTTAGAGACTCGTGACACTCGTATTATACGATAAATTTTAATACAGGACGTTTTCTATAATAACACAAGTTGCTGTCCGTCTTCAACCTTTAGTTTTGTTTAACCAAGCGCGGTCAAAAAACAGTTTAGTTATTTTAACAATTCTGTTCAACCATATATATATATATATATATATATATATATATATATATATACTACTGACGACAGCTGATCCACATCTATCATATGTTTTCGAGCCGCCGTGCGACACACACTAATGTACAATACAATGTATAATAACAAGCGTGAGAGATTTTTCAGTGTAGTCACTTGGGCAATCGATAATCTTTCACGCATACTGTTATAATAGATGTGGATCAACTGACGTCAGTAGTATTAGGTTCGTCGGTAGAACAGCAATGTAACGGTGTTTAACAATTCTTTACGCCGAAACCGTGCAATAATGTTAAACTTTTTTTAGGCTGTCTTCGAAAAGGGAGCCTTGACGCATTATCCTTATTTTTCTCAAGTTGTTAATCAACCGCTATCATAGAAAAATTCAAAGTTCTTTTTTATAAACAAATAAAAATGCTACGTAACGGTAATAATCGAAGCAGTTATATTTTTTTTTAGTAAACTTTGATCTTTTCCGCTTATTTTGCAATTAAAACCGCTCCTCTCCGACTTACCATTCCGGAGATATAATTTTTTAAAAATTTTTTACAAATGGGGTTGTATCTCGATAGGGGGTGATTTTCGGACCTAACTTCCTTGGTCCGTTTTTCACCTTTTGGTGCGTACTATCGATCCTGAAAAAGGGTCCCCGATGATATGTTACACCCTGTATATATTTTGAAAGAGCGTGTACGCGTCCGAACATCGCAACGACAGACACTACGCAACAGGACCATATTGAAGTTCTAAAATTTCTAGAAATCAAAAGCATTCTTCAACAATTCATACAAATAATTATTTGCAATTTAGATATTTTTAATAAGATGGTTTTTGTGTAATTAAACCGTTTTTTTACACTTACATGTTTATTATAATTTTCGAATTGAGAATTTAAAAACCAAACTTATACACATCCTGCACTATCTTGCAATAATTAAATGTTTAATATTTTGGTAATTCCTTCAAATGTATATTCTTTTTCAGTAGTACCCACAATATATGCAAATTTTTAAACAATGTCTAACATTCTGCGAGAACCTTGTATACTTGACCTGAAACGTACCTATAGATTGAAATTTTCCTGGCTCCGGAAGAGTCTCTGATTTTTTTGTATCACTTCTTCAAAAAACTCTTTGAAATTTTATAAATACATAATTCTTATTACTATATTTCTTAAAAGGAAATAACGTTTAAAGGAAAATTTGGTATATTCCTTCACATCATCGTATATCATCATCATATCACCATATTAATCAGATCCGTTTATTCTCTGATTTTCCTACATTCTTTTATTCCTTCATTCCTGTATTCCCTTATTTATTCCTTGATACCTGCATTCCCTTATTCCTTAAAAACATTATTTCTTTAAAAACAAGTATTTTAATAAAACCATTACTATACTTAACAATATTCTACGAATGAAGTGAAATCAGTAAAAAGCATCGAAAATGCAAAGGTATAGACCAAGTACAAGAGGATGTGACTTTGGAATAGCTTTCTCGTTAACATAAACTTGATTATACGATGTATTTGAAATCAATCAAATGTGAGCAAGTACAAATTATTGTAGAGCAACGACACAATACTATCGCTAAGTAAATATATTCAATTAACTAAATTTCTCTAAATATGGTGTCTTCTCATTTAATGAGTAAATCTATTTACTGCTCTATTAAATGTACTTGGTGGCCCGCTTTTTACGAAGGTTCGATGGTAAAAAATACCTGTAGTATCAACGCCCCTAAGCTTAAATAGTTGAGAATGTCCGACATTAAAAGACAGTTGCTAAAACACAGTATAAAGTGGGCTTCTTACTGTACAGAATGAAAGTCCTTTAAATATCTCACGTCGTTCCTTTTTAATTTATGTTCACATCAATTATTGAAATACATTGCAATATGTACAGGGTGTATAAAAATTATGGGTAAAGACCATCATAGGGGGATTCTACACCTTCGGATCGGTGGACATTTGTAAAAAAAATTGCGTGCAAAATTGTCTGACCTTGAAATTCAAGGTTAAATATTTTTTGCTTGCATCGTATTCTACTCGTCGTCTAGACAAAAAGTGTCAAAGGAACCATGGGTCATAGGTCAACCGTTCTCTTAAAAAATGATCTTAAAATTCCAATACGTTTCCCACTTACTTTGTTTACACTTTACGGCGAATATTATCGTCTTCTCTTCCTTCATGACCATCTACATATTGTCTATACATATATCGTCACCTGTTCCTTCATGACCGTTATAACTTTAAGAACGATGTGTTTACATTTTTTACTCGGCTGCTTACAATTTCCTATCGTTGTATCTTTCATCAAAAATATCAAAATAATCATAAAAAATAATGGCTGCTTATAAAAATATTTGGCAAATGTTACGAGCTATTGATGAAGCAGGCGGAAATTATCGGTCACCTCGTGAAATATATCGGGAGACAGTGAGGTATAATGGAAGACCGTTACGTGCATCGGAAGTTCCAAGACACCGCCTCATTATGGTCGACCTGTTCGGCAATTTTTATATGAAATGTTCGGGACCCGGTGGATAGGACGCAGATCAGCTCCACACTTATGGCTACCTCGTTCGCCGGATTTGACGCCCTTGGACTTTTTTCTTTGGGGAGCAGTCAAAGAAATTGTTTACGGATCTGAACGGCAATTTGCATCGCCGGAGCAATTAAAACGTAAAATAGAACACGCTTTTCATCGCCTAAAAAGAAGACGAGATATAGGCGAAAAAATCCGACGAGATTTGGAAATCAGATTACAGGACTGCTTAGACCGTAATGGTGGCCATACAGAAGCAGGATCACAGGCACGCCTATTACGAATAATACAGCAAGATGGTGCAGCTCTTTAGGTCCGTAGAAGAAACAGGAGACGATGACATTCACCGTAAAGTTTAAATAAAGTAAGTGGGAAACGTATAGGAAAATGAAGATCATTTTTTAAGAGAACGGTTGACCTATGACCCATGGTTCCTTTGACACTTTTTGTCTACGCGACGCGTAGATTACGATGCAAGCAAAAAAAATTTGACCTTGAATTTCAAGGTCAAGGACAATTTTGCACGCAATTTTTTTTACAAATGTCCACCGATCCGAAGGTGTAGAATCCCCCTATGATGGTCTTTACCCATAATTTTTATACACCCTGTACATGTAATTTCCCCTCACACACATTCAGATTGTTAACATATTAAATTAGAAATGAGAATAAATATTTGTTACGTTACGCTTTGGACATCAAGTTCGTAAAAAGCGGGCCACCAAGTACATTTAATAGATCAATAAACAGATTTATTCATTACAGGACATCTGTTTGAAAAAAAGTTTTTTCCCATTTTTTTTTATTGGCTTAAATGATGAATAATCATTTCAAAAATAATATGCAATAAGAGTTTTTCATGGTTAATATTTTCAAACAATTTTTTAAGGTCATTATTTGAAGCGCCCCTGGTACTCGGAAGCGTAGAAAGTGTCGCGAACTTACACATGGTTTATTTTTGAATTCCAAAGCATAATGGCGCGATTTCTTTTTATTACCGATGCCTGATATGATTATAAAGGTAGGTATTTGTGTCTCTAATTGACGTTAAACATAAAAATTTTATATGCGATGCTGGTCTAGATAATTAGTTCTTTGCTCTCCTATCCTGATATCTCCAGTTCATTCTCTCAATAGAAATTAAGGATATAAACAATCGCAACTGTGAATTACGTGCTAACGTCTACAATTTTATATCTCAATATGAGTGACAAAGTGTACAGTGGTCGGAAGGGCTCAAAATATAATTCACAGAATAGCAAAAAGAGACACTCTTTTGAGTGTCTTTGCAATGCATATTGAAGTTTATAATGCAATTAAGCCTATATATGAAGAACTTAGGACTGATAATTTCCTTTCTCGCTGTCTTGGAGACTTTACACAAAGTTCAAATGAATGATTTAATAATAAAACTGTCTGGACAGTCGCACCAAAGTGCTTTCATAGTGGCAAAACTATTGTTGAAATTGCTTTTATAACTTTCAACGATGGTTTATCAAGTATCATGCACGTGTTGGATTGTCTTGGACAAGTTGTGGGCCGAAATTTTTACGATTTTTCCATTGAAGCCGATGCTATTCGTGCGACGTCTGCAGAGCGCTCAATGTCCGATGCCGCCAAAACCGCTCGTTCTAACTTAAAATCGTCAAGAAAATAAAAGGAAGACCTTTATTTGAGTTTGCAAGGTTCTGTATATGGTCCTGGTATCGCTGGGTAAAGGTAAAAAAAGCAGCAAGCTATTATTTTAGAAATTTCATGTTGATAAGTAGTTTTGAAACTCTAAACGCGATTATCTCGAAACCATGTTTTCACAATCGGCTGGCAGTAAATCTCAAACAATTTTCAACCGATTGACTTGAAATTTTATCTGTAACTTCTTAGATAAATTCTCTAGTGAAGTACACAGGATTTTCATGATTGATGAACAATTACGATTTTTATAAACAAATTAGTGTCGATTTTTTGGACAAAAACAAAACTTTTTCTTCAAAACAGTGTGAAATGGACAAAAATCAATATTTTTTAACCCTTTGCGGTTGATACCGTTTCCGCGCGGACCAACCCGCAAGTCGAGGCGTTTCGCAGCGCTTTTGGTGAATTTCTTACCACTAACTTAAAATGATTATACACCGAAATTAACACATAAAACTTTTATATTTTAATATTTACAGTATATTTACATCTTTACCAATATAATTTCTTAACGATTAGTCTTTGTAATTTTTCTTTGTGTGATATTTTTTGTAACAATTGCCGAGATGCATGCCCGGCTTTTCGAGACAAGTATCGCAATAATAGGTTGTTTGACGTGTTTTACCGGGGTTCATTCTTTGAGGACAGACTTTACAATCCTTCCTAACTCCTATTAGAATGGTATGCAGCTTTCCATTTAGGCGGATGTATCCGGAATCGGAGGTTGAAGTCGAAGCTCGAGCGCGTGTCTGACTAAGATCTCCAGTCAATTGCCGAACTAAGGTTTTCACATACTGTAAGTGATTAAGCGGCTGTTCTCCTCTCTGTTGTTTAGTGATTTTATGTATATGAGTCTATTGAGCAAATTTCCAGACCCCAAAAAAACAGTTTACGCCACCATTTCAAGGATTTTCTTAGGAAACAGTACGTTGAGGCTAATTGATCTGCACGATCGACACCGCCCATATGTTTTACATATATAATTTATTACAACATTAGGCTTTTTGTCGGTAACTTCAATACCACGTTGTAAAATTCTTTTCACATGAGTTCAAGATCGAACTGATGCCGAAAATGCAGTCCGCTTCATTTTACCGCACTAATCTCAGATAAGTAAACCTTAAGTAATTTGAAAGAGACATGCATAGAATTACAAATAACAACATTCCAAACATGAACAAGGCATCGCCGGATAAGAAAACATAAATATACTTGTCACCGCGCATCGTATTTCCGCATCAAACAAAGCGGTGAGCGAGAGTCACCGCTCGACTTGCGGCATTAAGTCGTACGGTGAGCGAGAGTCACCGCTCGACCGCAAAGGGTTAATAATCCTGTGTACTTTACTAGCAAAACTCATATAGATAATGAAAAAATTTTTTGTATTCGTCTAAGTCACGATGGACGGCACTTCTACTGCCAGCCGCAAAAGCATACGAAGAGGACGTCTTGGATCGCAACGCGCACAGCTGCCATTTTATTTTCAAAAAAAAATAAAAAAAAATGTTTGTGTACTTGAAAGTGTAATTAATGGATACCCAAAAGGATTTTTTGATTGCTTATTTAGTTTAGTCAAAAAAAATCCCAAAAATATACGTTTTTTCCAGGTTTCAAACAGATGTTATCCCTTAAATGAGGAGAAATCATTTTTTGGGTAATTCAGTTAATTGAATATATTTACTTACCGATAGTATTGTGTCATTGCTGTACAATAATCTGTACTTGCTCACATTTGTTTGATTTCAAATCCTGTGTAAAATGAAGTTTATGTTAATGAGCAATTTATTCCAATGTAACATCCTCTTGTACTTGGCCCATAGCTTTGCATTATCGATGCTTTTTTGAGGATATTATTTTATATAAATTTTTTACAAAAGGGGTTATATCTCGGTAGAGGGTGGTTTTTAGACAAAACTTTATAAACTTTTTTTCATGTTTTAGTGCGTACTATCGATTCTGCAAAAGGGTTCCCGCAGTTTTGTCACAACCTGTATACATGTCCTCATTGTATGTACTTATATTATAACAGGTTCATCCGTACTCGTCACTCTCATTTCCCGATCGCGGCCTTTAATCCGTCACCTCTCGTTGCGTCCCTCACTCACACAAATCCTTTTATATACCTTGTGTCTTTCTAATCAGTGCACACGCACTCACCCTTAGAGCTATCACGTATGTACGTTCATTTTCTTTCTTAATCCGCACTTGAGATAATGCGATTGCGGTTTGTCAAGGACAACACATAGGTGAATTTAGGATTTGGACGTGACTAGACGTGACTGGACGTGACGAAGAAACTATTTTTAAGAAGTACAATTTCCCTTGCAATAAAAAATGTTTTCAAGTCGAGTCATCTGATTACCACATTCGGTCGTTAAGATTCAGGGAGTGTTTTCGTTTATGGTAGAGCAAAATTCTGCACCTTATTTGCAATACCATCTGAACTGTTACTTTTTAATGATAAATAACAATACACGCATTGTAAATTCCAATTTACTGTAACAAAACGTGCTGTGCGACCGAAAACATGGATCGCGGAAAACACCGGCCTCAAGTAAGTACGAGCCCCACTTGACGTACCCGCACTCTGATAGTAGGTAGTTGGGGGCCGTTCCCAAAATTCCGAAAACACCCCCGTTTCTCTGTGAGTGACTGTTGAAAAAATCCTGCTAAGGCTCAAGGTCCGCCCTGTTCAAGTTGGAGGATAAAATGATAGCCACGAGGAACGGAGAGTGTCGAGGACAACTCAGAATTTTCAAGAGCGCTGAACCATTATTATCAAAAGTACACGCGATGATTCACACCAGTGAAAACAGTTATAATAGTAATACAATAACGCTTTTGCAGGTATGTTCATTCTTATATTGTTTTGTTTTTTAAATCATAACGCTTTGATATTTCTGGACTAAGTTACTGTTTTTTTTTCATTCTAAAAATGAAAACTGAGACTACACATCAGTGTTATAAAAACAGTGTTCGACATAATTTCCCGAACAAGGTTGAAAGACTAATCAAACAGAAAAGCACTGTTGCTGATTTTGAGATGGCTTGGTATGACTGAACGCATATGACAGGAACCGATATCTCTCTTTGCATTCGCGTAAATACCGCTACACGTGCTCTTCTACAATCTTGCTATTTTCACGCTTTTTACGGCTGCAAGTTGCCTTCAGGTCGCATCTTTCATTTTAGTCCCCGTAGATTTTTGCTGCCTCTTTATTGTCTATATCCTTCTGTTCTGTCTTCCCCGCTCTAGGCTTTCCTGGTTTAACTTCTATTAGTATAGACCTTACACCCGTAGGCTGATCGGTACCATAACCTCAAGTAGCCTCCGCATCGTAGTATCCGTTCGACGTGCTGAGGGCAGTCAGGCAAAGGTGAATCCGTAAGCCTTGGTTATGCCGTTGCGGGCGGTTCCAGGCTAGGTTCCTCACACTCCAACGCGGGGAACACTAGTCTATCTACTTCCTCTAGGCCGCATTCAGACCCCTGCTGCACCTACGAGTAGGATGATTGTCCCGCAGAGTCCTTCCCAACTCGGGCTCTCCGAAAATCGAAGCTGGCACAGCCCGAACCCCGAGTGCCATATTCCTTTATCCTACCTTGGGTATAGCAGCTTAGGTACGTATGACAGAAAAGCAACGGTCGAATTTTTGTACGTACAGTTTGAGGTGGATTTAATTCGGCAGCTAGTATCTGTGCTGCTCTTGGCATCGGCTAATTTTTAGCCATAGCACTCGTTTCAACTGGACTCTAGCGTACAATTGTCCCAGCGCCTGTACTGAACGGGGCACGGCGCCCCTCTCCCCGTACGGCTGCCCAGGCGCCTGAGCGCCGTGCCACAAGGATCCTGTAGCGCCGTCGGACGCTATCCGAAAACCCTGATTGCCGCGATTGGTAATCTTTAAGTTTTCCAAATTATGACAACTGATACTGGTGTTAGATCAACGCGTAATATTGTTCATTAAACTGTAATGTGGTACAAACAACTTATAATTTTGATATAATAATAGAATAAACTATTGTGTCTTAATATATGTTAATATTCACTAACTTCGGTTAATGGACTTTAGTATAAAAACTATAGTCTGATTTTGTATAATTGACTCTAGTATGAAAACTAGAAGTCGGAATGTTGCTAGAGTAGTTCTAGGCGGTTTGACTGATTTTTGATTTCTGAACTCTGTGAAGAGTCAAGGTCTTTTTGGAACTTCCCTCCACCTTGTTACGTGTGGGTAGTTTAGTGGAAGGGGTGCCTTGATGCCAGTTTTCTTCAGGGTGATGAGCACGATTTGACATCCCTGGGGTTTTTCCCGAGTTGTCGCGTCTTGCGAATTTGGCGGCAGGCGGGGTGCACATGGTCAGCACTTGGGCCCGGTTGTGCCGTACCTGGACATAACGGTCACGGTCGATGCACACGGTTGGAGTTTATGATGGTAGTGAGAATTTGAAAAGCTAAGATTTTGAAGGGTACTGGTCTAAAAATGAATTTACTTGTACATGATAGGTAATAAAAATATAAACGCTTTAAAATGGTTAGCTTTCCAAGTACAGCATTGAGAAATGATTTCTATGTGTAGATTTGAATGCGATATGAAATTGCAACAAAAAAGTGATACAAAAAATGTTTCCAGTATGGATTCGAGCAGGTAACACGAAGCTTCCGCAGCTCTCGAACTGCCGCTTTACGCCCACAGCCACTGCGGTAGTTGAGAATCGGTCGAAAATCTAGGGTCTTGATCCCTTTTCCAACATAGTTAAAACAAAAATATTATTTGTAGCTAAACTAATGCAGTTGGAACAGAATTTCATAAGAACTTTTCCTTCCTTACAGCAAGCCCTATGGCCAGAAAAAAATTGGGCTCGATCCGTTTACATCAGGTTTTCAACTTTAAGTCAATTTTTTATAAAAATGGCCGGCCATATACCTGTAATATTTTACAGGGTCTTTATACACGTCACCCCCTACCATTTGATACCAATTTTATCCAAAAAGCGCTGATCGCACTCGTAGCCTCCCCTTGTTAGATTGTTCATTAGAAATGCTGTTCTCTTCTTTCGCAGTCCAAACATCGGCATTAAAAATTATGTTTCAAAAGACGATTATTGGCTTGCACTAGTTTAATACATAAATAATAACACACATGTTTTACTGGCTGCCACTTGTGAAAAATTCACATAATTATTTATCTTGCAATGGCTACTAATAGTTTAAAACTTGTAGAAATAAACATTTCTGTAAAAAATTAATCCCACACAGTATATGTGACTAATGGTACATGTACTCCAAAACGGCGGTTAGCGTTTGTCTATCATGTTACAGATTATCGTCTATGTGTTTAATTACAAAAAAGAGTAACTATTCTTTTTGCCATGAATTACTTGTTCTACTAACTATTTGAACAACCTTTGAATTATTCAGTACCGTGTAATGTAATGTACTATCTGAGAAGTAGTTGTTCTATTGCATCTACTATGTGCTATACAATTTGCTATTATAATATTATAACTAATTTGATACTGTTCTATAACGACATAATTATGGTTATACAGGGTGTAACAAATATTCTGGGACACTTTAGGTTTATGGATAGAACGGATAAAAATAAGAAAGAAAGTCTTATAAGTTGTGGGCGCAACCCACCCCCTATCGAGATACAACCCCTTTTGTAACCTATTTTTAAAAAATCATATCTCCGAAATGGTACGTCGTAGAATACCCGTTTTGATTGCAATATAACCGTAAAAGATCAAAGATAATAGAAAAAAATATGATTGCTGCGATTATTGCTGCTAAATAGCATTTATTCTTGTTTAATCCAAACAATGCCGATTACCTAGATCGTAGCAGGTTTGTAACAACTTGGGAAAAATTGAGGGCATTCACTAAATCTTCCTTTGTGTAGATAGGGATATTTTTTCGTAAACTTTAGTTTCTTCCGGTTACATTGCAATCAAAATCGGTCCTCTACGATGTACCATTTCGGAGATATGACTTTTTAAAAATTCTGTACAAAAGAGGTTGTATCTCGAAAGGGGGTGGGTTGCGCCCACAACTTATAAGACTTTTCTTTCTTATTTTTATGCATTCTATCCATAAACCTAAAGTGTCCCAGAATTTTTGTTACACCCTGTATATTTAATACATCATAGTTAATTACGTAATCAATCTACATAATTCAAGTCAAAGCTGTCTAATTCGATTGGAAACCGTACCATCTTTCTTTATTAAAGATGTAGTTAACATTTCTTTATTGTAATATGTAATCAGCAAAAGCATCGAAAATGCAAAGGTATAGGCCAAGTACAAGAGGATGTGACTTTGGAATAGCTTTCTCGTTAACATAAACTTCATTATACGAAGTATTTGAAATCGAACAAATGCGAGCAAGTACAAATTATTGTACAGCATCGACACGATGCTATCGCTAAGTAAATATATTAAACTAACTAAATTTACCAAAAAATGATTTCTCCTCATTTAATTAATAAATCTATTTACTGCTCGATTAAATGTACTTGGCGGCCCGCGTTTTACGAAGCTAGATGTCCAAAATGTAACGTAACAGATATTTGTACTCAGTTCTAATGTAATAAGTTAACAATCTGGATGTGCCTGAGAGAAAAAAACACATGCATATTGCCATGTGTTTCAACGATTGATGATAACATAAATTAAAATGAAACGTCATGAGATATTTAGAGGATTTTCATTCAACACAACAAGAAGGCCGCTTTATACTGTGTTTTAACAACTCTCTTTTAATCGAACCTTCGTAAAAAGCGGGCCACCAAGTACATTTAATCGAGCAATAAACAGATTTATTAATTAAATGAGGAGAAATCATTTTTTGGGAAATTTAGTTACAGTCAACCCTACTATAACGCGGTGAGTGCGTACCGCGTTATATGGAAACCGCGCTATAAGAAACTCGGATTTCACCGTACAAACCAGGCTCATTCGTAGCGCGTTGTATAGAAACCGTCTACCGCGTTGTATGGAAACCGCGCTATAAGAAACTCAGAATTAGTACAAATCACACTATTCGTACCGCGTTATATGGAGACCAAGAAATACAAAGGACAAGATTAAATTATAAATTATTTTTATTGAATTGCAGAGTTCATATAAGGTAATTATAACAAAAATGAAACAAAAAGTAAACAAAAGAACTGTTTTCCAACAAAAACAAGAAAGACTTTTGTAAAATCTTTTAACACTCATTCTCGCTTTCAATTATGAGTCGCCTAACTCGTCTTCTTTTAATGGGCAAAATGTCTTCCTCACTTGGTTTATCTTCACATTGGTTTTCGATTGTAGCTTTTTTTCTAACTCCACTAAAACCTCTCTATAGGGAGTTAAGCAATTTCTTAATTCTCTTTTAAACTTTGCGCTGCGCACTGTTGAACGATCAGTTTCAATGAAATGAAGTTCTAATTCTTTAGCCAAATTGAGCCCTTTTTTCACATCCTGTAAATTGAGATTTGGCACCCAATCGTTTTTCTTATTTTCGTTTACAAATGCATTTGAGGTCGGTGCATCAATTAATTCCATCAATTCTTCCTCATCTAAAGTTTCTTCCCCGAGTACTAGTTCTCTTACATCCTAATGGTTTACTGCAAATTCTTCATCGCTTAACCGAGAAGCAATGTTTACTATTTCTGTAACTGGGAGTGAAATTGTAGAATCATCTTGTATTGCTTGAACCATGTGAGGTAAAAGAGGTTTCCAACACGCATTAAGCGTTGATTGTTTAATTTCCGCGCAAGCCGATGACACGGTTCTAATACAATCTAAAATAGAAAATTCCTTCCACACTTGAGTAAGAGTTTTATTTTCATTTTCTAATCTGTCGAAAATGGTTTGGAAAAAATGGCGTGTGTAGTACATTTTTAAAGTTTGAATGACTCCTTGGTCCAAAGGTTGTATTAATTACGTGCAGTTAGGAGGAAAGAACACAATTTTCACATTTGGATGATCCAGTTGTATATTGTGGCAAGCAGCATTATCAAGAACCAATAAAACTTTGAAATACAAATTTTTTTCCATCGTATAGATTTCCACTGCCGTGATAAAACAATTATAAACCCAATCCTTAAATAAATCTTGGGTCATCCAAGCTTTCTTATTAGATGGCCAGAATACAGGCAATTGGGTCTTATCAATGTTTTTTAGTGCACGGAGAGTTGAAGAACGATATTTTATCATTGGTTTTATAAGCAGGCTCCCTGATAGATTGCTGCACATATGAAGAGTGATACGTTCTTTTGAAGGTTTAAACCCCTGAGCACGCCTTTCATCTTTCGAAATGAAGGTTCTAGATGGTAGTTTTTTCCAGTATAATGCCGTCTCATCGGCGTCATAAATCTGATCAGGTGAATAACCTTCTTCATTGATAATTCTAGCTAGTTCCAGCTTATAATTTTCGGCAGCCTCAGTATCGGCTGAGGCCTGTTCTCCTTGAAACTTAATATTGTGCAATGTGTACCTTTTTTTTAGTTTTTCAAACCTTCCTTTACTCGCGACAAACGAATGATTTTCTTGGCCCGCATAAGAATGCCCAATATTCCTTAAATGTTTGTAGATTTTAAGTGCTTTTTGCTTGATAAGATTTCCATTGATAGGAATCTTTTTGGCTATACAGTCTTCCAAACAGATCATTAACGCCCGTTCCATTTTAACCATATTAGTATTTCGTGTGCGAGTGACACGTTTCGCACCTAACGGACAGCCATTTGCCACAGTTTTCCTTATATTATCTGCATTTTTCTTTAAGGGTCGAATTGTGGATTCATTCAAATTTGTTGATTTTGCAACAGACGATATTTTTTCTCCACCTTCTAAACGATTTAAAATTTGGATTTCATCTTCAAGAGATATAAACTTTCTTTTTAAACCTTTCCTTGTTTCTTTTGTGTTTGACATCATGCAAATCTACGGTTAACAATTACTTTATTATTATTATTATTATCTATTAGAACAAATGAAGAATGTTACGTATAGTATTGTGTAATCCAATTGTGTAATGTTGTCCAATTATAAAACACAAATTAACCACTTGCGCTGGAAAGACGTGCCACGCACGTTGTCATGCTTTTGCCACAGAATCGACCACGACGTGGTATGCACTTCGTCATGCGATTGTTACAGAAACAGAAACGACGTGCGTGGCACGTCAGGTGGGATTGTTGTCAGATTACAGATCATGAGTGCACTTCATATAAAAAGTTCTAGGTCAACAATAAATTAGAAAATATAAATCTTTTTCCGATTTCTCTGAGATAAGCTGGAATGTTTATATAAACATATCCAGTTACTCATAGGGTACGCGGAAACAACTTATGGGATGCTGCTGACCGGAAACTGCGCAGTAAGAGTACTGCTAGGAGGGCAGTCGTAATTTCAGCTCCGCGTTATATGGAAACCCCGTTCTCAGAGTGCCGCGTTGTAGGAGTGCTATCGCAATTTCAGGTCGGCGTTATAGGAGGGTTGACTGTAGTTTAATATATTTACTTAGCCATAGCATCGTGTCGATGCTGTACAATAATTTGTACTTGCTCGCATTTGTTCGATTCCAAATACTTCGTATAATGAAGTTTATGTTAACGAGCAAGCTATTCCAAAGTCACATCCTCTTGTACTTGGCCTATACCTTAGCATTTTCGATGCTTTTTTCTGATTTCACTTCATTCATAGAATATTGTTGAGTCTAGTACTGCTTTTATTAAAATACTTGTTTTTAAAGAAATAAGTGAATAAAGAAATCAGGGAATGCCGGTACCAAGGAATAAATAAAGGAATACAGGAATGAAGGAATAAAAGAATGTTGGAAAATAATGGAATAAACGGATCTAATTAACGGATCTTAATATGGTGATATGATGATGATATACGATGATGTGAAGGAATATACCAAATTTTCCTTTAAACGTTATTTCCTTTTAAGAAATATAGTAATAGGAATTGTGTATTTATAAAATTTCAAAATGTTTTTTGAAGAAGTGATACCAAAAAATCAGAGACTCTTCCGGAGCCAGGAAAATTTCAATCTATAGGTGCGTTTCAGATCAAGTGTATGTACAAGGTTCTCACAGCATGTTAGACATTGTTTCATAACTTGCATATATTGTGGGTAATATTGAAAAAGGAAATACATTTGAAGGAATTACCAAAATATTAAACATTTAACTATAGCAAGATAGTGCAGGATTTGTATACGTTTGGTTTCTAACTGCTTAAATAAAAAATTATAATAAACATAGAAGTGTAAAAAAACGGTTTAATTACACAAAAACCATCTTATTAAAAATATCTAAATTTTAAATAATTGTTTGCATGAATTGTTGAAGAATGCTTTTGATTTATAGAACTTTTAGAAATTCAATATGAAGCTATGCATATCCTTGAAAATTTTTTTCAAATTACGTACAACATCGTCATCGTGTCTTCTAAACGTACCTATACTTCAACAATCTATTTGAAGAAAAAATAGTTTTTTTGAAATCATGAATTTTTTTATTACCATGGCATCTTCTGATCTAATTTTGCAGTATATCTGCAGAAAAATATTCTAATTTCATTGTTAAAATGTATAGGTAGGCAATATCATAACACTGTTATAAACAGATACGGAACAATTTAGAGATTCGATATCCGAGATAGTAAAGTTTCAATGCAAAACATATAACAAAGATTTGTTAACAGTACGGACAACTACACGTTTTGGACGGACCCAAAAATTTGCTTACTTCATCATGGAAGACCTGTTTACAGAACAATTTGATTATGTACTAAAAAAAAAGTTTGTAGAAATTTAAAGAGACGCTTTGACATGTATCCAAGTTCTAGAAACTAAATACCTTTTTACAACAATTTATGCAACCATTATATTAAATTTATAAATTACTGATAACAGTTTGATACTTTCTGAATTACGTACTAATGCGTGCATCAGGAAGGTGTCTTTCTTTCCCTCTCTTTCGTGTAATTCGTTCTCTTTGTGGCGTACTATGGCTCGAGATATCAACAACACTGCATTCGACTGCATACTTTATCTCTATCTTTCTGTCGCTCCGTCGCGCTCGTACTAGCCAAGCACACGAACGTGGGCCGACCAAGCATGTGTGATAGCACGTTTGACGATCGAGAAAGGTATCAATGCGGAATTCATCATCGTCCGCATTTGTCTTGCAGAAGAGCCCATCTTTTCTTCGTTCTGTCCGTCGCGTTCGCGGTGCTCGCACTACGAGCGCCGAGATTAAGTGCGACGGTGTGTCTTTGCCGGCCGCGGCGACTCTTTCGTTTTATTCGAAACATTTTTCTAACCATTTTATTGGGCATTTAACACTTATGTCCAATATTTGATCCCATAGTGTCGCTGAATTTTAATTAAATATAAATGAAATAATAATTGGATGTTTCTTATTCATTCATTTCGTGTTATGTATATCCCCGTGATTCAATATTTCGCGAAATTTATTCCTTATTTACTATATCAATTTATTGAAAATCTATGATGGGATCAAAAATTAGCAAGAAATATTATGTCCCATAAAATAATTCGAAATGTCCTGAAGAAATGAATGAACGCTCGCGATCGACGAAGGCGCACCAACACACCTGTGCTCGGCCAACCTCTGTGAGTCGCAATGGGAGTGCGAGCGCGCCAGACAGATAAAGGAAAGAGAGGCTCTTATGCGAGAAATATTCGAACCATAGCGAAAACCGTGGTTGATGCCTTCCTCGATCGACGATCGCGCTCTCACGCGTGCCTGTCCGGCCTAAGTATGTGTGCCTCGATAGAATGAGTGCGGCGGAGCGACGAAAAGAAAGAGATGAAGTAGTTGTTATCACTTGTTACTATGCTGCGACACATGTTAGAGGGAGAAGCGAATTATTAGAAAGAGAGGGCATGAAAATCATTTAGGTGAAACAAGCATTAACAGTTGTGGATACCGACGCGCACCCCGTACCCCGCAGTGAAACCATTTATGCTGTTGATTGTACTTGGCCAGAGACAAGACCTTGTTTCTTGATTTTTCCCGCATGTCTCCAACAGATTACATATAAAAATCAACATTACCCACAGAAAAATTAACGTTGCATGGTATGAAAATCTGTTAGTTCGGTTTGACACCGACATAACGCGCATAGTCGAAAGTGTGACACTGGAAAAGACAAAGCAGACGACTTATTACATAAAAAAGAGGTACTTTTGACATCAAATATCTCGTTACTGGGTGGACCAATGTTTTTGTAATTAGTCTCAATCGACTCGTCTCGACGCTGCCTCTAAGAATATCATCGCACTTTTGGGGAAATTTGCCGCTTTCATGTCGTTTGAATACCCCGAAAACCCCGATCTAATATTTCCGGAATAGAGTCAAGAGTCTTCTCTCGTACTTGGCCCGAGACAAGACATTGTATCTTGATAGTAGAGTACCCTGTAGGCCGAAGAGAGGGCGACGGCTAGACATCGCGTCCCCGCCCTAGTCTACTCGTAAAAAGATTAGTGGCTGACAATTGCGTGCTAATCCCGAACTCATCCGTGATTCGTTTATCCTACCTGTACTCGTTAATGCATGTAACGGAAATCATAGAAACTAAGCGGTTGTGAATTTAAGACTATAAATAGATTAAGACGAGTGTAAGTGACGCGATGAAGTGAGCGATCAGCTCACGAGTGCGTATGTATGCGGACAAATTTACGAGATAGATTAGGGTATTTTTATGTACACATATTGCGATAGAATTGGGAATTACCTTTAATGTGATATATTAGGATTAAGGCGACGCGAAATCTATAGAAGAATGCGTGATTAATTCAATAGAATAAACCGAAATGTTAAGAGGTGAATTGTTTCCGAATTCTTTATCGGCCTGTCTCGAACCTAATAATCAGTAGGGTCCGTCCTCGAACAATAAAGGGACAGTGGCCAAAAGGTGACGTACCGCTATACTATATAGAAATAGTAACTTTTTTAACCTGCGTTTTTCGCATACACAGATCACTTTTGGCAATGGTTGTAAGAAGTGATAACGCGAATTCCTCGTAGAAAAATTTGATTCATTTTTCTTTTACTTGTAGTACATCGAAATATTATCAATCTGTTTCTTTCCAAATCATGATTATAATAGTAAAATTTCAACAGTGACCCGATAACATTAGAACTTAATGATTGACATAACTGTCTGCAGGATTTCAACTTGAAACAGTATGATTGTTCGTCTTCGGATGGCGGATTCACAGTCGGTCCTCTTCGACATATAACAGGCAGTAGAGAATCGTTGACGAGGATCATACCAGTATCCCCGCGATCTAGCAGGGATCGAGTTCCTCCTCGTAGTCCTCCTGGTTCTAATGAACGAATTCTTAGCTCCAACTTACCTTACTCGAGCTTCCAAAGGTATGACGCACATATTATACTATCTCTACTATAGAATATCGTATTGATATTAATTAGATTTATTATTATCCTTGTGCTAGTTGTTAATATTAGTTCAACATCTGTTACAGTGTGTTCCAAAAATATCCGCTTTTTTCATATCTGATACCAATAAGGAAGCTAAGCAGATTTATCTCTATCCTAATATTCCTTGTTCCTTCCTTACCGAGATTTTTGAGGAAACCACCAATCAATCAATGGCGCGAATCAATCTACCAATATAATATTGATGTCTTGTAGTAGTATTATTGTTCATACCGTCGAATTAACCCCTTAGCCTACACGCCATTTCCCTATTGCTAGGCCATAGTAAAGAAGAAGGTGGGTCGCGTGTCGATCTATTATGGCATAAATTCGACACCACGAGCCTCGCTTGTGGTTATTGCTTATGGAACAAATTCCTTACGACGAGTGAGACTCATGCTTATTATTTATGGTACGAATTTCTTACCACAAGTCTCACTCGTTGTTGCAGGTGAAAGGGTTAACACTTACTTTTTGTGATTATATACGCTTGAGAATGTGGCTTATTCATAGTGCCTGCATCGCATCGATGGCAGCACCTACTAAGCCCTCGAACTTGTGCACAAACGCTGCGTGTCGAGGTCATCAGCGTGTGCATCTATGGACTCCCGGCTCTTTCCGCTTGTTTCGTCGTTTACGACGACGTTCTCGAACAGAGTACCACGTGTCAGTGTTATCTCGCCATTATCTCGTTTCACTAAATTCGACGGAACAATACTCTGAATAATATTATGTGGTAGTGTAACGCATTGAACGCATTTGGTAAATTCACGAATAGCTGCACAATTAATATAATTGTGTAGTAGTCACGTATCGCCACGCGGCGTGATTTCGCTCAACGCTTACGCTTTATAGCCAACCCTTATTAACACGTTCCCTGCCAAGCCGTTTTTGAAAGATTGGTACATTATCACATAATATTTCATTAGATCAGCATTCGATAAGTATTAAGCTTCTTTGGAGTAGTTACCACATCGTTTAGCATTTATGGTACACGTGGCACAGGAGCCAGTTCGACCGTAAAAGTCAGTCAAATCGAAACTTTTCGAATAATAAAAAGAACCTGCTGTATTCGAATTTGTTTAACACGTTGACTGCCGCGTCACCCATATTCGGGTGACAGTAATGTTTCTGATCGGGCTGCGTCACCCGTATTGACGTGATGCTTATTTGACTACTTGATAAGTATATTCGTATGGGTTTGAAAAGATATTTCGCAGGGGAAGTAACAAAAGTATTGAATTGTTATAAAAGTAATACGAAAATGGTTTATTAATAAAATTATTTAGAATGTAAAACTGTAAAGCATTCTATACAAAACTGGGGTTGGTTGGGACCTGTCTCTGATCGGCCCATTCAACGTCTTTTATCTGAATAATATTGTTTGCATGCGCATCTAATGCTTCCTCCGGAATCATTTTTCCGAACGGCGATATTATGCTGACTCCGACGAAGACAAGGATTTGTTGACTTTTCAGTCAACCTTAATAATTTTGCAGCTAATAATTCTCTAAATTTTCTAATATTTGTATTCTTCTTTGTTGCAATTTTGTAAACCGTCAAAGCGTTTACAACAGAAATTCCCAGAAGTAGTTGGATACCAAGCTTTCGGTACCACTTGATTCCGTTTCTAATTGTGGTAGCATAAGAAACCATTTGGTCGGAATAATCTATACCACACTTTCCTGCATTATATTCAACAACAGCTAGTGGTTTCAGTGTTGTGGATGTCTGTTGGCTTGGAGAAACAGCACAAATGTTACGATTTATTTTTGGACTTGGTACCATGATAGGAGTGTGTTTTGTTGATAAGATTCTCACGTCCCGCGTATCTCTCCATTTGAGTACCACAATCCCGTGTTCATCTTCCTTGGATACCAGCTCCCCTTTTCTTAGTTTATAATGCAGAATATCTTTTGGGAGGAATTTTTTGTTACTCCAAAGTGTTCCCACTACATGGGTTTTACGGTTTAGGCATGGTATCGCTAACGCATAACTTCTGTAATAATTATCACTGTGCAATGTTCCTCCTTGGTAGAAAAGTTTCTCTGCAAGCTGAAGACATACATTGTGTGCGCCAATCCCGTTTCTCTAACACCATCAGCTGATTTACCAGAATAAATTTTCATGGTTCATATATATCCCGTGTTTGAGCAGAATTTAAATAATTTTATTCCGTATTTGTGCGCTTCATTTGGTATATATTGTCTGAAGATGAATCTTCCGCGCCATGGAATCAACGTTTCATCAATAACAATCTGTTCTCCAGGCGTGAATATTTTTTGATACTTTCCCTCCAGTTTGTCGAAAAGTCGATATATTTTTCCAAGTCGATCGTTACGGGCAATGGACTCATTCTTTTCGACCAATAATTGGCAATGGGGTTTACTTTTACAAATCCCATATATAAAATCAATCTAAGGAATCTTTTTATTTCTTCGGGGTTAGTGGGTGTCCACTTATGCATCCGTGAACACGGTGTTAGGTCAGATTTATTTAACTTTTGTTCCGCGTATCTATTTGTTTCTGATACAAGTAAGTCTATCATTTCGTCATCAAGGAACAGGTCAAACACATCATATGGATTAACATCACCTGGTAATTGCCTAATGAGGCCGCCCGCCTCGGAAAAAGAGAATGACTTCTGTCGACCACTAAATTCATTCCATTCGCCAATTTGAACTGTATTTTCCGCGGTATCATCAATTCGTGTTTCTTCATCAATGACCAATTCTTGCAAAATCTCTGGAATGTTCATTACATTCAGTATCACTACGATTACGCTGATCAATATCCGAATTGGAATTAGACGATATAATTCTATTTCAAGAGACAAGGTCTTGTCTCGGGCCAAGTACGAGAGAAGACTCTTGACTCTATTCCGGAAAGATTAGATCGGGGTTTTCGGGGTATTCAAACGACATGAAAGCGGCAAATTTCCCCAAAAGTGCGATGATATTCTTAGAGGCAGCGTCGAGACGAGTCGATTGAGACTAATTACAAAAACATTGGTCAACCCAGTGTTACCAGCCGGGTTGGTTTCTAGAACGTGGCCGGCGAGCGTTATGGAATAGACGCGACGAGACGTCAGTTTCGTCGCTTCCTTGACCTAACTGTAGCAGGGGGTATCGTACGTCAATAGTAGTGGGAGCTACAAATCGACGTATGATCTAGAGAATGATATTTAATTCAAGTCAGATGAGCCTATAAACAGAGCTATAGGGTGCTGGTCTCCAGAGTGGTTGAGATTGAGGAAGAATGAATCCAGATGAGCCTATAAACAGAGCTATAGGGTGCTGGTATTCACTCAGGTGTGGGAGGATCTCAGGAGCGATACAGGCCAGATGAGCCTATGAACAGAGCCATAGGGTGCTGGTCTTCAGAGTGGTAAAATATGTTAAGGTAAGGTGAAACCCCGAGGTAGATGTACTTACAGGTGGACTGCAAGGTGCTACTCTCTGGTTAATAACGATGCACTTGCTAGGACGGCAAGTGGTCGCACAGGCACGGAAAGTAAGCCGAAGGCACACACAGTCCGATACCCGTTGTTCGTGGTTTTGACCTGCTACGGTAAGGTCGTAAAAATAATAAACTCTCGTAACTTTTGTTTCACTCCGAGCGGTTAGAGTGAAATAATTTGTGGGTAAGTTACTCGATTATGTTTTAAATTCGTTTCGAGAGGAAAGGTTTTAATTTCTAGAAATAATTCTTTACTCGAATTTTATGTTTCTAGTAAAATGTTACAAGTATATTCTTTCAATCGAATATATATACATGTATGTTAAGTGTTTTGTGTATGAATTTAAGAAAGTAGTATAATCATTGAAAAGCTCTAAGTGTTTACCCTTGGGCAGTGGCGGTTGACGAGACTTCACAATAAGATGACTCCGAACTAGTTCGCGAGTGACTCTAACGTGAGTTGAACGGGGGAACTCCGACCAAGAGTTGAATTGCCAATGGACAGACTAATCTTCCGAAGGTTAAAGAAAACTCGAAAAGGAACTGGGCCTAATCTCGTAGTGTAATGCTCAAGCGTCGTACTGTGAGTAGCCCGAAGATACGCATTTTCGTGGCCCTTATATAGGTCGAAAAAGTAGTGGGGAATTGAAAATTCTAGAAAATCTATCCTATGGTGGGAGTAAAAATGCTGTATGCAAGACAGTTGGAAACGGCTGGAATTACGTGGCAAGCAAGACCCTCGCTTTCGAGTTTTCCTTCTTACATGGGGTCGAAAATGTAGCTATCCGCGGGCCCTAGACCAGAGGCCAAGGGCTGTATGTATATCGTATCCTGTTTACGTTTGAAAAAAGGGGACTAAGCGTCTGGGTGTCGCCAAGAGAAACTTCAACGATGAGAATTTTTCATGAGAATCATACGATTCATACGTAACACCAGTAACGAGATATTTGATGTCAAAAGTACGTCTTTTTTATGTAATAAGTCGTCTGCTTCGTCTTTTCCAGTGTCACACTTTCGACTATGCGAGTTTTGTCGGTGTCAAACCGAACTAACAGATTATCATACCATGCGACGATAATTTTTCTCTCGGTAGTGTAGATTTTTATATGTAATCTGTTGGAGACATGCAGGAAAATTCAAGAAACAAGGTCTTGTCTCTGGCCAAGTACAATCAACAGCATAAATGGTTTCACTGCGGGGAACGGGGGGCGCGCGGGTATCCAAAACTGTTAATGCTTGTTTCACCTAGGTGATTTTCGTGCCCTCTCTTTCTAACAATTCGTTTCTCTCTCTGACGTGTGTCGCAACATAGTAACAAGTGATAAAAACTACTTCATCTGTTTCTTTTCATCGCTCCGCCGCACTCATTCTATCGAGGCACACGGCCTTAGGCCGGACAGGCACGTGTGAGAGCGCGATCGTCGATCGAGGAAGGCATCAAACGCGGTTTTCGCTATGGTTCGAATTTTTCTCGCATAAGAGCCTCTCTTTCCTTCCTTCCGTCTGTCGCGCTCGCACTCCCATCGCGACTCACAGACGATGGCCGAGCACAGGTGTGTTCGTGCGCCTTCGTCGATCGCGATCGTTCATTCCTTTCTTCAGGACATTTCGAATTATTTTATGGGACATTTAATATTTCTTGGCAATTTTTTATCGTATCATAGATTTTCAATAAATTGATACAGTATGACAATTATATGTTTTTCAATTATTTATTTAAAGTTACAATATTGTCTCGGTAAATAAGGCATAAATTTCGCGAAATATTGAATCATGGGGATATACATAACTCGAAATGAATGAATAAGAAACATCTAATTATTATTCCATTTCTATTTAATTAAAATTCAGCGGCACTGTGGGATCAAATATTGGACATAAGTGTTAAATGCCCGATAAAATGATTAGAAAAATGTTTCAAATAAAATGAAATTATCACCAAAGTCATAAATTAGACCTTTCTTCGGTGACGCCGGCAAGTACAGTGACCCAGTGACATAGGCTCATCGATACTTTTTTCGTGCTAGTGCGTTAGTGCTCGGTCTGTATCCCTTTCAAGAGGCCCGTTGACGCGGCGGCATGAATACTCCCGCCACTACAAGACATTAACTTGTAACAGTAGGAACTGTCGCGCTGCCGCGCCCAACGGAGCCTTCTGATTGGCTGTCGTTTTTCGTTAATTACTCGGCCACGGATTGTGATGGGACGCTGAGAATAATACTCCCTATCTTAGAATTACCTGCGCTATCCAAAGGTGCCGTAAGCGTCCTGGGAACTGGAACACCCTGTATAAAAATCTACATTACTGACAGAAAAATTATCGTCGCATGGTATGCATGTCTAGTTAGTTCCGTTTGACTCCGATAGAACTCGCAAGATCGACTTTGTGACACTGGAAAAGACGAAGCAGACGACTTATTACATCAAAAAGTCGTACTTTTGATATCAAATATCTCGTAACTGGGTGGACCGATGTTTTTGTAATTAGTCTCAATCGTCTCGTCTCGACGTTGCCTTTAAGGATATCATCGCACTTTTTGGGAAATTTGCCGCTTTCATGCCGTTTGAATACCCCGAAAACCCCGATCTAATATTTCCGGAATAGAGTCAAGCGTCTTCTCTCGTACTTGGCCCGAAACAAGACCTTGTCTCTTGATGTACGGTAACAAGCAAGATACATCCTCTTGTAAACCCGCCTAACGGATCCTGAACCATCTCGGCGGGAAGTGCGGCGAGGGGACTGCCTTTGCGACAGACGAATCGCGCGAGGCAAAATGAATCCCCTCGCCGCACTTCCCGGCGAGATGTCTCAGAATCCGTTAGACGGGGTTTACTTGGCCTATACCTTTGCGTTATTCATGCTTTTTTGAGGATTATGAAGTTTATGTTAATGGGCAAGCTATTCCAAACTCATATCCCTTGTACTTGACTCATACGTTTGCATATTTTATGCTTTTTTGCGGATCTCCTCTTAAGAGGCCTCACCACCAGGAGCATTACAAGGGTTTAGCTCATATATCGTAGCGGACGCATTTTTCATCCGATTTTAATATACTTGGGATCATTTTAAAGATAAAGGATGAATGCACGAGACGATAGAACAGTGAAAATAAACCGAGAAAATTATTGATTTTCAATACATTTTTTCGTATAGAAAGAAACCGTTTTCCGAAAAACGGTTCTATCATCTCGTGCATTCATCCTTTATCTTTAAAATGATCTCGAGTTTATTAATATTTAATGAAAAATGCGTACGATACGATGCATGAGCTAAACTTTTGCTATGCACTGGGTGGTGAAAGTCAGGCAGAAATTCGACAAATTCAATCAGGGGTGACCGGATGGCGTGAAAGGGTTTGGAATGTATTCTTCGTAGGAAATAGATTCCCGGTCATAATTGAAGTATCATAAACTACCTTGACCGCACCGATCTAGTCATCAGTAACTACCGATGATGTATACGGTCGAGGAAAAAAGTTTTTGGCAAATTATGTCAATAGCTTGCAAATTGCTGCTATTAAGTACTGTTTCTGAATACTTGTTGACGCTAAAAAATATTATATAACAATCCATATATTCTGCATATATGTTTACAGAACATACTATACATACTATACAGAAATCAGCACTGAAATAATTTGAATCAGTATTTTATATAATTTTAGGAGGGCGAGATTGAACAACAATACTGTTTACAATATTTATGTTTACAAATTTTATCGTTATATTTATTATTTTTGTTGGTATCATGTTTTAAAATTAAATGTGTCAAATTTTGTAACACCATAAGTCAAAAAGTTATGACAATTTTGAAGATGCGGTGTGTCGCACACTTGGTGCGCCGCAGTCAACATTGAAACCCCCAAATTACATTTGACACGACGAACCGTACGAAACGTGAAAAAGGTTACATCTCGATCCCTCAAGTCCCAACTGACCGTGAGAGGGGAATAGCCCGACTACACGGATACAGACAACTGTGTTTAGGCTCGGCGTGGGGAAGGTCTTCCCCAACAGTCCCTGTAGTTCATATTTGTACCGTTCCCGTCACTGAAGTCACACCCGACTTGAGCTCGACGTGGTGAGGCCCCTTAAGAAACGCCCTCACTTAGAAGCGCGAGGTTTTTTCAGTGTGGTCTGATTTGTCACGCGCTTTCTAAATTATTAAAACTAAACATTCTCATACCACTCGAGCTGCGCCGAGTTCGGGAAAAACAGCATGACATGTGGGAAAACGCCTAGATATAGTTTCTGACTTTCCGAGTTCCGTATCTAATCGAAATCCCAACTGTATTTTCGATGTGAAAGTCGGTTAACGCGAGCTTCCAATATTATTGACATTTGCCGATGTTAGCACACTTTTTATGAGATTTTTTGTAGTTATACTGATACATTCGCTGTTTCCTATTACAGTAGATTACCTTGTGCTGATTCGTTATTCTACATTCTTTTTTTATTTAATCCCTTTTTATCTCTATGATTACATTAAACGGATTTGCATGTTTATCGGACAGTACAGATGAACTAAAGCTATAAAATGGAATACACATATGTACCATAAATTCAGTCAATAAATTGCTGTTTAAAAAGAATTAATTCGAGAAATATTTAAATAAAGTTCCTGCTCATGGAATAAAAGTACACATTTGTGGCAAGTAAAATAAGTAGCGTACATTTTATTGTTGTAAATATTGAAATTGTATATTGTTAACGATACAGTCGTTCCACTTGACCTACGGAATTACCATTCCATACCTGGTCGCCTTGTATTTCCAATTCTAGGTAAATCAACTCGTGTGGAATCGGGAAGGGTACCAAGGTTCACGTGTTTCGTTATCGCGACAGTTTATTGCTTTCGGCACAATTGCCGTTCCAACGGTTTTAACTACGGGTGACGCTCGCACAGTTAAATTACATAAAAAATTCATGAAAGAATCGATCATGCGATCATGTAGGTTTCCAGATAGCTACCATCGACAAGACCCCCCTAGCTCCCCTTTGAACTCACAGTTGCCCTCTGTGCAATCACTGCTCCTGTTATACTACTGGATATTCACAGTTAGTATTCGAATCTGACTAGAATGCTAGCCGACTATCCAGGAGCGATAGAGCTGTGCTCGACCCCGTCGACGTCCCCCAAAGGAACCGTCGACAGTTGCCCTCTGTGCAGTCGAGTTTCCGGGAACCCACAATCAATAACTAAAAAGATATGCTCCTTCCGCGTCTGAGTCTCCCGCGAGACTGGCAGTTTCGCTCTGTCCTTCAGTCATCGTCTGCATGATTCCCACCATTTTTCCTTATGTGGTCGAACCTCATAGACAATGTACTGAAGGTTGTATACATCTGCTCATACATCCGGTTCCCATTTATTACTGTAACGGTGCGTCTCCGTAGTCAAAACGATTATAAACGATCTAAATGAACAACTTTCATTTCTTTCTTTTTGGAATTTACTATAAACGAAATAAATTATGATAATATTATTCTCATAGCTTATCCGCGGTCACTCCCATATCGTTCTGTCCGCAACAGTATATGTTAAGAAATGAACATAGAAAGTTTTGGCATTGATTTCCGTAGAATGTGGATTTCACGTAAATTTAAGGTTATGAAACATATTCCGTGAAATGGTTAATTAATAAACTTTCAACACTATTCTTTCAGAGATAAAACTAGAAATTTTAGTGTGTTTGAATAATATATTTTATATGCAGCTTATTATGCGTCGCCAGAGACAAGGACAAAAACGGATCTGGTACGTCGAGTGGAATGGATGCACCCTGGCAGGTGAAAGCACGTACGACATCCATAATGTATGAAACTCAGTTGAGCTTTGTTGAATTTGTCGCACTATTTCGATCATTCAGCCTAAGAGCTAGGAAGGATTTACGCGATCTCTTTGGTCAACTGGCGATCACTTGCCGCAGTCAAAGTGATGGTTCTTTGCGAGACTTCAACTTCCGACCAGCTGTCTTGAGGCAGACAAGTGACGCAACACCTCAAAGAATCGGTTAGTTAATATTATATTAATACAGGTGATTCCCAATTCTATTATATTGAGCTTCTATAATACTAAATAAAAATATTTTCCGAATGAATCTATGTATATATTGGTTATTATAATTCAAAATCTTACTTCTTCTATAAACAGTTAATTTCTGTTCATACATATGTACGGGTCATTCAGCAGGGTATTACTAGATGAAATTTTGGTAATGACTACAGATAGAACCAAATAGCTTAAATTCAAATTAGTACAAATTGAAAACGGTGGTCTACACAGAGCTCTTGAATAAAATATGAGAGCATTGAAAAAATTACAGAAAAAGCGAATCATAAAAGTTGCATAATTTTCCAAAAATGATTGTCATGTCACTTCCGCCACCAAAATTTAGCACCTAATATTAATATAATCAAAAGATCATAATTTTATATTGAAATTAAGGCCTATATTGATTGTCAAATTGTTTATTATTGACCATTCTGTTTAATGGACAAGCCTGAATAAGCCTTCTCAACTTTCACTTTAAAAAAGTATTACTTCCCTAAATGTACTTGCCTTTTCAAGCGATCGACTATTATCTGCCGTAATGCCACAAGTGCACTTAAATTTCCTGTTATTTTTTAAAGTTCATTCATAGGCCAAATATTCTGCCTTTTTTATTCTATTGTGGTGACGATATGTAAAATCCGAATATTAATTATGTTGTATTAAATCCAGTTACTCTTCTACGCTATTAATTACAGAACGGCCTGATTCAACAGGAACAATTTAGAATGTGAAATACGATAATATTAATTAAATTTGTGAAAAAAATTGTTTCAACTTTTTAAAGCTTTTAAGCCTGTTTTTTGCAATATGAAATTAGACATATTTTCCCAATAACTGTATTCCATTACACAAATTTATCAACATTATTAAAAATATTTATTAACTTTGTTAAAAATGTAAAACTTCATCATGACAACTATTATCAGCACAAAGAATGTGTGATACAAATTTAACATAAATATCGATAGATTACGATATCCTTCGCCATGTAAAGAGTGTCCTAAAATTATGCAACAACAGTGCACATGAAGATTATTTTTAACAGAAGAAATTGCACAGTCCTTTACCTTTTTTTGGATCTGAGGCTCCGTTATTAATCACGAACTTTCGAAATATCGTGGTCTGACTGCCGACCTGTGCGGTTCGAATATCAGCTGGAAGCATTTACACAGAGAAACGCAAGACGCGCGGGCAGCGAGGAGAGGGACTCAGTTATCGTTTAGCAATGTTCATTTCAGTTGAGCGCCGATCGATATCCCTCTCTTCGTATAACTGGCAATTTATTGATGGGCATGCACATATTTTGTCGGTGCCCAAGTAGTTAGCATTACCAGTAACATACACTTTTGAAAATATTTCACATATCAGTGTTTCCAATTATCATCTAGTGCTGATTCAGATATTAGTTGACATTGACTCAGAGCATCGACAATTGGAAAATATCAACCTATATTTGTTTTATGCGTTACTATTTTTATTGCTACTCCTGAATTATCAGAGTGAACCTCTCGTTGAAAAAGGTACGCCGTGGAATTGAAGAGAATAAAAATTTCACAATAATCAAACTTGTACCGAATATTATAGTTGTGTTTGACCAGTGTTCTCGATGGTGCTTTGTTTCGACTTGTATGCTCTTAGAACGTAAGGCAAAATAGGTAACGTTTTATTAGACTATATGAGGGAGAATAACGATTAGGAAA
Source organism: Mimumesa dahlbomi (assembly GCA_917499265.3). Taxonomy (NCBI): domain Eukaryota; kingdom Metazoa; phylum Arthropoda; class Insecta; order Hymenoptera; family Crabronidae; genus Mimumesa; species Mimumesa dahlbomi. The sequence goes on from OU824120.1 coordinate 3,454,459, forward strand.
AATATATTGGTTTTTTAATGGTCAAAATTTTGGTGGATGAAGATTTTTCGGAAGATGGGAGATGTCAATGGGAGGAAAGTTCTCGGAATTGGCAGAATCTAGAAATTCTAGGTAACGGCTGTACCATTAATGGTCTCACTACGCTGTGCGGCACTTGGGCCGTGTATCATACAATCAGTTAGCATAGTCGACGTCATAAAATAATTCATGTTTGCTCGGGAGACTCTCGTTGCGATATTACCTTGGTTTTATAGTGTGAATAAATGGTAATCATTGATACACACTCAATATGTATTCTGCTGGACACGTTCAAATATTTCACAAGGTATTGAAGGCATAAAAAAGTGTTCTTACAAAAGTTTTGTGGTATGCAGAAAAACATTATACAGGGTGTAACAGAAATTCTGGGACACTTGGGCTTTATGGATAGAACGCATAAAAATAAGAAAAAAAAGTCTTATAAGTCGAGGGCGCAGCTCACCCCCTACGGAGATACAACCCCTTTTGTAAAAAATGTTTAAAAAATTATATCTCCGAAACGGTAAGTCGTAGAAAAGTGATTTTGATTGCGATATAACCGGAAAAGATCAAAGTTTAATAAAAAAATGTAGCCGCTGCGATTACTACCGTTAAGTTGCATTTATTCTTGTTAATAAAAAACAAATGTAATTATTTCTATGTTAGCGGCTGTTTATCACCTCGAGAAAAATGTGGATAATGCATCGGGACTTGCTTTGCGAAGACAGCCAAAAAAAAATTAATATTATTATAAATTATAAGTGCTAAAATTAGTAGTTTAACGCCCGCCGCGAAGACGCCTGCCGATATGCAGCCTCCGACACGTCAGATTGGTGATGTCTAGTTCTACTGACTACGTTTGACCTACTTTTTACATGTGGTACGGACTCGCCCTGGCCTACGGCTGACCTACATCTTACATATGGCACCGACATGTCCTGTGATTTACACTAAAAAATGTATTACGTATTCTATTACAGTATTCATCTTACCTTTAAACGAATTGTTTAAAATTGGTGTCCGTTCACCTCGATAAATTTCCGCAATGGTTTCTTCATTGAACGCCGTACATTGGCACAAACTTCCTCTGGGTTATTATTAATTTTCGCACATCCATTTAAACAGAACAACACAAAACAGTCCAAGATAGTTTTTGCCGGTTAAACACGCTGGTACAGAACACGGTCCCACCAAAAGATTGTTCACCATACCGCACCACATATTTACGCTAAATTGTCTTTGCATATTAACAAATAGTATTTGTTACAGCGCGCAAGGAGACACAGTTCTTTATTCTTAATCTTTTAAACGATCTACAACATTCTCTCCGACTCGTTCTTACGACACTCACTGCAAAACGATCCTCTTTGTACTGAATTCGACAGTAACTGCAGCAAAATCTCACCCGCTCCTTTACATTCATTCTCTCACTTGCACTTCGTTGTATCTCGCTCGCACTCATCCCTTACGAGTTGGTGAAGGCCTGCGAAGCGTTACCGAAAATTCGACCGGAAGACCCCCGTGGTGGACGCTCTTCGGTCGCTTTCGCTCGCCTGCCATAAACCTGCCTTACCTGCTCTGTCCCTACAATTAACATTTGGCGAACACTTGCTCACTCATTTCTGGCAGGCAAGCGAAACCGACCGCCATGGGTGTTTTCCGTGGGAAACCTGGTCGACTTCGACGCTTCACAGGCCTCCACCAACTCGTAAGGGATGAGTGCGAGCGAGATACAACGAAGTGCAAATGAGAGAATGAATGTAAAGGAGCGGATGAGATTTTGGTGCAGTTACTGTCGAATTCAGTACAAAGAGGATCGTTTTGCAGTGAGTGTCGTAAGAACGAGTCGGAGAGAATGTTGTATATCGTTTAAAAGATTAAGAATAAAGAACTGTGTCTCCTTGCGCGCTGTAACAAATACTATTTGTTAATATGCAACGACAATTTAGCGTAAATATGTGGTGCGGTATGGTGAACAATCTTTTGGTGGGGCCGTGTTCTGTACCAGCGTGTTTAACCCGCAAAAACTATCTTGGACTGTTTTGTGTAGGGATATTTAAAAACGATATTGTTTACTCATCGCCAGTGCCTGACGAGAATGTGCTGCGGCAACACATTGTAAATGGATGTGCGAAAATTAATAATAACCCAGAGGAAGTTTATGCCAATGTACGGCGTTCAATGAAGAAACCATTGCGGAAATTTATCGAGGTGAACGGACACCAATTTTAAACAATTCGTTTAAAGGTAAGATGAATACTGTAATAGAATACGTAATACATTTTTTAGTGTAAATCACAGGACATGTCGGTGCCACATGTAAGATGTAGGTCAGCCGTAGGCACAGGGCGAGTCCGTACCATATGTAAAAAGTAGGTCAAACGTAGTCAGTAGAACTAGACATCACCAATCTGACGTGTCGGAGGCTGCATATCGGCAGGCGTCTTCGCGGCAGGCGTTAAACTACTAATTTTAGCACCTATAATTTATAATAATATTAATTTTTTTTTGGCTGTCTTCGCAAAGCAAGTCCCGATGCATTATCCACATTTTTCTCGAGGTGATAAACAGCCGCTAACATAGAAATAATTACATTTGTTTTTTATTAACAAGAATAAATGCAACTTAACGGTAGTAATCGCAGCGGCTACATTTTTTTATTAAACTTTGATTTTTTCCGGTTATATCGCAATCAAAATCACTTTTCTACGACTTACCGTTTCGGAGATATAATTTTTTAAACATTTTTTACAAAAGGGGTTGTATCTCCGTAGGGGGTGAGCTGCGCCCTCGACTTATAAGACTTTTTTTTCTTATTTTTATGCGTTCTATCCATAAAGCCCAAGTGTCCCAGAATTTCTGTTACACCCTGTATAGTCTACATAGTTTTTGCACAGGGGAAGTTGTGAGTGAGATTTCAATACCATATGTTTCTATTCGTAGTGTGTTAACGTGTTTTCAAAAGAATTGAATGCGGTACTACTCTCAGTCATTTGATTTGTATATACCGTAGTTAAATATGTTAACGGATCAATGAAATACCGGAGTGTCACCCAACATGTGTCATGCGTATATTAAGCTAGCAATTTCACTTGACCGTAAGAATAATAAAAGGCAAACCGCTCAAATTCCAGAAAACCTCGTATTTAGCAAAAAATTACCAGAAACTTTGGAAAATTAATTAAGAGAAAACATGTTGGTGGATTACAAATTCTTCGCAACAATCATTTAATGCATGTCTTCAAAACGTTAAGAACGACATTTTTACAAATTAGGCGAGAAAATATTAGAACTACTGACGCGTTATAACTTTGATTGCTGTGATGATATTTTTATTTTTTGGTGAAATAGTCTCGAGCATACACTTTGGTTTGTAGAAATTAATGAAGGGCATCCTAATATATATCAGAGTTGTCAAGAACTGACGCCTTCAGCAATTAGGAAAATTATTACACTGTTTGAACCTACTGAAAGTGTCACAACAACAAAGAACAACTTTCCTTTGTGTTGGTCGACAATGAAGTGAACTAATTGGCCGAAGTTAAGAATAATCTTAAAATATCCACCTGTACTTTGACAACTAATTGTACGATATCTAAATGGACTGTTTATAAGACGTTAAAAGAAATGTATTTAAACCCTCGAAATTAACCACAGTACATAACATTTTTGATAGGAGTAGCACCGCATGTTCCAGTTCAGGTAGCATAACGATCCGCAATATTAATCTGTCTAATTAGATGTATCGACAATCGCGTCCATCTGTTGATTTTCTAGATTACGCACTTCTTTGTACAGTCAGTACACTTGTTTGTATACAACACAGTCATCTGGCATTCTCGTCGGCTTTAAATTCTTAATTGTTACCAAACACTATTTAACAAGCTACGTTGATTCCGAAAACTTATTTAACGCCTTTAACTACGGACAAACTATTTAATAAACGTTCTATACTCAAACGCCAATCCAGTTATTATTATGAAACAGATACTCTAATATCTATTTTGCATTCCGTAAATTTCAGACCTTCATTTGACGTTCGCCTTTTTAATTTTCGGAGATCGACAATCCTAGACGAGGAAGGCAAGTAAAAAACAAAAAGTGCCTGACTGTCAAGTAATCTCGTTAAATGAAACATTAATGTTTTGGCTCATCTCTGCGCATCGATAAGCCAAAACATTAATGCAATCCTGAAACTTTTGCATTTTTATACTTTTGCATTGTATACTGAGTATGACATAACTAGTGGTACCTCTTTTCAGGGCCGATAGTACGTACCAAAGAAAGAAAAGATACACAAATCTGAGATCCGAGAACCACCCTCATATCGAGATACAACCACTTTTGTAAAAAAATTTGTTAAAAATTATATTGCCGAAATGGTAAGTCGGAGAGAAACGGTTTTAATTGCAATATAACCGGAAAAGATCAAAGGTTATAAAAAAATATAATACTAGTGACGACAACTGATCCACATCTTTCATATGTTTTTGAGCCGCCATACGACACACACTAATGTACAATACAACATATAATAGAATGCGTGAGAGACTTTTCAGTGTAGTTACTTAGCCAATCGATTATCTTTCACGCATACTCTCATAATAGATGTAGATCAGCTGTCGTCAGTAGTAGTAGGTTGGTCGGTAGCACGGCGACGTAACGGTGTTTAACAAATTTTTACGCAGAAACCCTATAATAAAATTAATACTTTTTTAGGCTGTCTTCGAAAAGCAAGTCTTGACGCATTATCCGAATTTTTCTCTAGTTGTTAATCAACCGCTATCATAGGAAAAATCAAAGTTTTTTTTATAAGCAAATAAAAATGCTGCGTAACGGTAATAATCGAATCAGTTTAATTTTTTTATAAACTTTGAGCTTTTCCGCTTATATTGCAATTAAATCCGCCCCTCTCCGATTTACCATTTCACACATATAATTTTTAAAAATTTTTTTACAAATGGGATTGTATCTCGATAGGGGGTGATTTTCGGACATAACTTTATGGTTTTTTTCACCTTTTGGTGCGTACTATCGATTCTGAAAAAAAGGTCCCCGACACCCTGTATATCCATATATCTTAGTGAACAACCTAAAAAGTAAATATCGAAGTCACATTTTGTGCTAACGATGCCGAAAGGGCATTTAATTTTCTATACATATTTTTCATACTGAAATATTTGCATGCAGCCAATCGTTTTTGAAACAATGACATTTGATTATTACGAACAGAAGGTTTAACAAGACATCTAAATGAACAATTCTGTGAAAAATGCTTTTATTAGAATAACATGTTTACGATTCAAATGCAATTTACACATTTGAATAAACGTATTTGAATAAAGAGGTAGGCACATATAAGCAACTGACGGATGAAACATACAAAATTTAATGGTCTTTTGACGTTATTTAAAGAAAAAAATCATATGTATTATCATTCTGGACCTACTGGTTGAAATATTGTATAGACAGTCGATATTTACTTTTTTAAATTATGTATTATTATAAAGCCTGTAAATGTTATTTGAATAAATTATATTTATGTAGATTTCATGAGATAAAAACTTTCGAGAAATATTTCACCATGATATAGTTTAAGCTAACTTTATCGTACATACACATCTAGGTACATATGTACATAGAACAGTATTTTTCCTTCAGATAGTATTGAAATATTCGGAATATACTAGAGCTCAATTTATAAATAGTTTGCGAGTTGATTATACAATGTTGCTATTATTGCTATATACTCCTAATTTGGTATTAAAATATTACTGTAGATATTTGAGCTAATGGTATAAGGCTGCCGCGGTGTTTTTTGTGTTGCATCACGAATCGTCATTCGTTATACAGGGTGTCCCAGTTCCCAGGACGCTTACGGCACCTTTGGATAGCTCAGGTAATTCTAAGATAGGGAGTATTATTCTCAACGTCCCTTCACAATCCGTGGCCGAGTTATTAACGAAAAACGACAGCCAATCAGAGGGCTCCGTTGGGCGCGGCAGCGCGACAGTTCCTACTGGTACAAGTTAATGTCTTGCACTAGCGGGAGTGTTTATGCGGCCGCGTCAACGGAGCCCTTGAAAGGGATACAGACCGAGCATTAACACACTTCCACGAAAAATGTATCGATGAGTCTGTCACTGGGTCACTGTACTTCCCGGCGTCACCGAAAAAAGGTCTAATTTATGACATTACCTCTTGCGCGTACCCTATGGAATTGCACCGTTCGCACACAATCGGTTTACGCTGCAAACTTTTGCAGCAGCCTCTTACAGGAATGTGTTGGAGCGATACCAGACCGTTTCCTCGACATTTTTATAACAGTAAACGTACGGTCGCGGCAGCAATATGTTTTCTACGGGATATTATTAACTATCGATATTATTAACTTACCGAATACGCTTTTTTTAGGTCCACGCGTACATTCAACGTGGGGACATCAAACAGATCGATTAAATTATCGGCTCCTTTCAGGACTACTCATACTTTCAACGTAGATTGACATTGTGGTCTTCTTTTGTGGACATCTGTTTACTGTTACTATTCTTTCGGTAACAGACGTCTCTCCTTTGCTACATCTATTCTTCGAAAAACGTATTTGTGTGGAAAATGGAAAAGGTTGGAAGTGCAAAGACGAAAAAGTCACCACGAAATGGAATCCGCCTAATTTCGGATGTATTGTTAATCGATTAATAATCAAACTTTCTCGTGGGTGAAGAATCTATCTCTTTCGCTGGACAAATGGAACAAGTGTGCGAAAGCATACATTCTATATAATAATTTAATCAAATCTAAGGTGAAAATTATCGGGCAACGGTCTTTTTTTCAATGTGAATTGATTGTGCGGTGTTCTGTAAAGTTTGCAGCGTAAACCGATAGTGCGCGAGCGGTGCTATTCCGTAGGTTACATGCAAGAGGTAATATCATAAATTAGACCTTTTTTCGGTGACGCCGGGAAGTACAGTGACCCAGTGACAGACTCATCGATACATTTTTCGTGGTAGTGTGTTAGTGCTCGGTTTGTATCCTTTTCAAGGGCTCCATTGACGCGGCGTCATAAACACTCCCGCTACTACAAGACATTAACTTGTACCAGTAGGAACTGCCGCGCTGCCGCGGCCAACGGAGCCCTCTGATTGGCTATCGTTTTTCGTTAATAACTCTGCCACGGATTAAGTTACCACATTACGAAGGTCACTTCCCTATCTTAGAATTACCTCAGCTATCACCTGGTGCCGTGACGTGTAAATCAGCTGGGACACCCTGTATATGGTTGCATTTAACACATTGTTGACCGGTCAAGAGTTAACTCGTGTTTCCGTGGCCGAACGTTGCTGACCGTCCACGAGTAAACTCGTGATGCGTTTTTTTCGCATCGCTCTTGTTTTCTCTGTTGGCGACCATACAGCGAACTTGTTGGTCAGTATAACACAAGCTGTTTCTCTCGCTTGTAAGACCCGTCAAATCTTGTGTTGTAAAAAAAATATAATAATTAAAAAAATTTTTTTAAATATTGACGGAACGTAATGAAGAATCTTTCAATGAATTATACGCGGATGCTTTATCTAATTGTCCGAGTGATTTTGATTCAAATTGTGGTGACCTTGAAAATGATACTATATCAGAAGATAGCGACTGTGATATTAGACCACCACAACATCAAAAAAGAAATATAATAGAATCAGATAGTGACGACGAATTGGAAGAAGAATGGAACGAACATGATATTACACCAAACTTAGAGAATTATTTAAATATTCCTGGTGCAACTATTGAACTTGGTGACGCGCCCACTATCAGTGACGTAACGGCTTTATTTTTTGGTAGTGGTTTTTTTGATTTAGTCGTTACGCAGACCAATTTGTACCATTCTCAAATGAAAGAGTTACATAAAATCTCTGCAAAAACGGTATCATGGACGGAAGTTACCACTAATGAAATAAAAAAGTTTCTTGGATTACTAATATTGATGGGCCAAACCAGAAAATCTCATTGGAGAGATTATTGGTCAACGGATCCTTTAGTTGAAGCACCAATATTTCGAGCAACTATGTGCAGAATGCGATTTGAACAAATTCTTACATTTTTTCATCTAAATGATAATACACAATATACATGTAAAGAAATTTTATAGCATTTCTTTAATTTAAATTTTGCCGCGCCTCACGTGTATACAACATACATACATGTATAACGACAATAGCTGGAAGGCATAGACAAGGACACGCCCCACGTGAAAACATCAACGTAAAAATAATAAGGTGTTATAGAGATAATATATTATTAAAGAAAACCAAGATATTATATAGTTGTAAATATTGTAAATAGTATATAAACAATAAAAAAATTATAATCTCTTTTCACAGAGAGAAACAAATTTAGTCTATATTCGAAAACCCTCAGAGTGAAACAAAAAAAAGAGAGAAAGCAGATAATAATCACCCTTATATACATTACCTAAAGACAGACTATGCAAAATTAGACCGCTTTTGAATTATATTATTCCAAAATTTCAGTCCCTATATACACCCAAACAGGAGTTAGCTCTAGACGAAGCAATGGTACCCTACAGAGGACGCATTAGCTTTAGGACGTACAACCCAGCGAAGATAACGAAATATGGAATTTTGATCAGAATGCTTTGTGAAAGTGAGAGCGGGTATATACATGTATGCAACTTCGAAATCTATTCGGGGCAAGGCAAAAAGCTGCAAGAAACCATATTGTCTGTGTTGGAGCCGTATCTTGGTCAGTGGCATCATATATACCAGGACAATTATTATAACAGCGTATCTACAGCCGAGCTATTACTAAAAAAAACACTAGTGTGTGGTACCATACGGGAAAACCGTGGTTTACCAAAGATCCTGATACAAAAATCCAAAAGTCTACATAGAGGAGAAATGACTTTTTTACGGAAGGGAGCTGTATCCTTATTGCTTGGAAGGATAAAAGAATAGTACAGATGATATCAACTATTCATGATGCTTCCATGAAATCAAGTGGAAATCGAAAAAATACAATCAAACCTACGTGCATATTGCAGTACAATAAATACATGAAAGGGGTAAGGTGGAGTGGGGTAAATCCGTGCACGGGGTAAATCCGCACTAGTAAATGCGTAAATGTAAATACGATTTTTGCTTTTACACTAACAAAAAAGTATGGATCCAGTGCATTAGTTGCATGAACTGGGTTTGTGGCAACTGTAATCAAGGATCAAGAAAAAGACAATATGAATGCGAAAGATGTTTTGATGAAAATTGAATAAAAATTTGAGTTTTTATTTTTGTTATTTTATTGCCAATAATAATTCCGCTTTTGCCCCCGAATTAAAGAAATAAGATTTAATACTTGTTAAACAGGTAGTTGCGGTTTTGCCCCAGTTCCGGGGCAAGTCCGTCCTAGCAGCAATGTTTTTAATTTATTAAGATATAATAAGTTTTAGATGATTTTTTTAATCCAAATTATTGCAACTTAAAGAATATACCATGCGCTAACTAACTAACACTAAAATTGTTAGGTTTTAGTGGAATAGATAAAAATACATTAGTTTGAAATAAACTTAACAATTTCTGGGTCGGTTTTACCCCACTCCACCTTAGATCGTTCAGATCAGTACTTGGCGAACAGCAGTATTTTACGAAAAACTGTAAAGTGGTACAAAAAATTAGCATTTTTTCTGATAAACTGCATGTTGTTCAATGCTTATAAACTGTACTGTACCTATCTGCTAGAAAATAAAACAAGGTATAAAAAATTTCTATTGGAACTAGCTAGAGAATGGATAAGTGTGGATTCCAAAGAATCTGGCATTGCACCTGACACTTCGCGAATTTCGAATACAGCTCCTTATAAAGACACACCCTCCAGGCTTTCCGGACAAATAAGAGACCACCTCTTAGTAAAGATAGTCACTGCGAGAAAAGTAAATCGGACCAGAACGTGTAGAGTATGCTCTTCAAAGAGAAAATGAAGTGAAACCAGGTATATTTGTCAAAGCTATTGTGTACCATTACACGTAGGTAATTGTTATATTGTTTATCATACAAAAAATAAATATTAAAAGTTGAAAAAAAAATTAGTTTAAACATTGTTTTTATTGTTTAACTTCACATTTCATGACGAAATAGTCACCGGTGACATGAGGTAAATTTTCAGTAAAATTGCCGGTCAACAATGTGTTAAGGTATGCTGGCATAATTGCTATTACCAGATGCAATAGTAAACTTGTTTTAAATATTATTTATAGTTGATTGTATGGTAAAAAATTAGTATACTAATACGATTTAAAAGCAACATATTATTCAGCATATCAGGAAATAAACAGAATATTTATAAGATTTTGTACCATAATTGAAAATACTATTAAACGTTTCGAGCCTAAATACTAGGCTCATAAACAGAGTCTGTGCTGTTGTTCATTAACAATATAGTTTTTTATTTCATAATGTCATAAATTACGTGGTAATTCAGTTAATTGAACATCTGCAATGGCGTAGTGACACAAACTTCTCATCAGTGAGTAAATACATTTTTCGTATGTGCTCATACGTTAATGCATTATTACTTTTACATTTAACGTCTCTCATTACATAGGTGTTTTTATTGAATATCTAATTAATTTGCGTGTAACACACACACGGTGTCCCAGCTAACTTGACCATCTTCAATGTTTGGTTTATTTTTACTAACAGAAAATAATGTTATAGACAAAAAATGTTTGGTGTCAGAGAATGATTCTGTCACATACAAACATTTTTTTTCAAGATCATATATTTTGAGACTTCAATATGCCCGACACGTTTTTCAATGGGACCATATATTTTTTCCATAAAAGGGTAATAGAGCTGATGCCTTTTCCAACGACCTACCACACAATGACCTTTGCGTGCCTTGTAGCATGGAAAATCCAAAAATAATTGGAAATATAATAAGTGATTATCTGATTACGCTAAATGGTTTAATAGAGAAAATTGGTTTCAATTTATGCTCAAAATGATATCCATATACCTAAATACATTTTGGTACACGGTAAAGAGATTCTCCGTCCGTCCTTATCGTTTTCTGCATAATATTAGAACACGCAATTCAAATACGCGTCCTCATATATTCTGGCGTTGTTCTGGAACATGTTGATAAACAATGTCCTTCAGTGTTCCTCACAAAAAAAGCTAACAACGAGTTCATAGTATGTACAGTAAGGCGTCTTTTTGTGCGTTGGATAGGGACCGTATAAAAAAATCGCACAAAAAAATATTCAGCATAAATACTTACAATAATAAACAATTTTGTACAACATACTACAAAAAATTTTTGTTATGCGGTAGACAGGGACCGCATAAAAAAAGGCGCTCTTAGAAAATACGTCAATTATTTAGGAAATACATGAGAAGCTGCATCCAAACAATATAAATAATTAAATTTACCTTTAATCTCGTTATAAATTGAATCCTTAATCACGTGAATCGGCGATAAAACTCGGAATACGAAACGTATGTATGCTGCTTGCGCATCGCGCGAAAATAATAGAATGTGCATTAGGGTGGGTCAAAAAATCGACTTTTTTAAACTAATTATAAGCATTTAAGAGTTATTCGTTAGTAATCATTAAAATTTGATGACGAATATCTCTTAAATGCTTGATTTTATCGACTAAGCATATCAGAACTTTTTTGTAGAGCATTAAATTTAATAAAAAATTATGTATTGCTCATTTCATAACTCATATCGGTTCGCGTGTTAAAAAATTCATAAGCAAAAAACAAATTTTTCTTAAAATAATAAAACTTCAATCGTCAATATCTTCTAAATGGTGAAATTGACGGTAAAAATATAAGAGACCTTCTTTGTAGAGCGTTTAATTTCCTACACAATTATATATAAAGTTTTGCAAAATGATAAAGTTATGAGCAAGATATGAATTTTTATCTATTGGACTGAGTAAAATATATAAAACTATAAAGCGGAGGACCTTCCCATTCAAATTAAGAGCTCAGCATTGGTGAGAATTTTCTAGAGGTGTCTACGAACCAATTTTTCAGGTAACTAGTAAAAAAAAGGCGATTTTTTTTACCCACCCTAATGTGCATTGTCGGGAGATTGTGTAAAACAAATGAACAAAGCGTCTTAAGGGGTTACACCAGTGTAACAGCCGAAAAAAGCGCTATGTTCATGAATTTTTTTGGAAATATGGAATGGCGCTAACAAAAAACTCTTACAGTATGTTGTTAAGCATACATTTAAGTACAAAAAAAATTTTTTTTCATCAAAAAGTAATTCAAAATGGCGGCTCTACAATAATTTTCCTGAGACATCTTGACAAAAACACGTTCCACGGCACGCACTAGAGCACGTGCAATTTTGAAACAATTACAAAAAAAAATTTTTTTTCTTTATCTGCATGAGTATAGCTAGAGAAACACGTGCGGATTTTAAAAAATACGAATTTAGATATTTGGCAGATGTTTGAAGTTAAAACTAACTTTTTCGCCAAAAAAAACAGCAGTTATTTGGTTATAAAAATTTTTCTAATTAACATATCGAAAATTCCGTACGTGTTTCCCTTCAAAATGTTGTTGCAAAGATGTGTATAAAATTTTATATGTTAATATGCAAAATTTATGGAGTTATGCTGCGTGCCGATTTGAAAAAACGTGTTTCGAGAAAAACGCATTTAAAGTTTTAAAATGAGTTTTAGACGTGAAAAAGTTAAAAAATCGACTAAAAAAAATTTTTTAACATTATTCTGCAATCCCAGGACCATAAAGCTGTCCTTCCTGGTTCAAACATTTCTGCTGATCCTCTTTTTTAAACATTTGATGTTGGATCGCGCTGCTTTTGCCTCATCGGCCAACAACAACTCGGCCTGCTTGACTCGCTTATCATCACTTTCAAGGCAAAAATCATAAGATTGCAAGCCGGTATCCATCTCTAAAACCTTCATAACTCGTAATATACTACTTAGACCATCATTTACGTTTTTACCACTTGAACGAGACTTAGGAGCTAAATTCCAAACTGTAGCATTGAAATTTTCATTACTATTCTGCGTGTAGCATCCGAAGCCGCGATTTAACAACTTATTACGACTCAATTCATCATAAATTGGTATGTTAGCTTTGTACACTTCTTCAGGTAATGGCGATTTATGATGAAATTCACTCAAAGTTACATTTACCGCTGTTCGTCGCATAAAAGACGTTCGAGGCGCTTGGGGAAAAGCGCAAAATTTCATACAAGAAAATTGTTTTCAGGTATAAAACGTTTTGCCTCATATTCTTGAAGGTTCAAAGTACCTTTTAAGTTAATAAAAAAAAATGGATTTTTTGAAAATTTTACACTGGTGTAACCCCTTAAAGTATGCATGTATACATATGTACACTAATAGAAAACATTACAGTGGTGCCAATGCCGTTGAAATTCATATACCGCATGAAAAAGGACCGTACAAAAAAACGCACAAAAATAAAATCGCTAAAATAAGGACCGCATAAAAAGACGTCTTACTGTATATTTAATTGCCAGTGGTTGGTCAAACTAGATTCGTCTTTGAAAAGTTGTAACGGTACGACCCCTCCAGACCGTCTTCCCTATCGTCTCGGAGGTCGGACCATACTTAAAATTAGGTTCGGGGCAGGACGATAAAAAATTTGGAAACTTTAATGCATGTACATCTGGATTTATTCACTAATCTTACTTGCTATATTTACATCTCACTATTCTACATACGCTATTACTCATTCCTGTACTCGTCTTACATGCATACATATCGCCTTAATTCAATTATATCGTCTTTAATCATAAATACGTATTCTCACGGGAATCTATACATATAGATATACAAAATGTATATACAAAAGTGCTCTAATCTTTCCCTTAAATCTATCCGCGTATACACACACTCGCACACTCTCTCGCCAGCTGAGCAGCTGCAATATTTACGTTCCGTCTCACTCACGTATACGTTTCTTTTCTCATTCACTCCCGATGTAATCTATTTATAGCCTTAAATACCCAATTGACAAATAATTCTATGGGGTTTAGAAAATAAGCAAAGCGAGAGTAGCGTGAATCTGAGAGTTTCGAATTTGAATAAATGATCGTGTGTCTGCCAAATGTTAGTCTTAAGGAAGGAGAAGTGTGCGAGTTTAGGGTGGACAAGGGAAGTGGTTGAAGAGCGACCACCATGTTCGTTTTCCTGGGAAAACCCAGTCGACTCATGTGCGACGGTCCGCAGGCCCTTGTCCTAGATATAAGGGATGGGTGAGAGTGGGAGATCGAGGAATGCGAGTAAGATGGAATGTAGTGCGAGTGAGAGCGAATGTGAGATGTGAGAAAGTGTAAGTGAGAAAGTGCGTGTCTAAAGAAGAGAATAAGAGTCGAACATGGGCAGAATGATAGTTGAACGCGTGGAAGAAATGTGTGACGTTTTGCGAGTAGTTCAGGTAGCATAGCGATCCGCAATATTGATCTCACTAATTAAAGGGTGCGGCAAAATAACGGAGTTAAACATTTTTTAAGGAATATTTATTAAAACAAAAAAATCTAACAAAACAACAGTGAATAACATTAATAAAGACATTTAGTAATAGCATACTCAGCCGGTTTCGAAGTGGCCGCCCTTAGCGCGGATACACAGCTTCAAACGTCTCGTGAAATTTTCGGCGATGGCACGCAGCTCATCCAGAGTAATTCGATCCCACTCCCGACGAAGCGATTGCTTTAACGGTTCCAAACTTTTGTGGCGTTTAGCACAGGCCCTGGCCTCCAAAATCGACCATACACTGTAATCCATCGGGTTGAGATCTGGCGAGTACGGTGGCCATTCCTGAAATGTGATGAAACTTGGAAAATGGGCCTTGCACCAGTCTTGAGTCGTTTTCGCCTTGTGGGCTGGAGCAGAGTCTTGCTGGAACGTCCACTGTTGGTTGCCGAAATACTGCTGGGACCAGGGAAGCACCACAGTCTCCAAAATGTCGCGGCGATACACTTCGTTGTTGATTTTGAGCCCTGATCCACGAAAACTAGGGGTGTCTTGCCAGTGGCACAACTCAAGCCCATTTTCCAAGTTTCATCACATCTCAGGAATGGCCACCGTACTCGCCAGATCTCAACCCGATGGATTACAGTGTATGGTCAATTTTGGAGGCCAGGGCCTGTGCTAAACGCCACAAAAGTTTGGAATCGTTAAAGCAATCGCTTCGTCGGGAGTGGGATCGAATTACTCTGAATGAGCTGCGTGCCATCGCCGAGAATTGCACGAGACGTTTGAAGCTGTGTATCCGCACTAAGGGCGGCCACTTCGAAACCGGCTGAGTATGTTATTACTAAATGGCTTTATTAATGTTATTCACTGTTGTTTTGTTGCATTTTTTTGTTTTAATAAATATTCGTTAAAAAATATTTAACTCCGTTATTTTGCCGCACCCTGTATTTCATTAAACCATTTAGCATAAACAATTCATCACTTATTATATTTCCAATTACTTCTCGATTTACCATGGTCAATGGTATGACGTGACAGTCATTGTGTAACGGGTTGTTGAAAAGGGCTTCATCTCTACTATCACTTTATGGTAAAATATATCTAGTTCCATTTAAAAATATATCGGTCACCTTGAAATTTCAAAAAATGACTTTGAAAAAAAAATTTTGTACGTGACAGAATTTATCACCTGACATCAAACAATTGTTAATATAACATTTGTTGGTATCATTGAAAATAAACTAGATATTCAAGGTGGTCAATGAACTAGATATTCAAGGTGCTCAATAAACTAGATATTCAAGGTGGCAAAAACTTTCTTGAAATTATCTCAGAAAGTATTTCTTATGATAAAACTCAATGTTTTATAATGCTCTGTATCCAAAATGTCCTACAGCATCCACGCAATTTGACATGGATTTCCATAACAATTGACAATCGTTCATTCCATCATTAAGAAATGACGATAGGTGTCCTCACTACTGAACCATTTAGCAAAGCTAATATGACTTTGCCAACCTTACACTATTTGTCGAAGATTCTAAATATTTTGCTTTTGATAAAGATAATAATACTTCTTGGCAAAGTGATGGTAAGTTTACCATGCTATGTGTACATTATCAGATAATAAGTAATGAAGGCAAATATCATCGTTCGTTGAAGGTGTAAACTGCAGATCTTCCATCTTTATAGGAAACTCATGGGTCATTCCATGTGAAATCAACACAGGGTATAAACGTGACCATCTCAGAATTTGATGAAATTTGGTACGAAGGTTGTCCTTATAGAGATTAAGAAAAATGCCAATTTTTTTTCAAATATCTCAAACGGTTTCAAAATTACGGCTATGGAAAGTTTGGTAAAATCCGCCAAAAAAGCGTAACCGACATGTGTTCAAATCACCATATCTTTTCTCCTAATTGAGCTAGAGAGTTGGGACTGGTGTCATTTTACTCGGTTTTAAATGCCCCTTTTTTGATGTACAACACAACATAATTTGTTATAAAAAGTTTGTTTGTGACATCAAATTCAATATTTTGATTTTGAGTTTCTCAAAAAGTGCCACTCTCAAAATTTTTTAAAAATTCCTATAAATAGTTTATACTTTTGGTAAGTGATTCTCAAAGTTTCAAAGTGGGACAGTAATGGGTTCATAGTTAAATAATAATTTGAAAAAAGGGTGTTTTACGAAACCGTTAGTCACCCTACGTACTACAGGTTTCTTTACTATATTACATTAATCAAGAACATAAAATAAAATTTTTAACACTTACATCTTAGGCAAAAGTTATTCAGAACTTGATGATGGGTGAAGTTCTTATGGCTTCTTCAGATGTTATTGCATAAATCCTTCCTGTAGGAGTCGGTGTCTGTTAATCGTTGCAGTCTCGAAACTTTACAGAAATCTAATGAGGATTTTATAAATATTTTCTGTGACAAACTGACCATTTAAAAAAAGCATGACTTTATTGCAAAGCAGCAGTCATTATTCATTAATGACAAAAAAGAAAATACTAAAGAGTCAGAGTTTATAGTAAACCTAGATTTCTCTGAAAAGTACAATATTGTCGTTCAGCACGAAGTTCAAAGTCTCCACTGGGCAAGTGATCATGTGACAATACACCCATTTGTGATTTGTTACAGAGAGAATAATAAACTTAAGCATTCAAGTTTTGTTGTAATTTCACCATGTTTGCAACATAATACTGTTTCTTTGTATACATACCAGAAAAAGCTTATCGAATTCATGACAACAAAGTTTCAATCAGTGCCATAAAAGCTTTTTATTACTCAGATGGATGCGCTGCACAATATAAAAATAAGAAAAACTTTATCAAATTATATTATCATAAGCAAGACTTTGCTGTAAAGACAGAATGGCATTTTTCCGCTACTGCCCATGAAAAAGGACCATGTGATGGAGTTGGGTGCTCAGTGAAGAGACTTGCTGCAAGAGCAAGCCTACAACGTCCATATGACGACCAAATTTTAACACCTATCCAACTATATGAATGGGCAGTTGAAAATTTATTTGGAATTAATTTCACCTTCTCCACACAAGATGAGTATGTTGAGTCTGAGAAATTTCTGAATAACCGTTTCAACCAAGCAATTAAGGGAACACTGCAATATCATGCTTATATGCCTGTAAATTCAAACATATCAAAGATATGTGTAAAAATATTCTCGAAAGATACAACAGAGAAAACAGTGACCATCCAAAAATGCCCTGAAAAACTACGATTGACAGAAATTAGTGGATATATAACCGCTATATATGACCAAAAATGGTGGCTGGCATATGTGTTGGAGAAGAATGAAGAAGAAGATGAAGTAAAAGTGACATTTCTGCATCTTGCTGGTCCTTCATCATCATTTTCATATCCAAGAAAACCGGGCATATTATGGATTCCACTGGCAGATGTACTTTGTAAAGTTGATCCCACCACTCCTACAAGAAGGATTTATGCAATAACATCTGAAGAAGCCATAAAAACTTCACCCATCATCAAGTTCTGAATAACTTTTGCCTAAGATGTAAGTGTTAAAAATTTTATATTATGTTCTTGATTAATGTAATACAGGGTGTCCCAAAATTATGCGGCAAGCGGGAACAAGCAGATTGTTTATAACAAAAGAAATCGAAAATTCCTTTACCTTTTTTTGATTTGAAGCCCCGTTTTGGAGATACAAGCTTCCAAAATATCGTGGTCTGACTTCCGGCCCGCGCGGTTCAAACATCAGCTGGAGGCATATACGCGAGAAACGTATAGGCGAGCGGTCAGCGGGGAGAGGGGTATCCATCGATGCTCAGCTGAGATTTCGCTGAACGACAGCTGTGCCCTTCTCCCCGCTGACCGGTCGTCTATTCTTTTCTCGCGTATATGCCTCCAGCTGATGTTCAAACCGCGCGGGCCGGAAGTCGGATCATGATATTTTGGAAGCTTGTATCTACAAAACGGGGCTTCAAATCAAAATAAGGTAAAGGAATTTTCGATTTCTTTTGTTATAAACAATCTGCTTATTCCCGCTTGCCGCATAATTTTGGGACACCCTGTATAGTAAAGAAACCTGTAGTACGTAGGGTGACTAACGGTTTCGTAAAACACCCTTTTTTCAAATTATTATTTAACTATGAACCCATTACCGTCCCACTTTGAAACTTTGAGAATCACTTACCAAAAGTATAAACTATTTATAGGAATTTTTAAAAAATTTTGAGAGCGGCACTTTTTGAGAAAATCAAAATTAAAATATTGAATTTGATGTCACAAACAAACTTTTTATAACGAAGTATATTGTGTTGTACATAAAAAAAGGGGCATTTAAAACCGAGTAAAATCACACCAGGCCCAACTCTCTAGCTCAATTAGGAGAAAAGATATGGTGATTTGAACACATGTCGGTTACGCTTTTTTGGCGGATTTTACCAAACTTTCCATAGCCGTAATTTTGAAACCGTTTGAGATATTTGAAAAAAATTTGCATTTTTCTTAATCTCTATAAGGACAACCTTCGTACCAAATTTCGTCAAATTCTGAGATGGTCATGTCAAATTTTTCAATAAAGTGTGTTGATTTCACATGGAATGACCCTCATGTCAAATTTCAAATTCATATCTAGTAAGACTACAGTACGGAAATAAACATTTTACTGTTATAACAATGTCTGAGCAGGTTTATTAACGAGAAATAATTCCATCGACTGTCACGAGTACAAAACCAGCAGTAATCTCCAGAAGAAGCAAGTCTTCGATGCCGTGGCCGCAGCTAGCATCGTTAGCAATTGTTCCGGAGTTGACACTTCCAAATCACAAGTAATTACTCTAGCTACATTTACCAAGTTCCTGGAATCACGGCAACAAGAAAAACTAACCGATGATCAAATCAAGGCACTTGTCAAAGTATGTACATTTCTACAGTATTTATATGTGGTTCTTTCAACGTCCAGACTTTCATTTGTTAAAATGAAACTCTAGATTTTTTCTAAGATTTAAATAGTATAGCTTTGGCGTTCTATATATGAAACTAATACAATTATTCGCACTTTTAAAAATTATTAATTGTAAGATATATTGTTAAATTCATGTCTCTTTGGCGGTTGTATCTAGGAATGACACACTGTGAAGCGTTTTAACTCTGTCCATGGTTCAAATTGAAAAAGACAGATTTAGTTTTATTTAAGCAATATCGAAAATTTATACACATACCTATACACAGGGTGGGGTACCTAAGACCGGCTACTTGGGGTACACGGCTGTTACTGGCGACAAGAAAAAATGCATTCAGGCGGAACTTCGTTGGTTTCTAGAGGGCCATAATCTAATGTAAATAACTTATATGTAGGTCGACGCATAGAGAACATATGTCTCGGCCAAGTACAAAACATTGAATCGGGGTTTTCGGCATTAAAGTCGGAAAATTCACAGAAAGTATGATGATTTTCAGTATGACGGTGTCAAATTGAGTAATTTCATAGTAATTACAAGAAAATCAGTTCATCCAATTATGAGATATTTGATCTCAAAAGTAATATTTTTTTAAAAGAAATTTCGTCTTCTCCATCGTCTGCACCGCCGCAACTTTCCTTCGTAATACAACCCAAGGTACCCGACTGGCGGTGACAACTATACAGGGTGTCCCACCTAACTTACAGGTCACGGCACCAGGTGATAGCTGAGATAATTCTAATATAGGGAAGTGACCTTCGTAATGTCGTATCTTAATCCGCGGTCGAGTTATTAACGAAAAACGACAGCCAATCAGAGGACTCCGTTGGGCGCGGCAGCGCGACAGTTCCTACTGGTACAAGTTAATGTCTTGTAGTAGCGGGAGTGTTTATGCGACCGCGTCAACGGAGCCCTTGAAAGGGATACAGATCGAGCACTAACACACTTCCATGAAAAATGTATCGATGAGTCTGTCACTGGGTCACTGTACTCGCCGGCGTCACACAAAACAGGTCTAATTTATGACATTACCTCTTGCGCGTACCCTATGGAATTGCACCGCTCGCACACCATCGGTTTACGCTGTAAACTTTACAGAACACCGCACAATAAATTCACATTAAAAAAAAAGACCGTTGCCCGATAATTTTCACCTTAGATTTGATTAAATTAATATAAAGAATGTATGCCCTCGTACACTTGTTCCATTTGTTCAGCGAAAGGAATAGATTCTTCATCACCGAGAAAGTTTGATTATTAATCGATTACCAATACATCCGAAATTACGCGAACTTTACTCCGGGGTGACTTTTTCCTCTGCACTTCCAACCTTTTTGATTTTCTACACAAATACGTTTTCTTCATAATGATAGATTTTTTCTTAGTGACTCGTAGAACTGTTCAGTTCGGCAGAAAAAAATGATTCTGTATTTTTCGGGGTCGTCTTCGTGTATCGGAAGGTACCGTTCCCCTCATTGCTTTCATTTAGCCCTTTGGCATACTAAGGATGGTGGGAGGTACGGACGGAATGGATGTTTCAAAATTTCCACAATCGCTACATTTGGCGTGTAGATTTTCCCTGTCGAACCGCTGCATGTGTTGTCGAGAACACCAGAGCTCGTCACTTGAATTCTTAACAGTGCTTTCATTTTCACGTTTCGAGTTTCAGCAGCCTCTTACAGAAATGTGTTGAAGCAATACCAGATCGTTTCCTCGACATTTTTGTAATAGGAAACGTACGGTCGCGGCAGCAATATGTTTTCTGTGGGATATTATTAACTACCGATATTATTAATGATTAAGTGTTCAGATCAATAAGTAGAGGACTGTATTTTTCTTGGTTCTGTGAACGCTTGGATATTGCAGTGAGTGCGCTGCCACAGATTTATCTTAAAATGTTCAAAATATACAGGAATACAAGTGTGTACAAATGTTAAAGTGTTCGTGGTGTCAATGCTTGGTGTGCAAATGTACAAAGTTCGGAATGCTAGTGTGCTGGTTGAATGTTCGAGTGCGAATATACTGTTCAAGGTTCAATTTGTAACTTGTTCGTCCTTCAGCCCCGAATTTCCCTCCTCCATCATACCTTCCCTGCTATCATCCTGTCGATGAGTTTGAGGGTGGAAGCGGTGCTGGAGGCCGAAGACACCCGAAGTCGCTCTCACTCCTTGCCTTGGCGTCTTCGGTGGGAAATTCCGTGTGAGTCGTGACGTAGATGTTTTTGGGCTTTTCCCTCTGCCGTCAGGGTCCGTCCGTAGTGCAGATGTGTAAGGGTGCCGAGGTCTGGACCTTTGTTCGATGAACCGTTAGGTCGCTTTAGGGGTTTATGGCATGTAATTGCTATTGAGACTGGTTAAAATGATGAAGTTAAAATTCAAGAAACATTTCGTTGCAATAAAAAACTGGAAAGTGAAAGTACTGAACGCTAATCTCAGAAATAGCAGGCTAGTCACGTCCATGCCATAAACCCTGGTAAGGATGGTACAACGTTGTAACAATTAACTTACCGAATACGCTTTTTTAGGGCCACGCGTACATTCAACGTGGGGACATCAAACAGATCGATTAAATTATCTGCTCTTTCAGGACTACTCATACTTCCAACGTAGATTAACATTGTGGCGGCCTTCTTCTGTGGACATCTGTGTACTGTTACTACTCTTTCGGTAACAGACGTCTCTCCTTCGCTACATCTTTTTTGGAAAACGTATTTGTGTAGAAAATCGAAAAGGTTGGAAGTGCAAAGACGAAAAAGTCACCACGGAATGGAGTCCGCGTAATTTCGCGGGTATTGGTAATCGATGAATAATCAAACTTTCTCGTGGGTGAAGAATCTATCCCTTTCGCTGAACAAATGCAACAAGTGTGCGAATGCATACATTCTTTATAATAATCTAATCAAATCTAAGGTGAAAATTATCAGGCAACGGTCTTTTTTTTAATGTGAATTTATTATGCGGTGTTCTGTAAAGTTTACAGCGTAAACCGATGGTGTGCGAGCGGTGCAATTCCATAGGGTACGCGCAAGAGGTAATGTCATAAATTAGACCTTTTTTCGGTGACCCAGTGACAGACTCATCGATATATTTTTCGTGGAAGTGTGTTAGTGCTCGGTCTGTATCCCTTTCAAGGGCTCCGTTGCCGCGGCCGCATAAACACTCCCGCTACTACAAGACATTAACTTGTACCAGTAGGAACTGTCGCGCTGCCGCGCCCAACGGAGCCCTCTGATTGGCTGTCGTTTTTCGTTAATAACTCGGCCACGGATTGTGATGTGACGCTGAGAATAATACTCCCTATCTTAGAATTACCTGAGCTATCTAAAGGTGCAATAAGCGTCCTGGGAACTGGGACACCCTGTATAGGTCGAAAAAGCAGTGGGGATTGAAAATTTTAGGAAATCTGGTCTATGGTGGGAGTAAAGATGCTGCAGGAAAAGAAGGTTGGAAACTGTGGAATTTCGGGGGAGGCAAACCCTCGTGGTCGAGTTATCCTTATCACGTGGGGTCTCAAGTATAGCTATCCGGGCGTCCTAGACGAGAGGCTAAGGGTTACGTGCGTGTTGCACTTAATGTATCCTGTTTTCGTTCAAAGAAAGGGGACTAAGGCGCCTGGGTGTCGCCAAGAGAAAATTCCAGACTGAGAATTTTCGTAGGAATCATACGATTCATACGTAACACGGGCTGCACGACAATGATGCACAGCAAATAATTCTAACACAGATAGTTCGATATAGCGGATCGAAGCATCTATAATTTATTATAGTTTAAGTTTCATTTGCTTTGGTACATGCGCATACGGTAAACATCCATACGATTTTAAATCTATCACTCTCGGAACTTTTCGTATCCGTATTCCTTCAGGTGCATTACCGTTAATCACTGAATGAACAGTTCTATTTATGACATAGCACGCGGACAACAAAGCTTCCACCCAAAATTTGCCTGATATTCTTGCCGACTTTAACATTGCGTGCATCATATCTAACAATGTCCTATTAACTCTCTCTGCTTTCCGTTCATTTCTGGTGTGTATATATCCGTGCGTTCGTGTTTTATTTCTAAATTTTCGAATAGCATTATTAATTCTTTGTTGCAAAATCTAATCCATATTCGGTCCATATTTTCTTTATTTTTCTGTCACCTTCCTTTTGTGTTTTTAAACCTAACCGTGGCCGGTTAGGCTTCTTTGGCACCGTTGCACTCAGGTGGTTCCGGGTTTTCTGTGCGCTGGATGGTCACGGCTGCAACGGAATTTTCAGGTGGTGAATATGTGAATTTTCAGCGGAGAGGTTAGAGTGTAGGAGACATATGAAAAGAGTATATTGTATGAAAGGGGAGTGTAATGTACCTGTGTGAAGATATGTGTTCGAAGATTGTCCTATGCGCACCACGTGGGCCGCGTGTGACTTCGTCGGTGAATTCCTTTGAGGTTTCGATCCTCAGATATTATTGATCTGGGATGTTGAAGTTTTTCCTGCCTTGTCTAATAGGCGATGTGTGTCGTGAAGTTCTTCGATGAACCGATTGTATTAATCGGATTGTGTGAATTGTACACTACCGGACTACCGCACGTCCGACACGCACGAGATTCAAACAGAGAATGAAGCAACTTCCGGACGACGCGCATGGAGCACGTGAGAGCGAACGTTCTAGAACATTCTCGAACCTTCTAGAAGGATCGAGATCGATATTCGCCGGCAGTTGCGTAGGCTACGTCGCCACGTGGCGACCGCGTGGCGTGCGTAGCTCGCGCGTGGCGCGCTTGTAGCGTGACTGTAGCGCGCTCGTAGCGCGGGAGATCGTGACGAGTTTGAAGTTCTCAACATTTTGACTCTAACTATAAAAATACTATGTTACTTTGTCCTTAGTCTTTAAACAGTAAATTGTCGTCTTTCTTGAATAATTGTCCGCTATTGTCCGCATAAATCTGAGATAACCAGTTCTAATAAATGTTACGTTTGATTTTTACCTAGTCGTTTCCTGGATACTCATGTCGATTTGCCTACTTTACAAACATCACAATGTATTCTCAATGTAATCAACGCGTTTACAATATACAGGGTGGAGCAGAGGAAACGCATGTTTTTCACTATTGAATGATTGGGACACGGCTTGATAAAAATTATAAAAACAAGCATTAAGTGATAGATTTTTTAATGCAGTTTTGAAATATACATACTTTAATTAGGTTCGAAAAATAATGTCTTGGAGATGACGTCCTTCCTCTTGGAGAAGAAGTCGCATATCGGCAAATCGAGTGAGCGAGAGGGTCAGTGAATGAGGCCCTTCTTTTTGTGGGGATATTTAAAATCAAGAGTCGACATGAACAAGCCTCGCACAATCGATAACCTGAAGAATTCCATTCGTCAGGAAATTAAAGTCGTGGCGAATGATATGTTGGAGAGAGCCGTGCGTAACTTTCAGGAGAGGATCCATTATTTTTCGAACCTAATTAAACTATGTATATTTTAAAACAGCATTAAAAAATCTATCACTTAATGCTTGTTTTTATTATTTTATCAAACCGTGTCCCAGTCATTCAATAGTGAAAAACATGCGTTTCCTCTGCTTCACCCTGTACAACCCATCTTTACATAGGGTCTCCGCTACTATCCTTTCAGTTTTCTTGTGTATAATTCTTAATTTGTTTTCCTCTACTATCAACTTTTTACTTTTCTTTCCTATTTAGGATACTGATAATAGATTTCTTCTTGTGATAGGTACATGATATACATTACATAATTTTATATAAAAACTCCCATGATTTACATAGGTCACAATCGCTATGTTTCCAACACCTATTGCTTCTAAAGTACCTTTTCTATTGCTATCTGCAGTATAAATTTTCTCATTAACTATTGGCTTTGTTAACCAGTTTTGATGTTGTAACGGTATGTTCCCCTTTCAACTACTGTACATGAGAACGAACCTTACTATTATTGATAGGTTTAGAGCAAGCCGATGAAGAAATAGGAAACTTTTACCACTTACATCGATTTATTCATTATTTCTTAATATCTAACTGTACATTTTCTTATCTTATCTACTCAATCACTGTTACCTTCCATACTCCTCGCATCCTGTTATTGTAGTATAACTCTTAAAGCTTATTCCAGTATTCTATCGCAAGGCTCTGTACAAAAAGTTTCCTGAAGTATCTCTTACAGCTGTCACGCGAACACTCAAAGTCGCACACGCACATACGGTCAGCTGTTCGGCGACGCTGTTTTCGCCCGCTCTCTCTCACATTCGTCTTATTCCATTTTCGGCTGTAAATGCCGGCAGCGTTTGTTATACAACATATTCTCATGCACTCGAGAGCGTTGGCAAAGGACAGTGGAAAGAAGAAAGAGAATGGGGTCTGACCGCAATGGGCATCCGGTACTCTAAAAAGGAAAGGTTAGTTAGGTCAGGAGGAGTATACTAATGCGAGAAAGCAATGCCCCACCGTCGGTGTCTCACCTCCATATCGGGGTTTCAAAAAAGTCTTCTTATGGAAGGGAACTGTTTGAAGATAGTCTCTCCCTCTCCCTCTCCCTCTCCCTCTCCCTCTCCCTCTCCCTCTCCCTCTCCCTCTCCCTCTCCCTCTCCCTCTCCCTCTCCCTCTCCCTCTCCCTCTCCCTCTCCCTCTCCCTCTCCCTCTCCCTCTCCCTCTCCCTCTCCCTCTCCCTCTCCCTCTCCCTCTCCCTCTCCCTCTCCCTCTCCCTCTCCCTCTCCCTCTCCCTCTCCCTCTCCCTCTCCCTCTCCCTCTCCCTCTCCCTCTCCCTCTCCCTCTCCCTCTCCCTCTCCCTCTCCCTCTCTCTCTCTCTCTCTCTCTCTCTCTCTCTCTCTCTCTCTCTCTCTCTCTCTCTCTCTCTCTCTCTCTCTCTCTCTGAGAGAGAGGGGTTAGGTCTAATTACTAATCCCCTAGGATTGAAATATATAATTCTAATTCTAATTCTAATTCTCTCTCTCTCTTATCTTCGGCTCCTCTCGTTTTGTCAACGCTATATACTCCTCTCCCCCTCCCCCCATTGTGGTTGGTCATATCTCTGTACCCCTCTCTCGCTCCATTAAGTCCCTAGGTGTCACGCTCAGCTCGACGCTTGATTGGCGTGAGCATGTTGTTGGGATCTGCGGTCGGATTAGGCGCACGGTTTTCCAGCTACGTCGGAATGGTTCTGACCTCCCGCCTAAAACTAAGGCTGAATTGGTTAGGTCCCTTATTCTGCCGCACATCGATTACTGCGCTCTGCCTTACCGTGATGTCGGTGTGGTAGATGACATTCGTCTGATGCGTGCGCTTAATACGGCCTTGAGGTTCGTCTTCGGCATCCCCCTGGACGCTCATATCTCCCCTTACTATTCCCGTCTTCGGTGCTTGAGGCCGGCAGCTCGCAGAAATTATTTTCTCGGCTGCTTTGTCTATGACCGTCTGCACTCGATAGGGGGGGGGGGGTGTTTCTGATCCCTTTTTGGGAATGTACAAGTATACCGGAGATGCTGGGACCAGATGCTCTACGCGCCTTGAGTCGGGTCTACTAGCTTTACCTAGCCATCGTACGGCCACTCTTAGCAATTCTGTGGCAGTTTCGGGGGTGAGACTGTGGAATTCTCTTCCGGCTCCCCTCCGTAATTGTTCATCCCGGGTAGTTTTTAAGAGGCTTCTCTTCGACCACTTACTGGCTTTGTCACCTTAAGCCATCTGTGTTAACTGTTCTGTTTCTTCCTTTCTCATATATATTTCTTTTGTATGTACGTGCTATTACTTTTATCGCTTTACTGTTAGTGATCTATTGATTTATTGTTTTTATTGTAATTTACTCCTGTTAGTCTTATATCTATGTCTATTCTGTATTTTATTTCTTTATTATATTACTTGTCTGTGCTTGTCCTTAAAGGGAATTTCCCTAGGACGAATAAACTATTTCTCTCTCTCTCTCTCTCTCTCTCTCTCTCTTACACCGGGCCCTGGAACTCTACTGACGTCACCGCCACCTACTGCCTGCTCATCGTACTTCGTCACGTGCTCCCGCGGCTGCCATCGCTTATCACTACCATCACTGCCATCTTCTGTTACTTCGCCGTACCTCCATCGTCATGGTGAAGTGTTGTGGTTGCCGCAAAGACGTCAAAGAGCCCAGATCCTGTGCTTCGTGCAATGGGGCCTATCATCCCTCCTGTGCGAAATTTGTGGAGTACAAGTCGAGCAGTGGCGCACTTCTAAATCTTTGTAAAACCTGCGCTTTGGATTCGATCGACTGTAGTCCCACCCTTACACCAGCCTCGGATGTGCGAACTACGCGCTCGATCGGACTTCGCGGGCCCTCTGCTCCGACTACCGCTTCCTCTACTTCACCCTCTGGGGCTCACTCTGCCTCTGCCTCTCAACTTCCGCTCCCAATCTCTGCCAACGCATCGGCACTGCCACTTAACCCGTCTAGGACCTCATCACCCAGTCGTGACGTCCTGACGGAACTCACTTCCATTGCCTCAATCCTGTCTGGTTTCAACAAAACAGTTGGAGGCTCTTTCCGCACTTCCCTCAGTGGTATCTGCCCTTACCACTAGAATTGACGACTATGCTGCCAGACTAGAGGTTTGCACACAGAGCATCGCCTCTCTGGCATCATCTCAATCCTCGCTGCTCTCGCGTGTCGACGACCTCGCCTCGGGTCAGGCCTCCCTCGTGTCTGGATGTGACGGTCTCCGAGCGGACTTCCTTCGCCTCTCCAACACGCAAACTACTGCCGCCTCTTCCATTAATGCTCTAGAGCTACGTCTCTCTGCTTCTGAGGTGGAAAACGCAAAAATCCGCCAGGAGATTGCATAGCTTCAAGCGAGGTTGACCTCAAACCCGTCACCTTCTTTATCTCCCGTGGCTGCCTCACCCGACCTGACACCTCAGCTCTCTAGCCTCCGGTCTGACAGTCTGGCTGGCCGGTTGCGTCGTCTCGAAGTTTCTGCCTGTGAGTCCTGGCTGGTGGTGTCGGGCCTGGACGAGCGCCCAAACGAGTCGCTCCCCGACTTACTTGTTACTTTCGCTTCTTCTCTTGGGTGTGAGCTCACTCAATCTGACCTGTTACGAGCCTATCGGGTAAGGAGTACCAGAGCCACCTCTCGGCCCCGCTACATTCATCTTTTACTACGCTCGCCTGAACTCTGTGAGCGACTCCTCGCCGCGCGTCGCTCAACCCGGAATTTTCTTGCCTCGTCAGTTAACCCGACTTTCGGTCGTACACACCTGTTTATCAATAAGTTCTTGCCAGCGCCCCTGGCTGCCCTTCTCTCACGGGTTCGCGGTGTCGCCCGGGCTCGGGGCTACTCACGGGTTTGGGCCCGGTCGGATTCCGTGATGGTGAGGAAGGACTCGTCCTCTCCCCCCATCAGGATCGGACTGGAAGATGACGTCAACGCTCTCCTGCCCTGACTTCGCTCTGGTTCCTCTTTCTCGTCTTCCGCTTCCTCTTCCCACCCCTCACCTTCCTCCGCTCCTGGTTCTGCCTCTCTTTCTGACACTCGTCTGCGTGTGTGCCACGTGAACGCCCAGTCTGTCCCGGCTCACTTCGACGAACTCCGTGACTTCATCCTCTCCCATGACTTTGATCTGTTCGCTGTATCGGAGTCGTGGTTGAAGCCATACATGGACAACTGTGCGTTTGCTGTGGAGGGCTACACGCTGACGAGATCGGATCGGGTATCTAGGGGCGGGGGTAGTGTCTGCGTGTTCTCCAATGCGTCCCTTTCATTCGTCTTAAAAGAATCTTCCGCCTCTCATCCTGCTGGTGACATCGACTACCTAGTCGGTGTCCTCTCAGATTCCTCCCATGATGTCTCCCTTTCCCTCTGTGTTGTTTACCGTGCACCTCATCTAGCCCTTTCCCCCTTAGACTCCATCCTCGCCTTGGCGTCATCGTATGCGGGTGACGTGGTCGTCCTGGGGGACCTAAACGCTGACCTTCTCTCTGACTCGCACGACTCCCAGTTCCTCCGTCGCGCTGTGGCCACTTACGGGCTCTCCCTCCTGCCCTTCTCCCCCACCCATCATACCTCACACTCTCACTCCTTGATTGACGTTTGTTCTGTCTCCTTCCCCTCTCGTGTCTCCAACCTGGGGCAGTACCCAGTGCCTTTCCTCTCGTCCCATGACCTTATTCATCTCGACTACTCCTTTCCTCTCCGGCGTACGCCCCCCTCTCACATTTCACTACGGCTATATCCGCCTTCTCTCTGTGAATCTCTCGCCTCTCTCTTCCTTACCTCTCCTCCCCCTTTTACATTCCTATCATCCTTCTCGTCTGTGGATCAGCGGCTTGCGGCCTTTAATACTATTCTCGTGGGTGCCCTGGATCGGTTCTGCCCGGTCCGTGTTGTACCCGTCAGGAGGCCGCCTGCTCCTTGGTTAACGTTAGAGATCCGCTCTCTCATGAGAGAGCGTGACTCCTGTAGACGGGCCTTCACCCGCTCGGGTGACCCGCTAGTGCAGGCCCGCTACAAGTTTCTGAGGAGCAGGGTATGTGCCCTTGTTCGGTCTGGTAGGGGGGACTTTATCTGTGCATCTCTGGGTGGTGCCTCTTCAACGGCCGATGCCTGGCGGAGACTCAGGGCTCTCCGGGTTGTTCATTCCTCCCCTCGCCTTAATCTTCCTCCTTCTGTCACGTTCTCCCAACTTAATTCTTACTTTTCCTCTTTTTTTCGCCCCTCTTCTTCTGCTGCTCTTTCCTCACTGTCTCTCGCCCTCTCTCCTGCCTCCTCCTCTTTCTCTGACTCTCGCTTCTATTTCTCCTTTATCACTCCTGAAGCCCTTTCTTCTCTTTACTTCTTCTCTTCCTCCACTACATCTCCTTCAGACTCGCTTCCCTCTCGCTTCCTCGGTCTATGCTCTCCTCACCTCTTTCCGTACCTCGTTGATATTTTTAACCTTTCACTTTCATCCTCTACCTTTCCCTCCATCTGGAAGTCGGCCCACATTTTCCCTATACCTAAAACCTCCTCTCCTGACTCGCCGGCCGATTTCCGACCTATCTCCATCCTGCCTGAGTTCTCCAAGATCCTGGAACGGATCGTTCTCAGGCAGCTCCTTCCTTTCCTCTCCTCTCACGGTCTCCTTGACTCAACGCAGCATGGCTTTGTCGCTGGGCGCTCTACCCAGAGTGCGTTACTTCGGGTGGTCGAGGATGTTCGCGGGGCTATTGACGCTCGCATGGTCACGGTCTTAGTCTCCTTGGACTTCTCTAAGGCCTTTGACACCGTTGACCATGCGATCCTCATGGCCAAGCTTGCTTCCCTCGGGCTCTCAACCTCAGTTCTAACGTGGTTCTCCTCTTACCTTTCTGGCCGTAGGCAAGCTGTTTCCACTGGCGGTTCTTCTTCCTCTTGGTCCTCCGTTACCTCAGGCGTTCCTCAAGGCTCTGTCTTGCGTCCGCTTCTCTTTTCTATTTACCTTGCGGACATCAACACGGTCCTCTCTGGGGTTAAGATAGTTAAATACGCAGATGATGTGCAGCTTTATGCACACTGTCTGCCTACTGCCCTGGCGCCTACCATCTCGCTACTTAACCTCAATATTGAGAGACTGTTATGTTGGTGTTCCCGCAATTCCCTTGCCCTCAACCCTTCCAAAACACAATCCATTATCCTTGGTTCGTCCCGCTATGTTAACTCTGTTTACTCCGATCCTCCTCCCCCCATAGTTGTCAACCTTGTACCTATCCCTTTCTCCACTTCTTTTACATCCCTGGGAGTGGTCCTCAGCTCGACGCTGGACTGGCGTGGGCATGCCGTGGCCGTCTGCGGTAAGATTCGTCGTACTCTGTACCTCCTGCGAAGAAACGGTTTCGCTCTGCCGATTCGGGCTAAGGTGGAACTTGTTCGGTCCCTTGTTCTTCCCCACCTCGATTACTGTGCGCTGGTGTACTGTGATCTCGGGGTGGTGGAGGACATACGACTCACTCGGGCATTTAACTCTGCCATCCGTTTCATATTCCGTGCCCCCCTGGACGCACATGTCTCCCCCCTCTATGCCCGCCTGGGGTGGCTTCGGCCCTCCGCGCGCCGCGATTACTTTCTTGGTACGTTTGTGTACGACCGACTGCACCCTACATCTCCTGAGAGCCTGGACCCCTTCTGTGACCTCTATATCACATCCAGTGATAGCGGGGTGAGGTCCTCCGTCCGCACCTCGGCTCTTCACCTTGTGCTGCCCAGGCACCGTACGGTGACCATGGGGCATTCTCTCGCCGTTGTTGGGGTTCGGCTCTGGAACGGCCTTCCCTCCTCCATCCGTTTGTCCCCCTCCCGGTCTGAGTTTAGGAGATCTCTCTTCCGGTACCTCTTATCTCTAGCCGCCTAGGGGCCCGCTCTCTGTCTTTGTTTTCTCGTCCTCATTCCATCTCTTTCTACTTCATCGATCACGTTGTTCATTCTCCTCCTCATTGCCTGTCACTTTCATTTTATTATGCATCTCTTCACCTCATCCATTCTCACTTCATTACTTCTTAATTTTATCTACATACTTTTATCTGTATTTTATTTTGTTCTTTTATTCACTATTGCACCTCATCTCACCATCACATTTCATCTTCATGTAGTTATAATTTAGTTTTAGTCATAGTATAGCTATATCGTAATATTATTATTATTTATTTTGATTTTTATCTTATTATGTTTATATGTCTAAGTTCCTGTCCTTAGAGGGGTTTACCCCTAGGACGAAATAAAACTAAGTATCTAAGTATCTAAGTATCTCTCTCTCCCCCTCTTCCGGTG
This sequence comes from Mimumesa dahlbomi, assembly GCA_917499265.3. Taxonomy (NCBI): domain Eukaryota; kingdom Metazoa; phylum Arthropoda; class Insecta; order Hymenoptera; family Crabronidae; genus Mimumesa; species Mimumesa dahlbomi. The sequence continues at coordinate 3,486,665 of OU824120.1, forward strand.
TAAGTACTGCTAGCCACGTGCTTATCTTGCTCTTGCATTTTTCTCTTTTCTTTTACTGCCGCAAGCTGCCTTCGGGCGTAATTTTATTTCAGAACTTACTGGTTCTGGCTGCTTTTACTTCGCCAGTATTCTCGCTGTGTCTTTTTCCTGCATACCACTATTTTCTACATCATCATCTCCGTTGGGTGCTACTAACCTCACTTCTGCTGGTCTCTTGGCGGGATTTTTGGCCTGTCTCGCTGTTGGTTTCCACTGCAATCTGCGCCACCTGTGGAACTCCATCATCATCACCGTTCCCCAGTTTTGGACTCTGCCATCTCACGGATAGTCGTGGTCACCTGCATTACAGCGCCATATTGTCGCACCTGTCGTTGCTGACTTCATCCCTATCTTCACCATGGTGAAGTGTTGTGGTTGCAGAAAGGAGGTTAAAGATCCAGTCTCCTGCGATGCCTGCAGCAGCGGTTTCCATCCGTCATGCGCGAAATTTACTTCAATTCTCTCTGGTTCTTCGGGCATGAATGTGTGTAAAGTGTGTGCGGTGGAACTCTGTCCCATTCCCTCCACCTCTTCTCTCAGTGCCGGGCCTGGAGTTATGCGTGTAGCTGATCAGAGGTCGATCTCAACTCTGACCTCTCCTTCGTTAGTCTCTCGTACATTTTGTACTCAATCCTCTGCCGAGCCGAATTCGCAGGCGGTGCGCTCTGAGCTTGGAGTCTGTGATGGTTCGAGGGATGTCCTCTCAGAACTCGCTTCCATCACATCCATCCTGGCGGACCTCAGTAGGAAGATGGAAGCGAACACGCATACGCTTGAGGCCCTGGTTACACTCCCTACTGTCGTATCTTCCATTGTTGCGAAGGTTGATGAATGCGTGGCGAAGGTGGTGGCCTGCTCCCAACAGGTCACCTCCTTAGCGGCTGCCCAGGCATCGCTTCTCTCTCGAGTCGACCGTCTTGCAGCCTCCCAAGCTGTTTTTGACTCCAGGCTGGATAGTCTTGATACCAGATTGGCGGATGTGACTGCAGCTCTGCGTGGATCGGAGTCTACGATGACTGCGCTGTCTGATCGCTTAGATGCGTCTGAAGCTGCCAACGCTGCTATGCGGTCCGACGTGGCCTCTCTCCAGGAGCAGTTCGCTGGCATTGCAACGACTGCTCAAATGGACGCGTCTCAGGCTTCGTCTTCGTCTGGACTTCTTGGTCCCCTATCCAACCGTCTCTGTCGGCTGGAGGCTGCAGCATGCGACTCCTGGGTGGTAGTCTCTGGTCTGGATGAGCGTCCGGGGGAGTCACTGAGGGCCGTTCTTTCTAAAGTTTTCACCTCTCTCGGTTGTGGTCTTGCAGAGTCGGACATCATCCGGGCGAACAGGGTCAAGAGCACCAAGGATACTGATCGCCCGCGCTCTATCTACCTTCACCTCAGTTCCCCGGACCTATGTGAAAGGTTAATTGCAGCTAGGCGCTCGAGGAGGGCATTTACTGCCTCCAGCGTTGATCCGAACTTTAAGAACTCGCCCTTATTCATCAGTAGGCTCCTCCCGGCTCCCTTGGCTGATCTTTTAAGCCGCGTTCGAGTTGTGGCCCGTAGCCGAGGCTATGCGCGCGTATGGGCCCGCTCGGATGCGGTTATGGTAAGAAAGGAAGCATCATCTGACCCCATCAGGGTGGGCCTAGGGGATGATCCTGATTTGCTCCTCTCTTGACTCCACTTTCGCAACTCTCTGGCTGGTTCTCCTACTTGCTTTCTCTGGCTCACTTTCTCCCTAATTCCGCCCTAACACTGACTGTCTGTCTGTTTCGCTTCTCTTTCCTTCATACTATTGCATCGATGATATTTTCATCGCTCATATATGCATTTTTTTTCTCATCCTCATAACCTTTCCATCCACTCTTTTCGTTCACTATTTTAATCGTTTTCTTCTCATTGCTCTTGCTATTGTCGTATATTTTCTCTCTCGTTCTCTCGTCCAGCATTGAATTTTAGTCCTGGCTATTTTGCTACTATTATTTGTTGCTATTGCTCCTTACTATGTTATCTACTTCTCATTTTGCTTGTCTCTCTCTTTTTCTGTCTGCTAGCCCTTATTTGAATTTTCTTGCGTTAGTGGATTAAGTTGCGTTAGCTGTAAGTTGCGCGCTCTTTGTCACCTTATTGTCCGTCATCTTCTTTCTTATCATTGTCTCCTCTCATTTTCACCGTTATCTGCTCATCCCTTCATTATTCTCTTTTCATATTTCTGTTTCTCTCCTTAACCTTTAGTCTTTGTTTACTTTTAAATTTAATTTTATTTTAATTGTATTTTATTTTTGTATTATTTTTCTTATTCGTTGTCCTTAAAGGGTCCATCCCTAGGACGCAAATAAATGTAACTATCTATCTATCTATCTATCTATCTATCTATCTATCTATCTATCTATCTATCTATCTATCTATCTATCTCTCTCTCTCTCTCCCTCTCCCACTCCTCCTATTCTAATCTCTCCTCCTTATTCTATATTCATATAATAAAGCCTGTATAATGCTATCCGGTATTTACAAAATCTTTAACATAGCAATAATTATCTGAACATCTATCCGATTTTCTCTTGAGAATATTAAACATGTAATGCTATTAGCGAACCGAAGGTTGTCTTGTTTCATAGCTATTGATCTAATCCTCTCCGGCTCTTTCCGTGCCGCCTTATATACGGTATCCTATCGCAAGCGATGGCCAATCATCGCGTATTATTGTCCTAAGGACATTGACTCTTTAGTTTTTGTAATAACGTTTGACTCACCGTTGCCGTTTTCGGGTTTTCATCCCGCACAGTGGAGTTCAGCTGAGGGCTACCGTTACATTTTTGCAAATATGGTGTGTCGCACTCCAATCTACAAACCAAATGTCATGTAACTGTGCATTGTTCAACTCTAATAAGAGTGCATTCTGTGTACATACATAATGTGCATGGGTATTATCGGGCATATATGTATGTGTTGTTGAATCTACGTGTGCTATTCGGTCCTCTTATATTACCCGTGTTGATCTTACACTCCGCAGCTAAATACCTTCGTTTACCGCATTTAAAGCATTTTCTCTGTTCTCCCTTGCAATCTTCTGTTTGTGGAGTAATCTATTTGAATTTGTGCCATGCTTCCTTGCGTTCCTCTATATTGGCAGCTTTCTTGGCTGCTTGTCTCATATTCGGTGAGCAAAATCCCTTTTATTTCAGCTAATGTGCATTTGGAATCGTTCAGGTTTACTAGTGTCATAATTACTCCTTCATTGCTTTCTGGTACTCCAGACAGCATTGCATATACAATATCAACCTCTTTATAAACATCCTCAGCGTCCTTTAGGCTATCAGTCTATGTTTTGATTCTGTTTAAGTACGTTGTCACTGTTCCTTCATGTTCATGTTTTCTTGACACCATTTGTTTCTTAAATTGCAGTATTCCCGGTCTTGATTTCGATTCCCATACTTTCTTAAATGTTTTCCAGGTAACTTTTGATCTTTGACGGTCCAGTATGTGGATCTGATATTCTGATTTAATACTTACTGCTTTTTTTCTGTGTGCCTGTAATGCGCAACTTTTGCTGCATTGTCTACTTCGGGCACGGGAGCAATAGCATACACGGACACGTGGTCACATAGCTCACGCTATACAAGGTGTCCCAAAATTATGCAACATTCGGGAACATGGAGATTGTTTATAACAAAAGAAATTGAAAAGTTCTTTACCCTTTTGTGATTCGAGGTCCCGTTATTGAGTTACGAGCTACCAAATTATTATGGTCTGACTTCCAGCCCGCGCGGTTCAAACATCAGTCGGAGACATATACGCGGAGAAAAGTGTAGACGCGCGGTCAGCGGGGAGAAGGGCACAGCTATCATTCGGCGAAATCTCAGCTGAGCGTCGATGGATACTCCTTCCCGCTGATCGCTCGTCTATACTTTTCTCGCGTATACAGGGTGTAAAAAAAATCTGGGACACTTGAAGTTTATGGATAGAACGCATAAAAATAAGAAAACAAAGTCTTATAAGTTGTGGGTGCAACCCACCCCCTATCGAGACACGACCCCTTTTGTAAAAAATTAAAAAAAAATCATATCTCCGAAATGGTACGTCGTAGAAGACCCGTTTTGATTGCAATATAACCAGAGAAGATCAAAGATAAGAGAAAAATATATAATTGCTGCGATTATTGCTGTTAAATAGCATTTATTCTTGTTTAATCCAAACAACGTCGATTACCTATATCGTAGCAGGTTTGTAACAACTTGGGAACAATTGAGGGCATTCACTAAATCTTCTTTTGCGTAGATAGTGATATTTTTTCGTAAACTTTAGTCTCTTCCGGTTATATTGCAATCAAAATCGGTCCTCTGCGACGTACCATTTCGGAGATATGATTTTTTTTAAATTTTTTACAAAAGGGGTTGTATCTCGATAGGGGGTGGGTTGCGCCCACAACTTATAAGACTTTTTTTCTTTCTGTTATACATTCTATCCATAAACCTAAAGTGTCCCAAAATTTTTGTTACACCCTGTATGTCTCCAACTGATGTTTGAAGTTAGTTGGAGAAGAGCGGTTTTAATTTCAAAATAACCGGAAAAGATCAAATGTTTAAAATAAAATATTACTGCTTCGATTGTTACCGTCACGTAGCATATTTATTCATTTATAAAAAAAAAATTTGATTTATTCTATGATAGCGGTTGATTAACAACTTGAGAAAAATATGGATACTGCGTCAAGACTTGCTTTTCGAAGACAGCCTAAAAAAGATTTAATATTATTATACGGTTTCGGCATAAAAATTTGTTAAATACCGTTACGTCGCCGTGCTACCGATCAACCTAATGCTACTTCCTTTGTATGGAATAGTTATTATACAATATACGGGAAGAGATCAAAGTTTATCAAAAATATATATGTGCTACGATTACTACCGTTAAATGACTTATTAAAAAAAACTTTGATTTTTACTATTATACAGGATATTTACGAAGTTAAGACAAATGTGGATGGATTAAGATTCGTTTTTCCAAGATAGGCTTAAAAAGAATTAATAATTGTATAAAGCTTAAGAGCTAAAATGAGTAAAACACCCGCCGCGAAGAGGCCTGTGGATAGGCGACAATCCTCACGTCACACTAATGCGACACTAGTTCTACTCACTACTGCTGACCAATATCTTATCCACAAAAAGCATCGAAAATGCAAATCTATGGGCCAAGTACAAGAGAATGTTACATTGGAATAGGTTGGTCATTAACATAAACTGCATTTTACACAGGATTTGAAATCAATCAAATGTGAGCAAGTACAAATTATTGTACAGCAACGTGATGGGTTTTTGGGTTTGGATTTCAAATAATAGTAAGCTTGGTTTACAATTCGTATTTGCTTTATTTCGCAGCACTAATACACTTTCGACGACACCTGTTCATTCCTGATTAGCTTCCGCTTTTTCACCGGTTTCGCGCGCTCATGATCGGCTCGGCGTCGCCTCATGTACCCGAAGATGCCCGAACGCGCCCGAACGCGACTCGAAGCTCGCAACGGACGTGCACTTGAACTCGCGCTTATATTCCAACACTCCCCCTCAAGTACATGTCTGGCTGCGACGTATCTGTACTAGCATAAATACAACAACGCGATACAAATCTCGTGTTTTATTCTACCCAAAGGCTTTGTCAATACATCCGCCATCATCTTATCTGTGCCTACGTGATTGACCATGATCCTTCCTTGTTCCTGAGCTTCGCGGGAGCAATGGTATCTAATGTCTATATGTTTGCTTCTCCCGTGATTTACATTGTTTTTACTTAGACTTACCGCACTTAAATTATCGCAATAGACGATGGTGGCTTTGGTTAATACTGATCGTAATTTTACATGTTCTAATAAGTTTCTAACATAAATTACATCTTCGTATTCGGCTTCCATTGTAGATAATGCCACCGACTTTTGCTTCTTGCTCCTCCAACTAATTTGACCACTCGCTAACCTTATTACGTACCCCGTACATGATTTTCTATCGCTCGCGTCTCCAGCCCAGTCGGAATCGACATATGCTTCTAAATGTTCATTTGGTTTTTCGTATTTTAAACTGTAGTTAATCGTTTTCTTTAAATACCTAAGCACGCGTTTTGCCATTATCCAATGTATTTCTTTTGGATTTGCATTCAATCTACTCAACAGATTTGTTGCGAACGCTATATCGGGTCTGGTCGCGTTTGCCAGATAGTTTAGACTGCCTATCAATTCTCTGTATGGTTTATTGGTTGCTTTCTCGCTACGGGTATCCGAGATGATAGCTTCTACATTCATATTTAGTTCGATGGACGTACTTACAATATTGCACTCTGTCATGCCGTATTTTTCTAACAAGTCTTTGACATATCTCTCCTGTGATACTTTTATATTTCCTATACTACTTGTTCTGTCTACGCGCATACCTAAAATATCTTGCACTTCGCCTAAATTTTTTATATTAAATTCACGCTTTAACAAAAGTTTTACTCTTTTTATCTGATCCTTATTTACAGAAGCTATCAGCAGGTCGTCAACATAAACTGTAATTATTATTTGTTCATTGTGATTATCGTTAACATAAATACACGGGTCTATTTCCGTATTATTAAATCCTATACTAAGCAAAAATGTGTTTAAGCTACGATACCACTCTCGACCTGCTTGTTTTAAGCCATACAGAGGCTTCTGTAACTTGCATACCATCTTTTCCGGGTCTTTTCGTTCGAAGGTCTTTGGTTGTTCCATGTATATTTCTTCTGTTAAATCTCCTTGGACGTATGCAGTCACCACGTCCATTTGATGCAGGTGCATGCCTTTTATCACACTGACTGCAAATAGTGTGCGTATGGTCTCCATCCTGGTGACCGGGGCAAATACGTCGTCGTAGTCGACCCCTTCCCTTTGCTGGTCACCCCTCGCCACTAGCCTTGCCTTATAATTTTGGATTGACCCGTCTTGGTTTCTTTTTAGTTTAAAGACCCATTTGTTTGCTAGTACCTTTTTGTCCTTTGGTCTACTTACTATCTTCCATGTCTTGTTTTTAATTAGCGACTCGTACTCTGTCTTCATCGCCTCTAGTCAGTACGGATTTTGGTCGCTGTTCATGGCTTCCGCTACAGTCCTCGGTTCCTGATCAGCTTCTTCGTTTGATTCTTCTCTGTAATGGTACATTTTCTTAGGTCTCCCCGGTTTACCCGTTTTCAATAGTTTTGGTCTTCCTTTCCCCCGGGATGCTATATGATGTCCATTGCTTGGCGGTGCATCAGCACTATCGTCAAGGGCATCTTCAAAATTCCCATCTTCTTCGTCGTCTTCTGGGTGCTGGTGTTCCGACGGTGCTGGATCCTTTTCACGTTCTTGTTCTTGCCATTGAGGAAAAGGGAGTGCATCAGTCTCATCGCCTGTCTCGGCATGTTTTCCTTGCAAAAAACGCACATCACAACTTTTTGTGATGGTTTTCGTGCCGGGGCACCATAATCTGTACGCTTTTGCTTCTGTAGAGTATCCTACCATGATGCACTTTCTTCCCCTGGCAACGAATTTTCCTCGTTTGTGATCCTTCAACAACGTCACCGCTTCACTTCCAAAAGGGCGCAAGAAACCCACGTATGGTTTTCTTGTTGTCCATGCCTCATATGGCGTTACTTTTTCTAGAGCCTTCGTTGGACACCTATTTCTTATGAACACAGCAGTGTTGACAGCTTCTGCCCATATACTTTGTGGTAGGCCAGATTCCAGAATCATGCACCTGGCCATCTCCACTATGGTTCTATTTGCTCTCTCGGCAACTCCATTTTGCTGTGGAGTGTATTCTGCAGTTAGTTCACGTGTAATTCCATGTGTTTTCAAGTATTCCGTGAACTCCCTTGACATGTATTCTTTGCCATTATCCGTTCGTATTGATTTGATGAAGTGATTGGTTTGCCGTTCAACCTTAGCCTTGTATTCTCTAAATGCCTGGAATGCTTCTGATTTATGCTTTAGCATGAAAACCTCACAGTATCTTGTTTTATCGTCAGTGAAGGTGATAAAATATCTAGCGTTCCCCAGTGACGGTGTGGTCATTGGTCCACATATGTCAGAATGCACCAGTTCAAGGATTGTCTGTGCTCTTCTCTCTGACGCAGGGTGCGGCACTTGATGAATTTTTCCTCTTGCGCACACTTCACAATCCCGCTCCGCATTCGGCATTTTCGCGTTCAGACCCAGGACCATGTTGTTAGCTTGCAGCTTCTTCAAGTCTTGCATGTTCAGGTGCCCAAACCTCGCATGCCAATCCACGGCGTCACCAACCCGTTCATGTTTCGCCACACGTGCCGTGTGCGCGGCACACTCTTGCACTACGTATAGCTCACCTTCTCGTTTTGCCGTGAGTGCTACCGTACCGTCTTCGCGAAGCACTTCCGCGTAGTGTTTACGAAACGTGACTATATACCCACTATCTGTCACTTTAGCGACGGAGACTAAGTTATGTTTGAAATCTGGCATGTACATCCTATCGCGCAAGTTTATCGTATTCGCGCCGCACTCTTGACACTCTACGCAGATTTTCACGTTCCCGACACCTTTCAATTGAACAGATTGTTCTGTTGCTGTGAACACCTTGATAGAACTCTGTTTGTTTATTTTAGCAAATTTTTCGCGGTTGTTACACATGTGTCTTGTTGCACCACTATCTAAATACCACTGTCCGCGAACTTTTGTCTCTTCTTTTGCAGTCAGCACAACTGCACACATCGCATCCTCATCTTGATACCTTCGCCCTGTCTTTGGTTCTTGATTATAGCGGCAATCAGATATCTTATGTCCCTTTTTGTGACACTTGTTACAAGTTCCCGAAAACCATTTCGCTTTTCTATTTGCTGGGTTTGTGTCGCTTCTTGGATGTTTGCGTTCGGTGCGTCTCTCGGGTTTTCCTTTTGAGAGTAGAGCGTTGCTCTCTTTCTCACTCTCGTTGCTTTTAGTGCGATCATCTTGCCTCGCTTGTTGCTCGATGAGTTTTACCTTCAATATGTCGATCGATGGGATCTCGTCTCTTGATTCGATGGCGACACTAAAACTTTCGTACTGGGTCGGTAATGCATTGAGCAGCATTATCGACAACAACTCCTCCGGGATCTTTATCCCCACGTCCTCGAGCTGTTCGGCTTTGTTCTGGAAAGCGTTCACGAATTGCGTCATGGTGTGGTTTTCTTCTTTTCTCATGCTCTACAGTTGCTTGTATAACACAGCCTTTCTAATAGGTCCTTTAGACTCATGTACATTTTCCAGAGTTTTCCACGCTTCCAAGGATGTCTTTGATTTCTTTATGTGGTTTACCTGGTTCCTCGACGCACTTAATATGATTAGGGCCAACGCTTTCTCATCCTTGTTTTCCCAATTAACTTTATTTGTTTCTGTCTTGATTTCTTTTCCATTCACATACTGCCATAAGTCGTCTCATACCAATATACTTTTCATCTGAATCTTCCAAGATTCATAGTTGTCGCCCCCAAGCTTTTCTATCGCGTGGCTTCCGAATGCAGCCATTGTTTCTCGCGTAATGTACGCCACGTGCTTTTCGATTATTTCTAGAATCTCACGAAATCTTGGTTTTCAAACCCTTTTAGCACACTCGCGCACCTGGGCCCATAACCTGATGGGTTTTTGGGTTTGGATTTCAAATAATAGTAAGCTTGGTTTACAATTCGTATTTGCTTTATTTCGCAGCACTAATACACTTTCGACGACACCTGTTCACTCCTGACTAGCTTCCGCTTTTTCACCGGCTTCGCGCGCTCATGATCGGCTCGGCGTCGCCTCATGTACCCGAGGATACCCGAACGCGCCCGAACGCGACTCTAAGCTCGCAACGGACGTGCACTTGAACTCGCGCTTATATTCCAACACAACGACACAATACTATCGCTAAGTAAATATATTCAATTAACTAAATTTCCCAAAATATGGTGTCTTCTCATTTAATGAGTAAATCTGTTTACTGCTCTATTAAATCTACTTGGTGGCCCGCTTTTTACGAAGCTTGATGTCCAAACCGTAACGTAACAAACATTTCTAATTTAATATGTTAACAATCTGGATGTGTGTGAGAGGAAATTACATAAACATATTGTAATGTATTTCAACAATTGATGTTAAAATAAATTAAAAATGAACGACGTGAGATATTTAAAGGACTTTCATTCTAAAGAGTAAGAAGCCCACTTTATACTGTGTTTTAGCAACTCTCTTTTAATGTCGCACATTCATTTAAGCTTAGGGGAGTTGATACTACAGGTATTTTTTACCATCAAACCTTCGTAAAAGCTGGAAATGAAAATGACGATGGAGATGGAGAAGGAGGAGAGGAAGTAGACGACGTTTCTTACAAAAACCTCGACTTTTTAGATCAAAATATCTCGCAATTGGCTTGATGGATCTTCTCGTAGTTAGGCTTAAATTAACCGGGTGGACGTCCCCTATAAGAATATCACCATAGTTTGAGGGAAATATGCGGATTTAATGCCGTTTGAATACCCCGAAAACCTCGATCTAATTCTTCCGGAAAAGAGTAGTTCAGGTCTACCAGTCGGGAACTCTTGTACTTGGCCCGAGTCAAGACCTTAACTCTTGATACATAAATATATGCCAATGACTCGTCCTGTGCCTAGAGCTGACCTACATCTTACACATGGTACCAACACGCCTCGTGACTCAGAGTAATAAACGTATCACGCTTTTTATTTCAATATAAATCTTACCTTTAGACGTATTGTTGAAATTGGTGTCCATTCACTACAATATATTTCTACAATGCTATTTTATTGAATGCCTTACACTAACGAATATTTCTGGATTATTATATACTCTCGCACATTTCGTAAAAATGTGTTCCCGAAGCATATTCTCGTCAGGAACTGGCGAACAATTGTTTCTAAATACCCCACCAAAAAAACAGTCCAAGAAATTTTTCGCCGTTTAAACACGAAAGTAAAGAATACGGCCCCACCGACAAATTATTCAGTGTACCGCACCATATATTTACTCTTCTATTTAAGGTCGCATCACATACTCTCTCGATTCTTTTTACGATACTCACTGCAAGTTTTACCTACGTGTTCAAACAGCGAAAACTATCTTGGATTGTTTTTTGGGGCGACGATTAAAAACAATTGTTTTTTCATCGCCAGTGTCTGACTAGACTGTGTTTCCGGAACACATTTTTAACGGATGTGCAACAATAGATAATAACTTGGAAGCTTTTGTTAGTGCAAGGCATTGAATGAAAAACTATTAAGGAAATTTATCGAGGTAAACGGGCAGCAATTTCAACAATACGTCTAAAGGTAAGATTTATACTGTAATGGAATGCATGATACATTTATTGGTGTGAATCGCAGGACGAGTTGGTACCATACGTAAGATGTAGGTTAGCCATAGTCAGTACGATTAATATCATATCGGCAGACTACTTTGCGGCGGGCGTTTAACAAATTTTAGCACCTAAACTTTATAATAATATTCGTTAGTTTTCGACTGTCTTTGAAAAGCAAGTCATAATGCATTATACAAATTTTTTTCAAGCCGTTAAACATCCGTTATCATAGAAAATATCACATTTTTTATTATTGAAAGGAATAAATGCTACTTAACGGTCTAATCGCACGAGTTATACATTATATCATAGACTTTGATCTGTTCCTGTTATATTGCAATCAAAATCCGTTTTCTACGACTTGCCATTTCGAAGATAGTATTTTTTAAACGTTTTTCACAAAAGGGGTTGTATCTCCGTAAGAGGTGGGTTTCGGACATAACTTTTAAAACCTTCTTCTTGTGATGCTCACTATCCATTCTTCTATGGTGACCGATGAATATTTTTACATCTTGTATATCGATATATCTTGACCGCTTCGGCTTCTTCCTTGACCACTCGGGCGCATTGTTTAGGCTCGGATTCTTTGGAGTTAAATAGTAACGTAAGTTGTTCAGGAAATTAAGCTGATCTTTATGTGCCTTCTACACGGCGAGCTACAAATAAGTAACTAATACCAGATTATGGCCCCCTCGAAGCACGTAATGTTTCTCCTGATACATTTTTTTCTATTACGAATATCAGCTGAGTTCTGTAGGTGGCCAGTCTTAGCTGCCTCACCCTGTATATATTGAAGGTGGAAATTAATCGACGTTATCGACGAAGACTCCAAAAATTAAGATCATACGCAAAAATATATCAGGTGAAAGATATTCAGTAAAGATTTCCAAAATAGTGCTCAAATCGTGGCGAGTTTCTTAATTTTACTGGCGGAAGCTCATAGGTGAGGAGAATGTCATGCCTACTTTGTGGAGTACAACCATGCTTTTGGTTTTGCCAGTATTACAACTTTATTTAAAATTTGAAAACTATCTGCAAAAGGTTGGTCCAAGTGAAATTTGTAAAGAATGTCAGGAATGCCGATTTTACTATATTTTTAAAAGAGGAAGTATCTCGATAGGTGGCTCTTTACCGCCCTTTTTTACTGGTTACCTATGCATTTTTTTATACGTACTATAAATTTTGAAAATGGTCCCTGATGCTTTGCGTTAAGCGATCCTTTCCTGAATGGTATTATTTCTTAAAATTGTTCTATAAATGGAAATGTTTTTTTCGGGATCGATAGCATGCAAGAAACGATTAAAAAACAACAAACTGAAGTTTGAATACCACCCCAAAACCGAGATACATCCCCATCTTGCATATTATGTTCAACTACTTTTTATGCATTTCCTAGGAAGCTAATCTGTAATGAACTTTAGTACAATTTTCAAGTTTGCCTTCAAAAAAGCTACAATACTAAAGAAAAATTGTATACTAAAGATGTATAAATATCAATACTAAAGAAGTATGATTCCAATGTAAAAAATAGTCTTGACGCCCAGCTGACTTTTGCGTGTCCCCCGGCATATAGGCTGACAAAGTATAATAATTTTCGGAACATTTGCAACGTCCGACATTGATTCGTGGCCGCGTTGTTAAAAAAACGACAGCCAATTAGAGGGCTCCGTTGGGCGCAACAATTCTTATTGGTACAAGTTAATTTATTGCAGTCATGGGATTATTTATACCGTTGCATCAATGGGACTGTTAAAAGGGACGCAGAACGAGCATTCACGCAGAGCCACGAAAAATGTATCGATGTGTCTATGGCACCGCATCACTTTATTCCCCGGTATCACCAAGAAAAGGAATTTATGGCCATAACTCTTGCACGTAGCATACGGAATAGAACTGCTCGCATACCATCGATTTCCGCTGAAAACTTTGCAGAACACCCCAAAATGAATGCGCAGTGGAAAAATGTGGCCACTAAAGCCATCGCAAAATTATTACATAGAATGTATGTACTCGTACAAGTGTTCCATCTGTTGTCTGTGTGAGAAAGTTTGATTATTATTCGATTACCAATACGTCCGAAATTACACACACTTCAATTCGTGATGACCTTTTCGTCGTTACCCTTCCCACCTTTTCTATTTTCTACACAAATACTGCTTGAGTGTGTTCCTGGAGAGTGCACCGGGTTCTGTTTTGGGATCGCAGGAAGGTGTTAAACAAAATGGCGGATATGGCGTGGTTACGAAGAATCAGTCTGTTATTTCTCTATTGTACTAAATTGAATTATGAGTGGTCCCTACATACAAGCTTCAACTGTTAAACCGCGCGGGATTGTTAACTCCCACATGGTGTATTTAATGAGTGGCCCTAGGCGGTGTTTCGTGCGCACATAGTCGCCACGCCTCGTGGAGATTTATACTTCAGTAAGTCGCACTGATACTATGCAAATTGGTGCCGAGTACACCACTCGCTATATGAGTGTTCAATCACTCTACTGGAACTACTAATAAAGCACTTAGAAAAAGGACACGTCACGCGAAAACGAGACTGCCAGTTTCCGGCAAACTAGTAGAACCGCTTGAGAAATCGATTATACAGGGTGTCTCAAAATTATGCAACAATCGGGAACATGGAGATTGATTATAGCAATGAAATTACCCTTTTGTGACCTGAGGCCTCGTTTTTCAGTTACAAGGTTCCAAAATATCGTGGTGTGATTTCCGGCCCGCGCGGTTCGAACATCAGTTGGAGCCATATACGCGAGAAAAGTATAGATGAGCAGTTAGCGAGGAGAGGGGTATCTATCGACGCTCAGCTGAGATTTCGCCGAACGATAGCTGTGCCCCTATCCCCGCTGACCGCGCGTCAACACTTTTATCCACGTACGTAGACGACCGGTCAGCGGGGAGAAGGGCACAGCTGTCGTTCAGCGAAATCTCAGCTGAGCATCGATGGATACCCCTCTCCCCGCTGACCGCTCGCCTATACGTTTCTCGCGTATATGCCTCCAGCTGATGTTCGAACCGCGCGGGCCGGAAATCAAACCATGATATTTTGGAAGCTCGTAACTCAAAAACGTGACCTCGGATCACAAAACGGTAATTTCATTGTTATAAACAATCTCCATGTTCCTGACTGTTGCATAATTTTTAGGACACCCTGTAGATCGATGACCCGATCGTGCGCTGAACGGGTGCGAGCTCGTAAGATGCTGCCCCGTAGCGTCCTCCTATAGGACCATCCCCTTGTGGCCTAAAGTCTAATTCTCAAACATTCCTCCCGCCATCAGCGAGCAATTGCTGATGATTGAAAATTTGAGAGTTACCCCGTTGGTCTACTGGGTATGAGTGACACCTTACTGATGGGTTGAGTGAGTGTAGTCGTGGCTGACTTCACTGTTACCACCCTGGTGAGTTCGTCCTTGCATGGGTGGACAGCAATGTCCCTAACCAGAGGTCACTTACTCGGTGGAAATCACTCATCCGTGATGAGCACGAGTGAACCCTCCTTCTTGGTATTTGAGAGGTGATGCCACTTCGTAATTGATTGCTGCCGTTCTAAGTATTGAGTTGACCACTGAGTCCAGAAGCACTGCAGCTTCTGTTGGATGAGTTGCCACCTTGAGAGATGACATATCTTCAAGTCACTCAAGGATGAGTCTGGCACCGCTGCCAGTGTGGTATCAGTGAGAAAATGCCCTTATGTTAGTGCTGACACGTCGTCGGGATCGTCACTGAGTGGTTCGAGGGGTCTCAAATTCAGTGTTGCCTCGATCTGAGTGACCAATATAGACAGTTTCTCATACATGAGTAGTGTTTCTCCCATTGTGCATCGAATATGGTACTTCATTGATTAGACTACCGCTTCCCAGTTCCCGCCAATGTACGGTGCTGCAGGTGCATTAAAATTCCATTGAATGCTATCGCTCGACAGAAATGATGCAATAGAATGATGTTCGCGAGTACTCGGCGTGAACAACCCTGGGAAGTCTTTGTACCACGACCTTTCCATGCTTTAGTGGTGAGTGGTCCCGCGTAATCTAGGCCGGTGGTTGTAAATGCCCGAGAAGGTGTAACACGTGAGAACTGTAGTTGGCCCATCAGTTGCTGGGCACGAACCCCCCTTTGACGTGCACATGTCACACATTTGAGTATGTGGCCCTTTACTGGAACTCTTCCTCCAATGATCCAGTATGATTGACACGTGGTTGCAAGGGTGAGTTGCACAGCTCTGTGGAGAGTTTTACGATGTGCACTGTCGGTAATGAGAGAGGACAGGCGTGAGTGTCGTGGTAAAATGCCAGGGTGTTTGTCTTCAGGAGTGAGTGCTCACAGGTTGAGACGTCCTCCAACTCCAAAGACTCTTTCGTGATCAAGGAAGTCGGTCAGTCGGGAGAAAACGTGGTTTTTCGGCAATGGTGAGTTCGACTGGAGTGATTTAATCTCTAAAGTGAAGTATGCCACATGAGTAGGTTTGCCCCAAAAAAGTTTGGCGGCCTCCATGTCAGCAGATGAGATGATCGTGAATGGTGGCGTGTCAGACTTCCCTTTGAATTTTGTAACAACCCTGATGCAAATTGCTGTTATTCTCAGCAGCTTTTGCAGTAAAGAGTAACTATCAATGGGATCCTAGTGATCTCCGATTCTGGGTGCTGCCACGAAGAGACCGATTCCTGGACGAGCTTCCTGTACAACGAAGTCGTCGTGAGGCTCAGGTTGGTTTGGCCACGAGTTCCATGATGTTATGAGCCATTGTGGTCCTGTCCACCACAGTGAATGGTCCTTGAGTTACTGGGTTGTTACGCTCCTTGATGGACTATTGGCTGGATTTGACGTGCCAGAAACGTGTCTCCATTGAGCATGAGATGTGAGCTCTTGAATTTGTGATTTCCGAACATAGTCTTTCCACCGTGAAGCAGGTGCTTAGATCAACGTGAGTGTTACTGAGAGTCCGTCCACAAATGAATAGATTCAACTTAGAGCTTGAGCGAAGCAGGAACATGTTTCATCAATCGAGATAGGAGCAGCGCTGCAGTACGTTCCAACGTCGTGATTGTGAGCTGTTTCAGTGGTGCGACTTTCGTCTTTGTACATATGAGAGTCGATTTGGCGCCTGTCGACGGTGAGTTTACGACAATGTAAATCACTGCTGAATGTGCGAGGTGAAAGGCATGAGGGAAACCATGAAGTTCGACTATTGAGTCCTCCCAGGTGTTAAACCATCTGGGAATTGAGATCGTGGCCAGGCCAGTGAGATCTTCTCTGATGGTGAGCCATCTTGACGTGATATAAGAAGGGAGCGGTTCGTTCCAATTAATTTTGTGTAACTAGAGTTGTTGTAGTAACATTTGGCTCTGATTACTACCGGTGAGATGAAGCCAAGTGGATCGAATATCTGTGCTACCTCAGATTAGAGGAACCGCTTCGTGATTGGTTTCGAGTGTTCCGTGAACTTGAACGAATAGGTGAACATGTAGGCTTGGGGAAACAACATGAGTCCGAGAGTTTTGGTGGTGCAATCGTCAAATGAAATGGACGAGGGATACTCCTCGTTGGATGAAATCGCTTTAAGCATATCTAGGTCTGTTGCTTATCACTTCGCAAGCGGAAAACCTTCCGCATCGCACAAGCCTCTGAGCTCGTATGCGATTTTAATAAACTGCTCGATTGAGTCGGCTCCGCCAAATATGTCGTTAACATATCTGGCATGCATGAGTGATGGTACAGCTAACGGAAAGCGATGACCTTCATCCTCCACCAACTGTAGCAGTGTCCTCACTGCCAGAAAAGGTGCTGCTTTCGTGCCATATGGCACTGTGGTGAGGTAATATGGAATCTCGTTGAGATCTTCGTCAACCCACAGGATTCGCTGGAGGTCCCACTCATCCTGGTGCAGGTCCCTGAACCAGGTGATAGCTGAGGTCATTCTAATATAGGGAAGTGACATTCGCAATATTGCAGTTTAATTTGTGGCCGAGTTATTAACGAAAAACGATAGCCAGTAGAGTGCTTCGTTGGGCCCGGCGGCGCGACAGTAGAAGTTCTGCACCAGTAGGGTACTGTGCCAGTAGGAACTGTCGCGCCGCTGGGCGCAACGGAGCCCTATGATTCGCTATCGTTTTTCGTTAATAACTCGGTCACGAATTAAGATACGATATTACCGATCTCACTTCCCTATATTAGATTTACCTCAGGTATTACCTGGTTCAGGGACCCGCACGTGAGCTGGGACATCCTGTACATCTTAATGATGTCGGTGGCGAAGATGTGACGATGGTGACGAATCCATATGAGTACGTCCGAGATATCCAATAACAAATTCGGTCCAGTGTGCATTGAGCGAATGTCCCATGGTAGAGGGGCATGTGCCGTTGAATACTACACATAACTTGGTGGTCGTACTATCAGAACTGAGTACACCATGATGTGGTAGGTAGTATACCGCTGGAGCATCAGTCTGAGCTGATGAGCTGCCAGGTGAGACCCTCCACCGTCTGGAAGTTTTTGAGGCATCCGGGGCTAAGGTCCTTTCACCGACCTACGCACCAACCTTTGACTTAACTCCATGAGTTCTTGCTAAGTGTCCTAAGACACATTTCATGTGACCAAGTTCTTCATATGGCTTCATGAAGTCTGTATAGAGTAGCTCGAGTGCACTGTTACGCTGCAGTCTCCTGAGCATACGTTGAAGACAGTGATGAGCAGAGATATAAGAGCTTCCCAACTGAATGAGTAGCCTGTTGAGTGGTATCCTTACCCTGTAGCAGCTGATTGAAACGGAAGTGATTCTCACGATCTTGTTCTTCTGGTATGAGTGGGTTCACCGTATCAGATGGTAGTTCATCCTGAACCCAGAATGTTATCAGTAACTTCTGAACATTGATTTCTTCACCTTGAGATCTCACGTGGTGAACTGTACATAATGCGGAATGTGATGAGTGTACTGGACCTAGAACAAGCCAGCCAAAAGTAAGTAATTGAGTTATTGGCATAGATAGTGAGCCTCTAACTATGCTGAGCTTAATGATCTGCCCATAGAGGTCAACACCGATGATGATATCTATGGCACGTGGCCTGAGAAATTGCGGATCAGCCAACTTCAATTTAGAGATATTAGGTGCGCAACTAAGTTCCCGCTGTTTGTCAATAGATGGCTTCAGAAACAAGTGCTGGTCGATTTTGACATAACCAAAACCTCATGAACCAAGCTTAAGCATATGGTAAACAAACTGATTTAACATATTAGTGATTTTGTTTTGGCTTCATATACTTTTGGTTGTGTGAACATGTCTGATTTTGTGCCAAATAATCGTCATTTGCGGGAAGTCTTGATTTTCTTCTTTCAACCGAAGAAAACGGCGGCTGAAACGCATCGAGTGCTCAACAAAATTTACGGAGATGCTGCTCTAAGTGAGACAACGTGCCGGGATTGGTTCCGTCGCTTCAAAGACGGTGATTTCAATGTTGACGACCGTCCGCGTGGAGGAAGGCCAAAAACCTTTGAAGACGCTGAATTGGAGGTATTGCTCGATGAAGATCGGTGCCAAACGCAAGAAGAACTTTCTTCAGCATTAGGAGTTACCCGCCAAGCCATTTCCAAGCGACTCCATGCGGTGGGAATGATTCAGAAACAGGGAACTTGGGTTCCTTACGAATTGAAACCAAGGGACGTTGAACGTCGTTTATTCGCCTGTGAACAACTGCTTCAGCGGCAAAAAAGGAAGGGTTTTCTTCATCTAATCGTGACGGGTGATCAAAAATGGATCCATTATAGCAACCCAAAGAAAAGAAAGTCATGGGGACTGCCCGGTCATGCTTCTACGTCGTCGCCTCGGCCGAATATTCACGCTGCGAAGGTTATGCTGTGTATTTTGTGGGACCAGGTCGGTATTATTTATTATGAGCTGTTGAAACCGAGTGAAGCAATTACTGGGGAACGGTATCAACTTCAATTGATGCGATTGAGCCAAGCACTGCGCGAAAAACGGCCACAATACGAGCAGAGGCATGATAAAGTAATCCTACAGCATGACAACGCTCGGCCTCACGTTGCTAAAGCCGTTAAAACGTATGTGGAAACACTCAAATGGGACGTCCTACCCCACCCACCGTATTCCACAGATATTGCGCCGTCTGATTATTATTTGTTCCAGTTGATGGCACATGGTCTGGCTCATCAGCACTTCCACTCACATGAAGATATCAAAAAATGGCATGATTTGTGGATAGCCTCAAAAGATGAAGACTTTTACCGTAAGGATATCCTAGCTCTACCAGAAAGATGGGAAAAAGTTGTAGCTAATAATGGAGAATACTTTGAATGATTCATTTGTTACCATTTTTTCACAATAAAGTTGCACTTTCATCAAAAAACAGCGGGAACTTAGTTGCGCACCTAATATGTGGCAACACTTACGTGGGTGAGTGAATTATTCTCGTACCGAGATGTGAGTACTTCCCAGGAAAGTTTGAGTGACGCTCCGGCCAACGAAAAGTAGGAGATTAGTTTGAGGGGAACGCCCTCCACACAGCTCTTCAAGTACTGCAGACGCTGCACCTCTGACAGCCGTTCATTCTCCCGGATGAGACAGGCAAAGAGTTCTTCAAATCCGGGCCATGAGGCGTAGTTCCCGGAAAACTTGGGTAATGAGATGTCCGGTAGCTTTGATTCACCCCTTGAGTTTGCCGGTTTTCCTGGAGTCACCTCCACATCCCCTGTGAGTGCTCACTTCGCTTTCGCTAGAGGGAGCCTTGCCTTCCTGTATAGAGTGGTCTCCTGCGGGAAGAGATCATCCTTAAAATAAGGGTGATCCAGGCATGAAGCCGGCCAGTGGAACTCAAAGTATGCGTGCTCCACGCAGAACTCCCGATAAGTTTTCTCGATCCGGTCGAGGTCGATTTTCAGATCTACCAGAGACCTGCCCTCGGCTAGGCTCCCTGTAGGCCTCCTGTAGGCTCCTCACTCTGCTCAGCTGAGTTCTGTATTTGAGTACCAGCACGATGGGCAACCGGCTGGATGGTCTGCCTCTGAAATGGTGAGTTTTTTTCCACCGGGAGAGAAAGAGAGAGTGTTTCCAGGGACTCCTTGGCCTTTGAGTGGGCCTCCGTGGCCTTATTGCTTGATGCCATAGACATCTTGAGTACACCGAGAAGTGAGTGCAAGGTTATTGAGACCCTTCACAACACCACCCTCGTTCCTCATTTCCTACGCTCCGGCTCGAAGGACCAAAATGTTTGAGTGTGTTCTTGGAGAGTGCACCGGCTTCTGTTTTGGAATCGCAGGAAGGTGTTAAACAAAATGGCGGACACGGCGTGGTTACGAAGAATCAGTCTGTTATTCCTCTCTTGTACGAAATTGAATTATGAGTGGTCCCTACATACAAGCTTCAACTGTTAAACCGCGCGGGATTGTTAACTCCCACATGGTGTATTTAATGAGTGGCCCTAGGCGGTGTTTCGTTCGCACATAGTCGGCACGGCTCGTGAAGATTTATATTTCAGTAAGTCGCACAGATACTATGCAAATTTGTGCTGAGTACACCAATCGCTATATGAGTGTACCTACTTAAATCACTATACTAGAACTACTAATAAAGCACTTAGAAAATGGACGCGTCATGCTATGCTCAAGTTGTTTCACGTGGCACAGCGAAAACGAAAATAGTCGTGTCCGGCAAACCGTTAGAACCGCTTGAGTAATCGATTATAGATCGATGACACGATCATGCGCTAGGAGCGTGCGTGCTCGGAAGGTGCTGCCCCGTAGCGTCCTCCTATGAGACCATCCCCTTGTGGCCTTAAGTCTAATTCTCAAACAAAAACGTTTTTCGAAAAAAAAGATGTGGCTAAGGGGAGAAGTCTATTACAGTTATAGTAACAACAGTACACAAATGTCGACGGAAGAAGACCGCCAAGTTAAGCTACGTTTAAGTATGAGCAGTCTTCAAAAAGGCCAATTATGTAATCGATTTTATAGATTTCTTCTTAGTGACTTGTAAAACTATACACGAGTATATACATTCTTTGTAATAATTTTAATAAATCTGAAATGAAATTTATCGAACAATGGTTACACTTTACACTGCGAATTCATTTTGCGGTGTTCTGCAAAGTTTTCAGCGTAAACCGATAGTGTATTTGTAGCTGGTTTCCGGTTCTGAGCCCTGGGTTCGTTGACTTCACTTACTTCAGAGTTTTCACGAGACACTGCACTCGAGCAAGATTCGAAAAGTACAGAAGACGCACGGTAGAGTTCCATTACAAGAAGTAGAAGTGGAAGTAGAGTAATGACGAAGTCGAAGTAACGAAGTAGAGTCACCTCGGAGCGGAGGGCACCACGTATATGCGTATACAAGTTTTTCACATTTGCTCATAAACAAGATCTCCATTGTATCTGATGCAATCTGAAATTTAGAACTTTCTAATTTTAAGGGTTTTCAAGTTTACATTCTCAACGGCTCGATTAGATTTATATGCTTATTTCGATACCATTTGTTATTGTCAACCAAGATGATCGCAGTGTTATGTCTTGAAAGAATGTTCGAGTTTTTTGTCTTGCGTCATCCTGACATTGAACTGACACCGGGCGCTAAGACGCGGGGTCGTAACAGCAGCAAATGCAGCAGTTATATATGTCGGCGCGTATCATTAATTAAATCGTGACTAAGATTGGGCAAGGCTCTGCCTTATGCCTTATCAGAGTCGTGGTTAGTTTTGTAATTGTTTTTCAAAAGCTCGATAAAGTAGATCACGATATTATCAAATTAACAAACATGTTTGGTACAGCGGATTAAGTTGGCCGGGTATGATCGTCAATTGACATTCGAGTGGCTTTTGAAAAATCAATTAGAAAAAAGAACAGAATGTAAAACGAAGTCATTGTGACAAGACGTAGAAAATATTAACTATTAACCACGAAACTGATCTGCCTCTTCTCTAGTCACGGCATTGTGATATATCGTAATAAGTAACCATAAGCCAACCAAATACAAGAAGAGCAACAGCCTGTAAGAAAACCCTTGCTAGACAAACCGAAGAACTAAACGGTCTTCGTCCTCGAAATCCGGCATATATATTTTTTTAAACTTTGATTTCGTCCTGTTATATTACAACAAAAATCGGTCGTCCATGATCTACAATTATGGAGATATCATTATTTAACAAATTTTTAAAGAATCGATTGTATTTTGATGGGGATGACTTGCGCAATCGAATTTGTCGTTTTTTTCATCTTTTGCGGCGTACTATCAATCCTGAAACCAAATCTGCCAAAATTATAGGGTGAAGTGGGACGTGCAGATTAGTTCTAAAAAACGAAATTGAAAAGTCATTTAACATTATTATTTTAATTTGTGCGTTCATTTTTAAAATTAGAATTTTTGCCATCTCGTAAACTTACTTGCAGTCCGTCTTGTTTGAATATTAGCTTTATACATATGTTTATGCGTGGAATAGTACAGACTTACGGGTTGCGAGAAGGGACGTGGGATCGGCGTTCAGCGCTCGAATGGTTCATATGTTGAATGGCCCGCAACAGACTGACCGCTGATTGCTACTCCTCTCTTAGTAGAAGGTATGTTATTACTGTAACACGCGTGTATGCTTCATCTAATATTCAAAAAGGGCTGACCAGTAGTCAGGCTACGA
Source organism: Mimumesa dahlbomi (assembly GCA_917499265.3). Lineage (NCBI taxonomy): Eukaryota > Metazoa > Arthropoda > Insecta > Hymenoptera > Crabronidae > Mimumesa > Mimumesa dahlbomi. The sequence goes on from OU824120.1 coordinate 3,509,688, forward strand.
AATCTTATCTGAACAACTTTTTAATTTGATTTTCCATAAATAATCTGCTTATATCCACGGATCTAATAATTTTGGGATACCGCATATGACTGAAGAAGCTGGAAGTATTGTAGTTATTATGAGATTGGTTGCGTGTATTATACCGTGTTATTATATTGTGATCAAATCTATTTTTGCAAACTTAATATTCTTTTCTATCCTTCCAGCGACACGAACCGGACCCAGCCCTACGTACACAATGGTGTTTGTCTTTCGAAGGGTTTGCACGATATATGATGGATAAGGATAATTATGCCTTTCCGAACGAGTATATGATGCCATCCGAGACTGACATGCACCAACCATTGTCGCAATATTACATCGCAAGCTCACACAATACTTATTTGACTGGGCATCAACTGAAAGGAGAATCTTCAGTACAACTTTACTCTCAAGTAAATATTGTATAATATAATGCAATTTTTTTACTCTATGGTATAGTAAACCATGCAACTATACTTTGCTGCGCACCTGTATGTATATCCAACAAATTCGATGTTGGCCGTCTGGACCAAGAAACGTGAGAAAAAGGTTCCTCGCGCTACTCGTTTCACGGTCTCTATACCATGCTGAGAGACCGAGGGTCAACTCCGAATTGGTGGGATGTAGTTATAATCAGTTCACCGCACTTCACCTAATCGATCGGCCAGAACGCTTCATCGGAATATCAATAACATTCGCGGATTCATGTCATGGGTGGAATTTCACATGAGTGATGTTACGAAGACCTACGTAGCGCGTATCGGCGACGCGTGTGTGTAGGACCAACCCCACATACACAGTAAACGCTCACCTTCCACATTTTCGAACGCCACACAAGACAATACAGCTCACTATATTAGTAGCCCACCACTGTAGTGTGCAGGAAATTTAGGAAAACTTAACGCAAAATTTAGTTGTTTTCCATTACCTCCTAATACCTTCACAGTCATGTGTGGGGTAGCTTGTGTTATTTGTTAAGGCACCAGACCACGGTAAACAAATTCTTTTTTGATTTTTTTTTCATTTTCTGAAAGATGAATTTGTTAAGAATGCTCTCGCCAAATTTTGTGAAGAAATTCGTGAAATTGACGGAGATACAGCATTTTATGTGGCACCGTCCCAAGCGCATGAACGCGCCGAGCGGCTGACGTGCGGCTATTATACGGGTTTGTTACATGGCCATAATTTGTTGGTCCCTATGAACCTTTGTTGAGGCCTCGCGATATTCCCCTGTTCGGGATTACCGTTAGGTTATAAAAACCAAATTTGTCACGGCCATAATCAGCGCTATAATGCATAATTTTAGTGTACTGGCAAGCAATAACACCAATGAAATGCATGCCTTGCAAACCTCAATAAAACAGCAAGGGTGACTCGACCATGTGACAGGCACGACTCGTTTTGGCTGATTTCCAAAAATCCGCCGCACGGCTAGTTCCTGGAATTACCTGCCTTGGTGAGGCACCCGTATTTGAGGGACCGTCGTCGCGATGTCTTCACGGTCATTTCTAACGGTCGAAACGAACCTCCCTCTCCTAGGTACTATCAGGGTTGAGACATAATTTCTTAGCCAATTAGCGGTCTCCACTCCCGTTAATAATTCTAATGGCAGAAAGCGAATGTCAAACGAACTTAGAACGAGTACACACATACTTCTGCATTGTCTGCAAATGTCATTGAGGCAATAAAACCCATATACGTGGATCTAAGTAAAGACTAGCTTCTTAAACGATGTCTAGGCGTGTTTAACCAGAGTAACAACGAGTGTTTGAAATCTGATATGTACATATATGGAAATGTTCGTAAAAAAAATCATGGAGCAGACCCACAGTTAAAACTGCCGCTAATATTGTTTCAATACTTTTCAACAATGGTCATATTGGCCTCATTAATGTATTGAAGATATTGGAAGTAAAACTTAGTGAAGCACTCTACGAATATAGACTAAACATTGATGAGAAACGGATAGGCGACGCCGAGCACGAAGCCGAACACAACACGCATGAGTGTCTTCTGCGTGCAAAACACGGAAAAAATAATCCGTCTCTGGATGCTGAGGAGCTGTTCTATGGTCCAGGATTGATGGTGAGAAACAAAACAAAAAATACACATATAAAATTTAGTTTGTATGTCGAATTATCCTTCAGCAAAACTTTGAATGCGTTTTTCTCGAAACTGCATGTTTCAACCTGGTTGACAGCAGATTTAAAAAACTATTCATCCGATTTGGTATTACCGAGTCATAAAATGTTGGAAAATTCAGTCTCTATTGCTCCACGTAGGGATTTTTTTTTATAAAAGGCCTCCTATTTTTTTCATAAACGATGAAACTTTTCTGTGAAAATGGAAAATACAATTCGCTGGTCCGTCATTTTTTTCTTTTTTTAGATATCGCAGTTACCCTACGTGGTGCAATAAACCTATGCGTCTAGTTTATGAATATATTTTGTTCGTACTTTTTAAATGAACCGTATAGCTTAATTGCTGTCAACCATCAAGCAGCAACTTGGTCGGAGTGTCCTTGTAGAAGCGGCATACACCGCACACTATTCTTAAGAATCGAAAAAAAAATTGTGTAGTGTCTTCTACATGTATATACATATTGAATATTAGTATGAGTAAAAAGAAAACCATTCATCGTTAGCTCGAAAAAATTATGAACAATACACCCTCGTACCGCGCGCGCACCGTGGTCTGGTGCCTTAAATAGATAGGTGGTGAAGCAGAAACTTCCACTATCTTTGTTACAAGATATACTTTATGGATACGGATGGCTTCATTGTAGATATACAGGGTGTCCCAGCTGATTTACACGTCACTGCACCAGGTGATAGCTGAGGTAATTATAATATAGGGAAGTGACCTTCATATTGTCGTACCTTAATCCGTGGCCGAGTTATTAACGAAAAACGACAGCCAATCCGAGGGCTCCGTTGGGCGCGGCAGCCGACAGTTCCTACTGGTACAAGTTAATGTCTTGTAGTCGCGGGAGTGTTTATGCGGCCGCGTCAACGGTGCCCTTGGAAGGGATACAGACCAAGCACTAACACACTTCCACGAAAAATGCATCGATGAGTCTGTCACTGGGTCACTGTACTTGCCGGCGTCAACGAAAAAAGGTCTAATTTATAACATTACCTCTTGCGCGTACCCTATGGCCTATGGAATTGCACCGCTCGCACACCATTGGTTTACGCTGCAAACTTTACAGAACACCGCTCAATAAATTCACATTAAAAAAAAAAGACCGTTGCCCGATAATTTTCACCGTAGATTTGAATTACTTATTATAAAGAATGTATGCACTCGTACACTTGTTCCATTTGTTCAGCGAAAGGAATAGATTCTTCGTCACCGAAAAAGTTTGATTGTTAATCGATTACCAATACATCCGAAATTACGCGAACTTCACTCCGGTCTGACTTTTTCGTCTTTGCACTTCCAACCTTTTTGATTTTCTACACAAATACGTTTCCTTCGTAATGATAGATTTCTTCTTAGTGACTCGTAGAACTGTTCAGTTCGGCAGATAAAATGATTCTGTATTTCTCGGTGTCGTCTTCGTGTATCGGAACGTCCCGTTCCCCTCTTTGCTTTCATTTCGCCCTTTGGCGTACTAAGGATAGTGGGAGATACGGACGGAATGGATGTTTCAAAAATTTCCACAATCGCTACATTTGGCGTCCAGGTTTTCCATGTCGATCGCTGCATGTGTTGTCGAGAAGACCAGAGCTCGTCACTTGAATTCTTAACAGCGCTTTCATTGTTACGTTTCGGGTTTCAGCAGCCTCTTACAGGAATGTGTTGGAGCGATACCAGACCCTTTCCTCGACATTTTTATAACAGGAAACGTACGGTCGCGGAAGCAATATGTTTTCTACGGGATATTATTAACTATCGATATTATTAACTTACCGAATACGCTTTTTTTAGGTCCACGCGTACATTCAACGTGGGGACATCAAACAGATCGATTAAATTATCGGCTCCTTTCAGGACTACTCATACTTTCAACGTAGATTGACATTGTGGTCTTCTTCTGTGGACATCTGTTTACTGTTACTATTCTTTCGGTAACAGACGTCTCTCCTTCGCTACATCTATTCTTCGGAAAACGTATTTGTGTTGAAAATGGAAAAGGTTGGAAGTGCAAAGACGAAAAAGTAACCACGAAATGGAGTCCGCGTAATTTCGGATGTATTGTTAATCGATTCATAATCAAACTTTCTCGTAGGTGAAGAATCTATCTATTTCGCTGGACAAATGGAACAACTGTGCGAAAGCATACATTCTTTATAATAATTTAATCAAATGTAAGGTGAAAATTATCAGGCAACGGTCATTCTTTTCAATGTGAATTTATTGTGTAGTGTTTTGTATAGTTTGCAGGGAAAACCGGTGGAGTGCGAGCGATGCTAGTCCGTAGGATGTGCGCAAGAGGTAAAGTCATAAATTAGACCTTTTTTCGGTGACGCCGGCAAGTACAGTGACCCAGTGACAGACTCATCGATACACTCTAAACGTACCTATACTGCAACAATCTATTTAAAGAAAAAATAGTGTGGGATATTCCGTGTTGGTAAACAAGATGTTATTTGTTTAATAGTATAAAAAGTGATTATTCACTAAGTATCAATATTTATAAGTCCAGATCACAATCTCCTGACAATAAAACTCCGCGCAATAGAAACTCCTCGCAAAAATACTACATACAACTCAATACAACTCCTCGCAATACTCCTCGCAATACTTCTCACTACCAAATCTCGACTTCGACTAACTAGCTCGCGACGTCGCCCTGACGCCCTTTTCATACACATCTACAGTTTTCTAATTCTCTCACAGGCAGATTCACACGCATTCTCACACTCGTACTATGCACCGTCTTCGACCGCGGACCACTCGCATTCTTTCTAGATCCACGCACAAAGAGCCACTCGATTCATTCAACGGAAAAACTGTCACTCGGTCCAAACACTCTTTCTTCACACCTTACGCAGTCACTCGATCCAAACATTCCTCGCTCGTTCTTGACAGTCGTCTAAATACTTTTCATTCACACTTCGCAATCACGCAATCCGACTGTCATATAATATTATTGATTCATTCAAAAATACCAATACCACAATAGTTTTTTTTAAATCGCGAATTTTTTTATTACCGTGGCATCTTCAGATCTAATTTTACAGTATACCTGCAGAAAAATATACTATTTTCATTTTTAAGATGTGTATGTAATATCATAACACTGTTATAACCAGATACGGAACAATTTAGAGATTCGATATCCGAGATAGCAAAAGTTTCAATGCAAAACATGTAACAAAGATTTGTTAACAGAACCGATAACTACACGTTTCGGACAGACCCAAACATTTGTTTACTTTATCGTGGAAGACCTGTTTACCGAACAATTTGATTATGTACTAAAAAAAAGTTTGTAGAAATTTGAAGAGACGCTTTGACATGTATCAAAGTTCTAGAAACTAAATACCTTTTTATAACAATTTAAGCAACCATTTTATTAAACTTATAAATTATTGATAACAGTTTGATTTTTTTCTGTATTACGTACTAATGCGTGCATCACGAAGGTGTCTTTCTTTCTCTCTCTTTCGTATAATTCGTTTTCTTTGTGGCGTACTATGGCTCGGGATATCAACAACACTGCATTCAACTGCATACTTTGTGTCTATCTTTCCGTCGCTCCGTCGCGCTCGCGCTAGCCAAACACACGATCGTATAATAATTAGATGTTTCTTATTCATTCATTTCGCATTATATTAATCCCCAGAATTCAATATTTCGCGAAATATATTCCTTATTTACCGAGACTATATTGTAACTTTAAATAAATAATTGAGAAACATATAATTGTCATACTATATCAATTTATTGAAAATCCTATCATAGGGATCAAAAAATAGCAAGAAATATTAAATGTCCCATAAAATAATTCGAAATGTCCCGAATTATGAATGAACGATCGCGATCGACGAAGTTGCACGCCAGGCAGATAAAGGAAAAAGGGGCTCTTATGCGAGAACAATTCGGACCATGGCAAAAACCGCGTTTGATGCGTTCCTCGATTGACGATCGCGCACTCACACATGCCTGTGCGGCCTAAGTCCGTGTGCCTCGATAGAATGAGTGCGACAGAGCGACGACAAGAAAGAAATGAAGTAGTCATTATCATTTGTTACTATGCTGCGACATACGTCAGAGAGAGAGAGAGACGAATTATTAGAAAGAGAGGGCACAAAAATCACTCAGGTGAAACAAGCATTAACAGTTGTGGATACCCGCGCGTACCCCGTACCCCGCAGTGAAACCATGTATGCTGTTGATTGTACTTGGCCAGAGACAAGACCTTGTTTCTTGATTTTTCCCGCATGTCTCCAACAGATTAGATATAAAAATCTACATTACCGGCAGAAAAATTATCGTCGCATGGTATGAAAATCTGTTAGTTCGGTTTGACACCGACAGAACTCGCATAGTTGAAAGTGTGACACTGGAAAAGACGAAACAGACGACTTATTACATAAAAAAGACGTACTTTTGACATCAAATATCTCGTTACTGGGTGGTCCAATGTTTTTGTAATTAGTCTCAATCGACTCGTCTCGACGCTGCCTCTAAGAATATCATCGCACTTTTGGGGAAATTTGCCGCTTTCATGTCGTTTGAATACCCTGAATACCCCG